>CM040421.1:15815976-17307635 GCA_022702705.1 Papilionanthe hookeriana x Papilionanthe teres | reverse complement strand
AAATAGATGTATCAGAGAAAAAGGATTTAACGGAGCAACCGATTTAGCATCCCATATTTTCAAATTTGGCTAGAGTTAACTCCAATAAAAAATCCTGCAAAATTTATACTCGCCAAACACCACCTAAATCAGCCCATACACTCTCTTTCACCTCCCAAACCTAAACTCTAACTATGCCACCAAAGAGACAAGTTACGAATGTCATGCAAGAACTCATCATGAAAGAGATACAGTGGATAATCCACCGAGTTCAACCAAGACTTGCTATAATCGAGGAAATGACTCGTGAAGAGATTAACATCGTTCATGATAATGAGATTCAGTGTCCGTTTGGGGCAGCTTATTGAACTGCGGCGACTTTTTCAAAACTTCGCCGTAATGTTTGAAAAAAACGTTGGGTCAAGCTTATTCTTACCGCTAATAATCGCTTAGCGATTTTTCTGAAGAGGAGAAGCGGAGCGCACCCCGCGTCCCGCTTAATACTATCGCGTTTAGGATAGAAATCTCGATCTCGCCCTCAACCGATCGCAGTCGCCCTCCCTCGTTCCCAGGCAACACGAGGAGGTTTATTCGCTCGGACGAGGCCCGATCTCCAAGCGAAGACGAAGCTCCCGCTGTTGAAGCTCTCCTCCAGGTCGAAGCTCGCCGTCAGACTCCCATCGGCTTCGCAAGATCTCAAGGTGGAAGTTTTGTCTTCCTTCTTACTTCTCAGCTCCGTTCGTATGGGATCCCGAGGAATTGTCGCATCTTCGTAGCCGGAGCAGGACGGTTCCGGTGGTGGATATCGCCGGACATGGAGGAGAGGGATATTTGGAGGTGCCTTCGCCGGCAGGAAATCAGGTGAAGGGATTAGGGCCCAAGGTAAGAGAAATTATTTTAATTTATTAATTTATTTATTTGAAAATTTTACATTCATACCTCTCAAATTCCTTTGTATTTACATATATATACCTAAATTTTAATTTTTACATGAATATCAATTGATTTTATAAGGATTGCTTTGTTATTTTTTCCTCATTGGTAATGTGTATGGTAATGGATTTGGTTCTTCATTACTATTTTTTCGTTGTTCTTTGGAATGAGAATTATAATTTGGCACATATTTTATTGCACGTAATAATGATCAAATTTATACGGAGATGCATAGAAGTTACTCGAATAGAGAGCAACAATATAAATTTGTTATATTTTTAAATAACATTAGCAAATTTGTATATTTTTAAATGACATTAGCAAATATATATATTGCTTTCTGTCATTTTAATTTAGAGTAATAATTTCTAACTTGAGTATATTGATTTCTCGAATAAAAATCAGTTTTATCAAATTATCTATTCGTAATGTTTTGTTGCAAATAAACCGTTCTAAATAAGTCTCTTCATATAATACTGTTTTCAAACCGCATAAAACCAAACAATTCAACGAACTTATTCATTTCGAGGCATAAGAGTCATTTATCCATAAACAATGCTAATCAACTGTTTTCCAAACGCTCAAACCAAACAGTACGGATAAGCTTATTCGAATCACTGTTTATCGTAGATTATCGGAATAATGAACTTATCCGAATAATTCGAATAAGTTGCAGTACGTCTCAAACAGACTCTCAAAGAGAGAGAGGAAGAAAAATCTAAACCCCTTCCATAGGGTATTTCATATGAAGAGGAGGACAAGTCATGCACTTTGGGATTTAATATCAAAGGAGATCGAAGGATGGAGTAAAATTTGGAGGACAGAGAGACTCGGGAAGGTAGACTTGCCAGATTTCAAGGTAAGAATGAATATGGATGCTTCATTGAGTGATTGAAGACCATTGAGAGAATTTTTTAGTACAAGGAGGTATCAACTAATAGAAGAATGAAGCTTGCGCCATAAAATTGAAAAAGTTGCCTTGTGGTGGGAGAATTTGAAGAGAGTGCGACAGAAAGAAGGTAGGAACAAAATCAATACTTGGGAGAAGAAAAAGGAGATATGAGGAAGCTCCCACCACCACACTACTGCCAAGACATGTTTTTCAAGCTCCATCCCCCACAACAGAGAGAGTTGTCAATAGAGGAGTTCACAACAGTGTTGGAGTTGAAATGTGAGCTGATAAAGTCATAGGAGCACACTAGATATTTGGGAGGCATGAAGTCAACCATCAACAATGTTTTCCAGTTACAGTCATATTGGTTGTTCAGTGATTTTTAAACCTTAATACTGAAGGAGAAATAGTAGAAGCAGATCAAGAGCCCACCTTCATCCAGACAAACATCCACAGTAGGAACTGGTAGGAGTACACCTGAGCAAGGTACGAAAACTGTCTAGAAAGATGATATGCTGATCAGAGTGGGAAGAAGCTCGGGAGGAGTAGCACACACACATAGTGCCTGCAAATAAGTATTTTAGATGTCATGGGTTTGGACATGTCGTTTCTAAATGACTTACTACCGTAATTGTTTCTTTTACTGAACAGGGGGCACTAAAAGAACTGGACAGTGGTACTAGATACAAAGGATAGTGATGATGTGCAAGAGTACCGACTTCTAGCTAAAGTCCAGTTAACTATCCTGCTAGAGTAGACATTGACCAGTGTTGTAGTGAGGTGATGTCCCTTTTCTTGAAGAAGAGGAGGACCCTTATACAGCGTTATGATAGTCGCTCCACCAATACAAACCACAGTTCCCAACACCTTCGCTATTCCATATTTCTCCTTAATATTCAGCTTTTCAACCTACGCATCAGTTCGCAGTTAACCTAAAGTTCCATTTCACAAGGCCAAATTTTTGTGATCAAATTTTGTTTTTTTTTTTTATCTTTTTGAAAAAAAAAATGGTCTTTGTAAGTATTACCTCAACTTTATAAAGATTGAAAAAGGGATCCCTGTATATCATGATATATATCCGAGAATAATTTGATATAGATATTATTATCATACGCATGTTCACCTTAAGGCTGCGGCAATTGCGAAAGTGATATCAAGTGTTGAATTACGTATTGTTGATACATAGGTTGGAGACAAGTAGTACAAGCCCAACATGTAACTTCCGGATACGGAGAGAGTTTTAGGATATCCCGACCGGCGACTTACCGCCGAGGCCGCTACCATTATGGAATGTTCAACCCGTCTTCACTTCAGAGAGGGGCGAGCCAACCTTAGGCTACTTTGGAGAATTTTACAAAGTACACTTGGCACAAATTCTAGTTCGGTTCAGCAAGATATTCACAGATTGTTGGACAAGCAGGGTTGCTTACTTGCAATTTGAGAACCTTTCTCAAGTGTTTTAGGGGATAGTGCATCCCATAGTGGGATCCAGATGCTTCCAATGGCGCAGTTGATGGTCCTCCAACCCAAGAATGTTAAAATGTTCTCGACATCTTCAATATGATTAACTTGACTCCATACCACGAAGAAACATAAGCTTCGACGAATGAGGTCAAAACTCCCCCAACTCCGAAAGACCTGGCATGCGGCGCCTGGGGAACCTTGGACCGGTTCGGTCCAAGTGTTAAGAGGGGCCAACCGGCCCTCCTAACCATAGAGAGTGTCACCCA
The DNA here is from genome assembly GCA_022702705.1 of Papilionanthe hookeriana x Papilionanthe teres. Taxonomy (NCBI): domain Eukaryota; kingdom Viridiplantae; phylum Streptophyta; class Magnoliopsida; order Asparagales; family Orchidaceae; genus Papilionanthe; species Papilionanthe hookeriana x Papilionanthe teres. The sequence goes on along the minus strand of CM040421.1, from coordinate 17,304,101 downwards.
GGTGTTGGCCCACTCAAAGTTATCTTAATATTATATATTTACTTTTGTGATGTTATAGACTTAGTTTTTTGACGTGTTTGTATCGGTACAGCTCACTCGGCATCTCCCTTTTACCGTGTAGGGCTATCCCCAAGGGATCCGAGTGGTGCTTCGTCCGTATCTCGTTCCCGAGGTGGTGTTTATCCTTCGATATGCTCCCCATCCCATTCTCACACCGGTTTCCTTCCCTTGTGGCTCCACCTTGCTACCGCTCCCAAGAAAAACGTCCAGATACTACTTTCCCTCATCCCGACTCGCCCGCCGAGCCCAAACCAACTTTCTCATCCATCATCATCCTTCTTCCTTGCTATCGTCACCCGTAACTCGCCCATTCCGTTGTTCTCCCGTTGTTGCCAACCCCTCAAAAATCTACGGATATGTTATTTTCCCTTCTCCCATGCCGCCGCCACCTTCCAAACCCTCGACCAACATCACCAACACCCTCGATCCGACACTAACTCTATGATGTGTTGTGTTTATTGCAATTTCGTATATTTAACTTGTGTTACTATTAAATTAAAAAATCATATTTATTTTTTATAGAATTTTGGTTAAACTCCGATATCACCGTCTATCATAGAATCAATGTGTCGTGATAATAACAAAACAGTACAATTTCTAATCCGATAATAAAATTCAATAAGAGTTTTTGTCCTTTTCCGACTTAGTTCATTTTTCTTTATTTCTAATTAGGTTATTTCTATTAACAACTTAATTATGTGTTATAGTTTTCTGCTAGAGGGACTTTTTGTTATGTTAGTGTGTTGGAGATTGTATATTTCTTATATGTTCTGAGGAGCATTGTATCCTCTTCCTTTTGCATGTTGCTCATAAACAATTGGTGGATGCTCCTTGGTACTTGGACGCTCGTTGTTTTGTTGTTTACTTGTTGCGACCGTTGTTTGACGATAACTTGTTATTTGGCGATAGAAGCTCGTTATCATCCCACTAATCAAGACGTTATTCAAACGACATCCTTCCTCCCATTCCCATTACCCATCCGTCCCTATCCCACTTACATGTCCTCACACATCTTCTAGGAGCCCTAAAACGGTATATTATGGTATAAAAGGTTGGCAAGCCTAAATTTTTTTAGGGGTTTAACTTTCTTGTCCCAATCCAAATTCCAAGAAAAAAAAACCACAATACCGAAATTATTCCTAAGTGCAATTTCTAATCCAATCCTAAATTTCCTACCTTCAACCCAAAACCCTAAGCCTCAAAATTTATCATACCTTCGCCGAAATCCATCTTGACATCTACCACAAAAATATAAGCCCCCGACCAACATTGATTTGTAAAATCCTATATCTGTCGAAACTCTTATTGAGCGAAAAGGACAAAATAACTTCTAAGAGAAACAATCAAAGAGGTGCCCATGAACTTACCATGGGGGATATGCAACAAGAAATCCTTCACCAGTAATAGAGGTTTGTCGCCCTCGATGATTTGGCATGAAATATCCGTTGCCATAAATTTTTTACATCGCGAGCGTGGAAGTCAATTTAAGATTGACGAAACATCGTCGATGTACGTGTGCTGATTCTCGTAGCTGTCGAACATCCATTGAAACCCTATGGTATGTGTTTTTGACATGAAACCCGGGTCGTTGTTGACTCAGCCTTACCCCGACAAGCTCGTAGTTGGGTGGCAATTGTTTTAAAACAAGACATGTTTGTTGATCATTCTGATGCTTTAAAGGTCATTCCCCATCCATTAAGAGCCTCCCTGGCCAAGGGAATTCATAAAACTCTCCCATGCACATTTTGAATAAAATTGGGGTTCGAGTCGTCACACTAGTGCATTGGTTTAGGACACTCGTCGTCATTAAAAACTTCTAATGTAAAACCTATAAAATGTTCATTTTTAAAGTTATGGAACCATATTTTGATGATACAGTCTCCCATAGCCGACGGACTGACGAAATCTTTTGTCGGACAATTTCGCAAAGTGAGATTTTGGGCTAAATCGGCACCTTGGTGCCGCCCCGAGTGCACTAGTACCGAGAGCCTAGGCGCCCGTAACAACCCGGGGCTCGAAACCAAGAGCTTGGAAAGTCGGCGCCCGGGCGCCGCATTTCGAGCGCCTATACGCTAGGCCTCGGTGCCGGCCACGGGCGCCTAGACGCCCATAATAGCCCCGAAATAGCTCCAAAACCCGAGAAGGCAGAAGTTGTCTCCTGTGCTCGGCACTGTGCCGACGCCTGGGCGTCGAGACCACAATCTTTTACAAAACCGAGGCCAACACAAGCCCCGAGACAAGTGAAAAGTGCAGGATCTCCTTGGGCAAAGTGGAGAATATGCATTTGGGAGGAAAAAGTGGGGAGATAACCTTTTATAGGTCATTTGGAGGGAAAATTTGGGGGAGTTGGCAGCCACATTTGGGTAAAAAGAGGAAAAAAGACTGGTTTTTTTTCTCTTGGGGTGCAAAAGAGAAGAAGCTTGGTGGAGAAAAATTCTCGAGGAGAGCTCTTAGCAAGGAGAAAGGAAAGCTTCTTCCTCTTGAACTTTATCTTCTTCCCTTCTTCCTTTTCATTTTTCTTTTTCTTCCTCCCTCAATCTCTCGAGGACAAGTGTGAAAGAGACTTGGAGAAGCTTCTTAAGAGAAAAGATTCACATTTCCTTTGGAAGAAGGAGAGCTTCATCCCACTTGGAAGGAGGAAAAACTTCATCTCTCCTAAAGGGAAAGGAGCTTCATCCCAACAAGGCAGAAGCAAAGAGCAAGGAGCAAGCAAAGAGAACGCCTCATCAAACGTCACGAAGGTGAACTCTGGTATCTTTCATTCCTCGAGCTCCTTAGGTTAAGATCGTTTCATTGCAAATCCCTATGAGTTTTGAGTTCTTCCTCTACACCCTAGCACATAAATCTAATTGGTTGGGAACCTAGTAACCTCGTGGTTATTCGGCGTCTTCAACACTTGATGAATGGTGAAATCACCTCTATCTATATAATGAGAAGATCTTTTGATTCTCGTTTCCAAGATAGCGAAGGCTATATCCGCGAAAGGAAAAATTCATTCTCACAAGGGTTTTCATCATCATGGAGAATGTCCCTTCATGCTTGCCAGAGAATTAGAGGTAGGCCCTCTGTTATAACGGACAACAACTGTGACTTCATCAAAACCCAAGATCCTATGCGAGGTTGTTAGAGCAAGCATAATATGCGATGAGGTTGGTTTGCATTCATTTGTATGTCCTTCATAATGCTTTGCATGTAGCATTTTGCGACTAACCACTTTAGTTTGATTAACCACTAAGGCCCGATTAACCAATCAACTTCGGCTTGATCGGTCACCAAAGTTCGATCACCTAACCACTTTGGTTCGATTGGTCACCAATATCCGATCAACCAAACACTTCAATTTGACGGCCACCAATGTCCGATCAACCAAACACTTCGATTCGATCGGCCGCCAAGGCCCGATCGATCGATCAAATGGTTTCGATCGGCCATCAAGGTTCGATCAACTAAGCACATTAATTTGATTAACCACCAAGGCTCGATCGGCCGATTAAATGCTCTATCGGCCACCAAAGTCTGATCAATTAAACACTTCGGTTCGATCGGCTACCAAGGACTGATCAACTGAGCAAATGGGTTTGATCGGCCACCAAGCTCTGATCAACCAAACACTTCGGTCTGATCAGCTGCCCTGGCCCGATTGACTAATCAAATGGGTTTGATCGGTCATCAAGATTCGATCGGCCAAACACTTCGGTTCATTCGGCCACCAACCAAACACTTCGGTTCGATTGGCCACCAAGGCCCAATCGACCGATCAAATAGGTTCGATCGACCACCAATGTTAGATCAATCAAACACTTCGGTTTGATTCCCCCAAGGCCAAATCAATCGATCAAATAGATTCGATCGGCCACCAATGTCCGATTAACTAAACACTTCGATTCGATCGCCCACCAAACTCCGATCATTCGATCAAATGGGTTCTGATCCGCCGCTCGGCCCGATCAAATTGGTTTGGTCAACCACCAAGGTTCAATCAACTAAACACTTTCGGTCTAATCGATCGATCAAATGTTCGATCGCCACCGTGGCTCGATCGATCGATTAAATAGGTTCGATCAACCACCGAAGTCCGACCAACCAAAAACTTCGGCCCGATCGACTACCAAACCGATCGACCGATCAATATTGGTTCGATAGGCCACCAAGGTCCGATCAACCAATCACTTTTGGTTCAATCAGCCACCAGTCGATTAATCGGCCATTTTTGCATGTCACATTCCCCGCAATCGCATTTGCACTACCTGCATGTTCACAATAAATGCCTGAGCTTGTGTTTGTATGTGCATAAAATATATATATATATATCTTGAACGATGCTTAGAATATTAAACTCATTGCATGTAAAATATAATTCGCCTTTGACATTTACATGCATGTGGTGTCTCCTAGAGCACCAACACTTGCGGTGTCACTGCACACATGTCATCATATGTGTGGCTTGATATTTGCTTATCTTCGGTAAGTGGTTACTAGCAAAGTTAGCCCGCTCGCATGCAAGTCTCCTAAATGGAGAACACACCACCTCACCTCTTGTGGCATCACACTTGAATGCCGCAAATATTTCAGGTTATGTGCTCAATTTGGGTCACGCTTTAAAGCCACTGAACCCATCTAAGTGCACAGTGTGCGCCCACCTAATTGTGTTATTTTGCATGATTGTATGTGCATTGTCGGGGTCTTGATAGCAAATTAGACTAGCTAGGTGAGTGGCCCTATGTTGATTGTGATGCTTTAACGAGTATTTCTTTTCGAGTAGATCTTGGTGAGCAAAGGGAGTTATCCCATAAGGATCAACACAAGTATGACTATGCTAAGGTTATAAGGGCTCTAACATATGTCACCTCGCACATACGGACTTGCATTTAATAGATTGTCATACTTTAAAATTATGCAATTAGCAAAGCTAGCACCATAATCGAGGCTAACTCTTTTAGAACTCTTTTGTGTGACATTTTAAATCCCTTAGATCTTTAGGACGTGGTCGAGTCGACGACCTCATCAAAATCATACGGCAGCCTTCACCCTCGCATCGTACACACTTAGTCAGTTGTGATTATGACACTATTCGATAGATTGTGTGTTAGGCCAAGACTATGATGCTTATGTAGTCTTTTTGATATCTTGACTATTATTCTCTACTGCTTTGTGCCCTAGCCAAACATCTTTTGATTGTTGCTTTGTGTGTTTACTGGGTGTGAACTTGCACACTAGTATATTAGAGACCGCATTCCGTGCGGGGACTATGTCTACAAATAAATAAAAATGGAGGAGCAAATAATGATTTATATACTAACATTTTATGTAGGTATTGTTATGTTTTTCTCCCGCCGGACATGGCTCATATGCGTTGCATGTAAATAACACATGCAAACCTCTTCTCGCAAGTCGAGTCTTTTTCGTAATGTCAAATGTATTTTTAGAGACCTAAAGGAGTCTATATCGAAAATAAAATGCGGGCATTAGTTCTGAGGTGCATGGCGCATCGAACCACGTGACAGGGAAAAGAAGCAGTTGCTCGTGTCTCGTACCTTAATTACGAATTTCTATTCATGTATAGAATTATGGTCGGACATGTATATGCGAGTCCAGCCTCTTTTCAACTTTTCTGGGATATATTTCCGACCCAGCAGCACTTGATCTTTTATATAATTATTTGGCTTGTTTTACATTAGCATAGCGTGCCAGATATTTCCTCCTTCTTGGCTTGTGGTTTGTCTGGTTGCATTGAATATTAAGGGCCCAAAAATGTCTTTTTAAAAATCCTAATATTAAAAAAAATCATAATTCATAAAAAATTTAGGATTAAAATATTCCAACTTTAAAATGAGCAATTTACTTTCTGATTTACTTTCTTGTGTGGCATTCGAGTCGATTTTAAAACAGGGTTGCATTGAATGATAATTACCCAAACAATCCCTAATAGAGCCTCCGTACTTGAGCTTAATTGCAGAAAATTGCATCATATTGCATGCACGAGAAGAAGCCCCTGTGCTCTTTCAATCGACTACGTCAAGCATAAAATTTCTAAAGAGGAGATTGTCTAGCAGGACTAAAATTCTAGAGGCTCCCCGACCTAGACGGAGGTGTAAATCCTATGTGGGGCAATTCCGACTTCTGCAACTGGACCCCTCCTTTTCATTCCAATGGCACCTTCATCAGTTAATTGATGAATACAAGTCCCACATTTTTACTTATTCCATTTCTTAGAGGATTATAAGAAATTAGAGGTTTTTTCCTCTGACCTTATAGCTACCGCGATTCTCTTAGACGACACAATTCATGGATTGCTGACAAGGGTCCTGGTCGGATTTGGTCGACTACCTTCACGATTTGGTAGACTTAAGCTCTTCATAGCTTGTGATGACAGATCCATGGTATCTTGACCTGGCTCCCTCTACTGTTTAAGGATTCATTCCATTTCCGTTGACACCTCTTTTGAGTCATATCGATCCACTTGAAAAATCATTGATATCGTCTCGTGGGCCCCGCATGCTTAGGCAAAGCAACCCGTAGTGGATACGTGATTCACCCTCTGCCCTATGACCCAGTATAGACATCGAAAGTATCGAGATTATCCCGATTAAGTCGATTTAAATCCTTGGTTTCACAAATAATAGGATATAAAATGGGAGCCATTATATACGAGACACTCAAAACATTGTCATTTACTAAATCAAGCACCATCTTTCATCCACTTTTCAAATTCTCACTCAAATATTAAAGGTCATAATGAACCCCAACCCATGTTTCTCATTTTTATCTAATTCACAATGATTTGATCACGGTACGCATAAATACATTGGTATTATATTTCAAAAAATCAACTGAGTGCTTGATTTATAAATATCAATGTTTTAGGTGCCATATATGTAATTATCTCTATCAAAAATAATTTAAGCAAGATCATTTCTATCGAGAGTATTCAAATACATCCCCATGATATAAATAACCAAAAAAATACATTCCTTTCGGAGTCGCTTCGACCTGCAACAAGCACAAAAAACTTGATTCTCTAGTTGTAGGTTGCTTTCGTAAGGTTTTCTTCCGATATGTTTCCATGCGTTCTCGATTCAATTTCTTTTGGACATATACTTTTGGGCTATCACGCAAAATTTACATTATGAAAGTTCTTCACCTTCTTTTTTAATTCTTCGTCTATTTTCATCGTATTTTCTTTCTCTTTGGTTCCTCTCTATTCGAATCATATTCATGGTTCAAAAAGACTTATTTGGAAATAGAATTATACGATGACGATATGATAAACTGGTGACTCCAAAAGTTATCAAAAAATGAAAACAATATCAAGAGAAACTAGGATTTTGGAGTGAAGATTGACTTGCCGATTTTGATGGTCGTGGGGATCTATACGAGTTCCGAGAGCACTCAAGATAGTGAAACGAGTCTTCGAGTATAAGAATGATTCACTTGATTAAGTTAAGTAAGAATGCTTCTTTGTGGCGGAAAACTTAACTTATGCCAGTATGAGAGGAAAAGCAAAATCACTATTTGGTTCAAAATAAAATGAGAAATGTAGTGCCAGCACCTACTTGATCATTACAGATATGACATGTTATTGAGACATTTTCACTTGCAACGACAAGATGTCTCAGTAAATGAGTGAAAAGCTGAATTCGAGCAACATACGTTGAAATGTGAGCTAGTGGAGACCGAGGAGACCCACAACTTAATATTTGGGGGGATTGAGACCGTCCATTGGCAATGTAATATAACTACAACCCTATTGGACAATATAGGATTTCAGACCTTAGCCTTAAATGTTGAGAAACAACACAACAATATTAGGTTCACCCCACCCTTCAAACAATGTTCAATCCCCGAATCAGACAATAAGAGTGTGTATCTAATGGAGCATCCAAGCCTACCCACCAAAGAAAAAAACAAATTTATAAAGAAAAAATGTGGTAATAACTAACACTCCTAAATTCATCCTAGTTAAGAAGTAATTCAAGTGCCATTATTTCCCAAACAAGAGGATGATCTTTTTCACTTAGCAGAGAGCAGTTGAAATAGATACTCACACATGAGAGAATGAAGACATTAGAGAGGAGTCTCAGCTTCTAGCAAATGAGAAAGAGAAGCGAGTGATTCAAGCTGAGCCCATGAGAGACTCTAATAAGACTAGCATTGATAGTCTTATAAGGTAGCGAGTCTGATGAGCTACTACCAGGGATGTTGAATAAGTTATCTGATGTCCTGACTGATAGTTTAACTTTTGGGTGGCTATGAAGAGAGATTCGGCATGTCATAGATTTCACTCAAGGGTCCTCAAGATAAACTTGTTCATCGGATGTACCCAACCGAGTATGAGAAGTGCGACATGTATGATACATACTTAATGTCTCGAGAGTTCGTTGCAAGAATACCCACCTGTGTGCTATTTTAGCTCTGGTTATGCCAAAAAGATTGTTGTTTATTCTATCAAGATAAACTTTGGAAGAACATGTGTTTTAGAGTTGCATAAAATGAATGTGACCATAAATTTTGTAGTGAGGCTACCTTAGACGCAACAAGACAATGACAATATTCTAGTGGTGGTAGATCGATTCCGGAGGCATCTAGAGAAGAAGAAATCTCTTCTAACTCCGGAAGAATGATGTGGGCATTTCCGTGGAATAATGATCTCACGACCGCACGGTTCCGCCGGTCCTGGACTCTATCCCGTGATGCGAGGTTCCGTTTGTCATTGAATCGACATACCGCAAGTGTGGGATCCCTTTGGTGGGTCCTCCTTTTATTACTCATTTCCTTTCTCGTTATTTCTAAATAAGGTGCTTTCTATTAGGAGCCTATTTGTGTCGCTTTTTTTTGTTTGAGGGAATTTTTGTTGTGTTAGTGTGTTTTGGAGATTGTATATCTATTTTCTATAGTGAGGAGTATTGTATCCTCTTCCTTTTGCATTTTGCTCAAAAATAGGTGGTGGGTCCTCCTTGCCATCTATACCTCACCGTTTCTCTATTTACTGGCTGCAATGGTTGTTTGACGGCAGCAAACTGTTGTTTTGGCAGCAGAAAAATAGCAGTTTTTCGTTTCCGGTTCGTTGTCAATCCACTGCTCACACCGAAATTCAACCAACATCCTTCCTCCCACTCCCATTACCCATCCTACAGCATATCCTCTTAAGTGTCCTTACACACCTTCTAGAAGTCCTAGAATGGTATCACTATTTAGTCAAACAAAGGTAGTAGACCCGACAAGATCAAATGATCTTTATCAGCCAGTAATGGGTTGTATAATCTAATTTGACCATGTAGTTTTCAGATAAATATTTATCTAAGAGCATAATTTAAATCAATTGTAGCTAACAAAGATCCTCATGCCATATCAAATACACTTTATTGTTCATCATTCAGAGGATCTTAAGCCATTATAAAAATTGCAAACAAAACCCAAAAATAATAAGTTATAATTAAAAGTTCTCCTAATATTTATACCACAGTTTTTGCAAACCCTGAAAATGATCAGAAGTATTTCTATAAATTATACACTTCGTTCCAACCATTTTGAACAAATAAGATAATATGCAACTAAAATAGCATCTACCCAAAATTACGAGGAACAATCATATCAAATGTTGACGTATAAGCGACATCAATGTTACGTTCAATAAGCATATTATGTTGGCACATCTCTAGAAAAATGTGAACATTTATTTAATGTTAAAAAAGACAATTGATGACATTTCCAAACTGCTATCAATAGTTATAACTAAGTAACACAAGAATGATCATCAATAAAGATGACAAAGTACTTAAATCCTAGATGAGCAAGAGAAACAAGTACACCAAATATCTTAATGAACCAACCCAAATTGAATACAACTATGACTTAAAATAGTCAAGAGAAAAGACACTTAATCATACTTACCAAGTTCACTAGTATAACACTGAAACTTAGAAACGCTAACAAAACCTCAAACGTCGTGGAGGTGGAGGATGACGAAGATGGCAACGCTAATAATATATAGTCATAGTGGAGAAGAAAGAAGTGATCATGTTCATCAAAAAATAATGCAATAAATAGTCTTGCTTGCACTGAAATCCGGAAAAAAAAAAATGAAAAGGATAAGAAGTTGAAGATGACTTTTGAGATTTAATAAGACAGTGAATAGTTAATTCATTGTTAGAAAAATTAGGGATAAATAACAAATCAAAAAGCCATCCATTTTGAGAAGGATATAATACCTTCGCTAGAAGCATTTGAAGAAAAACCACCAGCAACAACAAAGACTTGTAGAGGAAAATGGTTGAGAGAGAAACAATCACTAATTACCAATCTTCTGTGAAGAAGCACACGAGTTTACAATTTAGGATATCCAAGATGTTAGATGAGGCAGATCCAACAAACCAAAGAAGAACACAACATGAGAAGCAAATATGGAGGTCTTAATGTACAACGTCAAGTGATCATAATCCTCCTGAGATGGCACGATAGATATTAAAGGATTAGTAGTGGTGGGAGAAATCAACAGGAAATGTTATACATTAAGGTGATCGTCAAATTCAGCCAAACCCCACTTTAAACTAATGATTAATATAACCACATCAAAAGAGAGAAGAGAAGGTCTTCCCCCTATGCCCATGTCCATTATTAATCCGGCCTCAAACCACAAAACTTTCATGACCCCAATGCTGCTCAGTAGCGGGAGAAGTTGCTCAAAAATTGGTAAAGGAGAAGATAGCCCGCTTATCCAAAGAAAATGGGAAAAAACAATTGCAAGATTGAGAACTATAGGATCTGCCATTAGTTCATATAATAAATGTCAAAGAAATAGCTGAAAGCAATATTGTAATTCAGCAACCACAAAATTCTACATTTTGTTTTTAACAAACCATTAGATCCATGATAAAAGTCATGTATTGAAGTAACTCATCTTGCTAATCCCAAAAGAATCCTGAATGGAGAAATGCTTCTATTGTAGAAAAAAAAAATCAGAATACAAACTGTATACCCCAAAAATATTACTTTCTTATAAATAATTGGAGCAGAGAAAAACAAACATTTCCTTCTTAGTCTCATGAAAGTATTAAGGCAGCAAAAAAGTTGGAAACTATTATGGAGTATCCAAGCGAGAACAACATAATCAAAAGCTTGTCATCTGTATAACTTGATGATACCATCATCGATCAAAGAAGACACATTGCTATGAGATTTTATCACGAAAATAATAATGAAAGGCAAAGGCAAGTGGTGTTTGTACCACCATTGTACTCGATGGAGGCATTGATGTTGGATGAGCGTTTTGTATAATGTATAAGAAATGGAGAGGAAGAGGACACCATACTTTTATGTGACAGATTAAATCATTCAAAAAATAAAGATTTGTATCTTAGTAATGTGCAGTAGACAGTGAGAGTGTTGAATGATTGCAGTAGCATTTGTGGGCTAGAGGAAACTATCGGTCAGTAAGACTGCAAGACTGGGTCAATTTGGAGCAGCAAAAACAGCGAGTGATAACAGGGCTACGGCAGTGAGCAACGATCGAAGCAGAGGTGCCAATGTAGCACGATGCAAGGAGCAACCAAGAGTAGCCAGTGATGCACCTGCAAGCGACGAGGGCATGCAAAGCAACTAGCAGGTTCATGGGTAACACATTATGGGCATAAAAGAAGTGTGTGGGTAGTAGGCGAGATGGGGACGCTAGAGCAGAGATGAGCAAAGATGGGCATGATAGGAGTTACTCGGGGAAGGGAACAACTATAATTTGTTTAGCTTATACTACCATATTGATAAGAATAAAGATTCGTCTTTATTCTAAAGAAAGGTTTTATTTATAATACAAGAAAAAATTACAATGTCTAGAAGAGCCACCCTAATACAGGACTGCTAACCATAATAACGCCTTCTTGAATATAAAAATATAATTCTAATAGTTTCAATTGTCATTTTTTCAAGTACATAAAAAAATTACCTGCCGCACCAAGCTTTTCAGCAAGCTTTTCCAATAACTTGAAGTTTTCTGCACTTTTCAACCCTCGTCCCCCTGTAACAACAATCCGTGCATTTCCAAGATCTGGACGGTCAGTTTCTTGAGAGGTAAGCTTTAACCACCAAGATTTCCCCCGTGTTTCTGCATTCAAATAAGTGTGAACATGAACAGAATTACTTAATCATACCTCTACAAACTTGCATAATAAAAGTTCAAAAGAATCAGATAAGCTTAGAATATCTACAAAATAATAGGAAATGGGCTAGACATCAAGCACCGTTAAGATTTTATTATTTTAATAGGGTTCCTCAAGGTTACAGACTGAAAGGAAAAAGTCTATTCCACTTGTTTACTACGTCAGATATAGTTGAAGAAAACAAAAACATCAAGTCAAAACTTCAATATAGAGGCCATGGCTCTACATGTTCATAACAGCCTGTGCAGAACAAACTCTATCTTAAATTAAGATGCTCCGCCCAATCGCAACAGAATTATGAGTAGAATTTTATAAGTGTGTTCAGAACACAATCTAAAAACCCTAAATGTATTGATAATGCCAATTATATATGAACTAGAGCAGCGCAGAAAATAAATGCAACCTTATATGGAGCCGGTGGTGAAGAAAGAAAAAAATAATGATGCTTCACATGTACAGTATGCATAATATGAAAGATGTAGACCATGGTCACTATATGTTTGACTCGCAGTGAAGCACAAGAATCTTTTAGATGCCAGAAAAAAAATTGGCCAACATTTCAATCTAATAATAATTAAACTCAATTTCATAACTAGTAAAAATAATTAGAAGCACGCCTGAAAGAAGCTAAGAACAAACAGTAAAAAACCATAATGACGAGATCTAAGAATAAGAACCTTTATTTTAAATTTAAAGAAAAGCAATAATGTTGAACAATACCTTTGTTAAAGGTTGAGAGGTCAACCTGAGAGATAGGAGCTGCATTAGAGTCCACTTCAGTTGGGATAGCTGGTGGGGCAAATGATGTGGATCTAATGGTCATCACACAAGGATCTAAGCCAGTATAACGAACCGTACATAGAGCATTACCAGCATAAATTGGCCTGGCAAAAATGTCATGCTCCATTATAAAAGAGGCATCAATCTTAGTTATTGAGCAAAATATATAAGAAAATCAATTTATCTTAAGGAATATTGCAGTTAGTTTCCTCACATTCTTACCCTTCTTACAACTAGATCTTTAATTTCTCAGAAGTACGAACAAAAAGGTTCCCCATAATTGTTGGATGAGCTCATGTAGCTTTTGATGATACAGAAGGGCCCAGTTATGACGGACCAACATCATTCCCAGGAATGGATGAGTCAATGCCATACCAATGATGGAAGAAGCGCCTACACTAACAACACTTATTACTTTTGCTTTAACTTTGAACCGCCCCACTATTTTGTCATTAATTGATTCCTACAAAAGCTTTTCAACTTTCTTAAAAGTAGTTTTAAAATTCACCTTTCAAATTCTATCAAATTTGTATAGAGATGCTGAGTTATGATTCAAGGAAACTTCATAAGCTTTAGGAACAAAAAACGAGGAGAGCCTTTCATTGACTCTTGAACCAAAAAATAATTTTAATAATTTCATTATAAATTTGTCAGAGTTGGTATTTTTGGGCATTTACAATCTTCCAAAAGTACTTAGGCTTCAAGCCTCAATTATAAGTCCATTAGGAACAGCAAAACAAGGCAGGCAAAATTAAGTCCTTCTTAATGAATGTAGTTGAAGTAACCAAACAAGCATGAGTCACCGGCCAAAGGATACTGATTTCCTAGCATGTCGAGTTTCCTAACTTAGACATCACTATGCATATGCCTGTCTCAAGCAAACAAGCTAGCTATAAACAATTTAAAGGGTTGTTTGGATGCAAATATTTAAAATTCAGCAATTTAAATACAATATAAAGTAAATTTAGTATTTTTTTTAATTCAAGAAATAAGTTTCTAATATTTGGCTGGACATAAATTTTTTTTTAAAATAAAAAAAAAATGGACATAAAGATGGGTATCTCGATGAAGACAAAGGCAGCATGTCTCATGAGCAGCAATCAACGGGGACGCCTTGTTTTCTGAGTGATGATCATGGGGATGTGGCAAGTGTAGATGCAGTCCCATGATAGGCGAAGGCAGAGTTAAGTGTAGAGGCACTAGTGGCAGCATTGCTATGCAAAGGTGGAGATTGCAAATCATAAGTTTTACTAAGGTGCAAAAGTTCGTGCATTGCATTCTCTAATTATCAAATTCAGGTGATTTTAGAACACACTAAAAAAAGTAATATAGTTATTTGTCACAACCAGGCTCGAAAGCTTGAAATTAGGTTTAGGTCAAATTCTTTTTTGGAGATTTGGGAATTAGGAAAAGAAAATTTTGCGGGGTTGGCTTGGGAAGGGGCAGACGCTAGGAAACCCTAGGATAGGATTAGGGTTGGACTAGCTCTGATACCCAATAATACCAAAGGAGAGAAGCCCAAATCATTAAAAAAAAATCCCAAATACTATTATTGAAATTGAAATAGATTACGACTCTTCTTCAAAATGTGAAATAAACGACAAACAAACCTAAATATTATTACAGAAGGCTGCGGCTTGGAGGGCAGCAGGTGATGCGATTTGGAAAGCAGCAGGAACTACAATTTGGACGGGGATGAGTGGTTTGACGGGGCAGCTGTCAAAGGGGAAATAGGCTGTCACAATCATCTGTGGCTTCGGAAAAGTAAGGTGCAAGTGACATTAAAGGAAACTTGTAGCTGCAGATTTTGGAAGGGAAACTGTGTTACGTCGGTAAGGAGTTGAGAAGGCTTCTTCGGTTTGGAGGGCAGCAGGTGCCCCGGCTTGGAAGGCTAAAGGGGCTGTGGTAGGATCAACGGTAGGGAAACAGGAAGCTTTTGCAGAAAGGAGGGGAGTTGCGGCAACGAGAGAATGAAGTGGTTGGATGATGCGGTTGGGTGGGGAATCTAGCAGGCCGCAAGAAGTTGAGGTGGATGTGGAGGTCGGGGAGGCTAATCACCACCAGGGAAAGGGGAATAATCAGAGCACCACTCTAACCATCAGATACAGCTCTTGAGGGGAAACTAGAACACTGGCGGCTGTCCTCACAGTTAAAATCAGAAATAACAGAAACTGAAACCCTAAGATCTGCATATAAATAGATGTAGGATGAGCGGTAAATAAAAATAGGAAGGCAGGAAAATTCCCGCTTAATGAAAAGAGGGAGGGGGTCAATTCAGCCCCCACAATTGAACCGATTCGGGCCAAACCTGTTCAAATTTTGGAGAGAAACCACCCGTGTCATGAAGTCAGAAATATATTTATAAATAAGAATATTATTGAAATATAGAAACATTATCATTCACTTAATCTTTTGTTGATAATTATAGTAGCCACTTAACCCTCGATATCCTCCTTTATTCAGTATCTAAAAAGGCAAAGCATAAAATTATCAACTTCATTATTTATCTTATTCATCTTTTCAAGTCTACAATTATTCTATACTAAAAATCCTATAGTATTTCAAAATGCACACTATTTTAGGTATTTACATATCTTTTTAAATTAAAAGACATACAAGTAAAATTCACATCTCTCTATCATGTTTTCCTTGTAATTTTGATAATTCTTTTCAACCTTCTGACTCAGCAATTTAAAATTATCAAAAATTGACATCATTGAGTAGAACTTACTATCCACACTAATAATCTTAATTTAAAACATCTACTAAAAGTTTAAATAGGAAAATTCTACCCCGAGTATTCCTGACAACTCCTCTCACTTGATAACTCAATTCTCGTCCAAATTAGGTCTTTGATTCTATTTCTTAAAATATTAGTGTTAATATGAGTAGACACATTTTCACCCAGACAATAGTGACTATGTTATAACGTCCAAAATTTACAAATTAGGTAAAAGTTGAACAAAGTTTAAAAGTACCACTAATTTAGCATCCCTCAAAATTCAATAAAATAATTTTGTTAGAATTCTACTCATGAAATCGACCAATTCGGCTACATATGAATTAAGTTCGGATTATGAAATATAAAATTTTGAAGATATAAGAATAATTCATTTAATTTAAACCCCTAATTAACCTTAATTATGTTCCTAATCTCGTAATCTCCCGTATCCAGTATCCCCCATTGTAGCTAGCCAACACACATGCAACGGCCAGATGGGATCAAACGACTGTGGGAAAAGGGAAGGGTAAGATAAAATGCACATTTCCTTATTCTCCCCGTCTCTGTTCGGTTTCACTTGAGTGGAGGTATCCCACGAGCTCTGTGCGATCCTGCACCATAGCAAACAGGCGAGCATCAGTCTGGGAGCCGCAGGCTACGATCCAAAGCTCTGGGGAAGAAATTAATGAGTATGAATCCCTCTTTTACGCCATTCTAAACATTTTTTTTTCTTCCTCTTGTTTCCATTTTGACGTTCGCCACGAATTGGCGCATTTCTTCATTTCTGATGGTCGTAGCAAGCGTCAAAAATGTTTTGAAGGCATTGAAAATGGCTTGCGAGCTTCTATAAGATCTATTAGCAAAAAATCAACCAGGGGAAAGGAGGGTTTAAGGGAATAGGAAGAAGAGGGAAGAATAACAAGCGATATCAGAAGGGTGAGTTTACGTCAAGAAGCCCGTTTGAGGTATGTTTTGGTAAATAAGTTATGTTTTTGTTAAATCACGAAATGAGTTTTGATTCCATAAATTTATACTTCTTCCACAATTTCCATGTTATTTATACGAGACGTCGAGATCGAGATAAGTGTGTGGGAACTCATATTACGGTTGTTTCATCTAGTCAAGTGAAATAATCTCATGCTAACTTAAGATAAATAATTGTCTATATGTGATTCCACAATTGACATGATGTATTTAGAATTTCTTACATATTATGAACATACATCTGTATTGAATGTATGAATGCAAGTTGATTGATATTACAATACATGTGATATTTATGTTTTACTATGATACAGGTAAATATATTTATGAAATCATTGCTTATAGAAATTTATTTGCTATAATTCATATATGATATATGAAATGCTTGTGATGAATGGCAAATAATGGAATGTTAATTTAAACGTACAAGTGATATTATGTGTAAACTATTACAAGGATGCTTACAAGCACACTACACAGGACGTGGTATTCCCAACTCCTGGTGTCTAGACGGTGATAAAATTTTGAGAATCGTTGTGATCAAACGGTGACAGAATGTAGGGAACTATTGATATTAAGAGAGTTATTAATAATTTTTATGTTATGGAGGCAACATACATCAATAATTAATATGACTTGAGATTCAGGAGATGACCAATGATAAAACGTGACATGAAAATAGTTGAAACATATATTTATAAGTGACATTGTTATGAATAAGTTTATGATTCTGAACATGCTTATGATTACATATTGATGATTGCACATGAATGAATAACATACATGTTTTGTATAACATTCATGATTTTTTTTTTCTACTACCTGCTTTTCTTTTACATGTGTTATACGATTCTAAGCATGTTATAACTATGTGTGTGGATATATAAAGACATACGAGCATACACTTTTTTTTCAAGTATAAAATCTAATTTTAGTTTTAATTATTTTGTCGAACTCGTTGTTATTAACTCTACATTGTTTACTTTAATGGAGTAAGGAGCACGTGGGTAAGTATTCGGTTGTGACTTTTACGCGTTTTGCATTTATAGTATCGAGAGCTTGTACAATATTTTGAGTACGTATTTTATTTATGTTGGATTTGATGACTATGTATAGATATATAAGTTTTGATGTTATGATTTCCACGCTATTGATATTATATGAATATGAATGAATTATGATATGAAATATATGAAATGTGTTTGCCCGATTTAGTTAGACAATTTCATCACCAATTAGGACTCGATTTTACAAGTCGGGATGAGTATTTGTAAGAATATAGTCCGATCGAATTGTATCGTCTCTATCGCACCTCAGCCGAACCTCAAGGGAGTCGACTGGGGTGTGACGCATGTTTTGCGTGCCCACGGTGTCGATGGGGTATGTACCAACCATGTGTGCGTTGGGTTATGTTTAGAAGATGCTTCTGAGACGGACATGAAAGTTTAGAGTATGAAGTATACTAAAGATTAAATCTAGTAAGGTAAAATAAAAGCTGATGCATAATATTTAAATTTCTTCTATGAGCAAATATCATGAATATATGATTTAAATTATTATATGATTATCTTGAACATATTGGCAAAGACCAACATTCATATTGCCTTCTTTCTACGGGATACGGTAGTTTAGAAGTGTGATTATTATTGGATTATTTTAGATACTTCATTATATTGTTTTAATATTTTCTCAAGTTTAAGCTTTTAAAAAAATGATGAGCACTAGTGGAAAAATGTGTAAAGAAGATGAGAACAACAAAAATAAATATAAACTTAATATTTGTTAATTAAATTAATTTATTTAGTAACTCTTTCGATTTATTTGGATGATAAACTGTTAGTGATAGAAATGAAAATACAAAATTTTAATTTCACTGTGTGATCGTCTATTCCCGCATTTGAAAATCTAAACCCCCAAGTTGAGTCATGATATTTCCAACCAGTGCACCAACCAGAACAAACTTCTAGAACTCACTTCTAGTCATCTCTGATTACTATTTCTGAAACAAATAACCCCTTTAAACTAACATAAGGATTAATTGAACAACTATAAATACAAAGGTTCTTCGTTGACCTAAATAAAATGAGCTTGAGAGGTTTGTATACTCCATGCAAAAGAAAAAAGGGGACTTTATAGGTTTGTCTTGGCAAACTTTAAGAAAAACAAAAACTAAACAATTGCATTCAAAAATTGAGGGACCCACTTTGCAAGGTAGTAAACATGAAAGTATAAAACACTAACTCCAAAAGAAATTCCTTAATTAAAAACGTGTCCGTGAAAAGAAAGAATCTTCCAAAGCAACCAAACAGTGATATAAGAAACCACAAGATATTTCTTTCTTTAAAAAAATATTTGAAGAATGCTAAGATGGGATATAGTAATAGAAGAAAACTTCCGAAGATTTTCTTTTATGGGATAGGATACATTACTATTTTATAAATAATCGATCAACGTAATCTAGTAGAACATGATCCTTATGAAAATAAAAGAAGATGAAAATCTAGAAGTAATAACTATATAATTTTGAACTTGAAAGCAATTAACAAGAAAATTAGTAATTAATGCCCCTGAAAATAATTAATTTTGAAGAAATTTGTTTGAAATAAACCTGACAAACAATTGCGGCTCAGATATTTCAATGACATCAGTTATAGGAGAAACATCAACTAGAGCAGCAGCCCGTGGTAACACATTCTTTCCAAAAGAAAGAATCTTCCAAAGCAACCAAAAAGATATAAGAAACCACAAGATATTTCTTTCTTTAAAAAAATATTTGAAGAATGTAAGATGAGATATAGTAATAGAAGAAAATTTCCGAAGATTTTCTTTTATGGGATAGGATACATTACTATTTTATAAATAATCAGTCAACAGAATCTAGTAGAACATGATCCTTATGAAAATAAAAGAAGATAAAAATCTAGAAGTAATAACTATATAATTTTGAACTTGAAAGCAATTAACAAGAAAATTAGTAATTAATGCCCCCGAAATTAATTAATTTTGAAGAAAATTTGTTTGAAATAAACCTGACAAACAATTGCGGCTCAGATATTTCAATGACATCAGTTATAGGAGAAACATCAAGTAGAGCAGCAGCCCGTGGTAACACATTCTTTCCAAATGAACTTGAGGCAGAAATTATATACGAGTAATCACCCTTCTTCTGAAGCAAATAGACTAGATCAGCCCAATATTCAGCCAATGGACGAGTTAATATGTCCGCATGAGCTACTAGCACCTGCAACAAAAAGTAAATTTGAATAACCAATTTATTATTCCAAAAGAAAATAGTACCAGATGATTCAATATTACATTAAGTTGTTCATATGTAGAATCAATATTCTTACTGGTCGATGGACAACAGAGAGCTTGAACACCACAACAAAAGACTCCCAGTTTCTACTATGGGTCCATTGACGCTCAAGTTAAAGTCAGACAAAAGGCTAAATAGAGAGGATAATAGCCAAAACCATTCCTTTTTCATAAAGTAAAAAAAAATAGGAAGAGAAATAACAATGCGCATACCTAGCCCTAACATGAGGGTCAAAGATGAACAAGAGAGAATAACTGTTCCTTCTTTTCTTTTTTTTAAGTAATCATTATATCTAAGCCCAAGAATAATTATATCCCTTGGGTGTACATCCTGACACCCACACAAAAGTCCACAGGTCTTTCGTTGTTTTAGTAAAGACTAGGAGTGAAATTTTTTCAGGCAAAGGGCCCACCAAATTCCACATCTCAATGAGGCCAACTTGCCTTCGGTTAGCTCAAAAAAATAATATATCATTAAAATAGTTATGTTTAACATGTAACTATAGAGCCTGATCAAATTGATGTTTCCCTCCAACTGTAACGAGACTTAATTATTGGAAAACTTCAATGTCAGTTTGAGAATAACTAAGTGAAGATGCCAGTTTGAAAGCAATGATGCCAAGGTCTAATTTCACGTAAGCTAATAAGAATGGCTCGGTTCAACCTAAGCAATGTAGCAATCTTGTTAAATGAGTGCAACAAATATTTAATGGTCCTAATGCTAGTGAGTTTCATCCTTGAGAGAAAAACTTAAAAGATATCTAGCTAGCCAATGTATAAGACATTATACACCTCTAGAACAAAAGAAGATTTAAAAAGTCAAATTTCAATAAGCAATGAATAAAGTTTAAGTTCTAGTGACGCGGGAGCTTCCTGCAAGGTTGTTTCCGCAAAGCCTGCTACAATACTGCTACGGTGCCGCGAAGAGGACAAGGATGAATAGAACCAAATAGAATTGAGCGGTTCCCCTTCCAATTTCTTTCCAATTCACAGCATTATTCCTTTAATCCTTCCTTCCTTTCTTGTCCTTTCCAATATATGCATTGTATTAGGATTTGAATTCTCAGTTTTTGATGTGAGTTCGCTTACGACAGCCGTCAACATTCATTTTCTTCCTTCGAGAGTTGTATCTAAGTGGGTAGTGCCCCGACTGTATCCCTCTCTCAAGATGGTGTTTTCTTCCCTATTCCCCTTTCGCATCCTACCCACGCCGCTCCCCGCCGCTGCCCACCCCAAAGCAGTCGCAACATCTTGTTTTCCCTGTAGTATCCGCATTTCAGCCACCTGTACTCATTGTCACCATCCCAAACAGCCATCCTCTTGCTGCCTTGCAGGCAGTTGCATTCCCCATTGCTGCCACCAATATTCCCACTCGCTACTTCTGTCAGGAAACAGTCATTTCCTATTGTTTCTTACTATTCCAGCAGCCCAGCCATCCATTCCTCTCCTTCCAGTATTGATTGTAACTCTAATTGTTCGTTTTTTGCAATTTTGTTTTGGAGTATTGATTGTAACTCTAATTGTTCGTTTAATAATATTTGCTTTTGTTATTACGGGTTGGTTAATTCCGATATCAAAACCCTCGCCGACATCACAACCACCCTGAGTTTCACCCAGTTGAATTTGTTGTTTCATGGTTGTTATTATTTCAGAATTCCGGGTGTCGTGTTATTGTATTTTCCTCAAGTGTGTTGGTTGAAACTGTCTATTTACTTTCAGTAATAATATTTATTTTTCCTGAGGATTGGGTTAATTCCGGTATCATCTAGTGATGCCACATTTGATAATTCTTAAAAAAGTACCGCAACCAATACACCAAGAACATGGTCCAATAATTCATAGATAAAATAAATTTATTAATTTATTTTCCTAAGGAGACGTCGAACTTTCAATAAAAAATTAAGATGATTTGTTGAATAGAAATAAAGTTCAATTAATGTTGTAGAACTCTTTCATGTGAGTTGGTTGATCTCCATTGGATTAAGACACGAAGGAACATTAGAATTAAACAAGCTTACCAAAGCTAAAATAGATTTGTTGAAAACAATAATCATTGATAATGTTGGGTCACCATATTTTTTTAATAAAATAATACAAAAAAATAAGTGACCATGATAATGATTAAGTTGAACCGTGTTAAATAAATATAATTATTCAACATTTTATAATAATTGACCAGATCAACACTAATGTCACCATAATCTTTTAAAGAAAATGAGCTATGTAATCAAGTAAAACTTCACATATGAAACTATAAAATGAAATTATGATCTTTTATAAAATGGATTTGACGTATTTTGAGGAAAGGAATATAATGAATTATGGATGATCTTAGAAAGATTCAATTTCCAGTATAATCTTGGATTGAAGAATATACTCATCATGAATATTGAATATTCTCAACAAGAACTTCCTTCACTCAGCATCAAGGCCTCCTACACATTATCATAAGGGTCTTCATATATATCACGGAGAATCCATACACGCAAGCTTCCATGGTCTCCAACTATAACAACAATTATTTCGTAAACTCCAAGCAAAGCTCATGTTGCTAAACTTTGTTTTATTCTTAAAATATTGACTCCCTTAATACAAAGGCTCAACTAGCTACCGTAATCAAGTTCACCGAGAATAATGTTTGTCCCAATTTATTTGCAATCCAAAACGAATATACACGCAAATCAGTAAGTTGTATGACTATTTGTACGAGTACTCACAGCACAAAACTTTTTACAGAGTAGGTTCATTCCTAGCCAGATATTCTATAAAGCCCAATAGATTCCCACTAACCCCAACCCTAAGTTTGGTAGTCGAAATAATTGTGAGTTTTAAATTGTGAGTTTTACTACCACTAAGATTGTGGTCAATTGAAACTAAATGGTCCCACCAAAATTTCAGAGCAAAAAATCCCCACAAACATAAAGATTAACCGAATTCATTCATTGATTATAATCCATTACATAAATATAATAATGTAAACCCCCTTCGATTAGAAGGGGCAGCTCTTCAGTAAAATATTGCTACAATTTCTCATTACAAAAATCATATCATAATATTGTTGCTAAGAAAAAAAATTTAATTTAAATATAATAATCCTAGAATTTGAGATTTGATTCTTCAATAACATGAATATATATCATACTATCCATCAAAAGATTAGAAAGTATATGCTCCTAACCTGCATCCAGGTAACAGGGAGAATAAGCACATGATAAGAAGATATTGAAGATCAATATGACGGTATATTGTACTTTTCACTATCAACTGCATTGGATATAGGTCTTGTATAAGACATATACAGTTGTGTAAAGCACTGTACCTACCTATAGAGAATAGCTTATATAGGATGTGAAAAAGTCTCCTTTTTAAAGAGAGGTAAAAGACAGTAAATCCTAATTAATACAGTCATTGATCTCATAAAAGAATATGGCAGAAGTAGCATATTTTTTTGTCGATCATTATCAAACCGTCCTCTATCAACATTATTCTATTAAATCAATATGAAACTCTAACAACATTAGCAGTATTCTAATTAATCTCTACGAAAGTTAGGACTACTTAGCAAAAATCACATCACACGGCATCTTAAGTCACGAAGGAATGAATGATGGTGTGTGTGTGTGTCTATATATATATATATATATATATATATATATATATATATATATATATATATATATATATATATATATATATATATATATATACACAGGGGAAAGCAAATATTATTACTCAGAAAGTAAATAGAAGTTACAATCAGAAACATTGAAATAAGAAATAGCAACTTACACGACAAACACTCAATGAGGGTGGATCCAGGGTGGTAGTGGTGGTCGATGAGGGTTAGAAAGGTAGCGCAGATGGTAGGCAATCAGAAAACAGCAAGGCAGTGATTTTCCCGGGGCTGGCCAGTAAGTAGACAGCCGCAAGACGATGTGTGAGGGCTGCCTGAGTTGATGGCAGCAAAAGGGGGTGGAAACTGCAGCAACTGCAATGAGGATGCAATCCAAAGCTGGCCAACGAATGGCCAGCAGGTGGGGGAGCCTGCGAGGAAGGCCGGAAAGGGAGCGGCAGTCGATGAGAAGAGTTGTGCGGGCTGCTGGGAGGATGGCAGCAAGGACGGAAAAGGGCTGGAGGCCATAGCACCGAGGATGGAGGGCTGGAATCACAACAGGGGATGTGGTGGGCTGCCAGGCAGCCAAAAGAAGGCAGTCCTGGGCCAAGGCAGTGAGGAAAAGAACTAGACAGCAAAAAAAACTGCAGAAAAATAGCAAAAGAACTGCTTTCGAGGCGACTTACAGTGAGCGGGAATGCAAGGCAGCAAAGCTGAAGGGATGCAAAGGATAGAGAATTTGATCGCTATCACAAGAGAGAGATATAGCCGAAGCACCAGCCAATCCCTTGAATACAGCCCTCGAAGGGAGAAGAACAGATGCCGACGGCTGTCCAAAAAACACGAAAAACTGACCTACATGTCCTAATACAACATATATATATATATATATATGAAAGGACTACAAAGAAATTAAGGATAGTATGAAATAAAGCATAAGAAAGAAAAATAGGATTATTTCAGCATGTTTCCTTGACAAATATTTTTGTGGTACTATAGCAACTACAATATTGTGGCTTTTTTTTTATTGTCGGTAAGCTCCCACGTCAATCTCATGGGGATGGGGGACCTTGGACTTCATTCGACGAAGCGTCTAGTTCCTTGTACCACAGAGTCAAGGCTGCCAGATTGAATGTAGCTGAGATAATGCAAACCCCTGGTAGACCGATCATGTAGGTGTTGTCATTCCATAACACACCTTGATAGAATAAATATGCATCTTCTCTTGGCACATCATGAGCTAGAGCTGGAGCTGCATACAGATGTAAGTTCTTGCAAATGTAACTCTAGAGCCCTTAAGTCTGAAACATTCTTTCCCACATGTACTTAGAGGAACGTAATTGATAAACAAATATGTGAGGAGAAATCAACTTTGGAGTCAAATCTGTGGCAGACTGCACCACTCTCACTAGCAACCACTCAGGAGAGACCTCTTCTGCACTGATAGGACCTATATCCCATTGAAGAATTTCATTCTTCATCAAGCTCCTAAGACAAATTTTTAAGTTGGGTTTCAACTCTCTTGTCTAGACAATTGATGATGGGCATCATGCTGAGCTGAATCTAACATCTAAATAATTTCACGAAATCTTCCAAACATGAACAAAAGGGCCCCATTTATGTCTCATTGGACCTCCCTCTAGATCTGAATGGTCTGAATTTCTCTTATATGAGATTGTCATGCCTCTGGTGTTAGTTCCTCAAACTCAAGTCTGCCTTGAACACTCACCATCAAGTCGGTTGGAGTCTCTACCACAGGCTCAGTCACAACTATGTGCATCTTTTCCTCCTCAATTGGAAATTAGTCCTTTTTGTGTCCTCGCCGACTTCAGTGTCTTTTGTGTCATTACCCAATTTTTCAAGACCACCCCGCTTAATGAAACAGATCACTCATTAGTTGTGCCGTCTAATTTACCATACAAAAATTCATAGAACTTGTAACACTTCTCAATTGTGCAGATTTAGGAATATGAAATGCTCCACTCTCCACTCTGAATCAACTATTTCTCCGATGGGTCGTCTTGGGTGTTCTTTTGGGTGTACTCTTGTTGCAAAATCCTAAGGTTGAACTATGTCTGTAAGATGGGGTGGTCGCTGATGCGGTCTCTCCATTTCTGAAGCTAGGGACTAAACATTCTATCTGTAGTAAGATGGTATAAATAAGCGTTGTATCTTCCGCCTCATCTTCGGATTGTCGCATTCTCCCCTTCAAGTCTCCAGATCAGGGTAGAGAGTAATTTTCCCTCGGTTTCATTTTCAATGTCTACAAGCATCCACTGAAGTCGGCAGATCTCTCGATGTATCTCTCCCTAAATAAGTCTGGGCATGTATCTGCTTGGTGACATAGCTAGGGTTTTGAATGGGAGGTGAAAGATGGCGTAAAAAATGATTTAGGGTTGTTTATTTTTGAAAATCAACAAGGGAAATTAGGGTTAGGTCAAAATTTTGATTATGGTTTGAGAATATGAAAAAACATTTTTAGTGGAGGTGTAAGGCAGATGTTAGGAAACCCTAAGAAAGGACTAGAGTTATGTTAGCTCTAAAAACAAATACTAATAGAGAAAACTCAAACCACAAAAGGAAAAAGCAAATAATATTATTCAAAATAGCAAATAGAGGTTACAATTAAAGACACAAAAATAGAAAATAGCAACTCACACGACACAACCACTTAATGAGGGTGGATCCCGGGTGGTGGTAGTGGTCGATGGGGGTTGGGAAGGTGTCGTGAGGGGTGAAAAAGACGGTTGGCAAGCAGAAAACAGCAAGGCAGTCGTTTCCCCAAGGTCGAACAACAAGTAGACAGTCGGATGACGATGTGTGAGGGTTGTCTAGGTTGATGGAAACAAGGGGAAGGGTGGAAACGACAGCGGCGACGACGTGGCTGGAAGCTGGTTAGCGACTGGCCAACCGATGGGGGAGGCTGCGAAGAAGGCTGGGAAAGGGGGCGACAGTCAATGGGGAGGGCTATACAAGCTGTTGGGAGGATGACAGCAAGGTTGGTAACGGACTGGAGGCTATAGCAGCGAGTATGGAGGGCTGCAACGACGAAGTGGGATGTGGTGGGTTGTCGGACAGCCAAAGGAAGTCGGTCCTAGGCAGGGGCAGCAAGACAAAGGACTGGATATCGAGGAAACTGCAGAATAACAGCAAAAGAACTATTGTTGGCGCGACCTGCAGTGAGGGGGAATGCGAGACAGAAAAGTGGAAGGGATGCAGAGAGGATAGGAAAGAAAATCACCACATCGAGAGAGAGATATTGATGCAGCACCACCCAATCCTTTGGAAATACCCCTCGAAGGAAGAAAAATGGACATCGATGGCTGCCCGAAACAATACACACGAAAAACTGACTTTAAAACCCTAATAAAGCACATATATAGAAAAGGACTACAAAAGAATTAAAGATAATAGGAAATAAAGCATACGAAAAGAAAATGAGATTATTTTGACATGTCTCCTACGATATATATGTCAGCGGTGTTGTAGCAGTTACAGTATCATGGTATTTTTTTTTAGGGGATTGACTTATCAGGAGATTATGTCATCCCTAATACCTTCAGCGAGGTCAATACGACTACTATGAGGACACAGAAGATTTGATGGATGATATCGAAGCTCCGCAAACTTGGGAGATTGATGCGGGAGCATCCCACAAAAAAAATTATTGTTGCTACATTACAGCGAGATTTCACAATTACGGGAGATGGGTTGAAATAGTCGCGTTTTCTTTTCTTATGCTTTCTTTCATATTATCATTCATTCCTTTTAGTCGTTTCCTATATATGTGTTATATTAAGGTTTGGAGTTCAATTATGGCTAAGATTTCTGTCAGGACAGCCACCAACGTCGTTTCTCCCTTCGAGAGTTGTATCTGAAGGTTTGGGTGGTGCTCCGGTTGAATCTCTCACAATGTGATGTTTATATTTCACATTCCCTTTCACATTCTCCTCGCGTCTCTCCTAACCACCCTCAATTGTCGCAGCTGCCCCCAAACAGCAGAACTTTGTTGTTTTCCCTGTTGTTTCTCCAATCCAGCCACCTCTCCTCGTTACTGCCACACGGACAGCAGTCCTCTTGCTATCCTGCAGTTCTCCGCATCCCGGTCGATTCCGCCAACATTCCCCCCCTCCACTACAACCAAGCAGAAATAGCCCTTTCTAGATGTTTTCTACTTTTCTAGCCACCCAACCATCCATTCCTCTTTTTCCAGCTTGTTGCCCTTGCCGCGACTCCTCCCCTTCGTTGTCACTGTCCATACCCTTTGATGTCGATGTCCCTGCGCCTTCCAACCTTCACCCTCTCCTTGCTACTTCATCGAAGGGCCAAATCCTCATTGATCCCACCCTAATTTGATTATTCATGATGTGACTATTGCTATTTCCGATTTCTGAGTATCGTACTATTATATTATTACTTTCAAGTGAGTTGACTGTAACTGCTTAGTTGCTTCAATTAATAATATTTGTTTTTCTATTAAGGTTTGGGTTAACTCTTGCTATCAATTATCCTAGTTGGTTAAGTTTTAGCTTTTTTAAGTTAAAAGGAATCAAAATTATTCTTGCATTGTGTCAAGCTTCTTCATTTTGATAATTAACTTTTTTTTATATACATATAAAAGGCAAATTTATTGATATAAAAGGGAAGATACAAAGGTTTAGGAGTGGGTATAAAGAGCTCAAAACAGGGAATACAACTCACACAAAAAAGAGACTTTGAAATAATCGTATACCCCAAAAAAGAGAAAGGAAAAACTCCTATTAATGGTGGGTGGATTTGCCACTTCCCCTTCCCTTGATTCTAGGGAGAGAGTCCAACAGCGGACTAAGATGTGGGCTTCCACCCGAAACTATCAAACAGTCGTCCTAAAAATTTCCGAGTTCTAGCATTTCTTTTTCCTTCCTAGATTTGTCAACTTGTCTTCATCTGCCAGTGTTTGTCACATCTGATCTATTTGTGGATCTTCGATGGAGAGCTCACCCTAGGGGTATGCTGATTCGTAACTTGCTGGCCAGACTCAGCCTGCAGCACACCTTGATCATGGCGCTCCTCCAGGGCTTGAATAACTTCCTCTCTCTGAGGAAGAGCAATCTCAACAACAGTGGGAAGTAGCTGGGGAACTGGTTGGTGAGGAATAGCCTGATGAGACAAAGTTTCCTTCAATATTTCTACTATATTTTCTCCACTTGGGCGATGTTGTCAGGGACTACAAAATTCAAATGCACAGGGAGGTTGGATCTCAAATGTGGGTGAAGCCTGAAACAATTGGTAGGTGTGTGCCCAATCAGTTTACAGTGATTACAGTAATAGGGTCTTCGCTCTGCAACAATTGGCTGCCAATACTCATTGTGAGCAGCACCAAGCCATATTTCTTCCATGTCAGGGAGAGTGATATCCTTGCGACCAAAGGCCTAGATAGGTTGAAGGTGGGTATGTCCAATTTCATAGGCCTCCCTAATGCAGCTCTAATAGAATAGAGGACTAGGTTATTAAAGTAGTGCAACTTTGGGCCAAGTAGTTTAAACCATATTATAACAATAGGAGGTTCTTGGCTAGGATCGAATTCAGGAGACCACTTGAGCAATTTCATATATTTCCCATCGATTGTCGTAAACTTCTTGGAAAAAATTTTGGCATAGTTCTCTACTTTAGATAATTGTATCATCACATGTCTCCCATCAAAGAGACCAACCTTCCAATGTCCAAATAGTTTGAGATCTTCAAAAGCCTTCCAAACGATTTCCATTTTAGAATGTCCCAATTGGAACTTCCCAATGAGGGCAACCAGGTTAGAGATGTCAATATCAGATAAAATTAGAACTAGTTTGTCACTCTTTATACTCTTCTTCTTGATGAGGTTACAATCCCCCTAGCCTTCAAAGGATTCATGATAAACCTAAGGAAAACCTTGATCCAATGATCCCACATAGCTAATCATATCAACATAAGAAACCTTCACAAGGTTTGAAACTGAAGCAGTCGGTGGTTGAGGAGGAACGGAAACCATAGGGCTGAGATTCAAACAGCGGGAAGCTACTGTGTTTGAGTTGTGAGTGCTGTTGGGGCTCTCGTGGGTGCAAACCGAGAGCAGAGGAGGAGGCGAACGCCCATTACTAAGCAATCGAACAGACGAAGAGAAAGTGTGCCGAGAAAGAAGCAACACACAAAGGAGGAAGAGACGTCATTTTGATAATTAACTTTAAAACAAGAATTATAGTCACAAAATCTTCATTTATTTATGTGATAGATATAGTATATATAACCATTAAAAATTAAGTATCGCCTAATTTTTTACGGTAATATTAGCTATTGATCATCAATTCCACACTTGCTAAAATTTTATATCACCTGAAACAAACTTTACTTTAGGAATTATAAGCCCCATATGTACTTAAAAAAGTGGCTCCATTATTAAATGTTTTATTTGTGAAGAGGACAAACTTATCATAATTATGCCACCTTTAAATAGCATACAACATATCTACTTCTAGACATTTTTTCTCCAAACATCTCCATAACCAATATAAAAGGCACGAAGCTTGGTTAGATATTTAATGTAATCATGCTATCCTTAAAAGCTCTCAATGCATATTATTGCTCCAAGATGCTTTGATAATTTCAATAGAACTACGTTTCTTATTAATATACGCTAAATCAAACCTAGTAGCATTGGATGCCTTTCTCAAAGTAAACAATGACCACAATAAAAGATAAATCCATTGGTCTCAATCTTTTATCATTGTTTTAGTAACAAATTTCCTCCAAAGTATATCTTCTGAGAATAAAATGAAATTAGACGCCAATATAATTTTTTTAAGCTTATTCCTTTTTTTGTATGACTCATAAGTGATAAGTTCAATTCTTCTATAAAGGTTGATATTTTCTAATACTTGTTAACATTTGTAATCAGTCAGCATGATCTTTTGCTCTACAACATGCATAAGCATGAAACATTTTCTTTTACTATAATATCTATCCTGAAGCAGCAATGCTGCTACTTAACAATTTCTCAATTCATTCTTTGTAACGTGACCCATCTATCTCACCATTAATCTGTATCAGTGAGATAATACCCAGAGTTATCAACTCCATGTCAATACCGCAATCACATCAACTTACAAGGAGATGCAATGACCAATGTGTGGCGGGCATAACATTACAATAATGATTGTCAAACACAGCAAATGCATATCTGATTCTATAATAAATATATACCATTTCCAATGGATAAGTTCCAAGATTACATTTTTTTATGACAAAGAATACCATGTATTGCTACAACTCATTGGCAATATAGTATTCCGTTAACTACCCAGATATGTGGATAAGAATTTCTTTGCTGAAAGGGAAAGAAACTTCAAGTAATAAAACAAATAACAAAAAGTTCAAATAGGCAGAAAACATTAAAGAAAAAGTAATAAGGCACCTGAGAAATCACAGATCGGGCAGATGCAGCATGCGTAGCAGCTTTTTGGAGATCTGAACCAGAGCCACCCAGAAGAACAGAAATTGAATTATCTTTACCAATAGAACTTGCGGCAGAAATTGCACTTAAAGTTGATGGTTTAAGAAATCCCCCTTCATGTTCACCTAAAACCAACGTGCTAATCTAATAAAAAATATAAAGCACATCAAAAATTGCTGCTCGTCAGAAGAAAAATGATACAATGTCTAGGTGCCACCCGCTATAAAAGTTTAAGAAAATAAGACAACATCCACTATGTTGAGATGAGAAAAAGAAATGTCCGCGCCAATATATAAAATGACTTTCACTAAATTTAATGGCATAAAACATTACAAACATTCTATCATTTATACATAATGAAAAACTAAAAGTCAAGCAAATCACAAAGCTTCATAAAGAAGATTAAGGTCAACCATCATGATGGATTAAAGCCATTGTGTGACGGCTGGCAATGATTAAGAGCAGAAACTAGAGTATTCAACAAATAAATAAATCATTCTAACACATTACTACTGTTTAATAACTTATGTCAGTATCTTTCAACTAAACCTAAGGGGGAGGATCGATATTTCACGGTGAATGGGCTTAATGGAGAGAAGAAGCAGATGTCAGCAAGGTTATGTTTGAAGAAGAAAGCCCTAACATGGTTTCAATGAGGGAGACAAGATACCATGTCCGTGTGTAGGAGAAATTTAACGATTGCTTGTTGGAGCGCTTCTTAGTCATTCAAGAAGAAGAGCTACATGAGTAATTATATATCTTGACTTAGGAGGGGACTGTCAAGGAATATAGGGAGAGATTCAAGTTATAGTCGGGAATGCTTAGAGTGATTTCTAAGGTAGGATTGGAGAAGAAATTCATGAAGGATCTTAAGCAAGACATACAGGAAGCACTCTGACTATTAATATCATGGTGATTGAGGAAGACGATAGGGCTCGACCAGATGGTGGAATACAAGACCCAAGCAGCCCAGTTGAAAGGGGGGACCCTCCTGTCATGCAAAGGATGATTTGAACTCCGAGTGGGTCCCTATCAGATACTAATCATGTATACGATGGAAAGTAAGGGGGATTTTAGGGAGAAAGTTTAAAGGAGTCTTGACGGGTATTTATGAGGTCTAATTAGCTGGGGTTTAATTTATGTTTTGTTTCCTGTATGTTTTCCTTTTGAACTCTTCTTCCTAGCGGCATCCAGGATTTGTGGAGAGACGATCTACCTCTCGGATTGTAGATCACCATTGTATCTTGCGTATTTACTTTGGTATTAATCGATTAGCCCTAAATTGGGTTTATTTCCACCTAATTCTAGCAAGTAATTTGTTGCTTTGGCTTTGGTTCGTATCACATTTACATAAATAACACCCAAATTTTTAAAAAACGTCAAAATAACACTAATATTAACTTTTTAAAAGATAAATACACATTTTCATATATATATTTCGACATGATTGAGAAACTAGGTTATATAAAAAATACTAAAGGCTAGGTGTTATATATAAATATATGAGGATTATCTGGCATGTATGTAAATATCCTAATTAATAAATGTCAGTTGGTCAAAAGCAATATTACAAAAACAAAATCTCTATAATTTATAATTCATTCACTCACTATCAAAAGATCATATCTGGCAATCTACAATTTGTAAAATGCTGGTGAATGTGACCAGCAGAAATATCACCATTGAGTCAACTAATCCAAGAAAAACTCTAGTTCTATTCCTAACAGGCAACTCGCCATGTACAAAGACAAAATGAGCACTGGCAGCATGATAGGGGATTCCAAAGTGAAATTGAAATAAATCCACAGTTTGTGATTTCCATAAACAAAAATAACTTTGAGCTGATAGTTTTCATAATCTTCTATTGTTAGCTACCAAGTTCTGGATACCCAATATCCATGTCCATAAATGCAAATTAGCACAGGGAGATGAATGACGACAACTCATCATCATCATTAGCCTTATCCCAATAATTTGAGACCAGCATTATGAATTCTTAGTTGTCATTGGTACTTGCAGAGTTATGCCTCAAGCATTAAACATACTCTTCATTTTGAACAACTTGAAAGCATGTTATCTTTGGGTCTACTCCTTCCTAATATTTCAATGCTGCTCTATCAAAGAAATGCATTTCTTTTACCCTCCTTTATATATGTTCAAACAACCTAAGTTTATGTTTAAGTACATTATATTCCATAAACATCACTCCAAATTGGCCTTGTAATGCACTTATTCTTTAATTTATCCTTCTTAGTTGTCCATATATCAAATTTTAACATTCAAATTTCTATAGCACTCAACTTAGCAATTGATTTTTTACGGCCTAATGTTTGAGCTCATACAGCATAATCAACCTAATTGTAGTTTAATAAAACTTTTCTTTTTTGTTTCCTAAATAATCTCTTAACATATAATATTTTTTAGGCCGTTCTACGTTAGAACCATCTAGCCGCAATTATAAAAATTATATCAAAATCTATATTATTATATATAAAAACACCATCTTACGTAAGAATTATATAAGCTTTTAAGAATATTCATTAATAAATATTAAAATCACACCTACTACATTGCATAACATATATTCAACTTCTGTTTTACTAATTCTAAACTCTTTTAACTTTCAAAAATTTTCTGAATTATCAAACTTTTCACGTATTTCAACATATATCTCGTTGATTATAATGACACCATTCGCAATAAGCAGACATAATAGCCCATCACTAGAAATATACTTTATAAACATCTCCATAGCCAATACAACCACATTAAACTTAGTGATGATTTTTAACATAATCCTAATGTAATTGAGAATATTTCCGATCATTCCACAACAAATATTGGTCGGAAATTGAGACTATGATGGCAAGCATGGATAGGAGTTATGCGTGGATGTAAGTCATTGGGTAGACTAAACAACACAAATATCTATCTTGTTCATCTTGCACTATATAATACATTTTTTACATAGTTACACATTTACATAATAATATTTATGCATCCATGTCTATGCGGAAATCTACTTAGTTATATTATGTTTATTCTGAAGTAGTTAAGTGATTATACTTGACAAGTCAATTCCTGCCTCTTAAATATAACTTTATTTATTATATAATATGGTTAATATGATTCCAATAATATTAAACCCTATATCTTTCAAACAAGTTCTTGAATGTTCTTTTACGTATTTTAACAGACGTCTTGTCCATTAGAATCATGTTATTAATTAAAAGAAAAATACCGTGGCACATCATTTTGAAAATCCTTTATACATTTTTAAAAAACAAATAATGAACTCGATGTTCATCCATAAGGTAATCCTATTGTAATTAAAAGGCTATTTTGGACACTCCACGGTTACTATTAGTCATTGTTCCATCATATATATCTTTAATAGCTACAAACATACAATTCACAAGCACATTTTCGTCTTTTTTTTTTTTTTTTTTGAAAAGATTGATTGACTGTCAGAAACCGTCGATCAGCCCCTATAGGTTGAACTGACCGAGGGGCGGACCCCCTTCCAGTCCTATGTGCTGTTCAAATCCTCCCGAAAGGGATGGGATCGAACTCCTGACCCGAGGGTCTTACGCCAAAGGCCGCTACCAATCAATTCTAATGACAATCAATCATGAAGATCCACCTATAGCTCACTACACTAATTTATCAAAAATTTTAACACAAATCGCTTTCATAGCAGATCTTCCTAGAATGAAACTAAATGGATTACCTAAAAATAATATTATTTTTTCATAATTATGTTCCATTATTCTCTTCCATAACTTCATTTAATAAATCATAAGTTTAATTCATTCATTATTACCATAAAGTAGAATATCTCCACTGCTTTTAAAAATTGGTAACAAAATATTGCTTCTTCAATTATTTAGTTCCAAGAAGGATCAATATTGTAATGAAAAGATTTGTTGATCAAACCACTACAGCCTCCCCATAACCGTCTAAATCACATTAATTATCTTTTATAGACCAAAAATTTTAAGTTTAGATTTTCTTCAGAACTAACTCCACTTTACCATTTAAATTATTCTATAATATAACTTCTTATTTTATTCCAAAATATATTCTTCATTTACAAACTTAATGATGTCGTAATTAACCAACCCCCACCAATAATGAAGTAGGTATTATTAAACAAACAACTAAGGTTACAATCAAGACTCAAAACAGAAATGAAAACAAAACAAACATCAGGATCAGGCTAGAGTCTAAGAGTGGTATCCGTGGGCAGAGGTGGCAGCTTGGTGATAGGCGGTAGAGTAAGAGATAGGGTTGGAGGTGGACATGTCGAGCAAGAGAAAGGTGGCTAGTGGTCTGGATCAGAAAAAGGGTAGTGGGCTCTCAGATGGTTGATGAGAGGTGTGGGAAGCGGGAGGTTGCGAGGAGAGGGGTGGCTGGAATAGGAGATGTGGGGGAGCAGAAGGTGGGGCAGGCAGCTAGAAGGGGGAAGAAGGGAGCGAGAAGGTCGGCGGCCAGTTGCTAGAAAATTAAAAGGGAGAGAGGGGGACAATAGCCTGCAGCTGGATGTTGAAAGAGAAAAGGGGAAACAGAAGGCTATTGGCTGGAACAGTTGCTAGCGGGCAAGTGGAAGCGGGCAAGTGGAATGCGGGAAGGGCAATCAAAAGGGTTAGTCATCACCTCAGAGCAGGATAAAGTCGGAGCATCGCCAATTCCCAGATACAACCCTAGCAAGGAGAAGAAGCCTATAGGGAGAAAGCTGAAACAAAACATAACTAAACTCTAGACTCAGCAAATACACATATTAATATAAGATGGTAGGCAGGAAAATGAAAATGTGGGGGGAGTTTGTGCGGCAATTCCCGCACTTTGAAGGGTCGGCTAATCTAGCCTCCTACTGGACAGAGTGCCTTTCCTGCTGAACCTGTGGTTGGGTCAACTGAAAAAAACCCCACCTCACTTATCAAAGTAGATTTTTCTTCTTTTACAACCAATCCAACAATGATTTAGCTATTTTATATCACCTTTTCTCATTTTAGTATCAAATCAATTATATAAATAATCAAAAGTTTTAACTTGTATTTTGCTTATTGTCCTAGTTATGAAATTTTTAACTTTCTTATAGTAATTACAAGCCTTAAAAATATTTATTTTTAATTGCACGTTAACAATATTTTTTTTAGAGAAATTGAGTTTAGCTTAGTTGGTTGTTGTCTTTTGTTTCGAGCGGGAGGTGGGGGTTCGAATCCCACCCAAAATCATTGCTGATCCCAAGCTCGGATGTGAAAAGTGGAGGGTTGCGTTACTTATCGACAGCTAGCGTAAAACTTGTCAAAAAATCACGACATGAATCCTTTTGATCATTGTATAAGTTTTAGGGCGTCTCCTGGAAGCGACGCGCTATATGGTTTGAATACAGTGAAAAGTGTGCAAGGGTAGCTACACCTACGCCCGAGTGTAGTGTCAAATAAGCAAGGGTTCCTACATTACGGATAAATGTAGGTAAAGTAGTTAGTCAATGAAACTAATATTAGGATATAATCTTGGAATATAGTTACTTTCACTGGTAGTTGATATTATGATTTATAGCAATATAAATATCTTATGTATTCAAGAAACTAAATGGGTTGGAGATAAGGCTAAGGAGAGTGATAACCTAGGTTTTAAATTTTCGTATTCAGGTAAGAGTCGCACTATAAATAGTGTCGGTG
Organism: Papilionanthe hookeriana x Papilionanthe teres; assembly: GCA_022702705.1. Lineage (NCBI taxonomy): Eukaryota > Viridiplantae > Streptophyta > Magnoliopsida > Asparagales > Orchidaceae > Papilionanthe > Papilionanthe hookeriana x Papilionanthe teres. Next base: position 17,267,326 of record CM040421.1, on the reverse strand, counting down.
TAATTATAGATAAAAGTTTGAAAGATAATCTTGTAAAAATTAATAGAGTTGGAGATAGAATTATAGCCCTTAAGATTATTGTTGATAATAAGATTTTTAATATTATTAGTGCTTATTCTCTTCAAGTAGGTTTAGATATATGTTCTAAAGATAAATTCTGGAATAACTTAATACAAATGATATATCTTGAAGAAAGAAATTTTATTGGAGATTTAAATGGACATGTCGGTAGATTAGTAGAAGATTTTAGAAATATTCAAGGTGGCTATGGTTTTAGAGTGATTAATGAAAGAATGTAGAGTTATATTATATTTTTCTTTAGCGTATGATTTTGTTATTGCTAATATTTTATTCAAGCAGATAGATGAGCATATTATTACTTATAAGAATTGATCTAATAAAACACAACTTGATTATTTTCTTATGAGAAGAAAAGATCGGCAAGAATGTAAAGATTGTAAGGTCATTTCAAGTGAAAATTTAAGTACTCGATATCGATTATTAGTTCTAGATTTTAAGATGAAGTGTTGTAAAATAAAGAAAACTATAAATCATCATCGTAGAATTAGAGGGGGTACCTAAAAGACAAATAAAATTATTATTACGAGGAAAATTCAAGAGTTCAAAATTTGGGATGTTCCTGAAGAAGCAAATGCTATGTGAGACAAAATAACAAACACTATTAAAGAAGTGACAAAAGTTGTACTTAAAGAATCAAAAGAAAATGTTTCTATAAATAAAAATAGTTGGTGGTGGAATCATAATGTGCAAGAAAAGATAAAATATAAGAAGTTATGCTATAAAAATAAATTTAAATGTAAAAGCTTAGAAAACTGAGAAAAATATCAAACGGCCAGTACGGAGTCTAAGAGATCAGTCTGTGACGCTAAAAAATTCTACTTTCAGTAAACTTTATAATAGATTAGATACAAGTGAAGGTGAAAATATATGTATAAACTAGCCAAGCAAAGAGAAAAGAAAAAGTAAATATTTAACTCAAGTAAAGTGTATTAAAGATGATAATCAAAAAGTATTTTTCTTGGAAAAAGAAATTCAAAATAGGTGGGTGAATTATTTTGATAAATTTTTTAATGAAGTTTCGGAAAATATGATCGACCTTAGTGATCTTAATATCGTTAACAATAATAAAAATATTTCATTTTTATCGTCGCACTAATAAAAAAGAAATTGATGAGGCTTTAAAGAAAATCAAGGGTGGAAAGTCTGTAGGACCTAATGATATCCCATTGAAGTGTGGAAATATTTAGAAGATTTTGGGGTTTCTTAGCTTACTAAACTCATTAATATTATTTTAAAAACTAAAAAGATGTATGAGGAGTGGAGGAAGAGTATTTTGGTCTCCATTTTTAAGAATAAAGGGGATGCACAAAAGTGTGAATTATAGAAGAATTAAGTTGATACATACTTTAAAATTATGGGAGAGGGTAATTGAACATAGGTTAAGACATATTACAAAGATTTCTCATAATCAATTTAGATTTATGTCAGACAGGTCTACTATGGAAGCTATACATTTATTGAGAGGTTTGATGGAGAAGTTCAGAGATAATAAGGAGGATCTACATATGATTATTACTGATTTAGAAAAAACTCACGATAAGGTTCCAAGAGATATCTTTGGAGAGTCTTAAGAAGAAAGGTGTTGATATGACTTATATTCAAGTCATTAAAGATATGTATACAAGAGTTGTTACTTGTGTTCGAACAGAAGGAGACTGCCTAAATATTTTCCTATTTTTATTGGTTTACATCAGGGTTCTGCTTTAAGCCCATATCTTTTTGCTTTAGTTATGGATGGTCTTACCGGACACTTACAGGAGGATGTACCTTGGTGTATGCATTTTGTTGATGATATCCTTCTCATGGATAAGACGAGAGAAAAAGCTCAGGAAAAACTTGAATTATGGAGGTCTACCTTGGAATCTAAAGGCCTTCGTTTGAGTAGAACAAAAATAGAATACATGGAATGTAATTTTAGTAGTACTAAAATTATTAAAAGGTGTGACTCTTTAGATATTTTGGGTCTATTGTTCAAAGTGATTGTGATATTGATGGGGATGTTATTAGTAGAATTCAAGTTGGTTGGTTGATGCGAAGGAAAGCTTTGGGCCAATTGTGTGACAAAATAGTACCGCTTAGACTAAAAGAAAAATTTTATAAGATGGTGGTGAGACCTGCAATGCTCTATGGCGTTGAATGTTGGCCTTTAAAAGAGAAGCATAAAACTAAGTTAAGTTTTGCTGAGATTAGAATGAATAGGTTGATGAGTCGCTTTACACTTAAAGACAAAATGTGAAATGAATATATCAGTGATAGAGTTGGTGTTGCTCCGGTGAAAAACAAAATTAGAGAGAGTCGTCTTAGATGGTTTAGTCACATTAAACGTCGACTATCTGATGATCTGATTACAAGAGTAGATGTTTTAGATTTGACTTATGTTAAGAAAGACAGAGGTATACCTAGGAAGACTTGGGCTTATTGTATAAAAAATTATCTTAATTTATTAGAATTAAATGAAAATATGACATTAAATAGGACACGATGAAGAAAAAGGATTCATTTAACCGACCAAACTTATTGGGATAAAAGTTTTGTTGTTGTTTTTGTTGCACGTTAGCAGTATTTTTATTCTCCTTAATAATTGCTTTTAACTTATTGATCCAAAACTAAATCTCTGTATAGAAATACGATTTGTTTCTAAACTCTCCTAAAACTTATATGCAATATTCTAAACAGAATTAACCATGTTATCAAATATTTAGGTTGGCCTCACATTATTGCATAATGATAAAATACTGAACAAGAAACATAGCTTTTTTCCATTGCATTTACATCACTTATTTTATACTCAATTAATCATCCCATCTATCCTACTAGAACACATAGATCCGTTTATTTATTCCTCGACAATACATTGCAATAACTTAACCTTTCTCAAGTTAGATTTTTCAAACTATATACCAATACAACTTGAGCTGAGCAAGCACTAACAATTTTTATATTAACCTCAACAATAATTATCTTAATAACAATCACCATATCACTAACCATATTCAAACAAGTCCAAACACCTTTCTAGTGTTAAACTAACATAAAATAGTATTTCAACTCCCCTGAAGGCTTATATAGCTCAAATGATATTGGCCTCAATCTTACTGAAAGAAATTTTCATATCACAATATTGAATAAAAAGATCAAGTTAACAAAAGTCCAAAAATAAAGATGAATCTTCAATGATATGCTAGATAATTAACATTTTGAAGCATCAAAAGATAATAAGGATAACTAGATGAACATGACTTTAATTTTTTGTGCTTAATTTGAATAGGTTAATACTTTGATTTTGAGCTTCCTTCTTTTATGAACGTAACTTAGGAAGGATAATTTCTTAAATTATTAAGTTATGAATAAAAATTGTTCCAATCCTGCAATCCCGATGGCAAGAATTTTGTGAGACTGTGGAACATGAATTTCTGCGATCGCAAGCGAGCCGAACAGCAAGATCCTGTCCAGTTGTCAATTTCTTTTCTAGCTTTTTCCTGTACCACTATTACTAATTAGGGTTATTTTCTTTATATATGTTCTTTTTTTTGGAGTTTTGGAACATGAGCTTTGTTTTTATATAGTGGAGATTGTATTCTCTGATTCTAACCTAAGGAGTGTTGTATTATCTTCTTTTTGCAGGTGATATATATGCAGCATGTGCAGAACAGGTGATGAACCCAATCCTCATTCATCCGTCACCTTTTCATAGTTTTTTCCGCTGTTTTCATTCAGAAAAGACTCCTATCCTCATCCAAACATCATCAACCTCCCATATTCTCATTCCCCTGCCATTCCACAATCATCTGCCCATTAGATTCCTTCCTAAACACCCGGTGTCAAATAGGTTATTTCTTCCAATGGAAACTGGAAGGTAATCCAAATCCTCTCCTAAGTCTCTCTTTTCTTCTCTTCCCCTCTCCTCCTTACCATAAAACAACACTCCTGGTTCTGCCTATCACCTGCAGTCAATGTCAATCAGTCCAGCATTCATCACCAGGCTCTACTGCAGTTTTAACTGTATAAAACAGCAAAACAGCAAGTAGTCTTTTTCTCTGAATTCAATGACGGAAGTTCAAAACTACAGGGTTTTGTCTTGCTGACTGACTGGAAAAATTAGAAAACAACAAACAATGTGGCTGTTTACAGCAGTTTAGTTTAAAAAATGGCGAGTACGCTCGCTATATGCAGTGGAAAAACCTTTAGGCATCCTAGTGTTTCATAGAAAACTTGTCCAAAAAACTACCTAGGGATTCCAGAAGTCTTTAGGACATCAAATTCTGAGTCATACTTCATTCATTTGATATCAAATCGTTTATTCAACTCTAGAGGAAAAATTTTTTTGTTAAATTAAAGAGTAGGAGATAAATCTTCTTGATTCTATGGGACTTGAGAACTATGACTATGAGACATTACAAGCAATTAAAGAATGACTTATTAACATTAAAATAGAGATAACCAAAAGTCTTATCAGATGGTCATGATGAAGGAACAAATCGCCACAAGATATCTGCCTTTGAAGCTCTTGCTATTAATATAGCATCTTCAACAGTTGCTCCATCACTCCCTATCCAGACAAAAGAAGGCCATCATATAGAAGAAAATAACCTGTCAAGGAGAATCCATCAACAAAGAGAGAACTTGGAAAGAAGTCAAGGTAGAAGCGAAGTTCAATTTGATCTACTATAATGGATAATTAAAGGTAAGATAATAGACAGTTGATCTATTGTTCTTGAAATATATTTCGTGGTTCACGATTATCTGCATAGAAAAAAATAGCGTCTGGTCATTTAAAATTAGGCTTGCAAGCTTAAACATTTTGAAACTCAATATAAAAACTATGATCTATGGTTAGAGTTCAGAGATCATCAAAAGATCGATTCTATCACACTTAAAATGAAAAAGAAAAGTGGATTCAAAGGCGAATTTTGAATTAGGATAGCATGCATAAATGTATAAGAATATAAGATATAATTTATAAGGCAAACAACTGCTTTAGCAATTTTTTTTGAATTAAAAAAAAAAGTGGTCGTGAACTATGAAGGTTTCATAAAAGCCATCACATATAATTTAAGTTTTTTTAACTATTGATATCATCAAAGTTAGCATAAAAACTATAGCACTTAAGTAGAGCCAAAATAATTTCCACAGCACAAAAATCGCATAGGAGTAAAACAGTACACCATTGTGTCACAATTACACAAAACACAGGCAATAGCTTGAGGATTACATGAAAGGATCAAAATGGGAAGAGAAGAACCCTCACTGCTACTTCAGAAGGATTAAAGTAAGAGGAGTGACAAATTCAAAATTTTTTGTCCTTGATATTGCATGCACATACTAATAAGGAAGCTCGGAAGAACTAGTCCACCTGAAACTTCAAGTGGATTCAACCTTCATTGATGCCATGCTGGAACTGGATAGTGAAAAAAACTTTACCTCTGAAACCTTGTCTGAGACTAGGGTTAATCACTACTCAGTATCCAAAACTTTAATTTTTGAGTTGATTTCAAATGCCTACTGTTAGTTAAGTTACTTAACTGAATACTCTCAAGGAAGAACTATTTCATCTTAAGCTTGGGGTTCAATCAACCATAATTAATGCCATTTTTGGATTTCATACGGTGAAAAAAAATCTTATATCGGTAGCTTTTGAAGAGAAATGGGAGTTAGCACTACTCAACATTCAAAACCCTAACTCAAGCACAATCTTAGGTATGCTTTCTGTAAAGATTTTATTGATGATATAGTTTGTCAACTTAAACCACAAAAAATGTCATTACTTCCCGTTAAATCATATGTATGGAATAAGGATGATATCTTTCATAAAAAAACAACATAAATTTGTGCTTATTAAAAATGAAAAAAAGTATAGTCACTTAAATGTTACATCTTTAGATGAAATGGTAATAACATAAGACCAAAGGATTCCAACACGGAGTCAAGAGAGCTCTTCCTGTTGAAAAATATAAAAAGTATCATACCAGTAGGGTTGTCAAAAAAACTCATCGTTCGCGAACAAATCGTGCCGAACTCGTTAAATAGCTCGTATTTAATCCTTTCGTTAAGCAAACGAGCCGAACATGAAAAAAAAAATTTATTCGTTCGTGATATGCTTGTTTTGGCTCAAAATATTTACATAATAAATAAACAATACATAAAAGTTAAAATAATAGTATATTAGATATGATATCAAAAAAAAATGTATAAATATAATAAACAAAATTTAGATGTTTGATATATAAATACATAAGATAGGGCGGTATGTATATAAATGCCATAAAATTTTTACAAATCTCACTTCTGTGTTTTATTTATTTAGTTCAGAAATGTAAATACAACAAAATTGATAGTATGTATGTAAAAGGCCATCTAAATTTGCTAAAATCCCACCTCTCCCACCCAATTTTTCAAAATTGTTGTTGCCATTTTCCTTTTTTGACAGCCCTATTGCTATCACAACTCTCTTGGTCCTGCCACCTTTTGCCACTTTTTTTTAGCCCCGCCCCTTCTGCATTTTAATCAAAATCTGTAAGAAGTGAAGAATCTTCTATTTAAATGGTAAATGGACCTCCAAAAAGTTAAAGTTATACGTAAAAATAAGCTTGTCAGTTTTAACGTGCCAAACACGAGCCTATTTCAAACATATTTCGAACTTGTCGAGTCGAATACGAATAGACTATTTTCGAGTAATTTCAAACATAAGCCGAACACAAACAATAAAATATTCAAACGAGCCGAACACAAACAAAACTTGAGATCGCACATATTCGACTCGTTTACACCCCTACATACCAGTTAGGATCCACAATTTTTTTAAAAGGATGACCATCACACAACAAAAGTATGAATTCAAGAATAAAAGTAATAAGTTACAATGGGGTGTTGTGATCTGACATGATTTTATAAATAAATTTTTAGATCAAATGGTTAGAAAAGCCAAGCCATCAAAAATCCATAGGCAATGGAGGATTTTCAACTGAATAGTTGATGAAGATAGAGATATAAAAATTTGTATTGTTGGATGGTGATAATAATAATAGGATAAAACTTTAACAAGTTTTTGATAAGATTTTATTTTCAATTAAATTTCGATCTTTTATGAAGTTAGTTTAGAAAGGATAGAGTTATTCCTTAAATATGGAGTGAGTGCTAAGGTTGTTCCTTATTGGATTGAGTTTATCAAACGAAAAAAATAATAATAATAATTCCAATGCTCTTAAGTCCACTACTAATACCATCTTCCTCTCCCCCATACCACAAACCAACACTCCTTCCAACCTTTATTGTCAACTAAAGCCAAAAAAACAAATAAAAAAAAATCAGCACAGCATTCACAGCCAACCCTTTATAAGTATTTTTATACATATAAAAAGGGGCAAACTGATTAGCATTTTCTTAACTTCAGTCTACAAATAGGCATAATTCATTAAATACAACATTGAAAAATCAATTTCCTTGTTCAAAGGAAGTTCCTACCAGTTCCAAAAGAAAAATTTTGCATATTCAATTTTAAAGAGTATGTTGCATAGTTTCTGTGCCAGAGTTCACAAGTTTGAGTCTAACCTATGAACTTCTTTAACCTCATTTCACAAGCTCCGAGTAAAAATTTTGGGCGATAAGTGGCTTTATATCCCCTTTATTTATACTGGACCACGTGTTTACTAATACATAGCCGGCTTTTTACTCTAGTTTAATTAATAAAAAAAAATTGGGATAAGTTTTTTATTTTTAAGAAAAAGAAAATAAACAAAAATTCAGAAATGGGTCTCGATTTTCCACTTTATATATGTACTCTTCTTCTAATCAATATGTCCGCTAATTCTCTTGTCCTAACCTTCTTATTCCAAGACTTCGAAGCAACAAACAAATGACTAATAACCCATGCTTACTTTCACTAAAATTAAGTTAAGATGTGATAACATCCTAGCCAATAATTGCCTAGCTTTTCACCAGAATCAGATTCCATTGTGGCAAGTCACTTACAAGTGATGTCCTAGCCAACCCTTGCTTTCCTTTTACCATATTTAACTTACATTGCAATGCATGAAAAATAGATAACGACCTTGGAAACCTTGCATAATTCTAACTACAATCCGTTTAAGTTGTGATATTTTACTTTTGAGAACAAACTAGCATTAGCAAAACTAAATTTGAATTTTTTTTATTGATTTTATTAGTTTTCATGATTTTTTAATTTTTTTTTATTTTAAAATTTCATAATTGATTGATGACCTAACAGCAACCTTTAATCTTCTAAGACAGCCTTGAGACTGTCAATAATAGAAGTATGACCACATACCAAAATTTCTAGTCAAAACTCACATTGCTTGGAAGCCTCAAGTAACAGGTGCTCCCCTTTTTTTAACAAAATAAAAACCAATACAAGCAGCCAAAGTAACTTGATATATCTGAAGCATTCCAAATAAAAGCATGATGTTCATTTGAAGTCCATCATATTATCAAAAACAACTTAATTCACATTAAAAACATGAAAAGGCTATTTAGTTGCAAGATTTAGCTTAAACTAAATCTTTTCATACAGTTTCTGAGATACATAAATCATAACGTTTTCTAAAATCCCCTTTTCTTCTTGATTTAGGAAATATCCTAAATTTACTAGTCTCATGTAACTAAATTTTAAGAGATTTATACCACTTCTCCTCATTGCAACTCTTATTTTCCATATTTCAATCGTAAATTTTGAAAATATATGGCAACAATTTACAATGATTTAATCCGATTTAACATCTATCATGTCAAATTATGTTTTGTATTTAAATGCTGCAGGATATGCTAAATATAAAATTACAAGATTTCATGAATTAAATTATACTTGTTGTAGTACAGCCTGAATTCCTTCTTTATCCTCTCCAATATCACGACAATTGTACAAGGGCAGCTGCACATCCCAACCATGATATTCATTAATCCACCCAAATCAGAACAATTTCAATAAGGAAAGGTGAAATCAATCCCAACCTCTTCAAAATAAAATGCATGGCCGATATTAAAAAACCTACTGTACATAAGTACATCCTCGAAATCAAACGGTAAATAAACATGAAAGTTACAGATTCTCTATGCATTTTAGGTCGCGGTTCTATCCAAATAAATTTTCAAGGTCATTCCCCATTTCTAGCAATATAACATATACTTCCCTTGCCCATGTCTCCAACCACATTTTCTACCATCGTAACAGAAACCCAACCACATTTTAAACATGCAACCAATACTGCTTCACAAGCGTTCATCAGCTGTCGATCCCAGCACATTCAACTAGAATTAGCACGTTGTACGCTTTAAAACAGGCCTTATAACCAATAAAGGTAACATATGATAACCATAAGTCAGCGTTGGAGTTTTGAAGAAACTTACAAGTCTGGAGAACGACCGAGAGCAAGGGATTGCGGAAGGAGAAATTGAAGAAAAGCGACGATTTCTTAGAGCTCTGAGGATAGCAAGAGATGCCATTCAAGCACTAGGCGCCCTTTAACGCTTTCTGCAGCAGGGAAGGGCTTCGCTACTGATTCGCTGAGTTCCGTGTAGAAATTAGTCCGTCTGTGTTCCCCCTTCGACCGAAAGGATAAACGTCCGATATTAGAGAAATTCTTTCTTTTATATATATATACATATATTCAAAAATATACTTTGATTGAACTTGACAACTGCTAGAAAATTTACAGCAGAAGAGTGCTAAATTACGTACAGGACTATAGCACACTTGAATAAATGAAAATAACCTGTAGAGATAACAAAAAATATTTTACATGAAAATTTCTAAAATTGAAAAAATCGCATGGTCTTCTCCAACTGAAATGTTTCACTATAAGTTAGTGATTACATATACAACTTTTTTGTTTTGTAGATGGGAAAGGGTTATAAAATTTTCCAAGATACAACAATTATAAGAAGAACACTTTGCATCAATGTAGGGAGCAGTCATAGTGAGGAGTAATTGCTAGAGCTTCGGTATACCGTCTTCGAGATCGGCATGATGTTCGGGATGATACACTGCCTCGAGATCGGCATGATCTTCGAGATCGGCATGATGTTCAGAGGGATAATGCACAATAATGAACAGTAAATTTGATTTTTCATTAGCTTTTTGCTGAGAAAATGATCCTATATTTATAGATCATGGGGTACAATACATATAATTATATGCTGGCCCTCACATGTTTAAGGGCATCACATGGTATTTTATAAGTGTAAGCCTAAGGCTCTGATACTATGTTACTCAGTCGGTTGACTTCATGAGGCCTTGATAATGCAAGGTCCGCTCATCTGACTATATTGAATTGGGATTTTCGGTCAACTTCTGATGGTCTTCAAGTAGGCTATCAGGAAAAGAGTGTATCACTATAATCAATCCCTTGTTGAGGACCCCTTGTCGACAAAGAGTATAGGTTATGGGAAAGAGGGCATATCATTATAATCGATAGTTTGCTCACCCATTGACAAAACTCTATAGGATGCTCTTGGAGTACGTCATGGCTGAACCCTAGCCTCTTGATGAAGAGTCTGAGAGGCATTTCTAAGATGGTTAATGACACTGAAATTTTCCCTTGAATTGGATTGGGGCGAGATTCAGATTGATGCCATCTCTTGGCACGATTGACCTGGGTCTTTAGTTCAAACGACCTACATCCAGATGACTTCAAACCCCAGTTTAGGGGGATTGTACCTAGTCAAATGGGTCCCCTGGTCTAATGTTAATTGATCTCTAATTTTTTTGTCAGTGACCCCTCTAAGTTGTACTTCTTTGTCCCTTAGTTTGTTGGATCTCCTCAAGATTTGTGCTGACACGTTTCTGATGTGTGAGTGTGTATAAAAATCTTATTTTGGAAATAAATTAATGCAAGTTTAAGGTATAAAATTTAATTAGAAAATTAGGAGAGATTTATTCCTCTTTAATATTGTTTAAAAAACAAAAATTATTCAACCCCCCTGTGGGACTTGTTTGTAGGCGATCACCAAGATCACCCATAAGAAAAAAGGTGTCAACGGCCTGCTAACAAGTGATTAATGATATCTCATTTCGTGTTGTTGTTGTCTTTCCAAAGGAAAAAGATAGAGTCTTTTGGTCTCTTAGCAAGTGATCAACGATATCTCCTTTCATGTTGTTGTCACCCTTCCCGAAGGAGATTTCTTTTGCTGTTGTAGTGATTACTGAAAAAGAATTTTCACATTGATTTCATGCTTTTATAAGGGGATTTCAGTGCCTATCACCCTTTTTAGGGGATATTTCCTGTGTTCCTGTAGTGATTTCAAGATGATATTTTTTTGCATTGTAATCATACTTTTCTGAGGAATTTTTGCACCGTTCTCGCGCTTTTGTTGGGGAGATTTCTTTTGTTGTTACAGTCATTTTTGGAGAAGATTTTCTACTTTATGGAGTTGATTTTTAGAGAATCTTATCCCCTTGGAAAATCGGTGGAAGTACCTGAATTTTGTTATAGTTTGTATGATGGTCATAGCATCAGATTGTCATATAGGACATAATGAATAACCATGGTAGTAATTGGTGTTGTGGGCCACAGATACTTGTGTCAGCAGTGTCAATTAGCTACAGAGGCTATAGTAGGAATCTATAGGAGCTGTGAGTCGTGTAGGTCGTAGTTGGTCACATAGATCATAGTGGTGAGCTGTGATGACGTTCATAGGTGTATGGGTCTGAGTCAGGAGGTGCACGAGCTATGGACCATGTAGGTTGTAGTTGTTCAAGTAGGTCATAGTTGGTCACATAAGCCACAGTGGTGAGTTGTGATGACATTCACAAGTTGTAGGGGCCGGAGTCAGAAGCTGCACGAGCTTTGGACCATATAGGTCGTAGTTCATCGTATAGGCCATAATAGTGAGTTGTGATGATGTCTGTAGGTGTTCAACTCATTTTAGTGAGGTCTAAATTCTTCCCCTAGAACTTGGGATCTAGTCATATGACTTTCATATTGACTATTCTATAAGACTAGTGATGGGACCCACCCTCATTCTAACCACTTCTTGGCTCTTTGTGAAGTCTCACATGGGTGGTCTCAACCTATTAACACTTAGTTGAGTTGGTTAAGACCAACATAATGAAGCTCAAAGAGATTTCTCAAAGGACCATGAGGCCCTGGGGATACCCTTTTTGAATAGGTCACTCACTTCACTTTACATTCACATCCTTCATCCGCTCACCATATACCACACTATCACTTCACCCAAATCCAACCCAAATCCAAAATTCAATAAATTTGGGTACACATGACAAATCCAAGTTCACCAAGTCCAAGTCCTAAATTCCATCATGACAGGTTCAATACTTCATGAAGCCTATCATGATTAATTTTCAATACCATTACAACTAAAACCAAAACCCAAAACCAACCTTCCATAACCAATTTTAAAAGCCCACTAATCTAAGCCCAATTTTTGAATCCTCTTAAATCCAAGCCCACATGACAAAACTTCAACCCCCATGATCAAATTTATCAAGCCTAAATTTCAAAAATTTCATGTTTACCAAAAGTAGAATTCATGAATATCCTTTCAAAGCTTGAAATCCTCACACGTAGGTCATGCATGAGCCATAGGCAAACCAAATGGCTTCATGCAAGTCAAAAGGAAGCCATGAAGCCAAGCATAAACCTTATGTGAGCCACCATACTATCCTTAATTAAAGGAGGAGGCCCTATAATGATTCCACTCAAAGTAAATAACCATACTCATGCTTCACCTAAACCCATGGTTAAACCCTAATCACAATGATGGAGACTTAACCTTCCAAAGACACGTGATGAACATCAGACCTAGCTACCATGAGGAGTCACCCAAGCCCATCCACGAGTCAAACCCAATTCAAACCCAAAAGTAGCCCAAATTGCATTCAACTTCAATTCTACACTAGAACACTTGTCACCACCCAATTGACTTTACCACCTCCCACTACTAACCTCTCATAGATGAATGGTGACACCCATAACCTAGGCGGCCACCATGGCCGACGATGATTAACCTAAAAATTGCCTAGTTTTAGTGTGCATTTTATGATCATTTAATGCACATTTTTTATTATATTGCACTTTAAAGGAATGTATTTTGCATGTTTTTAGTTTCAGGTACGTGGAATAAATATTTAGAGAAAATAAGAGAAAAAAATAAAGCAAAAATGGAGTATTTTGTATAGCGCCATAGCGCCAACCATCGAGCGAATTGGGCACTATAGCGCCCCAGACTCGAACTATAACACTAGTAACCACCTTTCTAGAAGTTGCATTGAATTTTTGGCCAAACTTTGAAGGGGTATTTGAAGCAACCCTTGTTTATTTTCATAGATCTATTAAATGGGCAAATTTGTGCACAAAAAAGAGAATTTTGGAGAGACCATTTGGAGACTTTTAGAGATTTAGAATATGATTTTAGTGTGTGTGGGGGTGAGTTTTGTGCTTGTGTGAGTAAGAGTTTGGAGATTGCTTGAAAGAGACTCTAGGATTTGCGTAGAAAGAAGTCACAATGTATTTTGTATTTGGGTTTAAGTTTTTTCTATTAAGACTTGACATTCAACACAAATCATGTGTTTTTATTTTATCTCCATGAATTCTGAGTAGTTCTCTTTCTTTCTCCTTGCATATGAGAATTCATCTTGTGGGATGAGAATGATTTAAAGATTTATTTTTATTCTAAAAATTATGATAGTATTTTCATTGATTTTTCATTAACTTTACAAATTGGCCACTGGTGAGTTTAAAATCTGTTGATAAACATAATGACCCGAGAGGGCTATGATTTCATCGAACTTATGAATGCCACACTTTACTTTGGACAGAGTCATTGTGATCACCCGAGGGGGAGTGCAAATATATAGGAGATAAGTTTTGATGGGCGTAGAATTAATATTTCTAGGGTGACTTACTAGATTCTTTAATCAATTCTGTTTAGAGTTTGGATCGTAAGGTTCTCTAATAGGTCATATAGAGAGGACACAGTGGGTTGTCCGAAAGTGAGAGGCCATAATTTATTCAACACTATTACACAAGCTAGAGACAAACTTTAGGTTAGCCAATGTTCTTTGCTAGCACTGAGAGGGGGTAAAGGATAGGTATGCTCCAATTTGTCTCAATAAATCCTTTAATATTTTTAATCATTCAAATTGATTAACATCTCTTTGCAAGGGGAAAGATCTTTTCATAAAATCCAATCTCATTTTTAAACTTTATTAGTCATTTGAACTTTATTAAACTTTTAAATTTTGTTATTTCTTTTTTCTTGAGTTTACTTTTAATTATTGCAAACCTATCGACATTGTTCTCCTATCATATTTATCTGTAATTTAGATATAAGTTTTTGCAAGTTAATATTAAGAGTTGCAATTTTCTTGTGGGATCGATACTGGGGTTTTTAAGAAAAATACTATATTACATGAAATGATATGTATACTTGCGTAGTACCCTTAGTGTGAAAACTTATTATATATTTTGTAAATCATTTCACTTATTCACACTAATCGCTAAATATAATTTGGGACAAGTTTTTGACAAATTTAAGAAATATAAATATTAACGTAATTGCGGGTCGGGTCGGGTGGCAAGCCCATGCCCGAGAGCCACCCATAGTGAGAAACTCAAAATTGAGCCCACCCAATCTGGCTCAACCTTATTGGAGCTTAGCCTCCGCCTCACCGCCACCTTAGCCTCCTTTTTCACACACTAGCTTGCCTATAAATTGGGCACCCCCTCACGACCAAATGAGAAAGTTGCACAATCCTTGTGAAACTCTGGCAAATTACTCCCAAAACTCCATTGCACTTTTACAAATCTTATCCCCACCATTCCTAGTCCTTATTCCCCACTGAGAAACCCTAATTTTACAACTAAAAATCGGGACTTTTTTTACCATCTCACCAAACTCCACAAAAACTCAAATTCACTTTCCCAAAATCTTCCCCACACCTGAAACCACCTTCCCAATAGAAATCCCTCTCTCCCGAGGCCTCTATCATAGCACTAAGCCACACCCGAGCCAATATTTTGTCTAGGTCATACCTAGGCTCAACCACGTAGCAAATTAGCACTTGGAGGAGGTTCGTGGTGCCAAGGCGAAGCTTCTCAACCAAACAAATCAATGCCTCACCTCTTCAGCAAAGGTATAGCTTAAAAGTTCCTAAATCTCTCTTGGTTTTGATCTTTTATGAAGAAGATTGAACAATCCGTGTCCACCTAGTTGTATAGATGTGTTTTTTTTTTACTTAGATGAAGGTTTAGAAACATACCACACTTAATTTGGTTTAGTATTGAGGGAGATCCTAGCTCTAGAAAATAGACAGTTCTCGGGTTATAATCCATTGGGGACAATGAACAGATGCCGACCATTCTCGTGTATTTAAAACAGATTGCGTGGATCGATTCAGATGATGGATTGAAGTAACTCAAGAACCCAGACTGGGGGTGACGGGGCAGACTACATGGAATGCACAACCAACTACAAGACGACGTGCGGTCTTTCGGAGCCACCTATGTTGATGTGGATGCCGCGTGGTTAAGTAGATATATAGGGATATTTTGATTTAAATAAATACAAAAAATGAAATATAACTTTAAAAAGTATATTTGGTGTAAGCAAATCAGAAAAATAAAAGAAAAATATCATGTGCTAGTGGACTAAAAATTAAAAATATTTATTTAATATTTACTTCTTAATCATTTAAATACCTCAAAACGTTATTAAGTCATAAAAAAATTAAATATATATCATAATGAAATGAAAATTTAAGCTTTGTGCACCATGTGATCATGGATGTTCTATGATTTTTTCAAAATATGCACTTTACTTTTCTATACGCCCTTCAGACCAGATTTTAAATGAGTTGCATGCATAGTTACATCCCTCATCATATTAATAAGGCCTTCATATTAGGATGATTAGCTCACCGCATCATTTTCATGTTATGAGGAGAAGTCCCTGTGCTTGAACCTCACTAGCCTAACATAAGTTTTATACTTAAGTGGTTGCCTAACCAATAGGATTAAGGTGTTGGAGGCTTCTCCGACCAAGGCAGAGAATTAATCCTCTGTGGGAGTGTCTCCAAACTTTTAGTTGTTGTTCGCATCAATTTTTTATGTCACATGCGCAAAATAAATATTCATGCACTATTAAATATTTCTTGATGCGTGTGCTGATTCCTTTAGTCCAAGGCATCTGATAGGCACAAAATCAGGATCGACACTGATTCAACCCTACCTGAAGTATTCATCATGAGAGGATGTTAATTTTGACAAAAGACACATTTAGCATCCATTCGGATGTTTATAAACCATGATCACTCTATTCGAAGCCTCCCGTGTTCAAGGGAGCCATCGAACTCTCCTAACCTCGTTTTGGCAAAATTTGGGTTCATAATGATCTACCCGCATGGGGTTCGGGACACCCGTCGACACCAACAACCTTAATTTAAAACCTTTAAAATATTAATTTTTTATTTAATAGGTCTTATTTTAATGATACATGACTTGCCGTGGTTTTCAAATTGAAAAAACATTCATACGAACATTTGGGCGCAAAATTGTGTTTTAGACCGTCAGAGCCGCACCCAGCGGTCAATCACGTGAAGAAGACTATTTTCATTCTTGGATACCTTTCGGAGGTTCCAGAGATCAATGAAAATCCTTCGCGCGGAGTCTCGATGAAGAAATGAAGAAAGTACCGAAATTCAATTTTTTTACGAGGTCGTGCATATGCACCTCCCCATGGGCGCATATGAACCCAAGAAGCAGTGCTCCAACTATGGGTGCATATGCCCAAATGTGGGCATATATGCACCCAAGCATGCCTAAACTGTAACTTCTTATGGTAAGTAGAGGGAAAATGGGCAAGATTTGTGATGTTGATTCACCAGAGTGATTGAAACATAAGGGGTAAAATGGTAGCAACCCACTCATGATATTTTCTAAAAAGGGATAAAGTTGAAAATATTGGAATTGTTGTCTATGTGAAGAAAGAATGAATTTGAATGATCCAAGGGCGGGGGAATAAGTTAGGAAGTTCAATAATCCACTAATTTGGAACCCCGATTAAACGTCAATTAAAATTCAATCCATTACAAATTTACCCCTAAGTCTTAAAGAATTTGATGGTGAATAAAGTTTGATTTAATATCATTTGTGGAATAGATAAGGGAGAGAAACATAAGTAACAATGAACATTTTAACAAGCCGCAAGCTCAAACTCAATTGAAGGGCATGAGTGTAACTTTCCTAATGCCTTATGATTATGCCCATACTCATATGACCTTTACTATATTTGACTATTTGTCTTATTCATGAGATAATTAAGACATCAATACTACACTAAGCATAGTTTAAAACATAGAAAAATAAAATATACATAATGAAAATGGGCTAACCAAGCTTAACAGTGTGGAAAAGCTAAAGGAACTAGGAATGTTTCAGGATACATTAAGTGTGTTTCATAATATATCTTGTACACGTTTATAAGATTTTGGAAATTTTGTAGGATATTCAAGCTTACCACACTTCATTGAGGAAAAGCATTCTCAAAATGTAACAATCATTAAAACAAAACAAAGAAAAAAATTTAAACATTTACGAACCCACCAAGATATGATTTGGGACCCTTCAAATTAAGATGTGTAAATGAAAAATACCCAATTCAAACTTAACATACAGTAAAATCCCAATGCTCATGGGTATGGGCCTTGGATAAAGTATCCAAACCCTCAAAGAGACTGGGGATATATAAAATGGCCACATACGGACTAATGAGGCTGGTGTAAGTTGGAGATTTTGGTCGCAAAAGCGATGATGTGAAAGACTTATGACTCTTGAAGTGGGATTACAGACTCGTATTATATCTTTGAACCTGATGAGCTTTGTGAGGGTGTAGGATTAGCAATACTATACTCGAGTATTCAGTATAAGACTTCTCCTAATTTCAGGAGCTGCAGGTAGTTCTTACCTAGCAATGTGACTGAATTGTAAAATGCATAATTTAAAAAAATTAGAACATATTTTTGAGATGAGACTGATATTTTTTCTGGGAACCGGTATTTATTAAAAAAAAAATCTAAAGTATTTATATGCATGACAAGTTAAGAATATTTTTGGGTGTCATCATTCAGCAAGTTCACTATTAGTCACATCAATTGGTTTGAGAGTTTCCCTCTCTTGATTGCTTTGTTGGTAGTCTCCTGCCTTATATTAGGTACAATTGGCTCAGATTGCTGTCAAATGCCTACTTGCATCTTTCGAGGGTTGTTAGGGCCACAAGCCTTGATGTTGAGGTTCCCCATAACTAAAATTCTTACACCAGGAATAAATTCCCACTCTAAGGAACCATCACCGCAAAGAGTTCGGGACAAGCAGGATGAAGATGCAAGCAGATTAAGGATGATTATAGATGTCGATTAACACTCAAGAACTAAGCGGATCTACTTCAGCAGAACTTTCCTTAGTTTTAAATAACATAAAGCCCATGGGAATTCGTTGTGATTCATCTAGCACGAATAAATTCTCACTCTATCTTTAGGCTTTTGAATGATCATGTTGTGCGATATAATTCCTAATTCCTTTTCGGGTTATGAGGTTGTCCGTTCAATGCGACGTAATCCTTCTATCTTCTCAAGCTATTTACACTATCAAATAATTGGCAGGAGTAAACAATAAATAAATTCATTTCTAAAATGTAAAGCCAAATAATAGAATAGTTTGAGAAGTTACTGAAGTTCTCCTCAGAATCTGTGAAATCTCCTTCCTTTCGCTCCTTTAGCCACCAAAATAATCATTCACACTTAGTCCATTGTCACTTGATTCTTCTTATAAACAACCTTGGAAACTCAACTTTAACTTCTTAAAATGAAACATCTGATCATTATTAAGAGTTTTCTTAAGTGACTTCGGTCATGTAAGATGTAATTAAGAATAGGAGATTACCCTTATAGAGAATTAGAAACCCAAGTAATATAAATATATAATCCTTATATTAGATAGGGGAACATGTTGGTCATTCAAAAGGTTTGTAGACTAAACAGATGTCATGAATTAATAAGCTTATATAGTCGAGCTCACCACCAAGTCGTATGTCTATCTCTTGGGGTGGTATATTAATTGTGGTGTAATGCTCGATTACTTAAACTATTGAATATATTTGGTCTATTCGGTCTCATTTTCTAAAATTTAAAATACTATTTTAAAATTAAATTATTCAAATATAAATAAAAAGCGACCAACAAATTCCAAATGGCGATCGACGCCGATCTAGCACTTAGGTGCCAAAAACTGGCACCAGAATTCCAAGAGCTTGATTTGGAGGCTATGGAGGCTATTTTGGGTGCCTAAGCGCCATCTAGACCGAAACTTCTGATTTTCATATAGATCGTTTGATAGAGGATTTCTTCAATCCGTGAGGTTTGGGGACCAAGCATGATTGAAATATACCCCTCAACATCAAAAATATATATTTTATTGGCCTATTATTAGGAAAATCATTGTAACAATTACCACAGACCACGATATGGTTATCCCATCCCTAATTTTTACCATGTTAATCGTATGAAGGTTCTCATCAATACGGAGGCCACAAAAACTTAGCATCACTGGAATATGACCATTTAACTCAGAAATGAACATCTCAGGGGTTTCAAACCAAGTTTTTGGTGTCAACTAACATCCCAAACTCCAAATAGCAACAACAACAAAAACTTTATCATACTAAGTGGGGTCAGCTATATGAATCATTTTTCTCCATTATATCCTATTTTGTGTCATATTTTCATTTAATTCTAATAAATTAAGATCATTTTTTCTATACAATATGCCCAAGTCTTCATTGGACTACCTCTTCCTTTTTTAACATAAGTTCAATCTAAAATATTTAGTCTCATAATCGAATCATCAAATGGTTGAAGTTTAATGTGACCAATCCATCTAAGACGACTCTTATCTAATTTTGTCAGTCACTGGATCTACATCATCCCTATCAAAGATATATTCATTTTGCATTTTGTCTCAAAGTGTGAAGCCACTCATTCACCTAATCATTCTCATCTCGACAAATACTTAACTTAGTTTTACGCTTCTCTTTTAAACACCAACATTCAATGTCATAGATCATTATAGGTCTCACCACCATCTCATAAAATTTCCCTTTTAGTCTAAGTGGTACTTTTCTATTTGAATATTCCAAATTGACGGAGTTGGGACTTTCAACATCATAACAGATGTTCGAAGTTGAGGCTAATACTAGCTTACAGTGAATTTTCCCGTAGTGCGCATAGGAGGTCTACGTGACTTCTCTTGACCCCCAAGAAGCTCTGAATGGATGCAGAGGGACCATAAACACCAGAGTAGACATCAAATATGTCTAATGTCCTGGATGAGTCTGTCTAACTGCGATTCTCCCATGTAAGGTCAGATCTTCTGAAACTCTGGTTCTGTGCCCCGAACACGTACTAGAGGTCTCAGATGGTTTTCTTGAGCTACGTGATGCGATTAATGAGTAGTGAATTGTACTGATCTAGTCATGTTTATAATCTACATGTGTGACATCAAAAATTTATCCCACCCTGCACACATCCTCTAAATGTCGCTAGCTTTCTTAACCATGATGACATTTGTTAGCCATGTTGGTTGGTGTGCCTCCCATATGAACTCTGCTTCCAAAATCTTGTCAATGTCAATGTTCGATGGCTTGTAGGTAGTCTGGGGTGATGTTGTTTTACTTATGGATGACTAGCTTGAAGTTCGGGGCTACCTTAAGGAGTGTGTTATTACCTCGGGGTCAAATCCAGACATATTGGATGGGGTCCAAATGAACATGTCCTAGTTCATCTAGAGAAGATTATTTTATTCCAATCCCTGATCATCAAAGATTTGGTAACCAAGTTGCACCATTTGTGAGGGATGTTCATCGAAGAGTGGAATGTATATCAAGTCTTCTACGTGGGACACTCATTGAGATACATCCTCATCTCGAAGGTCAAATATTTTGATGTTATTGGTATTATTTTTGCTTTAAAAAATAATTTTGATTTAATATATGTATAATTTTGATTTTTTGAATATCAAAATTTTTAATTTTGAAAAATGAGACTGAACAGAACTCGAATATTTGATTTTTTAAATAATCGAACACAACATTACAAGTAATATGTCATCTCAAAGAATGAAAACATTACTTAATAATGGGCTCAATTATTCAAACTAAGAAATTTAGGATATTTGCTTGGTCTGTGAGTGGACCGATAGATCATTCTCATTCCTAATCTGAACATTAGATAGGGTTTAGATTATTTACTTCTATAGGTGCAAGCCTCTATAGTTAATTACATCTTAAGTCACCAAAATCACATAAGAGTTTAGTTTAGTTTTCTCTCGATTAAGATTGAGATTTTGTCTTCAAGATTTCAAAGTTTAGTTTTCATGATTACTTATAGGAAAAATCAAGTGGGAATGTCTCAATTGGGAACAATTATTTTGAAATCAAAGGAACAAAAGGTAGAATATGTCGAAGGTACAGAGGTAACCTCAATTACATCTCAAATTAACCTATGGTTTGGCTTTATATATTTGAAATGAGAGTAATATAATGTTTCAATTCTGCAATTTATTTGAAAATTTAGGACTTGTCTGCATGATATACAATCATACTAACAGTCTAAGATGATAGTAGGATTTACATCATACCAGACGATAACCTCGGAATCCTAAAAAAAAGAGTTAGGGCTTATATTACATGAGATACAATATTGCGAAAGCCTAACTGATAAGACAAACAATCTCAAAATCCTAAAGACTTATGTTGTTTGAGACTATAGAAAGTTCATTTGAGGTTCGTTCTTCGCTTCATGTTTTAGTCTTGATCATCGTCTGAAGGGTAATCATCACTCAATCTCGTCGTTGTCTCGTTCCATGAAAAGAGGAGATAGGAGAGAAATATGCCTCGAACGGCCAATCTTATGTCATTGTTGTTTGGTCGTTGTGAAATGATATTGTATTTTGTTTATTATTAATGTTATTAAAGAAGGGAATTTTTATTTTAAGTTAAGCTATGTCGGTCAAGACCTCACTGTTCCATCGTTCCGACATCACTATTAATTTTGAAGTTTCTTAGTCTAGACAAGCAGTTTGACTTATTTAGACCAGAGAACTCTTGTTAGCAACCATGGGTTACTTCGTCCAAAAAATCCTCTTAAATTCAAAAGAGTAAATTATTGTGATCGTGTTATTCTTTTAATGTTCTATCATAAGTGAATGGTTTGAATTGATTTACTGAAGTCTCGAATGTTTTCATTTAATTGAATGTGATTTGTTATGAAATTTTGAAATTTGTTGAAATTATTTTGTCAAAAGAGAGTGTTAATCACGTGTTATAGGGTTCCAATCAAAAAGACAAGATCTAAGTCTTCTGTCTTAGGGCTTCATATAAGAAAAAAATAAATTGTACATTTTTAAAGTTTTTCGTTCTAAACTAATGTGTAGGGGTGTCTTTTCACAAGTCAGAGATATATTAAATAAAAGAAGAATTGTAACACATGTATAAATGAAGCATATACAATTTAATATAGTAAAAGAAAACATAGTAGCTCGTACCTGCCACCTCTAATGGTATTTGTATATATGTACAAGAGTTAAACAAACATTGAACGTTTTTTGCAATTTTAAATATGAAAAAAAAATCCATTAGCATGTATACTTGTATAATATTAGGTGATAAACATATGAAAGATCAGAACTTAGCATAAGTTTTGAGTCAGGTTTGGGCTTAGCTTCAGGACCTGTGACCCTGATAATTCTTCTTGATGGGCTTCCGTAGGCAACCATCAGCATTTGTGCTTATAAAGTCCGATCTTGGGTAGAAATTACCAGCAAAAAAATCAAGGCAAGACAGTTTCGCGTGATCAAAGTAACTCTTAAGTGGACATTGAGAAGGTACCACCCGAAAGTCATAGTTTTTCATGCATACAAATAAATTAGGCTTGCACTTAGCAACCAAAATATCAATTCCACTAAAAAAGATTTTATTATATTACTGTTTATTTTGTAAATCAGGCGGTCAACGAGTCATTACACTATTGGGCTAGAGCCACTAGCAGCCCCAGAAAGTAAAGGAAATTTCTTACCAAACGTTAGTGAACAGTAACGTCGATCCTGCACCATCACGAAGTCATCAAGTCAGAAGATAGAGTACTTTTATATTATCCATAGTTTTAGCACTAGTTTTGCATCATCACACATATCCCCTAATACTTCTCACTTACAGACCGATTCGTCAATCCACACAAATTCCCCAGCAATTTCAATATTTCCACTTGGCTCTAAATATTTTCACAACTGGCCTTAAGAATAAGAGAATTTGCATACATAACATTCAAGTCTTATGTATTCATGTTTTCCACACCAAACTTTACTTTTTTTGCATTTATATCATTTCACTTATGCATGAAAATGCGTGTTTTGCTTTTAAAATACGGATAAAGGTGGAATTTGTGATGTATTCTCATATAAATATAAAAATCTAGGTGATATATATATAAACTCTTAAGAGATGTGTGCTATACAAAGCTTATATTTACAATCACCATATCAAAAATATTGTTCTTTTTTTAGAAGTTAAACACACCCTCTTTAGGTATGGTTTACAACAAGTAAAATGCTAAGTACATAAGAATTGTGTCATAAGGAAGATTTATATGTACATATGCTCCTTATTTTTTATGTATTAACATGCCTGACATAAACTTTTAAAATTTACATTCAAAACACCTAATCTTCCTTTCATCCTCACATTTTAAAAGTCGAATGCCTCAATTGAAAATGAAGGCACATCAATCTCCTTGATTTCCCACATTTGGATTTGGAAGGATTTCATGGACACTTTCAATCCCAATCAACATGAAAAGGCACTTGAGAAGCTTAAACCATACATCAATATAAAAATGGAGCACAATGTATACTGCTGGAGGAAAGGATGGGGTGTTTCGAAAGAAATACTATAACAATTGCTAGAGCAATATATTTACATTTTTAACACCTAAAATTTAATGTTATTATTTTTTTATCAACCAAATCTTTCATATCGTAAAGAAAAAGATACCACTGTGTTAACTTTAAACCAGTGATTAACCCCCCCATTTTATGCATAGGTAAAGTGGCATATATGTAAAAAGATAAAAGATTAATTGTTAGACATGTAAACACAAAAGAATTGAGTGGTGTGTATGCAAATCTTCCAAATATAAGTTGCATATACCATCGAGTCATAAAAAAAACCTCATTAAACAGTTCAAAGATCTCTTATTATACAGATTGAGCATATTTGATATTTGATAAGAGTAAAAAATGAAACTGCCAACCACTTATCAACTTAAAGACAAGAAGAAATTCAAATTGAATAGATATTCCAGTTTCATAAGCAAATGGAGTACCCATCTAACATTTATACATCTAACCATTCCTCATTTGTGAGCTTAGAAAACCATTGGGCACGAAGAACTGTATGCTTGTACGAATGAATCTTATTAAAATAAGCATGTACATAAATATTTCCGAATGAAAAATATCTCTCCCTTTCTCTCCTTCTTAAATAACTTTTTAGATACCCTTTCTCATGTGTTCTATTATTAGCTGAATAGTTCAAAGGTCTGTTATTATATTAAGATTATATTTTCTTATGTTAGTCCAACAAAATATTAAAAAAAACAATACATAACATAATATGCTGACTTGACGTATAAATTTTTTTTTTTAATTATCCTCATCTGATAACATTTTCTACTTAGGCATGCTGCAACAAATCAAATATGTTTACAAATTCCAATGGGAATGTGGCTAATGTTATATAAGTAGATCATTCCTTATGATTTATGTATTCACCGGAACAAGTGTTCATTTGAGTTACATTTTCTTTATTTTCCAAGCACAAACATTCACTTTCTAACACACAGGAACAAATCTTTAATTTCAATAATCCTCTTTTTTTATTATTTTGAAAGTGCCAAAGTTTGTCGACTTATTGCAATCCTAATACTTAGAAGAAACTGGGAAATGACCAAAATGAGTGAAAGAATTAAAAAATAACATCAAGCACAATAGTTTTGTTTTTTATCCGACCATCAAATGAATCTTGCCTCATCCAACCATCAAATGAACAAAACAAAAAAAAAGATGCCCTCAACACTGAATGATCAACAGAGAAAAAAAAAAATAGAGGATGAAAGGCTTACCTCCAAAGGATTCGAGCACAACAATTTTTTACACAAGCCAAGCAAAAAATAATAAAATCTGATACCCTCATAACCTCCCCCTTAATGGATAATTATAGTCGAAGG
This sequence comes from Papilionanthe hookeriana x Papilionanthe teres, assembly GCA_022702705.1. Taxonomy (NCBI): domain Eukaryota; kingdom Viridiplantae; phylum Streptophyta; class Magnoliopsida; order Asparagales; family Orchidaceae; genus Papilionanthe; species Papilionanthe hookeriana x Papilionanthe teres. Next base: position 17,241,942 of record CM040421.1, on the reverse strand, counting down.
GGGAAAATTGGTTACATTGAGGGTTACTGGCGATAAGGAGAGAGTAACAAGGAGTGAAATCGGTTACGGTATGGGAGTGGAAGATCGATCGGATCTCAGAAAAGAGATTCTCCCATGCAAGTGAGGAGCTCTCGGCTATGGCATGAAGGAGGGGAGTTGGGAAAAGGCCTCGTGCATGTGAGAAAGTGGTGGTGAGGGATATATTATTATTATTATTATTATTATTATTATTATTATTATTGTTATTATTATTATTTAAAAAACATCAATTTGTGTATTATCATCATGTATATGGAATTATATCAATGTATATATCCTTTCTAAGTAAAATTGACAGTCGAAGGAGTTCACGTGATCTATTTCGTGATCCGGGGTCATTCGGACGCACTCGTCGATGATCGTACAAATTTAACTTCGATTTACGTGTGATGCAACAAGTGAAGTCTTTTGATCCGATTGGAGCCGTCCAACGAGCAAAATGTTGATCGGTCTTCACTTAAGTAACAATCAAAGTCTAGCAGAACACTCTCGGCAGTAAGTCGCTTGTCACAAGCTAAGGAGCTTTCTTATGGCTTTTTCAATTCTTATATGAACTTGACTTGAATTTCAATATGTTGTTTTTAATTGACTCAACCAAATGTTAAGGACTCAAAACCACCCTTACGAGACTATAAAGAGTTAAGATGTTCGAATTTATAATTGGTGTGGGTCTCAATACCAGTCCTTTATGAGAGTCAAAAATAAATCCTACGGCTAGATTTTATATCATAGAGAGAGAAAAATAAAGATCTCATAAAATTGAGGTCAACATATGCTAAGCATCATTGATGAGCGTAGATGGGCTTGCATGAGATAACATGATCGTGCTATATGTTGATCTCTACACACGACACGAATCCCTTCGGGGTTGAGAACTTGAGTATGAGGTGTGGTACATGTGAAGATATCAAGGATGGACTATAGTGTCCTCCAAAAGATGGGTTGTATATTGATTTTGACTTGACAAAGAAGTACTTAATGGATCGAGTAATTTTTCGGGGGAATTCTCCCATCATAAAAGGAGATTTATTATTCCTTTGACTCTTACTGGTTGGTAGTCAAACTCATACAATGGCTCAGGTGTAGGATGAAGTTTCTCCCTAATCAGTCGCAAACTGAGGAAAGTGGAGTTAGGACACCGACAGAGCTTCCATTACTGATCATGATCCTCTTCATGTTGTAGCAGGGCTTGACAGTCCCTGCACTGATGATAAGTGAGTCTTTGTGGGGAAGTTGGCTCTCCTTTGAGGTTAGAATTGTCGCAAGTGATTCGTTTAAAGCACAATTTCATCTGTAATGGTTTTCCGAAAGTAGTGATAAAAGACTTGGTAAGAAAGCCCACGTTGCTTGTTTGCAGACAGATGAGGGAAGTTGATATTCTACTACTATTCAAACCTTTTCTTTGTTATGAAGCTTGATTTTCATCCCTATCGTTACACTTGTGCTTGCCACCAAATCACTCAAATTGCTCATTGTCTGCATTGATGGCCTCATATGAAATGACATGAGCTCTAGCATGATGGAAAAGATCAACATAAGAGTGGATTGTCTCTCATATTAATGATGTGTAGAAAGTTCTTGAATGAAGCCCTCCATCATAGACCCCTCTCAATAATTTCGGATCCACCGCTGATATTTGTCTAGCTTGGGTAGAAAATCTGTGAAAGTAATCTTTTAGTGATTCTCCCTCATTCAGATTAATTTTAGACAAATTGCATGAAGTACTCCATAGAAAATCTGACAAGCTTATTGAAGGTATTAATATTGCCCTCCAAAAGAGATTAAAACATGGTGCGAGCTTGACCCCTTGAGAGTGGCAGGAAAAACTTGAAAAAGAAGAGCATCAGAGACACTCGTATTTGTTAGTTACCCCAGCGTAGAAGTCGATGTTCGGGAGCTTGAAACTCGCTGGGATAGATTGTTGGAGGATAGCCTCAATAAAGGAAGAATATTATTAGAAGTTACGGAGAGTGGGAAATTGATCCTTATCATATAGAAGAAACACTTCCAAGACTGGGCATCATAGCTCATCACATATTATCATGAGTAGCATCTAGGTGAGGCGATGCTAGGTGAGCTGCACAAGATAGACGAGTGAAATTTAAACTATTGAGAAGGCCAACATATCAACAAGGATAAGGAAGGCTTCCATTACACCGAGGGGTACTGATACGAATATCTTCAAGCATGTCATTTCTCGTTAATTTTTAAGATGGTAGTAAGCAAGCTTCATCCAGTTGTGTGGGCATTAGCTGTAGGGCCTCACGTAGAAGCTAGAGAATCTCGTGCTGGGACTCCTACATCATGCACACTCAATCCTTCATAGAAGGATCTGATGCACTTTCACCAGCGGGAAGATGCCTCCCCGAATGGAAAGATTCAAAGGCCTGATGCCCATGGCTCCGTGACTATCCCCAAGACTAATGTATGTTGGAGCAGTAGATTTCATTGTTACAAAGTGTAGCATCTAGTGCCATTCAACAGGTCTCACAAGTACTACATCGGTGGGATTGCTTTTCCCACAAAGTTGCCAAATTGATGTGTGCTAAAGAATTCGCAGTAGAGTAATAAACTATAATCTTAGTGTTGTACAAGAATCCAACACACACTCGAATAAAAGAAAACGACTGGTAGAGACACCAGAAGTTTTTACGTGAAAAACACTGAATGAGAAAAAATAACGAGGACATGCTCGTCAGAGCAATCCATTATGAATTGGTGATTATATGTACATGTACCTGTCCCATAAGAGAAAAATGATTACACAATTTTTAAGATACATTGGTCATTGTTCAATGGTTGGGAGTGGCTATAGTTGAAAATAGTTATTGTAACCAATGCACTATCTTCGAGGAGCATCACTACAACTAGGTGACACAATACTCTACCAGGTGCTTCACTGTTTGACAACATGCATTAGGATTATGTAGCACACGTTGTGACTCCACAACATATTTCACCATAAGGACCGATGGTGTTCGACGATGGCCGACGGAGGCCGATGAGGATTGGTTGACAGTGGTAATGGCTACGAGAGTGGGAGGTGTTCGTTAGATCTTAGGTGTATAAACGATGATGGCCTTCTAGTCCTTCTTCTCCAGTGCCTAATCTTCCCTTGACTCACGGTCTTCATCCCCTTTTAATACGGAGGTAGGGCTCTATTTATAGAGCTCAATTTGCAAATAAGGAAGGACTCCATACCACTTTGATCGAGGGACCTCATGAGGTTTCCTTGGTTGGACGGAGTTCAGTAAGCATTTAATTGCCTTAATGATGTTAGAATTGAGTGACATTCGACTTGTTGGATTCGACTTCTCAAGACGCTCGATTTTACTATAAGGATGTCAGATTTGGAATCCATTTGACATTCAAATTATGCACTAAAAGCTTTCCTAAGTAATTTAATGGGTTGATATATTCTTGATTTGACTTGGATTGGACCAATTTTGATGTCATACTGTCTCGTCGAGCCGGTAATTTGACTGTAACTCTGCTTAACTTATAGTTCTTGATGTCTTTTAACCGAAATTTAAATATCTTTTATTTAAATAAATACCTCGAGATTAACGTAGTGACTAGAGAGTTATGTTAGGTGAAATTTTCTTATGGCATATCAAATATGTAAATTCATAAGATTTGAATGGTATGTGTGTAAATCTTCCACGTCCCATATGTGAACAAGATTAATCAAATGTCTTTTAGGATTAATCAAACTTATTATCATATTGGATTATTCGGGCTGCATGATAGAAAATGTCTTTTAAGATAAGATATATTCTTTATTGTTCGGGCGGCACAGTAGAAAATGTCTTTTAAGATGAGACATTATTGAACATTTGACTTGCTCAAGCGATAGTTATTAAATTATCTTTTTTTATGCTGAAAACTTGTGCAGATGTTATCCAACTTATTTCTACAATCAAAGTTCTCAGTTTAGTTGTATTATGAAGATATCATTATGAATTTAATGAAAATAAAAAAGGAAAAAATTATATATATGTAGCACACAATTCCTCCTATGTATTGACACATCTCACATTTAAACATTCATATTTACATATATAATACTTCCATGTTTTTATGTATTTATGAAGAGATATATTTCATTTTTCAAAAGTGACAATAGTACTAGTTTTTAGGAGATATTAAATATTTGAGTGTTATGTCTGTAAATATAAATATTTAGGTGTGAGATATGTAAATACATTAAGAATTGTGTGAAATGTATGTAAATGCCAAAAAAAAAAGAGAATTATAATGAAATTTGATTTTCAGTTACGTTGAATCCAACTTTGTCATGTAGAACATGCTCAAGGCATAGAGCTTAGAGACCGAATGAGAGAAAAAGAGTACGCGAGAGAGAGAGAGGAGTGACGCAATGATTGCTCCCAATGGTACAAAGTGAGGGTGTTACTCAGACTATCTGACTTATTTTATATATCAAAAGAAGTTGTTACATGCGAACGAGCGAGTTATGCCTAATGGTTGGAAAACCCAAATGGCCTCCTTTCATTTACATGAAAAAGACCATCATGTTTATAGATCATAGGGATAACTAGAAAATTACATCATTGTCCTTTAGAGTTACAAGTTATTATGCCCCTGGGAGTTACTGGTTATTATTGTTCTTAGGAGTTACCAATTATTTTTTTCATTGGGCATTATTGGGTATTATTGTTCATAGGAGTTACAAGTGATTATTGTCTTCATTGACACATTTTCTTATCTCTGGTATTTTTTCGTATGTCTGACACATTTTCGTTGTTGGGTATGTGGTCAGCCTGTCGGCTAGCGTGGTCGGCTTAATGAGGTGGCTGACCGGTCTTTGCCATCCTAAACATTTTTTGGACTTCCATAAATGCTAGTAAGTCGCTTCTTTGAATTGAAGCTGCGATAAGAATAAGAGAGTTTATCGATAAAAAATGCAAATGCAATAATCATATTTTTCTTGAATTCAGTCTTTCAGTGCTCTTAATGTCTTATTTTCTCAGGCCTTGAAGTGATCTCCTGAGCTTTTCTGGTCATTTTTATTTGCGTTGTCGGTCGCTGTTTGGCTTTCACCTAGTTGATGTGACATTTGGTCATTCTTATTGGCTTCATCTGTCACTTAGTTAATAGTGTTGATTTGTTCCTTTTATTTTTAAGAAAATTGCATAAGATTTGTAACCTTCGCGAATATGCTAGTAGAGTGAGAGTTTCCGCAATTTTTCACCTTTGTTTTAGTGTTTTACCTCTATCGGGTTATTTGTTTATGATAGTTGCTCAGTGATGATGTTGGCGTTGGTTGATTTGTTCACCCTAGAGGAGAGTCTTTCATTTGCTCCTCCCGGGGGAAAGTATTTCATTTGTTCATGCCAAGGAGTAGTCGTTAATTTGCTCGCCCTAGAGGGGAGTCGTTCATTGTGCTCGCCTAGGAGGGAAGTCTCACCCGGGCGCAAAGTCTTGGATTTGTTCTCCCCGAAGGGGAGTCTTTGATTTGCTCGTCCTATAAGGGAGTCTTTGATTTGCTCCCCATGGAGCTGAGTCTTTGATTTGTTTGATCAGTTTGAGTTTCCCGAGTGTCAGCTTAGATGCAGACAATTGTTAACACTTTGAGTTCCCCAAATCCCTGTTAAACCTAGTAAAACATAATTAGAATAATTTATATATAGAGATTTCAAAAAAAAAAAAGGATAAAATATCATTGCTGGCTATTTTGATCGCCTGGAATTTTTGATCGTCTAGAAATTTTGATCGCTCGAGTATTTCGGCCATCCTGATTTGTGATGACCGGCCACAGGCATACGACCGACCGGAGGCAAGTGATCAACTGGAAGCAAGTAGACGGTCGGGGGTGACTGGATTAGCAGTCAACCGGTGGTAGTTGTCGGCCAAAGGGTGGCTTGCAGGAAAACGAACTGAGTGGTAATTTTCTAAATACATAAATTTAATAATAGAGTGGCAAATATGTGAATCTTCACTGATTTTAAGATGGTCGATTCAAGAAATACTGCCGGACCGAGGCAGCTGATCAGTCAGAAGCAGGTGGTCAGCCGGAGGTGGCTAGAGCATCGATCGGTCAAAGGTGCCCTGCTAGAGGCACAAATAAACTGAGTGATAAATATATAAGAATAGAGTGGTATGTATGTAAATCTTCCTTGATTTTAAGATGGTTGGCCAGAGGCAGGTGATCGACTGAAAGTAGGTAGACAACCGGAGGTGGCCTAAGCAGCGGTTGGGCGGAGGTGACCGAATAAACTGTCGGCCGGAGGTAGGTTGTCAGTCGAAGCAACGTCTTTCAGGTGAATTCTAGACAACCACTTCGCAATTTCTTGATGACGCTGACCAAGCTTCTCCGTCGCCAACCTAAGCAGATGGGGAAAAGGCAAATTTGTCGGGACCTGATATGATTGCAGATGAGATACAATTCCTTCTGCAAACACTTCAAGAGCAACACTACCTCAGGGGGGAGTCCTAGGATAAGTTTTTCTCTTGCATGGAACAAAACATGGAAGGTCTACCAATTTGTTGTTGCTTGCTCTCGTCTCCTGTCCCCATCCAGGCTTTTGCATCGTCATAACAACATGGCTTTTTGGATTGTAAATCCCCTAATGGGTTGAGAAATATTGATGACAGTGTAAACGGTCAAATCAACTTCTTCAACGAGAGACCGACTAAAGATTTTTATTGCTTTGGTAACCTTCACGGCCTGGGAGAAAAACCGTAGGCTTGGTCTCCATTGAATCTATCGGGAAAAATGAAATAGATTTTTTCAGTGCAGATAGAGGCAGAGTTTCTTGAAGATTACACGCAATGAGGAATAGATGAAGTGAACACATTGTTGTGTGAGTTCCCATTGCTCTTAGTGTCTCTATGTTTGGTGATGCTCGTCTTCTTGTTGACAACACGGCCCACGTTCACCGCTCTAATATTGAGTTTGAATTGTTCTTGACCATGCCCAAGACATAGAACGTAGGAACCAAATGAGAGGAAAAGAGCGAGAAAGAGAGAGAAAAATGAGTGATGCAATGATTGACCCCAATAGAGCAAAGTGAGGGTGTTCTCAGGGATCTCAGACTCATTTTATAGATTGAAAGACGTTACAAAAGAATAAGGGAGCATGCATAAATGGCTATAAAGCTCAAATTGCATCCTCCCCTCTGCATGAAAAAATCACTGTCCTTGAGACTTATCGGATATTATTGTTCCTGAGAGTTACTAGTTATTATTGTTTATGAGAGATACCAGTTATTATAGTCTTCATTGACACATTTTCGTACACTTATCATTTCTTATGTCTAACATCTTTTTATTGTTAGGTCCATCCAACGATGTGGCTAACCGGTCGAGTGAGATGGCCTGATGAATGAGGTGACTGACCAATCGTGCTACCGTCATCATTTTTCATACATACAAGTTAAAATTTTAATTATTTAATTAAGCTAGTTACAATTTTATAAATAAAGTATGCTATAACTCAAATTAAACTTTTATTCTAATTTTGTTTTATAGCATACGGCTCAAAAAGTTTTTTTTTGTACCCCTCGATGACGCGCTATTTTTACGTCTGGATTCTGGATGCTCCTTGCGTCCGGAGTCCAGAGGCAGGACGCTACGTGATTAGTGGATCCCGCCACCATACACTGGCATTGGCCAGTGTTAATGGTGGCGGGGCCCACTTGCCTTGTTGCGTCCCACCACTTTGACTCCGAATGCATCTGAAATCAGCACGTAAAAATTTACTCTCGATAAATCCAAAATCTCACACGTAAAAATTTATACCCGATGACATCGTCCTCTCACCCGCCGGCTGGACTGCAGCAATGAACTATTTTATTAATGCAATGACGAGGTGTGGCTATATCTAATATACAAATCCAAAGTTATAATAGTAATAATAATAAAGATATGATATTAAATGCCGTCATAGTAAGACAATGCCAACGCCTTAAAGCGGATCTCTTCTTGAAAGATTTACATAGATACCACTCAATTCTTATTTATTTATATATCTTAACACTTAAATTTCAATTTTACACAAATGTCATCTTATCCGCATTTTAATGCATAATTCACCCTTTAAAAATATCTGACATGAAGAGTTAGTTGTGCAAATATGTAAAAATTGGGTGGTATGTATGTAAATACCCCTTATTTATTCTCTATAAAAGGGTTCTGTCCCCCATTTATATGCAGTAATTAAACTTTCTTTAAGAATGGAGAAGCAGATTGCTGTGGCGTTGGCTTTGCTTCTGTGCGGCCCATTCTTTGCTTTTGCCGAGGAAGGAACTGCAACCGTCTTCCCTAGCATCGGAGTAATACGTGAGTATTATTTTTTTTTAATTTAATTTTTTAATTTTTTATTTATTTATTGTATCAGAAATAAAATTTTGCAATTTTTTTAATCTGTATTCTTCTGTATATATATTTTAATGAATTCACAATCTTTTTCTTAGATATTAACTTTGCAGATAATTAAATTGTGAGTCCTACGCATATAATTTTCTTCTATTAACATTATTATCTCTTGCATATAATATACATATATATATACATACATATAATGTCCTCGACTTGTTAGTGGAGCATCTATTTATCAGTATAAGACCTCTCAGGTAGGGGTTTCAAATCTCTCCAGAGGAGTTGTCCGCTATATAGAGGTGGTACTCGAATCAAGGGGTTCAATCCTAAATCTTACGGGATTGCGAGCCCAAGAAATTAGTTAACGGTTCTGCCCGTCAACCAATCTTTACAATAATAATAATAATATTATTATTATATTTATCTATATAAATATATATATAATTTCTATTGAGTGGTATTTATGTAAAATCTCTAATTTTTTTTTCATATGTGAAATAATGCATAGCGGGTCCATGCAAGGGGAAGAGGAGACACGAAGGCTCGGAACTCGTGTATGTAGCCAAAGCAGGCGACGCCATATGGGCCGATGGTGCGGCGTGCGGGCTTAAATATTGTGTGGTGTGTGTCGGGGCCGCCGATCCGAGCCAACGTTCACCTTGCAGTGCAAAATCCTATGCGGTTGTCAGCATAGAAGCTCCTTGCCCAGATTGTGGCCACGCTACCATGAGCATCTCTAAGCCGGGCTTTGAGGCCCTTGCTGATCCTAATGCAGCCAATACCATAAAAATCCATTATTCTCGGTAAGTTCACACGCAAATAACCATATTTAAAATATTTTTTTTTACATATGTTAACATAAAATATAAAAAAATGCAATATGAGAAAATTTTGATATTTTTATGCTCAGGAATCATTTTAACAAACTTTGATTTTAATTAATTTTGACTCTAGTGTCAATTTTTTTTTTTTTTGAATTCATTTAATACAATTGATACTCTAATTAATCATATAGTTGTTCTACCATATCTATTACAACTTGAATCTTAATATGATGGTAATTGGCTGGTTAGCTTGCATGAATTTGGTCGGTTGAGGCGACCGGCTGAGTGGCCATCGCACCTTCCGAAGTAAATGTCAGTTAACTGAGGTGCCCGGTCGAATGACAATCTCACCCACTATAGTAAAAGTGAGTCAACTGATTAGCTTGCAATTAAAGGCTCTTGCATGCATCTTAGTCGGTTGGGACTGCAGGCTTGGTCCGCCAATTAAATCTCTTGCAAGAGTATGTCGGTTGATTCTGATCATGTGTTTGCTTGTTGGACGGTTGGATGCCTTAATTGTCTGACCGTCATTTGGATCGTTCTTTTTCTTTGAGATTCGTGCTGATAATTTTGATGTATACATATTAGTTCATTGAATTTTCTTGCTCCTTGAAAGCGACAGTTACAATAAGGACATGGAAATTGTTAGCGTTCAATAGTACTAGAATCAATAAAATCAATTCAATAAGTAACTCCCTTGGATTTTGTGCCCAAAATGCTCTATAAATAGAGACATGGGCTAGACAATACATTCGTCATTTTTCTGCCTTGGATAATTGAGTTGCACCAAGGTTGATGGTTCGACCCGAATCGCTTTGGACCCCAAAATTCTACCGAAGGTAGGCTACAAACCCTTAACTTCTATGGAGAAATGTAGAGTTAAGAAAAAAAAATGGTTGAAGCCCTTAACAGTGTCAGCTGATCAGGTTGACTCATTTGGGAATCCAGAGGCACCGAGAGTCCCTCGCTAGGAGACTGTAGCCCCTGAGCCGGTCAAGGTGTGATCTCTAAGGGACATCAAAACCTGCATGCTGAAGAAGCTAAGGAGGGCGGAAAGAGGCCGGAGAGAACTGAAATCGACATTTTTCCTAGCCGCTACCGCAAGAAGGTAGAGGTGCCTCGGTACGAGGAGGAGAGATGCCTTTCCACACTCTTTCTTCGCTGGATAGGTACTAAGAATGGGATTTCCACCGAGTCGAGTGTCTAAGGTGACACCTGACTGGGTGTGCTACCAAAGCTGCACCCAACACATTAGGCGTGGTTCCTTTCTAAGTATGTTTTACACGAACTTCACATCCCTAAGAAATGCAATACGTTCATTCGACTCCTGCTGCCAGGGGAACCTCATCCCCTTCCCTTTCGCGTCGAAGGGTTTGGTCTCATACGCCTCCTGTTTATTACTTCCTTTTATCTTCACCTCTAGAAATTTTGAGGAGGGACATGGAGAACACTGGGAGTGATTCAGTAGTGCGCTGACTGAAAATATTCTCTTCGAGCTGACCATGGTGCCCAGTGGTTGTGTATCTTCTATCACTTCAAGGGGCACCTCGACAACTCAAAAGCTGCTACCTCCCAACCTGGATGTCAAGGGTCTTCGTGTAGCAGCACACCATTCTCCTACCACTTCAAAGAATCTAGCTATTTTTTGTGAAAAGTATTGGAAGCGAGGAGAATGGGTTCTCTATATGAGGTCGAGGAAGGGAAATCGAGGGCGACGTTGGAAGCCAAGCCCCCAGTTCTTTTGAGGGCTTTTTCCTTATCCAAATTTTGTAGCAAATGTATTTTTCAAGGTTACCTGGATGTCATGTATCTTTTGATTGAAATAAAAAAAAGTATCACCTTACAATGTTGTACAAGTTTTGACGTTGAGTGGTTGATCCTTTTGTACTATGATCGATCTGTTGTTTTGGATAGTTTGATTCAGTCAGCAGGTAAAAATGGTTTCCTTTCACTATTAGCTCAAAGAGTTTCAAAAGCCAGTCCGACTTAGTACCCCAAGTGTCCAGAGGACCACATTCCACTTTCCACTTGTAAGAATAAAAGGTGTTATGATTGTGACAAGTATTCCCGTTCGCTTTCCTTTTTGGGAACCTAGTCATGGAGCCTTTCTGTTAGTATTAGCTTGGGAGGTACTTAGTAGTCTTGTCAAGGTGGGCTCACTTACAGGCTTTTGTCAGCTGACTACTATTGGGACTGCAGACTTTGCTCCCTATAAAAAGGGAAATGGAGGCAACCCTTGCTTGTGCTGATACTCAAGGAAGAGTCGTTTACAAAGCATGATGAGGGCCCGGATGGCTCGACATGAGACCGGTGACAAATGCGATCTTCCTTCGATTAAAGTGAAGGGCCTCACATGGGTCATGCATTAATTTCTCTTTTGTTTGAGTCATGTGTCAAAAGAGGGGACTTTCTTTGAGTTTCGTATCAAACGTGATTTCAGCTGGCACCGACACCCTGTTGAAAGTCCTCTCTGCGAACGAATACATTGGGTCCCAGGTAAGGATGTGCTGAGCATGTTCCTAAGAGATGCACTACAACCTTTCGGTCACTGCTGTCGATAGGATCCAAGAACATCTGGGAAATGGCCACCTGTTTCCCAAATGTCTCAAATTTATTTCTCGCTTCTAGAGGAACAAAAGATGGTTGGGGAGCAGGTGTTTGAAATGAGTGCACACCGGCCGGGTGATCTCCCTTTCTCCCATTTTCTAACACATTCTTCTAAAGTTTTGAGAATGCGTGGGAAGTGAGGTTGGAATGAGGGTCATGACTCGACAGAGTACCAGCCTCTCGTTTCGAGCCGATTAGGGTGTCCACCAGTAGTACAACATTGTCTACCTCAAGGAGCAAGAGCAACTTATCTGCTCAAAGTACTTCGCCCGTCAGCCTTGCACGTGTGTGAGAAAAAGAGTAATCGGGGCAACAGGGCTCCTTTCCTCCACTGTTTCCCTAACTGTTTACTCTTCCTTGTAAATAGTATTTGGAAACTTGACAGGAGTGAAGAGGGTTGTTCGTCGGTGCTCATATACCTACCCCCACACTTTCCATCTCAAACTCGTGGAGGATGAAGCGTGGGTAAAATGGGGCCAAAGAGTCAAGGGCATTCCAATTTAGATGAGTTGAGAATCTCACTTTCTCTTGCTTTGTCCTTCCTTCGGGCATAGCTGCTGCAAAGTCGAAGTTCTTGGTGAGTTTTGTTGACCGTGTTTTAATGCTAGGACTTGGACAAGCTATCAGAAGATTCGAATGAAGTGTTCCTTTTAAATTTAATATAGTTTGTATGTTTTGTACCTTTCGACCAAGATAAGTAAAAAATTTGTGATTTTATTGTGTGGCATTTGCTTGAGGTTGAGTTGAATTGCTTATTTGTTCTTTGATTTGATCTCATCGTCAGACGAAAATGACCATTCAATACATTTTGAATTTTGAAAATCTACTTGTCGCCCGAACACTTTGATGAGTTCTCTGAGTGTTGAAAGGACTCGTGAGTCTTTTGCAAAATTACTTAGGAAAATAATATAAAATTTCATTGATAAGAATTTTTTATATTTTAGTGACAACACCCTCTTTATTATGTATACATAAAAGTCTCCTCAAGGAAAATTTATTTACAAATTGCTCCCACTCCAAGTCCGTTTCGGCATACATTTTAAGTCGAAGGGCTCCCAGGGCAACTTTTCGGCTAATAATGTATGGCCTGCTACATTTATGATGCAGCTCACCGACTGATTTTCCCCAGGCAAATGGTTCTACGTTTTCAGGACCAACTCTCTCTGGACAAACACCTTTTCTCAAAAGTGTTTGTTGAATTAATGAGTCTTTCGCCTTTTACTTCTATTTGTCAAAGCATCAAATTCATTCGAGCCTCTTCTATGAGGTCGAGTACCAACATTTCCACCTCAATATTTGCTTGATGTCATTCGACCAAGTCTTCTACAGGGAGTGAGGAGGCTTTGACAACCCTCTGGCCATGGTGGTCATACTCAACTAGTAGTAGCACCTCCATTCCTTGAGTTAATATGAACAGGGTTTGATAATCGTTGATGATGGTGTCAACGGGATTGTCCAAAGTTCAAATGGTAACTTATCCGCCTAACTTCCTTTGGCTCCCTCAAACTTCTTCCTTATAGGTTTAGGATGAGTTTTTTGTCTCCTCGTCCTACCCATTTGTGCGGGGGTGATGAAGCAAAATGAATTTCAAATAAATCCGTTGTTTGGCACAGAAGTCCTTATCTCATTTATCAGAGAACTGTGTTCCATTATCTGTAATGATCAGCATCAACAATTCATATCTGTGGATGAGGCCGGTCTAGATAAAACACTGCACTGCTCCTATGTCAATTCGAGATAGTTGTGTTTCCTCGATCCATTTGGAAAAAAATCAATTGCTACCAATAGGAATTTTTATTGGCCCTTTAACAGAGGGAAGGGACCTAGAATGTCCACTCCTCAAATGGAAAAAGGCCGGAAGCTGGCCATCAGATGGATTTTTCGAGCTAACTGATGGTGTAGGGGTGTGTATTTTTGACATTGCTCACATCTCATTGAGAATTTCTTCGCGTCCATTTGGAGTGCGAGCCAGAAGTGTCCATGTCATTGTAACTCATAGGCTAATATTTTTCCTCCAGAGTGATTGTCGTAGAGGACGTCTTGCACTTCACTTCTCTTGAGATGCTTAGGTACACCGAAGCGACCGACCGATGGAAGAGCTTTTGATCGATCATTAAATATAATGCCACCTTAATCTTGAAGCCTCTTGGGTTTTTAACATCTTCTGACACCTTCCTAGATTCTAAATAGAGGATGTAGGGATCCATCCAACTCCTCCCCCCTTTTGTTAAGGTTTCCATCACTTCTGGTTCCTCAATTATTGGTAGGGTAATTCTTTTCAGAGCTCTGCACAAACAGATGCATTGGGCAGGATATCAATGAAGTGATTTTCTTCACATCCCAAGTGCTTAATCTGAAAGTTTTTTAACCTTCTGATCTCTTTTTTTGCTTTGACAAATTATTTGGCCATCAACTCCTCTCTAGCCTTGAATTCTCCGTTTACCTAGTTTACCACCAGTTCAAAATTTGACCTAAGTAATATCTCCCAAGCTCAAATCTCATAGGCCAAGCGAAGCTTGTTGATAAAAGATTCATACTTTGCCTTGTTATTCAAAAGTTGAAATTCTACCAAAATCGACTAGTAGAGGATTTCCCCGATAGGGCTACTCTGGGCCAACCCTAGGCCAACAGTTGTCCTTTTGGAGGTCATGTCAACGTGTATGATCTACGTATTGTCACTGGGGAAATCTTCTTCATCTGATTCTCCCACTCTGAAAAAATCTACCAAGAAGCAAGCAACCGCTTGAGCTTTGATTGATGTCCAGGGGACACATGTTTTCATACTCATTGAGCTCCAGTTATTGTTTTTATAGCCCACCAGAGTGCTCTGGTTGTGTGAGCATGGATTTGAGCGAATGATCTGTGATGACCCGGATTAGATGTTGTAGCCTACATATGAATATAATCAAAACAAAGCTAAATTTTTCCATATTAGGAAACCCGATTTTAGTGTCGTGAAGCACTCGAATTGTGTAATAAACTGAGAACTGCTTCCCAACTTCTTCTATGCCCATAACCAAGTTCACAGCTTCTTGTCCGACCTCAAATACAGGGACAATCACTCCACAGTTTTCGGGCTTTGGAGTAGCGGTGGTGTAGTTAAGGAGTCCTTCAAGCTTTTGAACACTTCATCACATTTGGGAGTCCACTAAAAACATTGTTTCTTTCTAATTGCCCTGAAAAAATCTACACATTTGTCACCCAATTTTGGGATAAAATGATTGAATCCCACGATTCGGTCAGTCAACCTTTATATTTCTTTAGTATTTTGACGGGACAACATGTTAAGGATCATTTGCACTTTCTTCGGATTGGGCCTCAACTCTTTGGGGTTAGCAAGAAGCACGGGAATTTGCTAGTGGACGCTCCGGAGATGCATTTTGAGGGATTTAGCAGCATGTCAAAATATTTAAGAGTTTCAAAGGTTTTCTTTAGGTCTTCGATGTGTTGTGCTGTCGACTTAGTTTTCAAAAGGACGTCATCCACATTGACTTCACGAGTTTTCCTTTTCTTCCTTTTTGATTTGAAAATATTACATCCACGAGGTGCAGATAGGTTGCCCCATCATTCTTCAGCCTAAAGGGCACCACATTTAAATAAGAAAAATTCTATGTGCGGTAATGAAAGAAGTCTTCTCCACGTCGGTCGAATGCATCTTTATCCAGTGGTGGCTCAAGAAAGCATCGAGGAAACTCATCACATAGTATCCAACCACAGTGTCTACCAACGTATCAATGCTCGGTAGGGGTTAATATCCTTCGGGCAAGTGGCATTCAAATTGGTGAAATTGACGCACATTCTCCATTAGTCGTTAGGCTTTCAAACCATTACAACATTCGAGAGCCAGGTCGGATATTAGACCTCTTGAATATAGCCTGCCTCTTTTAGCTTCTAGACTTTTGCGGTTATGGGCTCAACCAAACTCTTGCGATTGATCAGAGCTTTTGCTATATCGGCCTAGAGGACTGATGTTGAGTCAATGACAGACGACATTGATCGAGACTCCAGACATTTTTGTAGCTCTCTAAGCAAACACATCCTAATGTTGACGTGGGGGTCTATAGGTTCTTGTGCCCTACATCAAATTCTCACTTATTATAAAAACTTTACTGGGGTCCCCCCTTGCTGGATGTGAGCACTCGAAGGACGGTCTCCCTTGTCTAGAGACTTCATTCTCTTCATATTGGGATGTCAAGCGGTTCTTGGTCGATACTGATGACAGCCCGAAGATAAAAACTTCTAGAGTTCTCCAGGTTTCCTTAGACAGTGATTATTTCTCCATCATCAGAAACTTTACGGCTACATGGTACATCTATGCTACAGCTTGGTAGCTATTTAGCATTGGTCACCCGAAAATTGCACTATAGCTCGTTGGTCGTTCCACCACCAGAAAGCTCTCTGTTATTTTTCTCATTTTCCCCATGAGAAGAGCATCACAACCATGCCTACAGCTTCTTTTCTTTTGCCAAAGAAGTCGAATAATTGGAAGTCAGAGTTGCCAGTCACCGACTTGAGCCCCATTCTGTTGAACATTATTTTAAATAGAATGTTGATTGAGCTCCCAGTGTCGACTATAATGCTGCCTACTTGGTAGTTATTGATGAGGGTTGAGAAAATGATAACCTCATTGTACGGATTTACCTTCGGCGGAAGAATTTCATTTGTAAAAATAAATTTGAGGTGAGTGCGAGTGAAAGGGTGGCAGAACATACCTCACCCCACCTGTGTCTCTTCAGATTAGATGGTCGGGTTAATACTCCACATTCATTAATAATAGCAGGAATTCCAGCTAGGTGGATTTTTTTCAAGAGCAACGACCCGCCCGCGGCTCCTCTGATGGGGATTTCCATTATTGTTGTGTATATACTTCGATTGGGATAGACTCCCTTTAAATTCTCGACCTTAATAAGCTCCTCAACCATAATTTTAGGTTCATGACACTCATCTGTGTCGTGCATATGGTCCCGATGGTAGGCAAATACTTGTTTGGATTGCACAATGTTGGTATTGTCTTTAGTGGAGGGGCCTTTTTGAAGTATTCATTATTATGGATGGATTGTACTAGTTCTGTAATATACACATTTAGGTGTGTCGATCATTGAATCTCCTAATATACGTATGGTCACTCATATTATCGAGTCGACTGTTATTTAGAATGAAGCTTCTGACCCCCATTATTTTGGTTGTTCCCCCAGTTATCTTGGGGTTTAGGGTTGGTGTTTGGTCAACAATTAGGGGCTCGATCTCTATTCTGCCTTTCGCCATCGTCCCGGTCCTTTCTCTTCGACACTTAGTGGGATAATGAATTTGATATGGCTTCTGAGGAGTCTGTGAGGTCCTCCTCGGTGACAATGTGGTCATTAGCCAGTTCTAGGACCTCCGTGAAGGTTCATGGTCTGAGTAGCTTCAAGTTGTACCTGAATCGTTTACTGTGATTCCTTTACTTCAGGGCAGTCGGAGCGATGAGAGGCTCTAGATTCTGTAATTACAACACCCCTTTCTGAAAATAGGTGATGTAAGCCTACAGGCTTACATTTTCTCCTTGTTTAATCTGAAGCAGGGTCTCTGCATCCTTCATGGCTTCTGGACATTGGCAAAGTGTGCCTAGCAAGAACTTCCTGAACTCGAAGAAGGACGAGAGGATACCTTTCGATATGCTTTTGAACCACTGGAGCGCAGCTTCTTTCATATGGTTAGGAAAAAGTGCCACTTCATGGCATCATCGACCTGCAAGTCTCCATCTATCAACTCAAAAGAGGCTTTTCCCTTTATAGAGATTAAAGTGAGGAATCTTGAGCTTTGTCGGGGGTATTGTTTCTAGGATTTTTGGCAGAAGGCGCTACCCATGATCGGCCGAGCTAGCATTTCTACTCTGTCTGCGTGATGTGAGACTACCAGCATAAATGTGGCGTTATCTGCAGAGTGAGAATCTCCTAGTCCTTCTTTTGGCCGATCACTAGGCCAACCGAGGAGTGCTGACAGGTTGTCAAGGGGAGCGCTGCGGGGCAGATTCCCAAAGACTCTACGTAAAATAGTGGGGGTTTGAGCATTTAGAATCATGACCACTCGATGAGCTTCAAACTGGTCCATTATTTGTGTTCGTAGTATCTGGATCTCTTCCTGCATGTTGCAACGTAGTGTCACTCTGTTGAACTCCATGAGTGTGTTCCTTTCTGCATGGATTATCCTTCGCAGTTGGCTCCGCTTCTTATCTGGGGGATGTCCATGCTTACCGCTCCACCTTTTAGGATGTTGAATCATAAGTTATAGTTTGTGAACACGGCTCAAGATTTAGAACCAAACGAAGGAGGAAAGAGAAAGAGAGGGTCGAATGAGTCAAGAATTCACTATAGAGTGAACCGAGGGAGAGGACCATTTATTTGTCCTTTTTCCAATTACTTTTAGAGGCGCATTTGTAAAATGATAGAAAGGAGGTAACTGTTATAGAAATCGTTTTCAATACAATCAATACTCTGATTAATCGTATAGGTTTTATATCATATATATATTACAACTTGAATCTTAATATGACAGAAATTGGCTGGTTGGTCTGCTTGAATTCAGTTGGCTAAGGAGACCGACTGAGCGGCTGCCGACTTTCCGAATAAATATCAGTCAACTAAGGCGCCCGGTTGAATAACGATCTTGCCCGTCGTAGATAAAAGTGAGTCGGCTCGCTAGCTTGCGGTCAAAAGCCCTTGCATGCGTCTTGGTCGGTTGGGACTAAAGGTGTGGTCCACTGATTGAATCTCTTCCAATAGTGTGGAAACCAATTTTGTTCATGCGTTTGCTTGTTGGATGGAAGGATGCCTCAATTGTCTGACTACCATCTGAGCTATTTGATTGCTTTGAGATTCGTGTTGGCAGGTTTGGTACATACATGTCCATAAGCTTATGATTATATCATTTGCCTACAATCTCTCGACCAATATTTATAGTTTACAATCTCTCAATAATTGGCACATGTCTTCAGTCAACCAACTCTGATCCTGGCCATTGTCTTCTAACTATGATTATATAATCACCATCACTCAATTATTATCGCCCATCATAGTTGCCCCAATTAAGAGCTTCTAACTATCATCACCCGATTAATTTCTTTTGATCATCAACTTCAAATTGTGTTTCCTTACAGCTATTGTCTGCTACTACGTTCAAAATATTGTTACTAAAACATGATCTTCTAACCCCGACGACTCTACTAGTGTCTCCTGATTCTTACAGCCTGACTATACCGTTTGCCAACTTTTTCACAGGCCATCACATATAAAATTGACGCCAACTGTTGATGTACATTATCTCTTGTAATTTCTAAGGCCAATGCATGTCTTAATGTACACTACCAATTATAAGGCTAAGGTGTACCTTCAACACTAACATCGATGTATGCTAATATTCTCTCTTATCAAAGCCAAGAACATCTCTATACATCATCCCCAGTGAGGCTGATGCATACCACTGACACCATCTCCAACTCTGAACTCCAAAAATGCCTTTTTAAATTTTTGATCTTCTCACCTCAAATAAAAATGATTGAAAAAATTGCCAACAATTTCTTAAAGATGACTCCAACATTGTAATCTTCTTTCAACTAAAATCTGAAAATTATTATTTACAATTTTATGTTAAATTTAATCTGCAAATACATTTGCTAATTATTTTTAACTCACATTCCATTTATTTATGAAGAGTGTACAAAATTAGAGTATTCGAAGTAATTTTATTGACACTTTGAGAAATTCTCAATAGTTTGGGCTTAGGTAGAGTTTCTAATTATGAGGGCCCATATTCACATTATTTTTATTTTAATCCATATTAAATTTGCGCTAACAAAATGGGTTTAAATCAAACATTTTCAAAAATTAAAATTAAATAATCAATTAACTTCGTTTTCAAATATTTTTTATCGATAATTTGAGTTTGTATTAGTTTGACCTAGAATTGTAGTTGCTCGATTCCATGTAATACTAACTTAGCTACTATTTGTTGATTATTTCCATGTTAATCAACAATGAGGATTAGTATTTCTATTTCTACCTTCCAATAGGCAATTGGGGTATAAGTGAGTCAAGCTGGCTTGAGCTCAGCTAGATAAGCGGCTCTTGAACTGAGCTCGATGAGCTAACAAGCCAAGCTCAAGCTAGTTCC
Organism: Papilionanthe hookeriana x Papilionanthe teres; assembly: GCA_022702705.1. NCBI lineage: Eukaryota > Viridiplantae > Streptophyta > Magnoliopsida > Asparagales > Orchidaceae > Papilionanthe > Papilionanthe hookeriana x Papilionanthe teres. Next base: position 17,221,984 of record CM040421.1, on the reverse strand, counting down.
AACTTGACTCGTTAGATGATGAGCCGACTCATTTAGTGAAATATTAGTATAAAATAAATTCAATTTGAATATTTTATCTTTAAATTATTAAAAATGTTTAAAAAAATAATATTTTGTATTTTATTTTAAGTGATTTGTTATAATTTATCTCATAATTACTCACTATTTATGTCATTTTATTGTAAAACTACCTTAAATTAATATTATTTTCTCTTTTTTATGATAAACAAGCCGGCTCGTAAACCGGTTCGAACTCATAGACTTAAACTCGAACTGGAGCTAGAACTCGATAAAATTAATCAAGCTCGAACTCAAGTCGAGAGCTGCTCGAATCGTAAACCCTAAACCAGTCTCCTTTACACCCCTAGCTTGCAACAAGCATAAATTGGCTAGATTTTTTTTTTTTTTTTTTGTTGAATTATAGTGGTTGACATATATTAAGTCAACTAATCTCATCCATGTATAAAATTACTTCATTTTGTTAAAGAGCCATTTGAAATTGCTTTTTATTTTTAATTGTGCTTTTTAGTTTTAAAAAAGGCATATATGGCAGATTTTATCATATTTTTAATTTCTTTTTAAAGATAAATCCATTTATTTTTTAAAAACTATAAAACAAATTTATAGATATTTTGAGCATTTTTAAAAACAATTACACATGTTTGGGTATTTTAAATTTTAATAAAATAAAAATAAAAATAAATGAACTAGAAGTGTTCTTCAATGAGTTTTAAATTTCTTTTTTTTTTTTTAATTTTTAATGCTTGCAAAATTATTTACTTATTGATTTATTTTGTCAGAATTGACAATGCGGTCCTCCCTTGTGCTTGAAGAGAACGAACGACTACTAAGTTTTAGTCCTCTATAAGTTGGATGTTGTTGTATTTATTTTAAATAATACTTTTTATTTACTGTATTAAATAATAATTGTTTCTTTTTTATCCTTTTTTTTTTTATAATTCTTAATTTCTACAGGCTACTCTTCAAAGTTTACTTTTAGGTGATCATGATTAGGGCTGTCAAAACGGCTCGTTGTTCACGAGCAGCTCGTGTTCGGCTCGTTAAGAAGCTTGTGTTTGAATCGTTCGCTAAGTTAACGAGCCGAACACGAGCAAAGATCTGTTTGTCGTGTTCGGCTCGTTTTGGCTCGAAATATTACTCATCAATTACGTATACATACATATATATACATACATACATATATATATATATATATACATATATATATATATATATTCCTTTTTTTTTCTGGTGAGTAGTATTTTTAAAAATTTAATTGACTACAAGACTATAATGATTTATAATGAATTAAAAGTATTAATTAAGAAAAAAATAAAAATTATTAAATTAGATTCAAATAATGTTTAATTATAAACAATAATTTTTAAATTTTGCCCTAATCCTTAACATCTTGTGGGTACGTGATTGTGTTGTCAAAACAACTCTTTGTTTGTGAACGACTCGTGTTCGGCTCATGTTCGGCTCGCTAAGCAAATGAGCTGAACATGAACACACTTTTTAAGCTCAAATTATAAACCAGGCTAAACTCGTGTTCGGCTCATTTACACCCCTAATCATGAGATCACAAATATAACAATTATTAATAAATTTATTCCTACTTTAAATTGAAAAAATTATGAATGTTAGAAAAGCTTTAAACCAATTCAAAATTGTAACTTAAGAGTTGATTCTCATTATATTTTTCTGAGGGTTTATAGAAATTACAACATAAACTAATTTTTGTCATTTTTGTGACGTGCATCAACGACTACGACTAGCTGATTGGCCATATATATCGATCTATCTAATTACTAGGGCTGTCAAAAATGCTCGCCGTTTGCGAACAGTTCATGTTCGGCTCAATAAATAGTTCGTATTCGATTCGTTTATTAAACAAGTGAACTAAACACGAGCAAATTTTTTAGTTCGAGTTATAAAGGAACCAAGCAGGAACAAGAAGTCGTTTCATCATGTTATGTTAATTTTGATTCAAAATAAGTAAATAATTAAAAGTAGTATAATTAAAAATTTTTGTAGTAAAATTTTATGATATGTTTGATAGGAAAATTTAAAATATAAACTTTGTTAAATTATTATTATTTTTTTTAATTCTAAATTATCTGAAATGGATCTCCACCCTTTTTTGATAATTTTTTTAATAAATAATTAAATTTATTATTTTTAAAATTTTTTTAGCTCATTTCAAGTCGAAGAGCAATTCGAACAATTCGAGCAATACGAACCATTCAAATTAAATTCAAACAAATCAACCGAACACAAACACACATTTCACGAACAGTTTCGAACACGAGCCTATTTCAAACATATTTAATTTCAAAAGAATCAAACACGAACAGAAGCTTCATTCGCTCATGTTCGATTCATTTACACCTCTAATAATTACACATACTCAAAATGTCTATTGCTTTTGTGCTCGCTGCCAATCTTTCCTCCGTTCTCTACAATGGTGCTTTCACTATTGCATACCGTTTTGACATCCTTCCTAACCATAAACCAAGGAATCAATCACTATTCCAACCTCTCTATAGATTCCATAATGCATCCACCTCTCTTACCGGAGAAGCTATAATCTATAGCTCCACTAGATCTTATAACTTGTTTCAATCTTTGCCTTGCATCCACAACATTGCCGGAATTGCAGCCGCCCATCGCCAAAATCTCCGAACTTAGCTCTGATACTAATTACTATGTAAAATAATGAGAAAAATATATTCATATAATAAACAAGCAACGAAACACAGTGCGACTTTTGTGATCCATCACAAGTTCACCTATTTCCACAGAGAGAGGCTATTCACTAGCAATATGTGAGGAAAAGCAAAATCAGCTAAATTAGGGTTAAAATTAACATACACAAATCCCCCATAATCTCATATATAAACAAAAGATGATTAGAGCATACAAATTAATAATTTTTCAAATATAGAAAAGACCATATATTTAAATTTTCCCAAATTCATTTTGACAAATAGAAATATCAAATAATTAGATCTCCCTAAATTATGTTATCTAATATCAATCTTCCTAATATACACACTTCATAATCTATAATCATTAAATTCTAATACTCTCAATAACACGTGAATAGTCCAAAACAACTTCTCAAGGATCAAAAGCAGATGGATCTTTCAAGAGATAACAGCTCTTTCCACCAAGCGAAACCCGAATCTTTCGAGCAATCATTTAATCTTCTATACTTTTTTTAATAATGTATTATATTTATATCTATACTACTATTAAAAAATAATTTATATTTATAAAAGTTTGCTTCCTTTTTTTTTTTCATTTTTTTTGTTTAATTACTTCCATTAAATATTGCCATCCAAGGAACTACTTTGACAAAATCACACTTTCAATCTCTGTTTTATCTATATTGTAGTAACTTTTTATTTTGATTAATTAACTAAAATGTTTAATTTGATAAGCTATCAATAATAAATAAATAAATAAAAACTATACAAGCATATACGACATTTTGATTCAAAGTTTAAATATTAAAGCATCAAGTATTCTAACCATTAACACCCATCCTATACAGCATGCCAATGACACATCTAACACATATTCTTCAACTTTTACATTTATACCACCCAAAATTTTCATATCACCTCAATAAATATCATTGACTTTTAATATTGAAATTGCACCTTTTTCTGGATATGTGAAGCAGCATAAATATAAATATCAAAGTTTAGAAATAAGATATGTACATAAATAGGAATTGTGTGGCATATATGTACGCCTTTATATTCTTTAATGTCCGATCAAAAATAAAATGAATGAATGAAAAGAAGAAAGGTAAATGAAAATAGAGCACAACAGATGAGGCTACAAAATATAAAACTCAAAAGTTTTCCTCTCTTAAACTTGGCAAATTATTCCATACGGAACGTATACACAAAATACACACGCAGCTCTCAATAATCATACAATACTCTCATAATAATCTATGAATAACTCTAAAATGAAATCCGTACAATAACCTGCAAATAACACAATATTTATTTAATACCTAATAACCTACAAATAACGCCCCAATAACCCAAATTGAAGTTATTGAGGGATTATTCCGCACGTAGCTGCTATGTGGGTATTCCGTGTGGAATAAAATCTCCTTAAACTTGAAGCGGAATATAGCGTGGAGATGGTGAAGGGTGATGCATACAGTAAGACAGGAAACATTACTGTTTAAAAAATTAGCAGCCTCTTTCATACCTTTTTCGAATTCTCACTCAAAAATCAAAATTCATGTAGGTAATTATTAGTACAAATTCAACAGGGCTTAAATATGAATGGCAGAAAATGGAAGACTGAGTGGATTGATTAGTCCAAAAACTATATTTAATCAATAACAGCATCAGAAATGACCAAGTTCATTGGAGATCAAGACTAAGAAGGGGCACTTAACATACAAACCACCCAATTCCTATATATTTACATACTTAACACCTAAAGTTTATTTTTTTATATTTATACCATCCAAAGCTTTGATATCACATCAAAAAATATCGCTATTTTAACTTTCAAAATGTGAATACACACTTTCATGAAAATGAAATTTTTAATTAGTTATCTCCTCTGTCATTATCATTAGTCTCTCGACATCCTACTCTATTGCTCTCTCTTTCTCATTTTTCTCTTCCACCATGCTACACTCTTGTTCTCTCGCTTTTTCTCATCTTTCTCTTCTCTTGCTCATTCTCTCTCTCTCATTACATATTCTCTTGTTCTCTCTCCCTTCCTCGGTCGTGCCCTCTATCTCTCCCACTCACTATGTACCACTTTGTTGCTCTATCTATCTCATCTCTATCACTCCCCTTCATTTCACTCACACTTGTTCTCTCCCTCCCTCCCACTTTTCTTACTATCTTCCGCTCTCTAGCTTTTCTTTCTCTCCATCTATTTCTTCCTCTCTCAATCTCCCTCAATCATTCTCTCTGCTCTCTCTCTCATGGTGCTCTTTTCTCTCTCTTTCACTCTTTTCTCTATTGCTCTCTCTCACTAATTCCTCTCTACCTCCAACTCACTCTCATTCTCCCTCTCATACTCTCTCCACTTTCTATCATTACTTAACTGTTAACCTCAGAAGACAATGCCTGTTAAAAGCAAAAGAGAGTTTTCTGATAGCTTATGGGGAGGGAGAAATAAACGAAATGTTGCCAATTTGCTTGATGGAGGTTAGAACCATACACGTTCAGCTATTCATAGGGTACTAAAAACTCCTTGAACAAAAAACACCAAGATTAAAATTTGGCGGAAAGTGATAGAAGAAAAACAGCTTCATGGCCATTTGGAGACCAAGAAGGACATAGACACCAGGACTAATAAAATTGCAAGCATAATTCACACTCAGGGATGGATTAATGGAAAGCGAACTTTATGTCTTGCATCACAAATAGATTGTTTTCATTACTCAAATCTGCAATTTTGATATCCTAATGAAAATATCACAAGTAATACGCACGAAATGGATAAAAAGGTTCTCATAACCAAAAAAATTGAATACTTATGTGAAGCTCCCATGATGTGGCAAAAAGGTTGTAGTGCAGGAAATGAAATTGGGCGAGTCATGCAAGTGTTGTAAAAATTCATTATGTTTAGAATATAAATAAGAGTTGGATATGGAGATAGGGATGGTTCAAATATGGCACATGGTTTATTTATAGTGGTTTATATAAAATGGAAACCCTGGTGTTAGTGTTGCTGTTAAACATGGTTGGCAGTCAAATTAGAAGCTGCAGAAAGTTCTTCATAAACAAAGCCATCTTGTGACAAAAACAAAAAAGTAAGGCATTTTTCAAAAATTGTTGGTAACCAAGAACTTGTAAGACTCAACTTCATCCCTTAAGAAGAAATACTTAACAGCATCTCATGTAACGTAAATGATAATAACTAGTCGTTTCAAGCTTCCAATGACGGCCTCCTTCACATTCCATGACAATGCAAAAGATGCCATATAACTCAAACCACTCTAAAAAGGAAAACAATTAAATACAAATGTCCAGGTACATTTTGTATCAGGATGAGGCTAATTTAAATACAATGGACATTGATTTCATGTGTCACATGTTATATAATATACAAAAAAAAAAAAAAAAATACAACATAACTATAAATAATATAGCTAAATTAACAGACATTTACAATTAAACATGACAAAAGCTATGAAACGAAATTTCAGAAAAAAAAAATGATATCATGATACATTTTGTATCAGGATGAGGCTATTTTAGCTACATGTGACATTGATTTCATGCGTCGCACATTCTATACAATATCCCAATGTATTGGGTAGGCTACATGAATAATTTTTCTCCATTGTGTCCTATTGAGTATCATAGTTTAATTTAATTTTAATAAATTAGGATCATTCTTTATAAAACATGCCCAAGGTTTTTTTAGGTCTACCACTACCTTTCTCAACATAAATCAAATCTAAAGCATCTACTCTCCTAACCGGATCATCAAATTATCGACATTTAATGTGACCAAATCATCTAAGACAACTCTCTATAATCTTGTCTATCACTGGAGCTACACCAACACTTTCACAAATATATTCGTTTTGCATATTATCTCTAAGCGTAAAGCCACAAACCACCATCTTACAAAATTTTCCGGTAAGTCTAAGTAGTACTTTTCTATAACACAATAGGACCAATGAATTCCACCACTTCAAACATCAAAATAACATGCTAAATTTAGAAAATATCTAAAACAAAACTTTAAATAATACAATTAAATTATTATACATTTAAAAGCAATCATGACAGAAAAAATATGAAATGAAATCCCAGGTAGAAATTTTCTTGATTTCTATGGGATTACATGAAATCTAAGGAAAAAATTTTCCTAGCACCTGCATAAATAAATGGAGCTAAATATCTGACATTCATAAGTATAAACATTGCAAACAAAATATAAGAATCAAGAGCAGGATATCATGTGCTTTTATGAACCCAAGAAATAAAATTAAACCATCATTATACAGAACATATCAAGATATCCCAAAAAAGCTTTTCCCCTCCAAAATAACAATACATAGAAGAAAATCCTTCTCTCTAAATACCAATGACAAGAATTCTCACATTGACATAATCAGCACAGAAAAGGAGCATTTACAAGCAGACCATGCAATTCTTATGAATTTGCATATGTAAAACCTAAACTTTAACTTTTTACATTTATAACACTCAATTATTTCATATCACATTTGTTAACTTGTAAAAAGAGAAATACAACTTGTCAAGCAGGTAAATTGGAATAAATGTAAAAATCAAAATGTTGGTGTTAGATATATGTAAATACATAGGAATTGTGTGATATGTAAAAATTCATGTGAAAAAAAAAGGACACTACACCTAATAAGTAGGGCGAATTATTCCATCCGGAGCACGTACGCAGCGCTGGGTGCGGATTTTAAGGGTACTGGGTGGGTATTGGATGGGTATTGGGGGAGGGGTATTGGGTACTGGCTATTAGGTGGGTATTGGATGTGTATTAGGAGGGTATTTGATGGGTATTGGGGGAGATGCGTGCAGACTGCGGACGTTCTCCGTATGGAATAATGGCTCTAATAAGTAGAGCATAATCTCAAAAACATCGAAGTAACAAGTACCAATCTATCTGAATAATAATTATGACAAAAAATCAAAAACCCCAGTACATTAGTATGTCAAACCTACAAATACCTAAAAATCATCACAAGAGTATGTCAAAGGAAAGCAATCATTTTGATCCACAGATTTTAACAGCACATACAGAGAAAAATCAAATAATACACAATACTTCGCTTTTACAAGTACAATCTTATTTTATAATCAGATTTTTTGTTCATATTTATAGATTCCAACAATTTCAACCATTCTGTCCATTCTCCACACCAAGACCATACAACACACCAGCATATTTCTCAGTCGAACCATTAAAATAAGACTCCCTAAGCTTCCTGAAAGCGCAAGAAGTAAGAAGACTATCAGATCCAGCCTGATGACAAACCCCAAACCTCTGAACATCAATCAACTCAGCGAGCTTATTAAGCCCACCATGAAGACTATTACAAAACTTCATCAGATGCTTGATATCATAAAGAGTCGGGAAATAAACTCTGATAAGGTTAAAAAACCCAGCTTGAGTCTCAGGTAAATTCTGGCAAGTAAGCAACTTCAAGAGATAGCCAAAATCATAACCGCTGTGAAACGTTACCCAGCTCACATTCTCGTTAAGAACCACACCAGAAGACATAAGAAGCTCACCAAATCGCTGCGCATCGATGCCATGCTCGCTGTTCTTGGCGAAATCGATGCCGCTTTGTTGGAGTAATTCGATCGAATCCGTTGCGTAAACATCGCGCTGTATATTGAACTCGCGGAAATTGAACTGCCAGACGCAGCCGAGGCCGGTGTTGCAGGTGGGAAGATTGCCGTCTTCATCAGAGAAGGTGAGGCCGAGTTGGATGAGTTTGAGCATGCCGACGTTGGCTTGTAGAGTCGCGTAGTGGTAATCGGAGGTGTATTTGAAAGATCCGATGGGGCGGCAGACCACGCCAGGGAATTCGGTGTCCATAGCGACGAAGGGAAAGTCGTCGACGATTTCGCGGATCAGGGCAAATTCCTGTTCAAGATTGTCGGCCCAGACCTCGCGGATCTGGATGGCATCGGTCTTCGGCATCACCGCCATGGCGGAATCATCAAGATCTAGGAGAGTAATTAGGGTTCTTTGTGGGGAGAGAGGAGGAAGAAGCGGAGAATTCGAGATATTTTTCGTTTGGTGGGAATGATTTTTGTATTTTTATGCGGTAGTGGAAGGAGTATTCTGTCCGCGGGTCTCTTGGCTCCACCGCGTACACAGATTTTTGGTTGGAGGTGCGCTTTCTAAGGTGTTGTGTGCGGAGTACAATAACCTGTGGTAAGTGGGTTCTGCCACCACACATCGGTATTGACTAATGTTAATGGTGATGGGGTCCACTTGTCACGCGACGCCTCGCCACTGGACTCCAAAATTCCGCAATTAAAATTTTACCCATAGATAGATAGTCTTAGAGAGGAATGGGCCACTTGAGTTTGAGGATTTCTTTGTCTTTTTCTCTTCCTCGTTAAAAACCCTAACATTTCTTTCTTTAATCATCTTATTCATATGCTCTTTCTAGCTTTAGGGGCTGCCCCTCTCTCCTCATTTTTTCTACTTCATTGCCTCATCTCATATCGTCTTCTCATTCTTTCTTTACGCCATGGTCCTTCCCTCGACTTAAAGGACTTGATTTCTTCTCATCTTACTTCTTCTAATTTTAATCTTACAGTTATTCCTTATGCAAAGAATAAAGTATGATTTTTGGGATCTAGCTTTTTGTGAGATATGTGTGGGGAAAAAGAACTTGTAATGATAATTTGCAACGTGCTGTCAGGAACATATCAAAGCTGAAAGATGACGTTGAAACTTTATCTCTCTTATCTCTCTTACTAAGAGATCTTGAAGTGGTTATCTTAAATGGATCTTGGTAAGGCATTTATCTTTAAGAAATGGACCCCTAATTTTAAAACCACGAAAGTAGACTTTAAATATCCATATTTGGGTTAAGTTTCCTAACCTATCATTATACTACTAGTCAAAAATAAAGTTATGAAATCACGAGTAATATTGATTTGTCATTGGCTGTTGATCCTTTAATAGCTAATGGTTCCAAACTAACATTTACAAGAATTAATGTTCAGATTAATATTGATTTTTAGTTGTCTAATACTATTATTTTAGAGTTTAATGGACAATAAATTATTCTACATATTATTTATGAGTGGAAACTTATTTCATGCAAATACCGCTCTACCTTTGCTTTATGGTTTAGGGTTTAGGATCTACCTTTGCATATGACCCCTCGTCTTGCCCAAAAACTATTACCAACTTTTCTGCTGTGGTTCCTACTTTTCGGGGGACAAATATAAATAAATCAAATTTTGTGCAAAGAACTCATAAAAGTATTAGTAAACTTCATCTTAATCCTCCTCTTTTTATTTCTGAACATAATGTTATTCTTACTAAACATTTATCTACCATTGATCTGAATGTTGTTGCTAATGGATCTTCCATTAACTTTGAATTCTCTAGAGGAACTCAGAAGACCACACATGTTTTACCTTAATACTAACAACAATTTTATTGTTTAGTCTTCTGTTTTACATGAGAATATTATTTTTCATAAAGATATCTAAGGGATTATTTCATAACTTAACCTTAAATTTTTTATCTTCTCATGTTGATGTTAATGTTATGGATGATTTTATTATTGTCGCTCTTTATTTTACATCAAAAAAGAAAAACAGTAGGTCGAAAGAGAATATTCCTAAAAATAATTCGTTTTAATGTCTTTTCCTAATATTATGGCTTGGAATGTTAAGGGGCTTCATAATGAAGTCTGATTAGTTAATTGCATAAATTTACCTAAAAATAACAATGTTGATTTCCTTTGTCTTCTTGAAACTAAAATTTCTCTATCGATTCTTTTTTATATCAATTTTCTCAATAATTTTAAAATGTTTCCTAATGAAATGGACAAAAATAACTTCAATATGGTTAATTATGATAGAATTTGGCTTAAGTGAAATCCTAAGATTTTACATTTTCTGCTTTAGTTATTAAGCCTTAACTCATTCATGGTCATATATCTTATTAGCCATCTGTTAATTTCTTTATCATTGTCATATGTGCTAATAATAGTGCTCGAGTCAGAAAGATTTGTGGAATTCTATTATTTCCTTGACTGAGAATATTCAAGGTCCTTAGATTCTTCTTAGGTCTTTAATTACATTCTCAGACTTGATGAGAAAGCAGCTGGATTCCTTCACATTCCTAGTAGGCTTATTGATTTTATTTATTTGGGTACTCCTAGTAGGCTTATTTGGGTACTCCTAATTTTATTTATTTGGGTACTCCTATCAGGTTGCATTATAGGTTTATGTATAAGATTTTTTGGAGTAAATGTTATGATCATCTTTCTATTGGTAGCTCATTGTGGAATATTCCTTTTAAAATAGATCTTACTTTTGCAATTTTTAATAAACTTAAGAACGTAATAGCCCTATCAATAATCTAAAAGATAAATTATGTGTTATCATGTCCCAATTAGAGACTAATCCCACTAGTACTGAATTAGGAATCAAAATAATTTTTTTTTAAATTTAACTACTTGTTATTATAAATAGGGTAAGCAAATATTTAATTATAAATGGCTTTCCAGGGTGAAGATGACAATACAAAAAAGCTAAGTTTTTACATAATCCATACTTTATTAAAGAGATTCATGTCAATAATACATTATGTTTCATCAGAATAACATTGTTCACGAAGCTATAAACTTCTACTCTGAATTGCTAAATGGTGATGTCGTTTATTTTATTGATTTAGCTAGTACTTTTCCTATTAATGGCCAAATTTTTGCTTATGAGAGTTCTACTTTAATTCTTAATTTCCCAGATGACATCAAAAATACTTTTTATTATTTTTGCTCTGACAATGCTCCTGATCCTGATGGTTGTACTTGAAAATTGTTTAAAGATAATTAAAATATTATAGGGAAAGATTTTATTGATTTGGTTAAATATTTTTTTCTACTTCCAAGTTGCCTCATAGGATCAAGCATTTTTTTTTATTATGCATAAAAGTTATGGTGTTAATTCTTTTAAAGATTTTAGGTCGAATTCTTTTAATGATTAGGTCAATTTCTTTATGCAATGCAATGCAATTGTTATACTTTTGGCTAATAGGTTTAAACACATTTTTTCTAATAAGATTCATTATTCTCAAGAAGCTTTCATAAAAATGTGTGATATTACTGATAACATTATTTTAACTAATGAATTTTTATTGGGTTTTAATTAATAATGCCTCTAAGAAATTATGCTCTAAAGTTAATTTAAGAAAAGTGTTTGATAAAGTGAATAGATTATTTCTTTATAATAGAATGGAGTGCACGGGATTTCCACTTATCTTTAGTAAATAAATTAAGATCTATACTATTGAAATTTATTTTTTAGTTATCATTTACAGGGAAGTGAAAGATTATTTCCCTACTTCTGATTTAATGTTGTCGACATCATTTTTAAAATAATTTTGATGCCATCATTATGTTAGAATACCCCAAAACTTAATTCTTTATCCCAAGGAGAAAATGTGCAAACTTCAACCTGCTTGGTTCTGTCACTACAGTGCCAAAGCTTTCCTGCCACATCCCATTATATGTGAGTGCTTGAGATTGGTTTTTAATAAACCAACCTAGTGTTGTTACCTGGCGTAGCGGCGCAAAGCCGTTTTAATGGATGGTGGAGCTCGTTGTGCAAAGCGGTTCCACATATTTCTGGTAGGTTGACCAGATCTTGACCAACTCCATGACACTGGTATATGGAACAACGACGCCCAATCAATTTCACTGATAACACTCATCTATAGCTTAGGAATCCATTAAAACTAGTTCTACATATCTATATAATCATTTATTATGGTTTAAAGACCAATGATATCTTTAATATTAAAGGCATCACCATTAACTCAAGATGTATTTTTTATCAAACTAGATTGGAGACTTATAGTCATATTTTATTTTAATGCAATTTCTCTCATGTCTTACTTAGGAGTTGCATTCCTAGTTGTGGTTTCTTTTTTGTTGAAAGGAGTTTATTTCAAGTTTAATGCCATTCTGACCATTTTAGCCATAAAATTTTGAAAATGTCTTATATTTTAGTTGTCCATACTATTGCTTATGCTTGGGAGAATTTGTAAGATTTTTAGAAATAATGTCACATATATTGAGCCACACATTAAGAACTATGGCTCAAAAAATTCAAAAAGGCCCCCCTCAAAAATGAGAATGAATGGAATTTTACCATTAGATTCTGGGTTGAAATTTCAGACAAAAGATATGCGATGACTTTAAGATCTTTGGTTTAAGGTTTCCCATAAGCTCTAATGGTAAATTACCCCTACCAATAATGAGAATACTTTCGATTAAGGCTAGTCATTAAGAGGCTAAGTAGTAGCAACAAATTTAAGATTTTAAATTTATAAAAATCTCATCCCTATGAGCTTAAGATCAAATGGTGTAAGAAATGATGATTTGTTTTCATCATCCTTGGATGGCTGACATAAGCATGTTTGTCAGCAACCATAGATCACTTCACCCAAGAGGACCTTTTAGACATGAGGTGCATATTTATCTAAAGGGACCATTCTAAGTCGACCTTGGCTGATAGAGATCTTCATTCTCTATCAAATATACCCAATGATTTATCACTCGAAAGGGAAAAATATTATTGTGGAACATACAAGCTATAATTGTGATCATAACATAATATTGTCATTTGACAAAAAACTATCAGATTAGAGGGCTTCAGTTTTAAGAGCTTCTGGTGGTGCCAATGAAATGTTATTCTTCCTAAGAAGTTTATGATGGTATTCTTTAAGATTTACCATTTATAAGTTTTTCTTTTTGTGTATTTAAAATTTTTTTGAGGGTTTGTTTGAATTTTAGAGTCAAATGGTACTAATGCATCTAAATAGCATATGCAGACCACTATGATTCTCTTGCAAGTGACTTGAATTGAATTAAACACAAAAATAGGAAATAAAAAATATAAAAAAAGATACTAACTAAAAATCAATAACATGCAACATGCAAAAAATAGAAATAAAAGTTGCAACAATTTTTTTTTTTTTATTTCTGAAGTTTTCAAAATCAAATAATATAACAGAACTATAGCAAGAGCACGGATAAACAAGAAAAACAGGAAGAAGTCTAAAATTAAATTTTAAGTGTTTCAACTAAAATTCTTCTAAAGTCAGAAACTTTGACGCATCTCCCAAACAAAGACGTCAGTGAAGCAATCTGTCAATCACGCAAGTATACATATCAAATAAGTAATATACAATTTTTGAGTTTGCATATCAATACAACGAGAAAATTTGTCAGCTTTGTTAATAGGCGAAGTTCTATTTTGCTACATGATACGCCTAAAAAATGTTTGATTTTTCATGTATTTTTTATGCTTTATTTTAATTATATTGCACTATAAAGGAAAATATTTGTATGTTTTTTGGGTTTAGGTACAATAAATGACTTTTGGAGAAACTGAAACAAAAATGGTGCAATTTAGAGCAAAAACGAGCAAAAAAAAGTAAATTTTGGCCTCATACATTTTGATAAATCTTTTTTTGCCTAATCTCTTTTACACATATTGCATATTTTTGAATATGATTACACTTTAAAGAGATGTTTTTTATGCTTATTTTGTAGGGCTATCTGTTAGAAACACAACGCAACTGAAACGAAGCCAAAAGGAGCGAAATGGTGGAGCTACGTAGTACCAGCGTCGGACCGCGCCAGAGTACAGAAAACACGAAAAATTCATTGGAAATAGCGTCAGTCCGCGCCAGAAGCGATTATGGCCGATATTCAACGTATTTGAATACTTTTTGAAAGGTCTCTTGTGGCAACTCTTCAAACTTCGTCCCCACACTTTAAATTAACGATTTTAGGTCAGAAAAAGTGTGTGTGAGAGAGAGGAATGTTAGGAAAAATGAGAAGAATGTTAAGAGATCTTAGAATAGGAGTATAAATGTAGATTTTTACCTTCTTGGAGAGATTGGTGAGGGTATTTTGAGAGAATTTGTAAGAGAATGTTCTAGTATTGCATGGATCAGCGAGAGACTTTATGGAAGAGATTTTCATCTTTCTTTCAAGAGAAAAAAGCTAAGTATTGTGTTCTTCATTATCTTATGATTTTGTAAACACTTATTTTGTGGATTTGCTTTGAAATGAGGTTTTCCGTTGTGCTTTCTTTGTCCTTTGTGATGTCTTTCTCTTATTCTTTCTTCTTATTTGGAAATAGAGGCATAAGAAAATTATTTCATTATTTTCATTTTACTTTTCTTTTGCAATTTAGGATATTGTGATGCATGCAAGAAAATGTTTTAATTATAAATGTAATGGTTTTTACTTGCACTTCATTTACATTACAATAAGGGCGTATTGTATTGTTAAAATTCGTTGTAATTGCATCGACCCGAGAGGGTGGTGTAATTATCAACAAAGTAGAACCACATTCAAATTCCATGGATGGCGTAGAATTGGAGATTTTAGGGTGACAAACTAAAATCTCCAATTTGGTCCTAGTGTTTGGAAACTAAAGCGAGAGTTAGCCTTCAGGCGAAGGGAAGTGAGAGCTCTGGAGTGAGAGCCAGTATCCTCCTAACCTAACCACGGATTTAGGGACTAAACCTAGGATTAGCCAATGTTCTTTATGCACTCGGAAGAGGGTAAAGAATAGTATTCTTTCTATTTGACACATACAATATTTAATGCATCTCATTCCTCTACATTATCCAATTCATTACTTGACAATGACAGTTTTTATTATCTCAAAATTCTCCAAACCAATTTATCCAGAAAGGGTTATTTTTAGTATTAATATTTTCCTTTAGGAGTAATTATTAGTTATTTTAAAATTAAGATTTACCTTTAAGAGTATTTGTTAAAAAAACCACTTATATCGACCTTCCAAACTAAAGTCTAATAGTAGTATACTAGAATTTGACTAAGGACCTCTTACCTCGCTTCCTTGTAAGATCGATAAACGAGACTCCACTAGAGCCATGTATTATTTGAGTGATACGTATACTTGCGTTTGAAATTGTGACTTTACAAAATCATTATAAATATATAAATCTGGGTTCATAAATTCTTGCATATAAAAAAGTCGCATCACTACACTACTAAGTTTAATTTGTTAAAGAGATAAGATCTACAAAATTGAAAGGTTATAAAACCCTAATTAAAAAAGATAAAAAAAACTACACTAACTTTATTGGGGTTGTGCACAAGTGAAAGATTCATGCTCCTGTGACACTAGTCCAGTAATTCCTTATTACTTTTCATGTGAGTTCTCACATTATTATTGAAAATTAGAGACAAATCCTGTTTAGCCTATGTATTGGTCATAAAAAGTGTTGGAAACCTTATTACAATTATGGGGAACTACTCAAGCAGCATTTCCCAATAATCTTATAATCCTCTATTTAGGTTGTACTCTTCTATAGATCTAGATCAATGTTCTTATTTAGTTTTCTAGTCCACAATTAAAATTTCTAGATCACAATAGGTCTTAACTTTCTAATTGTTAAAATCAAGAATAACCTGATTAAAAGGTAAACATCAACATATGAAATTCAAGGCACAAAAAATTGTCTAGCAAAAAACTGCGAAGAAAATAATAATGAAATCACATATCATACGTTACATGAGTATGAAAAAGATTTGGCTACTATCAATGAGGAAAGAAAACCCATAGAGTTCCATTATACATTAGAAAAAATAATGTAAGAAGGTATAGAAAACTGAAATCTGATTTAATCGTCCATTGTAATACACTACAATACTTTGCTAATTTCCATCATAAAAAATCACGCAATTCTTTCTCTCTCTCTAACTCTCCAAACTCACAAAGAAAATAACCCTTAAAATTTTATCCAAAGGAAAGCCAATATAGAGATCATAGGGTTTATAAAGACTCTACTAAAACAAGGTAAAACTACAAGCCTCCATAATCCAAGAGACCTTAATGAAATCCTAAACTTATATTAAATAGGATTTAGCCTAAACCGCCTCAGAATCCTGCCTAAACCGAGTTTTGTGGAACCCTATAGTACGCACGCCCAAATTTGGCATAGGTACACTAAATGGAGGCACAACTATGCCAATTCCTGGCATAATTATTTTGCCTCCTCTGTCAGTTTACACATTCTTTCGCTCCTTAGCCAAGAGGTTCGACGTTGCTATGTCAGGGGGTGGTGCAGGTACGTTGACCTCTTGCTTTGTCCTCCTTCATATTTTGGCTTCTCAACGCATGCTAAACTCTTATAACCTGCTCAACATAGCCAAAACACCTTCTCTACACATAAAATCATCACAATGAAGAAAGAAAACATGGAAATTATGATGGGAAAACATCATAAAATGATTCACATCAATCATCAAGCATAAAAGGATATTATTGCTTTACATATTTGGAAATTAAATTTGAAAGAAAATAATTTCATTCTTTTTTTAAAAAATAAGTTCATATATAATTTTATTCAATTTTTTGAACAAGATATAATAGTATACAGAATATTCATTTAGTAAAATGCACTGAGTTCCACTTAAAAATATCCTTAATAATCAGAAGTTATAATATGTGGGAATTTAGACTGCTTTTGTATTTTTAATAATGGAATTATAAATGAGAATAAATTCCACACCTGATAAAGTAACTGTGATAGTAATCTTTTATTGTATGTATTAGCCTTAAAGCTGGAGTCAAGTGTTAAATATAATTTAAATAGGTTTTTTATTGTGCTCCTACAATGAGAAGCCCCTTGTCATTCCAGCCTAGAGATTTATGTAATAAACTAGTTAAACATGAAAGCCACACACATTTTGTTAGAAACTCAAAACAAATTAAATAAATAAATTCAAATTTTAGATTGATTAAAAATGATAGTTGAACTTAATTTGTTGTGAAAAAAATCCAATCAAATTCTCATCCTCCTTTGCAAAACTTAGGATTCACTCTTAGTATCACTTAGTTGACTTTCTTTACCTTAATAGGTGGGCTAACCCAACATTTTCAATAATAAGTTCACATTAAAAGTTAATGAACACCAATCAATCTAAGTTTGATTTGGCTCAACCCATAGGTGCTTTATATAACAAAAATGTGTTCCATAGGACCTCAAAAACTAATCAATACAAAATTAGGTGTAATGAACTAATGCCATTTCTTATGACTTTGGGATATTCTCTAAGCTCATCTAAGCATGGAGAGGATTGCTCAATTATATTTCATCAAGTCAACCCAATTAACTAATGAAATTTGTTTTCGTTTACTTTTTTTCTTTTTTTATTTTAAGAGGACTCGTCAGCTTGTCGATTGTCGTATACTTCTTTAATTTAAATAAATTTCCCTCCCGAATCATATCAATAATTCGAAGAGGAGAAAAATCGAATAAGAAGGGACATACGACAATGACGACAAACAAGAGAAACGAAAAATGTGGAGAGCCTAAGTGTGGTAAACCTCGCAAGGACGTGTCAAATATGTCCGCCCAAACAAGATCGAGCGGAAGCACCTTGAAACAATATTCGTGAAAGAAGTATCTACGTAGACTACCCATAACCAGAGAGTCCATTGTGCGTACATGTTCTGGGATCATGAGCACTCACGGAGGAATGTAGTCCTACTGATTAATTACATCTTTGAGATACCCGGGAATACTCTCAATAAAATGGGTTTCGCTTTATTTTATCATAGACCTGGGGCAATAGGTCATTAAAGGAAGGTTATTTCATATGGAAACGCTCATATGTTTCAAAGCTCTCGCTAAGCCATCGGCCAGAATGTGAGCCTCTCACGTCTCAATAGGTAGTGACGGCACATGAACCATATGGAATAACCTAAATCATCTTGACAGGGATATCCCACTACTTCAAAGCACGCTCGGACCATAAAGGCAGAGGAAAACTTATCGTATCTCAAACGGGCGGCAACTCATCGGAATCGGACCATCAACATGATATCGATGAATTCAAAGGAGCGACAGGGCTCAAAGGGGCTCAATAACATGAAGGTAGAGTTATCCTTTAAGGTAGAGCTAGCCGGTTCAGGGTACCACGAACCCATCATCCCAAGCCACTAGGACCCTAAGTCTACTTGGTCGTGAAGGTAGTCGTCCCAACACATCCAGAGATCCTCGGTCAGCAATCTGTGAATTGCGTCATCCACGGGGAATCTCGGTGGCTCTAAGTTCAGAGGAACAAAACACTATCCAAATCGGCTAGAGCTCCAAGAGGTGGGACTTATACCCAGCGAAGTAGCGAGGATACCTTAGGAAAGAAAGAGGAAAGGAGGTTTAACTAAAAATCTGGAAACACTCCAAAGAAATAGACGTACACCTGGTCTGGGTTGGAGATCCTTCTAACACCTGTGCGCATGAGACAGCCTCTTAAGTAAAAAGCTATGCTGGGCCAGTTGAGTTGGAGAAGCACAGGGGCATCTCCTCGGGGCATGCAACATGATGCAGTTATCTACCACAATCCTAAGTGTGGAGGCCCTATTAAATATGATTGGGTAGTAGCTATGCATGCAACCCATTTTAAAACCAGCCTGAAGGCCACGTAAAAAGTAAAGACAGGTTTTGAATAGTCATGAATCTTTTAACCCTAAATTTTGATTTATCTTAATCATTTATTAGGATTTTTATGTAAAAAAATTATAATTATAGTCTAGATTACATTTTTCCGTGAGATCCCAAATGCATAGAAATAAACAATGTAAAATAATCCAGGAATGCAGGCACTCAAAAGAAAAGCAAAAAGAAAGAAAACACTCCAAAAATATATAAAAGATGCCAAAATGTCACAGGGTCGGCAGCATATTCCAGAAAATCAGTAAAAGCGGCCAGACAACGCATATACATACTCAGTCCTAAGTCTATAAGAAAATATAAGGATTCAGACTTAAAGTACGGGACACGAGTTGTTGCTCCCGGTTCCTGACATGTGGTTCATAAATAGATGAGCATGTCGTGGCAAAGAGTATACCATTAATGTAGTGACTCAGAAAGAGATGGGCATGTCATGGAGGCAGCGACCCGAATAAAAAGGTATGTTGAGGAAGCAGTGACCCGAGGGTGGGCATGCCGTGATAAGAGCGGCCCGAACAAAAGGTTATACCAAGGAAGAAGTGGCCCAGGGATATGGGCATGCCGTGACGGAAACAGCCTGAACTAAAGGGTATGTTGAGGAAGCAGTGACCTGGAAAAGGTGCAACTCAAGCAAGTGATATTGCTCATGCAAGCAAATACACGCAGGGATGACCCAACATGCAAGCAGGCAAGAATGCATGTGCACAACACGTAATGGTGCAACTGGTCGGTTGACCATGCAACACGCAATGGTGCAAGTGGTCGGTCGACCATGCAACAGGCAAAAGGTAAGTACACCAAAAGTGGTGAGGTCGAGTATGTCGCGGAGGCAGTGACTCAAGAACAGGAGGGCATGCCTGTCGACCATTAAAAATAAATATTGGATTTAATATATATATATATATATATATATATATATATATATATATATATATATATATATATATATATATATATATATATATATATATATATATATCCGTCCGTGTGTGTGTGTGTGTGTGTGTTTTGAATATATCATTTTAATTTGAAAATATGAAATTAAACTGATACGCAACGGTTTAAATAAACAATCACAACATTGCAAGCTATGCACATATCCCGAAGAAGGGACACATTACTTGGTGATGAGGCTCATTTAAATAAACTAAGGAATTTATGACATTCGTTTAATCTGTGAACTATTTATTTTGACCGACAAATTCTCCTATCTAATATAAAAGATTAGATAGGGTTTATATTATATGGGTTCTTAAAGTTTCCTATAAGGGCAAGCCTTATAGTTAATTACATCTTAAATGACCAAAGTCACCTAAGAAAATTCTCGATATGGATCAGAAAATAATACCTTCATGAATTCAAAGTGTAGGATTTTTAAAGTAGGACGATAAGAGATATCAAATGGGAAAGGTGCAAATGTAAGCAGTTATTGCGGAATCCAAAGGAAGAAAGTTATGGGATGTCACGGATCCTGAGGAGAACCTTGGTGACTTCCCAAACTATCATATCGTTTGGCTTCAACTTAAGAGAGATATTATTTAATGTTTCATCCAGCCAATTTTATTATTTAGGGCTTACATTTGTGTAATACCAATTATGCAAATAGCATGGAAGATAGAAGGATTTATCTCGTATCGAACGACAACCTCATAATCCTAGAATGAGTTAGGGTTTATATTGTATAATAGGGTTGTACAAAGGTCTAAAAGATAAAGTGAGGTTTTATGTATAATAGGGTTATACAAGTCATATGTCTTAGTGTTTAAACTAAAGGAAAGAGTTTTGTTGTTGTAGATCTGTTTTCTTTGTCGAAGATGTTCTTCAGCATACCTCGTCGTGCTGCCCACGGTGTTTGTTCCAAGCTCCTTGTTGCAGCAGGTTCAAGTTTAGAAGTTTCGAATTGAGAAGGTTGAGAGAAGTATCATGTTTAAAGTTCAAGTTCTAGTGTAATTTTCACAATGATTTATATGTCTTATTATGGAGGAAATTTAAGTTGATTAAAGCGACGCGGTTAGGATCTCACGGTTACCTCATTCTGACACCACTACTTTCTTCAGATTCTCTTAGTCCAGATGAATTTACCAAACTCAATTAAATGAATTCAATAAGTTCATCCAGACCGGGGAAATCTCATTAGCAGTCGTAGGTTACCACCTCAAAGGGATTCTCGATCATCTATAGATACATATTAATTTAGTTGTAATAGTTGTTTCATTGTTTTATTTGTGATTCACATGCACAACGTCACATATTGCAGAAGATGGAGAGTACTGAAAAGTAAAATGCGGGAAATTAAATTGCAATGCAATAATGTAAAGCGTATCATTCCTCTTCTCACACTCTAGCTGAAATGTCAATATTGGCAATGTATATATAATCTTACAGTGAATTAAAGTATATTGCATGAATCAAAGCAGACAAATGACATGCCTACGGAACCCTATAACATAACCTGGTGTATTCCTATTCATAAGATGATCTTCTTAAGCAAAACATAATAGGTTCAATTTTCCTCCAGGATATCCAAAGGAAGATAAAAGTATTCAGGGTAGAGTCCTAAACAACTTTTAAAATTCTTTGGAAGATCCTGAGTTCGTCTGAACTTATTATGTTGTTAAATCATTCATCCATTGTAAAGTAAGGTTTAATGAGTGTGTTTTAACCCTGTGCTCAATAAAGTTAGATATTTTAATTATCTCATGAGCAGGGTAACTGTCACTTGATATTTCATTTCTAGATTATGTGGGTGAATATCTCCAGGGGCAAAGGATTCCTTAAGGAACTTGACCAATTTCATTTGAAGTATGACTAGTAGTGTTTTTCAAAAAGTGTTCAAAATTGATTAAATTTTCTTTTCTAAACCTCATTTGATCATTTAATTCAAACCTAGCTCACTAATAAGCCCTTAAGTCCTAAAAGGATATGTTTTACAATTTTGAAAATGTTGAGAGTGATGTGATCATAATACTTATCAAATATTAAATTATCATTAAATCATTGGATTGGGGTTCTGAATTAGTAAGTTATTAACTTCCAAAAGATCAGACCCCTCACCTTAGGATCATTTAGTTTAATTAACTTCCAAATTATCATAATTAAAGTATAAATTACCATTTATACCCTTATTGTGACAAGTAAGATTGGTTTCTACCTTTTAATCCCTTATGTCTCAATCATTCAAATGATTAATTAAGCTCATTTATTACCATTTAGTACCTTTTAGACTAAATATTAATTAAGGCTTAAATTCCAAAAATTTTTTTTTGCCATTTAGGTCTATCACTTCGTAATCTTTCAAATAAAACTCAAATGACTTTGAGATTTTTATGTGACCCCACTCATGGGTCAAATAACACATCAGAGGAGAAAATGTGATTTTTCCAATTTTTATTTAATTTCTACAATTATTTTAATGCAAATAGGGATTTTTAAAGTTAATTCAATAATTTAGCCAAAACAAGCTATCCATTCTTAAGAAAATTATTGGAGGTTCATCTAGGTCAGAGGACTATATAGGTTAATTTTCATTCATTTTTAAAATTTATTTTAGTTATTATAATTATTTGTTGGTTTTGAGTATTTATTAAATATAAAATATTTTTTAAGTTGAAAATTAAGTTTTAATATTTTTTTCTAAGGTCTCTCTGAGGTCAAGGAACCCAGAGAAATAAATTTCATATTTTATGATTTTTATTTTATTTATTATAATTATTTTAGTGTAAAATTAAGGAAATTTCATTTAGCCTTTTAAAATTCATAATTAAATTTAGAAAATTAGGAAAAAGTATTCAAATTGTTCCCAAGTGATCAGGAAACAAATTAGAACTTTTTAGTGCATTTTAATATTTTTGTGATTTTTTAATGAATTCTTAATTATTTTTAATTGTTTAAATATTTGAAAATAGATTTAAAATGAAATATTTATTTTAATTCTAACTTTATTTTTCTTAAGCTCCTCCACTCACAAGGAAGTCCCAAAACCAATTTCACAATTTTGCACTTATATTGTAATTATTACAATTATTTTAATTCAAAATGCCACTTTACTTGGAAATTCATTTTAGTGATTAAATCAATTTAAATTGACTTGAAATGTTCACAGTGGTTAATAAGATTACAAATTATAGTGTGGGATGATTTTGTGATTTTTCTTTACTTATATTTCAATTATTTGATTTTTCTTTCATTTTAGTGAGTTAATTACATAGAATAATATTTTAAATTAATTAAACATATTTTATCTTTTTCCTAGAATTCTCTGACCACATTGAACCTTCCAAAGACATTTTTATAATTTTTAGTTATATATTAATTATTATAAATTTTAAAGCAAAATAGAGTGGATTATCTTGAAAATTAGGGATCTCTAGCCAGAGATGTCTCCTGACCTTGGAAAAATCAAGGAAGACCCCTAACCACAGAGCCTACAAGTCCTCCAAACCTAATGCCATGGTGAAATGTTTGTGACAAGTTATGGCTTAATTATGATTTATTGCATTTAATTAATTTAAAAATAAATATAATTCAAAAAACACTAATTTTATTTCCACATTTTTTTCCTCTGTTCACTGAGCAATAGGATATTTTTCTTTTATTTTTTTAATTTTTCTACACCAAGTTATGAATTTTCTAAGGTTTTCTGATTTAAATAAATCAAAAAAATTCTATAATGTTCGATTTAAACACGCGGCGCTGACTGGATCCTCGGCAGCTCTGAAAGACCACGTGGCTCCTTCTGATTGTGCATCGTCATGTGACTCAGTGACCTCCGACTGCAAATATAAGAATTCAGCCTCGGGGGAGAGTAGGGTAATAATTAGAAGGATGTGTATAATTGTTAAGCTTAATAAGTTGCAAATGTTTTTCAAAGTAAAATAGCATTTGTACTCCCTCCCCTTTAATCAACGTAAGTATACGTATCACTCAAGTAATAAAGGGCTCTATTGGAGTCCTAGATATCGATCTCACAGGGAAGTTAAAGATTTAAAGACTAATTTTTAGTAACAGCAGATTACTAATCTATTTTAGTATAATATACGAAAATTGAAGAACGCTTAAACTTAAAACTAATACTTAAAAGACAAATTATATAAGTCAATTTAGAAAAGTATCTTTCTCCTTGTTAAGAGGATTAGGTGAATAAATAATTAAATGAGTTTAGAATTATATTGTGTCAAATAGGAGCATTTCTATTCTTTACCCTTTGGTCCAGGTGCAAAGAACATTGACTAATCCTATGTTTTGTTACTGAATCTGTGGCTAGGCTAGGAGGATATTGGCTGCCACTTCAGAGCTCCCACATTCCCCTCGCTTGAGGGCTAACATCTACACTTCAGCTCCCAAACAATAGGACCGAATTGAAGATTTTAGTCTGTCAAACTAAAATATTCAATTCTTCGCCCGATAATTAATATTTCCCTATTTATTTGCTCCCTCCTTCCAAGGCTTTTGAATTTCCTGAATCTTGGATGTAATCTTTACTATAGTTGATAATTCAACATATGTTAAAAATTCAATTAGCCAAATTGAAAGTAAATTACGATTTAAGTAAAAGATTATCACAATCTCTATTTAATATTATTAGGCACAACTCATTTTAATTCTTCATTTCACAAAATCTCAACAACAAGAAGAAAGACAAAGAAAACTACTCATAACGCATGGGAATAATAACACAGATTTTGGATTTCATTTAAAGTTATAAAACAATAAACAAATATACTTATCTCAATTCTTCTCTCCAAGCAGATTCCACAAGTTCCTTTGACTCTTCATTCTTGTACAACACACTTAAAACTCACCAAGACACTAAACACTAACTCTTACTACAAAAGGAAACACTAACTTGACACTAACTGACACACACTAACACATAAAATCGTCTATATTTATAGAAGGAGTCAAATTTCCAAAGGTTGCTTAAGCACCTCTTCAAAATGCGTCCAGATTCATCGTATTTGGCTTGAATCAACTGTCTCGCCAATGGCGGGCTCGATCTCGCCGTCGGCGGGCTTCTAGAAGCAAGGCTAACCGTTCAGGCTCGCTGTCGGCGAGCTCGATTTCGCCGTCGGTGGGCTCTATTATAATATATTAAAAAACTTTCGGGAAAAACTCGTCGTCGGCGGCTTAAATCTCGTCGTCGGCGGGACAGTTCAATTTTCATCAATTTTAGTCCTTTTTGCTCCAGATTCGCGCCTTTTTGCTCTTTTTGCTTTCAGCACCTATAAATCTTCATTCCTGCAATAAAACACAGAAAATACCTTTCTTTAAAGTGTAATTTCATATGAAATTGGTATGAATTTCTCAATATATTTTCTTGTGGTCACTCACGGCCACGCGACCCGCGCTTTATGTTCGATCCATCCGTATAGCGCAATCCTGACCATCCATCTGATACACGCGCGATTCGACGGCTCCTGGTCATCATCTCCAACTGACCTAATCTGTAAACCATCCACACTAAAACCTTAAGATCTCGAGCTAGACTCAACTAAATTACTTTGGGTTTGTTTCTACATACGCATCTAGCCTAGACGAACACATCTATATGGTTTATGCAGTATGAAATCGAGTGCATTGCCATAAAAGTCAAAAACAAGCTCGGTTTGGGGAGAGAGTTCAATACCTTTGCCTGAGAGGAGTGGCCTCAATCAGGTGCTTGCAGAAGCTTCAGAGAACTTCGACGACCCTTTGGAAATGTTGTTGAGCTCTGGTGAATTGTCTAGGTATGAGATCGATCAGACCGATTTGTGGGATCTGGTCTTAATCTAAGCTAGAGGAGCTTTGTGATGGGGCTTTTGTTGGGGATCAAATTCGTTTGGTCTTGTGATGGTGTGGGCAAAGTTAATTTGATTTTATTGCAGTGTGGTGGAGTGGAGAAATGTATCCTGGTTCCAGCTGATTTTTTAGCTCTGAAATTGAGCTCAAACAGAGGGAATTAGGGCTGGAAAATGGTAGGGATGAGCTTCTTTATGCTACAAGGAGCTATGGTGAGATTTTGGCAGATTTTTGTTTAGGTCTTGTGCACTCTCTCTTTTTGGTCATGGGAGGTGGATTTTAAATGGGCACATCCATAGTGGCCACCATGGCTATCCAGTGGGTGCAAAAGCTTGCCCATGTGGAGGGCTAAGCGGCGCAACCAACCAATGAGGATGGACCACATTGGATGGGTCAATTTGGGTTTTAATTATGGGGGAGGCTCTTTTGATTTTGGCTCCTCCAGCGACTAAGCCGGCCGGCCAGGGTGTTGCTCAGACTAGGGTGGTCAGGTGAGCCAGTGAGCAGGCCTTAACGTTGATTAGGTTGGTCGGTGATGGCTTTGGGTAAAGGATCTTGCTTGGTTTAGCTACATAAGGAAAGAAATCCATTAATGTAGGGGACCCTCGGTCCATGGCTTAACTATGTTTGGTTAAGTAGATCTAGCCCATTCCCTAAGGTCCAAATGCTGGTTGTAGTGAGCTTGGTTGGTTAATTTGGCTTTATTTGGTCAATTTCATGGCTTGGGTTCAATATTAGGCCTTTGGGCCAAGCTTAGACTAGGTTGGGTTTGGGACAATTTTGGGTCAAGTGATGGATCAACTTGATGGGGATAATTGTCATGAAGAGTTTGGGAGAGGATATGAGTAATTTTGAATTGATTTTGAAGGTCAATTTGGTGGAATTTGGCTTTGGGATCAATTTTTTGCGGTTTTGGGTTAGACTTGGGTTTGAGTTAGGCTAGAGTTTGGGTTAAGTCCAATGAGGGTTCAATTTGATGTGGGTGATGGTTATTGTTGGCATCAATTTTTGATGTCACGAGTGTAGAATGTCTGCTCGAGCGCCAAGGAATTTTGCTCAATGCGTGTGTTAACCGCTATAGCGCAAGACATTCATTCGAGATATTTCAGTGCGTGTTGAGGGGCACGCAACCGTGGTCATTCTCGTTAGGCTTGGCTTTCACTAGGCGAAGGCCGGTCGACATTTCACATATCGGATGGCTTTAGTCGGGCGGACATGTATTACTCGACGCGTCGTACGGGAAATTGGCTCAAATTAGTCCATCCACTCGCGAGCTTGTTCGGATGACTCGAACGACGCAACGGACCACGCGAGTGTGTCCGAATGTCGATATTACCTAGGGAGGACATTCATTTTACTACGACGTTGCGGGCGGGCTTAAAATATGTGGATTATCCTTTTGGCCAAATCGCTCAAAAAGTGGCCCGAACGACCCCGAACGACTCCGGATGACGAAACAAACCACGCGAGTGAGTCCGAAATATCTATTTTATCTAGTGGAGATGTTCATTTCATCGCGACGTGTATCCAACAAAAGAGACGGGAGAATAATAGTAATAATAATAATAATATTATTATTATATTATAATAAAACAAAAAAAGGAAAAGGAGGAGAATCATATCATGTCACGCATGGGAAGAAAAAAATGAAAAAAAACTTATCCTCCTCTCCTCTCTCTTAATAATATTATTATATATCATTATTGTGTTATATAATATAAAAAAATCTTATCTAATCTGTACTAAAAGAATCTCACGCATGCTAGCCTACCTTCCTTCTCCATTTTCTCTTTTTATATATATATATATGTAAGAGAAATAAAATAATAATATCCTATTCTATTAAAAAAAGAAACTCACGCATGCTATTAGAGGAGGGGGGATAATATCGCCTGCGGCCTTCTCGAGCAGGGGGATTTCCATTTTTTGTCCTCTCGCGAAGCTCTTTAGCTCTCCTCCGGATCTCGCGGAACCAAGCCCGCCGGCCTCCTTTCACTTTGGCGGCGACACCGGCCCAGCCCGCCGACGACCTACGCCTTCCTTCCAGCCCTCCGGCGAAGCTTAGCGTCAGCACCATTCTCCCTTTCTCGGCCAGCCGCATCCGCGGCATCCTTTCTCGCCGGCTTCCTCCAACTCCGGTGACGAGATCCCGCCGTTTAGAGCTCTCCCTCGTCGGTCTCATTTTTCAGTCCAAGTCATCCTCTAGCTCGCCGGACCTCCGCCTCGCCGGTGACGAACTTGCGCCGAAGTAAACCAGCGGAATAATCATATATTCCGGGCTCTCCATCGCACCTCCTTCGTTTTCGGCGTGCTTCGTTGTCGAGCCAACCTCCGGACGGCGGACGTCGTTACTTTAGGGAGATTGCGAGGACCTCCGTCGCATGCGAAAAACTTCCTCGATCATCAACGGGCATCGTGCAAACATCGCGGCGGTATAATCTCTTGAAACTCGCATTTTGCTTCATAGTCGGCCGTAGGTCGTTGTTGGTAGGCGTGCGGGTTCGATCGCCCGCACGGGGTGCGTGCGCCGGCGTGAGCCGGCGCGGCGACGCGCCTATGTGATGGATCGTTTGTTTCCTAGAGCTAGCCTTTAGGATTGGCTTACTTTACATGCGTGGCCTAATCCCCTTCGAAAGCCGAGTGAATCCCATTTATTTTGAGCCTTAGCACCGGTCCCGACGGGCTCGGAGTCCCTCACTCCGTTTGCTTTGGATTCCCGGCTCTACCTCGAAAAGCCGGGAGGTCGGACTTGGCAAAGCGAGAAAAGCTTTTCAGCTGGGCCTCCACAATACTTTAGGATTCTCTTAGATAATTGCATCATATTTGCATGTCCCAAGGAGAAGTCCCCATACTTCTTCAATCCGATCGGCCCAAGCATAATCTCGAGTATGTGGTCGTCTAGCTCGCTTAGGATGTTAGGAGGCTCCCCGACCCGGACGGGGTATAAGCCCTCTTGTTGGAGTGTTTACAGCTTTGTAGCTGAACCTCCCATTCTTTTCCTTCCCGTGGCATCCTCGCCATTTCGGCAGGTGTGAGCCCCACCTCTTGGAACTCCAACTTATAGTCATAGGATGCAGTTTCGTTCCTTTTGACCTTAGGGCTACCGAGGTCCCCCGTTGGGGTCACAATTCAAGGATTGTTGACCGGGATCTCGGGACGTGTCGGGTCGACTACCTTCGCGACCGGGTAGACTTAGGGTCCTAATTGCTCGGAATGATGGGTCCGTCGTACCCCGACTTAGCTACATATACCTTTTTAGGAATACTCTTTCCATCCTCTCGACTACCTTTGTCGAGCCATTTCATTCCTTTATCTTCGTTGGCATCATCTCGATGGCCTAACGCCGATGAGCCGCCGCCCGTTTGGGATACGACGATTTCGTCCTCCTGCCCTTACGGCCCGGATGTGCTTCGACGTGTCGGGGTTCTCCATTGGGATGATATGGTTCTTTCGCAGGGTTCCGTATGCCGATGAGTCCGTTACTCTTGCGGGGATAGTGGGAGATCCATTCTCCACCCCGTGATCTAACGAGAACTTTGAAAGCTTCGGAACATCCCCCGTGAAATAACCTTCTTTTGTAGCCCCGTGCTAGTTGGCACTACCGAGTAAGCAAACCCCCTCGGATCAAGAGTATTCTCGGTACACCCTAAGATGTAATTAACTAAGTGGGATACGTCCCCTTAGGAGCACTCTCGGCCCTGCAACGTGCACCTACACCCGACTCTCCGGTTATGGGTAGTTTACGTAGGTATTCTTTCGCGGATATCGGCTTAAGATGCATTCGCCCGATGTTGTTTGGGCGAACACTCTTAAACCTATCCTTGCGAGGTTTATCGCACGTAAGCTCTCCACATTTTCGTGTTTTCTCTTGTTTGTCATTTTGTCGTATGTCCCTTTCTATTCGGTTCCTCTCCTCTTCGAATCACTTATTTGATTCAGGAGAGAGATTTATTCGAATGGGGGAAGTATATGACGGTCGACAGGCTGGCGACTCCTTCTAAAATAAAAGAGAAAAAACGAACGAAAACAGATTGGCGACTCCGCTGGGGAGGAGGCTTTCTCTTCACCACGGGGGTTTTGCTCTTGTGAATTTTATGTATTCGCAAGATTAGCAACTCCTTTGGGGAAGAATCTGCCTCGTCCCATACATGGAGTTGTCTTGTCGTGTGTATATTCCTATTCCGGGAATTATCGAGGGTAGTGCACTCTCTTCCTCTAAGGGGGTTTTGCTTACACTTTTAGTGTCCTAGCGTCTTTCTCGTCGAGATGTCACTGTTGTGTCTTTTTAGACCTTGGACTTCAGATCCGTGCTTCAGCTGCTATGGTTAGCAACTCGAAGCACTTCTGTCCCTTTTTCTACCCTCGACAGATCGGTCGCTGCATTTTCGCATGCATCGATGTCGTTGTACTTTGTTTTGATTGGTTTTCTTTGACCCTTTTTTTTTTCTCTTATTCTGTTTTGTAATCGTTATCTCTTTCTGCTTGACATACATGACGAGCGAAAAGATGGTTACGATTGCTACTGTTGGGGGAAACACTGTTTCCTTTTCTCCAAGTGTTTTCAGTGCTCCCGAAGGTACTATCATCTTCGGTTCTTTCGAGCATCTCGTTCGGATTACCATAGGTAATCCTACGCCTGCTGAGGCGTCTGCTCTGTGCCCTCCCCCTCGAAAGGGGAATCGCGCATATCGAGCTACCTCCGCTGCAGTAGCTCGTATCGAGCCTGCCTCTCCTGCGAGGAAGAGGCCAGCCCCCGATAGCGATGCACTGCAACGCCCTTCACCTTTCTAGGATCGTCGGGTCGTTCTATCGTGTTCTCACGATTGTCCCTACCTTTGGTAGATAAATCTTCATGCGACACTGCTGTCGCTACTGTTGTCCCTGTTGTGGGTCCGACACCTGTCCCTACGGGTCCATTTGAGGCTACTCCCGCTCCGAAGTTGGGCAGGAGGGCCCGGAGGACCAGGAACAGGTTACTGCAGATCCAGCAGCAAGCCCCTTCTGTTGCTCCGGTTCTGGCCCAGGTAGAATCTTCGATTCCCCTGGCTGAGAATCAGTTTGCTGCTCTTTCTGGTTGCGTAGACTATGTTCCCGCCGGACTGCTCGGAGGCGCTCCCCGCCTCGTGACACGAGTTCTCTTCGATCCACTATCCCTTTTGATCATTCTGCTACGAATTTTCTGACGAAGGAAATCGCCGGAGCAGTTACCTTCATGAGAGGACAGGGTCCAGTTTCTAGGGAGGAGCTCTTAGCTCGAATATCAGAAACATCCGAACGCGTCATAGAGCGACTCTCGACTATTCCTCACCCACGACGACTACGTAGTAGGAGACTGAGGTCCTCTCGGTCCACTACGAGGTCGAAGTATCTGCGCTCCGCAGTACAGACCATCAAGCCCATTCAGGAGCCCCGAGAGGCTCCAGATATGGAGCTTGACGGGGCTATTCCAGAGCTTGGGTCTGTTCCTTTTACCTCTACTTCTATAGCGGCAATGGCCGCAGCTCTTACTCGTACCTCCTTCGTCGATGATAATAAAAAGAAGGGCTTGTTTCGCTTATTGTTCTCCTACTTCGAGTCGCATTCCGCTTCTACGGTTTTTGGTAAGTGGAGCGAGATCCGGGCGTACCCCCGCCGATACTCCTCGCGCTCATACATCGAAAGGGTTATTGCCCTCCTAAAAGGAAGTGGGTCCGAAAGGCCCCCACCGTTGCACCTCTCATGGTTTCACCTCCTGTTGCAGAGGCTATTGTCTCAATCCCAGGACAGCTTGTCCCCCCAGTTGATCACGACTCGGAGCTTTCTCGGATTAACCCCGAGGATGAGCCTGAATTAGATCCTGAGGATGATCTGTCCGGCGGACTTTCTGATATTCCTGAAAACCTCCTTGAAGATGATGATCTCCTTGAAGATGAGCTTCATGATGTTGATATGGAGAGACACCGCATCCTCGTAGTGACCACTCGTGGTCAAAGATCTTCTACAGATGACCCGTCACATGATCTCGAGGAGGCTGACCGTCATGAACCCGTCGAGGTTCAGAATGTCCCCGCGATGGATCAAGGAAGTCTCACCCCCGAGGAGACTATTGCCCTTTTACAAAGTCAGATAGCAATCCTCACTACGCAGATTGTTGCGTTACAGGCCGAGCGGGCTGGGTCCGGCGCAGCCTCACCCCCGACACAGGTAGAGACGCGCTTAGTGACACCTATCGTGCCTCCTGAACCGTTAAAGCATGTACCTACCACATCTTCTAATGATGCTCACCACGAGCCAAACCCTTCTGACTCGCATCTACAATCACTAATAGATGCGAAGGTCAAAGCCGCCCTAGCAGCTCAGCAGGGAGAGGCCATAGTGCGTCGAGGTAGACCCTACCCCGAGGCATATGAGTATATACCATATCCTCCAGGTTTCGTCCCTCCACGTTTTAAAACATTCGATGGGGTTGGAAATCCTCGCCAACACGTCGCTCAGTTTCGAGCATCATGCTGCAACATTGGGAATAATGACGCTTTGCTACTTCGACTCTTTGTTACTAGTTCGGGAGGATTCGCTTTTGAATGGTATGCCGATTTGCCAAACGATACCTTCAGAACATTCTCCGAACTTGAAAATGCGTTCACAAAACGTTTTACCGGTGCACATCATCAAGTCACTTTAAGTGACCTAATCTTATCTCACCGGGAAGCCAATGAGCCCTTAATAGACTTCATTATCCGGTGGCGCAATTTGAGCATGAAGTGCGAGCCGCTCCTTCAGGAGCAGCATGCCGTTACACTTCTTTTGGGCAAAATCAAGGGTCTGATCTCTGTCTTGCTCAAAATCACCCCAATTAAAACCTTTGAAGTCCTGATAGAAAAGGTGGCGAGTCTGCAGGATAGTGCAGAATCTTTGGTTCTAAAATCAGATGATAGAGCCAAAGGAAAGAAACATTTTTCGGCCCTCCCTTTAAGAAGAATGGAAGAAAGCTTAGCCTTGACGACAGTCGATGGTAGGCTAAAAAGGCCCGTCCTGTCCGCCGAGCAAGCTCGCCCCTCCCCCCAAAAATGGAAGGGTCAAACTTCAGAGCAGAAGAAATCCCGATCCTACTCCTTTAAAAGAGATTGTCTTAAAAAAATCTTCAAGAATCTCCTCAAACAGGGCATGCAGCTTCCCAATCCAAGGAAACCTGAAGAAGCGGAGAAGACCCAAGAGCCTGACTACTACCCACACCATAGGCTCTTGGGCCATGTACTTGAGGATTGATATGTCTTCAAAAATTGGCTTGAAGCCCGCTATCGGAGCAGGGAGATAGAGATCCCGAGAGCAGTACTTGGAGAAACCTCCTGCACGAGGATCAGCTAGAGTCATCACGGTTATTTCAGCCACTTCTGCTACTACTTTTACTACAACATGCGATGTTGATGTGCTTCCTTTCTTCTTTACTGATGATGTAAGCTCAGAGCAGGAGCCTGTTCCCTCTGAAGCATTATGTACCACTGATGAAGCAATAAAAGACGTTTCCGAGTATTTTTCTGTGTCAGTAGTAAGCTCTCATAATTCCGACGCGTAAATCATTAGTGAAGGAGAGGAACAATGCCCATTGTTACCCTCCTTCGATGGCACTTACCGCATCCGCGACGACTCGAGCGATTCGTCGAAGATGTAGTTGAGACACCTTTCCCTCGGGACTCTTCCGTAGAGCCCGTTTCGCTCGAAGTGCCCCGTTGAAAGTGACCCCACTGGGTCCCCTAACGAGGATATCCAGGAAGTGCGCCTGCGAAGCGGAAAACTCCTTCCTCCGAGGGTGGCTAATCCTACATCGCTCAAGAAAAATAAGGAGATCATCACCCAGAAATCGATGATCCCCATGAAGCTCCCGCTCGTAGCAAGGAGGCTAAAAATCTTACTAGCAAGG
This sequence comes from Papilionanthe hookeriana x Papilionanthe teres, assembly GCA_022702705.1. NCBI lineage: Eukaryota > Viridiplantae > Streptophyta > Magnoliopsida > Asparagales > Orchidaceae > Papilionanthe > Papilionanthe hookeriana x Papilionanthe teres. Next base: position 17,188,065 of record CM040421.1, on the reverse strand, counting down.
TAGATTATAATGTGCTAGCACATCCGAAGAGGTTACCAAGCATCATTGAGCATCTATGACGCCCTCCTTCTATCCTCCGAATTAAGGGAGACTTTAGTGAAAGCTCTTTTAGAGCCTGAAGTCTTCCATGCCTATTACGCTGAGGAGAGGATGAGGGAGGCGGACCTTCCACAGGATATAGCTACCGTCACCTTTTCTGAAGATGATTTATTGTTGGGCACTGCAGACCATAATCGCCCTTTGTACATAACAGCTATAGTATACGGCACACCTCTGAACCGCATACTCGTTGATCCCGGTGCTTCCGTTAACATTATTCATGTGCGCACTCTGGAGTTGCTCTCATTAGGCACTCGAAGATTATGCTCGGATAGGATCATGTTGAATGGCTTCAATGAAAAGGGGCAAAAGACCCTAGGGTCCATAACCCTTCCTCTCCAATTTGGAGAATTCAAAAGTGAAGCCAAGTTTCACGTCATCGATGGGAATACGTCCTTTAGAGCCTTGCTCGGACGACCCTGGATCCACGAACATGGAATGGTGCCTTCAACCCTCCATCAAGGTATCAAATATATGCGCGGAGGAGAAGAGTTTTCTATCCCAGGTGACGTTCATCCATTCTCCGTGAATGAAGTTGGTGTATATGACGATGCCGAGTATTATGTTCCTCATAGCAAGACACCATTACCTTCTTCCAGTTCCGTGGGACGTTCGCGTGCTCCTCCTCCTCCTAGCCCTCGCTTAATCAAAGGCAAGGAGATAGAAAAGGAGTCACGCACCCCACTTGTAACGGGGCCAATCAGAAGGCTCCCTACTTTGCCCACCCCTAAAGTTACGATATGTATCGACTCTGATACAGATTCTGAGGCAGAAGAAGCCTTCCAGGTGGACAAACCTAGATATTCACGAGTTGACACTCCAGAGAGCTCTGATGAAGAGATCCTTTGGTCACCGCCACCGATGATGGTTCCTCGTCTAACCAGATTGACACTGACGGATGAGGTGCTCACTATCAACCCTGTACCACAAGGGCACTATAGAGATCTGACAGCTGCACGTGCTTCCACAGTTGAAGAGCTCAAGACTTTTTATGTACCTCCTAGACCTGTGTCTAAGGAGAAAGGCATTTTGTTTTACAAGGTTGATTCTCATGTTACCGGATCTGATGTAATGTCTTTCTATGATATAAATGAAAATGTAGAGGACATACCTCTTTCATATTATTGCTCGCCTCTCATTTCTAAATTATTAGATAATGGTTTATTGCCTGAAAGATGGCCTGTCCGCCAAGCCAAATTGTGTAAGGCTATGTGGCAAAATAGGCTACCAGGAGACAGATCCGGATTAGGATATGTCAAGAAGCGGGATAATGTTAAAATTCTCAATGCTTCATGCAAAATGATCTCCTCACATCATGATATCCAGGGAGCCATTCCCCATGGCGAGGAAGTTGAGGTCAAAGAGGCCCCTCCCGCGTTGGAGGATGGCGTCTCTTCGACCATTGACGAGTCGGTCGAAGTCAACTTAGGCACAATGGACGACCCTCGTCCCACTTACATTAGTAAGCTTCGTCCGCCTCCATGGCCGCTAAAATTATGGAAATCCTCAAGGAGTTTCGGGATCGCCTTGCTTGGAGCTATTCCGAGATGCCCGGTTTAGCCCCGCAGGTTGTAGTCCACAATCTTTCTATCGATCCGAGTGTCACTCCCGTAAAACAAACACCTCGGAGGATGCGGCCCGAGATCGAGTTGAAGGTTATTGAAGAAACCAAAAAGCTCATCGAGGTCGGCTTTATTAGGGAAGTTTCTTACCCTACTCGGCTTGCAAACATCGTACCCGTTCGAAAGAAAAATGGGCGGATACGAGTTCGCATCGATTTTCGGGACTCGAATAAGGCTTGCCCGAAGGACGACTTCCTCTACCAATCCCGGAGTTGATGGTAGATGTCGCCTCTACACATGCAATGTTCTCCTTTATGGATGGCTTGTCCGGATACAACCAGATCAGGATGGCTCCACATGAAGAGCAACATACGGCGTTCTGCACACCCATTGGCATCTTCTGTTACAAGGTCATGCCCTTCGGTCTCAAAAATGCTGGGGCAACCTATCAGCGTGCCATGACTCATATCTTTGATGACTTGCTACATCACGAAGTTGAATGTTATATTGATGACGTGGTCGTTAAAAGTCGTTCCGAAGAGGATCATCTCGCAGATCTAAGGACCGTCTTCGAACGCCTTAGAAAATTTAATTTGAAGATGAACCCATTGAAGTGCGCCTTCGGCGTCTCTTCTGGGAAGTTTCTAGGCTTTATAGTCCGACACAGGGGTATAGAGATTGACCCCAGCAAAATCAAATCCATCATAGAGATGGAGCCTCCTAAAAGCTTAACGCAACTACGTTCCTTACAAGGGAAACTTGCGTTCATTAGGAGGTTTATTTCAAATCTCTCCGGGCGTTGTCGTCCCTTCTCTGCTTTGGCCAAGAAGGATGCCCGTTTCCATTGGGATAGAGCATGTCAAGATGCTTTTAATGACATCAAGCATTACTTGCTCAATCCTCCGCTTTGGCTGCTCTCGTCTCGAGAAAACCCCTTATACTCTACATTGCCGCTTTTGATGAGTCAGTGGGAGCTTTGTTGGCACAAGTTAATGAAGTCGGGAAAGAGGGTGCCTTGTACTATCTCAGTAGGCGCCTCATCCCGCCGAAGTAAAGTATCCGCCAATCGAGAAACACTGTTTGGCGTTGATATTTTCAGTCCAAAAGCTGAGACATTATATGCTCTCGCATCATATTGATCTGATCTCAAGGGTAAACCCCTTGCAATATCTCATGACTCGCCCCACTTTAGCTGGACGATTGGCGAGATGGGCTATGATCTTGTCACAGTTCGACATATCTTACGTCCCCCAACGAGCTGTCAAAGGACAAGCTTTAGCTGATTTTCTAGCGGCACATCCAGTCCCAGCTGACTCACTGTTAAATGATGACTTTCCGGATGAACATTTGTTATCCGTTGATTCACCCGAATGGGAGCTCTATTTCGATGGAGCATCTTCCTTGAAGGAAGACCCTTCGAGATCCCTTCCGAGGGTGAAGGCCGGCATTGGCCTTATATTTGTTTCCCCGAGCGTGGTATTCTTCGCTATTCTTATAGTTTAACGGAACCACGCACAAACAACGAGGCGAATACGAAGCCTTGATCCTTGGATTAGAATTAGCCATTCAAATGAGCATAACAAGGATCAAAGTTTATGGGGATTCACGACTCATTATTTGTCAAGTGTTAGGAACTTACAAAGTCCTCAAGCCGGATCTCTTGGTCTATCACAAGAGAGTTATGGTATTACTAGAGCACATCCCCGATGTCACTTTAGTTAGAATTGCTCGTTCACTAAATAGCAAGGCTGACGCTCTCGCTAAGCTTGCTAAGGAACTATCCAATCCTACTGGCGACCCTGTGACAGTTGTAATCCAAGATAGGAGGGTCCTATCATCAGTCTCTCTTGAGCACTCGAGTCTAGCCTCTCCGGGAGGAAAGGGCGTAGTCCTCTCTACTTCTGATGAGTCACCTGATGATTGGCGCCAAGACATCACCTCGTACTTAACAAAGGGCACACTCCCTGATGACCGCTATCTCGCTACCCAGATACAAAGGAGAGCATTGTCATTTACCATCCTAAATGACACCCTTTACCGACGCTCTTTTGACCAAATGTGGCTACGGTGTGTTGGAAAGGATGAGATTCGAAAAATCTTGGTTGAAGTCCATGATGGTATTTGTGGGTCCCATCAATCGGGCCCTAAGATGAAAGCCAAGATTAAAAGGCTTGGATATTATCGGCCCTCGATGACCCTCGACCGCATAGACTATGCCAAGCGGTGCCATCATTGCCGGGTTTTCGGTCCGATACCTCACCGGCCCCGAATGCACCGCATCCGACAATGGCATCTTGGCCTTTCGAGGCCCGGGGATCGATATCGTGGGGCCTATCGACCCTTCGTCCTCTAAAGGACATCGCTTCATACTTGCAGCCACCGATTACTTTTCTAAGTGGGCGGAAGCCATCCCTCTGAGAGAGGTCAAAGCTGACAACGTGTTGCATTTTCTAAAGAACCATATTGTGTATCGATTTGGTGTGCCACGTCGGATCATTTCCGACAATGGTTTGGCTTTCAAAAATACCAAGATTAATCGATTTGCGCGTCGACATCAAATCGATTGGAGGTATTCTACGGTGTACTACCCGAGAGCTAATGGCCTAGCTGAAGCGTTCAATAAGACCCTGGTGAACCTCATGAAGAAAACCCTTCACGCTAACAAGAAGGAGTGGCATGAGAGGCTTTCCGAGGCATTGTGGGCTTATCGTACGACATATCGTACCCCCACCAGCTCTACCCCTTACGCTTTGACATTTGGGTCCGAGCGGTCCTTCCCTCGGAAGTTGAACTACCTTCTTTGCGAGTTGCTCTAAGCAACAACATCACCAGTGAAGACAATATCCGACTCAGGTTGGAAGAGCTTGATAATCTTGAGGGAGTTAGGCTACAAGCTCAACAAAATCTCGAGTTATACCGCGCTCGCATGGCTAGAGCTCATGACAAATTGGTGAGACTGAGGACCTTCGTGGTTGGGGACTTGGTGCTGGTTCTACGTCGCCCAATTGTGGCTCACCGCCGAAGACATGGCAAGTTTGAGCCTACTTGGGAGGGACCTTTCGTGATTGACAAGGTCTACGAAGGAGGAGATTACATGCTGATCGATGCAGATGGATCACATCCAATGCCCCCTATCAACGGGCGGTACCTAAAGAGATACTTTGCTTAGCTCTCTTCCATGTACTCACCGGGTTTTATATTTATAAAAATTTACATTTTGTAATGCATGTACTCTGTAATCTGCATCAACGGAGCAATAAATAATGTGCATGTTTGCCATATCTTCTTGCGTGAACTGCTTGCGATGATTACTTCGTACCTGCCGACGAATCATTTTTTTGTTCACAATGATTTCTTGCAAGAGAAACCCTATTTTTCTCTCAATTAGATTGCTTGCTCGCATTTCGGGTAAAGTGGAAGTCTTATGAGCGGCTTATACCTGGTGCGGCCACCAATCTCTATAAGAGAAGTCTTGCTTTTCTTCTACTTAGCTTTTTCCGATCCGCTCTACGCAGGGTCCGAAGACTACTACTCCCTCTCGTTGTGAGCATGTACATACATGTTCCACTCATTCTTATGGATATGGAATACATGTCTATCTCGTTCTCCTCCAATGAACGCGATTGAAACCCTCCTACGGAGGCAGCTTAGCTTAAAAGCCGGACGATCATGTGGGAAGGACGTCATCATAGCTCGACCCCACCTTTTTTCCACGGCACGAATAACCCTTATCGCCGCATCGGGAAAATGCATGTTGCATCGGCTACAATATTTTGCTTTCCTAAGCAAATCCAAGCCTAAGCGGAGTATCCTTCACACCCACATTTAAATCCAAAGTTGGATCACCACGATGGGTGTTTTGATAAGGGCCCCCTTTATACACATGTTGGGTCACTTTTACCTTCCTAATATAAGGGCTACCTTATTAGCCTCTGAGGAGTCTCCAATGAGAGTCTTGCTTAATAGTACTCTCGATCGAGATATGCTGCATTGGCTAGACTATCTTAGCTAGGCATCGACTCATGTGTGGTTGCGATATTCTGATATCCAATGGTACCAAGACGTTGCATAGAGTGAGAACCTTTATGTTCGACTTTATTGACCCATCTCGGGTTGATATATTGCTTTGTTCATCTAGCATAAGATGCTCCTCAAACCATACGAAGTTCTCGTCGGTTCTTTCATGAGGGTGTCTCGTCTCATGACGATCGTTTCAGCTCCATAGCCATGTACTATGATGCATCTCGAGCCACACGACGTTATAGTCCATTATATTACGAGGACGCTGTGTCTTTTGACATCTCCGGCTTTATGGCCACATACTACGATGCTTTTCGGATCATACGATGTTCTAGTCGGTCCTTTTCTGAGAACATTCTGTAATTCGATATTTTTAGCTTTATTGTTAGGCTTCCTAGCCAACCTTCGCTACCTCTCAGGTGATGATGTAAAATTCTTAAGATTCATCACAGATGTAGTGCGGGTGTCGAGGTACGCACCTCGATTAGTTCACATGAGAGATCGAGTTCCTTGATCCTCTTTCCTAACCGATCAATGCGGACTAGTACTCGGAGGGGTAGCGAAGTCCACCGGCATTCCCTTCTCGATCTAGTCAACTCCGTTACCTCTTAGTGAGTGATGTGAGGCCCCATGGCACTCCTCATTAAAGTGATAGGCGGCATTCTAGCCAACCTTCCTTCCTCTCATGAGCGACGTAAAATCTATACGACAGTCCTCATTGATGGAGCGCGGGTGTTGAGGTACGCACCTCGATCAGTTTGCAAGAGGTACTGGAGTCTCATGGCTCTCCTTCTTAACTGATCAATGCGGACTAGTCCTCAGAGGAGAATTGAAGACCGCTGGCATTCTCCTCTCGATCTAGTCAACCTATTACCGCTTAGTGAGTGATGTGAGGCCCCATGAAACTCCTCATTAAAGTGATAGGCGGCTTTCTAGCCAACCTTCCTTCCTCTCATGAGTGACGTGAAATCTATATAACGAGTCCTCATTGACGGAGCGCGGGTGTCGAGGTACGCACCTCGATCCGTTCGCGGGAGGGATCGCAGTCCCTCGGCTCTCCTTCCTAACCGATCAACGCGACTAGTCCTCGGATGCGAACTTTACGGCATTCCTTCTCGATCTAGTCAACTCGTTACCGCTTAGTGAGTGATATAAGTCCTCATGGCATTCCTCATTAAAGTGACGGGCGGCTTCATAGCTCAACCCGCCTTCTACATATGAGCGACATGTAGCCCAATAGTCCTCATTAATGAAGCACAGGCGTTTGAGGGTTTAAACCCTTTAGTATCGTGTGGTCATGCCTCTACGGCCCCTGAACCACATTGTTGAGTCATGTCTCTAAGGCCCCTGAACTCATTCGTGGTTATGCCTCTTCACCTCTAAACCACTTTTCCGAGTCATGCCCCGTGGCCCCCGAACTCATTTGTAGGTCACGCCTCTAAGGCCCCCGAACCTCACGGGCATGGTCATGCCTATATGGCCTCTGGACCCATTATCGGGGTGGATATAAGTCCCGTGCGTATTCCTCCCCATCCCCTAGAAGTGAATATGGCTCCCGCGACTTTTCCTTCCTAGGGTAATTGGCTCTTTTGGTCGCTTAGGTTGCGTAACTTCATAAATAACCTAGGCTTCGATCAAAAATCGAGCGGCTTCCAACAAGTGCACTCGTGCCTCAATGGCGCAAAGCACACTTGTTGGGGTCCTTTGTCGGCATCAATTTTTGATGTCACGAGTGTAGAATGTCCGCTCGAGCGCCAGCGAATTTTGCTCGATGCGTGTGTTAACCGCTATAGCGCAGGACATTCATTCGAGATATTTCGGCGCGTGTTGAGGGCACGCAACCGTGGTCATTCTGTTAGGCTTTCGCTTTCACTAGGCGAAGGCCGGTCGACATTTCACATATCGGATGGCTTTAGTCGGGCGGACGGTGCATTACTCGACGCGTCATGCAGGAAATTGGCTCAAATTAGCCCATCCACCTGCGAGCTTGTTCAGATGACCTCGAACGACGCAACGGACCACGCGAGTGTGTCCGGAATGTCGATATTACCTAGAGAGGACATTCATTTTACTACGACGTTGCATGGCGGGCTTAAAATATGTGGATTATCCTTTTGGCCAAATCGCTCGAAAAGTGGCCCGAACGACCCCGAACGACTCCGGATGACGAAACAAACCACGCGAGTGAGTCCGAAATATCTATTTTATCTAGTGGAGATGTTCATTTCACTCGCGACGTGTATCCAACAAAAGAGACGGGAGAATAATAGTAATAATAATAATATTATTATTATTATATTATAATAAAACAAAAAAAGGAAAAGGAGGAGAATCATATCATGTCACGCATGGGAAGAAAAAAAAATGAAAAAAAAACTTATCCTCCCTCTCCCTCTCTCTTAATAATATTATTATATATCATTATTGTGTTATATAATATAAAAAAAATCTTATCTAATCTGTACTAAAAGAATCTCACGCATGCTAGCCTATCTTCCTTCTCCATTTTCTCTTTTTTTATATATATATATATGTAAGAGAAATAAAATAATAATATCCTATTCTATTAAAAAAAAGAAACTCACGCATGCTATTAGAGGAGGGGGGGATAATATCGCCTGCGGCCTTCTCAAGCAGGGGGGATTTCCATTTTTTTTGTCCTCTCGCGAAGCTCTTTAGCTCTCCTCCAGATCTCGCGGAACCAAGCCCGCCGGCCTCCTTTCACTTTGGCGGCGACACCGGCGCAGCCGCCGACGACCTACGCCTTCCTTCCAGCCTCCGGCGAAGCTTAGCGTCAGCACCATTCTCCCTTTCTCGGCCAGCCGCATCCGCGGCATCCTTTCTCGCCGGCTTCCTCCAACTCCGGTGACGAGATCCCGCCGTTTAGAGCTCTCCCTCGTCGGTCTCATTTTTCAGTCCAAGTCATCCTCTAGCTCGCCGGACCTCCGCCTTGCCGGTGACGAACTTGCGCTCGAAGTAAACCAGATAGAATAATCATATATTCCGGCTCTCCATCGCACCTCCTTCGTTTTCGGCGTGCTTCGTTGTCAAGCCAACCTCCGGACGACGGACGTCGTTACTTTTAGGGAGATTGCGAGGACCTCCCGTCGCATGCGAAAACTTCCTCGATCATCAACGGGCATCGTGCAAACATCGCGGCGGTATAATCTCTCGAAACTTGCATTTTGCTTCATAGTCGGCCGTAGGTTGTTGTTGGTAGGCGTGCGGGTTCGATCGCCCGCACGGGGTGCGTGCGCCGGCGTGAGCCGGCGCGGCGACGCGCCTATGTGATGGATCGTTTGTTTCCTAGAGCTAGCCTTTAGGATAGGCTTACTTTACATGCGTGGCCTAATCCCCTTCGAAAGCCGAGTGAATCCCATTTATTTTGAGCCTTAGCACCGGTCCCGACGGGTCGGAGTCCCTCACTCCGTTTGCTTTGGATTCCCGGCTCTACCTCGAAAAGCTCGGGAGGTCAGACTTGGCAAAGCGAGAGAAGCTTTTCAGCTGGCTCGCTTTGCAAAGTTTAGAGGAGTTCGCAAAACGGGAAAAGCTTTGTAGCTAGCCCATTTCACGACGTCGTGGAGAGTTTCCCTCTCGGAAATCCGGAGGGAAAGTATCCCATTTGCCTCGCCGGAGCAAAGGCGGCAGTCGCCGTTTCTTTTCATATATTGACCCTAGGTTCCCTCGGCGAGGTCGTTAGTGCGGGAATGGCTCGCTATCACATTTGTATGCCTCGCATGTTGCTTGATACATTCGCATGTTGCAAGCTTGCACCTATACGTTACGGTCTGCACTTGCATCCCGATCGGTCGTCCCGACCCAATCGGTACCTTTTGCACTTTGCATTTCCCACGTGTCATACTTTTGCACTTTGCATTCTCCATGTGCACCCCAATCGGTCGTCCCGGACCGGCTGACACTAGCTGCACTTTCGCATTTCACATTCGCACATCGATCGGTTGTCCTAGACTCGGTCGATATCACCTATGCTCTAATCGGCTATCCCGGCCGGTTGGCGCGATATTTTGGTCCGACCGAATACTCGACCGGGTCGACCGGCCATTTGCGTCGTTGCATATCCCGCATGTGTATGTATGCATTTCCGCATATTGTCGCACATAGGTTTAGCCATATCGCACCGGTCATATGTACGAGTCGCACATCCTTTCGGTCACCGCCGCCTCAGCACACCCTCTTCGGGCCGCCGCCACCATGGCACGCCCATCACCTCGGCCATCGCCACCATGGCACGCCCATCCCTTCGGGTCACCTGTCGCCTCGACGGACCCACTTGGGCCGCCGCCATCACGTTATGCTCGTCTTTGCTCGAGTCACCGCCTCGTGGTACACTCGTTACTTGCACATTTTGATCGCTTACATTTGCATTCGCCCGTTCGCATCGATAGTGAGCCGGACCCGTTAGGAGAGTGACTCCCGTGTCGGTCGCGATGCCTTAACGAGCGTCGCTTGCCGGGTTGATCCCGATGAGTTCCGCGAGTTAAGCCATCGGGATTGACACGAGTATGACTGTGTTAAGGATCCAAAGGATCTAATTTGTGTCACCCATGCATGTTACGGGCTCGCATTAAATGGCCCTTATTCTAAAATATAAAATTACATATTTTTCTATTTATCACGTCTATCGTATTTGTAAATTTAAACATATAGCAAATTTAGAGCCGTATACGAGGCCGTCATTTTTAAGAGCTCATCCCGGGTGACACTTATTAGACCCTTTGGATCCTCGGGTGGGGCCGGCATGGCGACCCCGCCAAAGTCATACTAAACCCGGACTTGCCCCGCACTTAGATTCTAGTGTTAATGTACTTTTCGTTAGATGGTGTCTTAGGCTAGGATTTAGGATGCTAGGTAGCCTTTTCGACACCTCCTGCTATTGTTATGTCTGTCGTGTTGTCTCGTGCTAGCCACGTGTCACTTTTCTTGCTTTCGTCAATGTGCTTGCATGTTTATTGTGTGTGATAAGTATGTTAGGGCGATTTTCTCGCAGAGCCGTGCCTATTTACACACTCACACAAGTCGTTATCATGGGGGAGCTCGTAATGATTTCTAACCCTTTGCTTGCAGGTGTTGTTAGCTCCCCCAATTACAAGGCACGGCTTGTTATTTCACGTTGTACTGGTGTGCCCGCTAATACTTGTTTTATGCGGGTCGAGTCTTTATTTTCTTTTTGGATGTATTTAATAGAGTCCTTAGGAAGAGTCTGTATCGGAAATAAGGTACGGGCACGGGTTTCGAGGCGGACGACGCACCGAACCATGTGACCAGGACCAGAGCAACGACTCGTGGCCCGTACCTTAAGTCCGAATCTTATATTTTTGTATAGATCTAGGACCGAGCATGTATATGCGGAGTCCGGCCGCCTTTACCGCTTTTCTCGGATTATGTTGCCGGTCCAGCGACATTTGGTCTCTTTTATTTATTCTTTTGGAGTGCTTTTCTCCTTTTATTTGCATGACTCGCATGTTTGAATCGTTTTACATTGTTTCTTTCGTGATCCGGGAAGCGCTTTATTTTGTTTATTTCCTGCTTTAAAGATCCTAATAAAATATTCAAGATAAAATTAAAATTTAGGATTAAAAGATTCAAGATTTTAAAGTCCGTCTTTATTTTCCTGCATGGCCTTCGGGCCGGATTTAAAAACGGGTTGCATTGCATGGCTATCACCCAAGTCATACCTAATAGTGGCCTCCACAATACTTTAGGATTCTCTTAGATAATTGCATCATATTTGCATGTCCCGAGGAGAAGTCCCCGTACTTCTTCAATCCGATCGGCCCAAGATAATCTTGAGTATGTGGTTGTCTAGCTCGCTTAGGATGTTAGGAGGCTCCCCGACCCGGACGGGGTATAAGCCCTCTTGTTGGAGTGTTTACAGCCTTGTAGGCCGAACCTCCCATTCTTTTCCTTCCCGTGGCATCCTCGCCATTTCGGCGAGTGTGAGCCCCACCTCTTGGAACTCCAACTTATAGTCATAGGATAGCAGTTTCGTTCCTTTTAACCTTAGGGCTACCGAGGTCCCCCGTTGGGGTCACAATTCAAGGATTGTTGACCGGGGATCTCAGGACGTGTTGGGTCGACTACCTTCGCGACCGGGTAGACTTAGGGTCCTAATTGCTTGGAATGATGGGTCTGTCGTACCCTGACTTAGCTACATATACCTTTTTAGGAATACTCTTTCCATCCTCTTGACTACCTTTGTTGAGCCATTTCATTCCTTTATCTTCGTTGGCATCATCTCGATGGCCTAACGCCGATGAGTTGCCGCCCGTTTGGGATACGACGATTTGTCCTCCGCCCTTACGGCCCGGATGTGCTTTGACGTGTCGGGGTTCTCCATTGGGATGATATGGTTCTTTCGCGAGTTCCGTATGCCGATGAGTCCGTTACTCTTGCGGGGATAGTGGGAGATCCATTCTCCACCCCGTGATCTAACAGGAACTTCGAAAGCTTCGAACATCCCCCGTGAAATAACCTCCTTTTGTAGCTCTGTGCTACGTTGGCACTACCGAGTAAGCAAACCCCCCTGGATCAAGAGTATTCTCGGGTACACCCTAAGATGTAATTAACTAAGTGGGATACGTCCCCTAGGAGCACTCTTGGCCCCAGAACAGGCACCTACACCTGACTCTCTGGTTATGGGTAGTTTACGTAGGTATTCTTTCGCGGATATCGGTTTAAGATGCATTCGCCCGATGTTGTTTGGGCGAACACTCTTAAACCTATCCTTGCGAGGTTTATCGCACGTAAGCTCTCCACGTTTTAGTGTTTTCTCTTATTTGTCATTTTGTCGTATGTCCCTTTCTATTCGGTTCCTCTCCTCTTCGAATCACTTATTTGATTCAGGAGGGAGATTTATTCGAATGGGGGAAGTATATGACGGTCGACAGGCTGGAGACTCCTTCTAAAATAAAAGAGAAAAAACGAACGAAAACAGTTATGAAGAGTTTTGGATAGAACTTGGGTGGAAATTTTGGGGTTATGGCATTCAATTTGGAGACACTTAGGTATGTGGCTACATTTGGGGGGTATTTTGGCTTAGGCTCGACTTTGGTTCAAATGTGGATCAATTAGTGGTTCTATTTGGTTTATGGGAATGTTATGAAGATTTTAGAATTCAAATTAGGTGAAATTGGCTTGATCATAGAGTTCAATTTGGGGAAATTTGGTCATGTGGTCAAAATTAGGGCTTTTTATTTAGGTTGAAATTGGGTTTGAAATTGGATCAAATTGTGCTTTAATTTGACCTAGATTAATTTTGGAAGCGATGAATTTTGATTTAGAATTAAAATTGGGGAGGATTGAAGCCAATTGAGTTGAGATTGGGAGGGTGATTTGGGTATGTTAGGCATTTAAGTGCAATTTGGGGATTTTGATCAAAATAGGCCAATTTGGTCAATTTGAGCTCAATAAAGTGGTTTTAATTGGTTTTGGAATCATTTGGAATGTTTTTGGAGATTTTAGGATTTTTTTGGAAATTTTAGAATTTGAAGGGCATTTTGGAATTTTGAGGGTTTTATGTGTATTTTGGGGATTTTGGGTATTTTTGTGGATTTTGGTCAATTTGAATGTTGGGAAATATTTTGAAATGATTTTTGAAGGAACTTTGAGAATTTGGGCAATTTTGGGAATTTTTGGAAATTTTTGGGAAAAAATTAGGGTTATATTAGCAATTTGGTAATTTTGGTGAAGTTTGGCGTTAAAAGGCCAAATTTTGGTGAAATTGGGATTAATTGAGGGTATCAGTGGGGGTACCATCCTATTAGAGCCACGAACCAAAGAAAAATCTCATTTTGGATCTTCCATGTGTTGGTCCTAGCCAAACGCTATCGGCTAGGAGCTCGGGGAACCACCCACATGAGTTGCCAAAAAGAAAAGGACAAGATTAGGTATGTTTAGTTTAGGGCTTTAGGTAGTGTGTGAAGATGTGAGGTTCAAGTGTGTGAGCTAGCCTGAGCAAGACCAGACCACCCCTAAGGCTTGATCATCCTACAGGGGACTCTTCTTGAGTTTCCTTTTGCTCAGCTCCATCCTACTAAGTGCTAGGGGTTAGACTAAAGGATGTGAAAGCTCCAAGTGAAGCAAGAAGCATCTTGAATTTATAGTGGGTAGGGTTGTAGGTTCCTCTTGCCTTTTATTGTATTTTTTTTTTTGGTGAAATAAAATTTCCTATGGGGTTTATTAAAAAAAAAGTTTTATGGCTCTTACCTAAAAGAGTATTTTGGTGTTATTATTTTAACTCGTTTAATCATCCTCAAACTACTCTTATTAAAAATGTTATCATTGATGGAAAATAAAATTTTGACTTGTTTATTAATATTCCAAAATACTGTTTAAATGATATTACTACCTTTTCAATCATAGAAGGTGATACTTGTCTTTGTGATCAAGTTAACTCTTATTCTCATAATATGTTTTCATTTCCCTTTATAATCATTTTCTTGCGTTGCTAGCCAAACCCTAGCCTAGGGCTAGGAGCTTGGGGAACCACCCTCAAGAGTTTTCAAATGAAAAGGAAACCAAGATTGGGTATGTTTGGTTTAGGGCTTTAGGTAGTGTATGAAGGTGTGAGGTTCAAGTGTGTAAGCTAGCCTGAGCAAGAACAGACCACACAGGGTTAACCCTAAGGCTTGACCATCCTATAGGGGACTTCTCTTGAGTTTCCTTATGCTCAGATCCATTTTACTAAGTGCTAGGGGTTAGACTCAAGCATGTGAAAGCTCCAAGTGAAGCAAGAAACATCTAGAATTTCTAGTGGGAATGGTTTCATTGCTAGTCTTCTAAGATAGTCACTAGTAAATCCTATGGCTAGATCCTCGGCTCCTAAAGAAAAACTAGAACTCAACAAAAGAGGTCAACAATGCCATGAAAGCAAGGACCCAAAAGATGGGTATATCGAGGAGGCAGAGACTCGGATGTGGGTTTGCAGTGAAGACAGGGATCCGAACAGAAGGCTATGCCGAGGAGGTAGTGACCTGGAGATGGGCATGATCTGAAGGCAACAACCCAAACAAAAGGGTATGCCGAGGAGGCAGTGACCTGGGAAGTGGTCATAATGTGGCGACAACCGCTCAAACAAAAGGGTATGTCGAGGAGGCAATGACTTAGAGATGAGCATGTCGTGACAACAGTGGCTCATACAAAATGGTATGTCAATGAGGCAGTGACCCGAAAAAGGTGCAGCTCAAGCAAGTGGTATTGTTCATGCAACCGAATATATGCATGATCTGATGCAACATGCAAGCAGGCAAGCATGCACATGCACATACACAATATGTGTAAGTGGTTGCTCGACCATGCAACAGGCACAAGTGAGGGCATAAGGGAGGGTTCTCAGCTCAGAGAGAGAGTTAGGTGGACATGGGTTTATGGTTTTAATTTATTATTAATTAAGTTTTATTTTTATTAATTTAATTGATTAATAATTAATGATTAATTCATATATTTTCAAATTAATCATAATTAAATAAATTTAAAAATTATTATTTAATGACTAATTCATTTATTTATAAACGTATTTTAAGTCTTAAATTATTTGATATTTGATAAAGTATATGTTTTCTTAATTAATAAAACAAATTAATTATTAATTAATATTAATTTATTGCTTAAAAATAATTTGTTTAATAAATAAAAATTATTTTATATTCTATTACTAACATTACTATACAAAGGCATGATAGTCATTTTTTTCATAAACAATTATTACACAATTATTTTCAAACTGTAGAAAAACAAACAAGATAGTTAGCTTCCTTACGGAAATTTTTTGAGGCAGCCGCTCCAAACAGATCCTTAGTCTAAAAATTAACCTCGCTCTAATTCCCTCTTCAATCATTTCACAACTTAATTTTTTTCATGAGATTTAAAGATTTTCCAATATATGGTCAAATATATATATATATATATATATATATATATATATATATATATATATATATATATATATATATATATTTTGGTGGGAATTGCTCTTGCAATAATTAAGATTGTTATTTGCGATGCCAAATATTTTCGTTCAAATTATCTGTTATTTATTTTCATTCTTGCAGCTCTTATCACAGGTACATTTCAATTGCCTCTAAAAATATTGTATTGTGATTAACTTATTCTTAAATTAAAAAAGAGAATTTAGTTTTGCTCTATTTTAATAATGTCAAAATTCTTTGATTGATTGAATTAAATAAATAACATTTATTTTAAACGTTGGGTATTTTACATACAACCACCCACTTCTTACATATTTACATATCACACAAAAACTTTGCTTTTATACATTTCTATCACCCAAATCTTTTATATCACATAAAAAATCACTTATATAATTTTCAAAATGTGAAATACACATTCTCATCCATAGACAATGTGGCATATATGCAAAACTTAAAAAGTTTAGGTGTTAGATATGTAAAAACATAGAAATTGAGTGGTATGTATGTAAATTTTTCTATTATTAAATTAAAAAAAAAATCATCAAGCTTAACCTTTTAAAAAATAATTAGTCATTATATGAAAAAAAAAAAAAAGTTCATATTTTAAATATGGTAATTTTAAAACAATTATAAATTTCAACCTATAAACTTAGTATGGGACATTAAAAGCACCATAACATGTTAGATTGATTAGCTAAGTAGCGTTTTGATTTTTCATTTAGATGTAGAACTGAGAATGTAAGTTGATAACAGCTTCAGAACTTCTTACGCTATTACAGTATGTAAGTTCAGCGCTACTGTGTTTTCCAGAATCAATTTGAGATCTGGATGTCAATGAGTTTGAGTCAAACAGGTAAACATAACAAATACAACTTTTAGTTATCTTTTGTTTAACAAATGTTCATATGGTATTTAAAAATCTGATGAATCGGATCTTCAAGTCGTATGTGGACTAGTTTGTTATCATCTTCATTGATGATAGTTTGATTTATTCAAAAGTTGATGATTATTATGTTGAGCACTTAATGACAGTCTCAGAGCTAGTGGAGGAGAATCAAGTATTCTACAGCATTGTGCTTTTGAGCCACATCATCACATACAAGGAATATCAGTGGATTTTCAAAAGAATGAAGCAATTGGAGATGGCCTATATTCATAAAAACGATATTTGAGTACTTTCAAAATCTGAAGTCATTACCTATATGGGTTGAAGTGGAAAATTTCACTGATTATTAGGGTCTGCAATATATTTTCATACAAAAAACTAGAATTCAATAAGAGGACATATCTATAGCTCATCAAAGACTAATCCGGATATACAATTATGCTATGAGAGCATATGTAGTTGATGATGCTTTGAATTGTAAATCTATAAGTATTGCAAGTTAGATTATTACTTAGAAACATTAATAAAATTGATGTTTAGTAGCTGGAGATCAGAAGATCATCATGTATATGCATTAATTGATTGTGCAACAAACTTTTGAAGACAGAATTAAAGCATCACAGAAAGTTAGAAGTGAATATCATAAACTCATTGAATCAATTCATTCAAAAGGCGAGGTGACTGCAGATAAATATGGTATTACCATAAATAAGCTACACTTTTGGGTACCTACTGATCCGAACTTGAGGCATACGATCTTACATGAACCTCATCATGCATGTTATAAAATTCACCCAAACAGCACTAAAAATGTACAAGGATTTGAAATTGATGTTTTGGTGGTCAGATAGGATGAAGTATGTCGAAAGATTTATATCAAAATATCAGGTTTGTCAAATTATAAAGACTAAGAATCAAAGACCGGTAGACTGATGCAATGTAGTGTCACGATAGCATTTGGGTGATCATAGATATATTGACAATCAATTCATTTCTTATCAATTAAACAGACAAAACTCAGTTGAAAACTTTGTCAAATTATATGTTAAAAATTTAACGAAACTACTGTTAAATTTTTATTTTGTGGCTCACATTCATTTTAATAATTTATCAATAATTTATGTCATTTATTTTAGAACTCATAATAACATAAGTTCTTTATTTTCTTAACTCTTAACTTATGTTATAATAAAAGTTATTTATTTTTATAACTTATGATAACTTAAGTAATTTATTTTCTTAACTCATAACTTATGTCATAATGAATTATAACTTAAGTTATTTAATTTTATAACTCATGATAACTTAAGTTATTTAATTTCTTAACTTATAACTTATGTCATAATAAATGATAACTTAAGTTATTCATTTTTATAACTCATGAAAACTTATGTTATTTATGTCATAACTTATGATAACTTATGATATTTATTTGTTAACTCATGTAAACCCTAAATAAATAGGAGTTACTAACTTATGTCATTGATTTTAATAATAAAAATCAATTAATTTATTAAATTGTCATAAATCCTATTGGTTAGTAACCCCCTTGATGGATGGTGGTTAAATAGAGCATGAAAGTGAGAATGGGTCCTCTCTCTACCAACACACCACGTACATTTCTCTCCATCAGAAAGTACAGAAAGTTTTAAGGGATTAGAGAGAGAAACTCCATCTCTTCAGGATCAATTTTTCTTCGAGATCAAATTTCTTCGTCATGAATACGGGTATGAGTTACTTTATTATAGATATGTAAAAATCACAAATTTAAAAGATCTTGACTATTATGTATCTTTGGAATTTGTGTCATAAAGTTCACACATGAATTTCTTACATGTGGTATCAGAGCCTTGATTACTAAATTTATGATTTTTCATATAATTTTATTTATGTTAATTATATTAAATTTCCGCTGCGAATTAGATCTTGAATTAGACTACTAAAGTAAATTGATATGATTGAATTTATTATTTATTTGATGTCGATGTTATGTTTAATGCGTTAGTCACCAAAGTGACCAAATTAGTAAGTTTAATAGACGTCAAATTAAATAAATTCAATTACTCACAAGTTTGTGATGCTTATTATGAAATAATTTAGTATTTTATCACGAAAATATTAAAAATCATTGATTATAAAATATTTCGGATCGCCCAAAGGTTGATCATTTGTTTTATAATCTTTGAATATAATTGTAATCTATTTATATACTTAGTTAAGATATGTTTATATATCCAAAGATAATAAGCATATCTAATTTGAGTATAAACAATTATCAATTATTAAATTTAAATTAAGCATCAATTATGTTTATTATCGTGTATTGTTATATCACCCAAAGGAGATTTCAATACACTATTATTATTACAATTATTATTTTAATCTGATTTCATATGAATATCTATGTAAGTTTAATGTTCAAAGCATTAATGTACTAGCATATTTTATTCATTTGCAGTAACTACTCTTGTTTCTCTTCATTCGCAAGCTACATCTGTTCAAACATTCAATGGGCTTAATTTCTCTGAATGGCGTGAGCAAGTCCAGTTTCACCTTGGTGTTCTGGATCTTGATTTGGCACTCACGATCGAGAAACCCCCGCTCTTACCGATTCTAGTAATGTCGAGCAAGTATCTTTCTATAAAGCTTGGGAAAAATCGAACGGATTGAGCTTGATGTTTATGCGAATGATCGTAGCAAACAACATTAAGAGCACATTTTCTAACACTCGAAAGTGCTAAGGAATTTATGGAATTTGCCGAGAATTGTTCTCAATCCGACTCGCGATAAGTCACTATGTCAGGACACTATCGAGTACGTTAACCAACATGAAATTTGATGGTTCTCGTACTATGCATGAGCATGTCGTTGAAATGACAAACATAAGCGGCAAGACTTAAGACCACAGGAATGGAAGTGAATGAAAATTTCCTCGTGCAATTTATCATTAACTCCTTGCCTCCTGAGTATGGTCCATTTCACATGAACTATAACACCATGAAAGATAAGTGGAATGTGAATGAACTACAATGTATGCTCATTCAAGAGGAAGCAAGGCTTAAGAAAGGAGCAAATCACTCCATTAATCTCATGGGTCACCAAAGAAGAGTCAGTAAAGAAACCCGGAAAGAAGAGTGGAAAGGGCAAGCAAAAACCACTAAATATTAATGTGTCGTCTTTCTCAATTCACAAAGAGGAACATAAAGGAATTAAGTGCCACTTTTGCAGAAAGCCTGGACACTATCAAAATGAGTGTCAAAAGCGCAAAGACTGGTTCGAAAAGAAAGGTAAACCTTGTGTTTCTGTATGTTTCGAATCAAATTTGGCAGAAGTTCCTTATAATACATGGTGGATTGATTCTGTTGTACCACTCATGTTTCTAATACGATGCGAGGATTCCTTACAACCCAAATCATAAACCCAAATGAAAAGTTTGTCTTCATAGGAAATCGAGTCAAAGCACCGGTTGAAGCCATTGGAACCTACCGGTTAATTTTAGATACTCGGACATCATTTAGACCTTTTTCAAACACTTTATGTCCCTTCGTTTCTCGTAATTTAATTTCATTGTCTAAACTTGATTCTATTGGATACTCCTTTAAATTTGGAAGCGGTTGTTTCGGCTTACTTAAACACAATCATCTCATAGGTTCCGGTATTCTTTGTGATGGTCTATATAAGCTTAAACTTGATAACCTTTTCGCTGAGACTCGATAACTTTGCATCATAATATTGGTACTAAACGTGGTTTTATGAATGAAAATTCGAACTTATTTGTGGCATAAACGTTTGGGTCATATATCTAAAGAAAGAATTGAAAGATTAGTAAAAAATGAAATTCTTAATGAATTAGATTTTACTGATCTTGGCCTCTGTGTGGATTGTATTAAAGGAAAGCACACAAACCACATACTTAAGAAAGCCGCCACAAGAAGCACACAGCTCTTGAAATTATACACACTGATATTTGTGGACCTTTTGATGTTCCATCTTTTGGTGGAGAAAAATATTTTATCACCTTTATTGATGATTTTTCACGTTATGGTTATGTCTATTTATTGCATCAAAAATCTCAAGCTATAGATGCCTTGAAGGTGTATATAACTGAGGTTGAGAGACAATTAGACAGAAAAGTGAAAATTATCAGGTATGATAGAGGGGGTGAATATTATGGAAGTTACAATGAATCTGGTCAATGTCTAGGTCCATTTGCTAAATTCCTTCAAACTAATGGCATATGTGCTCGGTACTACTATGCCGCACACACCACAACAAAATGGTGTTGCAGAAAGACGAAACCGTACTCTAATAGAGATGGTTAGGAGTATGACGAGTAATTCTTCTTTACCCTCATCATTGTGGATGCATGCCTTAAAGATCGTCTTGCATATTTGTTAAACGAGATTCTCTAGTAAGGCGGTTCCAAAGACTCCTTTGAACTCGTGGACAGGGAAGAAAACCTAGTTTAAGGCACCTCCGTGTTTGGGGTTGTCCGGCAGAAATAAGGATATATAATCCACATGAAAAGAAATTGGACTCAAGAACAATCGGTGGTTATTTTATTGGTTATCCGGAAAAATCTAAAGGGTATAGATTTTATTGTCCTAACCATTAGTACAAGAATCATTGAAGCTGGAAATGCTAAGTTCATTGAAAATGGTGAAGTTAGTGGGAGTTTGGAACCACGTAAAGTGGAGATCCAAGAAATTAGGGTTCAAGTTCCTTTACCCAAAATTTCTTCTCAACTTGTTATTCCTACAGTTGTTGAACAGTTTGACAACTTACAGAAACAACAAATAAATGATCAAACACCCCATAATGAAACTGTCACTAATGAACCTACTCTAGATGAACCACATGAAGTAGCACCTAGAAAGTCTCAAAGACAAAAAAGGCCTGCTATTTCGGACGATTATGTGGTTTATCTACATGAGTCTGAATTTGACTTAGGAGTCAATGAAGATCCAGTTTCATTTTCACAAGCCCTAGAAAGTGCAAATTCTTCTAAATGGTTAGATGCAATGAAAGATGAGTTGAAATCGATGGAACACAACAAAGTACGGGATATCGTTGAATTACTCGAAGGTTGTAAAAGAGTCGGGTGTAAATGGGTCTTTAAGACTAAGCGCGACTCGAATGGTAATATTGAACGATATAAAGCCGGACTTGTTGCCAAAGGTTTCACTCGGAAAGATGGCATCGACTATAAAGAAACATTTTCTCCGAGCTTCTAAGAAAGATTCATTTAGAATTATCATGGCACTAGTAGCTCATTTTGATTTTGAGTTACACCAAATGGATGTGAAAACAGCCTTTCTGAATGGGAATTTAGATGAAGAGGTCTACATGAGTCAACCTGAAGGATTTTCGGTTGAAGGAAAAGAACACATGGTGTGTAAACTTAAGAAATCAATATACGGACTTAAGCAAGCTTCCCGACATTGGTATCTTAAGTTCAATGATACCATTACGTCCTTTGGATTTAAAGAAAACACTGTTGATCGGTGTATATATATAAAGATCGAGTGGGAGCAAAATCATATTTCTCATTCTGTATGTTGATGACATCTTGCTGGCTACTAATGATCTTGGTTTATTATATGAAACCAAGAATTTTCTCTAAGAACTTTGAAATGAAAGATATGAGTGAGGCATCCTATGTGATTGGAATTGAAATATTTCGTGATAGATCACAAGGATTGTTAGGGTTGTCTCAGAAAACATATATCGAAAGAGTTCTTAAGAGATTCAATATGGAAGGGTGTTCGACAAATGTTGCTCCAATTCAAAAAGGAGATAAATTCGGCCTTATGCGAGTGTCCGAAGAATGATTTGGAACGCAAACAAATGGAAGAAATTCCTTATGCATCTATTGTTGGAAGCTTAATGTATGCTCGGACTTGTACCGGACCGGACATTAGCTTTGTTGTCGGGATGTTGGGCGAGGTATCAAAGTAATCCAGGGAATAGATCATTGGAAAGCTGCAAAGAAAGTTTTGAGGTATCTACGAGGAACGAAGGACCACATGCTCACTTATAGAAGATCTAAAGATCTTGAAGTGAAAGGATATTCAGATTCAGATTTTGCTGGATGTGTTGATACTAGAAAATCAACATTTGGCTATCTATTCCTTTTGGCTGAAGGAGCAATCTCATGGAAAAGTGCAAAGCATACTATCATAGCTGCTTCCACTATGGAAGCCGAATTTAGTGGCTTGCTTTGAAGCTACGATTCAGGGTTTATGGCTACGGAATTTTATTTCGGGACTTGGAATTGTCGACGGTATTGCTGAGCAGCCGAAAATTTATTGTGATAACTCCGCAGCAGTCTTCTTTTCCAAAAACGACAAGTATTCCAAAGGTGCTAAACACATGGAATTAAAATATCTTGCCGTTAAGGAAGAAGTTCGAAACAAGGGTGTCGATTGAGCATATTAGCACCAATCTCATGATAGCGAGATCCTTTAACGAAAGGGTTGCCACGAAGACATTTAACGAACATGTCGTGAGAATGGGCATTACCAAAACCCTTTATTAGTTTTATGCTCTTCATATTTTGACACATTGAGCTCAATTTTTCTTGTTTCTGATATTTATAAATCTTGTTTTTATCGTTAGTGTACACTTTATTTTGCTTGATGTTCAACAAGATTTGTCTTCTAATAGACATTATGGGACCATGATGTTAATTCTCATTATGCTTAAGTATGTAATTGATATTGTGATACATGGAAGGGATCGTGTCGATAAATTGATGCACAACCGCCATGATTCATATTAATTCCGTACTTATTAAATAATTTATGATTTAACCAATATAAAGAAGGATTTATTTTACATTTTATGCGGTATGTTACGCACTATTAAAATTAAGTGAGCCGAGTGGGAGAATGTTAAATTTTTATTTTGTGGCTCACATTCATTTTAATAATTTATCAATAATTTATGTCATTTATTTTAGAACTCATAATAACGTAAGTTAACTTTATTTTCTTAACTCTTAACTTATGTTATAATAAAAGTTATTTATTTTTATAACTTATGATAACTTAAGTAATTTATTTTCTTAACTCATAACTTATGTCATAATGAATTATAACTTAAGTTATTTAATTTTATAACTCATGATAACTTAAGTTATTTAATTTCTTAACTTATAACTTATGTCATAATAAATGATAACTTAAGTTATTCATTTTTATAACTCATGAAAACTTATGTTATTTATGTCATAACTTATGATAACTTATGATATTTATTTGTTAACTCATGTAACCCCTAAATAAATAGAGAGTTACTTAACCTATGTCATTGATTTTAATAATAAAAATCAATTAATTTATTTAATTGTCATAAATCACTATTGGTTAGTAACTCGCTTGATGGATGGTGGTTAAATAGAGCATGAAAGTGAGAATGGGTCCTCTCTCTACCCGACACACCACGTACGTTTCTCTCCATCGAAAGTACGGAAAGTTTTAAGGGATTAGAGAGAAACTCCATCTCTTCGGGATCAATTTTTCTTCGAGATCAAATTTCTTCGTCATGAATACAGGTATGAGTTACTTTATTATAGATATGTAAAAATCACAAATTTAAAAGATCTTGGCTATTATGTATCTTTGTAATTTGTGTCATAAAGTTCACACATGAATTTCTTACAACTACATGACTTTAAAATGTGATTATTATTAATGATAGAGATGGAAGATGCAAATCCAAGTGGTTAAAAGGCAGTAAGAAAATTTCCTTTTGCATCATAAGACGGTGTTTCTTCGACAATTATACATTCGGAAGAAATAATTTAGGTATTAGAAGAACTACTAAGGTTGTCTCTTAAATTTTGAAGTCAACTAGAAAGATCACATTCTAATTATTGAATTTGCATACAACAATAGCTATTAATTCGACATTATATTGTTCCACATAAATCATTATATTGCAGGAAGTGCATAATTCCATTAAGTTGGGTTGAGGTAGGAGAACATCAACCAGTGGGTACAAATTTTGTTGATGAAGACACAGAAAATCAAATTAATTAGGCATAGATTGAAAGCTACTCATGATAGACAACAACAAATAATATGACCCAAAAGACGAGGTTCTGAAGTTTATAACTTGGTGGTTTAGTATTTTTAAAAGTTAGGTCGATGAAAGGCATAGTCAAATTTGTTAAGTCTCAAATATATTAGACCATTTTAAAATCATGGAGAAGATTTGCCAAATTGCTTAAAGACTAGTCTTACCAACTGATATGTAAACGAATCGAACACGAACGAACAGAGCTAGTGTTCGTGTTTAAAATATTTGAACACGTCACTGTTCATATTTTGTTCGTTTAACAAACCGAACGAAAAAAAATTATTCTTGTTCGTCTCGTTTGCTTATCGAACGAATCGAACACGAACTTCCTGATGAACCGAACACGAACTGTTCACAAACAACGAGCTTTTTTGACAGCCTAGCTTTGATAGCATACTTCCTCAAAATGAAGCAAATTGATCATGAATTCCATACACATCAGGTAATCCATATTTCCTCAAAATGAAGCAAACTGAATAAGACGTTTAGGGTTTTGTTTAGAGTTTTATTTTAATATATAGTATAGTATATTAATTATAATATTATAATATTTTTATAAATATAATTAATACTATAATATTATTATTGTTATTAATAATTTATCATATATTATAATTTATAGATGCTTAGTTATTTAAAATATGATAATTTTTTATAATATATAATTATTTTTAAAATATCATAAATTTTTTATATATAATTATTTTAAATTATTTTACATTTCGAACAATAACGAACCGAACACGAACGAACACATCACTATTCGTGTTTGGTTCGTTTAACAAACCGAACGAAAAAAAATTTTTTGTGTTCGTCTTGTTTACTTATCGAACGAATCGAACACGAACTGTTCGCGAACAAAGAGATTTTTTGACAGCCATATATATATAATGATTTTCAGACTCATGCAAGGGAATCTCACATGAGAATATTGAGCCCAACGAAATTTGACATACATTAAAGAGCCCGAGAGAATTTTAAATTTTAATGTTGATAAACTAAATCATCAACAAATTCCTTATATTAAAAAAAATTGGAAGCACGGGACAAAAATAAGCCACTTTAAAAAGAGAACAAGAAATTCTCAACCTGTTCTAGTAATTACTTAAAATTTTTGAGAAAATTTTTTTTATAAAAAGAGTAGTATTGTAACACCCAATTTTAACCAATCAAGTAATTTTTTCTTAAATTTAAAATATACCAGATTTTTTGCACTTCCCAAATTACATCTAAATTATTTTCATAAAGTTCTACCTTTAATATCAATCAAATTGATATAAAACATTAAACATAAATTACTAATATATTTAATTTTTAAGTAATTAATTAATTACATATCAATCCTAATTAAACGAACTGATCCATAATTAATTAAAATCTTAGTAACCGTAGCAAATAAAATTTTTTCACTAATAAGAACGTGCAAAGGTTTGATTTATTTCAAGGATTGGGAATCAACTATAATTAGGCATTTTCATACATGGCGCCCAGTTCTTTGGATTTCCGTCTCACCCCAGAACTATTATATTTACAATGCACAACACTAAATTCTTTAGTATCACATCTAAAATAGCACAAATTATCACATTTTAATAGTGAAATACCCATTTCAGGCATGGTTAAAATGCTATGCATGTAAATATGAAAGTTCAGTTGTGAGATAAGTACGTGCAAAATAATTGCATGCAACTTGTATAAATTTTCCTTAATTATAAATATATATATATATATATATATATATATATATATATATATATATATATA
The DNA here is from genome assembly GCA_022702705.1 of Papilionanthe hookeriana x Papilionanthe teres. Taxonomy (NCBI): domain Eukaryota; kingdom Viridiplantae; phylum Streptophyta; class Magnoliopsida; order Asparagales; family Orchidaceae; genus Papilionanthe; species Papilionanthe hookeriana x Papilionanthe teres. Next base: position 17,161,702 of record CM040421.1, on the reverse strand, counting down.
TGTGGGTCGCAGCGTCGGCGCTGTCTCAATCGATCGGCTCTTCTCGCGTCTGCGCGCATTTGTGTCGATCGGTCCTGCTCGCGTCGCAAAAGGGTCGTCTCGTGTCTCCTGCGTCGATCGTGCTCACAGAAGGGTCGTCTTGCGTCCCAGCTCTTCGCGCCTGCGCACGTTTTCTCCTGCTTCGATCAGTCTTGCTCGCGTCGCAGAAGGGTCGTCTCGCGTCCCAGCTCTTCGGTTCGCTCGCAGCTCGCCGTGCGCAGCTTGCTGCTGCGGCGTTGTGCGGCCCGTCTGCTACTGCTGCGGCTGTATTTCGTTCGCAGCAGAGGCTACAGTCCGTCTGCGACTGTTATGATCGAACTCTGAGTCTGCTCGCCGCGTGACTGAAGAGTTGCTTGCTGTTCCTCGGTTTCCATGGCGCCGGCTACCTTTGCTGGGGTGGTGGGAAAGGCTACTCGCAAAGGTCCTGAACATTTGGTTTTTCCACAGGCTTTTCATGATGCTGCGGCAGGAAGTGGTTCTTGTAATTTTATTCACCCTATTGGGGAAAAAGATGGCTCTCCTGCCGTTATTTTTTCTGAGGCTGAGTTAAATGCTTTGAATGAGGAGGTGAAATTTACCCTTATCGGTAAGTTTGCTTTGGGATATTCTAAAATGGAGTTGGTGAGGAATTTCTTTGACTCACTACACTTCATTGGAGCTTGGAAGATGAGACTGTTGGATGGCAGACATCTATTGATTCATTTAACGGTGGAGGAGGACTATGCTCAGGTTGTTCGCAAGCTAGTCTGTTTTACATCGTGAGGATCGAAATGAAGATTATAAAATGGTCTATAAATTTTGACCCCTCTAAGGAACCTCCTGTGGTTCCTATTTGGTTCAAGTTTCCAGGTCTCCCATATCGATATTTCAATCATAATGTTATGTTTCAATTTGGCAGAGCCCTTGGTACGCCACTCTGCAAATGATGCTACCACTTATAACAGGAGTACACCTGATGCTGCTAGGCTTCTTATTGAGAGAGATATTACTCTCCTAAATGTCCATCGAATTTGGGTGGGCTCTGATCAGGACGCTGTTTGGCAGGATGTGGTTATGGAGCACAAACCTTATTACTGTCCTCGCTGCAGAATGTTTGGGCACACCAGGGATAGGTGTTATAGACTCTATCCCCCATTTAAGAGAGAAATGGTAGGACTTTTATGGGACGAAGGCCACGATGGTTTGGCTAACTGCGCCCCCCCAACATCTGCATCACTTGAAGAACAGGAACTTGATGAAGTTCTCCTTAGACAGGTTAACGAACGGATTAATATTGTTACCCCTTCACCCTCTTCTGATTTATATATGTTTGTGTGTGTGTATATATATATATGTATTATATATATGTTTGTGTGTATATATATACCCTAAACAAAAATACATGTTTGTGTGTGTGTATATATATATATATATTATATATACATACAGAAATACATATAACTTAAAATGCCCTATAATGATCATTTTTAGATTTAGAAATCACCCAAATCACAACCCGCAAATATTATTGCTCACGGCCCACCCATTGCCTCCTGATATTGTCGATCATCTTCATTGTATTTCAATGTAATCAAAATGATTTATAACTTATGCGCGTCTAAAAGTCCGTGGCGTTGGAGAAATAAATTATCATCTTAACATTGCACAAAAACCCAAAACACACTCAAGTAATTAAAGAAAAGTAGGAGGCACCTCAACTTTTTACATGGAAAAGAGAGGAAACCATGGAGACTAGCCCGACTGAAATAATTCATTATGAAGTTGAATAAAGAGGTCCACTCTGCTCTTTAATAGCAGAATATTGAGTTATAAAGTTGATCATTGTAAATGTACAATAACAGTTTATTAATAATAATCGTAGTCTGGTTGTGATGAATATATTTCTCAATGATAGCAGACTGCAAGGGACGTAGTCAATTGCTATGGAGGCAGTAGTTCGTTGTGAATGTTATAGATGGTGGTTGTAAAACCAGCTTGTCGTATAGGCAGTAGTTGAAAGTCATGATAGCAGTTGGTCGTGTGGTGCGTAGAAGGTTGCTTCGGAGCATCGACTAGCTATAGAGGTTGCAGTTGGAAGCTATATAAGTTGTGCGCCACGTAAGTCGTACTTTGGTCACATAGGTCGTTGTAGTAAAATGTGATGACGTTTATAGGCCGCAGGGGTCAACGTCGAGAGCTGCACAAGTTGTAGACCACGCAGATTGTAATTTGTCGCATATGTCATGGTAGTGAATTGTGATAACGTTTGTATGCCCCAAGGGCCAAAGTCAGGAGTGTGCACCACGTAAGTTATAGTTTGTCGCGTAAGCTGGAGTGGTGAGTTATGATGACGTTCATAAGCCACAGAGCCCAGAGTCGGGAGTTATACAATTTGTGGGCCACGTAGGGCATAGTTTGTGGTGAGTTGTGAAGACGTTTATAGGTTGTAGAGACAAGAGTTGAGAGTTGCACGAGTTGTGAACCAAACAGGTAGAAGTTGGTCATGTAGGCCGTGGTGATGAGCTGTGATGACATTCGTAGGCTATAGAGACAGGAGTCAGGAATTGCATGCATTGTAGATCACTAGGCCGCAGTTAGTCGTGTAGGCCGTAGTGATCAGTTGTGACGACATTCGTACATTTCAAAGACCGAAGTAGAGAGCTACACGAGTTGTGGACCACATAGGTCATAGTTGGTCACGTAAGTCATAGTAGTGAGCTGCAAAGAGACGGCTTTAGAAGCCTGGACAAGGTCATCGTCTTCGAGTGCATTGTTACACCGTCTTTGGGAGGCGTCGCTATACCGTATGAGGGGTATGTTGTTCTGTAGGATACCTCGTTCCTCTGCAATATACGTCGTGTTTCTGCAAGGGGTTTCATTGCAACGATTTAGGGGCAACCTACAATGGTAGACTGTGGTCAGCGTGCAGTGGTCGACAGTGGTTGGCGGCTGCAAAAGTGGGAGGTATTCGCTAGATCTATCATGTTGAAGCGATGCTAGACTCAGATCCTCCAAGCTTTATTCTTATTCTAGTTTAGAGTATCCCCCATCTCTCAAGAGGGGGGTAGTACCATATTTATAGTCTGGGAGAAGTCCCTCTGCAAATAGGAAAAGAATTCAGAGCATTCCATCAGATGGCCCGGAGATAGTCCCAAAATCGAACGACATTTGGTAAACATTTTTGTGTCTTAATGATGTCAGAATTACACAATTTTTTTGCTTGTTGGATTCGTCTCGTTGAGACGCTCGATCTAATTATAAGCTTGTTAGATTTGAAATTTGTTTGATTTTCCTATTATACAATGAAAACTTCCAAAGGCAGTCAGTTTGACAGTAAGTTCTCTGAAATCGAAGTTCTCGATGGCTTTTAATCGAATTTTGAATGTTTCATACTCAAAATTGACTCGAGATTCACGTTACGTATCACGTTTCTTATCGAATGATGGAAATTTCTTGATGACATATCACATGCACCCCTATTTACGAGTGAGACCAACTTTATCGTCCGAAAATACCCAAATTCAAAATTACACATATATATCTATATATATATATATATATATATATATATATATATATATATATATATATCTATATATATAAATTGTAGTTTAACTTTATAACAAAAAAGTTATTTAGGGTGCATTTGTTTTAGCTTTTTGAACCAAGGTTAGAACCAAAAACGTAGTTTCAAGGCATTTGATTTGTCCGCTTCCATCGCCCCGATCAAGAACACCGTTTCGCAAATGAACTATAGCCCGAACACGGCTGCTAGCATGCGTTACACAACTATGAAATAAAAATTCATGTTGTTACCCCCAAGCAAGAACACTCTCACAGCTTTACCCTCTTTCCTCATTTCCTCCTCGTGTCCTGAGGTTCGGCCCTTTTCGCCCTCTCTTTTGAGCCTATGCTTCTCACATTCCTCTATGTTTCGTCTTAAGCTGTTGTGAAGGTGAAGAAGTATCAGATGGGGAAATCACTGAACTTGTGGTTCAAAATCATGGCTTGCGGTGGCGACTCCGCCAGAACAGACGATGTCTTGCTGCTGCCGTTGGTATCTATTTTACTTCTTCATAGTGCTCTTCTAAGATCTGAACCTTTAGTTATATTGCTTCAAAATATGATTTTGATATATTTTTTGGTAATGTTAAGCTGATCTTGGTTGTTGTGGTGCTGAAATGGAGTTAAGTTGCTTAAATTTTGTTGGAGGTTTAGGTCTTGTTTGGGAATTTGAGCAATTGGATTAACATTTATGAAGAGTGTGGATGGATAATGTGCTTCAGTTTCAACCCCCTTTGTTTTTTTATCGAGCTTACTGTTGCACTTGTTACTAATCCTATAATATATTTTCAATTCTGTTTCTTGAAGGCAGCGAGATGCAGCATTTTGTGTGTTTTGTTACTAATAGAGTTTATTGGGTTTGGTTGATATGGGAAATTATACCATTATCCATTTTCAAGTTATTTAGAGAAGGGTGTTGGGGTTTCTGAATGAGAGACGGGAGCACTGTTCCTTGGGTTGTAATGATACTGATCAGGAAGCCCTGGAGGGTTTTATGGGATCTTTGTAGTTTCTCCCTGGATTGTTGATATGTTTTCAAATTTATGGGCAGATTATTATATTACCTAGCATATATCAACTAGTAGTAAATAATATCGGGCAGAATTAAGAGCTTCCTTCTTTGCATTGCTGTATTAAATTTCATATTTTAATTGCACAAATTATTTCCTTTTAGCTGAATATTTAGATTAGAAATATGTATTATTAAACTACCTAAAATAGATTATACATTTTATTATATACCTAAAATAGATTGTGCAGGCTATTATTTATTGGAATGAAAGCAACAGAAAAAAGGCATTCAACCTATATACTCAAAACATTGACACGGCATTAGAGCCACATCGAATTGCTCTGGTCTGAATCTTCGGTGTCTTCAGGGCTAGTCTTTGAAATCGTTCTTCCATCGACTTAGAGCTAGTTCATCTTCGCCGACACCTTCGACTGTCGAAGAGTCTAGTCCGCTCGACTTCTCGCATAGCTCGTCTGCTTCGCCGACATCCTCGCCTAAACTGCTAGTCGCTTCAACGTCTTCGTCTTCTCGTTTGGTTCGACTGATTAACATCTTCGTCTGAACCTCTCGCTCCGTCTGCTTCTCCGAGACTTCTCACTTCGCCTGCTCGTTCTGCTCGTCTGATCGACATCTCAACTTCTTCGCCCGATCGACATCTACGCCTAGACTTCTCGCTTTGTTTGCTTGTCTGGTTCGGTCGACCGAGCTGTTCGCTCTTCTAGACTGCCACGATTGCTTCATCTACTTCATCTATTCGTCTGCTTCATTTGTTCATATGTTCATCTGTTAGTCTGCTTCGTTTCCTCACTACAAGTAGGACTCAACACGATTCAATCCCTCCTGAACAAATATCACACAATCTTGCTCCCACTAAAATAGCGCACGATCCTTCTCTGTTCACGCCAAACAACCTGCCTACTCGAGCCCTTGACAAACTTTATTCTTCGTACACCACTACAGCCATTCGTCGACAATTCTATTTAACATTTCTTCAGAAATCTTAGCTACTAGGTTCACCAGGAAGAAATATGTCGCACCGAAATTTCAGCTCGAGATGTTTTTGAAAAGGAAGGAACTTCGGGTTCATATTGATGGGTCTTCTCCATCATCTACAGAGCCAAAAGATCTTGGTCAATGGGAGGTAAAGAATGCTCAGATTGTTTCTTAGATTTGAGACTCATATGGTGAACAATTTACGATCTCTTGAGACGGCTAAAGAAATGCGGGAAAACTTGAAGCGCGTTTACAATCAAAATAACATTGCAATACGCTTCAATTGGAACTTGATATTAGTAATTATAGTCAAGGCAATGTATCAATTGAGCAATATTATTCTAGCTTTCTAAATTTATGAAGTCAATATTCTGGCATTATCTATGCTAAGGTATCAAAGGAGAACTTAACTAGTCTTCAAGTTATTCATGAAGTGAGTCGTCGCGATCAGTTTTTTATGAAGCTCGGACCTGAATTTGAAACTGTTCGGGCTGGATTGTTGAATAGAGATCTCGTTCCTTGTTTTAATGTATGTTTCGGTGAATTACTACGTGAAGGATAAAGATTGGTGACACAAGCAGCTATCAGTGCAGCTGATGGATCATCAGAAATAGTCAATGTTGCATATGCTGCCTGAACCAAGGGAAGGAAACAAAGCAGTGTTACAGCTACAAAGAATTTGGTCATATTGCTCGCCAATTTAGTAAAAAATCAACAATTATTGCAAGGAAAACGGACATATTGTTAAGGAGTGTCATACACGTCCTCAAAATCGCAAATCACAAGCCTTTCATGCTGGGGTATTCAACTCTCACAATCCTAATTCGACATCCACAGTAGCCGACAAAAATCAATCTATTCACACCAGAAATAGTTCAACAAATGATTCTCCTGTCTTTTTTGCTCTTTGCCTTTAAGGGAAATGTAAGACTATTACTTCTATTCATTCTCCTTGGTTTGTTGATTCTGGTGTCACAAATCATATGACTGACACATCTGATTTATTGCATAATCAACTCCCATATACTGGTACTAAACATATCCAGGTTGTTGATGAAAATAATATTCCGATTACGACATTGTAGAATACCTTGTTACTCCGCAATGTACGTCGAGATTCTACAACGCACGTCGTGATTCTGCAACGGATTTTCATTACAACGAGTTGAGAGTGCCGACATTGGATGACGATGGTCGACGGGTAGTGTTCAACAGTGGTCATCAACTGCAGGATTGGGAGATATTCGCCAAATTTGGGGTGCAGAAGCAATGTTGGACTTCCACTCCTCCAAGATTCAAGGTCTCCCCCTCCCTCAAAAGGGGGGTAAGGTCATATTTATAGTATGCGAGAGGTCTTTCTGCAAATAAGGAAGAAATTTAAACGACTCCATCAGACGGACCAGAGAGATTTCCTCGATCGTGAGGCGTTCGATGAACATTGAGTGTGAAGTCAAAATTGAGCGATCCTGAGCTCATTAGATTTGTCTCGTCGATAGGCCCGATCTAACTATAAGCTTGTCAGATTTGAAACCCGTCTGATCTTCCAATTATGCACTTTCGAAAGCGATTTAAAGACTTCATATGAGTCTGATTTGACTCAAATTGGTCGAATTTTGAAGTCGTTGGACTCACCTTATCCAACTGGTCAGTTTGACTATAAATTGCGGAAATCAAAGTTTTGGATGACATTTAATCAAAGTTTGATAAATTCTTACTCAAACATTACCTCAAAATTCATGTCATGCCTTAAGATTCATGACGAATGATGAAAATTTGTTGGTGTGTCAATAACCAAAAAATAGATCAATACATTTTATTTACATCCAAACAAATAAATACATTTCAATTACTCTATTTCTAAAATATATATGTTCTAAAAATATCCAATCAGGCCTACTTGGCTAGGAGGATTAGGTTTAAGTAAATAAATCTAGTAAATTTAAATTTAGAAATTTTTATAAGTATTAAAGTCTTGGATTGTTTGGGATCAATTTTTGTTTTATATTTTTGTTTTTGAAAACCAAAAACAGAAAAACAGTATATATTTATCTATTTTTTGTTTTCTTTCTTAATTTTATTTTTAAAACGCCCAAAACATGGACAATGTACTTTTATCTGTTTCTAAAACAAATTTTCCGTACTTGGCTTCACCTTTGGTCCCACGCGCAACAGTAGTCTCAGGCACTACAACAGAGAAAGCAAAACTTCAGAGGCTGGGGCTCATACAGTTGGATCAAGTGCAGAACAGGGAGGAGGTCGCAAACAGGTCTAGGGATCCTGCGACTTTTGTGGACAGGGGAGTAGAAGGGAAAAGTTTATGGTGCAGGAACATGAAGGCGTAGCTCTAGGCAGAGCAAGGAAGGCCGGGACGCAGGTGCGGCAGGTTTGAGACGTGAAGAAGGAATGGATGGTGCATATAGGGCAGACAAACCTTACGGCACAATGAAAAGTCGAATGGAGAAGGCAATGTGCAGTTAGGTTGAGTACAGAATAGGGCTGCGTGCAAGTCGAAATGATGAGGGACTCGATTTCTGCCTCTGTGAACAGGTGAAGCAAAGCAGGTGAAGGAGGCAATAGGGGACGAGAGCAAGAGGAGGCTTTGCGGTTTTCAAATCTCTAAATTCCGTAAAAAAAATAATAATAATAGAAAATATCCAATCAGACATGTTTTATATTTTTAAAAATAAATAAATTAATTATTCTAATGCCAAATGTGTTTTCTAAAATCAAAAAAAAAAACAAAATAAAAATAATCAAAGAAAAGTGATCTCAAATAGAGCCTAAAATTGTATATAATATATATTAAATCAGATTGAATTCTAATAAATTATTTGAAATATACATTTTAAAATTTGAAGGAAGGAAAACAAGATGCACAGAGAGTAGCACAAGATTTAAAAAAGTAACCAATTTTTAGAACTGGGAAATTTGTTTGGTAAGATTTAACCAAAACTTTGACTCAACCTTGCAACCAAACAAGCCCCTTACTCTTCAAAAGTTTATCGGAGGTAATGATTTTGTTTCGCATAAAATGAAGAAAATAGAATCATCTATAAGCAACTCAATGTGCCCTACCAAAATACCAGAAAATAGAAAATGATACCTTTTCCAAACGATGCTATAATGAGGAAGTATAGACCTGTAGTCTTACAGAAAAGTGGGATCTTCCCACTATACACGACGATACAATGAAAAGGTATTATAGTCTACAATTGAGTTCACTTATCACCTAAAACTACATATGCACTTTATTTCAGAAAGCAATAGCCAGTTGGAGGGCCTTATTTGCATGTAAGGTGAAACTACTCAACAATCTAGTCGGCAATTACTTGTTGGTTGAAGCACCAGACGGTTATATTAGCTGGTTTTGAATTGATCAAGAACACGACAACTAAGAAAATCAATGATCTATGGCATTAATGGAGGAACAGAAAACCATACAATGTCACATAGTTAGATACTCCTAGGAGGAAATGATCTATGAATAGAAAGATTAGAAAAAAGCTAGAATTCACATGCAGAAATAATCTGGGACTCTGGGAAGTAACTCACTGATCATTGCCCACGCCTAGAATACATTGTGCCAGATGAGTCAGATATGGCTCAGTCTGTGAACCGCTGCTAAGAATAGGCCCGAGACTCTGAAGCTCGACATTGAAATCGTTCTCAAATTTTCTGCAAATTTGCCACAAAAACCGTCAAAAATGGGCAGTGAGCTTCAAAACCCTGCCAGGTCTAGGTTTATGAGCACCTACCTAATAGAATCAAAGAATATGGGGTTCTCAGCTGCTTTTGGAGCCTGACTTCTTCCTCTTGATTTTCTTTCCTTCGATTTTCCTAATCCAAAACTATAGGACTCTGCTGCATCAACCATATCAGTTATATAGATGGATGGCACCAACAACTGGATGGAAGCAGCGTATTGAAGGCATATTGACTTCAGTCTTTCCACTTTCTGAACACGCAAAATCAAATCACAAACAAATAGCTAAGCAATCTTGAAGCATAAATTTGATTGACTACTACAGATCTTTAGCTCCATAAAGTAAGCTAGCATCATTTACAAAAATATACAATAAGAGAGTAACAAATCCAGTGCTTCAAATTACTCCATATTTCTTTGTGTTAATTTAACGTAGTAAGTACACTATGTACAAGAAAAAGAAACCCAAATGTCAACTAGAGCAAATTATCATAGGAAACAGAAAATGACCTTGTAAAAAAATCATTAAATGATTTGTAAATTAATATACAGCACTAGAAACCAGTCTCACCTTGACAAGCAGAGGTAAAAGAAGAAGACATTCTTTCAAGCATTTTTGAAGAAAGAAGTCATGTAATTGGATCACCTAATCCATATTAAAAAACCAAATAACTAATGGATAGCAATTACATATTCAATAGCAAAAATTTTACCCAAAACAAGCATAATTAATGAAGAACCTCATCTATGCTCTTAACAGTTTGAAGTCGATCATGCATCAGATGCCAATTTGGTTCAAGAACCTGAAGAGAATGAACAACAGAAAATTGTGTGGAGGATCCCAGTAAAAAACCATCACATTAATAAGTTTTTACTCTTACCTCGAATGTTAAATAATGTAGAAGGCTATTGATAAATTTAAGCATGCTACGACAGAGAATAGAAGACCGTAAGATGCTTGTCCCAATTATGTTACAGCAACGGAAACCCTAGAAAACATAATAGAGTCGATTGGATGGATCAAATTGAAAAAAAAATAAAAATCAAATGGAAGAAATATGAGGTCGTACTTGATGTACTTGCCATGCCACACAAAGTTGGCGCTCAACATGTTTACAATGGAACAGAAACTGAAAAATTAACTGATACTTTGTCAGGGCCTTTCTTGATATGACAAGTGAGAGAGGCCACTGCACCTGAGCCGCAAATTTGATCATCAGAATTTTATACTTAAGTTTTCGAAACAAGAGAATTCATATTCACGGTACCTTATATGTACAATACCTTGTAACTCAGGGAGAATGTTTCTATGCCAGTGATGTTTATAGGCTCTTGCGGATCACCAATGTCCAAAGCAGGCTTACTAGCACCAGCATGAATAGAGCTCTCCAGATCTTTTAATGTAGACAGCTTCCCGAGCAATGAGACTCTTTCCTGCATAGCAGAAAAAATGGAAACAAAAGAAAGGGTAATGTAGTATGATGCAAATTTTCAGCATTACAACTTTACCACACAGCACGTTAACTCCTCATGACATGGGTCTGCAGCAGCAGCTGTAGAGCGGAGAGCAAGGTCGAGGAGTGTCTGTAATGTTACAAAGTATCAGCCAGATCTTAAACTAATCAATATCAAAAGCCTTTTCTAAAATAAGAGATTCTTGAGAATCACATGCAAATAGATATTAAACCTGAAGCTTTTCGACGGATGTATCCTCAGGCCTTTTCACAAGTTCCTCCATAGCAATGTCCATAAAATGGACAAGAAAATCACCCTGCAAAACTATGGAGAACTCAAAATTCTTCTTTCCTCAAAGGGATGTTCTTCAAAATTCAACAAGTTAAGTCATCCTAAGTTGGCCTTAAGAAATAGATGATCATTAGCACCAGATTTACACATTATCAGAAATTTTGCAATTGTGCGTGTTCATGAAAGAAATGCATGCAGATTAAGCTTATGTTTGCATATTAAAGCAAATGTAATCGTAAAGCGTTACTGGAAGCCTGATTTTAGTGCAAAAACCAACCATTCAATAGTCATTCTCTTCGAAAAGCAATGGCAATATCCGGAATAAAAATCTTGTTTAGCTTCCTAGGCCACTAGATAAGCCTTCCAATGGAGCTCACAAAATTTAAACCAGCAAATTGACTCGACAAGGCTGATACTAATGTTGTCACAGTTTAAACTGTAAGAAAACCCACATTTCTGGTATCAAAAATATAAAAACATCAAATATCATATTCATAAACGAATGTCTAAAGAACTTCTCTAAGGTATATGGGGATCATTACATGTGGCTAATGAAGAATACGATTATGAGTGCCATAATACAATATGCATCATCATCATTAATAACTTTATCCCGACTATCTAAAATTGGGTTCAGGAATCCTCATTTTCCAATTTTCTTATGATTGTTACATGAGCTGTTAGCATTAACTTTACACAACTTAAATATTTTTGCATGAACTTTTATCCATTTTATCCACCCATTCTTCCATCCCAATTGCTTTCGCTCCACCAATTCTTCCACCCATTCATTTGTCACAAACTTTACCTAGCAACCTTATGGACATTAATTTAAAACCATCATGTGTGAAAAAGCATTTTAGATGAATTGCCAATAATATTTATTTTAATATTCTTATTTCAAAAATTTCATTATAGATCACTTCCAGCCAACCCACATGGTAATCAATAATCATTTGCCTCACAATGACACCCAAGCCCCCTACTTTCCCATCATAAATTTTCCATTACACTTACGAAAAAGAAATCTTTAAATGTATAAACTCAACTAAGCCCTAAAGCAAATGTAGGCATCTTACCTCCTTTTTTCCTTTCTAATGACACTGCCCAATTTACAAAAACAATACCCCCTCCCCCTCCCACTCCCCCTCCCCCTCCCATTCACCACTCCCACTCCCACTCCCCTCCCCCTCCCCTCCCCTCCCCTCCCCTCCCACTCCCATTCCCACTCCCATAGCATATGAAAAGAAAAATTCTCCCCATGGTCCAAAAAGAGACTTTACCACCACAAAAATTAAGATAACTCTTCTCTCACATCAATCCAACCCTCCCCATAAAATAAAAGCACCTTAACCCCATCACTGAATCTAAAAATAAAAAAATAAAAAAATAAAACTAGCCACTCAACCTAAACCCTAATCCTAGCAATGAGAATTAAAATATATATATATAACGATGTAAAGCTTCTGCGTCTGCCCACCAAGTCTACGTCTACATCAAAATCATTTGTCTTGGTTCATCGAATTTGATTCAATAATTTTAGACATCTTTTTACACGATAATGTTTGACTATTTCAAGAGGTTCCATAGTTACTTGGTGTTGCTAATCCCTTACATATATTGCCCTACAAAAAATGGTCACATGATCTCTTCTTGCCAAAGATGGATCACCCTTCACACCACCTTCTTTAGGATATAATCCCAAAGGGAGCGAGTTCACTATTTTGGCATACGTCCAATTCTTTTTCTAGCAACCTTTAAACTCTCCACTCTCCCACATGAAGTTGTTTTCACCTCAAGAATAACAATATAGAACATGCATGGACTGTATTTTGTCCCATAATCTTTTCAATCTTTATTTTAATTTTCATAAACAATATGTATATTAGTCATTTTAAGATAAGTTTGATTATAAAAACCTCTATCATAGATAGGGAACAAATGGCCAAACCAAAATTAAATAATGATTATTAAAAAAAATATGTTGTGTTGCTTCTAGATTTTTTGTTAGGACTCTCACTTTCCCTCTCTTTCCTTCTTCTTCCCTCTCTTTCCTTCTTCCTTAACCTCTAAGGCGATTCTACAAATCTTCCACAATAACTCTACATTAACCTTTCATTGTGAGTGTTCAAACCACTTAAACCCTATTCTTTAACACTCCCTCTAATGCAATGATAACTCAATAAATCCTCCTAATTTGGCCAAACACCACCTTAAAATTCTCACTTTTCACATGATTAATATGGCTAAGCAATATTTTTAAAGTAAAACATAAACATAACCAGTATAATAGTAGTTTATAAGTTTACCTATACATCCCCATAATATTAGCTTATTGCATAAACTACTAAAACATAAAACTTAGAGCAGAGATTAAGTTGCCTCTAATATATTCCAAAGGTCCCCATTCAAAAAAATAAAATAAAATAACTAAATTAATGAGAGATCCAGGAATTGACACCCTTTCTTCTTAAGAAACTTCTTTATTTTAAGCATTCAATGTTATTTATACCCTCAATCTTTTGTATAAAAGATACAAGATAACTTGGCCTGATACAACTAAATATTACTTCAACTTTCAATCTTATTGATAGATAACTAGCAATTTAATACCCACACAAATTTTATATCGAATGATTGCATTCTATTCTACTAATATTAAGACATTATCCTATAAATCTTTTCTCCATTATCTCACATTTTCTACTTATTTCAATTGGCGCCAAAAACATACAATAGGATACCTCACATTGAATATATTTTGTAAAAAAATATACGAACCATACAAAAAATATAGTGACTAGGTATTGATCCCTAACATAAATTTCACTCTACAACTACTTATTACACTAAACAATGATCCATCATACAAATTAAGAACAACTTGAACATAAATTTACTATTTATTTTCATTAATGCAAAATAAATCAACTCTCATTATAACCACTCATAAGTGTTCTCGAGATCAATAAAAGTTATATAAAGATCCCTTCTCTACTCGATACTACTCCATTAATTGCCTTGGACCAAAAAAATCACTTACAAAGAAGTAATTTCAAGAAGAAACAACATGATCAGATTGACCAAATTTTCTAATTATAGTCTATCATACTCTTTCATGAATTAATAACATTAAATTTGAATACTTTATCAATGCCACAAGTTTGAACATCTCATGTAATCTTAAATATGACTACCTACATGTTGCTTGTTCAATTTTTTGGATTTCAATCTTAAAATTACATTGAAATAAAATGTCAACCAAATCACTCCAATATAACCCATAATTACCTTAATCTCACTAAGCATCTCCAAGGAACCAAAAGCATGACAGTCATGCATCTTATTTAAAACTATATCTAATATTTTTTTCAATCCTCGGAGTACCATATTATTTTATTCATTATACTCTTCCAAAACTATTTCTTCCTTCAAATTCGCATTTGATAATTTCTCAAAATAAAATTTTAACTTTCAATGATGCTTCTACCTTTAACTAAAAATCTTACTAAATTTACTTTTAATGTGTTTTAACTTATCAAAATTTAGATCTTGCTTTCACTATTTTATATCCTTTTCCCTTGCCCCAATACCTAGTCAATCATATAACTCATGAAAAACTATGCTTAGCTTGCTACTCATTTTCACGATTTGCAGCTTTCCCATACAAATGTAAACATCTATAACTGTAATGATTCCAACACTAAAATAGCTAAAAGAACGTTAGCACAATAACACCACATTAAAGTCAAGGAATTGAAACAAGGAAATAATAAGCACTTATTTAAATGGAAATAAAGTACTGGATTACCTGGTCCAGAAGAAAATATCTCTTCATAGATCGCAATTTTCCAATCAGGCCATACTAGAAGGAAAAAAGGAAGGCAAACAATACTAAGTTACTAAAACAGGGCAATATAACCTAGAATGCTTCAGATGAATTTAAAAGTGCTGAGCTATTGCACCTTTTCCTTAACAAGATTTAGCAGTTCACAACTTGCAAAATCATAAGCAATTTTGACACATTTCAGATAATGATGATCTGACTCGAAGCTTGTCAATTTTGAATTTTCTGATGGGGGCACCTAACCAAAATGTAATATGTTGGTTGCAAATATGCTAAGAAAGAATGCCCTAATTGACTGATTCAACATGATAGCAAGTTTATAGTACACCTGAACATTGTGTCCGCACTCTCTCATGACATTTAAATATTTCCCCGTAGTCAAAATCATTCCTGCAGCACTTCTAAGGAAGCTAGGAATACTATCTTTGAGGCTGTAGCGCTGTTGCCAGTATTTGGCATCATAATCTAGTGTAAGACTTTCCTGTTCAAAAGTGATTCCAAGTTTTTGATCAGATAACAATACATGAAATTCCCAAAACATGACAACGTATGAAGTACCTTTTTCAAGGACTTGTTTTCAGCAATGAAAAATTCATCGTATGGATCATCGATAACCCCCTCATAGACCCACCTACAAGACAAAAAAAATATAAGGAATGAAATTGTTGGAGAATCTCTAAGCTTTTTTAATCCAATAAGATATTCAAAAACTGATATACAAACATTCCCAGAATAAGTAGAAGGCGAGACATGGGCATAAAACAATCATACAAAGTAGGTTCTCTACCAATTAAGTTATTAAAAACAACCCCAAAATAAGACACACCTCTCTAATATAGACAAATAGGGAGAACTTGCACTCTGTGTCATCTTCTCAAGCAATGCACGGACTGTAGTATCACCAGCCATGGCCTTAGCCTGCCCTAGTATATGTTGAATAGTTTAATTCCGTGAAGGAACTACAATATTGCAATTTACAAATGAACAAAAGAACAACATAAGTAGATAATGCTAACAATAAAAAAAGCAATGTATTGCACAGCATGACAAGCAATACACAAATTTAAAGCAATCAGAGCAATGCATAATGTCACAAAGTAAATTCAAGTGAGAATGACATGCAAAAATTAACAGCAGTCCATAATACAGGTAGATGAAGTGTATACCTGATTTTGCAAGAGGTTGAGAGTACCCGAACCAAACAAATTGCCTGAAGATGCCTTTTCAATGACTATGGATAAAGCATGCAGCACTGCCATCATTGGCTGAATGTTGGACATTAAATATTGAAAAGTTTACAACAAATTAAGACAATGATTTTAATAGAAATGCATTTACCTGACAAAAAAACCACAACCCTTGTACAGAAAGTCTTCCAAGGCGAAATTGATGCTCAAGCTGCGCAGCCATGGCTTGGTAATCCTAATGAAAGGAAAGAATTCAAGCACATTAAGCTAAACACCAGCTTCCAAAATGTGTGTACTCTGTTCAACACAAGGTTTTGTTTTATGTTTAAAACCAAAAGGGTGGTAAGAATTTTTTTCTCTTAGTGCATACTGCAAAAATTGAACTCATTACTAGAAGGTCGGTTTGGAATTACGCAAGCGAAGAAGCGTCATTCCAGTGCAAGAATTGTGTCTTGGAGAAAACATCTTTTAGAAGGCTAAAGGATTTCAGATTATTTCCCATTGAAGAAAATAGTTATTTACTCACTTCACTTCCAATTGCCATAGGATAAATTGGGACCAAATTAAAGGCTAAAAAGATGGCATATACCATTAGACAAACTGACAATGCTTCCCCACTTCCACAATCACATCCCTTTACGTCACCTCAACCATTAGTAATCAATTTATAGCCACATACCAAGTTCTAATGTGTATCCCACCTAAGACAAACAGGATGATAATCTGGGACATGCATATTCTCATTTCACATAAAATCTATGATAAATGTACCTGAGTTTCAAATTAATTCTATTCAGATTAACAGAGGTCAAAAAATTTGAAGGAAGAAAAAAAAAAATACTACTAACGTGATCACAATTAAATTTGAAATAATAAATATCCGGCAGTAAGTTTTTGGTTGAATTTTACTAGATTCCTGTTGGGATGGATGCTACTTGATTAACCAAGCAAAAGCATAGCATATGGTGAATTTGGTGCCAATGAAACAGCATTCAAGTTCATGCTAGTATTTACTTAAACTTATGTTCTACAACCTTTCTACAACCTTTCTGCAACCATTAGTTGCCTCCATCCGGAACTTTTGACTTCTAAAAAGTAATTTCTTTACATAGGGTAGATGGTATATTTTTTACTTTATTTATGTGCTTTATATTTCATCAGCTTTTCAGTTTCTTGCTCTTCATCTCACTTTTCGAAGTTATAGCCCATCCTCAGGTAAATAGAAAGATGGTGGATATCAAACGAGAGTACAATTCCTTAATCAAAGTTAGGAATATGAAATCTCTCACAAATCAACAGTAACTACCATAGATGCTCGCCTGTAGCTGAAGGAAATGAGTTCATCAGCATTTACTCCACAACTAAGACGTGCTTTTATCAAGCCTAATTTTGCCTTCATCTGCAACTTCCACCATTACCCAAAATGGTTGAGGTCTTGAAATTTTATGGTTTGATATCTTGGGCTAAAACTGAACCAATACATTAGACAAATTACTCATACATTTTAATTAGAGCTCGTTCAGAATTATCTAATAAATGAATCAAAACGGCTTGAATACTTTATAAATAGTTAGTTTGTACATAAACAAACCAGAATAACTTAGTGCCGATTCAATTATAATCATAAACAATATCTTTTAAAGTTCATGAATAAGTTCTATAAGAAGCCCAATTTAACCTGATTAAGGCTCGATATAAAACTTCATCCAAAATCAATTAAAATTTTCATTCTTAGCATAAATTAATGCAAAAATTAATCATTAATTATCATATTTACTGTTTAATAGCTTATAAAACTAAGTATTAAATTAATATTAAAATGTTAATTTAATTAAATTACATTACAAATAATCATCATTTATATAAATGAATATTTTTTTAATTAATTTATTATTATTAACCATTAAGAATAAACCAATTTTCTCCCAAAGTGTCTCCAAATCAAACATAGCATTCTTCTAAACATATTAAAAGAACCAAAACTCAGCTTTTTCCCCAAAAAATGACGTCACCACCGTAAAATCCTGAAACACTATCTTTCTCCCCCAAAACATCGGCCTCCAAGATCTTGAGGACAAAAGAGCAAGGAAGGCGATGAGAGCTTTCTAAAGAATGTGTGAAGGGATCTTGTTGGAGAAGGCAATAATGGGACCTTCCTAGAAGAAAGCATCTACAGGACCAACCGTGTGTGAACAAATAGGAGAGTTCATGGAACTAGAAGGCGGATCATGCCAGGGAAGGCATTAATCAGAGAGGCAACATGTGAATCAGATGAAGAGATGCACCTAAAGCCTCAAGGAGCTGCATTCCTTTATATTTTTTTGCTAGATAGCATTTATTTGTGAATTTTTATTTTTATTTTATTTTTTTGCACTCTATGCAACTAGGTAAGCATATAGAATATTTATGTATCTACATGTTTAAAGTATACTTGTTTTTAATGATCGCAATTATTTATCATTTTTTGTAATAAAAGGTATATCGCATAGCTCATCGCAGTATGATGACAATACCATAAAACATACAATTAGATTTATAAAATTGTCAATGCAACAATGACTAATCATCATCAAGCAAAAACAAAAGCATGTGAGACTCTGGGTAACATAAATATAATAGCCTAAGGAGGAGATTATAGTTTTGAGGATGACCAACTAGAAAAACTTTTTTTGCAAAGAAGGTGAAAAAACATCTCAAGTATGGAATGAATTCACTCTGATAACACTTTGAGGCAATGTAATCATTACAAATATAAATTGCTGAACGATAGGAGAAGAGGGTGGGGGGTGGGGGGAACGGGTGGACAACAACATAATACAAATGACGCTTTAATGTGAAAGGAGAACAATATAGTCTGAAAGTCGGCTTAATATCTCTAGGCAACCACTATTTCTAACAATTAAGTTTGATTTTGCAAGTAATAGCCATGTCAACAATTTGAAATATGACAATGTTGAAATGAGTAAAACTATCACATAGATAAGTGTGTGAGTTGCCAATTACTTTTATTTAGTATGAGATGCTTCTGTTGTAATGAAAACTTCAAACCAAAATTATGAGAAAAGGGCATGCACCAGAATAAAGGGTGATTGTGCAACTAGTTAAGAGCTTAGGAAGAAAAACTTGAGAAACTTGTTATATTGAATTAGTAGAGTCAATGTAACAACAGATTTATAAAACACTAATCAAGATAAACATTATATGATGACGAATAGTCATTTTTTGCTAATAAACGAATACTTCATAGAAGAATCCTATTTTCCTTATGTGCCCTGGCCTCATAAGGCAAAAGATACACATGATATCTTGTAAAGATTTTTAAACAATAAGGAAACTGAGGAAAAAGTTGCGATCATAAGGATAAATAATGCTACATATTACACTTCAATGATGAATATGTTAAAGACAAAGCTTTAATTCTATAAGAAGCTTCCTCTTGCAGTAAAGTTCACGTGTTGTTACACACATATATGCACTGGCTAGTATAAAATAGAACTTCTACAACAACAATAACAAGCCTTTATCCCGCTAAATGGGGTTGGCTACAAGAATCCTCTTTCTTCATTGTGCCCAGTTGAGTGTCATATTTTCATTTAATTTTAATAATTTGAAATCATTATTTATACAACATGGCAAAGTCTTTTAAGGTCAACGTCTACATTTCTTAACATAAGTGGAATCTAAAATATCTATTGTCCTAACCAGATCATAAGATAGTCAATGTTTAATGTGACCAAACCATCTAAGACAACTCTCTCTATAATCTTGTCTGCTACTAGAGCTACATATCCTTAATGACTTGAATATAAGTCATATCTACACGTTTCTTTTTCATAACTCTCCAAAGAACTTCTCTTGGATCTTATCGTAAGTTTTTTTCCAAAATAAATAAAAAACATAAATAGATCCTCCTTACTCTCTTTGTACTTTTGCATCAAACCTCTCAATAAATATATAACTTTCATAGTAGATTTGTCTGGCATAAATCCAAACTGATTATAAGAAATTTTGTATCACGTCTTAACTTATGTTCAATTATTCTCTACCTTAATTTTAATGTATGACACATTAACTTAATTCCTTTATAATTTGCACACTCTTGTGTATTCCCTTTGTTCTTAAAAATGGAGACCAAAATATCCATCATGCACTTCTCAGACATCTTTTTAATATTTAAAATAGTATTAAAAGTTTATTAAATCAAGAAATTCTCAAATCTACTAAATATTTCCATACTTCTAATTCGATAACATCAAGTCCTATTGATTTTTCACCCATTGATTTTCTTTCTAGCCTCTTCAACTTCTTTTTCACTAATGTGACGGTAATAATAAAATATTTTATTATTATTAGTGATATTAAGATCACTAAAGTCGAATATATTTTCAAAAAATTCATTGAAAAGCTTATCAAAATATCGCACCCACCTATGTTTAATACCTTCATCAATGAAAAGTACTTTTTTAATTTAGAGGGTTGTGTTAGGTAGTCGAGAACTAGCATAAAATTTTTGTTAAAAAAATCATGACATGAATCCTCTAAATTAAAACTTCTGAGATAAAAAAATATTATTGAGATAATTAGGAATAATGCTAAATATATGGTAATTTTCCAATAATATGTGGTTCATGTTTGGTGCGATAGAACAACAAATGCACTTGCCCGAGAAGAATTTTATCATTTATTGTGTAATTAAAAGAAATGATACTTCTGCAACATTATTGTATGTATTTAAATTTAAAAAGAAGAAATCTTCTAGTTCATGATAGAGGTTCTTGCTATAGATGTCCAAATGAAGATGGATGAAAGAAGAATATGTCCTTTTCTTGAGGTATTTAATAAAGTTCATGATTTGTTCACACACACACCACTTCTAATTTATTTTTATCAGAGCTTTAGAGTGTCAAAGAGATGTTGGACGGCAAAATATATAGATACACTAATTTTGACATTTTTTTATGTTAGGTTCTAAGGACTCCACCACTAATTTATTCTTATCAAGCATAGTGGTATCAAAAATTTGTCAATAATAACTCTCTTAGTGGCCTTTACATATAGATGATATGGCTATGAAGAAAAAAATATTGTTTGATAAATACTATAATAATTGTAATCTTCCAATATCAATTGGCATTGTTTTAGGCAATAGAAATAAAATAAAAATGATAAATTTATCTTTTAACTCTATCAACACTAGAGACGTAGTTGCGATACAATTAATGATGCAAGTTTATATGCACTTTACAATGAATGTGTAAGAACGTATAGAAATCATAGTTGACAAATTTCCTTTAGTTGGTGAAACATGTGATAGTATAGCAAGCTACTCTTCAGATTATATGAGAAGGAAAGTATATGAAAAGAAAAAATATGATGCCTGCATATAAACATATTACACTATTCATACTATGAAGTAAGAGATTGATTTGTACATGGATGATAACATTTTAGAGAACTTAGAAAAGAAGATAACTAGTAGTATTCTTTCCATATTAAATTAGAGTTGGCGAGTAATAGTTTAATCAAAGGTAAAAATCTCTTAGACAGCATGAACAGAAATTATAAATAAGTAATGATATAAAATAGTCTTATATATGTAGTCGACATAAAATAGTTTAGATTAATTATATGGTATTTATAACTACAATATAGTATAGTGAACATGAAAGTAACTATAAAAATAACGAGAAATACAAATATAACTAGAATAATGCCCTTTGGCATCCAAGACCAGCAACCCGAAATTTTTTTAAGAATTTGTTCGATTAAACTACCTAAAAAAATACAACAACAACAACAACAACAAAGCCTTAATCCCACTGAGTGGGGTTGGCTACATGAATCCTTTTTCTCCATTGCGTCCTATTTAGTGTCAAATTTTCGTTTAATTCTAATAAATTAAGATCATTTTTTATGCAATAAGCCCAAGTTTTCCTAGGTTTGCCTCTGCCTTTCTTAACATAAGTTGTATTTAAAACATCTACTCTCCTAATTGGATCATCAAGTGGTCGACGTTTAATGTGACCAAACCATCTAAGGCGACTCTCTCTAATTTTATCCGTCACTCGGTGCAACTCCAACCCTTTTACGGATATATTCATTTCGCATTTTGTCTCTAAGTGTAAAGCCACTCATCCACCTAATCATTCTCATCTCGGCAACACTTACCTTAACATTATGCTTCTCTTTTAAAGGCCAACATTCAGCACCATAGAGCATTGGAGGTCTCACCACCATCTTATAAAATTTTCCTTTCAGCCTAAGTGGTACTTTTCTATCACACAATAGGCCGGACGCATTCCTCCACTTCAACCAACCAACCTGAATTCTACTATTAACATCCCCATCTATATCACCATCGCTTTGAACAATGGACCCGAGATATCTAAATCGGTCACACCTTTTAATAATTTGATCACCCAAAGTTACACTGTTGTCACTAGACCTACTATTACTAAAATTACATTCCATGTATTCAGCTTTTAGTTCTACTCAAACGAAGACCTTTAGACTCCAATGTAGACCTCCATAATTCAAGTTTTTCCTAGACTTTTTCTCTTGTCTTATCCACAAGGAGAATATCATCGACAAAAAGCATACACCAAGTTACATCCTCTTGTAAATGCCCGAGTAAGACCATCCATAAATAAAGCAAAAAGATATGGGCTTAAAGCCGATCCTTGATGTAAACCAACGGAAATAGTAAAATACTTGGTCAATCCTCCTTCGGTTCGAACACATGTAATAGCTCTAGCATACATATCTTTAATGACTTGAATATAAGTCATATCAACACCTTTCTTCTCGAGGACTCTCCAAAGAACATCTCTGGAACCTTATCATAAGCTTTTTCTAAATCAATAAAAATCAAATGTAGATCCTCCTTATTATCTCTCGTACTTCTCCATCAAACCTCTCAATAAATGTATAGCTTCCATGGTAGACACTGCCCGGCATAAATCCAAATTGATTATGAGAAATCCTCGTAATACGTCTTAACCTATGTTCAATTACCCTCTCCCATAATTTTAAAGTATGACACATCAATTTAATTCCTCTATAATTTGCACACTCTTGTGCATCTCCTTTATTCTTAAAAATAGGGACCAAAATGCTCTTTCTCCACTCCTCAAGTATCCTTTTAGTTTTTAAAATAATATTAAAAAGTTTAGTAAGCGAAACCCCAAATCACCTAAACATTTCCACACTTCGATTGGGATATCATCGAGTCCTACGGACTTTCCCCCTGGTTTCTTTTAAAGCCTCATCAACTTCTTTTCTACTAATGCGACGGTAAAAATGAAAAGTTTTATTTTTATTAAAGATATTAAGATCACTAAGGTCAATCGTACTTTCACGATCATCATTAAAAAGTTTATCAAAATTACTCACCTATCTATGTTGAATATCTTTTTATAAGAAAAGCACTTTTCGATTTTCAATGCTTTAATACACTTTACTTGAGTTAAATCTTTACTTTTCTTTCTCTTTGTTTGCTAGTTTATACGTATATTTTTCACCTTTCTTAAGTATCTAACATGTTATAAATATCACTAAAAGCATAATTTTTAGCGTCACAGATTATTCTTTTACACTTCGTAGTACGTTTTATATTTTTCCTAGGTTCTACGCTTTTACATTTAAACCAATTTTTATAACATAACTTCTTATATTTTATCTTTTTCTGCACATTATTATTCCACCACCAATTATTTTTATTTATAAAGCTTTTTATTTGGATTCTCGAAATCATCTTTATACACTTGTTTAATAAGTATTAGTTAATTTTTCAAACATAACATTCGCGTCTTCATGAACATCCCAAATATTTAAATCTTGAATTTTACTCATAAAAATAATTTTATTTGTGTCTTTTAGGTGCTCACATCTTATTCTACGATGTTGAATCACTAAGTATTCTTTATTTTACAACTCTTCAATCTTAAAATCTAGAACTAATAATCGATGTTGGAGTACTTAATTGTTCACTTGGAATCACCTTACAATCCTTCACAATCTCGACGATCTCTTCTTCTCATAAGAAAATAATCGATTTGTGTTTTATTAGATCCAATTCTTATAAGTAATAAGATGCTTCATCTCTTTCTTGAATAAAGTATTAGTAATAATCATATCATACTGTTAAAGAAAATCTAAAATAGCACTACGCTTATCCGTTAATCGTTCCATAGCTAGTAACCATCATAAATATTTACGAAATCTTCTACCACTCTACCGACATGTCAATTTAAATCTCATCCGATAAAATTTTTTCTTGAGGGTATCGAGTGTATTAAGTCTTCTAAATCGTTCAGAATTTATCTTTAGAGCTTATATCTAAGCCAACTTGAGGAAGCATATAGACTTATAATATTAAAAATCTTAGTATCGATAATAATCTTAAGTCTTTATAATTTTATCTCCATCTCTATTAATTTTGACAACATTATCTTCAAACTCTTATCTATAATTACACTCTGCACATTTTTAGTGCGACTCTTACTGGAATACCGAAGTTTAAAACCTAAGTTATCAATCTCCTTAGCTTTTTCTCCAACCCATTTAGTTTCTTGAATACATAGGATATTTATCTTTCTATGGATCATAATATCAACCAATTTCATTAGTTTACCGATTGAAGTACACTATATTCCGGGATCTTATCCTAATACTTAGTATCATGGACTAACTTCTTTACCGCATCCGTCCGTAATGTGGAACCCGCTACTTCGACACTACGTTCGGGCGCACGTGTAGCGGCCTCTGCACACTTTCCACTGTATTCGGAGTCATACAGCGCGTCGGCTTCCGAGGACGCCTACAGCACTTACACAATGATCGAAAGGATTCATGTCATGATTTTTTTCGACAAGTTTTACGCTGGCTGTCGACTACCTAACGCAACCCTCCACTTTTCACATCCGGGCTTGGGACCGGCAACGGCAGTGTTACCTAAAAAAAATACCTCTACAAAAAAAAAAATCCTACGGTTAAACTACAGTTTCATTTTTAATCAAAGCTTTAATTAGAAAAAAAAACCATGTTGTGTAAGCAACAAACTCTCCTTGCTAGCTTTGTGTGCTACACCAGTACACCACCGGCCCACACCTTTAGCCAATCTATCGAACCATACACGAGGCAAAACCAGACATCATGTCACCCAGAGAAACTCTCAATAAGCTATTCAGAAGCTTACTATAGAGGATATGCAACGGAAAATACATCAACTACAATAAAAATTTATTGTCTTTGAGAGGAGACAACCCAAAAAGACCATCCATAGCCACAACGGTGACTAGTTCAATCGAGAGAAAGAAGTGAATTTCTTTTACTAGATAATTTTCGGGAATGAAGAACCAATGACTCGACAATTTAGCATGGAATACATATAAGAAGTCAGGACATTTTAGTGAGAATGACTTGCCAAATTTTGACGGCTACTTGGATTCGACCAAGTTCACTAAATGCATCCAAATAGTTGAAGAAGTCTTTGAGTACAGGGATGTTCCACCTAACAGAAAGGTAAAGATCCTCTATTCAATTAAAGAAGAATGGATCTCTATGATGAAAATATTTAAAGAACTACTTGTGCCAACAGAAAATGAAAATGTAAGATTACTACATGATCCAAAATAAAAAGAGATACACAGTGCAAGTACCTACCAAGACATTACAAAGAGGATGTGTACTTGAAACTTTGCCACTTCCAGTGAAAATATCTCTCATTAGAGTAAACCGATAAGTTTAAGCAGCGCATGTTGAAGTGTAAGCTAATGGAGCTCGAGGAGAACATCATAACCCGATAACAAGGGAGATTGAGATTGTTCATTGGCAATATGCTTTAGTTACAGCCTTATTGGATATTATAAGATGTCAAACCAGAGCTCTAACGATAGAAAGAAAAGACAGCAATATTAAGTACACCGCATTTGAAACAGAAATCAAACAATGGATCCGGCAGCAAGAATACAACCTAGTAAGACACCCAATCTGACGACCCTGTCGGAGGAGAAACTAGTATAAAGTGCATAAAATGTAGAGACCACCAATACTCACAAATCCATTCCAACGAAGAAATCTTCAAATAAAATGATTTTGAGCACATTATGTCCGATTACCCAAACAAGAAAATAACCACATGTACTGAGCGGAAAGCAATTGAAAAAATGAACAATGACATAGATAAAGAAGTCAAATAGGAGTATCAATTTTTAGCTGATGCGGGAGAGATGTCAATGATTCAATAGGTTTTTCATTAAGCCCATAAGATAGCAACAGTGGCTTCGTCGTATCTTCCATACCCATCGCACCGAAATGCGAAAGATATGTATCTCATTATAAATGGAGGTAGTTGTAACAACGTGATACCTACACAGGTAGCGAACAAGTAGACCCTTAATACCTAAAAATATTCTTAATATATTCCATAACTTAGTGAAGAAGTTAAATAAGATCAATGTTAACAAGGGATGTTTTATAAAATGTTAATTGAAGACAAGCGGTATAATGAGATTTGGTGAGATTTCATGCCTGTTGATGTGTATCACATTCTTTTGGGTCGAATGTGGCAATATGATCTAAGTGCACTTCACGACAGTCATAAAAAACATGCATTTATTAAGGATGATAAGCCTATTTTATTTCTATCATTGAAGAAGTAAGCAATAATGAATACCTAGACAAATAACAATACATTAGTGCTCACTGTGAAATTTCTATACAGTGAGAGAAGCGTAAGTGAAATTGGCTCTTGTGATACTAGAAGCAACAATATGAAAGAGGTGATACCTGAGGCTATGCGACCTTTATTGTAGAAGTCTCCAATTTTTTTGCTCCATGGTTTACTTTCTATATTGTTGTCGGCCAACATTTTTTGCTTTAAAAGAATATAAAAATTTGGTGATTTAGTTTAATATAAAAGATATATGATTTTTTAAAGTAGTTTTGAAAGTAGTGTATTTTAATTTTGAAAGATGATACCGCCTGGATCTCATTTGTCCAATAATTTGCATAATCGTGTCTGGTGTCACAAATGATACACCTTCTCGAAAGATTAGTGTATCACTGCGACGGTAGACCAATCATACGAACTAAAAGACTCGTGACATCCGTTTGATCTGCGAACCTTTTATGTGTAGCGAAATGAGTTCCCTACCAATAGAAGACTGTAGGTAGGGTTTATTTTACCAGGTTCAAGATTCACTATGAGGCAAGCTCTATAGTTAATTGCATCCGAATAGTCGGTATCAACTTGAAAACTCTCGATAATGATCGGTGGTTCTGTCTTCGAAATTCGAGGGTTTAGATTTTCGCGGTAGGACGTGGAAAAGCAAATGAGTGGCTCGAATGGGAGCAGATTATTTCAGAGAGTCGAAAGGAAAGAAAAGTTAGGGGATGTCACGGATCAAGGCGGCTGCGTGAGCTTCTCAACTATCCATGGTGTGGGCTTGCGTTTTGGAGAGGATGTTAATTAAATGTTTAATCACTGTCGATTTTACTATTTGGAACTTACACTTGCATAATACCCGATTATGCAAATAGCCGCAGAGATAGGAGGTTTTACGTCGTACCGTACGACAACCTCGGAACCTAAAGCGAGCTAGGACTTACGCTGCGCAACACGGTTGCACAGAAGCCTAAAGAGGAAAGTGAGGGTTTATGTCGCGCTGGGCGAGCTGCCTCGAAGTCCTATAGGTTTGTATTTAAACTATGAAGGGCTTTTTGCTGTTGAAGATCCTCTTGCTTCTCGATCCAAGCTCTCCGTTATCTTGCCGCACGAGTCGGCTCCAAGCTTCTTTGTTAAAGTAGCTTGATCTCGCGTCTAAGGTTCAAATGGTTTTGTCAAATGTATTCCAATGTCTAAGGTTTTGTTGTTATTTTCAGTTTTAATTCAAATTTTGCATGCAGAATAGACAGATCGCAGGTATATAAAAAGGTACATGAAAAGTAACTTGCAGTAAAGTAAATTGCAGTAGAGTAATTTGCAGGAAATAAACTGTAAAAACATACGCAGGCATACTGCTACCGTTGTATAATTTGTATTATGAGCGTAGTATCATTTGCGGGAAATTTAAATGATCTTACGAGTAAATTAAATAAAAAGAGAAAACCCAAGTATAAAGAGAAAGAAAACGAGTCGTAGAAATCGCAAACAAAACTCGTAGTCACGTATGGAAACCTAGGACTAGGTGTGAGACGTCGATGAAAGGCAAATGGCTCGGAAGCTGGGCTCATGTCTTATCCGACCTTGGATAAGAGTTCTGAGCCCGACGATCTAAGGAGGGTAGTCCTAACCGATCCAAGTGACTAATAATGGACGCTTATATATTTTATAAGAAATAAATTCTTTGATTTTACGTACAAAAGTTGTTCGAGTTTTTTTTTATGCGTGAATTTTTGTTCACGAGCAAAGAGATTTTTTATTTATTTTTTTTTTTTATTTTTGTAAGTACTTTATAAAATAGTAGAGTCATGCGCTAATTACTCTAATCGTGCTAGAACTATTGACGTCCTAAGATCGCCGGGGGAAACACTCTAACCAAGAGTCCGTGAATAGTATCATCGGTCCTTTCCTCTCCCCTTATGGAGGATTCTCGAGGTAGGAGATACTATTCTAATTATCCCCCGTATCCCTCGTATCCTTCGTGCAGAAGACACATAAGCATTATTATCATCGCCTCGCCACCTAGACCTCGGACTCACACTCAGTCAGATGATCCATATGTGGCAAAACAAATGTCCCAAATCGTCGGAGGATTCGAGTGTAATGCTCAATCTCAAATCCGGGACATTGGGTTTGATATTGGTTAAGCTCATTTTAGGGAATCCACAATTGATTTAATTAGGGAAGGGTGAACCAAGCCTCGGTGCGTTCTCCAGTGCAGTGTCTCGATCGAGCTCGTGAATTAGGGTCGAGTGCTCTAGTTTCACTGTGCATTTGAAGGTTAGGTAGATGGGCTCTCACACAGGGTGTGCTCACTAGGTTTAGGAAATCGCGGCTAAGGTTAGGTGGGTGACTCACCCAAGGGTGTCTCTACTAGGTTCAGGAATCACGATTAAGGTTAGGTGGGTGACTCGCATGGGGTGTGCTCCTGGGTTTAGGAAGCATATGCCGTGAATTAGGTAAAGAGGTTTCATTCAAGCTTCTAAACCTGCAAGGCTTAGGAGTACTGCCAGTTAAGGTTAGGTGGGTGACTCACTCAGGGTATGCTCCTAGGGTCTAGGAAGCGTATGCGCTGCGATTAGGTAAAGGAGGTTTCACTCAGGCGTGCTCCTACAGGTTTAGGGAGTTTGCGGTTAAGCGTTAGGTGGGTGACTCACCTACAGGGCTGTGCTCCTAAGCGTTGTGAACATACACTCTAACTTGTGCTTGAAGTGACTAAGAGTGACTTATCCTTCCTCAAGTTAAATCAGAAATTCCTCTTTTTGTGACTTAACCGTTTTAAACAACAATAAAAAAAAACACAAAGAAAAGCCGGCTCACTTCCAACACAAGCAAAAGCCAAAAGAGAGGAAAATGCAAGTGAACCGGGCCAAAATCACAATTTTAAGGCTTCCAACGACTCGGGGCAGCAACTAGCAAGTCTATGCGGCGACTCTACGATCTCCTACAACTCGGAGCAGTGATTAGACACTCCAAACAAGCACTTATAACTTTCTACAAGACTTCTAAACCTCCGAACAGCAATTCCAAGCTCCCCCCAACTCTATTACAGCTCTCTACAGCAATGGGCAACACTTAATTACACCAAATAACACTTGTAGTCTTCCAAACAGCACTCTAGCTCTTCCAAACAGCACTCTAGCTCTTTCAAATAGCACTTAACAGCAACTATAAACCTCTCACAGCACTTCAAACAGCTAAACAGCAGCTTTTCGATCCAAACAGCAGCTTTTGGAGCTTAACAGCTATTCCAAACAGTCAAACAGCACTTCCAATGGCTCACGAGCGAACCTTCTAAATCTCCTACGGACAAGCTAACAGCTTTTATCAGCTTTCAAAACTCTCCCAGCAGCTTTCTACAGCAAGCAATCAACGAGTTGAATTCTCTAACAACGAGCTTTTTAAACACCAAACAGCACTTATAGCTCTCCTACGAGCATTTAAATTATCCAAACAGTAATTCCAAACACAAACAGCAAGTATGCAGCTATGGACAGCAATTTTCAACTTCCAACAACGACTTTCTAAGCTCTTAACAGCGAGCTTAAGCCTAAACAACTCTCCCAAACAGCAACTAACAACTCACAGCAGCTCTTTTTTTTTTTTTTTTTTACAGCAAATTTCTGCAGTCAACAACCCCGGACAAGCACATATGGAAGCCCAAAACAACAATTTTAAATACATAAAACATCATTTAAATGAGCCTCAAACGCAGCTAGGAAACATATCCCAAAAATAGTGGCAAAACCTCCATAATTAGTGAACGGTTATTGTCAAAACAATGAAAGTATCAAACAAAAACAATCCCAAATCCTTCTCCGAAACAGTGAAAGTGTTGAGCGATATAAATGCAAAGGTAAAGCTTAGGTTTAAGACTTATAAAGAGCTTGAGAACACTTTTGGCATAAATTGCAACCCTTGTGACAAAATAAGATTAAAGTTTAGATGCTAGAGACTTGCATACACATGAATAGAGCGGCATGCATGTAAATCTTTCAATATTTTAAAGAGAAATCATCACAACAGATTATGATTCATATTTAAGCACTTTTTGCAAAAAATCATTTTAAATTCAAGCACTTCGATTCATGGAATAAGCAATAGGAGCTTTGCAAAAATAAAGAAAACTGAGAGAAATTTAAAGAAAAATAAGTTGGAGAGATACGACCTCAAGAGGCTGGCGGATGAGAAATTTTTGGCGCGAGGAGGAGACTAACGGAGATTATCTCCGCCGAAGAGAGCAGGCACCGGAATTCTGTGCGGGCTTCGGCGTCGAACAGGGGAGAGGCTGAATCGAGAGTCGAGCAGAGGCTTGCAGGGAGCAGGAGTCGGCTTCCGTCCCCCAAGTGCAGAGGCTAGCGGGAAAGGTTCTGGAGGCGGAATCGAGAGTGCTCTCGGTGCAGAGAGGAGGCGTCCGGGGATTCTGCGTGAGGAGGCGAGCGGGATCGAGTAGAGGGAGGCGAATCGAACTACTGTTCGGTTGAACGAGGGAGGAGGAGGCGGAGAGCTTCGATCCGAGTCCGAGAGAGGCGAGCCGAGCGAGGGATTGGTGCGAGTGTTTGGGGGAGGCGAGCGAGGACGAGCGGTCTTCGACTTTGGTGCGGAGAGGCAAGGTCGTCCGGTCGTTCGGCGTGAGGAGGAGACGAGTCGTGTGTAGGGTTTCGTTCGCGGGGAGAGGTGTCGCAAAGAGGAGGAGCGGGGAGGCGAGGGCTTATATCGCGTATGAGAGGGAAGCTCGGGTAGGGATTTTGGTGGTCGCACGAGAGGAAGGAGCGGGGAGAATCTGTCGAGGACGAAGGGGGCTGAACTTCTTCCTCCGTGAAGAAGCTGGCGTCCCCTCTCCAAAATGCATAGCAGAACTTTCAAAAATACCCGTTACAGGTGATTCGGCGGGGAATTCATTACCTTCCATGCGCGGAGGAGAATAGGCGGGGAATTAAAGAGCTGCCAAGTAAGGAGGAGTTTTAATTGGAAGATTAAAATCCTTCAATTAAACCTAATTAATATGATATTAAGTGGTTGATTTGAATTTTAAAATTTGAAATTTGAAATGGCCCTGGCTCGTGTTCAGCCTATGTCGGGCTCAAATTGAACCCGGGCTGAGTCCGAACCCGTGCCCCACTAATTAAAAAAAAATGTGCATCGATTTTCGTGTCGTTCGCGCGCGCGTGGAACCATAGCAATATGGGTACGCTTCCTAGCTAAATTCGACGTCCGGACGCACCCGTGTGGTCCGTTTCGTCATCCGAGGTCGTCTGGACAAGTTCGCTGACGGTCGCATCAAAGGGTGTCAAATTGTGGTGTGCGGAGTGCTCGAGCATTAAGGGTTTACCTAAGGCTGTCTGCCCCTGTGGGAACTCATTTTCGAGCCCTCTACGTATTGAGTCCTTAGCCGCTGCAATGAAGAGTTGAGTCTTGGGACTACTTCATGCGAAGTGCTTACAAAATGGGTCTAGAAGTGGTTCGAAGTTCTATGGGAGGTGGGCTCCATGACTAGTCCGCTAGGATGGTCAGTAAGGAATTCCTAAAGCTAGATCCTAGGGTCTAACGTGAAGAAAGCTAAGACCTCACTAAAATGAGGTCAACAATTGTCAATATTAAGGAAGCTCCAACATGCTAAAAATACAGATAATGATTTAAAGAAAAAATGAGCTATTTATGAAAAGCTCCATAGAATAAATTAGGTATTAAGTTCCAATTTAGTTCAACAATGCACCAACAAATAGATTTTCAAACATGAGTGGTGAACCCCAACTTTGAAAACCTCCCCAAGTATTTTTGTAAGAAGAACATCAAACAGTGAAATTCGAGTATTTTCAAAGAAGAAGAAGCATCTCCTACATAGGCGAAGCGACACAAGAGCTCCCGCAATCCTGCATTCGTAGAATTAAAGCAGGACATACAATCCTATTACAATTCTGGCCATCTGATTTAGTAAACATGGATGTTGTCAGATTGTGAGTTTCTATAATCGTGTGGAATCATCACTCCCACGATCGCGGGATGAACAACCACCAAATATATGTTCCCGCTCACAACTTGAATAGGAATTTTTGCCTTTTTGGCTTATTTTATTTTATTTTATTTTTTAGTTCTAAGTAGGGCTATTTTCTATCAGAAGATAGTCTATGTGACTATGTGTTGTGTTTTCTATTTTTAAGAATTTTGCTTTGTTTGTA
Source organism: Papilionanthe hookeriana x Papilionanthe teres (assembly GCA_022702705.1). Lineage (NCBI taxonomy): Eukaryota > Viridiplantae > Streptophyta > Magnoliopsida > Asparagales > Orchidaceae > Papilionanthe > Papilionanthe hookeriana x Papilionanthe teres. The sequence continues at coordinate 17,128,790 of CM040421.1, read as the reverse complement.
TATTTTGGATATTGTATTCTCTGATTTCTTCATTAAGAAGTGTTGTATCCACTTTATTTTGCAAGTTATGCATCTATAGCTTATTCAGGAACAAGTAGTGGAGCCTCATCATCATTTGTACCTCACTATTTTGTGATTATTTCCACTGTTTTCAGCCCGGACAACCGTTGAACAACTACAATCCCCTTCCAAATATCGTCAACCTCACATATTATCATTCCTTTGCTTTTTCGCTACCACTTACCTGCTAAATCCATTTATAATGATGTCATATAAGGAAAGATAAATTTGATCCTAGTGGAGGATTGAATTTTGAATGAAATTTTACGTCTTGATGTATAGTATTGCTATAAGATATAAAGCTTATTGATGCACAACAAAAATTTGATATTATTTGACATTATACAAACGAATTTTAAAACGTTTATTAAAATCTTTGTAGTTTAATAAATGAATATTTTAGAATAATTAAACTTAATTGCTATGTGTCAATCATTAGATTCATTCAAGAAATTATATTGTATATTAAATTTAAGTTGCCTTATGTTAGACTAAGAGAGGTCATCACAAAGCGTGACAATAGCTTCTATTAAAATTTGCTTAAGGTTAAAGCCACACAAAGAAAAAGATAAATGAGAGATTGTAGGACAAGTTGCAAGAGTATTCATTAAAAAAAGAACTAAACAAATTTTAAAAAAATAAAAAATAAAATCATGAAAGTGACCACATACAAACTATAAAGGTTCAAACTTAGGGGAGTTGTGCATGAGAACCATATTGAAGGCAAGGGATCAAGATAAGTAACCATATCAATGCTAGAAAATGCTAAAGACCTAAGTGGAGTATTTTAAAATATGTAAGCTACGTGACCGATGGTCCATATCTTGGAGACATGGACATATTTTATCCCAAAAAAAAAAAAATTCCCAAGAGTAATAATAATTATAACAAAAGTAAGTCATGTAACAACACATGAGAGTTTATCTAATGAGCCAAGTCATAGAAAAGAGAAAAATGAAAAAACATTTAAGGAAAGAAAATTGAGAACATGGATCCAAATAAATTAAATAAAAATGAATCAGGATCTCAATCAAACACAAAAGCAAGAATAAGGGAACAAATGTTAGAAAAATATTAAATGAAAAATATTAAGTAAATTTGTTAACGGAATTATAAATTTTCTATGACTTGATCAAAAAAGAGATGTTGTGTTAATTTTAATGAAATGAATATAAATCTATTGATTGGGGCTAGATACATATTGGGTTTACAACGCTATATGAAAAAATTAATTTTTATTAACAAACATCAATAAGTAAATAGTAAAGACTAAAAGCAAGCCACGTGATTGAAAAAGTATGCAATGAAATGCTACAAGACAAAATATGCAATGAGGAAAGAGTAATGATTTCTGTTAAATACATGCTAAAGTTATCAAATATATTAAGAAATTGTTATTATTAGAAGTATTTGTGGTGTTGACATCGAGTTTTAAAAAGACCAGGGTTGTAACAAAGGCCAAAATTGTTTCATCAGTTATGGCAGCAATTACAAAAAAAAACATTAAAACTTGATACTTCTATGTATACTTTGTATGGATGCATTAATGTGTTTAGGTGAGACATCAACTAAAATGAGTAAGTAATTCAAACAATGATGGGTTCTTTTAAAATATCAAAATAGAATAAGGATGAATAAAAAAACATTGTTATAAAAAGGAATTTTATTGGTCTCACCCAAATGTTGCTAAAGAAGATGTCGCCTAAGCCGTGTCGTTCATTTCCAATGAGTGGGTGATCATCCCAGATCAATAGATTTTAATATATTATAAATAAATTGTCCATCGAGCCAATTATAAAATATGAAAAAATATATATCTTTACCACTTTCTAATAAGCAAATCAAGCATATTTATTTAAGAATATAAGGGGTTTGGTTAGTTAAAAAAAGAATGCATTGTACAGTTAATGCATCATATCTGGAATACTTTGGAGTTGTTTCATTCTAGCAACAAATTGTCAACAGGAGATGGTGCGGTGGTTGGTAGTGAAGCCAGACAGATAGCATCTGGCAACAAGCAAATTAGGGAGAGGTGAGATGAGTCGGAATCGGTGACTTGCAGACTAGCGATAGCAATCAAATCCTCAAATAGTTAAACATTCACTTGTTACTTCTCCCTTACCAATGCACTCGCTTCGTATCCCTCGTTAACTCGTTAGCCTAGTTACCTTGCCAAATTAAATTGCCTCTTTTTTCGACTTGCTTTGTCTCCCTCATCAAGTACTTGAATGCCATTCATCATGCATGTGAACCATTTCATCCCTGCTAACTTGTCAACCTACGTCTCAATGTTTGACTACAAACACAATTGTCCCCAAGTTTATATTTTCTATTATAGAAGATGTTATAGGTCATGACTCCTTGTATGATTGAGTAGCCAACTAATCCATTAAATGGTAAATTTTCTAAATATTATAGTTCAAGTGACATAAGTCATTGGGCTTTCAAAATATTGGAGAATTAAATGTTAATTTGTTTTTCATAATCTAATGTTTTGAGACATACTAATATTTAAAAAGCCTATTAATTATTGTTTATTACGTGCAGTTATGATTAGTGAGAACGATTTTGTATGGCAGTATATAACAATCAAACCCAAGTAAAGATATTTCAAAGGTAGTACAACACTCAAACATATGGTTGAGCAAATAATAGTTCCGAAATTTCATCTAGCTGGTACTCAAAAGAGGATAAAACCTTACCCTACAGTCCCAATCATGTTAAGACGAAAAAAGCAAGAAAGCATTCGAAAATGCTACAAATGTAGAAGTGCAACGTGATAATCTTTTGAATGACATCATACACAGTGCAAAAAAAATTAGCAAGTTGGCGTGTATTCAATGATGAGATTAATAACTATAAAAAGGTTAAGACTATTCCTGAAAATGAATCTGCATAATCTTAACTTGTAACTAAATCTGGTTGAATGTCTTTAATTGGAAAATAAGACCTGAAAGATGAGTCCTGGATTAAAGTATAAGAGCTTGAGAACAATTATAGTTACCATGATTCATTTTGAAGCTTAAGTTTATTTAACGCTTTGATTTTATATGTTCGTGTATTGACATTGGAATTACAATTTGAAGGAAATATTATAGGACTTCTGGGCTTTGAAATTGATTCCAATTTTTCTTATTTGACCTTTTTATGCAAATTGCCAGATTGCTAAATATTAAAATAACATATTTAAGAAGATTATGCCTCATGCCTACAAGTTCCACCTTCCCTCGCATTTCTACCTTTTAAACAATGGTAACAATATATTGTTTTAATGCATGTGATTATATAAATATAAAACAATTTTTTGCTTGAGTGACACTTAGGTCCCTTGGAACAATTACAAGAACAAAAAGGTTCATCAATGAGAGTGTAGCCTCTAAAGTTGAAGCTAATAGTTGGAATAAACTAAGGATAAAAGAGTAATGACTTATAGGACAATATCATGAAAAAATTAACGAAATAATTATCTGATTGCAATCATACCAACTTGTTATATGAATGAAAGAGTTGAGCAACCAGAATTTGCTAATTAGCAAGTTGAGTGAGGTAAATACGAGAAGTTTAAGATAGTTATGTGAAGAAATTAGAAAACATTGGTGAAAAATCATTAAATATAAGAGAGGATAGAATTGGAAAATATAGAATAAAAACTTAGGATTAGGCATATTAAATGGATGGCAAAATGAAAAGACAGCAATAAGACTGGGTGTTCTAATTAATTTAGATGAATTGAGAAAGAAAAATGAGAATACGGCAACATGACAAGAAACTGTTCAAAAATATTTCCACAAAAGATGAAACATCATTAGATAAGAGTTAATTTAGCATTAAAATAAATCCTCAATAGTGCAAAAAATTCAAGGAGACATCTCTATCGAGTAAGAGAAGTCCTCAATTTGCACGTTGACACAATAAACTTAGAAAAGCTCGAGAGATCTACTACATAATATACGATTTTAAGATCGACCATTAGATACGAGTTACCCTGGCATTCAAGGAAATCTTCCAGAATCTCATAAAATGAAGAATGTCCTAGGTAAATGGTTTTTCCTCATAAAATAACAAGAAGCTTTAATGAGCCTTATCGAGAAAGGGATGAGACAAGTTCATCCATATTAGATATTTTATCTACAAAACAAAAGGAAGGATAGTTACTAGGTGCACTTCTGCATATTGCAAAAATGAGTAACACTACATGCATGTAGGTAAAATCCTATCTACATTTCTTTTAGGATTTGAACCCCATGCCTCTATTTTAAAGATCAAACACAATACCGCTCAGAAAAATGGATGATAGTAATTGTATAAAAGGATCTTGCAAACAATTATAATTTTGTCATTCCATGCATCATAAAAGACATGTTATCAACAGCTGGAAACAAGAAAATTTGAAGGTATAAGTACCAAAAGAAGGGCTCTCATTGCAGCAGCTAATGCATGGTTCACAAGACCAGACCCAAAATGTGATTTAGTCTCAACAAACCAATTGATTAGCACATAGGCCTCACAAAGAGGGAACAACCTCTGTATCAACTCCTACAACACAGAAGTCACTGATCACACAAACTGACAGAACATCTCAATGATATCTTCTGAACAAAACTTCGTGTTTCACCTGCAAGGCTAAGTCCATGGATGGATCAATCTGAAAGACAACATGACCTTCCTTTCCCCGCACTCTCTTTATCGAAATGTAACGCCCCTCAATGCCCACAAGAGCAGAGAGCAAATCATCAATGACCAAGAGTTCCTGCATTATTCATCATGATCCATACTCTTACTATCACCTTCAGTATAAATGTATAGAATCTGAAATTTAACCACAGGTTCAGAAAACAAAAGTAAAAATAGCACCTGAACCGAAACTGGGTATGATCCAATAACATTCTCACAACCACGACTGATTCAAAAAAAATTTGAATGCACCGTTATTTGTGAAAAATGCCGGTATATAAGAAACATCACTAACAGTTCGACGGAACTCAAGGACTAAAAATCTAACCTTAATGACTCCAAGGAGAAGGGCTTATGCCCAGAAGTAGCATTGGGAAGTTTGGTCTCCTGAAACAGAATGTAAGCATAAGCAGCATAACAAGGTAGGAAATATCGATAGAGATGTTCGGTTTAATGCTATGTAGGTAACACCGTTGTTAAAATTTTAACGTTATTCATCAAATGTAGTGTAGTTTACTCTATGTTATCTAGACTTTTTCTCTGCTGCTGTTGATATTTCTTCAGGCAATCACATAACCTGTAATATCTAGACATCTCAAATTGGACCGACATCAATATGTCATACAAATGAAATTTAACATCACTTATAAATTAATCTTTGAAAAAAATAGTGAGCCAAAAAATTTACTAATGACATGCGCTTAGAAAACAAATGCCAGTAAAATAGGAATCATAAAAGATGAAATACCTGGTGGAATCGACCAGTGAGAAAGGGACGCTCTAAATTCCACTTAGGAATAGCCAAATTTAGATCCATTTAGAAAAGGTAAGCTAAGGGACACCTGGTTGCAAAACCCTAATTTCAAAACATAACCACATTCACTTCCATGAAGGCTAGAAATAAACGAAAAGCTTTACCACTCGACTTCACCTGTCAGTTCAGGAAGCAGAAAAGCGAGGAACGCGAATTCGGGGAGTTAAGGAGTTGCCGGAGGTGGGAGTCGGGATTTGAAGGACAGATAGGCGGCATGGATCAAACTTCGACAGCAGGGATTAGAATTCAGACAGCTTAGACGGTGGATAAAGCAGCGAAAGAGGACGAAATTGGGGGGAAAATTACAGCGGCGTCAGGGGCGAACCGAGCGGCGATGGTGGCAGAGAGAGCGATCCATCAGAGTTGCAAAAAACGTGCTAGATCGGCTGCGTAGGATCATAGAGCACAATGACCAGCGATGGCGGCATCGGATTTCGATTGGGGACAATTTGGGCGATTCCGGATCACGCTTGGTGCGAATGGGGAGCGAGTAAAGGAAGATGGCGAGGAAGGTTTGCAGTGGTTATTTTAACTTTTTTTTTTTAAATCTTTGTAGTTTATTTATTTGAATAATTACGTATTTGTAATAAATTTTCTATAATTACGTATTTGTAATGCTTTAGAGTTTTTTTTTTTAGGTTGTAAAAAATATATGATAATAATTTTTTTTTATTTGAAATAATATAAAATTAATGTATGTTGAGAGTGCAGGTGGTTAATAGCTCGCGAGGGTAATCCTTGAGAGGTTTGACAAGCAATAGTAACAATAACAAGTAGTTGCGTGCGGAAAAAATATACATCCAAATTATGCACGTAGAGGTACGTGCGGAGCACAATCCATAGAAGACACATGGAATCCCGCAATAACGCGCAATAATACGGGTATAACACAAAGGAATATTTCTCGTGTTACTCCGCGGTTAGTGATGTTTTGGGCGAAATAACACGGAAAATATTTATTTGTGTTATTTCACGTTATTTATGTATTATTGTGGTAGTATTGTAACACCGGAAATATTTTCTCGTGTTATCCGCGTTATTCTCGTGTTATTCTGCATAGTATTGATGTGTTATTGTGGTGGTGTTACAATATCACTACAATAACGTGGAATAATACGGGAATAACACAAAGAATATTTCTTGTGTTATTCTGCATTATTCCCCGATTTATTTCACCCATAATACTGCTAACCGTGGAGTAACACGAGGAATATTCCTTCGTGTTATTCTCATGTTATTGCGCGTTGTTGCGGGATTCCACGTGTCTCCCGTGGATTGGGCTCCGCACGTACCTCTACGTGCGTTGTCCGGACGTAATATTTGTCATGCATGCGTGTTGGCCAACATTTTTTTTTTTGCTTTGAAAGATATGAAATTTTAGTGATTTAGTTTAATACAAAAGGTATATGATTTTTTTAAAAATAGTTTTGAAAGTAGTGTATTTTAATTTTGAAAAATGAGACCGTCTCGATCTCATTTGTCCACTAATTTTGCATAATCGTGTCTGGTGTCACAAATGATACACCTTCTCGAAAGATTAATGTATCATGCGACGGTAGACCCAATCATACGAACTAAATGACTCGTGACATCCATTTGGTTTGCGAACCTTTATGTGTGACCGACAAGTTCCCCTACCTAGTAGAAAGACTATATAGGGTTTATTTTACCTGGGTTCTGAGTTCCCTATAGAGGCAAGCCCCTATAGTTAATTACATCTCAAATGACTGGTGTCACTTGAGAAAACTCTCGATAATGATCGGTGGTTCTGTCTTCAATAATTCAAGTGTTTAGGTTTTCACGGTAGGATGTGGAAAAGCAAGTGGGAGTGGCTAAAATGGGAACAGTTATTTCCGGGAGTCCAAAGAAAGAAAAGGTAGGGGATGTCACAGATCTGAGGCAAGCCCCAGTGACTTCCCAACTATCCTATGGTGCGGCTGCGTTTTGGAGAAGATATTATTTAATTGTTTAATCATGCCAATTTTATTATTTGAGACTTACACTTGCATAATACCCGATTATGCAAATAGCCGCAGAGATATGAGGGTTTACGTCGTACCGTACGACAACCTCGGAACCTAAAGCGAGTTAGGACTTACGCTGCGCAACACGGTTGCACAGAAGCCTAAAGAGAAGAGTGAGGGTTTACGTCGCGCTGGGCGAGCTACCTCGAAGTCCTATATGTTGTTATTTAAACTAGGAAGGTTTTACTGTTGAAGATCCTCTTACTTCTCGATCCAAGCTCCTCGCTGTGCTGCCCACGGTGTATGCTCCAAGCTTATTGTTGAAGTAGCAGTCCTAAAGTCTAAGGTTCAAATAGTTTTGTCAAGTGTGTTCCAATGTTTCAAGTTTTGTTGTTGTTTCAGTTTTGCATGCAGGGTAAAGTAAATTGCAAGTAAAGTTGCTAGAAAGTAAAGCGCAGTAAAGTGGATTGCAGTAGAGTAATTTGCAGTAAATAAACTGTAAAAGCGTACCTGGGCATCTGCTACCGTTGTATAATTTGTATTGCAAGTATAGTATGACTTGCAATGAATTTAAATAAACTTGCAGACGAAGTAAGCAGAGCGAGAAAACCCGACACGAAAGTCAGAAAATAAAGAAAACAAGTCGTAGAAATCGTAAGCAAAACTCGTAGTCACATATGAAAGATCGGAACTGGGTATAAGACATCAGTAGAGGTGGGGGCTCAGAGCTGGACTGTGTGCTTCCCGACCTTGGATAAGAGCTGCCAACCCGACGATCTAAGGAGGGTAATCCTTAACCCAATCCAAGTGACTAACCATGGACCTTTATATATTTTATAAGGAAAAATTCTTTTATTTTCATGCAAAAGTTGTTTAAGATTTTATGCAGAGTTCTTTTTAACAAGCAAAAGAGATTTTTATTTTTGTTTTTGTAAATATTTTGTAAAATGATAGAGTCCACAGGTTAGTCACTTTAATCGTGCTAGGACTACTGACGACCTAAGATCACCGGGGGAAACACTCTAACCAAGAGTCGGTGAATAGTATCATCGGTCCTTTCCTCTCCCATTATGGAGGGTCCTCGAGGTAGGAGATGCTATTCTAATTATCCCTTGTATCCCTCGTATCCTTCGTGTAGCACACATAAGCATTATTATCATCGCCCTCGCCACCTAGACCTCAGACTTATACCAGCCCGATGATCCATATGTGGCTAAACAAATGTCCCCAATTGCCAGGAGGATCTGAGCGTAATGTTCAAGCTCAAATCCCAGAGCATTGGGTTTCAATATTGGTTACGTCATTTTAGGGAATTCCACAGTTGATTTAATTAAGGAAGGGTGAACCAAGCCTCGGTGCATTGTCTGATATGGCGTCTTGATCAGCTTGTGAATTAGGGTCAGGTGCCTAGTTTCACTATGCATTCGAAGGTTAGGTGGATGGGCTCTCTCCTAGGATGTGCTCCTAAAATCTAGGAAGCTTACGCTGAGGATTAGGTGGATGGACTCTCACCTAAGGGTATGCTCTAAGGTCCAGGAAACCTTGTCTCGTGAATTAGGTGGGTGACTCTCACCTAAGGGTGTACTCCTAACTTTAGGAAACCTATGCTGAGGATTAGGTGGATGGGCTCTCACCTAAGGGTGTGCTCCTAACTCTAGGAAGCCTATGCTGAGGATTAGGTGGGTGACTCTCACCTAGGGTGTCTACCTAAGACCCAGGGAGCCTACACTGTGGGTTAGGTAAATGGGGTTCACCTAAGGTGTATACCGAAGACTCAAGGAGCCTACACTCTAACTTATGCTTGAAGTGACTAAGAGTGATATATCATTCCCCAAGTTAAATCAGAAATTCCCCCTTCTTTATGACTTAACCGTTAAAATAAAAGAAACAAGACAAAAGAAAGAAGACCGACCCAAAATAACAACATTTAAAGTTTCCGTCAACATGTGAATCAGTGATTAAATGATGCCCAAAATCTTCATGAAATAAGCCCCAAACAACACTTTTGAAGTCCAAAAAACAGTAATTTCAAAATATCCCAAACAACCATTTCAAAAAAATGCTTTAAACAACCACCGCAAATTCAAATGCTCCAAATAACACTTTTAAAGCTCCAAAAAAATAATTTTAAAAGTCTCCAAAGAGGCATTTAAAAGAACCACAAACAACAATAAGAATCCCAAATGGCTCCAAATGGTGTGGAAATTAACATTTAAACGGAGCAACAAAACTCTCCAAAATAGTGAACAAATGAGCATTTAAATGGAGCATGAAGCTCTCCAAATGCAGTGAAGAAATTGGCATTTTAAAGCGAGCACAAAATATTTTTAAAACAGTGAACAAAATGATGTTTAAATGGTTCATAAAACTCTCCAAAACAATGAAAATATTGTACCCAAATAAACTCCTAAATCTTCTTCGAAACGGTGAAAGTGTTGGGCGATATAAATGCAAAAGTAAAGCTTAGGTTTAAGACATGTAAAAATGCTTTAGAATCGTTTTAGCATGAATTACAACCCTCGTGACAGCATTAGATTTAAGTTTAGACGCTAGATATGTGGATACATATGAATAGAGCGGCATGCATGTAGTTTCCCAAAGTTTTAAAAAGAAAACATCAAAATAAATTATGATTCATATTTAAGCACCTGTTGCAAAAATCAACTTAAACCCAAGCACTTCGATTCATAAAAGTAATAGAATCTCTGCAAGAATGAAGAAAGCTGAGAGAAATAAAAAAAATAAATAATAATAAGTTGGAGAGATACGACCTTAATTGCAGCAAGCCCAGAAAACGTTACACAACAGCTGTGTTTTGCAGCAAGGAGAGGGGACGATCCGGCGTGGTTTCTGTGTCGAGGAAGGGAGGCCGACGGTTTCGAGTGCGGAGAAGGTGTCGAGCAGCAGGCGAGTGGCTCGGTGCAGAGGAGAGGAAAGCGTTTGGGGGAATGGAGGCGAGCAGCTGGAGCGAGATTCTTCGGCGCGCGGGAGGAGGCAAATTCGGCGAGCGAGATTTGTTGCACGAGCGAGAGAGGCGAGCGAGAGGGGAGGCTTTGATGCGGGGAGGTAAGCGAGTGAGGCTGGGAGCGGGGAAGCGAGGCGGTTCGGTGCGAGAGAGAGAGGCGGGGCTGGAAGGGGTCCGTCGCGAGGATGAGAGGAGGCGAGTGAGTCGAAAGAGGTGGAGTTCGGAGAGCTTCGATCCGGCGTGCGAGAGGCGAGCCGGACGACTTCGTGCGGGGAGACGGACGGTCGAGGGCTGCGGGATCGGGTCGTGCGAGCGGGTGAGCGGGGAAGACCGGCGTGGTTTGCGGGCGAGCGAGGGTTTTCGCGTGGAAGAGGCGAGCGAGGGTTTTCACGTGGAAGAGGCGAGCGGGGATTTTCGCGTGGAAGAGGCGGCGGGGATTTTACGCGTGGAGCGAGAGGAGCGATATCGAATCTCTGGAGTAAAGCCTCCCGCCCATGCTCATAGCCGCGTTCGTCCGTTACAGGTGATTGGGCGCCAAATTAAATGACTTCCATGCGAGGACGACTTGATAAGGTAAACTTTAACCCCTAATTAAATTTAATTGAGAGGGAATCGAAGTAGGCTGATTAAAATTTTAAAATTTTGAAATTTGAAATGGCCCGAAGCTCGTGTTCGGCCTATGTCGGGCTCTAATTGAACCGGGTTGAGTCCGAACTCGTGCCCGGCTAATTAAAAAAAATGCGCATCGATTTCGTGTCGTTCGCGCGCGCGTAGAACCATAGCAATATGGGTGTCTATTCTAGCTAAAGTCGGCGTTTCAGACACATCTGTGTGGTCCGTTTCATCATCCAGGGTCGTCCGAACAAGTTCGCCGACGGTCAGACCAAAAAGGTGTCGAATTGTGGTGTGTCGAGTGCTCGAGCATTAAGGGTTCACTAAGGCGCGTCGATCTAAGGGAACTCGTTTTCGGACTCTCTACATGTTAGTCCTTAGCCCTTGCAACGCGAAGTCGAGTGCTTGGGACTACTCGTGCGAGGACTTACAAAAATGGGTCTAGAAGTGGTTCGAAGCTCATGGGAGGTGGGCTCCGTGACTAGTCGCTAGGATGGTCGATAAGGAATTCTAAAGCTAGATCCTAGGGTCTAACGTGAAGAAAGCTAAGACCTCACTAAAATGAGGTCAACAAAGGACCCCGATAGGTGGGGTGTGCTTGAACAAGCACACGCGCGTATTGGCGTTGACCGAAGCGATCAACAAGACCGAAAGATCATTGAAGTATACATACTTAGAGACAGACCAGAACGTCGAACCGGGTTCGAAAAGAATTTGAGTTAAGGTTCCCACTTGGGAAACCCCGACTCAGGAAAAACTTTAGTGTAGAATTTAAGAGTTTATCTTTGGGGATGAAATGATTTGCAATATGAGGTGTTGTTTGATTTAATTGTTTTGTGATGTTTTTGTTTCTTTGTTGTCTTGCATAGATTGTTATGATTGTGAGGAGTGTCGTGGTTGTAAGTGAAAGGATTTGAATTGAACATATCATAAATGTGTAAATATCGTTGAGTCTTGAGAAAGGATTAAGATATAACATATCCCGATGTCTTGAGAAAGAATAGAGTAGAGTCATCTCAGAATGTGTTGAGTCTTTGAGAAAGGACTAGGATTAAACACTATCCGAATGTCTTGAGTCTGAGAAAGGATTAGGATTAAACCTATCCCAAATGTCTTGAGAGTCTTGAGAAAGGATTATGATGAAACCTATCCAAAATGTGCTTGAGTCTTGAGTCTTGAGAAAGGATTATGATATAACATATCCCAAATATGCTGAGAAATGATTAGGATTGAACATATCCCAAAGGTCTTGAGTCTTTGAGAAAGGATTAGGATTTAACCTTATCCCAAATGTCTTGAGTCTTGAGAAAGGATTAGGATTTAACCTTATCCTAAATATGTCGAGTGCTTGAGAAAGGATTAGGATTGAACCTATCCCAAATGTCTTGAGTCTTGAGGAAGGATTAGGATATAACCTATCCTAAATATCTTGAGTCTTGAGAAAGGAATAAGACTATGTCTATCACAATTCTTGAGTGTTGAGTCTTGAGTCTTTGAGTCTTGAGTGCTGAGTGCTGAGAAAGGATTAGGATCCTACATATCCTTAAATGTGATGAGTGCTGAGATTGCTGAAGTGTGGAAGTGTGGAAGTGTGGAGCCTGCAAAGTGGGAAGAATGATAATTTGTAAAAGTCGTGAAGTGGTGGAATTTATGAAATTGTGGTGATTGCGGACATAGATTTTATGAAATTAATGAGAGTTTATGAGGGTGCAGAGTTGTTGCGGAATTATGCAGATTTGCAGCGACTTGGAGACTTGTGAAGTTGTAAAATTGTGGATATTTGCTAAGAAATGTGAATGCAAAGATTTGTGAGTACAAAGACTTGTAGAGATTTGCTGATATTTGTGAAATTTGTAGAATTGTGGGGAATGACTAAGAAATGTGAATGCGGGGATTTGCGGAGGTTTGTAAATGATTTGTTGAGATTGTGAATGCGAGGGATTTGCGGAGGTTTGTGAGTGCGAGAGACTTGAAAAGTTAAGTGTGGAATCTTGCGAGAGATTGATGTGAAATTTGTGAAGACCATGAAATTTGTAGAATTGCGAGTGCAGAGATTCATGATATGGATGTTGAATTTTGTGCAAATTTTATGTGGAATTTGTGAAAATTTATGCAGTGCGGAAAAATGTCTGTAGGAAGAAATCAGACTGAGAAAGAGAGCATGATGGGACTCATTTCCAACTCAATGGTTGATCGAAGAAATGTCCGTGCGAAAAGAGATGCAGTTCCAATAAAACCAGTCAAATCTCATTCACACCGGACAAAAAAGCATGGAAGAGCGCGGTTCTATGTAGATAGAGCCAGCTAGCCTCTTCAGTGCGAAAAAAAAAATACCCAGAGTTCCTATGGAAAGAAACTTTGTGCCGAGGAAAGTGACGCTAGTGATAAGCCAATGAGAGTCAACCTGATCCGATCAAAATATGAAGCTTGAAATGTTGATTTTGAATTGGATTTTAACTTGATATGGCATCGAGTCTATTTTTATTTTTGTTGTGTTTTGATGTGGTATGTGTTTATGTTTTGTGAGTTCTCTTTAGTTGCAATATTGTCAGGATTTGGACCCAGTTTGACAAGTATGACATCGGTGCTCCTAGAAACAAGACTGTCTTTGGAACACCATGATGCGCAGTACTTCTTGAGGTGTCATCCACTGGCTGGAGACATGTGCAAAAATAACCCATTCTTTAAGGTACTATCAGAATTGTATTCTTTGAAGTACACATAAAGACATGAACAATAACACAAAGTTCTCAGAGAATAAGTTCCTTTCTTGATGAATGACCTCCTATTTAAGGGTCATAGGGGATATATATAAAAGTTACATATTTATCCTTATTTTAATAAGATTGTTACAAGTAATTAATGCATTTTAACTAATTATGAAATCCATAATTTGTAAATATCAATGTTTCATATGTTTGTATGGTACTTTTAATAAGATTTAGGTTAGATTTTACGTACATCCAACAAAAAGATAAATTTGTCAGTATGTTAAATCCAATTTTTTGCTTGTTCAGTTTATTAAATATGAATCTATTAAATCCAATTCTTAGTTGAATTTAATAGATTTAGCTTAGAAAAGTTTAACAAATTTAACTTAGGAAAAAAAATATATTTCAAATAAAATTATGGCAGACATATCAAATAGATTTAACTGGATTTAAACTTAATTGAATTATTGCAGATTTAATAATATTTATATTTTATAAATATGGATTTATCAAATTTATTAAATCTCATTTAACTTAAATCCTACATGCAGCCAAACACCCCATTGAGAAAAATGTGACTTGAATCAAATTGATACAAACAAATTGACGCTCGCTCGATATATGAGTTATGTTTGATAAAAATATGTCACATATGTTAGTATATATTTTATGATTTTTTTTTTTTTTTTATTTTTTTTATCTTATATGTTGGAACTCCTCAAATAGAATTGTGTATTTTAAACCTCCCAATTTTGGAGTTGAACATATAGCTTTATGTAGTTCATGTTATGAGAAAACATATCAAATATTGAATGAGTTTAGATGATTGGATTCTATCGTTGGGTTCATGACTTAGGAACTGTTAGCCTGAATTTTATGTGAGTTTTAAATGATTGGGCTTTTCTATTAGGTTTGTACCAATCGTATCCCACCTAAAAAATTAAATTGAGTGCATTATAAAGGTATTCATTCCTCAAATAATATGTGTTATAAAAAACTTTAATTTACTTTTTTTTTTTTTTATTTACGAGCATTGGTTGATTGGACCTCTTTTGTTAGGTTGTATGTTATAAAATTTCTAATTTGATTCTTTAATATATTTTGGATGAATGGCTTCTCTAATGGATTCCTGCCTTAAGAACCACCTAATTTAAAATTTCTCATTAAGTTTTGGATGGCTTGACTCTTCCAATAAGTTTGAGACTTGGATTACACAACACTTTTACTTTTTAAAATACCTTGAATTAACACATTCTCGAATAAGGAAAAGTAACTCTACCCCACGACTTATTGATTTAGCAGCTAATATTTGTTCCCTCCTCTAAACGACAAAGTCTAAAGATGCAAGTAACACAAATTCTCTCTTTTAAAGATTTAACCTTTCAACATCAATTGAAGTTATACATTTGGATTCAATTGCACAATGACTCCCAAGTCTAATGACAATTCAAGCTCCCTCATTTCATTTAAAGAACAATATACAATAGGTTTAATTGAGTTTCAAATAATTTATTTAAATCTAAATTTGTCTAATTCTTGTAAGGTTCATATACAATTTTTTTTTCCTTTGAATGATAAATTTTTCTATCTTTTATTAATTTTGAATTCCAACACTTAAAAGGATGGGCTTGCCTCCCTCTTTTTAATAACATACTCGAGTCCCTCCTTTAAACGACATATTGCTTTATATTTTATAAGGTTTTTTTAGGATCCACTAAAGTTGTTATGCTTTATTTTGAAGTTTATCCATCTGCTATGATAAAAAAAATAATTTTATAACATAAAATAATTAAATCATTAATTTTGAATACATATTTGTCCTGTGAGGCATGTCTAAGGATCAGAGCGGTAGGAACCTTGAAGGACAAGTAGAGATAGAAATGAAATAATACACTTAGACTTGCCCCACGAGAGTGAAATGAGGTATTCTCAGGCTTTGTGACCATTTTTATCTATTACAAGTGAGAAAGAGAGAGGTATCTCCTTACATTGTGTGGATATAAAAAAAAGAGCCTAAAGCCCGGATGCAAGAAAAGGCCCTTCATACATGTTATGGACCTCCCATTTATAGGAGACAGAGGTCAGAAGGTGTAATTTTACAAGTTTGCCCTTGTTTTAATAGAGTTCTTATAAGGTATTATTGTCTTTTGACGTGCCCCTTTCGTATTTTAAACTAATTTTAACACCTCTTCATATGGACTAGACCTTCTACCCAACAAGTCCTTGGGTTGGTCGTCGGGTTAGTTTAATTGATCGTCTAGGTTGGGTTGGTCGCCCAAGCTATTAATCGGTTGGTTTGAGGTGAGCGGTCGATTGAGGTGGTCGCTAAGTTGACGTGCGGCCGACTACTAAGATGGTCAGCGTTGGATGGCATGAGAGAGCTCATGGACTCGATTGTTCTTAGTATGATGCTCGGTTCACCTTAGATCATTGACTTAGAGTTAACTTTGGTCAACTTTTGTGACCCTTTTGTTCTTTAATTTGATTATGGTCTTGCAGCTTTCACTACTGTAGAAACTCATCAAGATCTGCGGAGGCATTTTTTGGACATGCAATCAATAATTTTTATGCCTTTATAGATCAACGGTGAGACTTAAACATGGCCTTTAATATTTGAGACATCATAACATGGATTTTTAATACTTTATACACAACTAAATGACCATATTAGAGTCTTGAATATAGCTTAAAACTAGTTGGGAGACTAAACTTTAATACATTTCCACTATATTATGTAAAATAATCGAGACATATATCAAATGATTATTTCATGTTACCGATGTGATATAACAATAAATAAATAGGGATGTCAAATATATTATTCAATTTTTCCTTTCGAGTTCTAATATGAACTCTCTGTATTTGTGGCAAACCATTATAAGGATCATTCAACTTGTTTGGATATGATATCAACTAAATACTTGATGGAATATCTACAATCATCGTTATTATTCAATTGACTAGGATATATTACAAATAATTATTGATGGAGTGTATGCAAACTTCATTATCACAATCAATTTTGATTTTAATTTATTTAGTATATAAGGTAGGAAGGCAATATTTATGTTGCTCGTGAAGAGTGGTTTCATGAACTTAATTATGATAAAAATTTTCTTCTGTCTTTCGAAACAATAATCGAATGAGGCATGTGATATTGTTACTATGTTGCTTCTGAAGAGAACAATGTGTTTAAATTAGTTTTTTCTTCGATAGATAGTATTATATGTCACCATAACCAGTCACTTTATCAATAAAGGAAGCGTCTAGTACTCATGAAGCAAAGGATATCTTAATAAGACTTAAATAATATATTGTCATCCCATACATGTAGCTTATTCTTAGTTTTAAACTCCTTAAACTATAACAGTAAGGTAAAAAAATTAAGGGTTTTTTTTTTTTTTTGTCATTTCAATTGAAATAATGGATCATTATTCTACAAAAACACAACTTTTAAGTGTCCAAGGAGAGCATTATAATGTGTGAGAATTGATAATGTTACTAGACATCCATTGATCGATAAATGTATGGTTCGTTATATTATTATATATTAGGACAATAACATATTTAGGGTATTTTTTATATTTTGTCCTTAACTACAGATCGTTGCTGGAACATGTAATAGGCAAGCTATCATTAAAAGGGCCAAACACTAAAACATTCTCGCAATAATGTGTCATACATGTGTGGCTCGATCAATGCCTTGATTAAAGCTCCCCAAAGGTTTAGGATAACATCAATTATTTATAAAAAACTAAATGATATTAGAAAATTATTAAGGTGAGCCAATGCAGTAAGAAACATTAGTCCATTGTGAGTCGTATGTAGTATAACACATTAAAGTAAGATGAAATGACACACAATAACATCCATAATAAACAGAGTAATTTTATATAATTTTGATCCAATAAGGCGACAATGCAAAAAAATTACTTTTAAAAAAAATAAATTAAATTAAATTAAGTTAGATTCGATAAATGTTAAAATTTGCGTAGTCAGCATACTATGAGACAATAGAGGACAAAGAACATACAAATTATTTTAGAAGGCAATGAGTGTGGCCTAATTAATAGCTCATTAGAGTCTAACAAGTCTATTGAATGATGTTACGTCAAGTTTGTAACAAAATTGATGAGTGATAGGTTGTGTAAAATAGAACATAAACACGACACAAAAATAAAAATAAACAAGTCATTAAATTACTGCACACAATTAATCTAGATGAAGATGTTGTCGTCAAAGTATAAAAGATGTTGGCAATTTTTGTCACCCTAAATATATTTCCTTTTAGTAGCAAAATAATGCTAATAAAAGATGATTACAATTTGGCTCAACAATGAGAAGTTAACACTCTCAAAGAGAATAAAAGAGAGAAACAATTAACTTAGAGATACTTTTCATATTTTAGGAAAAATGACCATTGAATGATTTGACAAGCTCCTATGAGAGGGGAACAAGTGTGATTTAACAAAGAGCAAATGAGCGACCTCTCTTTAATAAAAAAAATGTGATGTTCAAATAAGTCAACATAAGGAGTAAAAGGGCATACATATTTAGAATTTATTATTCGTGTGAATATGATGAGATGCAAGTCGTTGATAGATATTTTGAAACGTCAGGAAAAGTCGACTTGGACTAGGAGCGGTCGATAAAACAACGTAAAATGAGTAATCAACTTCAGAGTTAAAGATGCATTGATACAATTGTTGGGAATTGAGACACTAAAGATAACAAAAGCTAATAGTCATGAAAAAACAGAGGAATTATTAAGAGGTTTAATAGTAAGATGACCAATAAGGCAAATAACAATTGGGTCGAGCGAACCACCATAACATGTTAGTGTTATAGGATAAAAGTTCAATAACAGACGAAACTCGATTCACAATATAATATGAGAGCTTTAGGGTATGTTTGGGGCAGTTGCAGCTTATTAATATACTGTTGAAAAATAATACGCTATTCAATAAGCGGTGGTGTCTATTAACAATTTATTTTTATTTTCTGAAAAGCCAGACAACAGGTAGAAAGCTGCCATCACACAGCTAGAAACGGTGTGAAAACATTGATTCAACGGTTTGAAAATGCTATTATTTTTAAAAAATTGTCAAAACACAGTTTATCCAAAACGGGTTTGGTGTGTTTTTAAAACTCATCAGACTAAATAAGCTGCCCTAAATGGGGCCGTAGTGGTTAGATTAATAAATGCACTGAAGTTTTATAATGTATCACGACGAGTGCTTTCCATTGATAAATATTTTTTCTTATGGTGTCAATGTGCTGTCATCTACCATACACATAATTATAATTGTTTATCAATTGTAAACTTAGGGATTCAACATAGATTTGTTACTTCATATAAGAAATTTAACTTTAAAAAGTAATGAGATACAATATCCATTTATTCAAGAATAAATATCACTTACTAATGATTGCAAGCTCTACCAAGTACAAACATTTAAAAATTCTTGTCAATATAGTAGTTTTAGTTTAATTTATACAAGTTGGAACCATTGATAATAAATTGGCATACATACAAAATATAAGTTCTATACACCAATGAAATAAGGTTTAAAAAAAAATGAATGCAAACTTCTTTAACCAGTGTTCCTTCTTAGGCCCAAAATTAACCCTTCAAGCTTCAACCCTAAGGTTATAGGAGCTTTATTTATTTATTTTTTTTTGGGAGATACAGATCACCCAAATCATTGATATTTACAAATTAAACATTAATGTAATTTATTTGAACTACCAAACAGATGTATTTATATACGTCAAGATCAAATTACTGAAAATTTGATAAAAATAATAATAAAATATGAGCTCGAATTTTATAGTAAATTTTAATATTTGAGTGATAATTCGAAAAATTGATAAAAGAAAGTGATTAATTTATAAGAAGTACAGTTTAGCCGGTCAGCTCTAATTTTTATCTGAGGCTTAGTCTGCTTGCAGAGCTCATAAATACGTTGCGGACTTGCTTAATTGTCTATTCAGATAAATAATATTTTTTGTATTTTTTCAAAAAAACTGTCGTTGAAATGTGAGTTTTTTCATCGGTCATATCTAAATACGATAACAACTTTTTAGACTGCGATCTTTATTTTTTTTAAAATTTATGATAATAATTTTTTGAATATCAAATTATTTTTAGTGATTTAATTAATGGCTCAAAAAAAAAAATATTATCATAATTTTTTTGAATATCAAATTATTTTCAGTGATTTCATTAGTCGCTCTCAATATTTTTACATCACAGACAGACGAACCTTATTTTCCGTCCGGTGGAAACTGATTTAAAAG
Source organism: Papilionanthe hookeriana x Papilionanthe teres (assembly GCA_022702705.1). NCBI lineage: Eukaryota > Viridiplantae > Streptophyta > Magnoliopsida > Asparagales > Orchidaceae > Papilionanthe > Papilionanthe hookeriana x Papilionanthe teres. The sequence continues at coordinate 17,108,690 of CM040421.1, read as the reverse complement.
CAAGCAGATTAATAAAATTTTGCCTGCATGCAAACCCTAGCTATTCTCATCCACTTCTGCGAACTCTAGGGCACACCCAGTTCGATATTCTCACCGCTACCTCGTACTTCTCGATCTACCCTAGACCTCCGTTCTTAGGGTTTTTCTAGACTTTTATGGCGTGAGTTCGGGTGAATCGTGATTTCGTAGCATTTGCGTGCTAATGACGCCCAGGGATAAGGAGCTCGAGGACCGGATCGAGGAACTCGGTAATAAGCTGACGAGTCCTCCCTCCGATGTGCAACAGTTGTTGCAACTTCTTGATGTAAGCCCCTTTTCTTGAGTCGTTCTTTGTTTCTCCCACTTAGAAATTTGTTGTAAATTTGAGCGCAATAACGCGTCTTTCCGCGTGCTTGAGGTTTTTCTTATGTCTTTTGCTGGGGCTTGATGTATTGAAGATGTTTGCACTTCTGATTTTTATTTTATTTTATTTTTTTCAATTGGTAGCGCTTCCAGTTGCACGCAGATGAATATTAAATTGCCTAGGGGTTTCCTTTCTTTCGGGTGGACGAGAATACGTGTAGTGTTAGGATGAGAATTTGTAAAATAAACTTTTGTCGGGCAGAAGAAGGTTTCAGCGCTTTCCTGTGTTGGTGAATCAGGGAAATATACAATCTTTTGTTTCCTCCAGAATAATTTGTGGTAGAAAGATTTTTTTCTCATTCTTGGAAACAGTTTTTTTCACTTATTTTAATGTATAGGTTGATTCTTTTCGCGGAAACCATTTTAGTGATGATTTATTGTAACAGCTGCGCTAAACTTTGGTTTATTCACGGTGTTCTTATGTCATGTGCTGGTGTTTTTGGGTCAAAAGAAAGGGTCAAATGTCATAAATTTTTACATGTTTCCAGCTGCTTAACTTGGCGGTGTTTCCATTTAGAAGAACATCAAATGATGCTTAGTTGGGCCGCCATCTGATTTAGAATTTTTACTACCTTAATGTTTGCCTTCCATGTTCATACGTCATTGCAGGACATCATTTCATGTAATTTTCTATTTAAGTTGATAATAAGGGATGGTTAATTTAAAGAGGATTTTGTTTAAATTGCAGTAGGATATTAAGAAAAAAATTTATAGAGGATTTTGTTTAGCTCTGACAATGCTCTGTATCATCATGAATTGCTTATATGTCTATTTTTACCACTTATGGTTGCTACAGATTATAAGTTTGAATGTGATTAAAGCGTTTTGAATAACAAATTTTATTCCAATGGTACCAGCAGTGCTATGTTGGAATATCTACCTACTGTTACCTTCGTCTTATCAACCTTGTGTTGTAAATAAAAACCTAAACACGTTATTTTTGTGTCATTCTTTTTCTATACGTTCTTCTTTTACTTTGAATTGCCATTTAATTTGTTCCGAGGAATTTCTGGAGAAGAGGAAAGCTGTGTTACCCCTGATATTTATTTATATAGATAGGAATTCTTTTTTGTATTTCATTTTTATGTTCTTATTCACTATACTTTGTCCTATTGCTTATTTTCATGGAGAGAAATTGATGCTTTGATTTCATTTTTTATATCCTTATTCACTATACGTTGACCTATTAATGTCATGAAACTTCTTTCAGTTTTTCTAATTAAGTTCTCTTTTTTAAACTGAAATATATTATTTTGTTGGCAAATTATTTTTCCTCTTTTTTTTTTTTTTACAACAGTTTTGTTTGTTTTCTTATTTAAAATTTGTATTTTTGATCCTGAACTTTGCGAATCTGTAGAAAGCTGAGAACTTCTTGTCAAGGGTGGAGCAATGTCCACCGCAGTCAATGCACACAGCTCTTAACCCCTCTATGAAGGCATTAGTTACTAAGGATCTTCTCAGACATTCAGATTTGGATGTGAAAATTGCTGTTGCCTCCTGTCTAAGTGAGATCACAAGAATAACAGCTCCAGATGCTCCCTATGATGACGATCTAATGAAGGTTTTTCTTATTTAATAATTAAAAAAATTATCAGAATGCCCATAAATCATTGATCCTTTTTCTTCCTAACCATTCAGGAGATTTTTGGACTGATTGTTGGAGCTTTCAAGAATTTGGATGAGTTGTCAAGTCGTTCATTTTCTAAGAGAGTTTCAATACTCGAGACAGTTGCCAAAGTCCGATCTTGTGTGCTGATGTTAGACCTTGAATGTGATGATTTGATTTTGGACATGTTCCATCATTTCCTCAAGACAATAAGGTAGGCTACCTATATATTTTTTCCTTTAATTTCACACATAATTTATGATTTGTTTCACTGTCACGTGGTCTGATCACAAAGGTCCTATTTTTAACAGTTTTAGCAAACTAAAGACAGATTTTTCCAAGCTCTATCTGTGGTGTGAACTGTTTGGTCTTTAGATTTATTTACTGTGCATGTCTATATAAAAATTCTATTTATATCTTTTAATTTTATTGTTTGTTTGAAGAATTGAGCATTATTTTAAGCAATAACGAATTATATGAAATCATAATACATTGTCTTTTGCTAAATAGTTGATGTTGTGTTGAATACTTTCAAAAAAAGATAGATTGTTTTGATAATTAGAAGAAAAATGTTTGACCCTTGTTTTGAATATCACAGGGCCATATGAAGTCGTCATCATCGTTATCATTAGCCTCATTGCAACTCTTTTGGACGGGCTTTATAAATCTTTATTTACTATCTTCAAACGTATTACTTCCAAATATTCTACTATTTGCTGTTATAGAAGCTTGGATGGTTTGTACAATGCATTTTGAATTAGGAAGCAATTTAAGTACATTAATTGAAAATTGCAGATTGATTTCTGAAAGGTGTTGTCTCCCTTGGACATGTTTTTGAAGTGTTAAGGCCAAAGTGTATTCTTTTGCTATAGCATAGTTTGAATTGAAGATATGCTTAATGTATTCTGCAGTCTGATCACGGGCTAATGCTCTGTCGGCTAAAATAAGCAACTGTGAAAATGCTGAGTTTTTGTTTTTTTCAATTTCTTTTTTTTTTGCATGTTATGTACTTTATTTATATAAAAATATTTTGGGTGCATCCGTGGTGTCTTATAGTCTCTATTAGTTATTTCTTGAATGATATGCTATGTACCGTATATCATGGTTTTTTTTTAAATTTTTTATTTTGTTTTCATAGATTGAACTATGGATGTATATTAGGGCTCATTTTGGTTAGTTTGATTTTATTTATATATTTCATACCAATTATTTAGAGAATATACTTTTACATTATTGATTCTTAGATTTCAATATAAATATTTATATATTTGTAATTGGTGATGCTTGCCAGCCTTTGCTAGACATTAGTCAGGGATTGGCAGGCGTTAACCTGTGGTCTTCAATTCCCGTCCAACATTATAAGAGCTATATTTGAAGTTAGTAGGGCGTTTCATGAGTGGAATTTTTTTACAGGAAAATTGTGTAGGATGGATAGGGAAGCTGAAGAAAAAGTGAAGAGATTTATTGTGTGTGTGTGTGTGTGTGTGTGTGTGTGTGTGTGTGTGTGTGTGTGTGTGTGTGGAACCTTGAAGCATGCATGTGATATGGGTGGGATTAGAGTGACCAGCGTATTAATTGTTTTATTCATGTTTGTTGAACGTCAATGGAACTTGAAGTCCTGCCTGAACTTGCCACAGAATCGGATTGGAGCTCTGTTGAGTTGTTGTTGGTTCATCCTTTTCTTTGAAGTATTTGTGTATTTTCCTAAGCTTGCTCTTGGGGGTTCTTTTGTTTTGATGCATATAGATGACTCAAGGGAGCTTTCTTCATTACTTGTAGATAGGCCTCTTTTTTGTACACCATAGATGCATACTTGCATGGTTTTGTACTTTTTTTGACATAGTAATGCAAAATGCAAATTTTGATGGAAGCAAGCAAATTTCATCGTTTTATCTAAAAAATTCTAGTTGACAAGCAACCGATGGGACTCTCTGCACATTTTTTTCCGTATTTGATGCACTGCCTTTTTTGAAACAACTCTTGCTTTTCAGCATGTAAATTGTGCATGGCAGTGTTTACTGAGTTCATAAAGCATATGTCGAACATCATTATAAAAATATTTTCTTTCTTTAGGCAATGCCTCCTCTTTTCTCTCGTTTTTGACTTGGGTTGCGTTCATTTCAGACCTAAGCATTCAGATACAGTTTTTTCTTCAATGGAGACAGTCATGTCACTTGTTATAGAGGAGAGTGAAAATATTTCAGCGAAGCTTCTTTCATGTCTCTTGGATAATCTCAAGACTGATGAGAAGGTAAAATTTTGTGTGTAATATCTTTATGCTTTTGCTTGATTGAAAATAGTTTTTTTTTAAAAAAAATTCTGTGCAACTCCTTTCTCAGAATATCTTGTCCTCAGCAAAGAAGCTTGCAGAAAAAGTGCTGTTTAATTGTGCCCGGAAGTTGAAGCCCTATTTGGTTGAGGAATTCAAGGGTACCTCCGCTCCTCTGAGTGATTATAGCAAAATTGTTACTGTTGTGTGTCAGGGAAACCTGGAAACTTTAACGCAGAAGGACTTAAGTACTTTCGGAGAAACTCAGGTGCGCTATCGGTCATCTTCTTTACTGCTGCCCTTTTTAAGTAATAGTACGACAAAAATCTATTGTGACCTGGTTACATTTAAAAGTTTTTATATCAGGGGCATCTACATACATAGCACACAACTCTATGGTACTTACATATCTCACATTTAACCTTTCATATTTATACAGATAACACCCAAATCTTTAATATCACAATAAAAATAACACTTTTACTACTTTGTAAAGTGAAATAGACCTTTTCATGCATAGATTTATAGCACCAGAGTGCTATGTATGTAAATAAGAAAGTTTAGGTGTGAGATATGTAGATTCATAAGAATTGTGCTTTAGGTACGTAAATTTTCCTTTATATTAAGCCGTATGTTGCTCTTTGTCAAAAGTCTTCACTTATAAATTGTTCATTCATAGCTAGTGATATCTAGTTCGTCATTTGTATAAAATTATCGTAGCGGTTGATGCTTGGCTATTTTAAACATAGAAGGGTAACACAGTTTCTAATTTCCAATCTTGTGAAGTTTAGTACCTTCTGAGTTTTCTACTAACATTTTGCGAGTTGTATAATATTGCTTTTTTTATTCCCCGTTCTTTGTGGATAAATTTCTATGCCTAATCAAGTTTTCATGCTTCAGGCAGATGACAGCAAGTTATCTGAGGGGACTCTTTGTGCCGAGCTGCCTCAGGTTTTTAATTTAGTTTCTAACTGAATTTCCTTCTGCCATTTTCTTCTTTAACTAAGGTTTCTTGAACTCTAAACTAGAATGCATTTTATTCTTGTTATTTTCAGGGATCTGCAAAACATGAACATGAAGCTCCTGTTGGAAAAGCTGTCACTGATGCAGATGGATCTTCTAAATTAGTAACGAGTAATGGTACGCTTCAGATGGGGAACGGGGATTCTATGACTTCAGAACAAAAGGATGAAGTTTCCCAGCCTGATGTTCAATTAAGGGACACTGATGGATCTAGGTTAGCTGATTCTGATAACTTGGGCTCGGGTGCTGCAAAACTGGATAGCGGATTAAATCTTAGTTCTCAGAAAGGAAGAAGAAGAGGAAATTTGGTTAAGTTAACAGTTAATAGTGATCATAAGCAGATTGACGATGGGAAAGAAACTCCTACCATTACTGGAAGGAGAAAAAGACGCAGCAAGGAAGCTGACTCGAATCAAGTTGATGGCCTTCCTTTTAAGGAGGTAGAAACAGCTGCTAGCTCAAAATCTAGAAAGAAGAATAAGCTTGAGCCTACTCCTGGATTGGCTGATGTATCCTCTTCTATTTCTTTGCATATCCCTAACGAGCATGATAGGATTCATTCTAAAAAGAGCCGGTCCTCTCGTTCAAAAAAAAAATCTGGTAAAAGAAATGTTCATGACAAAGCTGCAGCGGATGGCTCATTTAGTGCTTCTGGGCATAGGGATCTTTTGGAAAGCAGCCAAACGACTAGTGGAGATATTCCCACAGGAGGGCTGAGCTCAAAAAAGTCAGAGGGCATCAGTGATTCAGAAAGAAATTTATCAAAATCTTCTGCCAGTAAGTCTCACGCACATGTTGAGGATGGCAAAACAACCGCAACAGCTACATATGATTCAGAAAAAAAACATCGAAGATATAGAGGTAGAAGTGGACCTAAAAGAGAAGTTAAAGAAGTAGATTCCTCAGGACTGAAGCAAAGTGCTGGTATGAAGCAGGAGAAGGGCAGCAGCGTAGATGTTGGTGAGGAAGATAAAGAAGTAAAATTGAAGGTTATTACCTATACTCTTAACTTTTAGAGTTTTATTGTTGAAAGTTGCCTCTTATGTTTGTTTTATTTAGTCTTTTGTTGGAGTATGCACCTTTCTTTCATCCAAATCATAAATTGTTAAAGCTGTTTGTATCCATTCCTCTGTGCATTGAATGGTAAACATGTGCTAGCATGCCTGCAGGATGGTTATGTTTATGGTTGACGTGTGTACATGTGTCTACAGGAACATATTTCGAACTTGCTTAATGTATTTGTGCCTTTAAGACCTTTGTACAGGTGTTGGCAGCAATCTAGAACATTTTAGGTTAGCTTGTCCCACTTGTGACTTTGTCTTTAGCAAACTGATGACATTTACCTCTGCAATTCTCATTCTACATGGTTTGAGTTGATTGATGCATCGTATGATTTCTTATTGTTTGGCAGGCCTGATCTAGAAACCTATTAAGCTATAGCTTTGGCTTTTAAGGAGTTTTTTTTTTTTTTTGCATTTTAAATAGTAGAGCTTCTTGTTGAATTTATTTAAATTTTGATGAGTTATATTATTTCTTTAGGAGTTGGAACTGGAATGTTTTTGCTGGTAAAAAAGATACTTGGTTGCTATTCAATTTTACACAATTGTGCACCAAATTTCTTCACATACCTAATCCATCCCCTACACTCGGAAATTCAATCACACCAATTGCTAATCTGCGGTTTTTCTTATGCTGTAGAATACTATTTAATTATAATTGCCTCTTGTTAATAGCAGTATGGTTGTTGTTTGCACATATTTGCCATGTTTTTCCATTTCAACTTTGGGCCATATTGCTGACTGAGTCCATCTGTTATTTCCTTGCAAGCTCTTAACAAGTGTGTTATTATGCATAGTTCTTACCACTGAAACTTTCTTTCTTTTCTCGTCCTTTTGCATTTCTTACAACTTATTAAATGCTTAATTTATATGCTATTATGTTTGATTGTGGAACGAGATGATTGTTTTTATCCTCATAATTTCTTCATCACACCCTCCCACACACTCACACATATAAAGCATATTCTTTAACTTTGCTGATTCAATTTTTCATCAATTGTTTTTTACAGGAACTGGTCTCTTCACGAAAATCAGCAGCGAAAGAATCTATTAAAGATCCAAGTCTTCTGAAGGATATTAGTGAACCAAAGTCTAGGCGGAAGAGAGCTCAAGCTACAGAAGAGGTAGCCCTTTTTTCTTGCTAGACTTTTATTTTCATCCATCTGCTGTCACTATGCCATGTTTTTCAACATTGTCATAATCTTGAAACTGGATGCCATTTGCTATGTTAAGCATTGATAATTCCTGCACAGTTCTTGTTAGAGGCTACTCATGCAAGAAAATTCTTTTTCCAGATATTTTGAATTCCCCTCTGTATAGGGCAGGGTTAGATAATTATCTGTATTTAAGAAAATTCTTATAGTGAACATTCATGGTTCTAAGACCAGAGGTAGAATAATGGTGATCACACTGGAAAACTAATCATTTTAGAGCACAGGTCCATTGGAATAGTATAAGATTATCGGAGCAACAAGCACACAGCAGACATGATTTATTATGTTTGAATATTGCTGAAGTTGCAGAGTTATATCAGCCTTGGATATGCTTTGGCAAAATGGCCATCCATGCCCCAGGCATTTTTCACTGTGTATTGTGTTGAAGTTTTTTATACTATGTAAGATGGTTGTTTGCTTTCTAGTGGGAGTAGCATGAACCCATTGACCAGATTAAATCTGAAGGGCAGCGGAGTAGGTGTGCTGGCATTTTCTTCTGTTAACGAAAGTTCTAAAATGAATATTTATTTTATCTTGGTTTCTAATGTGGGGATTATGGTAATCCATGGCAGTGGTAATGACAGGAAGCAAACAATGCTTTTCAGAAGTAAAGTTAATCGTTTCTTTGTGGAAGCCATTGATATATGAATGTGCTTGTAGATTGATATCGAAAATCTAAGTAAGGTGAGTTGGATATGGTGGGTTATAGAAGGTGGTGAGGGCGCTTTTTTTTTTTTAACTGTACTGTACGAGATCGATGGATTGTATGATGAACAGAGATGCCCAAAATACACAGTTCTTTTTCTCGTTTCATATATACCACACAAAACTTTATATATTGTGATCATTATAAATAAGCAAAATGGAAACGGCAGATTTTGAAAGTGAAAGGAAAAGTATTATTTTAGTGATTTGTCCAGAAGGTAAATCAGGTTACTCTGATAATTAAACTATAATGTTCATTTTCCATAAACCCATTTAAGTAAATGTGATGATGGTGTAATTTCATGCAAAACATTGTCGAGGCAAGTTAATAATACGTGCTGATGCTGAAAACGAAGTACCACTTAAGAAAAGCTATGCCAAACACATGTTTTAGCAAGGAAAAATGAATTGTTACCTTTTCTCAACCATCACCACGTCACATGAGCAAGGAAACGACCGTCATCTGCATATTTTGTCCCTTCATTTGATTGTTTATTCCACCTATTTTATTATTATTATTATTATTTGCTTTTTGCTACTCTTAAAGAATTTCTCTTTACTATCAGTATCAATCTTTATGTTTACCTTTTTTATTCCCTTCGAAAAGATTTATTTTCTTACTAGAGTCAATCTCCATCTCTACCCTTTTTATTTCCGTTGAGGAGATTTATCCTTTTTTTACTCAACCTGATGCTTATATTAATATATTTTGGATCACTTTCTGTGGACGCCCATAAGCTAGCTGTTGCTAGCTGACTTCAGGACCTTTTTTTAAACAAATAGATTAATTTGAGTTTTCTGTTGAGGAAAATGATTATGTTTCTGTGCCCTGACATTCTACAATTATCATGCTTTGGTTTTTTTCCAGTCGTCTCTTAGCTCAGAATGATGATAAAGCTTTTTATTAATGCTATTTTAGTTGTTATACCAACTCAGTCCAGTTCTTCTGACCTTGCTTACCGCAAGCCTTTCTTTTATGTTCATTTCTTATATTCCCTTTGCTTTTATTTGGTCATGTGGCTGCTAGTTTAACTCCTCTACTTAGTGCTCTTTCTGTGGTATAGAAATGAGTGGGCAGGAGGAAGAATATGTAAACATTCTACTGGCTGTCTTCTCTCCCCTTTTTGCATATGTTTCCTGTGTTTTGATGTTTTTTTCTTGTTTATTTTGTAGATTTTTGAAACACCAAAGAGAAGGAAAAGTAACGAGAAACTTATTGGTGCAAAAATAAAAGTTTGGTGGCCAGATGATGAAAGGTGAGATCACATAATTCTTAAACTGTTGCAATTGAATTGTTTTTCATTTTCTGCTGCATATCAGTGATTATGACAACTTACTTTTAAACTTATGCCTATTTTTGTCTTGAATTCTTTTACAAAATCTAATAAATAATTTTTTAGTACAGTAAGGGATGTTTGTAGAGAAATTATGAATAAATATTATTAATATATTCAAATTTAATATATATTAATTTTATCATAGAGCATTTGAAAATGAAGTAACAGATATTGGGAATATTGTTGGCAGATTATGTTTCAAATTTAAATAGTAGGTTATTAGATTTTACAAAGATTTTAAGCTATTAATTTCTAAAATGCCATCATTTTTAACTGCATCCGTCAACCTTAACTTTAATTTTTAATCCTTTAAACGTTGGAACCATTTTGGCTGCCATTTTAAGAGTCTATGGATTAAATTTGACCTTTTCATATAGTCTAGGTCAAGAATGACACCCTAAAAAATGGTCTAGGTCAAGAATGACACCCTAAAAAATGGTCTGGGGATCATTTTGGTCATTTTGTCTTTTATTTATTCAACTTTCTGTTGCGTCATCTATCTTTTGGTGCTCACACTCAAGTCTTTTGAGTCTATTTTTTACTTCATTATTTTCAGTGATATTTTTATATTTTCTTACATATATTCATCTCTTATCTACTATTTGTACTTTGCATGAAACTATTCTTAAAATTCTTAGTTTTGCCACACCCAACTTCTATATTAATGTCTTCTTTATTCCTGTTCAACTACTAATATAACTTTTAACCATTTCTGTTCATTAAAACTAATATAACTTGTAAGTTTTTTTAATATTTTTCTTGTTATTTATTATTTTGGCACTCTTTCTCCATTTTAACCGTCCTACATTTTACAGAAGCTATATTGTTCTCTATGCCTTGTTTTTCTTTGTATTAATCTAAGATTCTTTAACTAATCACATCGAAATCTCACTTTATATTCTAATAGCAATTTGTTATTAGTCTTCATAGCACATCATTAAAATTGCATATTATATGAAACCTTTTATTTATATATTCTTTTTTTTTAAAAATATTTTAAATGTTTCTTCAATGTTTTTAACATACCATTTATTTCATCAAATGATTCACTTATGTAATGCTAGGCCATCTGCAAATACACTTACTGTAGAACTTCATTTTTAAATAGGTTTTTTGCATCTTTAATCATGAAAAAAGGATACAATCTTTGTTTGTTTGGGGTGGTGGTTGTTTTCACAGCTTTGTTTTCCATTCAGTTTTCACAATTCTGTTTGGTTAAAACTTTCTTGCTGTTTTTTTAAGAAATTCTATGGTGAGAATCAACTTTTTTTATGATTAGATCTCCTAGAAACCTTGATTCTGGTCGCTTTAAGAAAGCTGTTTCGAGATTTTTTCTTTAAAAAGAAAAAAATGTAGTAGTGATAGTAGCTTTCAAGAAAAAAAAAATCCACATTAGTTGTATAAACGTTTTTACAAAAATTGTTTGCTGATTCAGACAGACTTGTAATGTTGATCTTTGATGTAAACCTATCATGATTATGATTTTTGTTCTTTTTTTGATCGTTTGACAAGTAATGCTAGTGAAATTTTCATCGTACTCATCAATGATGATTTCAGCATATCTTTGAGATTGTTTTCTTTAATTTGCACAAACATTAATATTTAATACTCAATTATATGTGCTCACTTGATGAATAAGTATGATTTTGAAGATTATTTCTTTGATTTCAATGGTTTTTCATTCATTGCTTTAATTAAAATGTGGGCCATAATTGATCTTTCTAGCCAAAATTATTTTTTTTCTTCAACGTCTTTGTAGATTTTCGAAGTTAGTACTTCATTGTTGTCTTTGTAACTTCATTGTATTTTTCATGTGTTTAATTTCCTTATAACCATCATAATCTTTTAAACTTGTCCTTTTAATAATTGTATCAAATCACTTGTACAATTATTCCTTTAGCGTTTGAAAATTTTCTTTGAAAGATCTGTGAACCAAGCTGCTCCCTTATAACCCATAACTCTCAATTGCACATTGATATTTATATGAACTAACAAATTTAGCCTTTTTGGATCTTCCTTTAACTCTCTTTTTTGATAAATCTAGTTGTTACAATTTCTAGGATATATAGGATATATTTCTAAGCGTGAAAAATCTTTCTTTTGTGATCATTCAGCCTTACAAAGCAACTTTATTTTGAAATATGTTAACGAGCAACATGCACCTTTTTTTTCTTATTATAGAAGATAGATCTCCATTTTGTACATGCTTGATACATACTTTTAAGGAAAGCCTTTCATGGAATGAAATATGTTCACTTTCTAGACCATTTTGCAACTTTTGAAATAATTCGTTCAGCAGAACCATCCATCTCCTCATGTTTTCTCTAGCTATTCATTGAGTTTGTCTACAAAGCTATGCCCACCGTCTCTAATTTCTTTTGAGTTTGTGTTTACTGAAGGTATTTTTGGGACGGCTAGTAATGAAATTAGTTGTCTCATTGTTATTGGTATTATATATTTTTCTCTCAAGAAGGTTGAACAATTTCTTATGGGTTCGTATTCTAGCATATCTAGCTGTGATGAGTTTCTAATTTCAAAATTTTGTGAAAAATGATGAGTTGTAGCCAAACAAAAGTTTGGCAATGGTTTGTGATGCAAAGCTGTGGAAGAAAAAAGTATTTGAAATGACCTTAAGTTTATGGAGCTTAGGCCGGCCTCAGTAGATGCTGAGCTCTGTGCTTCAATATCTAGAGTTTTTATATAGATATTTCCCATTTGTCCTTATGTTTGAATGAACATTTCATCTCTTCTTAGTTGTTTGTTCATCATGCTTTAACACAATGAACTTAAAAATATATGCAAGGTGCTTACTCTTTTCTTATGTAGCTGTGTGGCACCGTCGAGGAAAATCATTCCTTATTTTAGTACCAGTGTTCAATGTTTTGCTTAATTAAAAAAAAAATGACAATTGCAAGTGCCCTGAATCAATATTTAATATCTTTCATTTAAGCAATGTTTTGAAATGAAAATAATTTTAAAATATCATTCTTTCACTATAATGAATGGTTATAATAAATATTTTTTCTTGCATCGTGTTATGAAACATTGATAGATTTAATAAAAGCATTTGACAATTATGAAATCTACTGCTTTATAAATATGTACTATATTGCAAAATATTTACCAAAAGCATCACATACGATTGCAACATATATATTTAAAAAAAAAAATCGTTAATTTGAATGTATAAATATTATATAATAACCTTTTACTGAGTGCTTAAATACAGTGTAAGCTTCTTAGTTAAGGCATGAGTTAAATGGGAAGAATTGGAGAGGATTGGTTAGGTGTTTCATTTATACAATGCTAGGAGAGTTTTTAATTGATAACATATAAAATCATGGAAATAGTAATTATAGTAGTCCAGGAATTGATGATGAGTAGGTAGAATAATAATTATATAAAAATTACAATATTCTCATGAATATCTGTGGTGGCACTAATAATCTCATAGATGTTTGGGGTGGCACGAAAGCGGCGCTCTATGCGAAGACTGTCGGAGGTGCAGTTGATGGATATTGATTTTTTCATAAGTCCCCTCAATGAATGAAGGATCTTGTCCATTCTAAGCTTGCACGTCAAGTTTTAAAATATTATTTCTAGTAATGTTTTTGGTGAGAATGCCATTTGTGGCTTTAATTGGAGTATATATTCAACTATTTGTTTTTTTTCTCCGTTTGTTAGGATGCATGTCCATTTCATTATGCTTTAGAGGTTTAGGTCTAAAATTGATGGTTGATTTGTTATCATAATAGACATTATAGGACATTTCTATTTAACCTTTGAATCTTTTAAGATAATTGCCAGTCCTAATAGCTTGCAAATTCCTTGTCAAAGATGTAACTTTGACTTTTGCGCGAAGTCATATGACCGCATTTTATTTTTTTACTTTTCCTAAGTTGTTAGGTTGTCTTCTAAAAATGTGCGATATCCTAAAGTTGATATCTTATTAATCATAATTCTACATAATCGACATCTTGATAGGCTTCAAAGGTTAGATCTATCTCTTTCTATAAGATTTATTTATTCTTTGTTCCTCAGATATTATAAAATTAGTATCACAACCCTAAAACGTGATTTTTTGTAATTGTATGTGAATTGGCCTGTCACGTCAATAACATAGCTTTGACAGGTATAGTCTGAGTTAAATAAATGAGTTTTCTTATAAGCTATTGATAGGTGTTTTTTCTTGGACTGTCTTCTGTAGCAACTTCAATGCATGATTAAATTTAACAGCTCGAGAGCTTGAAATATCAAGGCATCTTCCAGAATATGTAAAGAGCTAGTAAACAATTAAAATTTTGTTTATGTCCAAAATCTGTATCATTATTTCTGCCTTGTACATTTTAAACAAATTAACTAGAAGAACTATAGAATGATATTATCATCATTTGTTCTTCTTCTGTATATAAACTTCTTTTTATCATACAGCTAACTGAGAAGCTTTTTTTGAAAATAAATTTCAATTAATTGATTGAATCATACAACAACTCACTGGCTAATTACAATTCTATGATATTGCAACTTATCATGATAAATAGACTAATATTTTATTTTAATTAAAAAAATAAAACATTTATACGGGTAATTGATTAAAAAAGGTAAACATGTGTTTTATCATTTGGTAAATTGACATTTATAAAGAACCTTATCTTGTTGTAGCATACCTAGTTTTTCTTAAAGTACATTTGCTACAGGAGCATATATTAAATTTGAACCACTGAAGTTATATTCATTGTCATTTTCTTTTACCATTTTTTGTCAAATTCATTTTTAGTTAATATTATAAGGAGCTGAAGTCCATTTTCTTCATGTATATAATTTTTTTTATATTTTTTTGTAGTTCTTTCATTTGTTTTATATCTTGTATATAATTTTACTTCTAAAATTAACAACGTATGAGATTGAAATAATTTTTTTATCTGACATTGTTTACAACACGAGGATAGATATGCAAGGATTAGAGAATGTTCTTGCAATCATTCAATGGCTAGTTTTATGTTTAATAATTTTAATGTGCATAGACATGAATATATTGACCATCGCATCCAATTTGGGATAAGAAATGTAAATTATCCTAAAATAAAAATATAATCATCCACCTTGATTTTTTATTAACTATACTTTTACATAATCGACATCTCGATAGGCTCCAAGTGTCGGTGGACGGGCGGCGGCTGACAACACTTTTCATAAAATAGTGTATTTGAAATTAGCCCGAGTCTAGCGGATTCCAAATACACAAAAATGAACAAAGGAATGAAATACATTTCCATTTTACCTGCATTTGAAATTCCTCTGACCAAACATCTCAATTTTAATAAATTCTGAATACATTTCTTTGTTACACTGCATTTGAGATTCTTCTGACCAAACCTTTGGATTTTCAAAACCCTTGCAAAAGGAATGCAATGCACTTCTTTTGTAGCTGATCAAACAACACCAATTAAATTATTATTTTTTAAAATTTTATTAAACTTAGGGTGCGTTTGGGACAGCTTCTATTTATGCTGATAAACCGCTTATCTGGAAACGCGGACCGTAGGACTCGACTTGCGTTCCGCGTTTAGTGTAAAAAACCAATTCCGTTTTCGGATAAGCTGCGCAAACGCAGATTTTCAAACGGTGAGACGCCGTTTTCAAAAATCCCGCCGCCCATAATTACAGCCATGATATTTCTAAACTAATTTCATAACATAATGACAGCTTAAACTCCACATTTCTTTTAATAAAATTGAAGTTTTAAAATTTTGGAACAACATAACATAGAATGAGATTTTAACATTTTACTGCCCTCATAATGTAAACCTGATTTAATTAATTTGTACTTTTATATAAATAATTTATTACAACCTGTCATTTATTATTTTAACCAAATTCATAGAAAATATCCAATTTCATTAATTTTATGTATACCTAAAACATAGGTTTATAATCAGCTTACAAATATAGCATCATTATTAAATCATAGATATGTCGTCATGATTATCTGTTTAATTTCATTGAACTTAATAGCAATCTTGATATTTTTAAATTATTTTTGTAACATAACGGCAACTTAAATTCTAGTTTATTATTTTCTTTATAAAATTCAAATCTTAAAATTGAGGGAACAATTTATATCATAAAGTAATATCTTAAATCTTTTTGAATAAATTTATTAAAATTTCTGCTTATTCTTACTTAAAATTTACCTCCTCTACGCAGGCTTTTGGCACAATCACTGATTACCTCATCCTTCTGATCTACACTTTCCTTACTCTTAAATTCATAGAAAGTGAACATCTGTATCTAGGGTTGATCAATTTGAGTAAATCGAAACTTAGTGGGAAAAATGAAGAAATGAACCCACTTTGACGTCAAATGAGACACCCTTTGCTCAATGGGGGTGCCACAAGCCCACGTATCCTTGTTTCTGCATGCTTGATTTTGTTCTAGATGTCTTTATCTTTTTTTCTTTCTTTCCTTCGATCTCTCTAACACATTTGATTCCGGTCAATTTCCCTTTCTTACTTTCTGTCTATTGTACACTCACCTGCTCGCACGACCCCTCTTCGTCACTCCTATTTCCGAATGCCCATCTTGCTGGCTAAATTTTGTTTCTTTTTTTTTTTTACAGAATTTGAGTTTTACAACAGGCTTGCATGTTTCTCTCATTAGAGTTGTGATATAAACATTGTACTTTAGCTTAACTATTTCCTTGACTTCAGATTTTTGGAGCTTCATTGTCTTTAAAGTATTGATACCATAGAAGTTATTATTTGTTACAATGGTTTCATGAACATAAGCTGGTAGTGCAAAAATTTCCCCTTAGAAGTATGTTTTGTAACTAATGTATGGGAGCCTAGTTTTTGTTTGTATCCTATGCTAAGCATTACATTATAGAATTTATTGATTCATGCCCTTGGAGATTATTTCAAAATATATTATACCATTTTTAGTTTACCCATCATTTGCTCTATGTTTGAGGCAAATTTTGATGGGGTTCCCACATATACTTCATCTTATCATCATATTTGAAGACATGTTCCATGTTTAAAATTGTGTAATATGAGGCTCTTCATCAATGTTTTTTTGAAAAAATCTCAGTTTGGCCCACGCCTCATATAATGTGAGGACCACCTCAAGCTGCGCCTCGCCTCAGCTCTAGTGAGGCATACACAGTTTAATTAGGTTTTTTTTAACTAAAATAAGTTTTAAGTAAAATAATCCTAATAAAAATTCCTTATATGTATATATAATACACAATTGAAATTATTACTATCAACACATCCATTGTTTGAAAAGTATAATAAATATTTTTATTAAGTAATATAATAAAGATGATTGAGCTTTAAGATGAGGAATGAGAGAACACGACTAAAATTTTGAATGAGATTAGAGAAAGTAAATTGTCATACTGATGATTCTAATGAAGGTTCATTAAACCGTAAGAGTGAGATTTTTAAATTTAGAAATTCTAACCCTAGTGATTTGTTATATTTTTAATTTGATAAATAATAGTAGGAGTGTGAGAGAGACTAATTATATAGAATTTATTTTGAATTATATACTCTTACTTTGTTGTTTGTGTAACCTTTCTTATTTTATGATTATGATGTTTGAATGTCAACATATTTTTTCTTATTTTTAACAATTTTCTATTTTTATCATATGAGGATGTTAAATATGTTATATTTTAAGCTATTAATAAGTTATGATTTTAGTAAATTATTTATTTTTATATATTTTGAACTTAGTAAAATATTTTTTGTTTCGTGCGATTTGTTAATTTTGAAGCATCTTCATCACTTGGACAAAAAATAGCCCAACATCCAATTGTGTAATTTTAAACTTTACATTCTTCACATCAAATTATTGAATTGTCTGATCGTTGCTACCTGTGCCTCTTATCTGACTTTATATTTCTAACGAGTTATCTTATTTATATTTTAATATGATGGTGCATTTATACCTTTCCTTTTATTTTTGTAATGTCATCAATTCCGAAGTTTGTTATATTGAAGTGCTTCCCTTTCTTTTGTCGTAGTATCATTTTAGTTCTCATTTTTTTTATCCTAGAAGATGGTATGGAGGCTAGCAAGGAAGGATTTGTAGTGATGAGAAAGCTTTTTTTAAATGATCGTTTATTTTGTTAGAGATTTTTAGTTGAAGTGCTTTGTTGGTAGGCTCAATTGTTTTTGCAACAAGTTCAGCTCCGGGGGATTGATTTAGTTAATTATAAATAAAGATATGGTCTCTACCACCTTGAGGCATTCATTGATCAAGGAATCTCTAAATTATCTATTGTATTATTCTTGTTTTCTGAAATATTTAAATCCAATTAAAAATAATTGTTGCTTCAAGACCTATTTCTTGGCCATTTTTCTCTCATTTTCTCAAAATTATCTTTCGTAAATTATTTACAAATATTAATATGAAGGAATTTCGACACAAGCATCATAACAAAATTCTTCAATATTAATATTTTTGAGAATAGCAAAAGAAGGATGACCAATACATAGGTGTTTGAGCTATAATGTCTCCTTATTAGATTTAAAGGTTTCAGGAATGAATGATAATATAACAAATAACAAGGAGCTTCCTTGGGCTTTTGATTCCTTGAGGTGGTATAGATTGTTTCTTCTTTTTGTGAATCTAATCATCCTCGTTAGGCCCTCTAGTAGATTTGAGTATTTTGTAGCTTTTTCTTTGTGGCTGAGATCCAGTTTTGACTTCATAGATTTTGGTAATCACCAATTTTCTAAGACAATTTATCTATCTATATATATATATATATATATATATATATATATATATATATATATATATATATATATATATATATATATATATATATATATATGTTGACTGAATGAATATGTAGGCTTCATTTTTTTTTCTAGAGCTATTTAGTTTCTTAATAATGTCATCATCATATAGTCCCGTTCATCCCAATTATTGAATGTAGGATTGTCTTGTTGAGATTTGGCGCTAATTAAATGATTCAATTTCCCTCTTTCCTTCAAATGTGAATTAAGACTACTTGTGAAAATTTTTTCCATTCAAATGATATGCTGAATGAATGGTTTATAATTTTATCATTGAATTGTGGTCGTCAATGTTGGTTTAAAATGAATCTGAGACTCTGTAAACATGGATATTTTTTTATCCATTCGAAGAAAAAGATGTAATAATAATTGATTGCAGAGGGATAGGCCTAGAGATCAGACTGCGGTGATGACGTCTGCTAATGAGAAGATTAGGTGGAACGAAAGAAAATTGCAGCTATAGAGGCTTGTAATTTCAACGCAACGCAGTAATGAAGGGTACTTCTTATAGAAATGCTAAGAAAGAAAAACCTAATTTTTTCATATCATGACATTCGAGAGAATTAGTTGATTACCATGTTTCAAAATTTCTGTGGTATTCTTACATCCTAGTACGAAGTATTCAAAGTCGTGGTTAATAACTACACTATTCCACAAATCGATGAGTTGAAATAATTATAATCATCGAATAAGGAGCTGACACTAATAATCTCACAGATTGAGGTAGCTTAAAGTGAATAAAGAATTTTTGGGACTGTTGGTCTAGTGAAGTATTGATGAAAATTAATTTTTTCACATTGAATATAAATAATTAAATTATCTATCTTCAAAGCATATACAAAAACAACACACCAACAACAAAAAACCTTTATACCACTAAGTGGGGTTGGCTATCCTCAAAGCATATGTGAAAAAAAAACAACAACAACAACAACAACAAAGCCTTAATCCCACTAAGTGGGGTCGACTACATGAATCCTTTTTCTCCATTGCGTCCTATTTAGTGTCAAATTTTCGTTTAATTCTAATAAATTAAGATCATTTTTTATGCAATAAGCCCAAGTTTTCCTAGGTCGCCTCTCGCCTTTCTTAACATAAGTTGTATTTAAAACATCTACTCTCCTAATTAGATCATCGGGTGGTCGACGTTTAATGTGACCAAACCATCTAAGGCGACTCTCTCTAATTTTATCCGTCACCGGTGCAACTCCAACCCTTTTACGGATATATTCATTTCGCATTTTGTCTCTAAGTGTAAAGTCACTCATCCACCTAATCATTCTCATCTCGGCAACACTTAACTTAACATCATGCTTCTCTTTTAAAGGCCGACATTCGAGCACCATAGAGCATTGAAGGTCTCACCACCATCTTATAAAATTTTCCTTTCAGTCTAAGTGGTACTTTTACATCACACAATAGGCCGGACGCATTCCTCCACTTCGACCAACCAACTCTGAATTCTACTTATTAACATCCCCATCTATATCACCATCGCTTTGAACAATGGACCCGAGATATCTAAATCGGTCACACCTTTTAATAATATGATCACCCAAAGTTACATCTTGTCACTTAGACCTACTATTACTAAAATTACATTCCATGTATTCGGTTTTAGTTCTACTCGAAACGAAGACCTTTAGACTCCAATGTAGACCTCCATAATTCAAGTTTTTCCTGGACTTTTTCTCTTGTCTTATCCACGAGGAGGATATCATCGACAAAAAGCATACACCAAGGTATATCCTCTTGTAAATGCCCAGTAAGACCATCCATAAATAAAGCAAAAAGATATGGGCTTAAAGCCGATCCTTGATGTAAACCAACAAAAATAGTAAAATACTTGGTCAATCCTCCTTCAGATCGAACACAAGTAACATCTCTACAGAGACATATCTTTAATGACTTGAATATAAGTCATATCAACACCTTTCTTCTCGAAGGACTCTCCAAAGAACATCTCTAGGAACCTTATCGTAAGCTTTTTCTAAATCAATAAAAATCAAATGTAGATCCTCCTTATTATCTTTGTACTTCTCCATCAAACCTCTCAATAAATGTATAGCTTCCATGGTAGACATCACTAGGCATAAGTCCAAATTGATTATGAGAAATCTTCGTAATACGTCTTAACTTATGTTCAATTACTCTCTCCCATAATTTTAAAGTATGACACATCAATTTAATTCCTCTATAATTTGTAGACTCTTGTGCATCTCCTTTATTCTTAAAAATGGGGACTAAAATGCTCTTTCTCCCCTCCTCAGGCATCCTTTTAGTTTTTAAAATAATATTAAAAAGTTTAGTAAGCCAGAAAACCCCTAAATCACCTAAACATTTCCACACTTCAATTGGGATATCATCGGGTCCTACGTGACTTTCCCCTTGGTTTTCTTTAAAGCCTCGTCAACTTCTTTTTACTTAATGCGACGGTAGAAATGAAAAGTTTTATTATTATTAACGATATTAAGATCACTAAGGTCGATCGTACTTTCAAGCATCATCATTAAAAAGTTTATCAAAATAACTCACCCGCCATGTTGAATATCTTTTCTAGAAAAACACTTTTCGATTTTTATCTTTAATACAACTTTACTTGAGATTAAATCTTTACTTTTCTTTTCTCTTTGTTTGTTAGTTTATACATATATTTTTCACCTTCCTTAAGTATCTAACATGTTATAAACATCGAGTAAAGCAGAATTTTTAAGCATCACTGATTATTCTTTTACACTTCACTGCAGGTCGTTTTATATTTTTCCGGCTTCTCTACGCTTTTACATTTAAACCAATTTTTATAACATAACTTCTTATATTTTATCTTTTCTTGTACATTATTATTCCACCACCAACTATTTTTATTTATAGAAATTTTTTCTTTTGATTCTCCAAGGACATCTTTAGCCACTTGTTTAATAGTATTAGTTAATTTTTCCCACATAACATTCGCGTCTTCATGAACATCACAAATATTTAAATCTTGAATTTTACTTATAAAAATAATTTTATTTGTGTCTTTTAGGTGTCCCCATCTTATTCTACGATGTTCAATCCTAGTATTCTTTATTTTACAAATCTTCATCTTAAAATCTAGAACTAATAAACGATGTTGGGTACTTAATTGCTCACTTGGAATGACCTTTACAATCCTTCATAATCTCGACGATCTCTTCTTCTCATAAGAAAATAATCGATTTGTGTTTTATTAGATCCATTCTTATAAGTAATAAGATGCTTCATCTCTTTTGTTGAATATAGTATATAGTAATAATCATATCATACGCTAAAGCAAAATCTAAAATGGCTCTACCTTCTTCATTAATCGCTCCATACTCGTATCCACTAGTGAATATTTCGAAATCTTCTACCACTCTACCGACACGTCCATTTAAATCTCCTCCAATAAAAATTTTTTCTTCGAGGATATCAGTTGAATTAAGTCTTCTAAATCATTCAGAATTTATCTTTAGGCCTATATCTAAACCAATTTGAGGAGCATAAAGACTTATAATATTAAAAATCTTAAGTATCAATAATAATCTTAAGTCGCTATAATTCTATCTTCAACTCTATTAATTTTAACAACATTATCTTTCAAACTCTTATCGATAATTACACCTACACCATTTCTTGTACGACTCTTACGGAATACCGTAGTTTAAAACCTAAGTTATCAATCTCCTTAGCTTTTTCTCCAACCCATTTAGTTTCTTGAATACATAGGATATTTATCTTTCTATGGATCATAATATCAACCAATTCCATTAGTTTACCATTGAGAGTACCTATATTCCAAGTTCCTATCCTAATACTAGTATCATGGACTAACTTATTTACCCGCATCCGTCCGTAATGTGGGAACCCTTGCTTATTTGACACTACACCCGGCGCCGGCAGTAGTGGCCCTTTGCACACTTTTCACTCGTATTCGAGCCATACAGCGCGTTGCTTCCAGGGGACGCCCTAACACTTACACAATGATCAAAAGGATTCATGTCATGATTTTTTTCGACAAGTTTTACGTTGGCTGTCGACTACCTAACGCAACCCTCCACTTTTCACATCCGGGCTTGGGACCGGCAACGGCAGTGTTATATGTGAAAAAAAAAGAAAAAATTATTTTTGCTGTTACCCTCAAAATCAGCAATGAAGAACCATTTTAAAATTTTAATGGCATGACCATAATTTCTTTTTAATAATAATTTCATAAGGGAGGATGCACGAGTCTGCATGAGAAGTGAATTCTTATGTGAGTACTGGGCAAAAAAAGAAGAAAAATATAAGTTCCATGCCAAACTGTCATATAAATTCGCCATCAATGTTCTCAAATACTTGCAGAAGCCAATATGCTACAAAGGCTGTTATTATTATTGTTGTTTATGGTTTTATTGGCCATACTTATTAGTTGAATGATTTTTTAATATATAAATATCATATCTGAAGAAAAAAATTAGGCAACTGACGATGTGTCATACTATGCATCTCTGTTAGCATTTCTATAGAAGGCAAACGGAATTCTGGGTCTTGAGTATGAATCCAGGCATCAATATGGTTTACTCTACTATATTTCTGTGAAATATAAGAACTAAAACTGAATGCCTGAGTATTAAATATTCCTTATATTGGACAAGATGTCGAATGGGCCATCAACTTACTATTTCATAAGATGTCAAATGGGCCGTCAACTTACTATTTCATTTTGCATTATATAATAGTAGTATAGTTGAACACCTATTTTACCTTCTGTATCATTTTTACCATCATTTTTTCACCTTTCCCTGCCCCTTCCTTTCTTACCATTTTATTAATATCTTTTTACTTCTTTATTGTTTGACTATAAAATTTGGTATAGATATGTTATTTTATTACTTTTTAAATAAGGTTTAGGTGCAGTTTAAGTTAAGCATGTGAAGTTAAGTTAGGTATGATGATGGTAGGCTTAAATCTTAAAGTATGTTTTAAGTTATTGTTAGTTGAAGATAGTTGCTTGGTTTCATTGGCTTTAGCTCATTTTCTTCAATTATCATGATATTATAATATTACATAAATATAAATTGATTAACTATTTGGAGAATTTAACTATTGATCATAAACTTAAGGATGATTATTTTTTTTTTGAACATTCAAATTACTTCAATTTAAATTTATTTACTTATGAGAATGTAACTTATTGAAAGATAAGTCTTAATTACTTTGAAAATAATAAAGCTATGAAAAATTTAAAATTACAAGATAAATGAAATTTAAGGTTAATTATGATTATATATTTGATGATTATTATATTAGTTTTAACAAATTCTAATTTATTTATTTATCATTGGAGATGTGCTAAGCACTGAAGCTTATTCATTTTATCCATATAATTTATCTTTTAGTCCACTTATGCTATAAGTTTGAGGTAAGATAATCATAAATTTCATGGCTTAAAGGGTTTGAAAAGTCCTTTTGGTTGACTTGTACACTTGTGCTTGACTTGAGCATCAAACTCCAAAAGAACAATCTCTAAGAATCTTATAGAAGAAACCTTTTTTAAGAACTCGATCAATGAAGTGAGTTATACTCTAGATTGGTAAAAATGAGAAAAAAGTTTGAGTTTGAGCTGAGGATGATGTGTTCCAATGGTTTAAATGAGATACTTGGTGATATTGATGTTGGTTAGCTTGGAGCTTTTGCTGACTAAGAGAATGTGATTGATTGAAGAAGTGAACATATATATAGTACTTTGATAGGAACGAGACAAGCTTCCACAGTGATTGGGGAAGAAAGTATAGTTTCTGCTCCACTGGTACTAAGAAGAAACAATACAATCCAAAAAATATAAAAGATAAAACACATAAACCTGAGGGGTAGGTGATCTTTCTCGCACTCCAACTCTAAGATTCACGAAAATAATCACATTTAACTTAACCATAACATATTTGTTCTATTTATAGCGCACAATAATAGCTAACAAATGTCTAAATTGTCCTTTTTAGTCTTATGTTTAGCATAAGGCCTCACATTTTTTTTTTGGTGGCTCGGCGTTGACTTAGGGTCTGTTTGGGGCAGCTACAACTTATCTAGCTTATTCAGATAAGTAGCTTATCCTGTTAAGCTGACTGACTGTCTGGGGCAGCTATTTGAAAAAAAAATTGATTTGCTGCTTGTTTTGGATAAATGATCTTTCTGCCACTGTTAAGTAATGTTGTTTCCAATAGAATTGTATTGACAATATTTTTGATACTAGAGAAGCATAACCCATACAGAACTGTAAAAAGAAAAAAAACAAACATCCCTCAAGATTAATAAAAAACAGAAGAGAATTATTAAAATGAATATTAAAATCTTGATAATATTAATTTTGACTTGCTATTATTTCAAATGCTTCAATAACTCTGTTTATTTTTTTAAATGAAAAAGTTATTAGTAGATTTTATCTTTCGTTATAATTTTACAGTGGATTTGGTCCTATCCATAAGCACACGACATGACAACTGTAATTAGCCTTCTCCGAGATGAAACAAATATTAAAAAACTAGAAACCTAACAAAAAACAAAATCTTCTACAAAAATGATAAAAATCCTCTTCGTATGATGCTTTCCCAACTAATCGAGATGGTTAAGCTCAATTATTATTTTGAAAAGAAACTTACCATCTAAACTCCAAGGTGTATATCCCTGAATATTAAAAATCATCCTTTTACAAACACTTTTCTTATGTATTTTTATGATCGTATCAAGCTGTAAATGTTGTTATCACAAACTAGAACTAGCATTCCTGTTTGTTTGGAGAGCCATGACAAAGAGTAAACCGGAACAACTATAATTGCACAATTATTAGAAGGATCTATGAAATCATTGTGCTCTGTTTATTGATAATGATTTATGGTCCACAAAAAGAACGAAATCTTTGCTCATTGCGCCGTTCTCCGAAAAACCCTTCTTGACTCTCTAGGCCAAATTGAGTTAAAGATTCCACCAAAATAGCAAAAAAGAAACGTCACAAATTAACTAAATAAAGAAAAAGGCAAATCTTCAAAAAGTATGGTTTGGTCAATAAATATCTTCCACGACTAAACAAGCAAAAAAACCAAAATCCAGTATAACCTATCCAAATGTTATCCTTGGTAAAACCATATCTTATTAAAAACCATAAGAAAATGAAAAGTATTCACAGTGGTAGAACAAAGCATAAACTTCGAAACTCATTTCCGCTTCAAGTATGTTACACTATACTTGAGCAATTGCATTTAGAGCTACTTGGCTTGCAAATTTTGCTCTATGTGACGGTTATTAAAATATAAATAATACCTTCGAAGGTTAAACCTAGAAATTTTTCTCCACTAGAATTAATAATACAACTTTCACAAACAAAAATTACCATTTGTTCAGGTAAAATGTTAAAATTAATAAAATCATGTTTGGTAAAGTAGAAGCTAATGAAAAGGAAAGGAAAAGACAAGGCCACATAATATGACATTCACTAAACCAATATGAAACAGGAGATATTTGGTAACGTTACAAATTATGGTGCATTACCTCACTTTTGTCGGCAAAAACCCTTTCTATGGATCGAAGATTGATCTTCTTCTTCCCTGAACTAACGTAAGGGGTGGCAGCAGGCGGCAAGGGAAAGCAAAATATTGTTTCATAATCTGAGAAAAAGCGATTGGCAAAGGGAGGGAGAGAGGAACATAGGCGGTCTCCAGAATCACCGATCTTGGAGTTTGAAATGAACAAAGTGCTGACTATGCAAGAGATCTCTTCCTCATTGTCGGCAACGGTTGGTCCATCCCCTCCATTACCTTCAACTTCGAATCTCCCATTGCTCTCTGCTTTCGTCACATTCTCTGTTGCTCAAATCTGGGTAGTGGCGACGACGAGGGGAAGAGAGGTAAGATTTTAACTCCAAATGCGGGCCGCGGGTCGAACCCGTGACTGGGGTTTAATACAAATGAAATTGTGCGTTTCACTATAATTTGTGCGAACGGCAAAATCAAAAGCCTGAGTAGCGTTTTGAAAACGAATAAACTGATAATAAGCTGTGCCAAACGGACCCTTAGTGACGCACGAGGTGGACCATTGGCGCCGGTTTAACATACTCATGCCCTACTCTACCCACCAAATTGAACTAGAGAAAAATTGGTCTGCTAAGAGAGCTTTCTACTATTATGAGATTCTATTTCATTGGAGAATAGGAAAGGCTAATTACTTTGGTAAGCCTATTTTTTTTTCTTATATTGAATTAGTGTTGGAATATTATTTTTTTAAGTTTTATTTTTTCCATCAGAATTGTTGTGTAGTATCCCAACTTTTGTAATTGTTGGCCTCCGATCTGGATACCTTAGTTTTGGACCCAATTTTAAGTTCTCGCTTCCTAATATTTTGGGTAAATTGAGTCGAATATGATTGAGTCAATTTTTTTTAACTTGTGGTAATATTAACAAAATTTTAGAAACCATGGGAGAACATTGAGCATTACAAGTGGCATTGAGTTTGATGGGAGAAACTTTATAATTTATTTATGACAAAGCTTTAGCTCATTGATTTATTTTGATTAAATGTTGTTGTAATGCTATCGTTTTTTTATTTTAATTGTAAAAATTGTGTTTTTTGTGGGGTGAATGATGTGCAAGTATTTTAAAAATTTGATCTCAAAATTCAATTTGTGTGATGTGATGATAAGAGCATTGTGATCAGAGTTTAGTATAGGTTTGAGCTGCAAGGTACATTAAAGCGCCTGTATTACATAACCTTATTGAGATTGTCATAATGATATCTAAAAGGTGAGTCATTACAAGACAAAGTGTCAATTATGTATTGCTTTAATAGATTTTGCAGGTATAAATTTTCACTTCATGATTGATTCAATTTCTTTGAATGGCATATAGATTTGGTTAGAGTGGATAATTAAAGGAAATTGTTTATGATTCCAATGATTGCATTAGTGTTTGGTGAATAAGAGTTCATAGGGAGTAATGTTGCGAAAGCTAGAGGCTTCAATCGATGACTAACATCCAAGTTAAATTTAATGTAAAAAAAGTGTTTGTTATCTAGGTCCATTACATGCACAGTGGGAAATGAAAATGGTGAAGTTGTTGAATATTATGATCTTGTTGATGATTCTTTAGATTTTTTTTTATTTTAAATGTCCTCATTTTTAGGAATTTTCTGGCAGTTTTTATGAAGGCATTGTTGATTCTTTTGATCGAAGTACGAAGAAGCATAAGGTACCTGTCTGCTGGCTTATCACTTATTTTTTACTTTTGCTTTGTTTTTTCTTGTATGTGTTTCTAATTTGAGAACCCTCTATGTAGGTTGTGTATGATGATGGTGATGTGGAGATTCTGCTTCTGAAGAATGAGAAGTGGGAGTTCGTTGAAGCTGAAACCAAGACTGTTGGGGTGAGTTAGCTGTAGCTTGTCTGATATACTTGTTCTTTTATATGCTTACGCTTTCAAATTTCGTCTGGTGCAGGAAAATAATACCCCAGATATCAATGCTTCAGATTTGTAAGTTCTCTTTATTTAAACTTTGTTTTCCTGGTTGAATTATATGTATTCTTAATTCTTTGATCTCTCTTTTTTTCTTCTCTTTATGATCTTATTCCATGCATGTTCTTGAGTGAGAAATATGCATCCAAATAGAAGCAAGGATCATTCATGCTGTTATTTTTATGTAACTTTATTTGAACTACGAAGTCACAAATCTGGGAGAAGAATCGAGGAATAGCTAATTGTGATTATTTGGCTAAGAGATGATCCTATTTATAGGGTTATATAATGGGTAATAATAGGAAGAAATAAAGCACTCAAATCGAGAAACGAAATTAATATGACAACATAAATTGCATCAAAAACCTACCAATCAATAGTTCACGTAGACTTTAAGTAATCACTCGATTAGTTATCCAATGCCAGGCCACCAAACCGACAGCAAAATGGATGCTTCCATTGCTGCTGCAGCTGTCTTTTCATCGTTGGCTTTTTCCCAAATTCATTTTCTGTCTAGTTTTCACCTTTTGAGTAACCCGCCAACAAGCTTGCCGCGAAATTCTACCAATCTATAAGGCTTATGGGGTAGAAGATGTCTCTTCCCTAATCTAGAAAGGAAATGGCAGCAACTTTTAACACATCCCCTAGAGGAATTTTTACGCATTCAACAAACTAAATTTGTCAATTAATTCTCAAATAGGATTCTAAGCAATACTTCGGTCAGAATGTAGAAGGGATATATATAAAACATTTAGCTGTATTTTGAAGTATATTTTAATGAAGTGTCAATATGTCTTCTCATATTTGGTACAATGATCATGAGCAAAATTGTGAGCTATATTGATAGCAGCTTTAACAATGTAGTATCATATGACTCTTTATCATTATTTGGAGTTGTTGGAGTAAAGTCTAAGCTACATTAATTCACTGATCCCATTATCCAATGATTTGAGTTTTACTTCTATGCTACTTGCCATTACATTGTTTTTCGCTTTTCTAGGTTACAAGATTACATATATGTGCAAATCCATAAGAGGATCGTCCGTCTACCATATGCATAAGCCTAATTAGCATCAACATAGGCTTCTATAATTTTGAACTTTTTTCTTAAAGAAAACTCCCTTTGGATATTTGAGATTTCTAGCAATAACATTGTTTTTTCACTGCGAGCATGCATGAGCTTACTTAACAAATTACTGACAAAGGCTTTCTCAGGTTTGGTATGAGCCAAACAGTTGAGCTTTCCCATCAACATTTGATAACTTTATTTACTAGGGAACTAGTACTAATGCGACTCAAATTAACATTACGATTTGTAGTTTCTCTAGATCTGCTTCCAATTAAATCAATTTCTTTTAAGTGGTCTCGAATGCACTACATATTTTCATTTTGAGAAGATATCTGAGATGCCCAAGGCCTTTAATTTTAAATTGTTTACTAGTTTTTTTTCCTGAAGGCACTTTTCTTCAAAGTGAAGTTATCTCCAAATCTTGGTTTTGTGTAACAATGATATCATCAACATGCTTGATTGATATGGTAGACTTATCATCCTTGTATATGTCGGAATTGGTGTGATTAAAGAGTTTGTCTTTGAGCCTTTATCGACTTGTAATTTTTGTTTGAACCATTTTATATCTATATATTTATATATATATGCAAACTATGCATTTCTTCCATGGTCATTGATTCTTGGCGATGAATCTATATAATCCTCTTGATTTAAGACATCATTCAAGAATTTATTTTTAACATCTAGTTGGTGAAATATCTAGTCAAGCTTATTTTTCTTTAACCGAAAAATCAATATGGTGTTAAGCTAAGACACAGAAAAAAAATGTTTCAGAATTGTGAATCCCATATGTTTGGGTGAATCTTTTTGCAACCATCTTTGTTTTATATTTCTCGATTGATCCATCATATTGAGATTAATGGTGAAGTTCTATTTTATCTTCCATTGGGATGGCATATATGTTGGCCTTTGAATAACTTCCATTTATTTTATTTCTTTTCAGGGGCTTTCATCTACTCACTAAAGTTTCTTTTTCTATTTTGGAGTAGTAGGAGCCTCTTCTGTCGTCTGTGTAATATCCGTTTTTTGTTTGTTAGCGACTAAGTTTATTTTTGGTCTTATCTTACCACATTTTCTTGAGGAGGCTCTGTACATGCATGTATCCTCTTTTCTTAGAGTAATGGGCTGCTCTTTAGTTTTATCTCAAGAAGAGTTTGAGAGTTTTCAAGTTAAAATAGGATTCATTTTAAGCTTTGAGACTGGTTTCAATTTTTTGGTAGTTTATTACTTTGTGAATGAACATGAAGCTCCCAAGGGTGTCGGAGGATCAAGTGGACTTGAGTTTTAGTAATCTTAGTGTAATCATGTTTAGGATGGTTTATGGTATTTAGGACGGTGGAAACATTTTTCTGGAAAAAAGTTGAAATTTTCCTTTTCTTCTCTCTCCTGAAAGGAACTTTATGAAAGATTTATTTTTTTTTTCTAGTGGACATGAGTTTTAGTAATTGTAGTGTAATCATGTTTAGGATGGTTTATGGTATTATTGCGTTGGAATTTTTTTCTGAAAAAAAGATAATTTTCTCCTTTTCTTCTCAAAGGAGTTTTTATGGAAGGTTTATTTCAATGAAAATGATATCAATGAATATGGTGTGTGTGCGTGCGTGTGTTTTGAAGGCTTAGGGGTCATAGTATTCTTTAAAATTGTGTACTAAGTGGCTTATTTCAATATAATTTTGAAAAAAAAATGATCATGAGACATGCTCAGGGAGGTGGCATTCTTCTATGCAATTGGTAAGATTTGTGGGCCTTAAAAATTAGGGTTTTGATTATTAAAATAGTTCTTATTTTATTGTAGTATGAAAATAGTTCTTATTCTGTATCTCTCTACAAATAAAAGCCTAAACAAACTTATTGAGATGTCGAATGGGACGCGTACTACAAATTTTTACTGTATGTTTAATTCACACGACATCGTTGGCACTCTCAGCTGCGAGTCCTCACTTTTTTTTTTTTTTTTTTTTTGATTTGTTAATAAGAAGATAGGTGACATTGAAAATGCAAATGAGATTAGAAGGATGTTGACACAGATGTGGATGATAGAGAAAAATAATTCATAATAATGATGGTTTTAGTGAAACTCAATTATGTGTGAGATTATTTGAGACTTTTGAATTCATAAATTTTTGTCTTACTTATTTATAGTACTTGTATATGTTGAATTAGGAGCGAGACATTTTGTATTACCTTATTTTGATATCATGCTTTGATGTTTGTAAGTTCTTATTTTATTTTTTTAATTAATATAATGGTTTAATTTTGAATTTCACAACTCAAAATGTATCATCTTATGGGCAAAGAACATCTTGATATATTATGTAATTTCAAGATTTAGATTAAATTTTTTTTTTAATCGTTTATGATTGTGGACAAAGGCAATGATTCAAAATACCTTGAGGGAAGACTTGAAATATTTGCTGTTTTGAAAGCATTTAGAAAACACAGATTTGAGCTTTAAGCCAAGTTCATTTGTAGGAAGTAGATTACGAGGCAGCTAGTGTTATCAAAGGGCAAAAAGCAATGCATTGCGAAGGCTTTATTTTTGTTTCAAAGCACAAAGAGTAGAGGCAAGTGGCACTTTTATTAACAAAGCGCTAATATGTTCTATAAAACTACTTATATAGAAATAAATTCATAAACTGTCATAAAACATAAAGTATAACTTAAATGCTGATATTAAATAGAAAAAATGATACCAAACTTAGAAAGCAAAATATTGAGAGAATATTTTATTCTTTTGAAAATTTAAAAATTGAAGTAAAATGTTTTGGTACTAATTAAAACTTTTTCTAAAACCTAGTATTTTTTTGTCCTCATTGCCTAAACGAGAAGTATTTACATACATTCCACCCAATTCTTATGTATTTACATATCTAAATCCAAATATAATATGTAAAAATTGAAGGTTAGGTGTTAGATATGTAAATACATTGGAAATGAGAGGCATCATCGAGTAAATTAAAGTTTAGGCAAAAGTTGGAGGAAGCCGCTTTGAACTCTTAAACATGACTATCTACTCTTTGTGCTCCTTTGAACACCAGACAAGCCTTTATTTACTATTGTTAAATCATGAACGAACCAAATAGCTTTGAATCACGCTTATAACTAAGCAAAGTGGCCGTCAAGCACTTTACTTCGCTTTGCACATGAACTACGCTTTGAAGCGTGCTTTTAAAAAAAATGGAGTTAGCAAGCACGGAAATGGCATCACCCCAATAATGGGATTATTAGGCGGAAGTCTTATGGATTTAGCGACCTTTAAGAGATGTCTAATTTTTTGTTCGATTATTCAAACTTTATAGGACACAATGGAGGAAAAGGATTCATGTGGCTGACCCCTCTTAGTGGGATTAAGGCTTTGTTGTTGTATTATTCCATTTTGATGAGGTGTGTTTGCCAAGAAATTTGATGGATAATACCACATGATTTTGGCAACTTTCAAGAATAAGGTTAAAATATTATGTACCTCTATCATAATGAATGATTTTGGTTCTATTTGAGTATTAGATTTTAATTATATTGTGAAGGTTTTGGAAGATTTGTTCAGCATCTTATTTATCTTTTTGCAAGTATAATAGATACATGAGAATAATTTTCAATAAATGTGATGAGCAATGCGTAGAGTTTCATTTTGGCAGTTTGCCTGGGCCCTAGATATCACCATGCACCAGTTAAAAAAGATTTGGTGACTCTATAAGGTTTAGGTTTGAGAGTAGCTTTTGGCAGTTGACAAACTAATAGATTTCACATTTGGTGATTTACTTTATACCAAAGGAAGGAATTAATTATTTAAGGATGGAAAACAAAAATGGCCTAACATTTAATATTAGGACATTATTTGGCCCCTTTTTCAAGGGTTGAAATATACTTTTTGATAGCAAAAGCTTGGTCACTCTCTTTGGTATAGTCATTAAAGTAGTATATCTGACTTGACTAATATTGCCAATCTTCTTTCTTAAATTTTGGTCATCAAATCTATGAAATATTGATGAGAATGTGATTTTGCAGCTGTTATTTTTTGCTATCTTGTTTGTTCTTGAGAGATTGCAATAGTGATTCTAAACATACGAACCAGAATTCAGGCAAAGCTCAGAGTTAATTCTAATGGCCAACGTCCTTATAATCAGTGATAAGGATCCATCAACAATTTTGACTTTAATATTTTCAGGTTAGGGAGTATGCGATGAGAATACACGAGCAGGACCTACACTGTAATCCGAATTTTTAGAATCAATAAACTTGGATTTTGGGCCTCCTTAGTATAGCTAGGGCAAGAGAAAAAAAATGGGAAGTTGCCAATGCTTTCCCTTTTTATCCTTTTTAAGTATTTGCTTTTAGTGTCTTTGTTTGGGCTTTCAGATTGATCTAATTTTCTAGCTTTTCATGGATTTTTATTTTATTTATGTTTTTGTTTGTGTGATTGATGTTTTTACAGACATCTTGCTAGAGTTACCTTTCTTTCCACACATTGAGTCATGCCTTGTTTTTTTTGAAAGTTCTGGTAATATGAGCAGATTATTTAGTTTTGAGAGTATTTTTAATACCTGCAAGTATCATTTTTGATCTATTTCCCTTCTGTTTAAATTTCAACAAATGCTTCAATTTTAGGAACAAATGAATCCCAAGGTTTCTACAGTGAATGCATCAAGTTTTTATTGAGAATTTCAAGGAAATCATAAGTTTTTATTCTCTCACAAGTTTTATATATTTAACTGCACACTCCCCACACTAATTATTTTTATTGATAATATTCAATTCTTGCTAAATTCTGTGTGTTTAGTGAAGTAGTTAGTAATATTCACTTCTCTTTATTAGATCACGAGCATGATCTGTAATTTACACATATGATTGAAATTTTTAGAGGTTAGCATGCCATTTTGGCTTCCTAACAAATTTCTTGTGTGGTCTTGTAGACCAAGTATAAGGTTCTAATATGTTCTTCCATAGAATTGATTAGCCATAAATATCACGAATGCATTATTTGCATTCCATGATAGAAAGGAAGGGTTCACTATTTTAGGTTGACTCATGATACCATTTCTGTAGCATATATTTTCTCTTTTTGGGCTCAGCATTTGGATTGAGCAATACCATTGGGAGTTCTTCCTATTTAATTTCTAAGAAATAATTTTAAGAGGTGACTGTTTATGTAGACTCCTAAATCTATGGTATGGTTTGGTAGGGTGGAGGGAACCTATCTTCTCTTTTTTGCTAGACCTTTTAGGCCCCTCTTGTAACTGTCAGCAGTAGCTTAGGCAGCATTTAGCTCTTATACGATAAGACAAAAGGAATGGAAGAGAAGTACAAGAGCAGAATTAAATCACATGCAATTATAAAGTAAGCACCGTAATAGAAACTGCATTGAAAAACTACTAAATTAGCACTACCTGTGGCCTGTAAGTCATCAATCTGTCAGTTCTGACGCCAGGTTGCCAATGCCCATTGTTAATGCAACTGAGTCACTGTACTTCGCTGCCCACTAGCTGCAATTAGCCCTTGATCTAAGAACAATCCGGACCCCAAATACCTCCATATAATAGCTTGAGGGTAGAAAAATTTCCTTTCTTATTATAGGTATCAAACGGTTGCATCTTTTAACAAAATCAATAGCGAGGTTGATCTTCATCTAAATTATTAAGCCAATAAAAAAGCTGTTTAAACTAGTGTTAAATATTAGAAGGGAATTGAAGGTGAGAATAAAAGGTTGTATAATATGTCACGCAATACTCAACAAAATGAAGCAAGGATGAATGGTTAATGATGATGATTGCCAATTTAGTACCTTTGAACTCTGTTATTCATGGATTGCCTCATTAGTTTAAAAAGCCAAAAGCTGTTGAATAAAGTGAATTTTTTGTTTTATGGAATATTTATTTCGAATAAAACATTTAATTTATTTTAAATATCTGCCATCATCAAGGCTTTTTAACTATTTGTTATGTGTGTCTTTTTAGTGATTGACGTATAGCTAGATTTTGTTAAAATTTTATTAGTTATAGTTTTTAGCTATGTTCAAATGAGTACATCAACAGTGTTTGGTTTTCATGTTGGAGTATGACTTACATGACTTAATCCATTCGATTGAAAAAAATGATAAGAGTATGAACAACAAAAAAAATACATTTTGGAATGGGGCATAAAAATAGTACATTGGAGTGGAAAGAATGATATTTCATGATTTTCTCAAACCTTTAGCTGAGTCCAATTCTCTGTTAGACAATGAATGCGCTGTTCTAAAATCAGTGGTATTTATTTTGTTGGTAATGTTGCGGTTGGATATGTTTTTAACATTGAGCTTCTGCACAAATCGCAAACAGTGAATATTGTTGTCGGCTTTCTGAACAATATAACTGTATGCTTGGACTTCTGATAACCATTATCTTGGATTTGATTAAACTCCATTGTTCGAATAGTGGATTATTTTAAATCCATCAGATTGGGGGATCTTACGATACAGATCAGCTTATCCAATAGCTTCAGAAACCCTTTTAGAAATATCATATGAAATACTAATCTCGAAGTTGGCCTGTATCATTCCATAGATGGACTGCTTACTGAGTTGGAGAGGAGGAGCTTTTTGAACATCTAAGACTTACATTGGTAGTGGCAATAAGAATGGTGTAAAGCGGGTAAGCAAGCTTAAAGTTGATTGAGCTGGGTTGATGTCCTGTGTAGAGTGGTCAGAACGGTTCAATTTTTGTGAACAGCTTGTGTTTGGTTCGATAAGTAGCATGTGTTCGATTTATTTGCTAAGTGAACAAGTTGCACAACAACAACAAAAAAGCCTTTATACCCACTAAGTGGGGTTGGCTACATGAATCCTTTTTCTCCATGCGGCCTATCTAGTGTCACGAAAACTTTTTTTGGTGCTTGATATACAAACGAGCTGAACACGAACGATGATTTGTTCGTTCGTATTCGGCTCGCTTTGGCTCAAAATTATATATATATATATATATATATATATATATATATATATATATATATATATATATATATATATATAATTGAGGAGTGTTATTTTTAAATAATTTAGTTGACTGCAAAGCTATAAATATTTATTATCAATTAAAATTATTAATTAAATAATGGAATAATAATATATTAAATTAAATTTAAATGAATATCTTAGTATGAATAATTAGATTTAATTCTCACCTCTTAACATCCTACAACTATGTGATAGGACTCACGTTTACGAACAACTCGTGTTTGGCTCCCTACGCAAATGAGCCGAACACAAATAAATTATTTGAGCTCGATATATAAACGAGTCGAACAAAAATAGTGATATTTTTTATTGTGCCGAGGATGAGTTGAGCCTGGGCTCGCTCATCCTCGGCTCGTTTACGCCCTATTTTGTACTTGTATCCATTTTTAAACTATCAATGATTTCTTTGTTTTTATGCAATAATGTGGATGCATGTATTGTAAGTTTCTCTAGAATGTAAATACTAGAGATAATTCGCTTGTATGTGATCATTCACTTGTATGTCCAAGATAAAACCATACAATTTGTTTAATGAGATTTCGAAACCTCGCACTTATCCTCTTCTTCTGTTCCCTCGAACCGCTTTCTCCTATTTTTAATAGTCGGGAAATTCTCATTTCTAATCACCCTTCACACATCTTAAAAGGTACATATATTGTTTTACATGGTTTTGAGTAGACTGGATTATGAGACCGCAGGTGTGGTGTAAACGAGTTGAATTTGAGCGAGCCCAATTTTTTGTGTGTGTTCAAATTGCTTGAATTTTTTTTTTTTTTGGGTTCAAAATAGGCTCATATGTGAATGGCTCGTGAATAGCATGTTTGTGTTTGGCTTGATTTGAATTTATTTGTTTGTTTCAGCTCATGTTTAGTTCAAATGTAGTTCGAACAATTTTTAAAATAATAAAATGTACCATTTTAAAAAAATCAAATATAAAAATCATCAAAAATATAATAACAATACTATTTGTTTAATTATTTAATTAATTTGAACCAATACAAGTTGAAAATGAAAGGAAAAAAAATATTGTGTTCAACTTTTTTATAAATTGAGTTAGAAAAAACTATCCGTTTTCGGCTTACTTGCTTAGCGAATGAATTAAACACAACCTATTTAGCGAGTCAAACGCGAGTTGTTTGTGAACAACAAGCTTTTAATCACTGGTCTTTCCCATTGAGGTTTTAGATATTGAGGTTTATCATCCAACTGCAAGGAGATTTGGCCTCCATTTCTTATTCTTTGAGAACTTTAGCAACATAGCACGACTTACATATTACACGTGAGAGGATGAAGGCATTATTTGGCCTGAATGTACATATAATCAAGTTGGGAGGTACGGCTGTGGGGAATCTTGTAGGTTTCCTTATTATGCGTTTTTCCTTAGGAATGTGTAATGACCTAGAACTACGCGCATAAACCACATCTTGGGGTTTCGTGTAGAGGGTCTTGATGCAAGTGCATGCGTGTGTATTCCTGTAATTGTTGCCTGTTATTTGTTTTAGGGTTATTTACATACATACCACCCAATTCTTATGTATTTACATGTCTAACACACGAACTTTGATTTTTTACTTTTACACCACCCAAATCTCTCATATCACAAAAAAATACCACTATTTAAACTTTAGTAAGTGAAATACACTTATCTACGTAAGAACGAAAGCTTAGATGTTAGATATGTAAATACATAAGAATTGAGTGGTATGCTGGTAAATCTTAAAAAAAAAAAAAATTGAAGAAGTGAACTTCACTTATCCTGAAACGCATGCTAAACATTGTTTTTGCCCTTTGTTTTAAATTGTTCCTTAATACCGTCTTGTTTGTTTATTGAAACTGGAAACGTGTGGCTAGATAAATATTACCGAACGGCGGTTGCTATGATGCGTTGCTCATTTTTGCAGGTAATTTGGAATAGTTGCCAAATTATCAAGTTATCAGTGAAAAATTGTGCAAGTATTTGTACTAACTGATTTTTTTTTCTTGGATTGACATTATTTTGTGGTTTTGATAAACTTTTTTGTTATTATAGCTTCAAGTCGTTCCTTAATACTGTCTTCTATTTGTATATTGAAAATTGAAATGTGCGGCAATATATATATAGATATATATATAGATTATTGAATGGCCAAATGGATTTATGTTGTACATGGAACCTGCTATAATGCTTGCTCACATAGCAGGACAGTATGGAAAAGTTGTGAAAAATATCATATTATTAGCGGAATCTATTGCTATTATTTTTAGCGACTAATATTTTATTTTGTTTCATTTATTGAAACCCTCTTCTTTTGGTTAAAAAGTTCAAATTTGTTTTGCTACCGACAATTATTTTCTTCTATTTGCATTTCTCAAATTCCGACTTCTTTTCCAATAGAAGGAAAAAGAAATCAAAAGGTCGTGGCGGCGGCTCTGCAGCTGATAAAACAAAGACCGATCTCCCAACTGATAGGTTGGCAGCCTCAGATAAACCTTAAACTTCTTCATACCGTTTTGTTCATTCTAATGTGAATTCTTACGATGTACTAGCAGCCCAGATCCTCCCATCAAAACTGAATCAAATGATAAGTCTTCTAAGCGTAAAGGGAGGAGACCCTCTGTTAATGTCCCTGATGATGAACTCCCCAAGAAAACCACCAAAGGAAGAAGAAAATCTGGAAACATACATCTAGACAAGACCCAGAAAGGCAACAATCAGCTAACTGAGACCCCAAACAAGTCTGACAGCGTAAAATTACCTCAAAGTACTACTAAGGCAGATCCATCCAAATCTGCTGACAAGGTTGACTACGATAAATCCAAATCTGGGGACAAGGTTCGCTCCAATACTCTAAAGATTCGTCGTAAATCTGATGGAGACTCTTCAATATCCAACACGAAGTCCAAGAGTGCCGGTCCCAAGTCCACAAAGACATCAAAAGATGACGACTCTCATACGACTAAATCTCCCACCGAAGGCCGTCAAAAAACCGGCGGGAGACCGGCGAAGGGCTCAAGCAAGAAAGTGCGGGGCAGCTCAGCGCCCAAAATCAATAGAAATTTGAATGCGGAGGACGTGCCTAAGAGCGAGCAGGCAAAGGTTGAAGATGTTGAGCATCGTAGCACAACTGGGAAGAAGCGCAAGCGCGGAAGGCTTGGCAGGTAAATCATGGTGGCTTTTCTTTCCATTTGGAGTAGTGTGGCCTCTGAATTTTCAGGGGTTGAGAATATGCTATTTTCAGCTAATTAAGGGCTTGTTATATTTGTATGTTTTTTTCTTTTTTTTTTTTAAATCTCTTTCAGATTTAGTTTAGAGATGCTAGGCTCTCCATATGTGATATGTTTAAATTCTAGTTTATGCTTATCTATGTTCTGTGGGAATTAGTAATTACTATTTTGGGTTTGCCTGACCTATTTTGCAATGTTATTTGAAGCCCCATCAATATGTGAAAGATCTAAAGTGATGTTTATGTTAATTGCTGCTGATTTTTTATTTTAGGGCATTTACATACATACCACTCAATTCTTACGCATTTTTACCCAACTCCTAAACCTTTTACAATATATATGTATATATTAGCTATATGCAAATACATAAGAATTAAGTGGTATGTATGTAAATTTTTAAATAGGGGATCTGAAATTTTGGCCTGAAGATGGATGATTGTTGAAAACCTTGACTGGATTTTGAAATAGATTGAGCTTTCGCTGTAGTTCGGCGAGCAGACTGATGAGTCAGATTTGGCTTACATTGAACTTGGATTAAGTTGAGTTAGCTTGAATGGATTTGGTTTTTCTGTTTGTGTGTATGATAAATGTATAATATGTTTATATGGTTCCTTGATGCTTGCAGGGATCTAGTTTTTGAAGGAAAAAGAAAAAAAAATAACTTGAGCTTTATTTAATCTTGTTTTACTTAAATTGAAGCTAAAATGCCGGTTCTTTGCTTGAATATGTTCTTCTAAAATGATTTTAGGCTATTCTTATCGTTTTATTTTATATTTTTTGATGGGGTAATTGGTTTTGAGTTAAAAATCTATTTTTAAATGTATTAATGGACATTTGCATACATACCACCCAATATCTATGTATTTACATTTCTAACACCTAATTTCTACCTTTTAATGTCTCACTCAAATCCTTCATGTTCCATATGAAGTACCAGTTTTTAAATTTTTAGAAAGTGAATACAATTTTCTAAGGATGGGTAAAGTGAACCATATATGCAAATTGAAGTTTAGGTCTTAGATGAGTAAACAGTTATCTAAATATATATATTTTTTATTAATTATGAGCAGGCCCATGGCCATAAACTTTTTTTGATAATTGTGTTTTGCCAATTTGTAATTATTTATTTAGAAGCTAAAATTTTTAATATGTTATAGAAGAGTCAATACATTAATAAATCATAATCCAAAATTGAAAGGATTTAAATCTAATTAATTCTAATTTTATAAATCTAATTAATTTTTCTTTGTTAATAATAATTTGGCTTAAGGATACCCTCTAAATTAGAGGCACAAGTTTCAACTAAATATAAGACCCATCTAGTTTTGTTAAATTTAAGCTAGGAAGATTTTTTAACTCGTATGAACATCAATCTATGGTGAAAGGTTCTTTTTCAATCTATCAAATAGATGAGCAATGCATATAGCTATTCAATGCTTCTATTAATAGGGATTATAGAAGTGTTTGATATGTTATGACTGAATCAAATTTTGATTTGAAATAATTTAATTTTAGCAAATGATAACAATTAAACATTTTTATGAATTAGTTTTTAAATGTAGTCAAATGTTTAAAATTTTCGTCGATATTTTGGGATATTAGAACATCATCAATATAAATTAATATGTACTAGAAATATGGATTGAAATATATTAGTTATGATATGTTGGAACTCGTATGAAGCATTTTTAAGATTAAGGGTTTGTTTGGGGTAATGTGAACTTATTGAATAATCTGCTGATAAGCTGATTAAAAACAATCTACTGATAAGTTAGGTGTGGTGACTATTACAAATTTTTATTATTTTGGAAAAGCTCGACCGCTGCCAGAAAGCTGTCTCCGCACCTAGATAGGCGCAATGTAAAAATACTGTTTTTAATGTTTTGAAAATACATAAGCTGTCAAAATGCAGTTTATCCAAACTGACTTCGTGGGTTTTCAAAACACTACCACAACAAGTAGGCTGCCCCAAACGG
This sequence comes from Papilionanthe hookeriana x Papilionanthe teres, assembly GCA_022702705.1. Lineage (NCBI taxonomy): Eukaryota > Viridiplantae > Streptophyta > Magnoliopsida > Asparagales > Orchidaceae > Papilionanthe > Papilionanthe hookeriana x Papilionanthe teres. The sequence goes on along the minus strand of CM040421.1, from coordinate 17,067,553 downwards.
GCTCTAAGTTGCATCACGTTCCATTCATAATGGTTGAACGGTGTTGTAAAGGTCATTTTCTAAGAATATTTTGAATTTGCCGATATCATGATTTAAATTCAAGTTTAAAAGATATCTTAGCATATGATTTAAATCATGATTATTTAAAAAATTACAAAAATTTAAATAAATCAATATCATAATTTTTATTTAAAATCAAATTTAAAAAATTATCAATTTTAGCTTAAATCAAATTTTTATTTAGAGTAACATGTTTAAGAAATTGGTATGCAAAGATCTTCTTTGTAGAAAACTTCATTTGTTATTATATATTTTATTTGCTTCTTATTTTCACTTGTAGAGATTAATTTATTAATTATTATTTTAAAAAGATATCTTAGGCATTTGCCATCTCTTAAATAGGCTAGGATTGATATATTTAATCCTTTTAAAGTAAATGGTTTAAATGCAATTTGAATTAATCATATATGACAATATTTATATTCTTGTAAATATTTTTGAAGACATCTAGATTCAATAAATTAATCATCATTTTATTTTAATCTATTGAGATAAATTGTTCAACTATTTTAATTAAAATTTTATTTTCGAAATCAAAGTTATTGATTTTATAAATAAAAAATTTTCAATTCTTAGAAGTATCCACTTATTATGATCATCTTCATCAAGAGGGCATCCAATTATTTATGCATTCTTAATATAAAAATTATCATTGAGAGCGTTCCATATAAAACTTAATTAAAATTACTACTAGAATGATAAGAAGATGCCATGCATTAAGGAATAAGGGACTCTTATAGATAAATTTACATATTAATTCGAGTGAATATAATTTTTTATTGTATTATAAAATAAGCAATAACTACGATCGTAAGTGATATTGTTGTCTCAATTATATATGTGTGTGCGCGCGCGCACCATGTATCTTGGCTTGTTGGTGGCGAAACCACTGTAAGTCTCTTCAGGTCAGGAGTTTGATCCCACTGTAGCGCAGGGGCTCTCGAATTATAGACACATGACGTGGCTCTCATCGTAGAGCTAAAATGCGCACGAGAAATGGATATTTAGACTTCTGCCAAATATCGATTTCATTTTAATATATATATATAGTTCGTTGTAAAGCTATAGCTTACTGTGAGTCTGATACCAACTACCTGTGGACAAACAAAAAACATGAAATAATAAAAAAGCTAAATATTAGAAAACCAACCTCTTTAATAAAATGAAAAAATTACACAATGATGATTATCTTCTACTTTAATCTAATTTAATCTACAAAACATTTTATTTTAATGATGTCATAAAATATGTTATTTCTAATGAAGCATAGCTAAGAACCTCTTTAAATTTTGGGCTCCTGATTTGCCCCTGAAGGTTCTATTTATTTCTTTTTTAGTGATATGCCATGGAGATATTAATATGTTAGAGCATTTATCTAAGATAGAGAATAAAATTGAAAAAATATATATATATTGTTGAATTTGTTGATAAATTCAAAGATTATTTTATTTCACAAAATTTATTGTTGATTGATTATGTGTGAGGTTAGATCATGAGACCAAGTAATATTTTTATTTGAGCTAGTTTAAACTTTAGAGTTTAGGAGTATGATTATTCAATAAAATGTTGGGAAAAAGTATCTTCTGAATGATATGTAAGAATCCTTACAATCGTAGACTATTTTTTATCCTATATAAATTTGATTTTTATTCAATGCTATGAATTTGGATGCTTTTTAATATGAAATTCTTCAAAGTTAAATTTAAAATCATTTGAGCCTTGATTTCAGCCAACTTGTAGTCAAACTGATCGTCTTTACAAAATAAACCCAATGATCCGAAAGTTTCAATATGGGTCCAATCAAGCCTAGATCTTGTCATTCAAGTACATTTGAAAGATTTAGATTGTTAATTAAATGGTCGAATGAACTCCAAATTTGACAAATTTATATTAAATGGAACCTCTCAATGAGAGGAATCCAATAAATCTGAGAACACTAAATTTTGAGGTCATTTAGGTATTCATATTATTAAAAATCCATCGCTGATTAGGTCGTTAAGGAGGTTATGCGTCAAAAGAATAAAATGCTTTTTTCCAAAAAGGCTATAAATAGCCCCCCTATATTCACACGAGAGAGAAGGAAAAAAAGAGAAATTCCATAACTTGGTTCAGAGACAAGACCAGAAGAGTAACCACCGTCCTCTGTAGCCACATACCACCTTCGACTACTATCAACTACCATTAGTCATCACCGCTTACCGCTACCGATCACCGAGCGTCGGTTACTCTTGGTTGCAAATGTTGTAATCCAAATATGAGTAAAGTGTCTGATACATGTATTTTTTATTATGCATAAAGATAAGTGTAATTTTTTGTATAATATCGTAATCTCATTCTTCTTCTTATGGAAGAAGGGCACATAATATGTCTATGATCGATATAGAGGTATTCTTCTTCTTTGTACCATCTATCGCTGATTGATAGTGACAAACCAAAGTGCTATGATGAGACCATCCAAGTTGATGCAAATGAGTGAGAGTCTTCCATGGAGGTAGTTGTTAATGTCAAATTAGACATTAAAGACAAAAAAAATGCACTGCACATGAAGACTTAGAAGAAGAACACTACGTAGTGCAACCACAAAGATATGATGTTTCAGATATTGGTGAGTCGAGTTTCTAGGCTATGGAAGTTTATTACTCTATCAACTATAGAAGTTGAGTATATTGTTATCACGGAGGACAACTAGAAAATTATTTGGCTACATAGCTCTATGGCCGAATTGAGCAAGGAGCAAGGAAATGAAAAGCTTCATTGTGATAGTATAGACGTTATTCATCTAGTAAGAAAAAAGGAGTGTTCCTGAGTTCCAAATGTGTAGAGAGGCTTGAGCGTGGTTTAATTTGTACAATTCTTCTCATTTTCAACGGTGGATTTCTTTGCGTGGTGTTGCCCGAGGTATTTTTCTATCCTTAGGTTTTTCCACGTTAAATTTTGGTGTTATTTGTGTTATTATTATTATTATTTTGTATGCTTTTGTTAAATATTTTGCGTCGGATCTCTCAAATTGGTTTCCACAAAATCTCTCTCAATTATCATTTTTTGGCCACCACCGTCGCTGTCACAAGACCACTGTCGTCGGACTGTACAACTGCCATCACGACACCGCCACCCAACTATCGATGTCCTTTGGAACACAGCGGCCCAACCTCCTTTGGATCACTATTGTCCCTCCGTCACCACCGTTAACAGTGACAACACCTGCATGATCAAATATGAATTTTACAAACATCTAAAGTTAGGCGGAAGGCTTTTTCATTTGTAGCTAAATATTTTTGAGCAAAATAGGTAACATCACCTAAAAATAGAGGGGCAAGTGATGTGTTATCCATAAATTTTTATCAAGCACAAATATCAATGCATATTTAATAAGAAATCCTCCAAATTCAAATTCAAGATCATCCGATCCTTGATTTCAACTAGCTTTTAATCAAAATCATTGTTTCGACAAAATGAACACAATTATACCAAAATTGGTTCAATCCATGTCCAATCTTGAAGCACATTTGGAAGTTTTGGGTCGTCAACTGAAAATGAACTCCAAATTAGACATATTTATATATAATCAAATTGCTGGCAACCCTTACTTGTAATATTCTAAATATAGCTGTTATGTTTGACACCTATATTTTGGTTGTGATGTGTAAAAATGACGTATAATTTTTGTTGTAATACTGTAACTTCATTATCTCTGTTGCAGGAGAAGAGAGTACTTTCACACTTACCAATATACAGTGAATTGTCTTGACTGGGCTAAGCCCAATAATTTTTTCTCAAACATAAAATAATTTGGTCACTTGTTATTTTTTTATCATACAACGCTAAATCACTAAAATACTACTCTGCCACCGTGAATTTTTCGATACGTAACAATTATGATTTGAGAATTTAACATTGAAAATTAATATATTCATTTTCATACATTTCTATGCTGATGATTAGACCAATTGGGGTTGTGCATTCAATAAATTCAGTTGGATTAGTTAATTGATTATTAAACCAGTTTTTTTAGTGGCTTAGTTTATGAATTTGTTAAACTAAGCAGTATATGAATTTGATTTAACCGCATTATAATTAGTTCTTTTTGTTTATTTTCAAAAATAGTTTAAGATAGTTTATTTTTTATTTTTTTTTTCTGCTACAACGGTTTGTCAAAGACATTTAGTCCCACATCAGTTAGGTGTCGGGCCAAAAAGCAGTATATAAGTCTTGGGCTGCCCACATCTCTTAAGAGCTCTTTTGGGAGCGTGACAAGTGGTATCAGAGCGGGGTACTGCCTGCGGGGTGTGGGAACTCTCCACGGTGGAGGGCCCTCGGTGATGCCGATCTGTGACGAGGGCGTCACGTGATTGGGTGGAGGAGAATGTCTGAGACATTTAGTCCCACATCGGCTAAGTGTAGGGCCCACCTCTCTTAAGAGCTCTTTTGGGAGCGTGACAAGTGGTATCAGAGCGGGGTACTGTATCAGAGCGGGGTATTGCCTGCGGGATGTGGGAACTCTCTACGGTGGAGGGCCCTAGGTGGAGCCGATCTGTGACGAGGGCGTCACGTGATTGGGTGGAGGAGAATGTCAGAGACATTTAGTCCCATATCAGCTATGTGTAGGGCCCACCTCTCTTAAGAGCTCTTTTGGGAGCGTGACAAGTGGTATCAGAGCGGGGTACTGCCTGCCGGGTGTGGGGACTCACCACGGTGGAGGGCCCTCGGTGGAGCCGATCTGTGACGAGGGCGTCACGTGATTGAATGGAGGAGAATTTCAGAGACATTTAGTCCCACATCAGATAGGTGTAGGGCCGAAAAACAATATATAAGTCTTGGACTGCCCATCTCTTTTAAGAGCTCTTTTGGGAGCGTGTCAGGTTACAAGTAATCCCAATGACCCATGGCCTATAGATAAACTTTATGAGATAATATTTTATTGTTAGATAATTTTTTGGGATTTACATACATACCACCCAATTCCTAAGTATTTACATATAGAACATCTACACTTATTTGTTTTATGTTTATACCACCCAAGTCTTTTTTATCCCATAAAAAATATGACTATTTTATAAGTTTTTTTTTTTAATTTCAATACATCTTTTATGTATAAGTATCATATATGTGAAAATTAAAGTTTAGATGGTGAATATGTAAAAACAAAAGAATTAAGTGGTATGAATGTAAATCTTCCTATATATTTTTAGGGCTGTCAAGAAAGCTCGTTGTTCGCGAACAGTTCGTGTTCGGTTCGTCAAGAAGTTCGTGTTCGATTCGTTCGATAAGCAAACGAGACGAACACGAACAATTTTTTTTGTTTGGTTTGTTAAACGAACCAAGCACGAACAGTGATGTGTTCGTTCGTGTTCGGTTCGTTATTGTTCGAAATATAAAATAAATTAAAATAATTATATATAAAAAATTTATGATATTTTAAAAATAATTATATATTATAAAAATTTATCATATTTTAAATAATTAAACTTCTATAAATTATAATATATGATAATTATTAATAACAATAATAATATTATAGTATTAATTATATTAATATAGACATTATAATATTATAATTAATATACTATACTATATATTAAAATAAAATCTCAAACGCCTTATTCGGTTTGCTTCATTTTGAGGAAGTTTGGATTACCTGATGTGTACGGAATACCTGATCAATTTGCTTCATTTTGGGGAAGTATGATATCAAAATTAGGGCTGTCAAAAAAGCTCCTTGTTCGCGAACAGTTCGTGTTCGGTTCGCTAGGAAGTTTGTGTTCGATTTGTTTGATAAGCAAACGAGACGAACACGAACAATTTTTTTTCGTTCGGTTTGTTAAACGAACCAAACACGAACAATGACGTGTTCGAATATTTCAAACACGAACAATTTTTTTTCGTTCGGTTTGTTAAACGAACCAAACACGAACAATGACGTGTTCGAATATTTCAAACACGAACACTAGCTCTGTTCATTCGTGTTCGATTCGTTTACAGCCCTATATATTTTATAGTGAACTATCGATTCCCGAAGGGCATAAATCAACGCTAGTTACTTGTAAATCCTTATTCAGATTATCAACAATGATGATATATTTCCTGAATAAATAAATTTAACAAATGTATTATGATTAATTTATTATAAAGAATAAAAATAAAACCCTGTTAGCACCTGTTGCTGTGGTGTAGTGGTTATCACGTTAGTCTTACACACTAAAGGTCCCCAGTTCGATCCTGGGCAGCAACAACTTTGTTTTTTTTCCACTTTTATGATGAGAACGCATAGCACCAATGCTAATGTATTTACAGGTTAAACCCCTAAATTTCAATTTTTTACATATGTGCCACCATAGCTGATGAAAACAAATATTTTTTTATAAAGTAAAAAAGTTAAAATAAAAAAATTATTTTTGATGTGATATAAATATTTTGAATGGTATAAATGTAAAATAAAATTTAGGTTTATATATCTAAATACATAAGAATGGGGTAGGTAGTATGTATATAAATGATTTAAAAAAAATATTGAGGCAATTACTTTCTTTTATATTTATTTATTATTAAACTATTAATTATAGTTTGTAAATGAATTAAAAATTCGACAGAATTTAATTCATCGCATTAAAAAAAAGGATTGAAAATGATCCTGAAAGAAAAAGAACAACAAAATAAAAGAAAAGAAAAAAAAAACATGTGGGGAGAAGCTTGATGCCTAATTAAAAATTGGTTTGAATTATCTTAAAGGAAAGGGACTTATTTACATTTCTAAGCTTATATATAATTATAAAAGTTTTAGTATCTTTACTAGTATAGTTTTCATATAATTTTTTTTTTAATTCTTCTATGATTCATGTGTATGACAAATTACATTTATTTTTGAAATGAATAGAAACCGGAACTCACTAAAACTCGATTCTTGGATATTCTTACATTTTAGTTCTAATCTGAGTTATTGAAAGTTATTTCTAAGATTTCACTATTACATTTATTAGACAAAAACTATAGAACTCTTTAAGTAAAACTCACTGCCATAAGTTTTAGTATTTTTACATAGTAATATGGGTTACTTGAGGACAAATAACGTTTAAGTTTGGGGGAATTGACACTTCTTAAAATTACATATTTTATATGACATTTTATGCTCGTTTTTTTAATGATATTGTGTTTTAATGAAAGATATTTTGCGTATGCTTTGGTTACAGTGTACATTGATTGGAGTTTAAAGGAAAATGAGAGACAATAGAGGCGAAATGAAGTCATGGAGCAGTGGCGCCTAAGCGCCAGAGCCTAGACAAGATCGGTGCATAGGTGTCAGATCTAGCAAATCTGGCGCCTAAGCGTCAGTGACAGTTTCTTTTTGTGATACATTGGGGATTCCGAGATTCTTATATAATATAGTTAGATAAGAGACAAAAGAGACTTTCATGAGCGAAAAAACTAATATATTTTTTAGACTCCACTAGAATGAGAAGTTGAGTAGAAGTCTTTAGTGTTGTTTTTCTTTTGAATCATGCAAGAAGAGTTTGGACATTGCTTTAAAGGAACTTCAGAACTTTGGGAGAAGCCTAAGATAAATATTTTGTATTTTTGTTTAAATTTTACTTTCTTATGTAAACTTGACCATATGTACAAATCTATGTGTTTTTGTGGTCTCCATGAACTCTGAGTAGTTTTTTTTTCTTTTTCTTTGTGATGATAATTATTCATGTGTAAGATGAGAATAATTTGAAGATTTCTTTTATTGTAAAATTTGTGATGGTATTTTCACTGTTTCTTAATTTACTTTACAAATTGGCACTCGTGAAGTTAAAATTCATTGCGAAACATAATATTATGGGAGGGTTATGATTTCACTCAACTAGTGAATAACACATTAACCTTTAGGATGGGAGGGGACTCAGTTCATTGGGTAGTGAAAATAGATTGGGAGATAAGTTTTGATGAACGTAAAATTGAAGTTTCTAAGAGAGCAGGCTAGATTCCTAATCAATTCGGTCTTGAGTTTGGAACCTGATGCCCTGATTGGTCCTATAAAGAGGGCACGATGGGTACTCTAGAAGTGAGAAACTTGAATCTACTCCGCACTACCATATAATCAGAGAACAAACTTTAGGTTAGCCAATGTTCTTTATGCATTTGGAGGAGGGTAAAAAATGGGTGTGCTCCTATTTATCACAAAACTACATTTTAACCTTTAAACTTTTGATTCATACACTGATTATGATCTCTTTGCAAGGGGAAATATCTTTTTATAATATTCAAACTCTTTTAAACATTATTAGTTTCGAAAATTTGCACTTATTTTTTTCTTAGGGTTAGATTGAGCATATATTTATTTTTAATCTTTTACAAATATTTTGACACTATTCTCCTATAATTGTATTTGCAGTTTAGATAAAAAATTTATTAAGTCATTATAAGAAGTTAAAGTTTCCCTGTAAGATCGATAATAGGGTTTTTAAAGAATGCTCTATATTACTTGAAATGATAGATGCACTTGCGTAGAACCCCTAGTGTGCAAACCATAAGTGAAATTCTAAATTCTACAATATATCAATTTTGCGCACTAGCCGCTAAATATAAATTGGGTCAAGTTTTGGGCCGTTTTTTCAGGAACTTAAATAACTGTGTAATTACGCGTCGGGTCATTAATTCATGACATAAATTATTTCTATGATATATATTTTCTTAATACAATGAGTTAATGAAATGCTCTATGTTTCTAAAACAGTTTTTAAGGTAAAATGAGAGGATTAACTCTCACAGAGTGCTAACTAGCCATCTACCTAGGGGCATTTAGTTCTTATACAGAAAAATATCATGAGTGCACTTTGGCTACACTTGCAGGATTCCATCATGGGGGCATATTGGCTCACATCAAAGAGTAATCTTGCAGTTATCATCTAAGTCTTATACTGAGATCTCATAAGGTGGATTGCTTTATATTATTTGGTTATTATCATCATTTGTTTTCCATGACTAACTTGAAGATAAATTCATCTTATAGGGTGTGTTTCATGAGTAATCTCAGTGAACTCATTTTTTTATATAAAATTTCATCTCCTTTATGCAATTGGATTGATCATTTTTTATAAGGTAACTCATCTATAAAAGAATTCAGATGGTATCCTTAAGTTCCGACTATCTTAGCTTGAATCGTAGCTCTCCAGTAGAAAGTAGTAACCATGAATTTTCAACATTATCTAAGCTAAAATCTTGTGATCTTAAATTCATACATCCTTTATTTGGTTCAGTTGCATTTTTGAAAAATTTTCTCTAGATTTATCACTAGAATTTGGCAATTCTAAAATTACCTCTAGCCATCCTAAAAAGGGGACGGGTTCTTAGTTAAGGTCTTGAAGAAAATTTCTCTCCATAAAAGTCTATCCTCATTCTAACATTTTGTCCTTTCTTTTCTCACATTCCACAATTGGGGCAATGATATTACCTCTAGCCATAAGGAATGTGTGTTTTGAGAATTGATACTCGACTCTTGCAACACATCACTTGATACTCATCCTTGGAAATTGACCCTTGCAACACTACACTCAACACTGAGTCAGCATGTCAACTTGTTAACTAGGCAGTTAAGAAACTCGACATGTCAATTCGATAGGGCAACCAAGCTAGTTGATAATGCAACTTGATAGGTTGACATGTTAACTTGTTAGAGTAATCAATATGTTAGCATGGAAATCTAGCAACTTAATATAACAACATGATAAGTCGGCAGGGTAATATGGTAGGGAAATTTAACAAGTTGGCAAGACAACTTGGTAGGTCGGCAAGACACTTGACATGACAATGTGGTATACCACTTAAGGGTATACATTGAGTTCTCCAATATTTTTTATATATTTCAAAGATAACTATGAAATTAATATGAGAATAATAAGAATTTTATTTATTGCTTAATAGCGAGAGTTAAACATGTCTGTATAAAATGAGTTTAAATTTCCACTTATTCTACAAATCAAAATAAATTTTATAAATAGATATCTCTTTTGTTGAATGTTAATATTGTGTGTCGGAAGATTGAAAATAGTAGAGATATAATTTAACATATTAACATTGCACGAAGAGCCAACACACCCAAATAAAAAACTAGTTGGAGAAGAAAAAAACTTGATCGATAGTAACATGTCAGATTTGCAAAAACATTGGTCATTCAGCTACTACATGTTGGCACCATACAAATTTGGACTATATAGCTTCACCAAACCAAGGTCTTTATGCTTCAAATCCAGCATGGCTTCTCGATTCAGGAGCTACAACACACATGACATCAAATTTGTATCATCTCCAAACAACAACAACAACTTAAGCATTCACAAAAGTTATCATGGGTAATATTTAGTAAGTACCGGTTCATCATACGGATGACCGACTCTTATTGAAGCCAAAAACGTGAGCTAAAATTAATTTAAATTTGGCATGCTTGCTCCATATGTCATAAACATTCTTTTGGTTCACAAGCTCACAAAGGATAACAACGTACTACTTCTTTTTGATGCCATCGAGTTTGTCGTTTTTTATCCTTCGACACACAAGACTCAGTTTCGTGGTCGCAGTTCTATGAGTCTCTATCCTTTCAATGCCACTATACTGATGATATCAACTCATTAAGCTCTTCACACCCTTCTCCTCCCCCCTTCAACATGACATTGACAACTCACATCGAGATTTTCTCAAGAATCTTAGCAAATTTCATTCCACTTTAGGTTTCCCGTCCACCATATCATCATGTAATGATTGCAGTGTTATTAAAATTTATAGACAACCTTTTTCCCATACCTCGCATAAGTATATTTATTTCCAACTTATATATTCTGATGTATGAGACCCATCCCCATTTATCTCACCAAGGTTTTCACAACTATGTTATCCTCATTGATGAGCACTCCAAATGTTGTCAGATTTTCCCTCTCATTGCAAAATTTCAGGTACTAAATGCATCACATTTATAAATATGATTAAAACCCAATTTAAGACCGCCATAAATTATATAAGATCTGATGGTAGAGGATAATTTATGGGTGCTAACCTTGCAAAATTCTTAAATGAAAATGACATTACTTATCAACTAACATGTCTCTACTCTCTGAAACAAAATGATGTTACATAAACCAAACATCGTCATCAAATCGAAACGATCCTAGCCTTCCTCTCTGATGCATCTCTTCCATATTAATTTTTGACACTTTACGTACAACAACTTACCCAATTAACCAAATGCCTTTCTAGAAACACATCTATAATGTCTCCATATGAATTACTATATCAAGACAAACTCATTATACTCATCTCAAAGTGTTTAGTTGAGCATGCTACCATTAGATGAATCCATATTCTGCCAAAAAACTAGCTCCATGGTCAATTTGTTGTATTTTCTTGGGGGTACTCATCCAATCACAAAGGCTACAAGTGTCTTCTTCAAAATTAGGGTAAGATAATTATCTATCGACTTGTTCTTTTTGCGAACAGTCATATCCCTTTGCTTCTCAACTGGCTGATAACACTCCCATACACACCATCACCACTATGAATCCTTTACTCCTCACACCTGTGCTCCCTCCCAATACTTCAATTCAACCACTCAGCACAACCCATATATCCACATTACCTTCCACTCACTCTATACTCGAGCAAACCGAAATACTTCAGAATTCACTTCCTCATCATGTACACCAATCAAACAGTCCACCTCTCATTTCTTCCTCCCCAAGTCCCCCTGTGATAAATAAATCTCATTTGATACAAACAAGAGCCGAAATTGAAATCTATACCACCAGCTATAGCAACCTTTTGATCCCAATGTTACTTTGAAGTTGTGAAGTATTCAAATTGGATACAAGCCATGAAGGAGGAATTTCATGCCATACAAGCCCAAGTCATTTGGAAATTGGTACCATTTCCTGCTAATAAATCAATCTTGGGTTGTTGGTGAGCCTGCTGCACCAAATTTAATTATGATGGCTCGGTGGCCAGGTACAAGGCTCAATTAGTAGCTCAAGAATACAAACAGGAGTTGGGTATCAATTATAACGATAAGTTCAGTCCATTTGCAAAAATTCATACTCTTCAAACGTTAGTCATTATTTTTTTCAGAAACATTGGCCTATATTTCAGTTAAACATATCAAGTGCATTTCTCCATGGAGTTTTAGGCAATAATTTATATGCAACAACATATTGGATTTATTGATACTCAACTTACACACATGTGTGTCTACTCAAAAAAGACTATCTATGGTCTTAAACAATATCTTCGACAATGATTCACCACCATCTCTACATTTTTCATAGACTTGGGATTTGAATTCAACAAAGCTGATCCATCTTTGCTTATGTCCAAACAACCTACTCAAAAGCACTTATGTCCTCCTTTACGTTGATGCTATTCTTATCACAGGAGCAGGAGCATATGAATCTATCATTGTAGAGTTGAAATACAAATTTCATTCTAGATTTCAGATTACATATTTGGGACATGTATATAGATATCTGAGCATCGAAATCACTCATATTGATTCGTTGCTTTTCTTGAGTCAACAAATGTACCTTCAACAACTCCTACAAACAGTAGGCATGCAGGATGCAAGGCGTTGTCTACACTGTTGCCCATGTAGATCAACTCACCAACGGAAATCATCGAGTATATGGACTAACCAACAAGGCAGCTGACAGGATCGTTGCTCTACTAATCATCTCCTTAATTTTAATTTTATTTTTATTTTTTACTTCGGATAGGTTGAGCGTTGGAAGCCGACATTTTGGGATTGGTCGCTTCATGCTTAATAAATATACTTTGCATTCGAGCAAGAATTTTATTCGTTTTGTAGTGAGAATTAGGGCACTTAAAAATAGCTCGTTGTTCGCGAATAAATCATCAGCTCATTAAGTAACACGTGTTTGATTTATCCGCAAAATAAATGAATCGAACACGACAAATTTTTGTGCTCAATATATAAACCAACCAAACACAAACAAAATTTTTCTGGTCTGTGTTGGCTCCTTTTAACTTGAAATAATTCAATCATATAGATATATAAAAATATATGGTTGATGATAATTATTTAATAATTTAATTGATTGTAAGGCTACAAAAACTTATAATAAATTAAAAGTTTTAATTTAAAAAATATAATAAATATATATTAAATTCTATTTAAATAAATATTTTAATATAAATGATAAGATTTAAATCTTGCCCTTACCCTTAACATCTATCTTACGATTGCATGACTAAGGTTATAAAAAGGGCTCGTTGTTTGCGATAGGCTCGTGTTCGACTGGCTAAACAAACGAGCAAAACAAGTCGGTGTTATTTTTTAGCGAGCCGAGCATGAAGGAACCTGGGCTCGCTCAAACTCCACTCGTTTACACTCACTGTGAGAATAATGATTCATGCAGTATAGGATTTTAATACTCGGGACATTTATGTGCACACCACACATTTTTTTCGTATTTATATATCTAACATTTAAATTTTAATATTTATGAAATTTTTTATGCCATAATTCATAAAAATGTGTATTTTTAATTTTGTTATAATAAGTTTCAGTAATTGAAAAAAAGTACTGCGGTCAGCACAAATTACAGATTTGTATAAACTTTTATTTATTTAATTGCAAAATTATTTAAAAATAGTCTATTAATATAAAATAAACATATTTATTATTTCTTTAAAACATTAATTGGTTAATGATAATGATGTTTGTTCAATAATTATTTAAGTATAAAATTGCATGCAAAATTATTCACTTCATGAGAGAACATATTTCATTATTCTTTAATTAAATTTAGTTTAGGAAGTCTCAAGTCAAATTTAATTCAGACTAGGAGTTTTTTATAATTATAAAATAAAATTTTAATAAAACCTTAAGAAATAAAATAAGAATTATACTTAAAAAAAGCTTTTATCACATGTAATAACTCTATACGTGGAAGCAAATTGGTGAAGAATTTACGAAAATTATTTCATCAGAAGTTCTGATACAGTTTTATGTCAAGAATTCAATTAGGGTCACATACAAACCCGCTCATATATTAAATTGAGGGTATGCATGTACACATGACAAATCCCGATTAGAGTTTTGATGCAAAACCACATCATGACTCTTGATACAATAAGTTCTCAGAATTTACATATGTGTTATTTATTGAGGCATTTACTTTCATTCATCTTTTAGATTCTTATCTAATTTTAATAAATTACATCGGTTTGGTAGTTTAAAAAAATCACATGGATGATTGATTTGTAAATACCAATATTTCTAGGGTCTGTATGTAATAATCTGCCAATTTTTTTTTAAGGAAGATTTCATTTCTTATTATTAGCTGATTTTTGTAAGAATTGTCTTCGATTTCTATTTCCGCGTCGGGTTTTCGAAGATAGCGTGGATAGGGCAGGAACAGAGTGGAGATGGTGGCGCCGAATTTGAAAGCGGAGACGCTTTCATTGAGCGAGAAGAGAGCTTCAATGGAGGCGGAGATGAATGCCATAATCGCGCAGCTCTCAGTGCCAGGAGGACCCGGTATCACCGGCAATCTTGTTGATTCGGAGGTTTTCTATTCTCTAACTTTATCGCGCAGTCTCCAATATATTTTTTTTTTCTGATCTAGTAATAAAGAATGCACCGGTTTGATTTCCTTTTGCCTGATCAAATATGGTGTTTTTCCTCCTCAGGGGTTTCCTCGATCAGATATAGATATCCCTGCCGTCCGGGCGCAGCGAGCTCGTCTTCTTGGTATGGGAATGAATTGTATTCCTTTGATATCTTGGAAGTTCTAGCTCTGTTTTAGAAATTTTGATGCATTCCTATGTCACTGTGACTGCTCTGTGGTTTATAACTCATTTTTAGTTGTATCTATAGCTTTCAAGTGCCATTTGGCTTCATTTGATCACTTCAAAAAAATGATGCTCGTGAACATTGTGTTCATGTTCGGCTATATTTACATATTATTATTTGTTTTAGGTTCAAAATTGGCTTGTTTAAATTGTAAACATAACTTAAAGGCGGGGTGGGATCGCAGAGCTGCTCGATTTTCTTTTGTTTCAGCATATTTATTTCCTATCTTCTTATTCCTAATCATCGTATTTTATATTGGGAGACTATTTATATGTTTTATAGGACGCAATGGAGAAAAAGGATTCATGTAGCCGACCCCACTTAGTGGGATTAAGGCTTTGTTGTTGTTATTGTTGTAGACTATTTATATGTTTTGTTTTCTATTTTGTAGGGACTTTTGCTTTGTTTTGAGTATTATGGAGATTGTAATCTCTGATTTCCTTCTTTGAGACTTAGGAATGATGTATAACTTGGAAGTGAAATATGGTTTTTATTGCTTAGATGTTGTGTTATTTTATATTATAGTTTTGTTGTTTTTTATACCTAATAACTAGTTTGCCTTCCTTCGTATGTTACCTTTTTCAGTTCTCCGGAATGATCACAATGCTATCACTGCAAAAATAGATGAAAATTTGCAAGTTCTGCACTCAGCCAAATTAGCTAAAAACGAACCACAACCCCCGCCACATTCAGGTAAATCAAGCAAAAATTTTTTATAGTTATAACTATTTGTTCATTAAGATTCATTGATTTGCAGATGAAGTAGACTAAGGCTTTGTTTCTTATTTATTTTTTCTGCTCAATTGCTTTTGCCACATGCTATGTACATGCTAATATTTAATAGGTATTGAACTTTCTAGGAATATGTACAAAGTCAATTAGAATGTGTAATATTTTGGGATCATTGGCTTGATTGTTTACATTGATCCATATTTCTGAACACTGAGACATCTCTAAATTAGCTTGAAACTACATAAATAGATAACTAATGGAAATAAGTGTGTTTTAGTTGGACTAGTGAAATCAGGAATTTGTTTGGATTTACTAGCCGAATCTGACCAGGTGGCGCTTTGTAAAGTTTTGCAATACCTGACAAAGCCCCTCTGATCAAATCTTTATTAGAGCCTGTGCAATTCTATTTTTTTGAGCCTCTGTTTCATATTCTCAGCTTCATGTTGATGCTCCTCGATGTCCTAACCACAAACTCTCTGTTTAATTGCCAAGGATTATAGATGTACAATTTGCATACTAGTAGTAATAATGACTCATTGAATTATTTATAGAAGCAGCTGCTCTTATGGTGCTTGTTTCGTGCATTATCATCATCATCTTCATTAGTCTCATCCCAACTATTTAGTATTGCCCTTTCTTTTTTTATTCTTGTTAAGTTGTGTCTGAGGTGTTGAATGTGTTCATATATTCTATCTATTTTCTCTTCTGATCTTGTGTCAAACCGACACTAACTTTGTCAGTACTTCTAGCGAGTGCAGTTTCTAGCCTTTGTTGCACATGTCCAAGTCACTTAATTTTCATTAGATGTCGCTCCGATTCATTCTCTAAATAATGATTCATTAATTTTTTTCATAATATTTTCATACATTGAAAGAGATGATTCTTGCTATATTATTAATTTAGATTAGGTGCCTCTATTGTGGCATATAAGAGAGTTCAATAGGATGAAAATCAAGTAGTGAATTATGATCAATTACGTGGATATAAGATGCAATAAAATGTATCCGTCTAATTCAATACTCTCCAAAGATAGCCCTTTCATATCTAGCAAATTTCCCTAATAAACACAGCCTGAAACTGGAGCAAAAATTTCATTAAATTTCAACTTATCATGAAGATTGGAAAAAATTAACAGGTCCTGGAGCTTTAATAAATAATTCAGTCAATTGTTCTTCACTAGAAATGTGAAGATATATGATCTTCTATGATAAGATTTAAAAGGATTGGGAATTGAGCAGGTTAATTTTCATTGATAGGGAAAAGAGTTTTATATAGATTTTGCAAGACTCGTAAAATAAGAATGCCATAAATTGGAAATATATGGAATAGGAAATACATTAAAAAGTCAACTCAAGTAAAGAAAATAAATAGAAGCTAATAGTGAAAACATAAATCAATTCTAATAATTCCAATACTCCCCCTCAAGTTGAAGCATAGATGTCAATCATGTTCAAGTTGGATTTGAAGTCGTCAAACAACTACCAAAGAAGATTTTTTGAGGATATCTACTAGTTGACCACTAAATGAGATAAATGGAACTCAAATCTCCCCGGAATCAAGATTCTCCTTGATGAAGTGACAGACAATCTCTATATGCTTGATGCAATCATGCTAGACCGAATTATGAGCAATGCTAATGACAACTTTATTATCACAAAACAATTATAGAGGAATGAAGGCCAACATATGTAACTCGCGGAGCATAATACATAACCAAATAGCTTCATATATTCCCAAGGAAATAGAATGAAACTCAACTTCAGCACTGCTACGGGCAATCACTTGCTAGTTTTTGCTTTTTCAAGTGACAAGGTTTCCCCACACGAAGGAGCAATAACACAAGGTAGATCGCCGATCATGGATGACCTGGCCCAATCATCGTCAGTATAAACAATAATAAAGCAAGAGATGTAGCGAGAGAACAAAAAACCTGAGCTTGGTGTGCCTATTAAGTAGTGGAGAATCCTGTGCACAACGTTGAGATGGCGCTCATAGAGATCATGCATGAACTGACTCACAATACCAACAATGTGGCAAAGGTCGGGTGCAAATGAGTGAGATAAATGAGTTTACCGACAAGGCGTTGGTAGTGTCCTGTTCACCAGAACGAAATTGGGAACATCCATCAATTTCTCATTGGGAACCATCGTAACAACAACTAGTTTGCAAAGGAGAAGATTGGTCTCGGCTCCATCACATATTTGCGCTGGGAAAGACAAATATTCTGAGACGACCAAGCAACTTTCATGTCTAAAAAATATCAGAGACCTCAAGTATTTCATTTCAAAAGAGGTGGCAAGAATGCCTTTAAGAGACTCCAAGGCTGACAAATCTTTTCATGTGAGCACAATGTCGTCAACATAGGCGATGAGAATTGCAATATGGCCACTGCAGAAATGCCGAAAGAAAAGAGTATGATCAGATTGGGCCTGCGAGAACCCATGACCTACTACCATCAGCGCGAACTTTCAGAACCAGGCTCGAGGGGATTGTCGCACTCCGTAGAGGGACTTTCTTAGTCGGCACACTTGTTCACGAGAAGAAATTGAGTCGAAGTTCGGAGGGAGAGACATATACACCTCATCTGTCAGATCGCCGTTAAGGAAAGCATTCTTTACATTCAGTTGTAGTAAGTGTTAATCCAGATTCAAGACAATGGATAACAAAACCCGAATGGTGTTCAGTTTAGCAACCGGAGCAAACGTCTTCTCATAGTCAACTTCATAAGTTTGTGAGTAACTTTGGCGGCCAAACGCGCTTTGTTGCTTTCAAAAGATCAATCATAGTTAAATTTTGTACTGAGAATCCACCGGCAACCCACAATTTTTTTCCCCGATGCAGGTCTATAATGCATGGTTTTGTCGAAGAACATTCATCTTATTAATTACTGTAGCCTTCCAGGAAGAGTCCGCTAGAACTGCCTCAATATTAGTTGGAAGATCCACAAGGAAGTGACAAATGCTTTCTAGGTTTGCAATAAATTGTGGAATCAGACGTACTTTGCCATAAAATCAAGGGAGCATGCCTGATTGTGTACCTCATTTGTAGAATTCTTCTCATTCGGAGCAGAAGTAATTCTTGTAAGTTGAGGGAGTGTGGTTCTGTGGATGTCGGCCGGAGCAGATTCCAAGGCCTGCAAGGAGGCAGTAGGCTCAAGATTAGGAGCATTGGGATGAGTCTCAACCGAGGCTTTGATGCGCCGAGTATAGACACAGAGAGTGGATGGAGGAGATGTTGGTCTGGTTGGTGAAAATCCAGTGAGATTGAGGGTTCCTCGGAAACAATGGCTGGAGGAGTAGGTGGACTATCTAAGGGAGTCGGAAAAGGCATAGTGTCCAAAAAATCTAGCTCCCCCTCACTTGAAGCAGATTTGGGGAAGTAGGGAGCATTTTAAAAGGAGACATCAACACTCTCATAGAGTTTATTTGTGATAGGATCCAAGCACTGATAGCCCCTTTGAGTGGCATAATATCTGAGTAAGACACATTTGATTGAACGGGGATCAATTTTATTACGAGTTGGGGCCGTGTACCCAAATATTTTGGGGTCTAAAGTGGAGAACTAATCGGTAGGAAAACACAACCTCAAGTGGCTAACGTGGTCCGAAAGTTGTGAATTTTTGTGGGGACTCTATGAATGAAATAAGTGGATGTAAATACGGCCTAATTTCAAAATCGTTTCGAGGCATTAAATTGAAACATAATGGAATGAGCAATTTTGAGAATATGTCGGTTTTTTCGTTTGGCTATCTCATTTTGTCGAGTGTCCACGCATGAGCTTTGATGGAGGATGCCCTTTCTCCTAATATAGTGTTAAAAGATTCATGGCCAGTATCAGCCTATTGGTATTGAATTAAATCAAAACGGAGTGAAAATTTTTTAAGACCGCAGTTACAGATTTGTGTTTTAGGATATAGGCCCAAGTCTTCTGAGTGTGATCATCAATTTAAAGAAAGGAACCTCCGTTTATTAGTGTAGCTTGGAATCCGAGAGGGTCCTCATAAGTCACTATGAATAAGTGAAAAAGGAGCGAAATAAGTGTGTAAGAGAGGGGTGGATATGATACGCATTGATGTTAGCTAACTGAGAAATTTCACACTTAAAAATTGATAGATTTTTTTAGTAAACATCAAAGGATACAACTGTTTTAAATATTGAAAATTTGGATGACCTAAACGACAATGTAAAAAGATAATATACTTTCAATGGACTAAAAAAAATACAACTACAGGGTAGAGTGTCTTCATTATCAATACCTTCCCCTTGGAAGAAGTATAGCTCAACTATCCGCTTAGTAGTTCTAATCATCACCTCGAATAATGATCCTGAAGGATACAAATATCAAAATAAAAATGAACAACACAATCAAAGTCATATGCAACTTATTAACTGACATGATGTTACACTTTAACAAAGGTACGTGTAACACGGTTCCAAAGTATGCCCAGTTGTTAGAACAACCGATCCTTTAATCGCAATGGAATTATAGGAGCCTTTAATAATTTTAATAGTGGCTCTCTTAGGGCATTAAAAATATGTTGAGAAGGCTTGAGAACATCCTGTCTTGTGGCCTGTGACACAAATCAATAATCCACGAACTAGTGGAAGCAAAACATCAGTATGATAGGAATGTTTTATTTGACAGATATGGGATTTCGATGGGCCGGAAGAGAACTGACTAGACTCAAGCAGTTTAATTAAGTGCTCCATCTTACTCTTACTGGAGTCTGGTGATTCCGAGATGTTCCGAGTGGCAGCCACATACACCGTCATGGATTCGTAGAGAGACCCTTAGCCACAGAGGATTTGGTCAAAGATTTATTCACCGGTTTCTCATGGAGCTAACTAGTATCTTAGGTTTTTTTGACAGAAATCACATGTGTTTGTGTGTGGCAGAGTGTTGGGTACTATTGCAGTCAATGCTGAAGGTCTAAGTATCTGGTTTTCTTCGTGGTGAATTTCGGTGAATGCCGCCTGAGTTAATATGACGCAATGGAGAAAAATGATTCATGTAGCTAACCCCACTCGGTGGGATTAAGACTTTGTTGTTGTTGCTGCCTGAGTTGAAGGAAGTGGATCATGACCAAGTATACGACCTCGAACTTTATCAAGATCCTTGTTCAAGCCGTCTAGGAATTGGAACATCCGATCTCTTCAAAATTTTCTGGAACAAAGAAAGATCAACAGGAGAGTCCCAAGTGTAGTCATAGTAGAGATCACATTCTATCAATAAGGCAACCAGGTCATTGTAGTACTGAGTCACCGTCTTCAATCCCTCTTTTGCCTTGCGGGAAACTTTATACAATTGGCCAAAGTTACCAACATCCTAGCAGGTGTCACGAACGACAGTCCAAAGGGCTCTTGTCAAAGAATGAAGTAAATACGAGCGGCCAATCAAGGTGTCCATGGAATTAATCAACCATGACCACTTCCCACGCTGCATATGCTAGGTACGCCTTTGGAGGTTCACGAATCATACTTGTTAGGTCACCAAAGTTACCTTGGCCTTTGACGAACAAGGAAACAACTTGAGACCATTGAAGGAATTAGAGTCGTTGTGTTTGTGAGTTGTAATTAGGAAATTCATGTGATTTTCCCAAGGTTGTGAAAACTAGACCATACATTAAACCGGAAGAAGGAAATGTTCAAATTTCATTGGTTCGAGCGGAGTCCAATCGATGATGTAATAAATAAAAATATGATATAAATAATACAATAGTGATATAATAATGCAAATCCAAAAAAAAAAAAAAAAATCTTAAGTAATCTATTTGAAATAAAATTGTAAATATAAAACTACTAACATGTCTTATGTATATATTCATGAAAATGTGCATTTTTACTATAAAAAAATGGTAATAAGAACTTAAGAAGGAGAAAATTGCAACTAGCCTCCATAATCAGAATGTCAATAACTCTCTCAGTACCATATTTATCAAGTAATCCATTTGAAATGTGAAAAAAGGGTTGAAATGTAAATACTAGAGAAGAAATAGTTTAAAAATTGCATGTCTAACATGTCTTCAAATTACTCAAGTGTGTCTTGTAAGCCCTTGGTACTCCCCAACTTGTACAATTCAACTTCCAATTATAAGAATAAATTGAATAAATTACTATTATTATCATTTCCTTAATGAGATCCATCCAATAGAATCAAACTTTAGATCAGATCAGATCAGATCAAACTTTCAATAATGAAAGTTAGAAGAATATATATTGATGATTCAAAATTTCAAAATAGCTACCATTCATTTAAAATAAAACATATATACAACAACATTAGATATGCTTTAACACATGTAATTGTATGCTTAGGTTCCTCTACGAGCTAAAAACGATATCCATAAACCGTAATTAGGAGTCAAAATATAAGCGAAGGACTAAAAATATTAAATCACTAATCAAAATTACGCATTATGGATTATTTCCCATCTGCATCGCTTCCACCGACCTGAGTTTCGAGGTTCGCCAAATACTGGACCCATTAGGTCGATACCATATGACTCTTTCAGAGATAATTCTTGTTAACATTGAAGAATATATTTAAAGGGAAATTTACATGCATATCACACAATTCTTTTGTATTAACATATCTAACACCCAAAATTTGATATTCACGTTTATACACTTCAGTTTTATAAAACTATGCATAAAAAAGTGTATTTCACTTTAAAAGGTATGCACGTAAATATGATATGCAGGTGAAAAGTGTCTCTACTGGTGTAAATTTACTAAGACAACTTAATGGGCCGCTTTGATCATCTACATACAAGATGGGGATTTATAGTTGGGAGTTCCAAGTCCTAATCTTTGGGTTTTGCCATCATTAAATTTGTTTAGTCTCATTTATGGCGTTATCCTCAACATGTAAGATGGGGTTGCCAGGTTAGGCCTGTAGTTCTTTAGAATCTTAAATCCTATTTCTCTTCATTTTTATTGCTAATGGTTTATGGTAGGAGAAGAATGGAAGGAGAAAAATACCAAATATGGGAGTTTCGGGAAAATAGGAACCTTTGTCAATGGTTTTTGGTAGAAGAAGAATAGGAGGAGGAAATACCAAATAGGAGAGCTTCGGGACCTTGTCGTTCACTGATCACCGCTCAGTGCGCACCGCCGATCTTCGTTCACTTCTATCGTTTGGGAGATGGAGACGAGAGTGAGACGCGAGATGGAGGCTCGAAGTTCGCTCGAATGTGGAATTGTCACGCCTCGATACCAAAATCAGCGAACAAAATACGAGACGACAATAGATATGTGGAAGAAACACAAACAAGAGTTGCTTTTACGAAAATTAAAGGAAAACAAGCAAGATACAAGGTTGATCTACTTTTCGAGAGGTAGATCGTCTCTCCCACACCCTAGACGTTGCTAGGAACACCACACGAATAAAGAAAATAAGAACCACACAAAAAACATGCATAAAGAAAGCAACCCTAGGTTATTCCCCTAAATAGATCCCCCCCCCCACCCACACAGACACACACACTTGAAAATTTTCCTTACAAACTTTCCCTCCAAATCCCCTCATTTCCTCTTTGAGTATGTGATTAGGGCCCTAGTGGACCCCACTCTCCTCGCTCTTCTGCTGCGGCGATAGGCCGCTCTTCCTTTTCACTCGACGAGGGCTTGCCCGCCTATTGGGTGGTGTTCGACCGGTCCAGGAAGGATCGGTTCTCTTATGTCTGTCATGGTCGTAACAATACTCCCCTCTGAAGGCATACCTTGTTCTCAAGGTGGAAGGATGAAAACTGCTTGTGGATTACCTTATAAGGCTCCCATGTTGCTTTATATTATGACAGTCATTTCCATTTATCCAATACTTTCTTTGCTCCCCCTACTCCTCGGCGCACTCCTTCAATCTCTAGCTGCTGCAGAATCATTTCGAAGTCATTCGTCGGTGTCGGTAGTATTGTAGATGAGGGTGTGTGATCTCCAATCGTACGTCTCAGTTTTTATACATGGAAGACCGGGTGTAGTGCAAATGATGGTGGTAACCTCAAACGGTAGGCCACTGCCTCGATGCATGCCATCACCTCGTAAGGCACGAAGTATCTCGATGAAAGTTTCTCACTCCTCCTGTCCAATGTCTTATGTCGGTATGGCCCCAGTTTAATCCGCTTTTCTCTTCATGATTTGTTGAGCCATCAGAAGATGCCTCTTGAGCTCTGCTAGTGTTCTATCCATCTCCAAGTAGTATTGATCAATGCTAGATTTCGGTGTAGTGCTAGGCCCATAATGTATAAAGTGAGGTGGATTCCTTCCATTCAATATCTTGAAAGGGGTTATATGTGCTGCGGCGTGGTACAAAGTATTATACCAATATTCGGCCAATACAATCCACTTAACTCATAACTTAAGTGTATCAGATATAAAACAACGTAGGCATGTCTCTAGACTCCTGTTGACCACCCCTATCTACCCATCAGTCTGGGGATGATATGCGATGCTCCTTTTAAGAATTATCCTCTGCTGCCTAAATAACTTTCTAGAAGTAGCTGAGGAACGCCTTGTCTCTATCCGTTACAATCGATTCTTGCTCTCAGTAGAAACAGACTTCCCGGATAAATGCCGCCACAACTAAAACTGCAGTGTAGGGATTTTGTAAGGGAATGGAGTGTGCATACTTAAGCCATCCACGACCACCATAATCACCGTGTACCCTTCTGACTTTGGTAACCCCTCGATTAAATCCATCGTCCCTTCTTCCTAAACTTTCTCCAATAATGCTAATGATTTTTAGTAAACCCCCTAGAGCCGTGGTCAAGTACTTGTGTCGCTGGCACACATCACATTTTACCACCATGTCCTCCACATCTTTGCACATCCCCAACCAATAAGCTCTGCTGCTAGATGACTGTAGCTCTTCTTCACCCCTAAATTTCTCACGATCGCACTGCCATGAAACTCTTGTAATAATCTTGTAGTATACTCAGACGAACTTGGGTAGCACGAATTGCCCTTGGTGGAGCAGCTGCTGTCCCCTCAATGCGTACCCTGGATGACTGTTCGAATCGTGTAGCATTTCAGCTCTTATCTTTCTTAGCTCCTCATCCCTTTTGCTCTCATGTCTCAAGGCTTCCCAATCTTGGACCAATGGTACCGATAAGGCCGTCAATTGAAGTTTCTCCACCTTTCTTGACAGTGCATCAACTGTCTTGTTCTTTGATTCTGGTCGATATTGAATCTCGAAATCATACTCCAGCAGCTTGGACAGGCATCTTTGATGCTCCTCAGTTATCATTCGTTATTTTAGAAGATATTTTAAACTCCTCTGATATGTTCTGACTACAAAATGTCGTCCTAACAGGTTTGGCGGCACTTCTGATTGGCCAAGATAATTGCCATCAATTCTTATTCATACACTGACTTTAACCTCGCGCTGACCGTAAGAACCTGACTAAAGTAGGCAATCGACAGTTGATTGTTCATGAGCACTACTCCTAATCCAGACCCTGACTCATCTTTCTCCACCACGAATGGTTTACTGAAATCTGAAAGTGTTAATACCTGGATGCTAGTCATGACCCTCTTTAGATGTTCAAATGCTTGCATTGTTGCTTCCCCTTGTTCGAAATTATCGTTCTTCAGCTGCCTCGGCAATGGCCATGTTATCGTGTCATATCCTCTCACGAATTCCTAGTAGTATTCGGTGATTCCCAGGTTTCCTCTCAACTTCTCCAAACTTCTTGCTAAGGGCCAATCAACTATAGCCTCAATCTTGGACTGATCCACTACTACCCTCATTATGGACACCACAAGCCTAGGTAATTTACATGCAACTATGCAAAAGAGCATTTCTTTAAGTTGAATTACGACTGGTGCTTCCTCAATGTCTCCAAGATAGGGCTGGCAATTTGGCTCGTTGTTCGCGAACAGCTCGTGTTCGGCTCGTTAAGTAGCTCATGTTCGGCTCGTTCGTTAAGTCCAACGAGCCGAACATGAAGCAAATTTCTAAGCTCGAAATGTTAACGAGCCGAACACGAACAACTTGTTTGTTCGCTCGTGTTCGGCTCGAATTGGCTCGAAATAAAAAAATAATCATATAATTATTTATATAATAATTTATTATATATATTATTTATATATTAATATATTATATATATTTATATTTAAGTTTAAATCATAATTCTTGTGTGATAGCGTGACATTATCTTTGTTTTCATTCATTTAGTCAGGATTCGAATCCGGAACTAGAACGTATATTTTTCCAATTAATTTTAACGAGCCGATTTCGAGCCGAACACGAGCCGAACACGAACAAAGAATATTTAATTCGAGCCGAACACGAACACACCTTCACGAGCCATTTCGAACACGAGCCGATTTCGAGCCTAGCTAATTTCGAACGAGCCGAACACGAGCCCAGCCTGAGCTCGCTCAAGCTCGGCTCGTTTACAGCCCTACTCCAAGATTATCCTTAGGCGCCCCACATGCTCTGTTTTTGTAGATCAAAATGTTATCAAAGAAGGCTGAGACAAATCTTTGGAGGTCAAGTTGGAACACCCTATTCATAAGGGACTAAAATGTCGTTCGGGTGTTGGTGAGACCAAATGGTATCACTATGAACTCATAATGTCCTTCATCCATCCTAAACGCTGTGCGCATCCACTGGGTTCATCCTGATTTAGTGATATCCAGATTTAAGATTAGTTTTTGCAAAAATGACTGCCCCATAAAGCTCATCCAGTAACTCATCAATCACAAGGATATGAAACTTGTCCAACACTCCCACTACGCGAACTGAAATGGAGGGTAAGGGTACCTATTCTCAGAAGACACAAAAGAAGAATACCCGGAAGCGGGTACGGGAGGAGAGACAAAACTAGCAGTTGGATAAAAAAGTCATTCCCTTCTCCTTGAATCGTGCCTTGCTTCCCGATAATAGTCCCAACAATTCACTTGTGAATGGTACCTCTATATCCTTTCACGTTTACGGTGGTAATCCATGCAGAATCTCCAACTACAATTTTTTTCTTCACCAGCAGAGCGGGACTGAAAAAAAGACTCACACTAGGCCTGATTATCCTAACGTTGATCATCTTTCGGATCAGCTTCTCTATCTCGTCTTTCTGAACCTTGTGTACCTGTAAGGTCCAACGTTGTTGGGAGGAACGCTCTTCTTCAATGTAATAGCATGCTCGTGCTCCATTAGACGAGGTAACCCACTTGATTGTTGGAAGACATCTGTAAACTGCTTTTCTGGAAGCTCTGCCAACTCTTAACCTTGAATCTCCACAATGCTCTGTAACTCCAAATAATTCTGTCTCGCTCCTCGAATCAACTTGAACATAGTTTTGAGGGACACCATGGTTTTGCATATGCTAGCATCTCCTCTCAGAACTACCTTCTTACCCTCCACTTGGAACTCCATCATCAAGGACTTCCAATCCACATTCATCTCTCCCAATGTTCGCTGCCACTTCATCATCAAAATCAAATTTGTGTTGCCCAAATCTAATGAAAGTTTTCTACCACCTATATGCCATGTAGTGTCCGAACCAGCCCCTTGCAAATTCCCCAACTTTTCTCCACCTTCCCTGTCCCTATCATGACGCTGAAGCTCCCTTCTCCACAACCTGATTTCAGATAAAGTTATGTGTGGCCCCGCTACCCACCAACACCACCACCGCTTGTTCCCCGATTCACTCCCCCACCTTAATGGTGTGATGCAGGGTAAATCCCACCACTGAATTGAGGACACCTCAACCACATCCAAATGTAGATGCTTTTCCTCTGCTGCTTCTTCTTCTGATCCCTCACTCTATATTCTCCTTCTGAACTAAAAGAACATGATGGTGTGTTCCTTGCAATGGTGTTCTGGGGCGTATTTCTCATCACAACAGTAACATAATCCTTTGGCTCCTTTGTCCTGCACTTCTGCATCTGTGAGATGCTTGAAATTACCTCCAGGCCGGAGTTCTGTACTCTTCTTTTTTGGCATCTTTTTATGAAATGACAACGCCTGGGTCCTCGGTATCGTGGCTATCACGGTGCTCTTGTAGAAGCCTTCTTTGCCGGTTTTCTTTCGTTTCTTATTCTTCGTCTTCTGGGCGAGCTCCATCATTTCTCTCAATCCTCCCAGTCTCAAGTGGTGGATGGCTGCTCATATGTCAGGCTTTAGGCCTTTCAAAAAGTTCCCTTCCAGTCCTGTTGCAGAAACCCCCCTCAACCTCTTTGACAAGAGCTCAAACTTCTCCTGGTAATCCATAACCTTTCCTTCCTGAGTCAGAGTATAGAGTTGCTCGTGAATGTCGAATTGTCGAATGGCTCGGAAACGCTCCAACAAGCAATCCTTAAACTTTTCTCATGAGTGCATCAGATGCCTTGCCTCCATCTATTAGAACCACGCTAAAGCCTTCGCTACCTTGAGCTTCTCTTTCTCAGTCAACCCGTTGATTGCAAAGTATCGCTTCATTCGATACACTCATTCATATGCATCCTTCCCTTCGACGATTGGCAGCTTCAGTTTTCTGATCATTGCATCTTCAACTTCCTCTCCCACAGGAACTCCCCCCATGTAATTAGGGTGAAACTCCCTTCTGCGGTCATAGTTATATCCCACTCCCAATTCCCTCATTCTTCCATCATTCTCTTCCGAGCCCTTTCCACTATCCCTTCACTAATTTTTAGACTATTCCCCTCCATCAGAAGTCTCCACACCTCCTCTCGAAGTCTTAGAGGAACGCTCTTGTTGGTAGATGATGTATTCTTCGTTGTTTTCTCGCTTGATCTTCTTCCCTTTTGACCTGGCCAAGGATTCCTTGATCAACCATTGGTTAGGGTTTGTAACTGGAGTGATCAACACGACATTGGATTGCATCTTCATGAGCTTTTTTATCATCTCCAGCATTTCTCCTATGCCTTCAAATCCATCATTCATTCGATTTTCAATAGAAGAAAAATTGTCCTTCATAGTAGCGAATTTTTTTTCCATTCCCGATCATATATGCTCTTATCTCTCCTTCTGGCACATCAACTTTCTTTGCTGTCATTCCAACAAGATCTATGTTTTGATACCAACTGATACACTTTAATGCCTAAATCAACCAACAAAACATAACGAAATGACAATAGATAGGTGAGAGAAACACAAAGAAAAACTGTTCTTAGTAAAATCAAAGGAAAACAAGTAAGGTACAAGGTTAATCTACTTTTCGAGAGGTAGATCGTCTCTCTCACACCCTAGACGGCGCTAGGAACACCCCACGAAGAAAGGAAATAGCAGCCACACAAAAACATGCATAAAGAAAGCAACCCAAGGTTATCCACTTAATAGAATAACCCCCCCACATTTGAAAATTGTCATTGCAAACTTCCCCTCCAAACTCCCTCAATTCCTCGTCCTTGAGTATGTGATTAGGGCCCTAGTGGACCCCACTTGCTCCCCCTCTCTTCTATTGTGGCATTAGGCCACTCGACCTCTTCACTTGATGAAAACTGACCCGTCCGTTGAAAGAGCGGGCCAGTTGCGTGGTGTTCGACAGGTTCAGACCGGTCCAGGAGGGACCAGTCTTCTTATGCATGTCCTAAGCCGCACCCCTAAAATGCCAAATTTGCAAAAAAGGAACTGTGAACGGTTCAACGGTTAGCTGGTTCAACCACGATCCAGTCTGGTTCGATTCCGGTTGTTTACTTGGGTGGTTCAATTGGCCAACCAGATCAGTAAAGAAGCCGGTTCATGGTCTAGCCAGTTGAACCAACTGGTCCGGCCTGGTTTTAACAACATTGGATTTTCCAGGCTTCCGGTCTGCGAAGAGATTGAGGTAGGTGTCGATCCTCTAGTGGATTCAAGGACCTCATCAGAAGGAGTCTCGGTGGAGGAATCCGCGATGACTCCGACGGAGCCAAATGTTAGGTTCGGACGCCGAGACATAGAATGAAATGGACCCTTACAAAGTTGATCAGAAAAAACATGCCTGCAGGGGAAGACTTGGTTGTCAAAAGGAGCTGCAGCTTGTCAGAGAACTAGTTTACAGGAGAATCTGGCCTGCTTGAAGAATACTGCAGGGAACCGTCTGCAATTCTGGCCAGTTGGAAGGATCCTGCAGGCAAACAGGGGCTAGCAACAATGAGGAGGCTGAGCAGTAGCAGATATGGGGGGAACAATGAGATATTTAGTAGGAACCAAGACGGATTTGGGAGGTTCACCGTAGATCTGGCTGGTTGGAAGGAACCCGCGAAACAAAGGTTGGCGGCAGAAGAAGTGCTGCAGGAAGTTCCGATGGCTATGATTTGATCCTTTGTTCTGATACCATGAATGATTTGGGAATTGAGCAGGAAAATTTCCATTAGTAGGGAAAAGAGATTTATATTCATATTACAAAACTCATAAAATAAGAAAACTATAAATTGGAAATTCTTGAAATAAGAAATACATAAAAAAGGCAACTCAAGGAAAGGAAATAACTATAAGCTAATAAAAGAAACATAAATCAATTCTAATAATTCCAATAAGATTATATTATTATGAAGTGAAAATCACTTTGAATATGTTTTATATAAACAAGTTTCAGAGGAATAATTCTCTTGATTTCATTTTTCACAAGTGGGGTATATATATAGAGAGAAATCAGTCCACCATAATTTACAGACTTACCAAATATAACTAATCAAAATTAGGAAAGGAAATAATTCTGAAATAAAAAGAAAGAAATAAAATAGAAAGGGAATAACAACTAATAAGGAATTTTTCAAAAATAGCCTTTAATAAAATCTCTCATGCTCTCTATGGAGATTGGCTGGTCCACCCAAGAAAGAGCCTTCTTAGATTTTCACATTCCCCCTTAAGTTTAGTCTTAGATGTTGTAGAGACCAAGTGTGGTATTGAACTTTGAGAAGGCACTTAAAAGGAAGAGCTTTGATGAAGACATCAACAACTTGGTGTGTCGAGATTTAGCTTAGTTGAATAATTTTTCCATTAACTTTTTTTAGAGATAAAGTGTCAATCAACTTCAATATGCTTGGTTTTATCATGATGCACAAGATTTTTGACAATATTGATAGTTACATGACTATCAAACATCTATTTTGGCTCATTGTAGGTACACCCCAATTCTTTTTAACAATTTCTAAATCTAAATCCCTTCACAGAGTCTCAAGACAAGTGCCCTGTATTTCGATTCAACACCGCTTCTAGAAACAACAACCCGCTTCTTACTTCTCCAGGTAACCAAATTTTACCATACAGAGGAGTAATAATTTGTGGTAGACCTTCTGCCAGTGAGTTCCCTAGCCCAACTCGTATCAATGTCGACTTCCACATCTCTTTTTCTGGATTTTTAAAAAAATAATCCATAGCTAAGATTCTTCTTAATAAATCTCGGAATTTTGTACACCATCTTCAAATACATTTATTTGGGCTATTCATGTGTTGGCTCTCATATGTGACAAGTAGATAAGTTTTTCTACCATACTTTAATATCTTCTCTTATCCACAGCTACACTTTCTTTTCCCTTGTTAGACTTCTTATTGGGATCCATTGGAGTATCAACAAAATTACATACAGTCATCCCTATCTACTTTAGTAGATCTAGGATGTATTTCTTCTATGACATAACAATATCTTTCGTGAACCTTGCTACCTCCGTACTTAAAAAATATCCCATTGTTCCTAGGTCACTGATTTCGAACTCAAATGTCAAGCACTTCTTTGATATTGAGAATCTTTCTTTCATCTTCACAAATAAGAATAGAATCCTCCATATAATATTATCAATGCAACAATCTTACCTCCCTGAGCCTGTTTTATGAACAGGGTATGATCAGCTTAGCCTTGAGAATGTCCATCAAATATGCGTTTGTTTCTGCTTTCCAGCCTGAGTTCTAAACTGAATCAGAATATCACGTGTTTGAATTATTCTTTTGGGTGATTACAGTAAAAATGCATCTCAATCTTTATTAAAATCGAGACCACAACTAGAGTCCCGCATCCTGCATTCAGTTTTCAGGTTTCTCCTGATTTATCCATAGGTATCCTCGAGATCAAAAAATTTGGGGAAAGACTGCAGCGTGTCCTAGCTCTCATTCGCGTCACCCTCTCTGCGAGAAAGACCACAACTTGAGTCCTCGATCTTGTCTCCTTCCGCATCCTTTGTTTCTTTGCGCTCTTTCTACGGCCTTGTATTCTTTTCCCGGCTCGGCATGCTTTCAATTGAAATTTGAAATTGGTGTCAAGACCAATAGCAGCAGCAGCCTCAATTAAGGCTCGTTCCAAAAGATATCTATGTGGAGTGGAGCGGTTCCAGTCCGGGGGGACTGAGGCCGGCTTCGGTCAGCAGAATGACCTTCCAATGTCTAAACATGGCTTTGTAGACTCTGAAATTTCAGAGTCAATGAATAAGGCAAAATTTTGCGATTTACTTGCATACATGATCTTCCTCTTTCCTTTGCTTGCTTCCAATTTCTTCTCTTAGCCTAGAAAATGTCTTCCTTGTTCTTTGAATGCTCCAAAATTTGTTCTTTCTAACATTTTTCAGGAGTTTATGCGTGTGATAAAACAGTAAAGAGAGTAAACTTTGGGCTTGAAAAGAGGAATGGAGAGTGGCTAAAATTTACTAATAGGAAATTTTCTATAGTGTTTGCTATTGTCCATACTTATACAATTTGCTTTGTTTGGATATATTTTTATGATCATACAATTCTTCATTGTTATGCAGTTTTTTAGTTATTTAAGTGTAGGCGTGTTTTGATTTTAGGACATTGTAATAGCTTCTAAGATTTTGGAAACAAGTATCACAAGGTTTTGTAAATAAGAGTTTTTGATAGTAGTAACTGCTCTGCAATTTTATTTTGTAAACAAGTATCACAAGTGTATTGTAGAATAGGTGATTTTTGTTATACTGAAACCATTTAGTGGCTAGGGGCATCCAATTTATCATACTTCTAGAATGGTATTTAGACATTTATCCGCATAAAACACTTTTAAAACATAAATTTTCAAACAAATGAATTGTTTATGAAAAATCAGCTTTTAAACAATAAATTTTTCACAACTTTTAAACTGAGATTTTATATAGTCACAACTATCCCAGACGCACATTACATCTTATAGTTTTAGCCAACTTTTCAAATCATGCTCTTCGTGATTGTTTAAGCTCGTAGAGAGACTTTCTGAGTTTGCATACAAGTTGTTTGTTGGACTCATTTTCAAGTCGTTGTGATATCTTCATGCACACTTCTACTAGATGTCCATTTATGAAGGCATTTTTTATGTCAATTCGATGCAGTCGCCATTTCTTGTTAACTTCCACTGAAAGGAGAACTTTGAAAGTATTCCGTGTGGCAACTGGTGCCAAGTTCTTTTGATTGTCAATTTCACTGCATTGATTAAAATCTTTTACAACCAGTCTAATTTTGAATCTTTCAATAGTCTCATCAGTTTTGCATTTGATGTTAACTCCATTTGCATCCAATTGACTTCTTATCCAGAGGGAGTAGTAAGAATCCATGTGTCATTATATGCTTCAATGCTTGGATCTTCTTTTCAACTACTTTCTTCTATTTTGTATTTTCAAGAGTTTCATAGATTTAGAAATCTGCTCACTATTAAAGTTAGAATCAAATTCTTTTGTAGAATGATGATAATTTCCCATAAACTATATACTTCTGAATTAGAAATCTAAAGCAACTTTTCTTGTCACCAGCATAAGAAGCGGAAGGGGATAACTCATAAGTACTAGAATCCTTACGCGAAGTGTCAGGTGAATTCAGATTTGGATTTTCGCTTGAGCAGTTATGTACTTGCAAGTTGTCTTTTACTTGCTTAAGATTTCTAGTCCTCCTTATGTACACACTAAGTTATTTGTTATGGATTTCAGATTGGGTTGGTTGGATTGGTTGAACATCCTCTAAAAAGATAGGAGGGCTAGGTGGAGTGGGTGGTGAAGCCTTGTAGGTGTCATCAAGTGCATCCTATAATTGATGTTCATTTTCACTCTCCCATTGAACATCAAATTGGGGTATAAGATTGATTTAAAAAAAAAAGACATCCATGGAGTAATATTTTCTAGTAATAGGAGAGTAACACTTATATTCCTTTTTGTTGAAGGCATACCCAAGAAAAATACAATGATAGATTTAATGTCGAGTTTTGTGTGATTTTGGTAATGGACGTGAACAAAGGATATACACCCAAAGATTTTATGTGGGGTATAGTAGAAGAGAAAGTTTTGATTTGAGGATAGATAACCATCAAAACATGAATATGTGTTTTAAAGTTAAGTAACAAAGGAGCATTGGATTGATAAGATAAGTTATAGTAGGAACTGCTTTCCCCAAAAAATGTTTTGGAAATTGATGGAAAATTATAATTGAACGGGATACCTCAAGGAGTTTGTTTTTTCTCTCAGCTATTACATTTTAATGTGGATTATCAATATATGAATTTACATGGATTTTATATTTTGAAAGGTATCAGCTAGTGATGGAATTAAAATATTCATTGAATTGTTAGTTTTGAGGATATGACTAATGCATTGGTATTGACTTTGAATCATGTCATGAAAGGTTTGAAAGATTTTGATTCTTTCATATTTCTTCATTAGGAATATCCAAGTAGTTCTAGTGTGATCCTCAATAAATAAGATGAACAATTTAGCACCACTTAGAATTTTTATTTTTGAAGGTTCTTAAATATTAGTATGGATGATTTAAAACGGATGTGAGGGTTTGCACTGAGTCATGAGATAATTATTTTTAGTGTGTTTGACAAATTGACAAATCTCACAATGATAAAATTAAGTTTTTTTATTAATAAATAAATGAGGGTACAACTTAGCAACATAATTGAAATTAGGATGACCCAAGTGATAATGCTTTCATGAACCATTTTTGAAAAGACAGACTTGACAAACTCATAAATTTGAAGTAAATATGGTGGTGGGATCATTTGTGGTTTTAGAGAAATTTTTCTTGTGCAGGTGTAAGCCTTGATGCATTTTAATACTGTCAATCACCTTCCCCACCTGAAATTCACTCACGAGTGAGCTTATTGATTGAAATTAAGTTGCAGTTTAACTTTGGAACATATAAAACAAATGAAAGAGTAATATCTGAGAGAGCTCTGCATCTTCTTTCCCAACAATAGTCGAGTGTAATCCATCTATAATGTTTACCAATCTTGATGTTGAAGCTTCTTGATAGTTGATTAGAGCATTGTTGTCTTTGTTCATATGATCAATGACTCTTGAATCTATGATCCAAGTTCTAAATCTCCAAATACTAGCAAGATAGGAGAGTGATATATTACATTAGCGTGTCACGAGGTTGGTGTGGTGCTCTGAATTACCTCTAAAGAGTCTTTTTGGTACTTAAAAGTTGTTCCTCGGTGCATGGTTCAACCAACCCTTTGAATGTGGTAGCAGCGTTAGTCTTTTTCTCTTGATCTTTCCTTCCTTGCCCAAGTTTCCAGTCTGTAGGCTTTCCATGAAGATTTCAATATTTGTCTTTGAGATGCCCAAATTTCTTGCCATAGTCACATGTCAGACGATTCTTCTTGTGCTTTGAGTTATGGGGAGAATTTGGAGTGTATAGAGCCGAGCTTTCAACACTTGGTGAACTCTCATTTGTAGTCAGCATCAGCTTCTTTCTGCTCTCTTCATTGTTGACTTCAACAAAGGGTTCACGTGTAGATGGAAGAGGCTTTATTCTCATGAATCTCCTTCTCACTTCATCCAATTACTGAGTTAGTCCAAGTAAGAATTTGATGGTTCGTTTCTTCTCAATGATGGATATAAACAACACAACATCATGTGGATATTTTCACACATTTGTGTCAAATGCACTCAACTTTATCTCATAATTTGTTAGTATGTTGAAATATTGTGCGACACTTAGTTCTTTTTGATGAAGGTCATGTAGCTTGGTTTCAATCTCAAACAACTCTGCACAACTCTGTAGTGTCCTCGTGTTGGATCATTTTTCTCTCGCAGCATCTCAATTTCTTTGATAGTTTTGCAGAGCAAAAATTTTCTTTCACTTCAGTGGTAATTGAGTTGACTAGCGATGCCATAAACATATGGCTTTGATTCTTTCATATGCGGTGGTTGGAGTTAGTGATCCCAGGAACTATGCCCTCTCCCCTGAAATGATCCTCTTTTACTTTACTACAAATATACATAAGCATGAATTGTAACCATTGGAGAAAATTATGACTTTCGAGTTTTTGAACTTTGATAAAGTTAGAGAGTTCAGGAATCATGTGGACAAAATCCCTTGTCTCTAATTCAAAAGTAACCTCCTGAGTAGAACTCGACGCCATCATCCTGTATTTGGTGCTAACCCTAAACGTGTTTAGGGCTAGGGTTGTCAAAAAAGCTACGAGGTGAACACGAACAGCTTTTTGTTCGCTCGTGTTCAGCTCGTTTTAGCTCGAAATAATAAAATCATATAATTATTTATATAATAGTATATTATATATATTATTTATATAATAATATATTATATATATTTATATCTAAGTTTAAATCATAGCAATTTATGTGGTAATGTAGTTATGTGTCTTCTTTTGTATAGATTTGGTCTAGGTTCGAATCCAACACTCTAAATCTATTTTTCCAATTAATTTTAACGAGTTAATTTCGAGTCGAACACGAACAAGAATATTTAAATCAAGCCGAACAAAAATACACTGTTCACGAGCCAATTTTGAAAACGAGTCGATTTTGAATACGAGTAATTTTGAACAAGTCGAACATGAGTCAAGCCTGAGTTCGCTCAAGCTCGACTTGTTTACAACCATATTTTAGAGCACTTTTAGTTGCTAGACTGAAGTTGACTGCAGTTGCTTGCTGCTGAAGGAGGATTTTATAGGAGGAGGTTCTGCAACAAGGAGATTTTTGACTGCAGGGAAAATCCGACGATAGAGGGGCCTGCAGTAGGAAAAATTTCTACTGCTGGAAATAGCTGAAAAAGGGTATGCAGGGAGAAATCCAACTGAGGAAGAGTTTGGTTGTCTGCAGGGAAGGTTTTCCGTTCTAGCAGAAGGGTTTTCGGTTACAGGAGGGAGGCCAGAACTCTCTTTACTTGCGGATGAGCAAAATACAATGCCTAGATCAATAACAAGGCTAGATCATTTGACTGCGATCGAGCGGAAGACAGTGAGCAGAAACTCCTTACGAAGCGTACGATGTCGGGTCAAATCATATCCCAATGGATGTTTGGAGTACTAGCAGTCAAATAGAAAGGAGTGAGCAGAAACTCACTTTCCACCGGTGAGGAGACGAGGCTTTATCTTTAAGTGAAAGAGTGAGATGGCAAACTCGGTCAAGTGTACGTGAGGAGAGATGCTTCTGCAAATGGAGCAGATGAGAGAACGACTCTGTACACTGCGATCGTCATGAGGAATAGGGCAGCCAAACATAAATAAATTAGATTAGCTTGGATACCATGTAGAAAATAAGTTTTGGAGAGGAATGATTCTCTGAATTTCATTATTCACAAGTATGGTACACACACACACACACACACACACACACACACACACACATATATATATATATAGGAAAATCAATCCCTTCTAATTTATAAACTGACCAAATATATCTAATCTAAATTTGGAAAGGAAATAATTCTGAAATAAAAATAAATAAATAAAATAAGAAGGGAATAACACTAATTAGGGGTTTCTAAAAAATAGTCTCTAATCAAATCCCCCATTGATCTCTATGGAGACCAGCCAATCCGTCCTAGGAAGAACCAAAATCCTTCTCATATTTCTACTTATTTGGTTATTTCTTGGAATATAGGATTGCTTGCAATATAGATAATTGTCTGGTTATCATGGATGACGATCAAGGTCGTCTGATACGAAGGCAAATTCTTATATGAGGGTATTTTATCTATATTATTTCCCAATTATAATGAGTCATGATCTCGTGTTCAACTTTAACACTTTATCCAATTATAATCCTGTTTCATACCTTTTTTAGGTTGCAATATTCCTTATCAGCACGACCCCTCCCTAATAAAACGTACACACAGACAGATGACACAATACTTTTGAGTAGTTTTTTTATCCTCAATATATCAATAAGAATTTACATTGTAAAAGGCTTTAATTCTTAATTAAACATATTTGATCCGCTGTATCTTTACTCAAAGAGTTATTGATATCTCTTAAAATTCTTAAGACAAACTTATAGTATAGTTAGTGATTGACCACCCCAACAACAACAAAGGATAAATCAAATTGAATCATAGTCAAATAAATAAGTTTGCTAACATGACATTGATTACGAGTAATATCCTTATATTCATCATCCTTAGAAGATTGGTGAGTTTCCTAAGAAGATTCAACACATTTATACCTAAGATCAGTTTCATTGAGAACATGCATGTCATATTTATTTTGTTAGAGAAACATCTTTTTTGCTAATGCAAGTTTGATGCAAAGAACATTTTGGATGTCATAATTGCTCAGTTAAAAATATATTCCTCAGATACGATGTCATTTTGAGTAGAAAGATTTCCATTGATATAAATAGCCAGAATCACTGCTCGAAAAAGTACCGAATACAAGTGATTAATCATACTATTTTGTAGCCCAATGTTAGCAAACATCTTGCCTACTTTGTCAAACAAAGCACGAGGACTTCATTTAATCCATATATAACTTCTTGAAGCTTACACATTTTGTTCTCCCATTGAGCAATATGCTTAGAAAATTTCTTCATGTAAATTGTTTCCATAAGCTACCCACATAGAAAGACAGTACTGGCATTTATTTGTATCAAATACCATCTTTGATTGTTGGCAACAAAGTGAAGATGAACATAGCAAGTAGTGAAAAGAGTCGCAGTATAGTCTATGCCGTGGACCTGATAGTCAAGTGTTGTGGCAATCAATAGAGCCATTAAAATGAATATTAATATTGAAGACCCATAAATTAAAATTTGCTTAACGGGAACAAGAGTAGCTTCTGTGAGAGCAATTTCATTACCAATAACTCTCATGGAATTAGGTTCCAATGACTTCATTTTATATCTTGGGAATATATAAAATAGAAATGACATGGCATATAAATGGAAGAAAGTTGAGATATTAAAGGACAAAAGATTAAAGGGAATGATTAGTGCAGTCATTTACTTGTGTGAGAGCAGTTTGAATATGCAAATCTGACTGCTCATTGATAGTTATTGATTAGCCGTAGTAGATAAAAATGGAAATTTGTGCAGCAAAAGGTGATTTCTAGTGCCTATGAGAATATATACTTATAAGGGATAATGGTGATAGCGGTACCAACATAGGTCTTTTTGTTGGAGATGAAATGGGAGGGAAGGGGAGGTGTCATGAAAGGTGACTTTGACAGAGAAATTTATAATTGAAGAAGGGCAGCACTGGCAACTTTTTTGAATACAATAATAACCCAAAAGTTGCACCTAATGACACGAGAGGACAGCTTATCATTCATGCCCATGCCGAGGGTAATGGACAGAACAAACACAAATGAAGATGTAGGAGTTAATTAAAAATAAGATTTTGGTGATAAAATTGAACCGTCAGTTATACCAAAAATTGCCTTCTTTATAAGCAAAGCAGTGAACACTAGAATTTTAGCACAAGTTATCATGCGATGATTCCTACTTAATAATTCTGAGGAAATTAATGAGAAATTTAAACTCCAAATTTATTCACTATAATTTAATTCAGGTTATATCAAATTTGCACAAAATCACAAACACTACTAAATCAATAATCAGATATATATAGAACTTAATAGGTAAATGAAATAATTCTCCAAAGTAAAATGGCTTCAGTCTATTACATTAACTTTTCTCAGAATTAAGTAGAAAGTAGTAGAACAAATTTTTTCAATTAAATATATGAAGTTACATTGCCTTAGATCATCTATTCATGGATTCCTCATCCATAGGCTATTTTATATTATTGGC
Source organism: Papilionanthe hookeriana x Papilionanthe teres (assembly GCA_022702705.1). Taxonomy (NCBI): domain Eukaryota; kingdom Viridiplantae; phylum Streptophyta; class Magnoliopsida; order Asparagales; family Orchidaceae; genus Papilionanthe; species Papilionanthe hookeriana x Papilionanthe teres. The sequence continues at coordinate 17,028,040 of CM040421.1, read as the reverse complement.
ATAAGATCAACTTAATTTAATTATGGATAGCGATCAAAATCAAATTTTATTTTACACAAAATTCTCCTCAGCGGCCAAATGAAAAAAAGAACCATAAATCTTATGTGGAAATCACAACATAGAAGAAATCATTGATAATAAGGCACAAGTTTTGACAATTGAACACTCGGCAGAAAAAAGGAATGCATAGGCAAAAATTATCACAAGTGAAAAACCAGAGAAACATCCATCTTAGAAGCTGCGACAATCCTGCCACTGTCCCATTAGCTTTGTTGCAATGCCCATCTAGCAAATTGTGGGAACTTGGCTCCTCCTAGGTAAAACTGCAAGTTGCAATGTTTTACTTTAAACAGTTCACAAGTCACTTCTAAGCAAAAGACGACTATAAAGTAAATATTCATGGAAATTAATTGAAATGGATGTGTTCAATTTTTGTAATGGGGTATGCTTTTGAAAATCTTGTCTTATTTTATGGAAAGTCGGAGAACCAAATTTAGATGTTATGTTCTTCCACTGAAGTTAATGGCTGAATTAATGGATAATGACCGTTGTATTTGAGCTTTTAAAACAGTTTAATGAAATCAAAATGCTTTTGAAAATCATGTATTAAACTGGAATATCAGGCTTACATTAATTTTTGAATACACTCCAAAATAAAGTGAGTACCAACCTTTCCCTAAGCTTTATTCATGGCTTCCTATTATCGATGACTATAAATATATATATTTTTTCCTTCATTTGAAATCACATGATACAGTTATTCCTACTAACTCCATCTATGAATCTTCTGCATGTCAAAGAAGCACATCTTGTTCATTTGTGCGTGAATGTGTTTTAGAGTTTCTGACATTTACCTCATTGCTATTCTATTTAATCTATTTATCTGAGTAAACTGCTGTGTTTTGTTCAACATTTACATGGAAGCAGAACTTCTAATTCTCCGCGAATTTGCAGTTGTAATCAGTTTTATTTAAAGACTTTTCTCAGCTATGCCAATCAAGCCTGCTTAGGAAAAAGTACTTTTCAGTTCTTGAGGCATTTACTTCATTGCTGATTGTGAATGCACTCAGTAATGGTGTACATTATTGATAGGTGATTATGTTAGCTATTAAATCCCAGTAAACTGCGATGTTTTGCCCAAATTTAAAATGGAAGGCTTTGCTCTGAAGTTGTGCGAAATTTTATGAAGTTCTCTTGAGCATTACAAATAATAATGCTAAAAAACATGTACATTTTTGAGAAATTCTTCTTTCTTCTGACTCATGTCTATTAAAATGGCTCTAGATATGGAGTTATCTAGGTTTGAAATTATTTGAAGTTTGAGTTCAAAATCATATGATCCTCTGGCTTTTTCTTGAGGTTTTATATATTTATGCACCGTAAGTTTTGCAAGCTTTAATTATTGAATGGTTTGTGCACTATATATTGTCATATTCATAATCCTATCATTTTCTTACCTCCTTAGATGGAGGCTAAAAAATGTTTAATTATATTCACTTAAACTGTTGGTCAATGTGAAGGCCATTTTGAATTGCGCAGTCACTGATGCTACCTTTTTGGGGCAACTGAAGTGGAAAAAAGTATTCTGGTGTTCTAATTAAAATTTTATCAGAATAGGCTTGAGAGTTATTTTATTTACTTTGAGATTAGTTCTGCAAGACAAGCGCTTCTTATACAGCATTAATCTCAGCAAATCTCACGATTATCAAGCTCATCCTGATACAAATTGTATTAGGATATTCTGACTTAATTTTTATTGAACTGAAGTTCCTTTTTTGATATTTGATTTCGATTTAGTAGATGAGAAAATAACCTATGTTTTCATATTTGCTCCATCTGATTTATAATGTGCAATTGGCGATCCATTTTCTGTTCTAAGACCTACCACCAACCTTTTCAAGTATGTTAGCGTTCTTACGACTTCAATGGGTTTCTTTTAACTTGAATTTTGGAAATCCTTATCAGTTAATTCCATAGGAATCCTTACAAGTGATATATATTGTTTCACTATAAAGTCCTATTGTTATGACTAATTAGGATGTGGTAATCTATTGCAGATTCATCAGCTTATGTTCATGATAGAACATCTCAAACTTCTCACATGGTTGTCGAGCCGGTTGCAAGAATTCCATTTGCTGTGGTTGATGAGATAAGCGAAGCTTCTCCAGCAGCTGAAGATGGGTTGCAACTTGGCGACCAGATCATAAAGTTTGGGAGTGTTGAAATAGGTGATGCATTAATGGTAAGGCTTGCTTCAGAAGCACAATCAAATGAAGGCCATCCTGTTCCTCTGCTGATAATTAGGCAGGGTATTCTAATGAATTTCACTATAACACCCAGACGCTGGCATGGCCGTGGACTGTTAGGGTATGTTTCTCTAGTGTTATATATATCTTGTTTCGCATATTAGCAATCAGTCAAGTTACAATATCTTTCAAAGAATGCATAAACGTTTGAGGTTTTCACCCTGATTGTTTGAAAGGTCAGATTCCTGATGCTGAATAAAAAGAACCATTTTGGATACGTAAATGGCTAAGCAAACGGATCTATTGATTTAATCAAGTTAAATACATTAGAATCAATTGTGTAAAATAGAATCTTAGTTATAGCTGGAGACTTTAAGAAAAGATGGATGTGCTGTTTGGATAAATTATTTAATTAAAGTAATAAGAAAGAAAGTATATTGGAAGTGTGGAATGAAAAAAGTAATATGGTATAGTGTAGATTAATCTAATAATGTGGAAAAGATTTGGCTTTGAAAGTTTTTGGTTTAGATAAGATATATGTTAAGATTCTAAAGATTTGAAAAATGCTAGTATAACAAAAGTTTTCAATGGAAATTGAAGAGCAAGTGGATATAAAATGTTTGGAGAATAATGTTTAAGCGCAAAATTGATTTTCAAGATTGTGGTTATAATAAAGTAATCCAAATTATTAGTAAAAAAATATTATGTCATTTCAGAGGATCTTGTTTTGTTTAATACCAGAGAATCCACTATGGATGTTATTCTCGTGTTAGAATAATTAGTTGAATATTATAAAGAATACAAAAATGATCTTTATATGAGTTATTATTAATCATGGGAAGGTGAATAAGTTTCATGACAATTAATTTAGTATGTGTTGAAGAAGAAATGTATCGAAATCATATGTTTTATAAATGAAATGTATGATGGGCACTAACTAATATTAAATGAAGTTGATCAATGACCACATTGTGCATTAAGATTGTATTAATATTGAGTCTATGTATATTTGCATTGGTTTATGAAGATGCTTGCAAATGATATAATTAGTTAGGTGTTTTTGTGTTATATATATATATATATATATGAAGTAGTTATAATTGGTCAGTCGTCTACTGAACTAAGGGGAGGGTTCGAATAATGAAGAAATTATTGAGAAGATGATGTGTTGATAAAAACTTCAATAAAATATACAATTTTAGTTGGTTTGATATTAATAATATCAGTTAATATTATTAGAAGGTAAAGTGATACCTGGATTTGATTGGTTATGTACCTTGGAACTACTATATAAAAGCATGGAATTATAATTGTGTATAATAATATATTTAATGTTGCTTAGTTAAAATTGAAAGCTACTTTAGAGTATTCTTTTGAGTGGATATTATGAAAACTTAATGTTAAATTTATAATTGCAAATTAGCTTGATTTGCTATTTGAATCTAGTATTGAGTATTAAAAATTATTGATAATTAATTAAGCATTGCTAAAACGATAATTTTAAAATGCATGTATGACAAAATTAGAGAGCATAGACAAATGAATACTTATATGAGTTAGAGGATTTTACTATCATTTAAAAAAACAAATTATTTAAAATAAACAGGTTTTTTGAACATATACAATAAGGGATAGAAAAGCTATGAATTAGATGAGTCAACTTAGGGCCAAAGGATTATGAAGAAATATGTAAGTATCACTCAGCTATGATGACATGGATAATTTTTTTTTTAAATGAATTTAGAAGAATAGGTTTAACACCTTATGCAACAATTAATAAAAGTTAATCAAGCATGATGATTCATAAATATATTGTCTTTGATAGTTAATGTAACTAGAAGATGATTGAAATTGTAGGGATGCACATTTTGTGGAGAGCTCACTATTTATTTCTTATGCATTGTAATTTATTTGATGCTCCATTCACATAACGATTTTGAGGCTTAGAAAAATTTTTGATGACTTTATCTTGTGCTTCTTGCAGATGCCATTTTCGAATTTTATGACAATTATTCAAGGATGAGTAACTGGTAAGGTTTCAGCTAAATGAAAAGTTTAAATTCATCCTTTTACTTGTGATGCTCAATTAGCTGCAAAGTTTTGCTCCTTTCATCATAGTTTCTAGCAGGAATATTTGTATCATATTTGTCTCAATAGCTGAATTTGCATTTATTTTTTCTGATAATATTCTCTAAGAAATAAAGCATGAGACATATAGGTAAGTATGCATCCTTACATGCACCTATAAGAAAAACAGCCACAGCGTAAAAAGAGGATTCTATTAATGTGCGTTTTATGGTGGTTGTTATTCTATGCAACTGTACCCTTAACGCAAGGAGATGTTCTTTCCATAACTCGAGTTCATGACCTTAAACTCACAATGGGGACACAGCTCTCTGCCTAGATCTGATCTTTATTATTGAATTTTTGGATTGTAGGCTATGTTTCCTTTTGAGTTTTGAATGAAGATATTACAATTTATTTTTACAGCACAATCCATTCCCCTTTAGGGACAAAAAAATGGCATGCCTGTAGGTTGTATTTAATAGCATGGATACATTAAAATGCAGCGAGTGTGTTCAGTTTTATCCTGCAATGTAACCAGTGATTCCGGTGATAACACAAGAGACTTCCCTAGCCACTTCAAATGAAATGCTATTTTGTAGATGTCTTCTCTATGCTCGAGCAAGTTTCTTTTCGGCCTTAGTCTAGTTTCACAGCTTCATTTCACGTAGTCAATGAAAAACTAATCTCATCTAACCCCCTCCTCAAGATGTGATTATAATTTGAATAAAAACACATAAGTCGTGTCAATCGGTAAAACGAATTGGTTACCTCAATGGAGAAAGCTAATGATTTCCCTCTCACTATAACCTTATCTTCTTCCTCGCCTCATGGAGATTAGCATAGAACTCGAACTACAGAAATGAGCACTACAACAAAAATAGCAGAAATGTTCCCACCGTCTACAAACTATCAACTCTTCCGAGCTTCGCCCAAAATTTGAAAAACCACCAGAATCAACTTTTCGATCGCCTCGCTCGCGCATATTGATCCCGAGCCATAAGATCGACAAAGTTACTTCGAATCGAATGTGGACTTCCTCTCTGCTTCTTTCCATTCTTGGTGCCATTTCTAAAAATTACATAAAAATAATAAATCCTTAACTCAAATCTAAATCACTAAACATCACTTCCAAAAGCTTAAATTATCATTTTCATAAATTTTCTCAAATTTTCATCATGAATAGTAATTTTTAGGTTTTCCACAATGCACTCCAATTATACAAATAAAATAAAAAATTTTACAAAGAACTAAAGTTTCACATCGAGAAGAAGAAATCTATCAAATTTGACTCAATTCCACTAAGAAATCTTCAAGTTTGAGAAGCCCTAGGTCGAACACGAAATCTTAAGGAAGAAGGTGATGGTCGAGGGTAAAATGGATTTTTCTAAACAATTTTCACTTAAACCATTCAAAAACCAGCTTTTGTGAATCGCGCTTAAGCATGAATGGTTCAACATTAGGCGCCTATGTCTCGGCAACCCCGCGCTTTTTATGTGTGGGGTTTGGCGCCAGCGCGGGTGCACAAATTTGGATATGTTTTTGCTTTTAAGTTAAATGCACATCTAACCTAAGTCATCCAACCCTAAATGATTTTATAAATCGTAATAACTATTTTCATCCCTTCATTTTCCCTTCAAAATTATCAAAATTTCATAAATCTGATTCAACCTTTAAACACACATAATTTTCTACACAAACAAACACTTACATTAATTATATTACAAATAAATACAAACACAAATTACAAATATTTTCTCCAATCCAAAGATTCTAGGATGATTCAATTCAAAATATAACTTAGCATCAAAACACATAAAACACATTAATCCAAATACGAAACACACTTAACATACCCAAATGAATCAAACAAACACGAACTAGACTCACAAACTTAATTCCATTATCCATTAAAGTGGAACGCATCCCTGTCTTTCACTAAGCTTCTCCCCGGAGACGGTGATATAGATTTGATAACGGACAAGCAGCTGAAGAACCCTATCGAGTCTTCTTCAATCCACTTATTATTCAAATACATCTCCTTGTTCGGTTCTTATATATAATTTTAATGGCTGAATTGTATTTTAAGTTGCCATCCGAATGCTCCAAGTGTGCATTAGTCTCATTCACTTTTGCTTCAATCAAGCCACGTCAGCCTCAATATTTGCAATCTTTTTTGTTATACCTTCGATACTAACGGCTAGACTTCGTACAACTCTTGCACACTTAGACTTACGAACTTCTTCTTAATGGCTTCTTCTTTTCTTCTTCATTTCATTCTCCTAAGTGAACATTTCGCAAATTCTCTTAACTTCCTTCTCTTCTCACTTATAGGATGAAAATTTGATGTGGGGCAAACATTTTCTTCATTCCCACACTATTTATAGGTTTTAGATGAAGCCTAGACCCACTATTCACGTTCACAAACCGCTAAATCAGCGCTTAAAGTAACTAAACCGTGCTCTATCCTTCTAAAAGATTAATTCATAACTACCATGCTTAAGCACCACATGTTCACTCTTAAGCGTCACCTATTCACGCTTAAGTGCCATATGTTGACGCTTAAGCACCGGTGCTTAATTTAGAACATGTATGCATAACATTAACATATGCACTCTATTACGTCTAAATCATTTATTAAGGTTTTAATCATTTTCATATCATTATAAATTCAAAATACTACCAAAATTTTCTTAATTACGTATAAAAAAATATCCAATAAAATAACCACACACTAATAACTATGAGTTGCCTACCACAAAGCGGTTGGATTTACGTCGTCGCCCGACATGTCGCGTCTATTTGGTTGACCCAAAACATAAGATCATTCAATTCTACGTTTGTCCCCCAAAAATGTGGTTTCGCCTTTAACCATTCACTTCAATATTTTCTCGCTTTTTAATCTGACATCTATAGCACCATGATGGGGATAAACTTTTATCGCAAAAGACCACATCCGTCTTCGAACTTAAGTTTTCCCCGAAAATAATCTCTAATCTCGCATTATATGTGAAACTTGTTACCTCATCAAATGTTTTAGTAAGAACTCTTCGATCATGTCACATCTTCATCCTTTCTTAATAAATCTTAGCACTTCCATAAGATTCATTCCTTATCTCATCGAGCTCAATTAATTGAAAAGTCTTTTCTCACCAAGATGTTTTAAATCGTAATTAAATTCCTTATCACCTAATATGTTTTAAAATTAAAGTTTAATCGGTCGCTCACAAGCCTTCCCAAATATTAGCCTATGTGGGGACATTTCTATAGAGTCTATGTGCTTTATAAGCCCACAAAGCATAATCAAGTTTAACCTGCCAATCTTTTTGGTTGGATTCACGTATTTTTTCAAAATTCTTTTAATTTCACGTCGGATAAATTCAACTAAACCACTCGTACGAGGATGAGTAGTAGAAATTCAATGGTTTGAATGATATTTCTTTTCTCATTTCTCCATTTATCGCATTTCTAAAACGACTTCCCCCATTGGGCTTATGATCACTCTCGCATCCCAAATCTACAAATACGTTCATTCTAAACTTTATAACACTAAGAGAATCAAATCGAGGTAAAGCAACATGTCACGCTCCCAAAATGGCTCTTGTAAGAGGTGTGTGCAAATGTGGCTAAATATTGCTCTTCTGCCACACACCTACCGATGAGACTTATTGCTTATGAGAAGCTTCCACCCAATCATACGAAACCTCATTTACAGATCACCACTGAGGGTCCAACGGATCATGAGAGTCCATACACATGGCAGCAATACCCCGCCCGATACCACTGGGTCACGCTCTCAAAAGAGTTTCTAGAGGTCCTAGGACATAAATACTGGTCTTCGAATCCCCACACCCCCAGTCATTGGGGGACTTTTTGTCAACAACTTTTATCCATTTGATACATACTACCGTTTAACGATATATATATATATATATATATATATATATATATATATATATATATATATATACACACATATTCTTTAAAGATGGTATAAAGGGGTCCCATGAAATCTAAAAGCTTTTAAAGCCTCCAGATCAAAACAAAAAAAAACACATCTTTTTCAAGTAAATGGCATGTAGGCTGAAGAAATTTTAAGAAGTTCTTAATATACCGCCCGTAAAATCTAGGGATGTCCTAAAAACTCCTACTTCCCTGCTGGCAAAGAACAAATTTAATACTGATTTTCGCAAGATTAACTTCCATACCATTTTCTCGAGCAGCATTGTCCTAAACCAATTTCTCCTGCTACCATAAATTGGCATTTTTCCTAATTTTAAGGACTAAATTTACTGAAGGCTTGAATTTTTTGATAAATGTTATGAACATGATTCAAATGAAGTTCCAAACATAAAAAAATCATCTATAAAAACTTCAATTTCTTTTTCAATTAAATCACAAAAAATATCCATCATACACACATTTGAAACATAAAGAGAGGTATTGCATAAACCAAAAGGAAATTTTTTAAAGCAAAATGTATCATATGGACTGTAAACATTGTTTTCTCGATCTCAGAGTTATTTATATTCTGGGACAACTGCAAGATATCCATCTAGAAAATAAAATATTTATGCTCAGCTGTTTATCCAACATTTGCTCAAGAAAGGCAGGAAAACATCTTCTGTCAAAGGAAATTTAATTTTCTATAATCAATGCACATTTTCCATCCAAAGGATTGTCTTTTATTGGTATTAACTACTATGTCTATTAATAGTCACAACCACCTCTCTTTAGAAAACAGTGAATTTAATTAACTCATTCACTATCCTAAATAGAATATATACTTAGCACTTAAGTACCAATTTTAAATCTCTTTCTTTAACAATTTCTTTCTAACATGATTCAACTTCCTTTCGAGGATCAGCCCTAGGTCTGTTGTTTTCTTCCATAAGACCATACAAATTGAAGAACTAATTCATTTAATATCTGAAATTTTCCATTCAAAAGCTTTTCTTACATTTCTTCAAATTTTTCATTAAACCTCTTCCTTCTTCTAAAGTTAACCCTGAGGAAATTATAACTGTACTTTGAGGAATCACCTGTGCATATTTAATTGTTTATAAGTAACTTTAATTCAAGTTCATGAGGTTTTTCACCTATATCAAATGATTTATCTTTCTTCTGCCTTGTCCAATACATCAAAACTTTCTTAAAAATTTGATTTTTCTTTATAAAAAATCAATAGATTTTATTTAATTCCTCTTTCTGCTTCATGTGTTCCAAATCTATCATTTCTAGATTTCCTTTTCCATAAGTTGTTTGAAACTGACATTCATTCATATCTGTTGTTCATTCAAACATTCATTGATTCACTTTCAAAAGATACAAAATTCCATTTTCACAAAGACATACAATTATTTCTGATTTATCATTATTACAATTAATTCCCCTTTCTACACATTTATCACTGCTTCTTTAAGAGGCTAGGAAAGGTCTCCCTAAAATGATGTATCTCTATCTTCCCACATCAAATATAACAAAATCAACAGAAAGATAAATTGATCCACTTAATCAAAACATCTTCTATAACCTTCATGACAGCATTAACGTATCCTCAACTCCAAAGCACATAGTAGACACTTCTCCGAATCCACTTTAAATATCGTAGAGGCATAAGGTTTAATTCTGCACCCAAATCCACATAAAGCTTTCCAGCTAAAATTTATTCCTATTACACATGGAATTGTGAAGCTAAGACATCTTTGACAGATAGCTTTTCGATTCATAGACGACTCCTCACTAAGTGCAATATCATTATCTGTGAACTTCCTATTTCTATTAAGTATAGCCTTCATAAACTTACATAACTCACTGTTCTGTGCCTCCAAATGGAATATCACTGTGTTTATTAAAGATTTCCAAAAATTCTCAAAATTATTTATCCAGTTATTGGACGGTTCTAAGGAAATGGAGGCGAAGGTTTTTCCAAGTAAATTTTCTTAGTGGAGAAATAGGTCTCTCAAAATCATTTGGAGCGTTTCTATTTAGGCTCTTCACCTCCTCTTTACTTCAATCTCTTTGAACTCTACCCTTCCAACTCTTTCCACTTCTAAGTTGAAGTTAATCTTTACTTGCTTTTTATTCTAGTCATCGATTTACTTACGTATTTACTAGGAAGTGTTCCTTGTGGTATACATTTAATGAATTTGCTATTTATCCTAGCTGATTCTCAATATTTGCACTGTACTCCTTGACTTGTAATTAATTTCCTATTTTAAATATCACTTATTCCATATTCAACTTTCTTCTTAAATTGTGGATTATTATTAAAACTGTGAGATAAGTAGGTTTAAGTAATTTTACTTACTCCCTTGGTTGTTTCCATTATTATACACCATTAAATTAAGATTCCACAAAGTTTAGAATATTTTTCCAATCCATATAATAATTTAACATGGTTATTTAGCTATTATTTATTACATTCAAAGCTTCATTAAGTTCAGAATCTATCATTTTTGCCTAATGAATCCTTTTAACTATTGAAATTTATTGAAAATTTGTTCCAAATTGGCTCCGTTAATATCCTGAAATTGTAGCAAATTCATTTTCTAATATCAAGAACATCAATTTCATAAATATTTCATACATTCTTAGTGGTTTATCCTTTAGAGGGACACTGGAATTATTAGTAGTAATCTCTTTAATTAAAGCATATGCGTCATGAAATAGTTTTAACCCAATGAACCACCATGGGTACTGAGCATCGATCTGGGAGATAAACCACCCATTATAAACCTGTTTAATGATAACTACCCGATACAAAGAGAGCCAAATACATTTAAAAATTATTATGGGGATTTCAAACTTTTGGAAAGTATAAAATGTAGTTTTATAAAATAGGTTTTTGATTTAATTTAATGTATATAGATTTCTTAAAATAATATTTTAAATTTGAAAAATATGAAATCAAACTGACCCGTATAAATAATAGTTTAAATAATCGAGCACTTCACCACAAGACATGTATCTATCCCAAGAATGGATGCCACTGGCTTTTAAAAATGGATCAAAAAAAACTAAAGAATTCATGACATTCTATTGGTTCATAAATCCATTGTTTAATCAATAATTTTCCCTATATAATACGAAGGAATCCGATAGTGGTTTATATTAACTGGGTCTTTAAGTTTCCTATAAAGACAAGCCCCATAGCTATTTATATCTTATAAATCAAGTCACCTAAGAAAACTCGATGAGGACGTAAATATTCAGACGCCATTACTTCCAAAGTATAGGTTTCTTCAAAAAATGCGTGTAATAGAATCCACAGTAAATTACCAAGCTTTCAAAACATTAAGTGTAAGTCCAAGCGGAGAAGAAAGATATGGAAAAGGCGATCCGAGAAAATCTCGTAGCCTTCCCAAACTATCCAATTGTTTGGCCCCATGAGACAACTATTTGATGTTTCATCATGCCTATTTTATTATTTAAAAGTATACATTCACCAATACCGATCGTGCGAGTATCGGAAGATAAGAGGATTTGTGTCATACATGATGACAACCTCGGTAATCCCATGACTTGTTGTATTTACATCGCACAAAGTGCAAAAGCCTAAAGGGATAAAATGAGTGTTTATGCTACACTACGAAACTACCGAAGTCCTATTACTGGTTGTTTAATTTCTAAGGTGTTTTACCGGTGAAGATGGTCGTGCCCACTATGCAAGCTCCAAGATCCTCGTCGTGTTGTGCTTGGCTTAAAGAGGTGTCAACCGAAGAGAGAAGAAAAGTGTCAAGTTTTGGAAGTTTCCAATTTAAGGTGTCTTAATGTCTTATTATGGGATAATGTTTATGCTGATTAACTTGGAACCAAGTTAATATCCCACAAGCCCATCATCCCGGCACCACTATTTTCTTCTGGACTATTTAATCCGCAGAAATTTACTAAACTCAACTTAACGAGCTTCATACTTATCTCGTACCTTAGGAAATATTGTTAATAACCATGGGTCAGATCCTCCGAGGTATTCCCGATCATCCGACAGAGACGTTTTAATTTAGTTGTAATTGTGATTATTGTTTTGTTTGTAATTAAATTTTGACTTGTCTTATATTTTTTACTGTTGTGCCGGTGAATATTATTTTGTTTTGTTTTAATTTTGATTTTTAGTTTTGGTTTTACGGCTATCCTAAGTTTTAGTTTTCATGCAAATGACATTGTTGGTTAACATGCAAGCTCGTAAGCAAGAATAAGTAAGGAAAGTGCAGAAAGGAAAGCGTTGTAAACTATAAAAAGTGTACATGGCGAGTCTTCTCGTTCCTCCACCTGAAACTTTAGTATATTTGCAATAAACATTTATAATTTTTATAGAATATAAAGCCCATGTATAGATTCATCACAGTCTACTCAACCTATGTGTCATAACTTGGGTGGGTCATATTTGTCCATTAAGAGATCTCTTTATTTAATAAATATGATAAAGCCTAAGCTTGTCCTAAAAGGTGTCCAAAAGATTTATGAAACGGGCCTATAACGTACCTAGACATTTCACAATTCTTTTGAGCTTCCTTAGGTCATTTTGGATTTATCAAGTAATTATTAAATGAATCATATGTTTTATATCCTATGCTCAGTGAGCCAATGTTTAAATTATCCCGAAAGGTGGGGTAGTTATCATTTGATATTTCACTTACGAATTATGTAAATGGGCCTTTAGAGGCAAACTAATTTATGAAAGAATTTAATAAATTTCACAGTTTCGTAGTGTTTCAAAAGTGGTTTAAGATCAATTGTGTCTCCTTTTCTAATCCTTACTAGTTAATTTTTCAATTAAGCCTGGGCCCTGTTTTTAAGGTATATTTTGCGATGTTTAGAAAGGTTTAGCCGTATGAACATGATTCTTATCAAATCACCGAGCTATTATTAAACAACACTTAAGGATGTTGGATTAATGGGTTATTATCTTCCAAACCAACCGCTAACCTTAAGGGATCACTTAATTTAATTCTCTTCCATATTATAATGATTAATTAACCATAACTTTATCTTCATAATATGACAAAAATGAGATGAGTTTCTACCATTTATCCCTATAAGTTTCAATCATTCAATCATAATAATAATGATCATTTAATAGTTCTTCCCCACTTTTACCTGCTCCTAAATATCGATGCTTAAATTCTTCAAAATTACACTTTTGCCCCTAAAGGCCTTTACCACTTCATAATTCTTAAATTTAACTCAAATGACTTTGAATTTTCATATCACCCCACCATAGTCAATTAAAACATTAAAGGAGAAAAAAATGTGATTTTTCCAAATTTGATTTAATTTATATAATTATTTTAATGCAAAAAAATAGATTTTTCAAAGGAAATTCAATAACTTAATCAAAGCAAAGCTTTTGTCCTTCAAAAGATTATTGGAGGTTCACATAAATCCAGGACCACTGGATCAAATTTCATGATTTTTTTCGAGTTTTAATTTAATTATTATAATTATTTCAATTCTTTAGAGTATTAATTATATATAAAATATTTTATTAAAGGGATAATTAAGTTTTATATTTTTATTAAATCTCGATTCAAGGAACCTAGAGAAATAAGTTTCATATTTTTTTGACTTATACTTTAATTAGTAAGTATATTTTAGTGAAAAATAAGGGAAATTCCATTTTTAGCTTTTAGAAATTGATTTTATCCCTTTAAAATTTAATATCTTTATTCATAGATTTAGGAAATTTACCCCAATTTTTCCTAAATGATTAGGAGACAATTTGGAATATTTTCAACAATTAAATTAATTTTGTGATTTTTATTAATTTTTACTTATTTAATAATAAAAATAATGCTAAAAAATGAAAAATTTTATTTTAATTACAATTTTATATTTTAGAAACTCCTCTGATCACAGAGGACACTCAAAATTAATTTGGTAATTTTTTAACGTGTATTTTAATTATTATAATTATATAATTGCCAAAAATGTGATTTAACTTGAAAATTCAATTTATTTTTTTGCATGACAACAAGTCTCATAATATAAAGAAAGAATTAATTTACCACTTTATTTACACTGAAGGAAAGTTTCAAGTCTTATATGTACATGGAAATAAAGATTTATAACATATTACAAAATTCATATGATTGCGGTCTTCTACCCATGATTTATTTTGAAGATGAAAATCTTATAAAAGAATTACCAAAATCAATCATTGATGTTGTGGAAACATTCCACATTGTCATCAAACACTGTAATATATATATATATATATATATATATATATATATATATATATATATATATATATATATATATATATATATATATATCAAACTTATCGTGAAATACTCGAAGGAATTATTTCCTTAATACGCATGGAATTAGCAGTAAACTATTTACTCCCAAATACGTACCTGCTGAAGTATTAACACAAATATCTAAAATGGATGATTTATATCAAATATGGATTGAAACAAAGAATATGATCCCACTGGTCATTTATATTATCATCGCTGTAACAATTACTTGTATATAGTCACCGCAAGCAACTAACGCGCAAATATACTTGTTTTATCGCATAAAAATGGGTACAATTCTCAAGAATATCATGGTAGCTAGTAGAGAATTAAAAAGTATTTTGCCAAAAAACTATAAAAGAAAAAATACATTAGTGCATGTATTGTCAAAATGGATGTCACGTATGTGCCTAAAAATGTACTATTTTTCATGCTATACTTTATAAATATTACACTTTAAAGGTATTTTTTCTTGTGTTTTTTTGTAGGTACATCAAATTGAAGAATTTGGAGTGATTGAGCAAAACGAACAAAAATGGACCAAAACGGAGCAAACCGGAGCAAACTCGGGTCGAATTAGGCACACTGAAGCATTAGGAGTTTAATCGGGCACTTAAGAGCTTGTGCAGGTGCTTACACTCCAACATGGTGCTTAGGCGCCACCAGACAGAGAGGATGGCGCTTTAAGCCCCCAAAATCGACACTTAAGCGCCTATGACGATTTTCAACATATCTTCTAGAATATACATCATAGCTCGACGATTTTCGAAGTGATGCTTCGTGTGTCTCTCGGGAAATTTGTTAGAAATGAAAAAAAGTGACTTTAGAGAAGGATTCGGGGCGGTTAGAAGGAAGTTTTTGAAGACTTTTGAAGAGGCACTTGAGGCACCCTTTCGGAAGATTCGTTGAATATGGACACATTTGAAGAGACACTTAAGCACCTCTTTGGGAAATTATAAATAAGGCTTAAACATTTTTAAATCTCTAACCTTGAAATAATTAAGAGAGAAGAAGACTTGGAGAAAAGAAGAAGGTTTGGGCGAGAACCCCAAGTAAGTGGACAAGGTGAGAGAGAAAGAGAAAGAGTGAGAAATTTCTTCTTTCATTTCACTTTGTTCTTGGAGAGGATTGTAAGGAGATTACTTTGCTATACAAGAAGAGTTTAATTTCCATCAAAGATAAGTATTTTCATTGTATTTTGAGTTGAATCTATTACTTTGTTTAGATGATTTCAAAGACTTATTCAATGAAATGTTCCTTTGCTCTTTTCTCCATTCGTAGTAAAGAGTCTTTCTTTACTCTTCCCTCTATAATGAATTAGTATACATGTGTAGGATATAGTATTGATTAGAGTGAGACTATATTGTGATGATTTTACTTTGTTCTTCATTTACATGTAAACTTGATCAACTTGTATGTTAAAATTCGTTGTGAGAACATGTAAGATCCGTGATGTTGTTTGCTCAATCAATCGTGGTAGAATTACATGAGATTGTATGGAAGGAGAACGTAGTTTATAGCTATTGAGTGCAAATAAATTCGAAAATGATCTTTGATGGGTATAGAACTAGTGGAGGATGAGTAACAAAGTTAAAGCCCCCTAATTTGCTCTATTGTTTTTAGTTTTGATGCGAGATGTTAGCCCTCCGGTGGAGGGATAAGAGGCAACTCTGTAGTGAGAGCTAGTATCTTCCCCGCCTGTACTCTGCCTTTCGTAACTATTCATACTTTAGATTAACCAACGTTCTTATAACATCTCTAGTAAGTGGTAAATAATATAATTGCTCATATTTGTCATAATCTCTCTCGCTACTTGTTTTACTTTTACACGTCTCCTAATTTCATCGTATGATACGATACTTTTAATATATCAAACCACTTTCTAATTTTCACTAAAAGATGAATAGAGTAGAGGCAACATTATATGATATTTTTAGGATTTAATTAAAACCAAACCTTTAACGACCTTCCAAGCGAGGGCGTGTTATTGTTGACTAGAATTTCTTCGAAAGCCGCCGTGATTAACCTCGATCTCTCATTGATCGATATTTTTGCGCTTAATCAAGTTTTGTATTACTTGATAATGATACGTATACTTGCATAGAATCTTTACTATTTAAAGTTATAATTGAAATTATATTTTGCTTAGGATTAAATTTTGGCGCCGTTGCTCGGGATTAAAATCATCATAGTGGTGTCAAGTTCGTAAATCCTTACAGATAAAGAACAGACGGATCACTCACCTTCCATAGCACTTGCAATTGCTCTACAAAAAGAAAGAAAAATTTTTAAGAAAATACATAAAAAAAATTTTAGTCCTAACAAACAACTTTCGAAAAAAATGATAAAAACTAGCAATAATACAAATACTAAAAATGTTAGAATTAGTAATGTTGGATTTGTAAACAAAACAATGCATGTTATGCAAAATACATGCCCACAAAAATCTAAAATAAGTCATCAAAAATCAATAGCAATTATAGATGAAATGAGTTAGAACTCATTTTTATTTTTCTGACATAAATATTGAAGACTTTATAAACTATCACTTATCTAAGAATACCTAATATGTATAAGTTATCTAGATAATGAAATAAAAGAATATTTGTATTCTTACTAATGAATGAGAATTTTAATCGATATAATTAATGAAAAATCATTTGAATTTGAAAGACATATGACATTATCCGAATAAACTTATAATAAAATACGAAAAGCAAAATTATTCTAGAGTAAAAGATTGTTTTGATATGTCTATCTTGCTTTAGAAAAAGAAGTATACATTATGGTATTCGCCGGGGAGAACATCACATTGAAATATTAAATACAAAAGGAAGAACTTTGAATACATCTTTATAATCACAAATAAAACATAACCATTTAAAAAGAAATTAAGAACCTTGAAAATATAACATAAATTTTGGAGAATTCATATCTTAATTAAAGCATACTTTCAAAAAGCGTATTGATAACCCAATTATCATCTAGATCTACTGGTTATGTGAATTATACATTCTAAAACAGACTCGTTATTAAGAGTTGCTAGCGCAAAAATTCATTATCAAACTTTAACGTTTAATTTACATCCAAATTATGTTGTAAATATTAATGATCGTCATTCGATCGATCTCTTACATAACAACATAAATTATGTAAGAGTAGAACTTCACGATGGTTGTGCAGCCCCCACGCCAAACAAGTTCTAAGGGCCTCCCTCCTCATAACGGCAGCCTGGAACCCAAGGACCCATGAATTTGAATTTACGGTTTTCTATGATGCTCTAGGAGAGGTAGTGAAGCTCACGTTGGTTGAACCCTTTGTCCCACATAAAGGACTCACAACATCTTTTAATTCTTTTTCTGCATAAGATTTTTCAGCAAAAGATGTCGATATCCCCATGCAGAGGGAAAATTATCACAGACACAAATTCATGTTCTGACTTCCAATTACATAACGACACGTGTTTGTATCGGCCACATTCCTCAAAAACGCAAAAAAATACAACTCGCGGTTGTATTAGAATATTTCGGAATACTTCACTATAATACAACTCATAATATTCCAATAAGTTCGCTAATATTCGGGGACATAACGACGAATATTCGAATACAACCGCTAGCCAGATTAAATATTCTCCAAGCTTTTATCGTTACCGGAATACCACCATAATAAAACCCGGGAATATTCCAATAAACCCGCATAATATTTGAATACAACCACGCTTTATTTCGTCGGTAGTACCTACGGCCGTACCGCGTAATTAAATTTGGCTTGCCGTATTGGCTATAGCATTCCAGAATATTTGATTATAACCGCAGTCGTATTTTTGTGTTTTCGAGGAAGGCCGACACAAATACGTGTCGTTACGTAATCGAGTCCGGACATACCTTACATACGCGAACGTATGCAATAATTTTCCCATGCAGAAGACCTTTTTATCGACCTTTATGAATAATATTGACGAAATCAACAGCAAGAAGCTTCCTCATGGCAACTTTAATCCCCAAATATTCCATCTCGTCGGCCTTTTATACTTGAGGAAATCGGGCAATGCGGGTCTTACATTAAAAGCCTTCTTACTAAACTGGATGGAGAATTTTTGAAAATTTACCGCCTGCCCAGTCCAAGCACTGTAACTATCGATAATTTGATGGATGTTTTTAGCAGCTTTCATAGACGTTTCAGCAAATAATAATTTGTGGTTGGCATATAAGAGGTGTGACAGTTTGGTTTCACTGTGTAATGGCAACGTCGCCCTCCTGCAGTCAGATTAATTCAAGGCCTTTGAAAGGAGTTCTGAGCACAAGATAAATATTATGGAGATAGTGGACATCCTTGTCGGAAGCCACATTTGGCTCAATCCACGGGCTCCGCCTCCAGAAAGTGAATTTTTCCATAAATGCTTTGAGGTGCTCTAGCTCATCATGTCATAAGCTTGTTCCATGTCCAACTTAACTGCAATAAAGTCGGTCGTTGAGTGTGGAGTGTTGTAATGCAAGTTTCAGCTGATGGTCATACACAATACTTTGGAAATGGATAAATGCCTATCATGATTAAGGGCCTCGTCTGGGTTTGACTTTTCGTCGGGGGCCATGGCCGCCGTGCCGCACCGCGAATCTGCTAAATAATTCGCTTACTTGTTTAGGCTGGCCGCCGCGCGCCGCGAATCCTGGGCCAGGTGCCCCGCAGCTGTGATTACCCCGCGGCCCGCTTCCTAGATCGCGTTAAGGAGATGTTTCCGCTTCGCCCCGTCTCGCGAAGCCGAGAGCATTCACCTCCGTCACATCATTCGCCGCTTCGATGACTCCCGCACGCACCGGCTACTCCTTCGTCGCCACCTTCGCCGTTGGCTCCTTTTCCCAACCTCTCGCGAAGCCGTCGAAGTCGTTGGCTCTTTCTTCCACCTTCGACCGAAGAGCCCCAAGCCAACGGTCGCTGCCTTCGCTTCGGCTTCGCGAGACGGTCGCTGCCTTCGCTTCGGGGCTTTTTTCCCCTTTCGCGACGCGACGATTCTAAGCAAAAACGGAATGGGGGATGGAGGATGGATTGATTTTTTATTTTGTTAATTTAGGATTAAAATTCATATATTTTTAATTTAATCATAATTAGATGGATTTATATATTAATATTTAATGATTAATTAATTTATTTATAAATATATTTTTAATATTTTTAATTATTTGATAAAGATATAAGTAATTATTATTTAATTATTAATTAATGTAAATTTATTGTTTAAGAAGTTATTTATTTACTAAAACAAATTATTTTATATTATATTTTACATGCTTTTATTGAATTTGGCAACCGGGCTATTTTTACGTAAAACCGGTTTCGTTAGCTTATTTTCACACAAATAAAAACCAACAAATAACCAACTTCCCCGTACTGCTTCCCCGCAAGAAATTTTCCCTAATACACAGAATCGTTAAATTTTTTGTAACCGGTAGTTCGTAAATGCTACCAAATCGCACTTAAAAGATACATATACCAAACTTTTAAGAATTTTTTTGTAGATTTCCTCGTGACTTGAGTCACCTAAGTGAAGAAAAGCTTAGCTAGATAAGCTTAAGGGCCTATTCTGTTAGTGCTTTGGATAAGCTATGAGAGATGCTTGTTGGCTTGAGCCTTTGGTGGGCTTAATTCATTTTGTTGGTCAGCAAGCTTGGGTAACGTGAGCTAAAATCTTATGTAGCGAAGCAACAAGAACTCAAGTAAACTTATTAATCAAGATGTATCCCAAATTAACCTGATCTGCTTTAAAATACGGAAAAAGTAACATTACATAATTGAAGCTACAGGGTAGCATACATTTAGTGGGATAATATTATATAAACAAAGAGCAAAAATTGTTTGTCAACTAATTAACCATAACTAAGTATGCTTGTTAATCGACTGAAGCAAATTCTTGTTTACTAAAATTTAAAATTTTGCAACTAATTGTCTTGTTAAGTGACCTCTTCAAAGCTTCTATGTCAGCGTAAGCTTCCAAAGGCCCACATTATCTCCTTTGCCAACCTGACTTCCTTTTCCATGACACAGAACCTTGGGGATCGCTTTGTCATCTTCAATATTGACCATTTAAATGAGACCAACAACAACTGCTGGTGGAGAGGAAATTACATCGTGGCAATGGACACTACACAAGAAGTGCTGGTAGTTGCCTTGAGAGAAATGAAGGTTGCGGAAGGAGACAAGATTGAGAACTCAAGTTGTGGTCTTCCTCGCAGAGAGGGTGACACGAATGAGAGCTCGGGCACGCGGCAGTCTTTCGCCAAATTTTTTGATCTCGTGGATACCTATGGATAAATCAGGAGAAACCTGAAAACTGAATGCAGGATGCGGGACTCTAGTTGTGGTCTCGATTTCAATAAAGATTGATGCATTTGTACCGTAATCACCCAAAAGCATGATTCAAACATGTGATATTCTGATTCAGTTTAGAACTCAGGCTGGAAAGCAGAAACAAACGCATATTTGTTGGACATTCTCAAGGCTAAGCTGATCATACCCTGTTCATAAAACAGGCTCAGGGAGGTAAGATTGCTGCATTGATAATATTATATGGAGGATTCTATTCTTATTTGTGAAGATGAAAGAAAGATTCTCAATATCAAAGAAGTGCTTGACATTTGAGTTTGAAATCAGTGACCTAGGAACAATGGGATATTTTTTAAGTACGAAGGTAGCAAGGTTCAAGAAAGATATTGTTATGTCATAGAAGAAATACATCCTAGATCAACTAAAGTAGACAGGGATGACTGGATGTAATTTTGTTGATACTCCAATGGATCCCAATAAGAAGTCTAACAAGGGAAAAGAAAGTGTAGTTGTGGATAAGAGAAGATATTAAAGTATGGTAGAAAAACTTATCTACTTGTCACATATGAGAGCCAACACATGAATAGCCCAAATAAATGTATTTGAAGATGGTGTATGACATTCCGAGATTTATTAAGAAGAATCTTAGTTATGGATTATTTTTTTAGAAATCCAGAAAAAGAGATGTGGAACTCGACATTAATACGAGTTGGGCTAGGGAACTCACTGGCAGAAGGTCTACCACAGATTATTACTCCTCTGTATGGGAAAATTTGGTTACCTGGAGAAGTAAGAAGCGGGTTGTTGTTTCTAGAAGCAGTGTTGAATCGAAATATAGGGCACTTGTTTTATGACTCTGTGAAGGGATTTAGTTTTAGAAATTGTTAAAAGGAGTTGGGGTGTACCTACAATGAGACTAAATAGATGTTTTGTGATAGTCACGTAACTATCAATATTGTCAAAAAGCTTGTACATCATGATAAAACTAAGAATAGTTAAGTTGATTGACACTTTATCTCTAAAAAAAGTTAATGGGAAAATTATTCAACTAAGCTAAATCTCGACACACCAAGTTGTTGATGCCTTCATCAAAGCTCTTCTTTTTAAGCGCCTTCTCAAAGTTCAATACCACACTTGGTCTCTACAACATCTAAGAATAAACTTGAGGGAGAATGTGAAAATTTAAGAAGGATTTTGGCTCTTTCTGGTGGACCGGCCAATCTCCATAGAAAGCATGAGAGATTTTTTTAAAAGCTATTTTTGAAAAATCCCTTATTAGTTGTTATTCCCTTTCTATTTTATTTTTTTCTTTTTATTTCAGAATTATTTCCTTTCCTAATTTAGATTACATATATTTGGTAAGTTTGTAAATTATGGTGGACTGATTTCTCTCTATATATATACCCCACTTGTGAATAATGAAATCAAGAGAATTATTCCTCTGAAACTTGTTTATATAAGTAAATTACGGTGAACCTCCCAAATCTGTCTTGGTTCCTACCAAATATCTCATTGTTCCTCCCATATCTGCTACTGTTCAGCCTCCTCACAATTGCTAGCCCCTGTTTGCCTACAGGATCCTTCCAGCTGGCCAGAACTGCTGACGGTTCCCTTCCAGATGTTGCACACACTTGGTCTCTACAACATCTAAGACTAAACTTGAGGGAGAATGTGAAAATTTAAGAAGGATTTTGGCTCTTCCTGGTGGACCGGCCAATCTCCATAGAAAGCATGAGAGATTTTATTAAAAGCTATTTTGAAAAATCCCTTATTAGTTGTTATTCCCTTTCTATTTTATTTTTTTCTTTTTATTTCAGAATTATTTCCTTTCCTAATTTAGATTACATATATTTGGTAAGTTCGTAAATTATGGTAGACTGATTTCTCTCTATATATATACCCCACTTGTGAATAATGAAATCAAGAGAATTATTCTCTGAAACTTGTTTATATAAAACATATTCAAGGTGATTTTCACTTCATAATAATATAATTTTATTGGAATTATTAGAATTGATTTATATTTCTTTTATTAGCTTATAGTTATTTCCTTTCCTTGAGTTGCCTTTTTTATGTATTTCTTATTCCATGAATTTCCAATTTATAGTTTTCTTATTTTATGAGTCTTGTAATATGAATATAAATCTCTTTTCCCTATTAATGGAAATTTTCCTGCTCAATTCCCAAATCATTCATGATATCAGAACAAAGGATTAAATCATAGCCATCGGAACTTCCTGCAGCACTTCTTCTCCCGCCGGTCCTTGTTTCACGGGTTCCTTCCAACAAGCCAAATCTCCGGTGAACCTCCCAAATCTGTCTTGGTTCCTACCAAATATCTCATTGTCCCTCCCATATCTGCTACTGTTCAGCCTCCTCACAGTTGCTAGCCCCTGTTTGCCTGCAGGATCCTTCCAGCTGGCCAGAACTGCTGACGGTTCCCTGCAGTGTTCTTCAAGCAGGCCAGATTCCCCTGCAAACTAGGTCTCTGACCAGCTGCAGCTCCTTTTGACAGCCAAGTATTCCATTGCAGGCATGTTTTTTTCTAGTCAACTCTGTAAGGGGGTGGTTATTCTATTAAGTGGAATAACCTTGGGTTGCTTTCTTTATGCATGTTTTTGTGTGGCTGCTATTTTCTTTCTTCGTGTGGTGTAAAAGCATTGTCTAGGGGCGTGGGAGAGACGATCTACCTCTCGAAAAGTAGATTAATCTTGTACCTTGTTTTCCTTTGATTTTAGTAAGAACAGTTTTTCTTTGTGTTTCTTTCACCTCTTTATTGTCATTTTGTTATGTTTTGTTCGTTGATTTAGGTATTGAAGTGTATCAGTTGGTATCAGAACATAGATCTTGTTGGAATGGCAGCAAAGAAAGTTGATGTGTCAGAAGGAGAGATAAGAGCATATCTGATCGGGAATGGAAGAAAAATTCGCTACTATGAAGGACAAATTTTCTTCAATTGAAAGTCAAATGAATGATGAATTTGAAGGCAGAGGAGAAATGCTGGAGATGATAAAAAAGCTCATGAAGATGCAATCCAATGTCGTGCTGACCACTCCAGTTACAAACCCTAACCAATAGTTGATCAGGGAATCCTTGACCATGTCAAAAGGGAAGAAGATAAAGCGAGAAAACAACGAAGAATACATCATCTACCAACAAGAGCATCCCTCTAAGACTCCGAGAGAAGGCGTGGAGACTTCTGATGGAGGGGGATAGTCCGAAAATTAGCGAAGGGATAGTGGAAAGGGCTCGGGAGAGAATGATGGAGGAATGAGGGAATCGGGAGTAGGATATAACAATGACCGCAGAAGGGAGTTTCACCCTAATTACATGGGGGGAGTTCCTGTGGGAGAGGAAGTTGAAGATGCAATGATCAGAAAACTGAAGCTGTCAATCGTTGAAGGGAAGGATGAATATGAATGGGTATATCAGGTGAAGCGATACTTTGCAATCAATAGGTTGACTGAGAAAGAGAAGCTCGTGGTAGCGAAGGCTTTAGCGTGGTTCTAATAGATGGAGGCAAGGCATCTGATGCACTCATGAGAGGAGTTTAAGGATTGCTTGTTGGAGCGTTTTCGAGCCATTCGGCAATACGACATTCACGAGCAACTCTATACTCTGAATCAGGAAGGAAAGGTTATGAAAAACCAACAGAAGTTTGAGCTCTTATCAAAGAGGTTGAGGGGGTTTTCTGCAACAGGACTGGAAGAGAACTTTTTGAAAGGCCTAAAGCCTGATATATGAGCAACCATCCACCCCTTAAGACCGGGAGGATTGAGAGAAATGATGGAGCTCGCCCAGAAGACGAAGAATAAGAAACGAAAGAAAACCGACAAAAAAGGCTTCTAAAAGAGCACCGTGATAGCCACGATACCGAGGACCCAGGCGTTGTCATTTCAGAAAAAGATGCCAAAAAAGAAGAGTACAGAACCCTGGACCGGAGGTAATTTCAAGCATCTCACAGATGCAGAAGTGCAGGACAAAGGAGCCAAAGGATTGTGATACTGTTTTGATGAGAAATACGCCCTAGAACACCATTGCAAGGAATGTACCATCATGTTCTTTTAGTTCAGAATGATGATATAGAGAGTGGGGAATCAAAAGAGGAAGCAGCAGAGGAAGAGCATCTACATTTGGATTTGGTTGAGGTGTCCTCAATTTAGTGGTGGGATTTACCCTGAATCACACCACGAAGGTGGGGGAGTGAATCGGGGAACAGCCGGTGGTGGTGTTGGTGGGTAGCGGGGCCACACATAACTTTATCTGAAATCAGGTTGTGGAGAAGGGAGCTTCGGCGTCATGATAGGGACAGGGAAGGTAGAGAAAAGTTGGGGAATTTGCAAGGGGTTGTTCCAGACACTACATGGCATACAGGTGGTAGAAAACTTCCTTTAGATTTGGGCAACACAAATGTGATTTTGATGATGAAATGGCAGCGAACATTGGGAGAGATGAATGTGGATCGGAAGTCTTTGATGATGGAGTTCCAAGTGGAGGGTAGGAAGGTGGTGCTGAGAGGAGATGCTAGCATATGCAAAACCATGGTGTCCCTCAAAACTATGTTCAAGTTGATTCGGGGAGCGAGACAGGATTATTTAATGGAGTTGCAGAGCATTGTGGAGATTCAATGTTCAGAGTTGGCAGAGCTTCCAGAAAAGGAGTTTACGAATGTCTTCCAACAGTCAAGTGGGTTACCTCGTCTAATGGAGCACGAGCATGCTATTACATTGAAGAAGAGTGTTCCTCCCATCAACGTTAGACCTTACAGGTACCCAAGGTTCAGAAAGATGAGATAGAGAAGCTGATCCGAGAGATGATCAACATTGGGATAATCAGGCCTAGTGTGAGTCTTTTTTCCAGTCCCGCTCTGCTGGTGAAGAAAAAAATTGTAGTTGGAGATTCTGCATGGATTACCACCGTAAACGTGAAAGGATATAGAGGTACCATTCACAAGGGAATTGTTCGGAATATTTTCGAGAAGCTAGGCTCAATTCAAGGAGAAGGGAATGACTTTTTTATCCAACTACTAGTTTTGTCTCTCCTCCCGTGCCCGCTTCCGGGTATTCTTCTTTTGTGTCTTCTGAGAATAGGTACCCTTACCCTCCATTTCAGTTTGTGTAGTGGGAGTGTTGGACAAGTTTCATATCCCTCTGATTGATGAGTTATTGGATGAGCTTTATGGGGCAGTCATTTTTGCAAAAACTAATCTTAAATCGGGATATCACTAGATCAGGATGAACCCAGCGGATGCGAACAACGTTTAGGATGGATGAAGGACATTATGAGTTCATAGTGATGCCATTTGGTCTCACCAACACCCGGACGACATTTTAGTCCCTTATGAATATGGTGTTCCAACCTGACCTCCAAAGATTTGTCTCAGCCTTCTTTGATGACATTTTGATCTACAAAGACACAGCATGTGGGGCGCCTAAAGGCAGTCTTGGAGACATTGAGGGAGCACCAGTCGTAATTTAAATTGAAGAAATGTTCTTTTGCATAGTTGCATGTAGAGTACCAAGGCTTGTGGTGTCCATAATGAGGGTAGTAGTGAATCAGTCCAAGATCGAGGCTATGGTTGATTGGCCCTTACCAAGAAGTTTGGAGAAGTTGAGAGGAAAGCCGGGTATCACTGAATACTACCAGGATTTCGTGAGAGGATATGGCACGATAACATGGCCACTGCCGAAGAAGCTGAAGAACGATAATTTCGAACGAGGGGAAGCAACAACACAATCATTTGAACATCTGAAGAGGGTCATGACTAGCGTCCCGGTATTAGCACTTTCAGATTTCAGTAAACCATTCATGGTGTAGAAAGATGAGTCAGGGTACAGATTAGGAGTAGTGCTCATGAAGAATCAACTGTCGATTGCCTACTTTAATCAGCTTCTTACGGTCAGCGCGAGGTTAAAGTCAATGTATGAATAAGAATTGATGGCAATTATCTTGGCCAATCAGAAGTGTCGCCAAACCTGTTAGGACGACATTTTGTAGTCAGAACATATCATAGGAGTTTAAAGTATCTTCTAAAATAACGAATGGTAACTGAGGAGCATCAAAGATGCCTGTCCAAGCTGCTGGAGTATGATTTTGAGATTCAGTATCGACCAGAATCAGAGAACAAGACGGCTGATGCACTGTCAAGAAAGGTGGAGAAACTTCAATTGACGGCCTTATAGGTACCATTGGTCCTAGATTGGGAAGCCTTAAGACATGAGAGCAAAAGGGATGAGGAGTTAAGAAAGATAAGAGCTGAAATGCTACAGGATTCAAACAATCATCCAGGGTACACATTGAGGGGACAGAAGCTGCTCCACCAAGGGCAATTCGTGCTACCCAAGTTCGTCTGAGTATACTACAAGATTATTACTAGAGTTTCATGGTAGTGCGATTGTGGGATATTAAGGGGTGAAGAAGACCTACAGTCATATAGCGGCAGAGCTTATTGGCTGGGGATGTGCAAAGGCGTGGAGGACATGGTGGCAAAATGTGGTGTGTGCCAGCGACACAAGTACTTGACCACGGCTCTAGGGGGATTACTAAAAATCATTAGCATTATTGGAGAAAGTTTGGGAAGAAAGGACGATGGATTTAATCGAGGGGTTACCAAGGTCAGAAGGGTACACGGTGATTATGGTGGTCGTGGATGGCTTAAGTATGCACATTCCATTCCGTTACGAAATCCCTACACTGAAGTTTTAGTTGTGGCAGCATTTATCCGGGAAGTGGTTTGTTTCCACTGAGAGCAGGAATCGATTGTATCAGATAGAGACAAGGCGTTCCTCAGCTACTTCAAAAAAGTTATTTAGGAAACAATGGATAATTCTTAAAAGGAGCATCGCATATCATCCCCAGCCTGATGGGCAATCAGGGGTGGTCAACAGGAATCTAGAGACATGCCTACGTCGTTTTATATCTGATACACTGAAGTTATGGGCTAAATGGATTGCATTGGCCGAATATTGGTATAATACTTTGTACCACGCCGCAGCACAGATAACCCCTTTCAAGATATTGAATGGAAGGGATTCACCTCACTTGATACATTATGGGCCTAGCACTACACTGAAATCTAGCGTTGATCAATACTAGTTGGAGCTGGACAGGATACTAGCAGAGCTCAAGAGGCATCTTATGATGGCTCAACAAATCATGAAGAGAAAAGCGGATGAAACTGAGGCCCTACCGACATAAGACATTGGACAGGAGGAGCGAGAAACATTCATCGAGATACTTCGTGCCTTACGATGTGATGGCATGCATCGAGGCAGTGGCCTACCGTTTGAGGTTACCACCATCATCTGTACTACACCCGGTCTTCCATGTATAACAACTGAGACGTACGATTGGAGATCACACACCCTCATCTACAGCACTGTCGACACTAACGAATGAGTTCGAAATGATTTTGCAGCCGCTAGAGATTGAAGGAGTGCGCCGAGGAGTAGGGGGAGCAAAGAAAGTATTGGTTAAATGGAAATGATAGTCATAATATAAAACAACATGGGAGCCTTATAAGGTGATCCACAAGCAGTTTTCATCCTTCCACCTTGAGGACAATGTATGCCTTTAGAGGGGAGTACTGTTACGACCATGACAGACATAAGAGAACCGATCCTTCCTGGACTGGTCGAACACCACTCAACCGGCGGGCAAGCCCTCGTCGAGTGAAAAGGAAGAGCGGCCTATTGCCATAGCAGAAGAGCAGGGAGAGTGGGGTCCACTAGGGCCCTAATCACATACTCAAAGAGGAAATGAGGGAATTTGGAGTGAAAGTTTGTAAGGAAATTTTTCAAATGTGTGTGTGTGTGGGGTGGGGGGGGATCTATTAAGGGGACTAACTTAGGGTTGCTTTCTTTATACATGTTTTTTGTGTGGTTGTTGTTTTCTTTATTCGTGTGGTGTTCCTAGCAACATCTAGGGTGTGGGAGAGACGATCTGCCTCTCGAAAAGAAGATCAAAATTGTATCTTGATTGTTTTCCTTTAATTTTAGTAAAAGCAACACTTGTTTGTATTTCTTCCACATATCTATTGTCGTCTCGTATTTTGTTTGTTGATTTTGGTATCGAGGCGTGACAATTCCACATTCGAGCGAACTTCGAGCCTGCGTCTCGCGTCTCACTCTCGTCTCCATCTCCCAAACGATAGAAGTGAACGAAGATCGGCGGTGAGCGGTGATCGGTGAACGACAAGGTCCCGAAGCTCTCCTATTTGGTATTTCCTCCTATTCTTCTTCTACCAAAAACCATTGACAAAGGTTCCTATTTTCCCAAAACTCTCATATTTAGTATTTCCTCCTTCCATTCTTCTCCTACCAGAAACCATTAGCAATAAAAATGAAGAGAAATCGGATTTAAGATTCTAAAGAACTACAGGCCTAACCTGGCAACCCCATCTTACATGTTGAGGATAACACCATAAATGAGACTAAACAAATTTAATGATGGTAAAACCCAAAGATTAGGACTTGGAAGTCCCAACTATAAATCCCCATCTTGTATGTAGATGATCAAAGCGGCCCATTAAGTTGTCTTAGTAAATTTACACCAGTAAAGACACTTTTTACCTGCATACCTTTTAAAGTGAAATACACTTTTTTATGCATAGTTTTATGACACTGAAGTGTATAAACGTGAATATCAAATTTTGGGTGTTAGATATGTTAATACAAAAGAATTGTGTGATATGCATGTAAATGTCCCTTTAAATATATTCTTCAATGTTAACAAGAATTATCTCTGAAACAGTCATATGGTATCGACCTAATGGGTCCAATATTTGGCGAACCTCGAATCTCAGGTCGGTGGAAGCGATGCAGATGGGAAATAATCCATAATGTGTAATTTTGATTAGTGATTTAATATTTTTAGTCCTTCGCTTATATTTTGACTCCTAATTACGGTTTATGGATATTGTTTTTAGCTCGTAGAGGAACCTAAGCATACAATTACATGTGTTAAAGCATATCTAATGTTGTTGTATATATGTTTTATTTTAAATGAATGGTAGCGATTTTGAAATTTTGAATCATCAATATATATTCTTCTAACTTTCATTATTGAAAGTTTGATCTAATCTGATCTAATCTAAAGTTTGATTCTATTGGATGGATCTCATTAAGGAAATGATAATAATAGTAATTTATTCAATTTGTTCTTATAATTGGAAGTTGAATTGTACAAGTTGGGGAGTACCAAGGGCTTACAAGGCACACTTTAGTAATTTGAAGACATGTTAGACATGCAATTTTTAAATACTCTTTCTTCTCTAGTATTTACATTTCAACCCTTTTTTCACATTTCAAAGGGATTACTTGATAAATATGCATTCTAATTATGGAGGCTAGTTGCAATTTTCTCCTTCTTAAGTTCTTATTACCATTTTTTTATAGTAAAAATGCACATTTTCATGCATATGTACATAAGACATGTTAGTAGTTGTATATTTACAATTTTATTTCAAATAGATAACTTATGATTTTTTTTTTTTGGATTTGCATTATTATATCATTATTGTATTATTTATATCATATTTTTATTTATTACGTCATCAGTTGGACTCCGCTCGATCCAATGAAATATGAACATTTCCTTCTTCCGGTTTAATGTATGGTCTAGTTTTCACAACCTTGGAAAAATCACATGAATTTCCTGATTACAACTCACAAACACAACGACTCTAATTTCTTCAATGGTCTCAAGCTATTTCCTTGTTCCTCAAAGGCCAAGGTAACCTTGGTGACCTAACAAGTATGATTCGTGAACCTCCAAAGACGTACCTAGTATATTTAGCGTAGGAAGTGGTCATGGTTGATTAATTCCATGGACAACTTGATTGGCCGCTCGTATTTGTTTCATTCTTTGACGAGAGCCCTCTGGACTTCCGTTCGTGACACCTGCTAGGATGTTGGTAACTTTGGTCAATTGTATAAAGTTTCCCGCAAGGCAAAAGAGGAATTGAAGACGGTGACTCTGTACTACAATGACCTGGTTGCCTTTTGATGGAATGTGATCTCTACTATGAATACACTTGAGACTCTCATGTTGATCTTTCTTTGTTCCAGAAAATTTTGGAGAGATCGGTTGTTCCAATTCCTAGCCGGCTTGAACAAGGATCTCCATGAAGTTCGAGGTCGTATACTTGGTCATGATCCACTTCCTTCAACTCAGGCAGCAACAACAACAAAGTCTTAATCCCACCGAGTGGGGTTAGCTACATGAATCATTTTTCTCCATTGCATCCTATTAACTCAGGCGGCATTCACCGAAATTCACCACGAAGAAAACCAGATACTTAAATCTTCAGCATTGACTGCAATAGTACCCAAAACTCTGCCACACCCAAACACATGTGATTTTTGTCAAAAAAACCCAAAAATACTAGTGAGCTCCATGAGAAACAGGTGAATAAGGGTCTCTCTACGACCTCTGAATCCATGACGGTGTATGTGGCTGCCACTCGGAACATCCCGGAATCACCAGACTCCATTAAGAGTCAGATGGAGCACTTAATTAAACTGCTTGAGTCTAGTTAGTTCTCTTCTGGCCCATCGAAATCCCATATCTGTCAAATAAAACATTCCTATCATACTGACTGTTTTGCTTCTACTAGTTCGTGGATTATTGATTAGTGTCACAGACCACAAGACAGGGTGTTCTCAAGCCTTCTCAACATATTTTTCATGCCCTAAGAGAACACTATTAAAATTATTAAAGGCTCCTATAATTCCATTACGGGTAAAGGATCGGTTGTTCTAACAACTGGGCATACTTTGGAACTGTGTTACATGTACCTTTGTTAAAGTGTAACATTATGTCAGTTAATAAGTTGCATATAACCTTGATTGTGTTGCTCATTTTATTTTGATATTTGTATCTTCCAGGATCATTATTCGAGGATGATGATTAGAACTACTAAGCGGGTAGTTGAGCTATACTTCTTCCAAGGGGAAGGTATTGATAATGAAGACACTCCACCCTGTAGTTGTAGTTTTTTTTAGTCCACTGAAAGTATATTATCCTTTTACATTGTCGTTTAAGTCATCCAAATTTTCAATATTTAAAACAGTTGTATCCTTTGATGTTTACTAAAAATTCTATCAAGTTTTAAGTGTGAAATTTCTCAGTTAGCTAACATCAATGCGTATCATATCCACCCCTCTTACACACTTATTTCACTCATTTTTCACTTATTCATAGTGACTTATAAGGACCCTCTTGAATTTCAAGCTACACTAATAAACGAAGGTTCCTTTCTTTAGATTGATGATCACACTCAGAAGACTTGGGCCTATATCCTAAAACACAAATCTGTAACTGCGGTCTTCAAAAATTTTCACTCCATTTTGATTTAATTCAAGACCAATGGGTTGATACTGGCCATGAATCTTTTAACTCTATATTAGGAGAAAGGGCATCCTCCATCAAAGCTCATGCGTGGACACTCGACAAAATGAGATAGCCGAACGAAAAAACAGACATATTCTCAAAATTGCTCGTTCCATTATATTTCAATTTAATGCCCCGAAACGATTTTGAAATGAGGCCGTATTTACATCCACTTATTTCATTCATAGAGTCCCCACAAAAATTCACACCTTCTGGACCACCTTAGCCACTTGAGGTTGTATTTTCCTACCAATCGGTTCTCCACTTTAGGCCCCAAAATATTTGGGTACACAGCCTTTATTTGAAACATTGCCCCAACTCGCACTAAAATTGATCCTCGTTCAATCAAATGTGTCTTACTCAGATATTATGCCACTCAAAGTGGCTATCGGTGCTTGGATCCTATCACAAATAAACTATGTGAGTGCTGATGTCTCCTTTTAAAATGTTCCCTACTTCCCCAAATCTGCTTCAAGTGAGGGGGAGCTAGATTTTTTGGACACTATGCCTTTTCCGACTCCCTTGGATAGTCCACCTACTCCTCCAGCCATTGTTTCCGAGGAACCCTCAATCTCACTGGATTGCCACCAACCAGACCAACATCTCCTTCATCTACTCTCTATGTCTATACTCGGCGCATCAAAGCTCGGTTGAGACTCACCCCAAAGCTCCTAATCTTGAGCCCGTTGCCTCCTTGTAGGCCTTGGAATCTGCTCCGGCCGATATCCACAGAACCACACTCCCTCAACTTACAAGAAATACTTCTGCTCCGAATGAGAAGAATTCTACAATTGAGGTACACAATCAGGCATGCTCTCTTGATTCTATGGCAAAGTACGTTTCATTCCACATTTATTGCAAACCTATAAAGCATTTGTCACTTCCTTGATGGATCTTCCAACTAATATTGAGGTGGCTCTAGCGGACCCTTCCTGGAAGGCTACAGTAATTAATAAGATCAATGTTCTTCGACAAAACCATGCATTATAAACCTGCCTCGCGGAAAAAAAATTGTGGGTTGCCGGTGGATTCTGAGTACAAATTTTAACTATGATTGATCTTTTGAAAGCAACAAAGCGCGTTTGGCCGCCAAAGTCACTCATAAACTTATGAAGTTGACTATGAGAAGACGTTTGCTCCGGTTGCTAAACTGAACACCATTCAGGTTTTGTTATCCATTGTCTTGAATCTAGATTAACACTTACTCCAACTGAATGTAAAGAATGTTTTCCTTAACGGCGATCTGACATATGAGGTGTATATGTCTCTCCCTCCGAACTTCGACTCAACTTCTTCTCGGGAACAAGTGTGCCGACTAAGAAAGTCCCTCCACGGACTGCGACAATCCCCTCGAGCCTTGTTCTGAAAGTTCGTGCATATGTTAGTAGGTCATAGGTTCTCGTAGGCCCAATCCGATCATACTCTTTTCTTTCGACATTTCTGCAGTGGCCATATTGCAATTCTCATCGCCTATGTCGACGACATTGTGCTCACATGAAAAGATTTGTCAACCTTGGAGTCTTTTAAAGGCATCCTTGCCACCTCTTTTGAAATGAAAGACTTGAGGTCTCTGATATTTCTTAGACATAAAAGTTGCTCGGTCCTCTCAGGATATTTGTCTTTCCCAGCGCAAATATGTGATGGAACCGAGACCAATCTTCTCCTTTGCAAACTAGTTGTTGTTACGATGGTTCCCAATGAGAAATTGGTGGATGTTCCCAATGTCGTTCCGGTGAACAGGACACTACCAACGCCTTGTCGGTAAACTCATTTATCTCACTCATTTGCACCCCGACATTTACCACATTGTTGGTATTGTGAGTCAGTTCATGCATGATCCCTACGAGAGCCATCTCAACGTTGTCCACATGATTCTCCGCTACTTAATAGGCACACCAAGCTTAGGTTTTTTGTTCTCTCGCTACATCTCTTGCTCTTTTATTGTTTATACTGACGATGATTGAGCCGACTCGTCCATGATCGGCGATCTACCTTGGGTTATTGCTCCTTCGTGTGGGGAAACCTGGTCACTTGGAAAAGCAAAAACTAGTAAGTGATTGCCCGTAGCAGTGCTGAAGCTGAGTTTCATTCTATGTCTTTGGAAATATATGAAGCTATCTGGTTATGTATTATGCTCCGCGAGTTACATATGTCGGCCTTCATTCCTCTACAATTGTTCTGTGATAATAAAGTTGTCATTAGCATTGCTCATATTTCGATCTAGCATGATTGCATCAAGCATATAGAGAATGACCGCCACTTCATCAAGAAGAATCTCAATTCCGGGCAGATTTGAGTTCCATTTGTCTCATCAAGTGGTCAACTAGTAGATATCCTCATAAAAAATCTTCTTTGGTCGTTGTTCGACGACTTTAAATCCAACTTGAACATCATTGAAATCAATGCTTCAACTTGAGAGGGAGTATTGGAATTATTAGAATTGATTTATGTTTTCATTATTAGCTTCTATTTATTTTCTTTACTTGAGTTGACTTTTTAATGTATTTCCTATTCCATTTATTTCCAATTTATGGCATTCTTATTATACGAGTCTTGCAAAATCTATATAAAACTCTTTTCCCTATCAATGAAATTAACCTGCTCAATTCCCAATCCTTTCTAATCTTATCATAGAAGATCATATATCTTCACATTTCTAGTGAAGAACAATTGACTGAATTATTTAATAAAGCTCTAGGACCTCTTAATTTTTTTCCAACCTTCATGATAAGTTGAAATTTAATGAAATTTTTGCTCCAGTTTCAGGCTGTGTTTATTAGAGAAATTTGCTAGATATGAAAGGCCTATCTTTGGAGAGTATTGAATTAGACGGATACAGTTTATTGCATCTTATATCCAGGTAATTGATCATAATTCACTACTTTATTTTCAACCTATTGAACTCTCTTATATGCCACAATAGAGGCACCTAATCTAAATCAATAATATAACAAGAATCATCTCTTTCAACGTATGAAAATATTATGAAAAAAATTAATGAATCGTTATTTAGAGAATGATTCGGAGTGACATCTAATGAAAATTAAGTGACTTGGACATGTGCAACAAAGGCTAGAAACTGCACTCGCTAGAAGAACTGACAAAGTTAGTGTCGGTTTGACACAAGATCTGAAGAGAAAATAGATAGAATATATGAACACATTCAACACCTCAGACACAACTTAACAAGAATAAAAAAAAAGAAAGGGCAATACTAAATAGTTGGGATGAGACTAATGAAGATGATGATGATAATGCATGAAACAAGCACCATAAGAGCAGCTGCTTCTATAAATAATTCAATGAGTCATTATTACTACTGGTATGCAAATTGTACATCTATAATCCTTGGTAATTAAACAGAGAGTTTGTGGTTAGGACATCAAGGAGCATCAGCATGAAGCTGAGAATATGAAACAGAGGCTCAAAAAAATAGAATTGTAGAGGCTCTAATAAAGATTTGATCAGAGGGGCTTTGTCAGGTATTACAAAGCTTGACAAAGCGCCACCTGCTCAGGTTCGGCTAGTAAATCCAAAAAAATTGCTGATTTCACTAGTCCAACTAAAACACACTTATTTCCATTAGCTATCTATTTATGTAGTTTCAAGCTAATTTAGAGATGTCTCAGTGTTCAGAAATATGGATCAATGTAAACAATCTAGCCAATGATACCAAAATATTACACATTGTAATCGACTTTGTAGATATTCCTAGAAAGTTCAATACCTATTAAATATTAGCATGTACATAGCATGTGGCAAAAGCAATTGAGCAGACAAAATAAATAAGAAACAAAGCCTTAGTCTACTTCATCTGCAAATCAATGAATCTTAATAAACAAACAGTTATAACTATAAAAAAATTTTGCTTGATTTACCTGAATGTGGCGGGGGTTGTGGTTCATTTTTAGCTAATTTGGCTGAGTGCAGAACTTGCAAATTTTCATCTATTTTTGCAGTGATAGCATTGTGATCATTCCGGAGAACTGAAAAAGGTAACATACGAAGGAAGGCAAACTAGTTATTAGGTATAAAAAACAACAAAACTATAATATAAAATAACACAACATCTAAGCAATAAAAACCATATTTCACTTCCAAGTTATACATCATTCCTAAGTCTCAAAGAAGGAAATCAGAGATTACAATCTCCATAATACTCAAAACAAAGCAAAAGTCCCTACAAAATAGAAAACAAAACATATAAATAGTCTACAACAACAACAACAACAACAACAACAAAGCCTTAATCCCACTAAGTGGGGTCGGCTACATGAATCCTTTTTCTCCATTGCGTCCTATAAAACATATAAATAGTCTCCCAATATAAAATACGATGATTAGGAATAAGAAGATAGGAAATAAATATGCTGAAACAAAAGAAAATTGAGCAGCTCTGCGATCCCACCCCGCCTTTAAGTTATGTTTAAAATTTAAACAAGCCAATTTTAAGCCAAAAACAAATAATAATATGTAAATATACCGAACATGAACACAATGTTCACGAGCATCATTTTTTTGAAGTAATCAAATGAAGCCAAACGGCACTTGAAAGCTACAGGTACAACAAAAAATGAGTTATAAACCACAGAGCAGTCACAGTGACATAGGAATGCATCAAAATTTCTAAAACAGAGCTAGAACTTCCAAGATATCAAAGGAATACAATTCATTCCCATACCAAGAAGACGAGCTCGCTGCGCCCGGACGGCAGGGATATCTATATCTGATCGAGGAAACCCCTGAGGAGGAAAAACACCATATTTGATCAGACACAAGGAAATCAAACCGGTGCATTCTTTATTACTCGATCAGAAAAAAAAATTAATATTGGAGACTGCGCGATGAAGTTAGAGAATAGAAAACCTCCGAATCAACAAGATTGCCGGTGATACCGGGTCCTCCTGGCACTGAGAGCTGCGCGATTATGGCGTTCATCTCCGCCTCCATTGAAGCTCTCTTCTCGCTCAATGAAAGCGTCTCCGCTTTCAAATTCGGCGCCACCATCTCCACTCTGTTCCTGCCCTATCCACGCTATCTTCGAAAACCCGACGAGGAAATGGAAGTCGAAGACACTCCTTCCAAAAATTAGCAAATAATAAGAAAATGAAATCATTTAAAAAAAAAATGGCAGATTATTACGTACAGACCACTAGAAATCATCCACAAACTGATGTAATTTATTAAAATTTGATAAGAATTTAAAAGATGAATGAAATAGGGCGAACAGTTTGTAAATAACAATTTTGTATGATCTTCAACTAAATGCCTCAATAAATAACACATGTAAATTATGAGAATTTAATGTATCAAGAGTCATGATGTGATTTTGCATCAAAACTCTAATCGGAATTTGTCATGTGTACATGCATACCCTCAATTTAATACATGAGCGGGTCTGTATGTGACCCTGATTGAATTCTTGATATAAAATTATATCAGAACTCCTGATGCAACAATTTTCATAAATTCTTCACCAATTTACTTCTACTTATAGAGTTACTACATGTTATACAAAGCTTTTTTTTAAGTATAATTCTTATTTTATTTCTTAAGGTTTTATTAAAATTTTATTTTATAACGATAAAAAACTCCTAAACTAAATTTATTAAAGAATAATGAAATATGTTCTCTCATGTAGTAAATAATTTTGCATGCAATTTTATACTTAAATAATTATTGAACAAACATCATTATCATTAACCAATTCATGTTTTAAAGAAATAATAAATATGTTTATTTTATATTAATAGACTATTTTTAAATAATTTTGCAATTAAATAAATACAAGTTTATACAAATCTGTAATTTGTGCTGACTGCAGTACTTTTTTTCAATTACTGAAACTTATTATAACGAAATTAAAAACTTAGTAGTTCATTATGTGTGATTGTATGTATATTTGATATAATATTAAAATAAAATACACATTTTTATGAATTATGGCATAAAAAATTACATATATATTAAAATTTAAATGTTAGATACATAAATAAGTCAAAATATGTGCCCGTGCACTTAAATGTCCCGAGTATTAAAAATCTATATTGCATGAATCAATATTTTCACAGTGGGTGGAAACGAGTGGAGTTTGAGCGAGCCTAGATTTCGTTCATGTTCGGCCCGCTAAAAAATAACACTGTCTTGTTTTGCTCGTTTGTTTGGCCAGTCGAACACGAGCCTATCGCAAACAACGAGCCCTTTTTATAACCTTAATCATGCAATCGTAAGATAGATGTTAAGGGTAAGGGCAAGATTTAAATCTTATCATTTATATTAAAATATTTATTTAAATAGAATTTAATATATATTTATTATATTTTTTTAAATAAAACTTTTAATTTATTATAAGTTTTTGTATCCTTACAATCAATTAAATTATTAAATAATTCTCATCAATCATGTATATATTTATATATCTATATGATTGAATTATTTCAAGTTAAAAAGAGCTGAAGACATACGAGAAAAATTTTGTTTGTGTTTGGTTGGTTTATATATTGAGCAGAAAAATTTGTCGATTCATTTATTTTGTAAATAAATCAACCACGTGCTACTTAATGAGCTGATGATTTATTCGCGAACAACGAGCTATTTTTAAGTGCCCTAATTCTCACTACAAAACGAATAAAATTATTGCTCGAATGCAAAGTATATTTATTAAGCATGAAGCGACCAATCCCAAAATGTCGGGTTCCAACGCTCAACCAATCCGAAGTAAAAAATAAAAATAAAACGAAAATTAAGGAGATAATTAGTAGAGCAAATACTAGAGATTTGTCATCTTTTTATTGATCTAAATGGAGAAAATACATATAAAAACTAAGGATGAGGGTACAAACAGAGAGAAAAACATGTGCAGAAATCTAAAGCAAGCACTTCATTAACCTCAAATGGAGACGCATAATATATATATATATATATATATATATATATATATATATATATATATATATATATATATATATATATATATATATATATTGGAGAATAGCACTTCCTATCATAAAAGGAAATAATGAACTTATCTTTGTAGTTAGGATTTGGAGAGAGTTGCTAACCGAGAAGTGTTGTTTGGAGCGAGTTTTAGTGAGGATATCCGCCGGTTGGTCCTCGTGTGAATGTAGTGATTTTGTAGCTCACCTAAATAATTATGATCGCGCAATTTCAATATGTTTCGTGCAAGCATGGAACACCAAGTTATTAGCTATCGTCATGGCTAAAGAGATTATCACATTCGAGTTTGGTAGGTTATAGTTGGGGAATATCAAAGTCTTCTAGAAGACGCCTTAACCAGATGACTTCAGTTGTTAACGTTGCAAGCGCACGATATTCAGCCTCCATCGATGACCTTGAAATCATATGTTGTTTCTTGAGTGTCTGTGAGATTGGTGTGTTTTTTAAGTATGAGTAGTAGACTGTGGGGGAACATCAGTTTGTAAAATCTGTCGCCCATTCAGAGCCTGAGTAGGTTTGTAGTTGAAGCTCAACGGATATAATGAGGATGGCTTGGTCGGCTATACCCTGTAGATAATGAAATGCACATTTAAGTAATTGATGATGGTATGTAGATGAATTATACATATGTTGGCAAAGTTAATTGACGACAAAAGTTTTGTCTAGTTTAGCGATTGTGAGATATTACAACGATCCTGTCAACTGCCTATAAGTTGTTGGTTCGTCCATATACTCGATGGTTTACGTTGGTGGGTTGATCTACATGGGCAACAGTGTAGACACCGCCTTGCATCCCTGCATCCCTGCTGTTTGTAGGAGTTGTTGAAGGTACATTTGTTGACTCAAGAAAAGGAACGAATCAATATGAGTGATTTTGATGCTCAGATATCTATATACATGTCCTAAATATGTAATCTGAAATCTAGAATGAAATTTGTATTTCAACTCTACAATGATAGATTCATATGCTCCTGCTCCTGTGATAAGAATAGCATCAACGTAAAGGAGGACATAAGTGCTTTTGAGTAGGTTGTTTGGACATAAGCAAAGATGGATCAGCTTTGTTGAATTCAAATCCCAAGTCTATGAAAAATGTAGAGATGGTGGTGAATCATTGTCAAAGAGATTGCTTAAGACCATAGATAGTCTTTTTGAGTAGACACACATGTGTGGAAGTTGAGTATCAATAAGTCCAATAGGTTGTTGCATATAAATTGTTACCTAAAACTCCGTGGAGAAATGCACTTGATACGTCTAGCTGAAATATAAACCAATGTTTCTGAAAAAAATAATGACTAACGTTTGAAGAGTATAAATTTTTGCAAATGGACTGAACTTATCGCTATAATTGATACCCAACTCCTGTTTGTATTCTTGAGCTACTAATCGAGCCTTGTACCTGGCCACCGAGCCATCATAATTAAATTTGGTGCAGTAGGCTCACCAACAACCCAAGATTGATTGATTAGCAGGAAATGGTACCAATTTCCAAATGGCTTGGGCTTGTATGGCATGAAATTCCTCCTTCATGGCTTGTATCCAATTTGAATACTTCACAACTTTGAAGTAACATGTGGGATCAAAAGGTTGCTCTAGCTGGTGGGATAGATTCCAATTTTGTCTCTTGTTTGTATCAAATGAGATTTATTTATCACAGGGGGACTTGGGGAGGAAGAAATGAGAGGTGGACTGTTTGATTGGTGTACATGATGAGGAAGTGAATTCTGAAGTATTTCGGTTTGCTCGGGTATAGAGTGAGTCGAAGGTAATGTGGATATATGGGTTGTGTTGAGTTGTTGAATTGAAGTATTGGGAGGGAGCACAAGTGTGAGGAGTAAAGGATTCATAGTGGTGATGGTGTGTATGGGAGTGTTATCAGCCAGTTAAGAAGCAAAGGGATATGACTGTTCGTAAAAAGAACATGTCAATAGATAATTATGTTACCCTAATTTTGAAAAAGACACTTGTAGCCTTTTTGATTGGATGAGTACCCCAAGAAAATACAGCAAGTTGACCATGGAGCCAGTTTTTGGGCAGAATATGGATTCATCTAATGGTAGCATGCTCAACCAAACACTTTGAGATGAGTATAATGAGTTTGTGTTGATATAGTAATTCATATGGAGACATTATAGATGTGTTTCTAGAAAGGCATTTGGTTAATTGGGTAAGTTGTTGTACGTAAAGTGTCAAAAAATTGATATGGAAGAGATGCATCAGAGAGGAAGGCTAGGATCGTTTTGATTTGATGACAATGTTTGGTTTATGTAACATCGTTGTGTTCCAGAGAGTAGAGACATGTTAGTTGATAAGTAATGTCATTTTCATTTAAGAATTTTGTAAGGTTAGCACCCATAAATTACCCTCTACCATCAGATCTTTTATAATTTATGGCGGTCTTAAATTGGGGTTTAATCATATTTATAAATGTGATGCATTTAGTACTTGAAATTTTGCAATGAGAGGGAAAATCTGACAACATTTGGAGTGCTCATCAATGAGGATAACATAGTTGTGAAAACCTTGGTGAGATAAATGGGGATGGGTCTCATACATCAGAATATATAAGTTGGAAATGAATATACTTATGCGAGGTATGGGAAAAAGGTTGTCTATAAATTTTAATAACACTGCAATCATTACATGATGATACGGTGGATGGGAAACCTAAAGTGGGATGAAATTTGCTAAGATTCTTGAGAAAATCTTGATGTGAGTTGTCAATGTCATGTTGAAGGGGGGAGGAGAAGGGTGTGAAGAGCTTAATGAGTTGATATCATCAGTATAGTGGCATTGAAAGGATAGAGACTCATAGAACTGCGACCGCGAAACTGAGTCTTGTGTGTCTAAGGATAAAAAATGACAAACTCGATGGAATCAAAAAGAAGTAGTACATTGTTATCCTTTGTGAGCTTGTGAACCAAAAGAATGTTATGACATATGGAGCGAGCATGCCAAATTTAAGTTAATTTTAGCTCATGTTTTTGGCTTCAATAAGAGTCGGTCATCAGTATGATGAACTGATACTTACTAAATATCACCCATGATAACTTTTTTGAATGCTTAAGTTGTTGTTGTTGTTGTTTGGAGATGATACAAATTTGATGTCTTGTGTGTTGTAGCTCCTGAATCAAGAAGCCATGTTGGATTTGAAGCATAAAGAGCTTGGTTTGGTGAAGCTATATAGTCCAAATTTGTATGGTGCCAACATGTGGTAGCTGAATGAGCAATTTTTTTGCAATTGTGACATGTTACTATCGATCAAGTTTTTTTCTTCTCCAACTAGTTTTTTATCTGGGTGTGTTGGATCTTCGTGTAATGTTAATATGTTAAATTATATATCTACTATTTTCAATCTTCCGACACACAATATTAACATTCAACACAAGAGTTATCTATTTATAAAATTTATTTTGATTTGTAGAATAAGTGGAAATTTAAACT
This sequence comes from Papilionanthe hookeriana x Papilionanthe teres, assembly GCA_022702705.1. Classification (NCBI taxonomy): domain Eukaryota; kingdom Viridiplantae; phylum Streptophyta; class Magnoliopsida; order Asparagales; family Orchidaceae; genus Papilionanthe; species Papilionanthe hookeriana x Papilionanthe teres. Next base: position 16,985,373 of record CM040421.1, on the reverse strand, counting down.
CATTTTATACAAACATGTTTAACTCTCGCTATTAACCAATAAATAAAATTCTTATTATTCTCAAATTATATTCATAGTTATCTTTGAAATATATAAAAAATATTGGAGAACTAAATGTATACCCTTAAGTGGTATACCACTTTGTCATGTCAAGTGTCTTGCTGACCTACCAAGTTGTCTTGCCAACTTGTTAAATTTCCCTACCATATTACCCTGCTGACTTATCATGTTGTTATATTAAGTTGCTAGATTTCCATGCTAACATATTGATTACTCGAACAAGTTAACATGTCAACCAATCAAGTTGCATTATCAACTAGCTTGGTTGCCCTATCGAATTGACATGTCGAGTTTCTTAACTGCCTAGTTAACAAGTTGACATGCTGACTCAGTGTTGAGTTTTTCAAGTGTAGTGTTGCAAGGGTCAATTTCCAAGGATGAGTATCAAGTGATGTGTTGCAAGAGTCGAGTATTAATTCTCAAAACACACATTCCTTATGGCTAGAGGTAATATCATTGCCCAATTGTGGAATGTGAGAAAAGAAAGGACAAAATGTTAGAATGAGGATAGACTTTTATGAGAGAAATTTTCTTCAAGACCTTAACTAAGAACCCGTCCCCTTTTTAGGATGATTAGAGGTAATTTTAGAATTGCCAAATTCTAGTGATAAATCTAGAGAAAATTTTTCAAAAACGTAACTCAACCAAATAAAGGATGTATGAATTTAAGATCACAAGATTTTAGCTTAGATAATGTTGAAAAATTATGGTGACTACTTACTACTGGAGAGCTACAATTCAAGCTAAGGTAGTCAGAACTTAAGGATACCATCTAAATTCTTTTATAGATGAGTTGCCTTATAAAAAATGATCAATCCAATTGCATAAAGGAGATGAAATTTTATATAAAAAAATGAGTTCACTGAGATTACTCATGAAACACACCCTATAAGATGAATTTATCTTCAAGTTAGTCATAGAAAACAAATGATGGTAATAACCAAATAATATAAAGCAATCCTCCTTATGAGATCTCAGTATAAGACTTAGATGATAACTGCAAGATTACTCTTTGAGGTGAGCCCATATGCCCCCATGATGGAATCCTGCAAGTGTAGCCAAAGTGCACTCATGATATTTTTCTATATAAGAGCTAAATGCCCCTAGGTAGATGGCTAGTTAGCACTCTGTGAAAGTTAATCCTCTCATTTTACCTTAAAAATTGTTTTAGAAACATAGAGCATTTCATTAACTCATTGTATTCAGAAAATATATATCATAGAAACAATTTATGTCATGGATTAATGACCCGACGTGCAATTACACAGTTATTTAAGTTCCTGAAAAAATGGCCCAAAACTTGACCCAATTTATATTTAGCGGCTAGTGCACAAAATTGATATATTGTAGAATTTAGAATTTCACTTATGGTTTGCACACTAGGGGTTATACGCAAGTGCATCTATTATTTCAAGTAATATAGAGCATTCTTTAAAAACCCTAGTATCGATCTTACAGGGAAACTGTAACTTCTTATAATGACTTAATAATTTTTTTATCTAAACTGCAAATACAATTATAGGAGAATAGTGTCGAAATATTTGTAAAGATTAAAAATAAATATATGCTAAATCTAACCCTAAGAAAAAAAATAAGTGCAAATTTTCTAAACTAATAATGTTTAAAAGAGTTTGAATATTATAAAAAGATATTTTCCCTTGTAAAGAGATCATAATCAGTGTATGAATCAAATGTTTAAAGGTTAAAATGTAGTTTTGTGATAAATAGGAGCACACCCATTTTTTACCCTCCTCCAAATGCATAAAGAACATTGGCTAACCTAAAGTTTGTTCTCTGATTATATGGTAGTGCAGAGTAGATTCTAGTTTCTCACTTCTAGAGTACCCATCGTGCCCTCTTTATAAGACCAATCAGGGCATCAGGTTCCAAACTCAAGACAGAATTGATAAGGAATCTAGCCTGTTTTCTTAGAAACTTCAATTTTACGTTCATCAAAACTTATCTCTCAATCTATTTTCACTACCCAATGAACTGAGTCCCCTCCCATCCTAAAGGTTAATGTGTTATTCACTAGTTGAGTGAAATCATAGCCCTCCCATAATATTATGTTTCACAACGAATTTTAACCTCACGAGTGTCAATTTGTAAAGTAAATTAAAAATCAGTGAAAATATCATCACAAATTTTACAATAAAAGAAATCTTCAAATTATTCTCATCTTATACATGAATAATTATCATCGCAAAGAAAAAGAAAGAAAACTACTCAGAGTTCATGGAGATAACACAAAAACACATAGATTTGTATATATGATCAAGTTTACAAAAGAAAGTAAAACTTAAACAAAAATACAAAATATTTATCTTGGGCTTCTCCCAAAGTTTTGAAGTTCCTTTAAAGCAAAGTCCAAACTCTTCTTGCATGACTCAAAAGAAAAACAACACTAAAGACTTCTACTCAACTCCTCATTCTAGTGGAGTCTAAAAAATATATTAGTTTTTTCGCTCATGAAAGTCTCTTTTGTCTCTTATCTGACTATATTATATAAGAATCTTGGAATCCCTAATGTATCACAAAAAGAAACTGTCACTGACGCTTGGCGCCAGATTTGCTAGATCTGGCACCTATGCACCGATCTTGTCTGGGCTCTAGCACTTAGGCGCCACTGCTCCATGACTTCATTTCGCCTCTATTGTCTCTCATTTTCCTTTAAACTCCAATCAATGTACCTGAAACCAAAGACATGCAAAATATCTTTCATTAAAGCACAATATCATTAAAAAAACGAGCATAAAATGTTCATATAAAATATGTAATTTTAAGGCGTGTCAATTCTCCCAAACTTAAACGTTATTTGTCCTCAAGTAACCCCTATTACTACGTAAAAATACTATAACTTATGGCAGTGAGTTTTACTTAAAGATTTCTAGAGTTTTTGTCTAATAAATGTAATAGTGAAATCTTAGAAATAACTTTCAATAACTCAGATTAGAACTAAAATGTAAGAATATCCGGTAATCAAGTTTTAGGAGTTCTGGTTTTCTATTCATTTCAAAAATAAATGTACTTTGTCATACACAAGAATCATAGAAGAATTAAAAAAAAGAATTATATGAAAACTATACTAGTAAAGATGCTAATACTTTTATAATTATATATAAGCTTAGAAATGTCAATAAGTCCCTTTCCTTTAATATAATTCAAGTAAAACCAATTTTTAATTAGACATCAAGCTTCTCCCCACATATTTTTCTTTTTTCTTTTCTATTTTTTTATTTTGTTTTTCATTTTCTTTCAGGATCATTTTCAATCTTTTTTTTTCTTTTAATGCGATGAATTAAATTCTGTCGAATTTTTTATTCATTTACAAACTATAATTAATAGTTTAATAATAAATAAATATAAAAGAAAGTAATTGCCTTCAATTTTTTTTTTAAAATCATTTATATACATAATACCTACCCCATTCTTATGTATTTAGATATATAAACCTAAATTTTATTTTACATTTATACCCTTCAAAATATTTATATCACATCAAAAATATTATTTTTATTTTACTTTTTTACTTAAAAAAAAAACTATTTGTTTCTTCAGATAAGATGGCACACATGTAAAAAATTGAAATTTTATTTTACATTTATACCATTCAAAATATTTATATCACATCAAAAATAATTTTTTTATTTTAACTTTTTACTTTGAAAAAAAAAATCTGTTTTCATCAGATAAGGTGGCACCTATGTAAAAAATTGAAATTTAGGGGTTTAACCTGTAAATACATTAGCATTGGTGCTATGACTTCTCATCATAAAAGTGGAAAGTAGAAAAAAAATCAAGTTGTTGCTGCCCAGGATCGAACTGGGGACCTTTAGTGTGTAAGACTAACGTGATAACCACTACACCACAGCAACCGTTGGTAATAAATTTATATTTAATTTTTTAATAATAAATTAATTATAATTAAATTTATTTATTCAGGAAATATATCATCATTGTTAATCTGAATAAGGATTTAGAAGTAACTAGCGTTGATTATGCCCTTCGGGGAATTCGATAGTTCACTATAAAATATATAGGAAGATTTACATTCATACCACTTTATTCTTTTGTATTTACATTTTCACCATCTAAACTTTAATTTTTACATATATGATAATACATAAAAAGATGTATTGCAATTTTAAAAAATAACTTATAAAATAGTCATATTTTTTATGGGATAAAAAGGACTTTGGTGGTATAAACATAAAAAAAAAAAAAAAAAAGTGTAGATGTTCTATATGTGAATACTTAGGAATGGGGTGCATAACTTTCTTAACCATCTAATCGGACGTCCATGATAATCTTTGTTAATCATTGATGGAAATTTAATAATATGAGTACCTAAATGACCTCAAATTTTGGCATTCATAGATTTATTGGATTCCCTTCATTGAGATGTTCTATTTCACTATAAATTTGTCAAATTTAAAGTTTATGTGATCATTTAATTAACAATCTAAATCTTTCAAATGAGCTTCAATGACAAGATCTGTGCTTGATAGGACCCAAAATAAAACTATTTTGAGATAATTAGGTTTATCTTGTCGATATGATAAGTTTGACGACAAGTTTATTGAAGTCAAGGCTCGAATGATTTTAAAGTTAACGTTGAAGAATTTCTTATTAAAAAAGCATCCATATTCATTAGGGTTGTCAAAACGGCTTGTTGTTTGCGAGCAACTCGTGTACGGCTCGTTCGCTAAGTTAACGAGCTGAAAACCAATATATATATATATATATATATATATATATATATATATATATATATATATATATATATATCTCGTGTGTCCGCGTCGCGTTTCTAGTTTTTTGGTGTCGGGTCACTATAAGTTCCCTTTCGATCTCACCGTGGATCAGGGGATCAATCTGTTTAGGCACATTACGCGGCCCTTATCATGGAATCTCAACCAGCATGAGAAACCGATATTTAAGCATCTGCCAAATATCGGTTTTCTTTAAAAAATTATATATATATATATATATATATATATATATATATATTCTGATGAGTAGTATTTTTTAAAATTTTAATTCACTATAAAGCTACAATGATTTATAATCAATTAAAGAATAAATTAAATTAGATTCAAATGATGTTTTAATATAAACAATAACCCCGATTCTTAACATCTTATGGGTACATGATTAGGGTTGTCAAAACAACTCTTTGTTCATGAGTGTGGTAATGTGGTTATGCGTCTTATTTTCATTCATCTGATCCAGGTTAGAATCTGACACTATGCATATATTTTTTCCAATTAATTTTAACGAACCGAACACGAGCCGAACACAAACAAGAATATTTAATTCGAGCAGAACACGAACACACCTTTCACAAGCCATTTCGAACACGAACCGATTTCGAGCTCGAGCCAGTATCGAACGAGCCAAACACGAGCCGACCCTGAGCTCGCTCAGGCTCGGCTCGTTTACAGCCCTAACGATGGTAGTAATTGCTTATTTTATAATACAACAAAAGATTGCATTTACTCAAATTAATATGCAAATTTATCTATAAGAGTCCCTTATTCCTTAATGCATGGCAACTTCTTCTCATTCTAGTAGTAATTTTAATTAAGTTTTATATGGAACGCTCGCAATGATAATTTTTATATTAAGAGTGTTGTAATTTTCCCATATAGCTTTTGATTGAATTAAAATCTATTAGGAATCCACCAAAATCTTTCATTCACGTTCAAAATGATGAGAAAACTAAATCGATACAATAGCGGAAGCGTACCTGAATCCATTTGATCGATTGCAAGCAATGATCTTCCAATCAGCAAACTTTCCAGAGTTTTCCTTAGTCTCTCTCGTTGATAGGATACAAGAGAATAATTTTTCTATCTTTTTTTTTTACAAACCGGGGACCATTACCTCTTTATTTAATATAATCAACGGGTGGTTACAAGAAGTGCTTAATTCCAATTCTGCCCCTCATCAAATTGGAATTTGCACTTATGCTATCCACACTTATAATTTCATGACAAATGTGTCTAAAGTAATAAATTTTATTCTTAATTAGACCACAAGAATTTTGACTTATCAATAATGACCCAACACATTTATTAATTACATTGTAGTCCCATAATTGATTCAACAATCTCCCACTGGACTATACATGTATAAGATAAATGTGTCAACCTTAGTGCACCCAAAATTTGTTGTCATCATTGTAAAGGCACATTACAATCTCGTCTATTAATCATATCAATATAGGATTAAAGCAGTCTTCGTTGTATTTGTCACAACTAAACCCATCAAGGGTCACATATATTAATATAATCAAATGACATAGATCAATCATGAATGTGTGAAATGAAAATTACATGCAATGTGGTCTGTTCATGTCAATTTTCAACCGGTCCTACTTTACTTAAGTGAGATCAAACTTTAACTGTACATAGTGTAATGAATTGAATAAAATACCTCATTTCTGATCAGAAAATATCCAAATATGTTTTGTATACAAAATAAAACATAGAGCTAAAAACACAAGTTAACAAACTCTCACTAAATCTAAATTTCCTCAAGCTCTATAACACCCATATGAGCAGTATGCTCATGAAAGACCCTGGGTATCAGACCTTTTGTAAGGGGGTCCGTAATCATAAAGTTTGTTCCAATATGCTCTATGTGAATCTGGCCACTCTGTATCATTTCCTTCACAACAAGAAATCTGATGTCAATATGTTTTGACTTGGATAAACTTCTGTTGTTATTGGATTACAATACAGCTGATTTATTGTCACAAAATAACTTTAGTGGTCTTTCAATTCCTTCCATAATGTGCAGCCCAGTGACAAAATTTCTCAGCCATATACCACGGTTGGATGCCTCATAACATGCTACATACTCCTTGCCATAGTGGATGAAGCTATTAATGTTTGTTTTGCACTCCTCCAGGATATAGCTCCACCACTTAACAAAAATATATAGTATGATGTGGATCTTCTGCTGTCTTGGCATCCAGCAAAATCGGAGTCAGAATACCCAATAATCTTCAAATGATCTGATCTCCTATATGTAAGCATGCAATCTTTTGTTCTCCTTAAGTATCTCATAACTCTTTTGGTTGCTTTCCAATGATCCATTCCTGGGTTGCTTAAGCATCTGCCTAAAACTCAAACAATGTACGCAATATCTGGTCGCGTACAAACTTGAGCGTACATAAGACTCCCTACTGTTGAAGCATAAGGAATCTTTTGCATTTCCTGAATCTCAAGGTTTCCTTTTGGTCACTGATTGAGACTGAACTTGTCTCCTTTAGCGACAGGGGTGTTAATTGGTCTACAATTCTGTATGTTAAATCTTTTAAGCACTATATTAATATAGCCTCTTTGTGATAATCCAAGAATACACTGAGAACGATCCTGGTGAATTTGAATTCCTAAGACAAATGAGGCATCACCAAGATCTTTCATCTCAAAATTAACTGATATAAATCTCTTGGTTTCCTGCAACATGCCTATATCATTTCTGGCAAGCAGTATGTCATCTACATACAAAATCAGAAAACAATACTTTCTCCCACTGAATTTATGATATACGCAATCATCAACTGCATTCATTTCGAAACCAAATGATAGAATCACTTGATGAAATTTGTGATACCATTGACGGGAAGCTTGTTTGAGCCCATAATCAGTTTGCAAACCATATTCTTTGGGTCTCCTGACACAAAGTTTTCTGGTTGCACCATATAGATCGTTTCATCAATGTCTCCATTGAGAAAAGCGGTCTTAACATCCATTTGATGTAGCTCCACATAATGAGAAACTAGTGTCATGATTATTCTAAAAGAGTCCTTTGTTGAAACCAGAGAAAAAGTCTCTTTATAGTCAATCCCTTCCTTTTGAGTATAGCCTTTAGCTACAAGGCGAGTTTTATGTCTCTCCACATTACCCTTTGAATCCCTTTTGACTTTAAAAATACATTTGCAACCAATGGGTTTCTTTCCTTCTGGCAATGGGACAATTTCCCAAACTTTATTGTCTTGCTTAGACTTATACTCCTCATTCATTGCTTTAATCCATTTTTCTGAATTGGAACTTTGTATAGCTTGATGAAATATGATAGGATCATCTTCCATCATACTAATATTTTCATCATGTTCCTGAAGAAATACAATATAATCATCTGAAATAGCATTTCTTCTTTCCCTAGTGGATCGCCGCAAAAGCACTTGCTCTTGAGCTTGTTCTTGAGGTTGTTGAATTTGTTCCTCAGGGGGTTGATTAATAATGTTTTGTTCTTGATTTACAACTTGATCAATGTCAGGAGTAAAACCCTGATCATTATCAGAAGCAATTATAGGAATAAGAACCAATTCCTCTTCAACAAGAGTTGTATGGTCTGATTCCTCCTCAAAGACAAAGTCTCTAACCTGATTTCTCCCCCCCAAATTCAATATCCTCGAAGAACACAGCAGTTCCCGTCTCAAAAATTATCTTTAATTTGGAATCATAAAACTTGAAACCCTTAGATCGCTCCGAATAACCAACAAAATAGTTACTCACTGTTTTAGGGTCTAACTTTTTCTCAAGTGGCTTGGAAGGCCTTGCCTCAGTTGGGCAACCCCAAACATGAAAATGCTTTAAACTGGGCTTTCGCCCTGTCCAAAGCTCATAAGGTGTATTTGCGTGATGCTTCGGTTGGTACTCTATTTAAAATGTAGATCGTTGTCTTAAGTGCTTCTCCCCAGAGTGATTCTGGTAAGGTAGAATGACTGATCATACTTCTTACTATGTCTTTAACAGTGCGGTTTCGTCTTTCAGCTACACCATTCATGCTAGGTGAACCTAACATTATGTATTGAGAGACAATTACACACTCCTCTAGGAATTTAACAAATGGTCTCTGACGTTGTTCACCTAAACCGTCATATCTGTCGTTGTATTCACCACCACGATTAGATTTGACTTTCTTTATTCTTTTGCTTAGTTGGTTTTCAACTTCAGCCTTATAAGATTTGAACACGTCCAATACTTGGGACTTCTCATTAATAAGAAATAGATTTGCATATCTTGAATAATCATCTATGAACGATACATAAAATTGTTGACCATTCCAAGAAGCTATAGAAAATAGTCCACAAACATTCGTATGTATCAATTCTAAGACTTATGTAGCTCTATATGCATCTAATTTCTTTCTTTTGGTATGTTTTCCCTTAATGCATTCAATACAAACATTAAAGTCTGTAAAATCAATAGAACTTAGAATTCCATCTGACACAAGTCTTTCAACTATATTTCTAGAGATGTGACCTAAAAACTTGTGCAATAATGCTCCTGAATTTTCATTATCAATTTTACGCTTAGTACCTCGTGATTCCACATTTAGAGTTTCATTATAAGAAGCAACAGTATTAAGCAAATAAAGATTGTTATACACCATAAGGAAACCAGTTCAAATAATATTGAAATTAATAGATAAACTGAAACAACTGTTTTGAAATGAACAACAATAACCCAATGTGTCCAAACAACACATAGAAACCAAATTCCGTCTAAATGATGGTGCAACAAAATTATCTATCAAATCTAAATAATAACCAGTACATAATAACAATCTAAAATGCCCAATTGCTTCCACTTCTACTGATTTTCCATCTCCCACATAAATGCATCTTTCAGCATCATTTAGTTTTCGGTAGCTCAGGCAACCCTGCATTGAAACACTTATGTTAGTAGTAGCACCAAAGTCTAACCACCAAGTGTTTCTTGGTACTGAAGCCAAATTTATCTCAGAACAGACCAAAGTTAGAAATGTACCTTTCTTTATATGCCAAGCGTGATATTTTGCACATTCCTTCTTCTGATGTCCTTCTTTATTGTAAACGAAACAACTGACACTTTCAGGATTTTGAAATTTATTTTGTTTCTTTTGAGAATGACCCTTATTCTTAGCAGTCTTATTCTTTCTTTTAGTGCCCCTTTCTTTAGAGGTGTTCACCAAATGAGCACTATCAATCTTTCCTTGCTTCAATCTTTCTTCTTCTTGCACACAATGAGAAATAAGCTCATTAATAGTTCATTTCTCTCTTTGCATATTATAGCTGACCAAAAATTGGTCAAACTCTAGAGGAAGAGAAATAAAAACTAAATGCACGAGTAAATCATCTGTCAACTCGAGCTTTAGCTTCTTTAACTTTGAAGCACTGTTAGACATCTCAACGATGTACTCCCATATACTTTCCTTGCCTCTAAACCTCATTGAAATCAGTTTCTTTAAAAGAATATCAGTTTCAGCCTTATCGCTTTTTGCAAAGCGTTTCTCTATTTCAGCAGGAAACTTGCAGCATCAATGATCTCACTAGACACCGCACCTCTAAAGGCCTCAGGCATGCCGCGCTTTATGATCATGAGACTCAAGCCATTAGAACGGTCCCACTTCTCATAGATTCTCCTTTCCTCGGAGGAACTAGTATTCATAAGAGGAGCGGGTTTATCCATTCCTAACACTAGATCTAGATCTATGCAGCCAAGAACAATGTGAATGTTCTCTTTCCAATTCTTAAAGCTATCACCATTAAGGATTGAAACTGAATTAAGATTAGCAGATACATTAGCAACAACTGAAAAATGAACAAAAGATTACATAAATAAAATGTTTTAAATTCAATTAATGGTAAATTCCATCTCAAGACACCTAATGCAACATTAATATCAAGTCTTTGGACTGTAATATTAACTGCTAGTGGTAATATTATTGTAATGATCAAACATTAACAATAATGTACATCAAGTAATAAATCTATCTTTGGATCGATTTATTACTCATATATAATTCCTTATAATTGTTACATGCTTATCATCACAAGTGTGTATGCAGTTCGACCAAGTATTAATTTTCCTTTGGGCTAATTAATACACGCATGAACCCACACACACACAACATCCAACATTCGTCACGAACTATCTACACAAGAGAGGACACTTTGACAACATCATGTTTCAATAAGTTCATTAAAAATGATGGACAATTACCAAGTACCATTTATTCGAATTCAATTGAAACTTTAATTTAATTTTATAAAATCTTATATTTATAAATAATTGGCTAATTTATAAGCCATAAACCCCATAATTTACAAAACAAAATATTGATTTTATAAAATTAATCAATCCTAAAATGATTTAATTTAATATTCATATTAAAATGAGTGAATTAATTAACTCATTTTATTTTCTAACTCATTAAAATGAGTAAATTAAATAACTCATTTTAGTGTCCAAATTAAAATGAGTAATTTAATTAATTTAATTAATTTTACGTCAGTTTAACGCAACTATTCGCTCAAAATTGGCGCCTGATCGAGAAAGCTTGCAAATCAAACTGTTCGCGCTCGCGAACAGTTCGCAAACTGCGAACAGTCGTGCTAGCGAACGGTTCGCGAACCGAGAACAGTAGCGAACGGGGGCGGCGCCGCCCGGCGCCGCCTCCCTCCGGCGCCTTCCCCTTTCACCACAGCATTCTGCTGCGCCGGATTCTGCCACCGTCGGAGGCCGCGCCACCGCAGCCACCGACATCGCAGTCCGCCTGTCGCATTCCTGTCGCCGCAACCCTGCCGCCGCAGCCTTTTGCGGACAATTCCTACGCGAGTAAGGGCGAACGAAATGGATAAAAATAAAAAGGAGAAGGAGAAAAGCCTCCGGCCACGACCCCCAAATTCCCCGTTCCTCAATTTTGTACTGTCGCCGCAAAACTTTACCGACGACGATTGCAGAGGAAAAAGATAAGCGGAATCTCAAAATTGAACATGAACGAGAGACTTTGATACCAATTGTTGTAATTTTCTCATATAGCTTTTGATTGAATTAAAATCTATTAGGAATCCATCAAAATCTTTCATTCATGTTCATATTGATGTGAAAACTAAATCGATACAATAGCGGAAGCGTACCTGAATCCATGTGATTAATTGCAAGCAATGATCTTCCAATATGCAGACTTTCCAGAGTTTTCCTTAGTCTCTCTCGTTGATGGGATACAAGAGAATAATTTTTCTCCATCTTTTTTTTACAGACCGGGGACCATTACCTCTTTATTTAATATAACCAACGGGTGGTTACAAGAATTGCTTAATTCTAATTCTGCCCCTCATCAAATTGGAATTTGCACTTATGGTATCCACATTATAATTTCATGACAAATGTGTCTAAAGTAATAAATTTTATTCTTAATTAGACCACAATAATTTTGACTTATTAATGATGACCCAAAACATTTATTAATTACATTATAGTCTCATAATTGATTCAACAAATAGTACATAAATAATTAAATACCCTATTGATGAAGGTTATCATAATAAGTGGATAATTCTAAAAGTTGAAAATTTTTTATTTATAAAATAGATAACTTTGATTTCAAAAATAAAATTCTAATTAAAATTGTTGAACAATTTATCTCAATAGATTAAAATAAAAAGATGATTCATTTATTGAATCTAGATGTCTTCAAAAATATTTACAAGAATATAAATATAATCATATATGATTAATCTAAACCGCATTTAAACCACTTACTTTAAAAGGATTAAATACATCAATCCTAGCCTCTTTAAGAGATGGCAAATGCCTAAAATGGGAAGAATCTCTTATGGGAGTGATTAAGGGCCCATTTGGGGCAGCTTATTTGGTGCGGCAGCGTTTTGAAAACACACTTGATCTGTTTGGGTAAACTGCGTTTTGGCAGTTTATGCTTTTTCAAAACGCTGAAAATGGCATTTTCACACCGCACCTGGGAGTTTTCTGGCTGTGGTCTGACTTTTCCAAAAAAATAAAAAATTGTAATAGTTATCGCACTTAGCTTATCAGCAGATTATTCAATAACCTATAGCTGCCCCAAACATACCCTAAAACTAGTTTGTGTCAAGGGAGAAAATATTACATCAGGACTCTGCATGTAGAGCTACGTGCGGAGTCCACTGAAATCGCGCCACGTGACGCATAAAAAAAAAAAATTGCCCGGTAACGGGGCGAATATTCCTTGTGTTATCGAGCAATTTTTTTTCTGTCACGCGCCACGTGGCACTATTTTATTAGACTACATGCCCGCACGTAGCTCTACGTGCAGAGTCCTGATGTAATATTTTCTCGTGTCAAGGACCAATATATTTTAATATTTTCTCTAACCGTAGTATCTTTACCTCATGTCAATCTATTTGAATCAATTAGGCTTCAATTGCAATTAAATAGTTATAATTTCCTTCTAGGATCAGAAATCATATCTTTAAGATATAGAATATAATTTAAGTTAAGGAATACCTAATGTCCTAGAATAAACAAAAATGTTCATCCATTAAAAAAAAAGCAATTATTGAAACAAAATTGTTAGAATGGAATATTACTATGAATAAAATAATTATTAATGAAATTACATTCCCTAAATAATGCACAAAAATTATAATTGGCTCTTGAAAACCTACTATTAACCAACATATAGATCAAATAACTCAAACATCAAATGGAGATGTTGAAGTTAGATTTAATATTAGATCAATTACTCTTCCTAGGATATCAATATCATCACTACTTTTATGAAGAATGATCAAGTTCTTAAATAGAAGAACAATCACCAATATAAGTGGTTAGTAATGTTCAAGTCATTAATGATCAAATATTACATACAGTGAGAATAAGACTCATTCTGAAATAAATTTTAGTTTTAGATGAATTACGAACTAAAAAGTAAAAGTAGATAAATTCTCATTAAAAATTTTCAGATACCGAAATATTCCTAATTTACAGTGGTACATTAATGTTTCCTAAATCAAAGATAATAAAAAGATCTCTGAAATATTTTTGGAAGATTTACTAAATAGTAATGACAATGTACGTCTATCATTTCATTTGTAATATGATTTATCAAAAAATATACTAAGTAATAAAATATCAATTGATGCTTTATCAGATTAAAAAATCAATAATCTTCATGATCAATTTAAGGATCTAGAATTAAATCCTTTAGAAATAAGTAAAATAAAATATCAAAAGAAGCCCTTAGATAAATATTATGATACAATGTAAACTCATCAAGGTATCTTATTTGAAGAAAATAATGAGCAATGTCAGCATGTTCATGATGCACTTAAGTTTATGATTGGAATATAGACGGATAAACATTCAAGAGACTCTACATAAAATGATTATGTATAACACAACAACATGATTAAAAAGAAATTCAGCTTCTTTAATAGCCAAAATAATTATCTCACTGAAGATAAAAATAAAATTAGTTAAGAAAAACAAAGATAAAAGATGTTAACATTCCTAATATGGATGTAGTTTACTCACATAATTACAATATTAGAATATTTTTTATGAAATGTTTTTAATAATGGTGAAAAAACTAAATCATTTTTACAAAAGTTAAGATATCTACTATTAACTCATTTGAGATGGTACAAAGATGTGTTTATGAGCATACAATACAACTCGATGATAAGGTTAATCTGCATTGGAAACAAATACTTCTTAAAGGACTCCATGTCTTTTTTATTGAAAAGTTAAAAAGAGTCTTCATAGATTTTAACTCGAATCATTCCCTATGAAATATTAATATATCAAAAAAAAATTAATAGTTGCATTTAAATTGGTTTAAAAATATATTCAGAAATCAAGCTGCATCACTGGTGTGTATCAAATATGCAAGTTGTTTTTATTATATATTTATTTATGTATTTTAATATTTTTCATGAAATTTGTGATTTTATATGCTAAAATCGGGCTGAAAAAGATAAACAGTGTCCAAGCACGAGTCTTGGGCACCTATGTGCCCTGAACCAGCCACAGCACCCAGGAGCCATTTTTTGGGGCCAATGTGCTGTGTTATTTCATGAAGGGAATGATAAATATCCACAGTAGAACCATTTGGAGAGATCTGGTCATTAAGAAGTATTTTAAAATTTGGTAGAGAGAGTTGGAATACAAGATTTTGATGAGAATGATGGCTGCATTCAACATACTTGGTTGCAGGGATCCTAAAAGAGTGTGAGTGTGTGTGAGAGTTCTCTTGAGAGAGAATAAGTGTGTACTTATAATTGTCTGTACTCAAAGTGGGTGAAAGCTCAGAGATTTTCTTGTAACTTCAGTAAAGAACATCAATGAGATTGTTCTAACTCTTTTATTATTGAGTTTATTATGGAGTATTTGTTGTGTTCATCTATAATGAGTAGGACTTAAATTTCCTTTCGCTTGAATTACATTTATGCAATTAAGTAGCATTATTATTATGTGATTGTGTATAATTTAGATTTTAAATTGATATTTTGACTTTCTGCATCTAATTTAATCTTAAATTTATCACTTAGGATGTTAAAATGAGTTGTGATATATTATTATAAGAGTAGACTGGTGAAACAGGTTAAATTACACAACTCTAAAAGAATAAGAGATTATTGTTATAGAATCGTTCAATCGTGTAGAAAAAATTGCAAACACTGAAGTTTATGCATTGTTAGGGGATAATTTGTAATATGAAATCACAATTTTCTTATGACCATCCGGATTGGCTTAAGAAAAATTACTTTTTTTTTGTCAAATTCATTAGTGACTTTCATAAATTTGGTTTGCATGTGGCTACTTCAAGAGAGGTTTCCTATTACTTTTTCAAACTCAAAACTAGTTATAGGGTTTACTTTCTATAAAAATTAATATAAAAAACATTAAAATCACTAAACTTCAAAACTTTAAACTAGACTCAAAACTAGTGGACTTAAAATTTCTAGAATTTTTTAGTTCACTCGTTTCTCATTGGAATGATACACGGACTCGGTTCTGTATACTATTTTAACGACACGTATATTTATCTGTATCTTCGGTGCTTCATAATATTTTTGTTGTATAAATCATCAGCTTAAAAGAGAAAGAATTCTACAAAGAAAATATTTGTGTCGGTTTTGTGAGCAATTTACTTGTAATATATCATATACTTCCTCTTTAATGAAAAAGAAGAAGAAAATTGAAAAAGAATTCAAAGAGAAAAAATATATATAAAGAAGATAATCCATCTCATTCTAAATATTATTTTTCTAAGAATTCAAGAAGAGAAATTCTCTAATAAAATTTTATAAATGCAGAAAAAGTCACTTACAACAATATTATAATCTAATAATTTAAAAAAAATGAAAATTATTGTCCTAACAAATGATTAAAAAAATCAAATAATCTAAGTTATAGCTCAAGTTAATGATCATAAATCAAGAAATAGAATTATAAATCTCTTAAAAGATGATGCATACCACAAAATGAGTATGGAAAAGACGATGCGTCTTCGAGCTCTGCTAGGGTTTCTTTCCTAGAAGCGGCGCAAGGATCCGATCGTTTTTCTGCTTAAGATTTCTTCTTCCTTTCTCTTAATCTCTAAGATCAGGAAGTTTTCTCATCTTCTTATGGCTGATTCTCTTAATCGACCTTCATTTCTTGATGCTTTGAAAGGAAACATGGATAGTTCCTCTTCTTTGACTAATGTATGTCTTTTTCCTTCTTCTTTTAGGGATCATTATGGTGATGAAAATAAAGATAGTCTGCTAAAGAAAGCTACTAAAAAGAACGGTAAACCCGCTCTTATTTTTACTGAGGAAGAAACTAATCTTCTTGCTGAACCTCTGAAATATGCTCTTATAGGTAAGTTTACCTATGCTCATCCTAAAATGGAGATAATAAGGAAGTTTTTCTCTGATCTTCAGCTTTCTGGAAAATGGAATGTTGGTCATATTGATGGTCGGAATTTAATTATTAAGCTTGAAAATGAATCGATTATACACGGCTCTTTTCAAAAAAGTTATACAAATTAATAAGGTGTATATGAAAATTCTTAAATGGATCGTAGATTTCAATCCAAGGAAGAACCACTCAATAGCTTCTATCTCGGTTTCGCTTCCCCGGATTAAAACTACAATTTTATAACAAGAAAGTTCTTTACTCTATTGGGAAAATTTTTTGTTCTCCTATGAAAATTGATATGGCTTCTGTTAATTACAATCGTCCGTCTATTGCTCGAATTTTAATTGAAAGGGATGTTACTGCTCTTTTTTGTGATGCTATTTGGCTGGAAAATGCTAGCTCTGGATATTGGCAGCCTGTTGAAATGGAGTTTATTCCACCTTATTGTAACAAATGTATAATGTTTGGTCATTCTTTCACTAATTGTTTCATTGCTCATCCTCATTTAAAATTACAACGTAATAAGAATCCCGAGAAAATAAAAACTCGGGCATAAAGAAGGTAATATTATTAATTTAGTGCCTGATAATCTTGTTGCTTCAAATCTTGATCATTCTAATATAATTATTGTTCAAAACAATGATGATAATAATGATCAATTATCTGTTGATAGTTCTCACAAGGATGTTCTAAATGTTGATAAAATTTCTAATGAGGATGTTCAAGAATCTGATAATATTCATAAAGATACTGTAAATCCTGATTTTAATGATTTTAAATCTAATTTTCTGATTGATCCTATTATTGAAAAGGCTATTGAAAATGTGGATTTCACTCTTTTGAATAATGAAAAGGATGTTGTAGATGATTATGCTGCTGATATGGTAGGTACAGATAATATTAATTTGTTCAGGCCTGAACCTGAAGATGAATGCCAGATTCAAAAGGCTTCCAGAAGAAAGAAGTTCAAAGGTAGTAGAGAATTAAGCTATGTCAATCCCGATGCGTTAAATGAGCAACTTACGGTAAGATTCTTGATAATATTGATATCGCTTCCTCCTCTAAAATCACTAGAGGCAGGAAAGAAATTGATGATGAATTTTAATACTATGTTTTGGAATATTAGGGGTATTGCGGATAAGAATGCCTCTAATAAACTGAAAAACTTAATTAGACATTATCATTTATCGTTCTTTGGTATTCTGGAACCTTTGGTGAAAGATTACAATAATCTTAAATATGTTCATAAAATTGGTAATTTCAATTATGTAGCTAATATTAATAATAAAATTTGGTTTCTTTGGAAAAATTTTATTAAAGTTGATTTAATTATTAATCATAAACAATTGATTCATGTGGTTATTACGTATCAGGATATTTCTTTTCATTTATCTATCGTGTATGCTCGTCGTAAGAAAACGGATAGAATGGATTTATGGAATTTGCTTAATTCTATTGGTCCATTAGATTCTCCTTGGCTTGTTGGGGGGGATTTTAATATTGTTACTGTTGTCAATGAAAAGAGAGGGGGCCTTCCTCCTAATATTAATCTGATTGATAGTTTTAATCATGCTATTCTTGAAGCCGAACTCTTTGATCCGGGTTATACCGGCTCTATGTATACTTGCACCGTGGCTTTGTGTTCGAAAGGCTGGATAGATACTTTGCTAATGTTTCATGGTGTAATTCTTTTACTCGCTTTTAAGGTTCATCATTTAAGTTTTACCACTTCGATCACACACCTATTCTTTCGAAGATTTCTAATAATCTTTCTAAAAATCTCATCATTTCTGTTTTCTTAATATGTGGATTGAACACCCCTCTTTTATGCAATTTATTAGAGAGAATTGGGTTGTTGATAAACTTGTTCTTAAACCTATTAACTCTGGTCAGAAACTTTGGTGGCTTCAAAAACAGCTTGCTCATGCACTCAATAATTGGAATTGGAATATTTTTGGCCATCTTGATAAAAAGGTTAGAGAAACTGATATTTGAGTTAAAGATTTGGAATTTCTTTATAATCAAGATCTAATTTCTTTTGATCTTCTTAATCAAGCTCAAAAAGATCTCACTGCTGCTATTAATATGGAGGAGAATTTCTATGCTCAAAAGGCTGTTAAAACTAATTTTTTGAATGGTGACAAGAATTCTTCTTTCTTTCATGCTGTTATCAAGAATAGAAGGCTTATGAATCATATTTCTAGTATTAAGAATTCTAATGGTAATGTTTTAACTAATGATAATGAGATCATTAGTGATGGTATTGCTTATTTTAGTTCTCTTTTTCAGAAGCAATGACTTATTATTTGGAGCATATTGATACTACTGTGTATTCCTTTTCTGAAAATATTCATAATCTTAATCTTACCTCTATTCCATCTATAACTGAGATCAAGAATGCTCTTGATAATATGGATGTTGGTAAATCGGCAGGCCCTGATGGTTTTAATGTGGAATTTTATAAATCTTGTTGGGATGTTATTCATATTGAACTAGTTGATATTATTCAAGACTTTTTTCGTGGCAAAGACTTACCTAAGTATTTCAAATGCTCTAATATAGTGTTGATTCCCAAAGATCATGGTGATTCCCTGGATTCTTTTAGACCTATTTGTATTAATACGGTTGTGTCTAAACTTATTTCTAAAATTATGGCTATTAGGATTCAGCCTATCTTAAGTAATATCATTGAGCTGAACCAATCTGCTTTCTTAAAAGGCAGATTTATTAGTGATAATGCTTTAACTGTGCAGGAACTTTTATATGATATTGATATGTGTAAAAGTAATGCTAACATTATTTTTAAGATGGATATTAAAAGGCTTTTGATTCTCTTAGTCGGACTTCTTACTAGATGTTTTGAGAGCTTATGGTTTTAACAATGCTTTCTGTAATATTATTTACAGAATTCTCAATAATAATTTCTATTCCATTGTGATAAATGGGAGCTCTTATGGTCACTTTATGGCTTCTAAAGGTATTAAACAAGGTGATCATTTATCACCTTATCTCTTTATAGTAGCTTTTGATTATTTTTCTAAGCAGTTGAATAAGCTTTATGCTGATTACTCTACTACTAACTTTAC
Source organism: Papilionanthe hookeriana x Papilionanthe teres (assembly GCA_022702705.1). NCBI lineage: Eukaryota > Viridiplantae > Streptophyta > Magnoliopsida > Asparagales > Orchidaceae > Papilionanthe > Papilionanthe hookeriana x Papilionanthe teres. The sequence continues at coordinate 16,965,545 of CM040421.1, read as the reverse complement.
TCATAAAGCTGACCTCAGTGTGTCTCATTTATGTTATGCTGATGACCTTATTATTTTCACTAACTCTAATAAGAGATCTATTAAGAGAATTTGGAAGCTCTTAGATCATCTTCGAAGTCTTCGGGCTTTATTTTAATACTTCTAAATGTTGTTTTTATGCTTCTAAATTTGTTACTAATGAAAAGATTCAATGGATCGCCAATTTTACTCAATGTAAACATGCTTCTTTGCCTCTTAAGTACTTAGGTTTTATTCTTGATAAGAAAGCTAAACGTATTATTCATTATGAGGGATTGTTAGAAAAAATTAGGAAGAAGCTTCATTCTTGGGAGAACAAGTTTCTCTCTTTTGGGGGCCGTATTACTCTTTTAAAGAGCACTCTTACTTCTATGCCTTTATATATGATTCACGTGATGAATGTTCCTAATATTATTATTAAGAAGCTTGAATCTATGTTCAATAGCTTCTTGTGGGATGGTTATCGTAAGAAGAGTATTCATTGGAAGAGTTGGAGTAAATGTTGTAAACCTATCAATAAGGGTGGTTTGGGTTTTCGTACTCTTACTGATTCTATTAAATTTAACTATATGAGGTTATGGTATCATTTTAGACAGCAAAATTCTATTTGGTCTCAGTTGTTACATACTAAATATTGTAGAGATAAACATCCTTTATCCACTACTCCTAATAAAACTGATTCTTATGTATGGAAGAATCTGTTAAAAGTCTCTAAGGATGCTGAGACCTTTATTTGTTGGGACATCGTCAAGGGATGTCTCTTTCGGTATGATGATCGGACCACTAAGGGTCCTCTTGCTAATAGTTATGGTGGCCCTTTTGATATTAATTTTAAAGTTAATGATCTTTGGGATCATTCTATTCGGAATTTTACCAAACTTCTTAGCTATGTTAAATTTTCTGATGCTTCTTCCATTGTTCATATTCCTATTAATAGGAGTAGTTCTGATACTCCTGTTTTTAAAATTAATGGTGGCAACACTGCTACTAAAACTATTGTTGATACTTATTCTTATCCTCCTGGATTGGATTTAACTTGGCTTTGGAATAACTGGCTTAAGCCTTCTATGTCGTTTTTTAATTGGAGATTAATTCATAATTGTTTACTTGCCGATGATATTCTTAGTCTTTAAAGTGCAGTAGAATTGTGTCTAGATGCCATCTTTGTAAAATTCATTATGAATATGTTCTTCATCTTTTTGGTAATTGCTGTTTTTCTATTAAAGTTTGGAAAGAAATATTTGCTATTTGTGGCAGGAAGGAGTCTTTTGTTGACTACAATTCTATCTTAGACATTTTCCGGGACTGGAATAGTAAAGGGCATACATTTCTTAGCTCTATTCCTGCTATTGTATTCGGTTTTTATGGATTAATAGTGAATAATGCTAAGACAACGACTCTCTTTCTACTAAGCAAGGTTACTTAGTCAAATTTGTTCCTATATTTTTAAATGCTTATCTATTAATACAATTGATCATTTTCATAATGATTATATTTCATATATTGTGGTTAATCTTAATATTAAGCTTCAATTCTCGGTCAAATGCTTAAATAGAGGTAAATGGATTAAAGCATTTGCTCCATATATCAAGATTAACACTGATGGTGCCTGAAATATAAGCTAATCGCTCGTATCGGTGGGATTGCTAGTAGATTGGAATTGGTAAGCGTTATAAACTCGGTTTGTTGCTCCAATTTTTGCGAATCTCTTTAATGCTTGAAAGTAATTGTTCTTTTTGCTTCTTAATATGGCTCGTGGTTATAGTTGGAACCATCTTATTATCGAGATCGATTCTTTATATCTTTTTAACATTTGTAAATTTCAATGAAACTGTCATCGGAAGTATTATTTCGCAGGTTAAAAAGATCAATCTGTAAGCAATAGAAATTAACATAATTTGAACCATACTAAAAGATTTGAAATGTTGTTGTTGATCGGCTCGCTAAACTTGCTATGACAAGATTTCTTATCCAGGTGATTTCCAACTTTGCATTCGATTTTATTTACTCTATCAGTGCATTTTGATATGTAAGGTGTTTCGTTTATTTATTAGTTGTCGTGTCTTTTTATTTTTTTCTGTATTTTTATTTTTGTTTGGAAAAAGGACCTTTTTTTCCTTTTTTTTTGAGTATTTGCAGTGTGTTTGTTTGGGTTCTTTTTCCCGGGATGTACTTTTACTTTTTAGAGCAATAAAATTGAGCCTATGTGCTCTTTAATTAAAAAAATAAATAAATCTCTTAAAAGATAATAAGATAAATAATGATTTTGAATTAAAATAATCAACATCATATTGCATGAAATAAGTTTATGATTTTATCAGTATAAGAAACTAACATAAATAATTTGAAAGATGAAATTAATCAAATTCAAAGATAAATCATTTATGTTACGTAATCAAGGTGATAAGCTAGGAAGATTTGAAGACTGATGTTCATATTGCCAAATCTTCTTTGTATTTTAGTTCTATTTTTTTTAGTATTATATGGTAAACACAGATTTACTGATGATTATATGATGCTCATTTTGTCTTAACGTCAGCCTGCAGTTGACATTTTAATTTAAAGCTCCAATTTTTTATTATTCTTCTTAATGTTCGGCTACGTGGATTCAAAATAGTCCAGAATAACTGATTGAAATTTCAACAGCCATGCATACAACGCCTATAATCTTATCAGATACCGACATTTTCTCTTTTTTTTTTAATTGTTATTATCATTTAAATTTCGGATAGCTACATTTTGTGTGGAGGAGTAAATTACATGCATGCATTCTGCAAAGATTTTTTTTAACTATTTACAATCAATTTAACCTACGGTAAGTTCGACCCTATATTATATTGAATATATGAAAGAGCTCCTTTCTTCCTACGTGTACCGACATCAAAGCATGGATATTTCCATTTATTTATTTTTTTAAACTTATATTATTATATCATGCAGTTCAACTGCACCGCCTTGCTCATCTTAGGGTCAGTTTAGGCAGTTTATTTGGTGTTGTAGCGTTTTAAAAACACACACGGCATGTTTGGGCAACCCAAGTTTTTAGCGAACATGTGTTTTGAAATGCGAAAACGGCGTTATCCTACAATGCCTACGCAGGTGCGGTGGGAGAACTACATGCAACGGTACGACTTTGAAAAAAATAAAAATTTGTAATAGCTACGCACTGTTTATCCAGCAGTTATTTTAATCAGCTTATCCAACGAGATTATTGATAGTACCATTGCCTAATGACATTTAGGCTTCATTTGATCAATACGTAAGAGTTTTGTTCCATTTGTTTAAGCGCGACTCCCAACGTTAGTTTAGCAAAATGTGGAAATTTGGACGTTGCGGATGAAGTAGCTCCCTTAAACAAAACCTTAATGTCATTGATTAAATTATATTTGTAGAATGTTTATAACTTGAATAAAAAAAATTAAAACCCCACCTTTAATTATCTTTAGATGAATCACCTATGGAGCTAGATTTACATTTACATTATACATAACACATTCCTATATATTTATAGATGTAACACGTAATGACATCTTAACTATTTATGAAATGACCTCAGAGCATCGTATATTTGTCTTTTGGAAGATTTTATAGTTTATGTTTTGGAGTATGCTTGTAAAAAAATTTGGTTACTTTTTTGAGTGTATTGTATATCTTAAGTGCGTTAAGCACTTGCAGCTCCTTCAAAACTTTGTATGTACTTTTGCATCGGTGAATTTCTTCCGGGCATAAATATATACATATAAACGCGTCTCTTTATGTACGAAAATTTGATTTAAATAAAACTAGAATTGTTATTCGGGACCTTGATTTTTAGCTCAAGCTCAGCTCAATCCAAGTCAAAACCTATCAACAAAATTTTTAAACTATAAACTTTGATCCTATTGCCATATTTCTGAAGCCACAGTGGTGCAATAAACGGCGGGCCTATTCACTAAATAAACTAGCAATGATGTTTCTGATTTATGTGGTGGCTATGTGGACAAGCAATTGTGAGCATAGGAAATTTTAAAATTTATTTTATAAGCGAATTAAAAATATTTTTGTATAATGCTATCATTGTGAATAAGTTGATTTTTTACACATAAACATAGACAATGAGTTTATTAATTAATATCTCTTACACAGATATTGCAAATATAACAAAGAAATGATTTTGGTAATTTTTTTATTATGAGACTCATAAGAACACGTCAATTAACACAAAAAGGCCAAAGATTGCACATAAATGATTGGATAAGTTCCTGCTGAGAATAGCAATGGAAGAACAACATCTCGTATTTATAATTATAATAAAATGTATAACAGCTCTTATTCATAAATTTAATGGTATTTAACAACTTCTCTTTATAGTATTAAAATGTTAAAAATGAAAAAATATAATTTTGACCGGAACACATATTAATTAAGGAACTAAACGCGCTTTAATAATCCTTGTTATTATATTATCTTGTAATTATATGTGCAGATTAGATTTAATTTTTTTTAAGTAAATTTAACATATCTGTCACCATAAAATTTTATTATTTATATTGTACTTAAATGATGGCTATCTCATATTGTGTGTTTCGTAAATTTAACATATACATATACAAAATTTTATTATTTATATTTACTTAAATGATGACTCTCTCATATTATGTGTTTCATAAAATTAACATATCTGTCCTGCAAAATTTTTTTAATTATTTACCTTTGTACTTAAATTATGTGTGGCCCGACAACGCAGCGCGCACAAAGCACGAAACTCTTATTTCATTGTTTGCGCATTTGGTGTAAATCGCCCGGGACGGAGTTCGAATCTACCGTTATGAGAGGATTCAAATAGCACCTTTGAATTTGGATGGGGGGTCCGCTCATCGGTCGGTTCAACCTATAGGGGTTGATTGAGCGGTATCTTATATTTTAAAATAAATATTTTATGTAAATGTATAAATATATGATATGCAATTTCGCTGATATGTAGGTATATTTGTTGTTTGTTATATTAGATATAAAATATCATAGCATACACAATGTCAAAATTATCCATTAGTTAAAGAGATGCATGTAATGCTCAATTAGCTCATACAAAACTTATTTAAGAGAAAGATAATGCTATAGCAATATTATTTTAGTAAAATAAAGCATGAAAACTCTCGTTGAATCTTTCATATCTTTCTTTTCCTCGTAAACTATGAATAAAATAAAATAAAATAAAACAAACAAAACTAATATGTAAGTCCATAAAAAAGAACCTTCATATAAAAATTAACAATGCTTGAAATTGCAAGCTTAGGTCTATATTTGTCAATTTTGATTGGATATAGATTTATAAGTTTAATTAAATGTAATAAAGTAATAAATTAAATGTAACTAGATCTTCATATAATGATCAAAGTTTTAATTAAGGATGTCAAAAATAAGGACTATAAATAAAATGGGAATTTCGCTACTGTTGAAATTTTATTGTTAGCAAATATACAACTGACGCTAGCTATAGTAGTCGATGCCGAACATGAGGCCTCTCGTCTAAAAAAAAAAAAAATCCAGCTACCCTTTATATAAAATTTCATTATATTATAATTTTTGACAAATGCATGAGATATGGTTAAGGCCAGTGATTTTTAGTAGCCATTAGTTAGTTACATGTAAATATTTTATAAAATAATGATTTTATTCTATAACTATTTTAAACTTTCAACTGAAGTTAATATTTTCTATTAATTTTGAAAAAGTAGTCAAAGTTTAAAGCATAATAATAATGTTTATTTCAATTCAATCTAACAAAATGATATATTAATTATTTTAGAATGATTTATATTCATTCACTCAATTATTGTATATTTACTATTAATTTTTAATATTTACATATGCATTTCATTTAAAATAAAAGTAAAAATAATAATAATTTTTTATTGTGATATGAAGTATTTTGATCATATAAATATGAAAAACAAGTAAATTTTAAACATTAGAGATATAAGTACATAAAATTTGTATGGAATATATGTAAATGCCTCTTATTTTTTAACATCATGTGATCATCCATACTGTTTAACTTAAAAAATGAAGCATTATGCGAATCCAGATCTGTCTTTAAACTTGATTTTTATAAACAAAAAAACTCTAATTTCTCTCTGTCTCTCTGTATCTCTCAAAAATTATTAGGCTTAATTAAACAATAAAGAGTGGGTAGATCTAACTGGGGAACTGAGCCATAAAAATTTATCTGCAGGAAAGACTCTCTGCCATTTGAGTTTTCCAATACTGAGGCTAATGTCTGTCGTTTCGATTCTGCCCTTAATATTTTGTACAGTACAGCCTTCATCCAGAACCTGGTCCAGTGGCTTCCATGGGCTAAAGAGCTGCCATGACAGAGCATTTTATTTCTATTTTTCTCCCTCTTTTCTTTTTTTTTTTTCCTTTTGATTCAATCCACAAGATCAAACTGCTGTTTCCACGTACTCTCTTCTTCAATCTCAAAGAATCTTAGAGGACCCCAATAACATAACAGGCAATGTAAGGCCCCTCATTTCAAAATAACCCACACAGCTTGGACAATAGTCTTCAATCAAAACAGGTCGATGCTAGGGTAGGAGAACCCACTAAAGAACTAAATCGATTCGATAATATCTCCGTGAAGCAAATCAGCAACACATGTCTGACTTCACAAGGGCAGTCGAACAACTACGCCTGGATTGGTTGGATGGTCCGACAAAGATAGATGGTCGATAAGATCAGCTATCCATCCGAGCTGCCCAGATCATCGAGTCAAGAAATCTAATAGATCTTTGAGCACACTAAAACAACAGTAGTCTACTCCTACAATTGCAGTTCGCATGTCAGAAAGAGCCAGATGTTCTCCACAGCGTTATTCTCCTATTTTGAATTACATTCTGCTGACAGATGGTACAGAACCTCAAAGTTATGAAGAAACCTTGCAAGATGAAAATTCGAGCAAGTGGGAGCTTGCCATGAAGGAGGAGATGGATTCTCTACTAGAAAATCAGACATGGGAGCTGATAGATCTTCCACCACGGAAGAAGGCATTACACAACAAGTGGGTGTACCGGGCGAAGACTCAGCATGATGACAGTAAGAGATACAAGGCTAGACTTGTTGTAAAAGGTTTTGAGCAGAAGCACGATATTGATTATTCCAAGATTTTCTCTCATGTTGTGAAGCTTACAACAATTAGAATGTTACTGTCTATGGTGGCTACTGAATATCTGTTCCTTGAGCAGTTAGATGTGAAGACAGATTTTCTTCATGGAGACCTTGAAGAAGACATCTACATGCACCAACCCGAAGGGTTTGTGGTACAGGGAAAGGAAAATTTAGTTTGCAGATTAAAGAAGAGATCGTATGGCCTAAAGCAAGCTCCTAGACAGTGGTACAAGAAATTTGATAAATTCATTCTCAATGCAGGGTATAGCAGATGTCAGGCAGATCATTGCTGCTATGTTAGATATTTTGACAATTCTTATATCATCCTACTGCTGTATGTGGATGATATGCTTACTGTAGGGGCTAGTATTGATGAGATCAATAATATAATGGAGCAGATGTCAGAGCACTTTGCAATGAAGGATTTGAGAATTGCAAAGCAAATCCTTGACATAAAGATTGTCAGAGATAGAGTCAGAGGAATGTTGAGACTCTCTCAAACAGAGTATGTAAAAAAGTTACTAAGTAGGTTCAATATGAATAAGACTAAACCAGTTGGCACACCCTTGGGTAGTTACTTCGGACTCAAGAAGAATCAGCCACCCAAGCCAGAAGAGGAACGAGATCACATGAGTAAGTTTCCTTATGCTTCAGCTATTAATTCACTTATATATGCTATGGTTTGTACCAGACCGGATATTGCCCATGCAGTGGGAGTTGTTAGCAGATACATGAGTAATCTAGGAAATGAACATTGTGAAGCAGTGAAGTAGATCTTGAGGTATATAAGAGGCTCTTTAGAAACTTGCTTGTGTTTCTCTGGAAAGAGTTCAGAGATACAGGGCTATGTTGATGAGTAGCATGTTGGAGATATTGATACTTAAAGAATACTACGGGCTATATTTACGACTTTTGATAGCATCTGCGATATCATAGGGCTCTGATCTACAGAAGACGGTTTCGTTGTCTCACTATAAAAGTAGAGTATATAGCGATTGTCGAGGAGGCTAAAATGAGAAGATATGGCTACGGAGAACTGCTTAAATGAATGAGCGAGAGAATCGAAGAGCGTTACTGCGGTGATAGTCGTAGCGTCGCATATTTGCATGAGAATCCAGGTATTTCGGTTGAAAGAGACGTTGTAGTATGTGTAGCGATCTCTAAGTGGGAGATTTGTTGGTGTGGATCCCGCTTTACTGTTAATTTAAGTACCAATTAAACACCTCAGTGCTTTGGAGAGTCATGTCTCTTCAAAATAGCCACTCCCATTTCTTTTGCCTTTGCTTCTATTATCCTTTTGAGAAACGGGTCCCGCCATACTTTGAATTTTAGAATAGAAATAGGTGATTTGACAGTTAAAAAAGGAGTTGTCTTTTGTGAATGGTCCCACCACATTTCCTACGTTTGCAGAAGAAGAAAATTGAGATTGGGGGTGCTGTAGCAACTACTCTCCAAAATATTCTTCACGTTCTTGGTGGCTTACGGAGGAGGATTTAGAGAGAAAAATATCATTGTTTCTGGCTTGGCATGAGGCTTAGGGAGAGGAAGACAAAAGCGGAGAGAATAACATTTTATTCTCATTTCATTCTCCTTCTCTACGGCGGAGGAGGAAACCTGCGGTGGAGGAAGCCGACATCGTCGAGGAAGAAACAACTGTGAAGGAATACATCGACTTTGTAATTCTTTGAAATTGAGATAAAAGTTTTTTATAATTGTCGACGTTCAACTTTGTAATTTTCTTAATTAATAAAATCCTCTGCAACTTCATGATCACAAGCAAAAATTATCGAATCACATAAATCTCTGTGCCTGTTTTTCTAGAAAAAATATTACATCAGGACTCAGCACGTAGAGCTACGTGCGGAGTCCAATAGGATCGCGCCACCTGGCGCACGTGAGAAAAAAAAAGAAAAAATTCAGAATAACACGGGGAATATTCCCCCGTATTATTCAAGTGTTATTCATGTGTTATTCATGTGTTATTGTGTGTTATTCATGTGTTACTGTGTTATTATAATATCGGGAATATTCTCAGAACAGAATAACACATGAATAACACACAATAATACATAAATAACACACAATAACACATGAATAACACGAGCGAAATATTCCCGGTGTTATTCTATTTTTTTTTTTTACTGGCGCCTGCCAAGTGGCGCGATCCTACTGGACTCCGCACGTAACTCTACGTGCGGAGTCCTGATGTAATATATTTTCATTTTTCTAGGGTGAATTTTTTTGTTCTTATTTTTCACTTCATCGTCGACAATACTATTTATAAATATACGACAACACTTATGATAGAATGGCTCAAATATCTTGCAAATCGCATGAGAGGTGGCTTCAAAGGGCTTCAACAAAGGCTGAAGTGAGCTTAAATAATTCAAGAAATGAAGTGGCTTGAAAGGAGCCAAACGGTTTGGCTTCAAAATAGCTTCCAAATGGCTCCACATTGGCTTGGCTTTGGATTCGTTGGCAATTGAATGGCGACTGAATGGTCTTTTAGGACACTCAGCATATTTAAATTTGCCTCCCATATGCGTCAGCTCAGAAAAATCTACAAATTAAAGCAAGAAATCCATAAACTTTCATAATTTATTATTTTTTTTGTTGTCTTTTTTGCTTTTTTTTAATTTTTTTAATTTATTATTTATTTATTTTTAGTCTCCTTCTGTCAAGTATGACTGTTAATGATCTGATTTCAAGCAGAGCTGGGGTTGGCTTGAATCGATTGAGTGCGGCTTGAAATCATCTCATGGCTCGTTATATTCAATATCGAACCAAGCGGCTCAAAATGAGTAAATAGGATTCATTTCTGCTAAGATCAGGCTCGATTCAGCTCAAAATGAGTTATTTGGATCCGTTCGAGCTCAAAACCGGCTCGAAATTGGATTCTGACATGTTATATATATCTGCTTGTGTATTATAAATTAACAAAATAAAGCCCTATCATCAATTGCAGCTGTAATTATTAAATAATTATTCATTTTTTTATAATGATTAATGCTGGGAAACAGTCAAACAGTTGGCCTATAAATTTATGAGTCCATTAATAGGAATATTCATCCAAGGGAATAGCAGAAAATAGAGAAAGTTTGATGGGTGGTAAGTCATTAGCTCTTCTTCTTACCCTGCTCTTCATCATTGCTCTCATGGGGATGAAGGTTTTGACTGTGGAAGCTCAAACGAAGGCCTTTCAACACAACTGCTGCATGCCACGCACGAATCCTTGTTGTACAGCATGGATGAAGACGAAGCAGCCCTTCTAAGCAGATCCTTGAAGAATCCTTGAAGAATCAATTACTGCTGCTCTTGTATGTTATTGTTACTTAAGTAAGAGATGTATAATAACTGGCCTTCATTTGAAATATATTCTCCTTATGATAAAACTTTCTCTTTGTTGAATTTGAGATTGTCGATTGAATCACGCGCAAGGAATAGAGTGCAGCACGGGAAAGAAGACGAATGTGAGGGATATAAAATGTATAATTATTTATCTTTGTTTTAGTAGAGGTGTTGTAGGGTAATTTAATAAAATTAAATGAATAAATATTTAAATACTCGAGTAAATAAATAAATAAGTTAATTCAAATTGCATTTAAAATAAATTAATAAGTCTTCAGTTCCGCTCTTCCTACCGATGACTGCTTGCGCCTAGTAGTCTTTGGATTGGTGAGGCTCGCTTAGCGAGCTCGCTGTGGTTCAGTAGCTCTGTCGATCAAGTTCATCTATCGGTCTACATAATTTTTCCCGATCGGTTTTATTGGTTGATCTGCTTCTTTGGTCTGTCGATTGAGTTATGGATTCTAAATGGAGAGAACTGAGGCGATGGATCTTTCTAGCTCACCTGTTGTGTTCTTTGTCCGATGTTGGATCACTCTTTTTTGATTTGTTATAATTTTCCCAACATTCATGCTGCTGAAGTATTTTTTATATATATATTTTATAAAAAAAAAATTAGTTTTATTTATTATTTATTTATTTATTTTATTTTATTTGTATCTTATGAGAACATTGGGCATATGGTGCTCTTAAATTATTATAGGTTTTTTGGAAGATTTACATAAATTTAACTTTATTCCTGTGTATTTACATATACAACACCTAAAGTTTATTTTTTTCTATTATTAACTTGCACAAGCAGGAAAAAAGGTGAATTTTCACTTTCAAAAATTAAAATAGTTATATTTTTGATGTGATGTGATAAATTTGAGTGGTATAATGTTAAGATGTAAAGTTTAGGTGTTAGATATGTAAATACATAAGAATTGGGTTGTTATGTAAGTAAATGCTTCTTTTCTATTATTTACTTGTTCTTAATTCAAAGCCAAAATTCGCTCGCTTACTCGAATATATATATATATATATATATATATATATATATATATATATATATATATATATATATATATATATATATAACATTAAAAATACTATTATTAACTTTATTTTTTTAACTCCTAAAGACTTTTGTTTGAAATGGAATAGTAAATGAGACTTTCTTTCACAATAACCATTTTGAGCTGAAGGCTTTAGTTTTCTTTTATGATTAAGTTGGTTGCAAAAAGTTATCGAATAGTGACATTTGTTCGACAAGCCCCAATACTTATCCGACACTGCAAAATATATGTCTGAATTTTTTTTGGCTGAACAAGGTTTAGAAAATATTGGGACACAAGAAGTTAAAAAATATATATAAATAAATATTCAACCCTAATAATACATCATATTCTAAGTCGTCTCCTCTCTCATCATGTCAAAGCTCCCTTTGACATTCATCAAAATCATGCATATTCAAAGTACACAATAGTGTTTGAAGTTGAGCATCGATTTTCACCTTTTTTCTGTCAACGCCAAGCGTAAAAGGTCCATCATACATTCGTAGAAGTTTAGTATTGTAGCTCTCTTTTGCGCTTCAAAGCTGAACTTATTGGTGGAATAATAACTTCGATGGTTGGTTATTGTGTCCACGCTAGATTTTGAAATATTTCTATCTAAATGATCTGATAAGTCATTTGAATAATAACCCTTAAAGGTAGAAATATTACATTAAAATGGATCAAATCATCTAGATGTGAAAAATATTTTAAATTTATGGGTTTGCATGACTAAAGGTTTCTCCCCTACCTTATGGCTATAAAATAGCGTTTATATTATTATGAAGCTTGGTTTCAAGCCCTAATAGTAATTACATCTCAAGAGTTGCGAATACCTTACTACAGGAATTTAGCTTATTACCGACGGTCAAATACCGTCGGTAGGAATGTAAAATTCGTTGGTAATATATAGTGGTGACTAAATTGATATAGCAAAAACGCTTCTCGATAATCAAATTACTGATGGATTTAGTGACAGTTTAACTGACAGGTATCCGATGTGCCATAACCATTGCTAGATATCTAAAAACATGTTATATTTAACCGTAGCTTGATCGTTGGTTATATAACCGACACATATGTCCACAAAAAATATGTTGCACTTTTGTTGGAAAAGTATGATGTTCTATCAGTAAAACATGTTATGTTTAATCGTAGCTTAACCGTCGGTTATATAACTGACGCATATATTCGTAGGAAAAGCATTGCACTTTCGTCGGAAAAGTGTCGCAGTTCTGTCTGTAAAATGTCAGACAACGGTCAGTTAACCGTCAGAATATATTGATGGTTTTATTCATATAAAATGTGCATCTCTTTGTCTAGATACTGCTTATTCGATAGCCCATTATAAAATTGTCAGCATATAATCAAGGGGTTGTAAAACCACCGGTAAGCTGTCGAAAACCTGTACTATAAAAAAAACTCTTTCAATGCTACAATCTACACACCCGCAATTGTAACGGCCCAATCAAAACATAGCACAACACCGAAACTAATTAACACATAAATCATATACAGGAAAAAAAGGAAAAAAACAATTGAACTAAATTACATGAAATGTACAATTATACAACAAAAATAATATTTGCTAACAATAAATTGTTTAACATACAAACAAACAAAAATAGTCCCCCTACTCATCCTCCTCATCCTCTCATGTCCTCCCCTCATTAGCGTCATCCTCATCCTCATCTTGAGCTAACTCATCCCTTTTCGCAGTTCAGAACATATCACCACTTTGATCTCTGCTCTCATCTTCAATCTTAGGTAGGCTAACTAGGCAACAACCTCAACAACAACCTAATGATCCATGTCATCTTCTTATGTAATGGAAGTAGATGCACCGAATGTGCTAGAGGCCAAGCAAGTATCATAGGTCGGCGCCTTGGACACCAACCCGTAGACCCTACCCTTGTTCTTTCTTCCTACAACCTACCTCCAGATGTCGTACTCAGAAGGATCATGAGCAGTGCCTGACCCACAACCCAACCTCTGAGATCGACTCTCCTTGAGTCTATAGAAGGTATCCTACAGAACATATGATTAACAAAAGTGAGACTAAATAAATTTTGTTATTTAATTGAAATTTATATTTATTAATCTTGTTAATTACCTGGGTCGCACGACATCTGTTGTCCACCTAAGACAGATCGGACTATCGCCTATCGGTGCGCTCGTGTAACTCTGCAACACTTGGCTCCTGTCCTTTCTCCATCGATTGTCAGTGTAATGGAATAGTTAGCATACATCTAATGTAATGTAAAGTAAGATTTATTTCCAAAAAAAAAAGTTATATCAGCCTCCTCTTGTACTCCATTGGTGAGAGCGCTCCACCAATGTCCTTCGAGGCCTTCATGCCTCCGTAGTCAGAGCGGCAATTCTGCTTTCCCTACTCCTTTTTCTTCTTCTGATACTCTAGAGAGTCCCATGCCCTGAGTAGTGCGACAAACACATCCTCACAGAGCTACAAAGGTCGCTCACTTGCTGACATATATTGCCGAACTGTTCGCGCAAACTATCACTAGCCTTGTGCTTGAAGTTCTTATAGATTTGTGTCTCCTCCTCGATGGGTCAGAACCATTATTTCTATAAATTGAATTAGAAATGGTTAGATTCATAAAAATAAATATATAAGTATAGTTACTTTGTTCGAGTTTTACCTTAAACTTCTCAAACCACATATACCAAACTATTATCGGGATCTCCCTCCAAGATAATTACGGGTGGTCATATTTGCTCTGAATTATGTCTCTGATGGAATGGATGGCCTATATGGGGGGACTAAATCTGAAAATAACATATGATTGGTTCTTTACTAAATTTAAAAAAAAATTAAGGCAATAATATTAGTATTAAATTAAAACTTATGTGTTACCCACTGCCCAGAGATGATGATAGCTACTTGTGGTGCTCGAATTGGATGTTGCATCAATAGCAGTTGATGCAGACGATGTTGGTGTTTTCATGGTCATGGTTGGTGGTTATGGTGGTTTCATGTTCGCGACTGTGCCAATGGTGGTGTCATGTTCGCGACTGTGCCAGTGGTGGTGTCATGGCTGTTGGCGCTAGTGGTGTCATGGCTGGTGGCGGTAGTGGTCTCGTGGTCATGACTGACGGAGGCGCTGATTTGGTGGTTGGGACTTGAGGTGGATTGGGTGTGGTGGTCTCTGTACCACTGCATCGATGACCTCTTCTGTTGATAGACTTCCGCAAGGTGGAATGTCCCCTGATAGAAGAGACTGCTCCTGCCCTCCCACCAGAAGTTATCTACAAGAACGAGATTAAATTTAATTAGTGCTTCAACATACTTCTAAAGATGAAAGTACAATAAGACATATTAAAAAGAAAGGGCAACAGTAAATTGCATGCAATTTATAGCTACAAAAACTGAAAACCTAAGACTATGTATTAAACGAAAGGGAAAACTGTAAAGTGCAATTTACAAACTACTGAAACTAAATAACATAGTACTAAGTAAAATCAAAATAAAACTTACATATTTTAATTAACATCCTATGATGAGTCACTTGAGGATTTAGTTAAATTACTTCACCCAAACCATCACCAGAACCTTGTCATTGTTATCAATTTCTTCATTTTCGTTATTATCATCCACAAAATTTACATCTTCATCGATACCATTTAAGTGGAATGTATGAATCTGTCGTTCATATTTCCTGATGAGCAAGTTCAATTGAATTCTGAATTTCAATAGTCATTGTAGGTTTACTGGCTATGATTACTATACAATCAACTTTGTCTCTTATTCTATGGGGATTTGGAAGATAAAGTAATTTGCTTGAGTTACTAAAATGATCGGATCAACTTCATCGTAGCTTCTGTTCAATTTTACTTATACAATATTATATGGTCGGATAACCCTTGTTCCACGATTACGAACATGATCGGACGAATCACAATTGAATGAGAATACACTCCCACTAATAGATCCAGGATAAGATAGTTTATTATGTCGAGAATTCCATAATAATCTCATAGTTTATTAATGTTGATAACTGCTAGCATGTACTGTAGTTATGCTATTGCAAATAACCCATATCATAAAACTGTCACTAGACCGTAAGAAAAATAACATATTTTTTTGAGGCAAATTAGGTCGTCGGTTTTGCCTTCGATTTTGGAGTTTCTTTTTCTGTAGTGCGATAACTCCATGTGCGAAGTGCAGTCTTCTCACAAAATTTGTTGTGCAACTTTTAATAATTCAAAAAATTATTGTTTCTCACTGTTCGGTTCTTGATCATCATCAAGCACACTCCCAATAAAATGAGATATGTTGACATCACCAATCATTTCCTCATGCACATCAAAATCATAGACCATTGGAGGGGTATAATTTGATGAGGCTCCAATGTGATCATACTAACAACTGGTTCCAACACACCGTGTGAAGTTTAATACCAATAATCGGGCTTAAATTTCCTAAAGTATAGTTCCAACTTCACTTCATCGGGCGTCAGGTAAGCTTGATTCTTGCACTTTGCACAGAAGCATTAGAACCAGCTTTCTGAAAGGTAAATAGGGAGTTGCGATGTCGCATACATGAATTCCTCAATACCAGTCAAAAACTCACCAGTAAGTCATTTTCTTCCTGGGTAAAATATGTTATACATCCATGATCTTATGTTTTGAATATCTATCTGCATCATAGATGTAACTCTATAGATTAGTACAATTAGATATAGGTCGTTCGGACAATACGAATCTTAGTGATTTACTAAATCCTGAATTTAGAGCCGAAATACGTGAAATTTGGATTTACAGTCAGAATTGCAGTATAGCATGTTTGTTAAAATCCTGCCTTAAATCTGTTCTTAGACAACCCATATTTGTCTGCCACCTAAATATTTCATTTAAAAAAAAACACACACACACACACAACACCAAAGCAGTGCATAGCCAATACAAACCCTTTTAGGAATTTACATGCATAAGACAAAATTCTTATATATGTACATATCTCACATCTTAATTTCTATATTTAGACACATAGCACTCAAATTCTTACTATTTTTTGGGGCATTTACAAGACATCACAAAATTCTTATGCATTTACATATCTCACACCTAAACTTTTAGATTTTGAGACATAACACTCAAATCTTTTTATCACATTAAAAATAACACTAACACCACCTACACAAAGCCTAAGCAATGTAATCAATCAAATCTTTTTTGGGGCATTTACATACATAGCACAGTTTTTTTTCATGTATTTATGTATCTCAGATCTAAACTTTTATATTTAGACACATAACACTCAAATCTTTAATATCACATCAAAAATAGCACTAACACTACCTAAACTCGAAACCTAAGTAGTATACTGCTAAAATAAAAATTATTAGGGCAGTCACATACATAGCACAAAATTCTTACGTATTTACATATCTCACACTTAAGCTTTTTAGACATAGAACACTCGAATCCTCAAATTTTTTTGGAGCATTTACATACAAGACACTAAACTCTCATGTATTTATGTATCTCACACCTATACTCTTTAGACACTAACACTCGAATATTCAAAATTTTATGGGCCTTTTACATACATAGTACAAAATTCTTATGCATTTATATTTCTTACACCAAAGATTTTATATTTAGGCACATATCAGTCAAATCTTTCAAATTTTTCTAGGTCATTTGAATACGTAGCACAAAATTCTTATGTATTTACATACTCACATCTATACTTTTATATTTATGCACATTACGTTCAAATCTTTAAAATAATATGAAATTAACATTAACAACACATAAGAAACCATCTATATTCATATCTAACACTGAAACCGTCTAATCCCTATGCATTGCACATCTAACAAAGAAGTCTGAAAATAACATGAAAGCATGTGTCGAATGAAAAAAAAAATGAAGCTTGGAGGTTACAGAAGGATTCTCACATTGGACAAAGAATGAGCAATCAAAATGAGCTGAAAATGCTAGAAACCAAGATGGGACACTGAGGATAATTGGAGGGGAGAAAGTTGTGATCGAGAGAAGAAAGGAGAAAACCTCAGTTGCGGCTCAGTTGGTGAGTTTTTAGGGCATTAATATCCACAAATTCTGACACTAATAAGTAATGATTAGCGTCGACTGCTTCCAACGCTACAACGTCTATTTAGGGTTTGTTTGGGGCAGCTGCAGCTTATCCAACTTATTCAGATAAGCTGCTTATTCTGATAATCCGTCGATGCGCAGTTGATCCGGATAAGTTCGTCCGTCCGTTTAGTTTAATGCTGGAAAACAGTCGATTGCAGTAGCTTTCGTGATAAATAACTATTATGCCCCTGAAATGAATAAGCTGTTTAACCGTTTGGTTTCTGTGATTTAATAACGGCTTATCTGCAGCTGTTTGTAGAAAAAAAAACTGTTTCTACTCTTCTTTATTGCTAAAATTATTTTAAAATATAAAATCTTATTTTCAAATAAAAAATCGTATTTTAAAATATAAAATCTTATTTTCAAACTTACAAGGAATCCATTCAATTTCTATTCATTTCAAGCTTTAATGATGGTCAAGTAATGCTTATTATAAATATCCATATTTGAACCTTAATGCTATATAAGACTCCTCTATCTAATCCAAAATCAAAAAATAAATTTCAAATACACTTAAAATTAAAAATTAACGGCAAAACAATCATTTTATAAATTAATTACAAACACAACAACTCTTATTTCAATTCTAGATGCGTGAGGGATGAGATGGCTGACAAAGAAGATGGCAGAAACTGTAGTTTATTTCTCTCCGAGAAGAAGTTCTTAGAAACGAAGAAAGATCACGCGGCCCCATCATCCCTTATTTCTCGCCACCGACAAGCAAAGTATCCCAGTCACTTCCTTGCTCGGATAGAAATTCGACAAAAAAGGATCACGCGGGGGAGTCGCAATTCGATCCATTGGAGCTAACTGGAACAACGATGCTTGAACCCAAGTTAAGAACGGCTAGGGCACGGGAGTTGCGAACCATAACGAGGACAGGGAGATGCGAACGACAGGCAGGGCAAGGGAGTAATAACGCGAAGGAAAATGCGTACCGCGGGGGTCATCCTGCGGGCTGCTTCTTTCACAAATACAAAACTCTATTTTTGATTAAGTTGATGAAAAGCGCGAAACAAACAGTGCGGCGGCGTTATAAGCTGCCCCAAACAGAACTCTTAATGTCGCCAGTTCCACGAAACTCTCATCCGCATAGATAATTTCATCCCTGAAACCTCACGCGATGCTAAAGAAACACAAATCTGAAATAAATTTTTTGTGGATAGTATGCCCAACGTGAATTTCCAATGCTAATTTGACATTTACTTGTAGCGTGGAGTGAGTTGTGAGAGCTGTGATAGAGAGAAAAAAAAAAGAGGGGAGGGATTGGAGATCTGTATAGTTCGAGAGGAGGCTTGAGAAGTATAGTTGCAGTTTTGGGTGGAGTGGAGGCTTGAGGAGTCTCGCGGGAAGGGAGAGCTGGGAATTGGAGTTGGAGAGGGAGCATGATGAGGCTGTCTTGCTCTGTTAGAGGAGAATATTGGAGAGAGATGGTTGGGTTCACGCTTTTTTTTTTGTGGAGAAAGGTGGGAGTGGGAATTTCGTTTTGGCTCGTGGGATAGAGGAAGGCTTGGTTAGGAGATAAGATGGGTAGGAGTTTTTTGGAAATTTAATTTTTTGCCCCGCTTCAAATTTAGTTTTTAACTTATATGTAATGACAATTTAGTTTTTTGCTCCTCCTTTCTGAAATATCATCTTGTTCTTTGTTGCCCAAAACCCCTCTCACGTTCGGTCCAGGGGGTACTTCCATCCCTGTCCTTGGATGAGGGTACATGATGGGATTTATGATGGCATGAATTCAAGGCGTGTGTTACCATGCACGTAATGGGTTATCAAGTCTTTTAGGTGTGATTTAGGCTGAGGGTTTTCATAATTTGGGCTTTAGCATAGGATTTAATTCAATTTTGGTTTAATTCAA
This sequence comes from Papilionanthe hookeriana x Papilionanthe teres, assembly GCA_022702705.1. Classification (NCBI taxonomy): domain Eukaryota; kingdom Viridiplantae; phylum Streptophyta; class Magnoliopsida; order Asparagales; family Orchidaceae; genus Papilionanthe; species Papilionanthe hookeriana x Papilionanthe teres. The sequence continues at coordinate 16,946,021 of CM040421.1, read as the reverse complement.
CTCTTTAAAATTTAGGTAGATTTGAATTATATTTATTTTATTTTATTTTATTTGTTTTAAATTATATTTAAGTTTATGTTTAAAGTTTTTATGTTAGATATATTTACATACATACCACCTAACTAGCATGCACGAAGTGGTATCCATGTAAAACTTTTTTAATTTCATGTGTTTCAATTATTCTCTTTTTTAAAAAATTAATATTTATATTACATTATTATTTGTGCTTTAAGTTTCAAGTTTTAGTTCATTTAGATTTTAATTTTTCTTCTTCTTCTTCTTCTTCTTCTTCTTCTTCTTCTTCTTCTTCTTCTTTCAAACTATCATTGCCTCAACACACCCCTCAATGAAATCCAATTCGGGTGTAAACAGGCTCATTTGAACGGTTTCAATAATTCGGACCCACTAACGCGATCCATTTCGTGAGATGACTCTCCAAACAAAACTTTTTACTCTGGAGAAAATTTCTGGCATGAAAACCCAAATGGCACAAATTCATGTAAAAATTTTGTCAAAACACAGTCAAACTCATAGTATGCGCTTCCAGACATGTCCACGAATTAGATGTAGCTTACAAAACTGAACTTCAAGCACTAAAAGGAGTTGGAGAGCCCACAATAATCTGTGCTTGTTTTTAGGTGTTAAATTCAGTCCAGTTCAATTTGAGTTTCAATTTAGGTCCGTTTTATCGGATTTAGGTTCATTGTCATTATAATTATTATTTTAGTTTCAAGTCAAGCCCAAATGGGAGATCCGAGGAAGACTAAAGTCTTTAGGGTTAAAGCGCTGCTTAAGGCACTTTCAACCTATGGGAACTCAACTTGGATTTCCATGACTCAGCTTCAACCGCTCAACCTAAGGTTAAATGATTGAAGCCAAGTGTATGAAACAACAAGGAGTAAACAGATGTTTGAAATTCTATTTAGGTATTGGTTCCACCACTAGTTCTCAATGAGACCCTCTAAAGAGACCCTATGGCTTGATCCTAAGCAGTTAGAAAGAAGAAGAAGAAGGACCTTATATAAAAATGAGGTCAACACTCACACAAAAGAAATGAAAAATTGGAAACATGGGTTTGAAACGATCTTCATTAGAATTCAGCCTTATCGAATGACTAGCTTTAATACCAACTCGCAACCTACCATAGATTAGGTTCCCTTAATATATTCCTAGAACTTGGTGAGCTTGTCAATTACATTAGAAATTTTGTCCTTCAATTTAACCACCTCTTATTTTAGCTTGCATGAGCATATGTTAGTTCAACACACTCATGCAATAAAATACCACATGTCAAATTTTAACCTTCTTAAAGGCATTCAACATTAAGGAAAGCTCCTCCATCCACCTCGCCTCCTCAACACCCAAATTCTTTAAGGGCAATGCAAGGGTCTTGCTAGGAATCACTATTAGAGAGTCCTTGACCCACTTTTAATATGTATGCAATTTATGTTTATAGCAACGGTACCAAAAACTTGATCCCGCTTTAAATATAGATATATGATTTAAGGTATAATGTGGATTCTACGCAAGTATACGTATCGTATCAAGTAATATAGGGCTCTAGTAGAGTCCTAGTTATCGATCCCACATGGAAGTTTTTAACAGATTTGCCAGCTAAATTAAAAGGAATTACTTACGAATAAAGTGAACGGAAATTCAAAGTAATTAAAATAAACTAAAGTAAATTAATGCTTGAAATAAGTTGATTTAAATAATTCAGAAAAAGTATCCTTCTTCTTGTTTTTAGAAAATTAAGTGAATGATGAATTTAAATAGAATTTAAATTGTATTGTGACAAATAGGAGCATTTCTATTCTTTACCCTTTGGTCCAGGTGCAAAGAACATTGACTGATCCTATGTTTGATTACTGAATCTGCGGCTAAGTCTGGAGGATATCGGCCGCCACTTCGAGCTCCCACGTTCCCCTCAGCCGAGGGCTAACATCTACACTTCGACTTCGAAACAAGTAGGACCGAACCGAGTATTTTAGTACGTCGACTAAAATATGCAATTCTACGTCCGATAATTAATATTTCCCAATTTATTTGCACCCGCCTTCCAAGGCTTTTGACTTCCCGAATATTGGATGTAATTTTTACTATAGTTGATAATTCAACATATTTTAACTACTCAATCGGCCGGATTGAAAGTAAATTAAGTTTTAAGTAAAAATTATCACAATTTATTTATATTATATTAGGTGCTTCTATTTAATTTCATCAATCCGCATAATTTTCATAAACAAGGAGAAAGACTAAGAAAACTACTCGAATGCATGGGAATAAAACAAAGCATGGATTTCATTTAAAGTAACAATAAACAAAGATACTTATCTTAATTTCCTCACTGACGTACTCTGCAAGTTCCTTTGACTTTTCCTCCTAAGTACAATGAAACTAAATAAGCACTCAACTAATGAACTCACTAAACACACTCAAACTCACTAAATTAGACACACACAAATGACACTTAAGACAATAGAAAGAGACAATAAACAGAGACACTAAATCACTAGAATTCGGCCTCTATTTATAGAGGTAAGTAAATGTTCAAGGAGTGCTTAAACACCTCTTCAAAAAGTGTCCAGGTTCAATGTATATGCATTTTGAACTGTCTCGCCGTCGGCGGGAAACGACCTAGCCGTCAGAGAGGTTTCTAGAAGGTCTTCAAACCACGCGATCTCGCTGTCGGAGGGCTCGGGCTCGCTGTCGGCGAGGTAGTTATAATTCCTTCAGAAATTCTCCTCACGATCTCGCCGTAGGCGGTCTCGATCTCGTCGTCGGCGACTTAGTTTAATTTGTATGAATTTCCTCCTTTTTGATCCAAATTTGCTCCATTTCATGTTTTTTGCTTCCATCACTTATAAATCTTTATTGCTGCAATAAAATAAAGAAAATAAATTTCTTTAAAGTGCAATTTCATAAAAAATAGATATGAATTTCTTGATGTATTTTTCACGTGATCAAAATCCCCTAAACTTAATTATTACTCGTCCTCAAGTAATTTTAATACTAAATAAAAATAATGGTTTCTATAATAGAATTTTTCAACTCAGATAATATGAATTAAATTTAAATAATATTATAATAAAGTTAAATATAAATATTTTTGAGTAATTAAATTAACTTTATAGATATAAGATTACTTAGTTATCGAGTCTAAGATTTCTAGCTTTCTATTTATTTCAGGAATGACTATATTAAAAATAGTAAATTACTTAAGATATTTAGATGATAGAAATTTCAAGAAAACACTATTTAGTAAAATACTAATCCATAAATATAAGTTTATAAATATAATTAAGTTTTACTCTTTAGGTTGATTCCATTGAAGCCAATTTTTGATAAGGCATCTCCTCAAGCTTCTCCTCACTTATATTTTTCTTTTCTTTTCTTTTCTTTTTTTTTTTCTTTTCTCTTTTCTTTTTCAAGTGAGGATTACTGTATCTGGATAGCCTATTAATAATTTTGAACTTCAATTTCTCTTCCTAAGTTTGAAACTTAAAATATTTCTTTGCTTATATATATTTCATAGCACTTTACTTCATTGAGTTTCTATCCTTTCTTTTTCACTTAAATACTTAAGAATTTTCAATTTTTAGAATATAGTTTCCCTTACTTTAAATAGTTTACTATATTCTTATTCCTTTTAACCAAATATCTTATTCCATTAATTAATTGAATTACTAGAAATATTTTCTTTAACTTTATATAATAATTAAATAAAGTAACTCATGTTTATTGAATTCAAAATTACTATAGAAAATCATTTAATAATAATTTTTAAAAATAGAAATTGAGAACAATTTTAATAATTAAATTTGTATTTTTACCTTCCCCCAAACTTAAAGTTTTCTATCTATACTATATAGTGAAAAAGGGAAAGTATATAAATAAAATTCATCATACCTTTGAGCTTTAGGTATTTCTTTTCTTTGAAATTTTTGCAGGCTTTTTCATTACTTACAGAACCTGTACTGTTAGTATTCTTCCATACATATATAATATTTAAAAGAAAGTGCAGGGATGGAAATTTTAAAATAAGTATCAAACATAACAATTGAAAAACTTAATCTATTACTACACATACATTTAAAACTTAAACAATACATTAAAGAAAGACTAACATCTTATATATATAAAAATTTGCAACTAATTTAACACACATAAGAAATCTAATATCATGGCTAAAGCAAAAAAACAAACATACTAAGTCCAAAGTCCACAAAGAGTACTGAAATATTACACACATAATAATAAAGTTTACAAAACAATAAATCTAAACAAACTAAATAAACTGAACAAAAGCTCTAATCTTCTATATTAAAATCCCAAACTATGTCATCTCCCTGATCTCTAGGCTGAGAAGGCTGAGCAGGCTGGTACTGTGAATAACAGGGGCACTCAGGAAAGACAACATCTAAATCACCACTCCTATATCGACGCTCATCTTCATAGTATGCAATCTCGTACTCTGAATGTCGCTGGAGATATTCGCTATCATAATCGTGTCTTCTCTCTAAGCCTCCGATCCTTTGATCTATATGCTCAAATCTTTTTTCCATATTTTCTCCAAATAACTCAAAACTCTTTCTACTCAGGGTTAATTCATTCATCAGATCTTGAAGGGTAGGAGTGGTATACTGAGGGGGTGGTTCATAACTAGTAGAGGGTATATCTCTACTTGAAGAAGGTACATAATCCCTTGTCCCAGATCTCCATCCTTCGTGGGATTCATATTTCTTTATATTAGCCTGAGTAAGGGGTTTCATAGGTTCAATCCATTCTTCATCATCTCTTGCCTCTACCCCAGATAATTGGCAAAGTGCATAGATAAGACCAGGATGTCCTAGTCCTCCACTTTCATTTATAGCGAGCTGGCTAATATGTTTTTATATATAATATTTCCCACATTAATACTCTTCCGGTTCCGAATACGAAATTCGGAACCGGTTCTATCTCTTGTTACCTCACTATGGTGGTAGGTAGGTAACAAAGTAGAACAAATAAAATAATGTCGAAGCTTTAGATGTTGCATTTAGCATAGAAGAAGGAAGTTTACCCATTCCCGCCGCTTTATCTTCCGGAATCCTTTCCCATCGGTGAGAAAGTCAATCACCTCTTCCAAGTGGTCCTTCCATAGTTCCAAAAGTTTCATACTCGGCTGGTGTAGGTGTCTCGTACTTCATAATAAGCGTTTATTCTAACAGACGTTGAAATCTACAAAAATCCTCTAACCTTAACCGGTGCATCTTCGACTCGTGTTAAATTTGTATAAAATTCCTTCACCACTTCCACGACGGCTCCGTTGGTCACGTAGCGAAGTTTTCCCATCCTCGCTCCTTTATAACGCGTTCCACTTCTCCTCCTGGATTCTTGAAAACTCGATCTTGAATGCATTTTTTGCTTGAATGTTTTGAAAATATCGAGTTTGTGCTCTTGCATTAATGAATCGAGTTTCATCATAATCTATTCGTCGCTTTTGTCGTGGAGCCATTTCTAGATTTGTGAAATTTGCAAAAAATTTAACTAAACTCCAAAATATTACTAAGAAGGCTTCCTACAACAACTAAAATCCATTTAAATCAATTTCTATGAAATTCTTCCAAGTATTTTCTTCACATTTCAAAATTTTTCAAAATATCCTAATGTAGAAGAAATTCATGGTGAAAATAAAAAAATTTTGCATAGGAGTGAAGCTTTTACCAAGGGAAGATGAAATCCGGTGTCAAAAAGTGTTGAAATCGCTTCAAATCCGAGATCTCTCAAGCCCTAGGTCGGTTTTTTCAAAAATTTGAGGAAGGGGATGATGAATAGTGTCGGTTGACTGGTCAAATATAGGTCTTTTCACGTTCTCGCTATCAGCGAGATTTTTCTCGCCGTCGACGAGCTAATTAATTTCATAAGGCAAAAGTTTCGGGAAAAATCCGCCGTCGGCGAAGCTCGGTTTCGTTGTCGGCGGGATTTCTCGTCGTCGGCGAGATAATTCTCGCCGTCGGCGAGCTCCCAAAAATTTTAATTTTTTGAAATTCGTCAATCATTTTCAACCTCGAATTGCCCTTAATCAATCTTCCGATCACTTAATTTAATAATAATACGAAGATTAGATACTTATACTCACAAAAAGTCACACAACACAAACAATATAACTTTATATATGAAATCCATGAAACTTACAATTTTCACACTAACAACTTCACACATACTTAACTTAAATGTTCAAATCCATAATACTCAGCATCGTAATCCAAACCACAACACTCTAAATGCTGAGACATAACAATTTACATAAAATCTCATCAATTTTTAGATGATCAAATCAAACTTCGACTCATAATAAAACCTAACTCTAAATCAAACACACATATATATACAAATACAACAAAAACATAGAAATCTTTCCTAATCTTCAGTGTCTGAACTAACATCTTCTCTGATATTTTTGATGCAACGCAGTGCACAAATAAATTGTAGAAATGCTCGAAAGAGAATTGCTGCAGTAGATTCTTCATTACTCCATCCTTTCGTCTTAGTAGATGAATAAAATCGGCCTCCGGATGTCCAATGATGATCAAAGTGCTCCTTCATTCTCCAATCAATATGATCAAACATATCGGAGATATTGTCAATGGAATTCATCACATTTTGCAATTCTTTCTCCAATCCTTTAATCTTCTTCGAATGAAATTAGTCTTATCGGTAAAGGGCCTTGCTAAAGAATTGTTCCGTGATGCTCCGTCGAAATAACGGTAATCTCATCATTGTTATCCAAAGTGGGAAACATATCGAGTAGGATCCGGGGGTTTCCATGGTAAAAGTACTTTTTCCCAAGCCTCATAAGATACTTGGTACCGATCGCATAAAGCAAATATAGTAGATGGGTGTCCAAGTCCATGCACCGACCCATGCACAATTAATCCCAATGCGTACTTTACTATTATTGATCCAACATCGATAGGTAATCCAATTTGAATACAGTAGTTTAAAATAGCGCATTCCTTTGAAACTTTATTTACTCTCATGGTAGGTAATAATTTTGATGATATAAAGAAATGCCAGTGCTTTGAGACAGGGTTAAGAAGTGATGCAGAAAAACTGACATACCCGTCTTCTCGTAACTCCCAATCTTCCGGTTCGTCTGTTAGGTATCTGTAGATCTCGTTCATATTGTATCTTGAAGGCACAAAGTTGGAATAATGATAAACAGAGGTATTTTCTATATAAAACAATTCATTTACCCTTGAAGGAGTAAATGTTACCCATCTTCCTCTGACATAGACATTTCCATTGTTGATCGCATGTAAATTAGAGTAAAACTCTTTAACTACTGGTATAACTACAACGTATGTCGTATAACAAAATACCTCCCAATGCCGCTGTGCGATCATTTCTTCGATTTTTGTAGTAGAATTCTATACTCCTCTATTAACGAATCCTCTTTCTTTAATAAGTCTTCTCTTCATCAAGCCTTTGTTGAAGATTCGCTGTGCCTCCGAATTGACGAATTTTCTCAAGTTGAAAACTTCAGTTTTTGTGGTTTCTAAGAATTTGGAGGCCATTTTGGATGGAAATGATTGGTCTCTAGTCGTTCCTAAGGAAGAAAATGGTGTAAAATCGGATTTGGAATAATTTCTTACGAAGGAATGGCATAGATCCGTCCAAAACCGCACGAAAAATCTTTAAGAAACCAAATTTTCAACTGCCTCGCCGTCGGCGGGAAGTTCCTCTCCGTCGACGACTTAGTTATAAAACTGAATGAAGTAATGGTCCACAATCTCGTTGTCAGCGGGCTCGAGCTCGCTGTCGGCGAGATTCGTAAAAATCGCCCATTTTTGCTCTGGTCCGAATATTTTCTAATCTCATCCAATAGGTTCAACTTTGTGATGATTCTAATTAAAAATTTGAGTAGTAAGATTTGTTTTAATAATATAGACTCACTAATTTGCAGATAATTAAAATAAAAGACTACTATGGGTTGCCTCCGATAAAGCGCTTGGTTTAACTTCGTCAGTCCGACCTAATTTAGTTAGTGTTCAGGTTGACTAAGCATTAAAACCTCTTTAAAATTTGGTCTTCTACCTTCGAAATATGGTTTTAATCTATGTCCGTTTACTTTAAATCTATGTCCTGTTTTTGGATCTTCAATTTCTATAGTTCCATATGAAAATATTTGAGTAATGGTGAAAGGTCCTAACCATCGAGATTTCAATTTCCCGAGAAATAATTTCAATCTAGTATTATAAAGCAAAACTTCTTGTCCCGGTTCAAAATTTCTCTGATTAATCTTCCGATCATACCATAATTTCATTCTTTCTTTATAAATCCTATCATTATCATATGATTCGTTTCTTTGTTCTTCCAATTCATTTAATTGCAACAATCTCTTCTCACCAGCTTCTTTCATATTATAATTAAATTCTTTAATCGCCCAATATGCTTTATGTTCTAATTCAACTGGTAAGTGACAAGTTTTTCCATATATAAGCCTGTAAGGAGTCATTCCAATCAGAGTTTTATAAGCAGTCCTATATTCCTATAATGCAGTATCTAGTCTTATAGACCAGTCTGATCTATTAAGATTTACAGACTTTTCTAATATACGCTTAATCTCTCAATTAGAAACTTCAGCTAATTCACTAGTTTGTGGATGATAAGCAGTTGATATCTTATGCATAATATTATACTTTTCTACTAGTTTGTGAATATATTTGTTTCTAAAATGAGTTCCTCCGTCAGTGATAATCACTCTCGGCATTCCAAATCTAGTAAAAATATTTTTCATTAAAAATTTTGAAACACTTTTAGCATCACACCTAGATAAAGCTTGTGCTTCAATCCATTTGGAAACATAATCAACAACTACTAATATATATGAGTTTCCAAATGACGGAATAAAAGGTCCCATGAAATCTAATCCCCAAACATAAAAAATTTCAACTTCTAATATAAAATTCAGAGGCATTTCATTTTTTCTTGATATGTTTCCTACTCTTTGGCATTTATCGCAGGTTTTTATATATCTATATACATCTCTAAATAGAGTAGGCAGGTAGAATCCGTATCGTAGAATTTTATATGCGGTTTTATCCGTCTCAAAATGTCCTCCAAAATTAGAGTCATGACATTTTTGAATAATTAGTTCAATTTCTTCATAAGGCACGCATCTTCTAATAATTAGATCCTTACATTGCTTATATAAGTATGGTTCATCCCAAAAGTATGATTTAGTATCGTGAATGAATTTTTGTTGTTGTTGCAAAGTTAACATAGGTGGTAAAATGTCACTTACAATATAATTTACTATATCAGCATACCAAGGTATTTTCAACTCATTAATATTATAAAGTTGTTCATCAGGAAAACTGTCTAAAATTTCATTATCAATATTAGATAATTCATGATTTTCTAATCTTGATAAATGATCGACAATTTGATTATCGTTCCCTTTTTGTTAATTATCTCAAAATCAAATTCTTGCATTAATAATATCCATCTAATTAATCTTGGTTTAGAATCTTTCTTTTGCATTAAATATTTTATAGCAGAATGATCAATATGCACAATACATTTAGTTCCTATTAGATAATGCCAAAATTTATTAAAAGCATATACAACTGCTAATAATTCTCTTTCGAGAATCGTATAATTTATTTCAGACATCATTTAGAATTTTACTAGCATAATATATAACTTTGAAAATCTTATCATATCTTCGCCAAGAACTGCTCCTATAAGCATAATCACTAGCATCACACATAAGCTCAAATGGTTTCTCCCAATAAGGTGAAACTATTATAGAGTCTTGTAATTAATTTATCTTTTAATAATTCGAAAGCATTCGAGCATTCGGTTATAAATTCAAATTTCTTGTCCTTTTCAAGAAGTTGGCATAGAGGTTTAGTAATTTTTGAAAAATCTTTAATATAACGCCTGTAAAATCTAGCATGTCCAAGAAAACTTCTTACCCCTTTTACCGTAGTTAGAGGTGGTAATTTAGCTATAACTTGAATTTTTGCAGGGTCTACTTCCATGCCTTTTTCTGAAATTTTATGCCCTAATACAATGTCGTATCGTAACTATAAATTGACATTTCTCCCAATTAAGAACTAAATTAGTTTTCTCACATACTTCAAATACTTTTTCAAGATGATTTAAGCATGTGTCAAATGTTGTTCCAAATACAGAGAAATCATCCATAAATACTTCTATTCCATTATCAATTAATTCACTAAATATATACATCATACATCTTTGGAATGTTGCAGGTGCATCACATAATCCAAAAGGCATTCTTCGAAAAGCGAAAGTTCCATAAGGACTAGTAAATGTAGTTTTATCTTGATCCTCAGGAGCAATTTGTATTTGATGATAACCGGTATATCCATCTAAGAAACAAAAATACTTATGTCCTGCTAATCTATCTAACATCTGGTCTAAAAATGGTAAAGGGAAGTGATCTTTTCTAGTGGCTTTGTTTAATTTTCTATAATCAATATATATTCGCCATCCAGTAACTTGTCTTATAGGGATAAGATCATTATTTTCATTAGCTTTGACAGTCACCCCTCCTTTTTTAGGTACATAATGAATTGGGCTTACCTAAGCATCGTCGTAAATAGGATATATGATACCATTATCTAACCATTTTAAAATTTCTTTCTTGACTACTTCTTTCATTATCGGATTTAATCTCCTTTGTGGATCTGCTTTAGGTTTATGTTCATTATCTAAAATAATTATATGCATACAGATTGAAGGACTAATTCCTTTAATATATGCTAATGTCCAACAAAAAATTTTCTTATATTTTTTTAACGTATCTAAAAGTTTTTGTTCTTGAGATTCATTTAATTCAGATGAAATAATAACTGGCAGAGTTGAAGAATTACCTAAGTAAGCATACTTTAAATGATTAGGTAACATTTTTAACTCAAGTTCAGGAGGTTTAATAATTGATGAAACTATATTTTTTTTAGTATTTTCTGTGTTATCCAAAAATTCAAATTTTTCTTGAATATAATCTAATTCTTCATTTATCTCAGATTTTTCAATTAATTCAATATTTTCTTTTTCTAATTTTTCTTCATAATATTCTTTAAAATGTTCTTTTTGTAAATGATCAAGTACTTCCATTCGAAAACACTCATCATCTTTTTCTAGCGCGAGATATTTCATTGATTTAGCAATATTAAAAGTTACTTTTTGGTCATTTACTCTCATAGTTAATTCTTCTTTCTGAACACCAATCATAGCTTTTCCAGTGGCTAAAAATGGTATTCCTAAAATGATAGGAATTTCTTTATCTTCTTCCATATCTAGAACAATAAAATCTACAGGGAAGATAAATTTATCCACTTTTACTAATACATCTTCAATAACTCCCTTAGGATATGTAACAGAACGATCATCTAACTGAAGAGTTACTGAAGTAGGTGAAATTTCTCTCAATCCTAATCTCTTAAAAATTGATAGAGGCATTAGATTGATGCTTGCAACTAAGTCACACAAAGCTTTTCCATAGAATTTTTCTCCAATAGAGCGAGGTATAGTGAAACTACCGAGATCTTTTAATTTTTCGGAAGTTTTTTCGAATAATAAGCACTACACTCTTCACTAAGTGCAACCATTTCATTATCGGTAAATTTTCTTTTTTAGTTAGAATATCTTTCATAAATTTTACATAGTTTGACATCTGTTCTAAAGCTTCTACGAAAGGAATATTTATTGTTAATTTCTTCAAAATTTCAAGGAATTTAGCAAATTGTTTGTCTTTTTTATGTTGAATTAGTCGTTGAGGAAATGGTGGTCGAGGTTTTTCAACGTAAATTTTCATAGGTATTAAAGGATTTTCTAAGTTTGGATCTTGTTGATTCTTTTCCTTTTCAATTTCCACTTCCTCTTTTCGACTTTCAAGTTCTTTCGAATTCGAGGTTCGATTCTTTTCCACTTCGTAATTGTATCGCTTTAATTTGTTCATTTCCTTTTCTTTGGGATTTATTTCCACATTACTTGGAAATGTTCCAGGTATTCATTATTAAGTGCGAGTAGCGATATGTCCAAGTTGAGTTTCAATATTTTTTATAGTTGTTCCTTGATTTTGTAATTGGTTTCCTTATATTTGTAATTGATTTCCTTGATTTTGTAAATGTTGACCCATATTTAATATTAATTCTTCTATAGATAATTTCTTATCTTTAAATTGAGGGTTATTATTATTAAATCCAGAGTTGATAATTAGGTTTATAATTAGGATTTCCTTGATTAGATGGATTTCCTAATTGTTGTGTCATATTATTCATCCATGGTTGATTAGTTGTATTATTATTCCAATTAAAATTAGGATGATTTTTCCATCCAGGATTATAATAATTTGCATAAGGATTATTGGGTCTATTGTTAATTACATTAATTGTTTCATATTGAGATTGAGATTCTATAAGTTGTCCAGATGAATTTTCTTCTGATATAGTTGAAGAGTAATTCATTCCAAAATGATCTAATTTTTTAGATACAACAAAGAATTTGTGAAGCTAACATAGATATTGCATCATTTTCATGAATACTAGCTATTTTTTCGGATTCATTCTATCGATGAGGCCATTGAAAATTATTAGTTGTCATTTCTTCTATTAGTGCATAGGCTTCATCAAATGATTTTGACATTAATGATCCTCCAGCAATGACAGATCGATGATTGATCTTAAAGATCCTACCGATCCATTATAGAAAGTTTGGATAATTAACCAATCCGTAACGCATGATGTGAGCATTTCCTAAGAAGTTCTTTAAATCACTCCCAAGATTCATATATTGACTCTCCATCAAACTGACTAAAAGAAGTTATATCGTTTCTAAGCTTAGCAGTTTTAGATGGCGAAAAATATTTGGATAGAAATTTTTGTGATAATTCTCCCCAAGTTTTAATAGATCCAGGTGCTAACGAATTTAACCACATTTTAGCCTTATCCCTTAAAGAAAAAAGAAAAAGTCTAAGTCTAATAACATCATTAGATACTCCTTCATATTTGAAAGTAGCACATAGTTCTAAAAAACTAGCAAGATGTAAATTAGGATCTTCAATAGGTGAACCACTAAATTGATTATTTTGTACCATTTGGACAATTGCATGTTTAAGTTCGAATGAATTAGCAGCTACATCAGGGTTTTGAATAGTTAAATGAATTTCATTTAATGTAGGGTTGTCATAATCTCGTAATGGTCTTGGTTGATTGATATTTTCATTTTTCAGGAATATTTGTCATTTGTGTTAAATTTATAGTTTCTCTTTTTTGTTTTCTAATTCTTTTAATTGTACGCTCTAATTCTGAATCGTAAGGTATTAAATTTTTGTTTCCAAATTTTCGCATACAATTTTATAAAATAAAATAATTACGTTACTTTAGTAAATAATTTCTTTACTTCCCAGCAACGGCGCCAAAAACTCGACCCACTTTTAATATGTATGCAATTTATGTTTATAGCAACGGTATCAAAAACTTGATCCCGCTTTAAATATAGATATATGATTTAATGTATAATGTGGATTCTACGCAAGTATACGTATCGTATCAAGTAATACATGGCTCTAGTGGAGTCCTGGTTATCGATACCACAGGGAAGTTTTTAACAGATTTGTTATCAGCTAAATTAAAAGGAATTACTTACGAATAAAGTGAACGGAAATTCAAAGTAACTAAAATAAACTAAAGTAAACTAATGCTTGAAATAAATTGATTTAAATAATTCAAAAAAGTATCATTCTCCTTGTTTTTAGAAAATTAAGTGAATGATGAATTTAAATAGAATATAAATTGTATTGTGACAAATAGGAGCATTCATATTCTTTACCCTTTCGGTCCGGTGCAAAGAACATTGATCGATCCTATATTCGATTACCGAATCCGCGGCTAGTCGGGAGGATACTGGCCGCCACTTCGTAGCTCCCACGTTCCCCTCACCTGAGGGCTAACATCTACACTTCAGCTCTCAAACAGTAAGACCAAATTGAGTATTTTAGTCTGTCACACTAAAATATGCAATTCTACGTCCGATAATTAATATTTCCCTATTTATTTGCACCCGCCTTCCAAGGCTTTTGACTTCCCTGAATATTGGATGTAATTTTTACTATAGTTGATAACTCAACATATTTTAACTACTCAATTGGCCAGATTGAAAGTAAATTAAGTTTTAAGTAAAAATTATCACAATTTATTTATATTATATTAGGTGCTTCTATTTAATTTCATCAATCCGCATAATTTTCATAAACAAGGAGAAAAACTAAGAAAACTACTCAGAATGCATGGGAATAAAACAAAGCATGAATTTCATTTAAAGTAACAATAAACAAAGATACTTATCTTAATTTCCTCCCACGCAGTACTCCTCGAAGTTCCTTTCGACTTTTCCTTTTAGTACAACAAACTAAATAACACTCAACTAATGAACTCACTAAACACACTCAAACTCACTAAATTAGACACACACAAATGACACTTAAGACAATAGAAAGAGACACTAAAAAGAGACACTAAATCACTAGAATTCAGCCTCTATTTATAGAGGTAAGTAAAGGTCCAAGGAGTGCTTAAACACCTCTTCAAAAAGTGTCCAGGTATATGCATTTTGAACTGTCTCGCAGTCGGCGGGAAACGACCTCGCCGTCAGCGGCGCGATCTCGCTGTCGGCGAGGTAGTTATAATTCCTTCAGAAATTCTCCTCACGATCTCGCCGTCGGCGGTCTTGATTTCGCCGTTGGCGGTCTCGATCTCGCCGTCGGCGACTTAGTTTAATTTGCATGAATTTCCTCCTGTTTTATCCAAATTTGCTCCATTTCATGCTTTTTGCTTCCATCACTTATAAATCTTCATTCCTGCAATAAAGAAAATATTTTTCTTTAAAGTGCAATTTCATCAAAAATAGATATGAATTTCTTGATGTATTTTTCTGTGATCAGTCCTCAAGAGAATGCTCTACAAATGAGATAGCAAAGTTTTTAATTTATTACACCGCCAAAAAAAGATCAAACAAAAATATATCTTTAGAGGGAAAAGTTCTAACTTGCAATCCTAACAAAAAAAAAAAAAAAAAACTCTCCAATTTTCAAAGGGACTATCCTCCAAATGATCCAGTTGATTGAATTCCTCCCCAACCAGGCCAGTCATTCCCTTAGGAAAAACATTCAAATTCGATCTGCCAACATTATCTATTTGGGTATGCTCGTCCCCTACATGATCATCACCCATAAGCTTGATGAATGTATAGTTAACCATAAATTAATTTTTCAATTCATTTGCACTTATATGACTAAATATATCTGATTTACATACCTTTTGACACACAACTTATTTGTAATAGCAAACGTAAGCCACCAGATCATTTGATTTCAACCTAAACAAATTTTTACTCAAGTAACCCTTCTATGGGTGCCTGAGCTGCTGAAGACAGAGCCTCCATTGGAGCTAACAAATCAATGAATGTGATCACAGAAGGAATTAAATTGTGAGACACAACCGATATCTTTAAAAAACTTGACTTTTTTTCCCCTCTTCTTAGAACCATCTTCTTTCCACTTCTTGATGAACAACCTCTCATCAAATTAACAGTTGAGATGGTAACTTATAGTCCAAGATATTCTTCATCTTGATCATTGGAAAGGCATAATTCAAAAATAAAAAAAAACACCAAAAGAGATGAAAGAGAGAGCTAAAGGACCGATTCAACATGCTCCCTTTCACTTTTTATTTTGAGTGAAGGCTTGCAAACTTCAAAAGAGTTATCAAAAAAAAAAAAATCATTTAGAAATAATAATTATATTAATATAAAAATCATTATTATTCTATTAATTTTTTCTCAACTCTACTATCAAAGTAATAAAAAAATTAAAAAAACTAAATATATTTAACAAAAAGAACATGGGCTAGGTTTATAATGGGGTTGGAATATGGGGAAGAAAACACGTCGAGTCGATAAAACTGTTCAGTCAAAGTAGTTTGACCGATTGATGAATCTAATTAGGAAGTTACAACTAACAACTGGCAAACAATGATCCTTGCACAAATGTCTACTTAGACTAAGGTTGCTTGGTAACTATAAGGATGCCCAACTAGACCGACAAATTAGCTGGTAGTATTCCTCATGGAGGCTATTCAAAACAAAGTTGATTGATGGATGTGTCACTTGTTGGATAATTTATGGGACTACAATGTAATTAATAAATGTGTTGGGTCATTATTTAACAAGTCAAAATTATTGTGGTATAATTAATTAATAAAGTTTATGACTTTAGGCACATTTGTCATGAAATTATAAGTGTGAATACTATAAGAGCAAATTCCAATTTAATGAGGGGCAGAATTGGAATTAAGTAATCATTTTGTAACCACCAGTTGGTTACAATAAATACAGGGGTAATGGTCCCTGATCTGCATACTTTTAAAATTCTCTTGTTCCCCATCAACGAGAGAAACTAAGGAAAACTCCGGATAAATTGCAGATTGGAAGATCATTGCTTGCAATCGATCAAATGGATTCAGGTACGCTTCCGCTATTGTATCGATTCAGTTTTTCTCATTAATTTAATTTGAACGTGAACGAAAGATTCTCGTGGCAATTTCCTAAGAGATTTTGATACGATCAAAATCTATTTGGAAAAATCTAAAGAAAATTTCTAACAATTGGTATCAGAGCCTCCCATTCATGTTCTTGTTGAGATTCCCCTCCTCTTTCGTGTTTTTTTATCCCTTTCGTTCGCATTTTACCCGCGAAAGATTCACCCGCGAAAGGTTGCAGCGGCGGGACTACGGAGAAAGGAATGCCGCAGCGGGACTGCGACGTCGGTGGGTGCGGTGGCGCGTCCTCCGACGGCGGCAAAATCCGGCGAAAATCAAAACGAGCGGCGAAAGGGAGCCGCCGGAAATGGCGCCGAAATAGGCGTCGGACGAGGGCGCCGCCGGACGGGGCACCGGAGCAGGCGCCGGGTGGCGCCTCAGTTCGCGAACCGCAAACTGTTTGCGCGCGATCCGCGACGGTTTGCGGAACCGGTCCACGGAAATGGTCCACGGACCCGGTTCGCGGACCCGGTCCGCGGAAAAAAAAAATAAAAGAAAATAAAATAAAAAAAATCAGAAAAATAAAATAAAATTAAATTAAAATAAAATAAAATTGATTTTATTTTATTTTGTTTAGTTTTAAATTGATTTTCTTGATTTTATTTTATTTTGTTTAATTTAAATTTTAATTTACTCATTAATTAATTAATTAATTAACTCATTTTAATTTGGAAAATAAAATGAGTCATTTAATTTAATGAGTAGATTAAATAAATAAATTAATTAATTTACTCATTTTAAAATGAGTAAATTAATTGTAAAGTTTAGGATTGATTAATTTTATAAAATCAATAATTTTGTTTTGTAAATCACGAGCTTTATGGCTTATAAATTAACCCATTATTTATAAATATAAGATTTTATAAATTTAAATTAAAGTTTAAATTAAATTCGAATAAATGGTATTTTAAAATTGTCCATCATTTTTAATGAACTTATCAAGCATGATGTCGCTAAAGTTGACCTCTCATGTGTAGATGGCTCACTGACGAATGATGGATGTTGTGTGTATGTAGTGCTCATGCGAGTATTAATCGGCCCAAAGGAAAATTAATACTTGCCGAACTGCATACACACTTGTGATGGTAAACATGTAACAATTATAAGGAATTATATATAAGTAATAAATCGACCCAAAGATAGATTTATTACTTGATATACGTTATTATTAATGTTTGTTCATTACAACAAGATTACCACTAGCAGTTAATATTACTGTCCAAAGACTTGATATTAATGTTGCATTAGGTGTCTTGAGATGGGATTTACCATTAATCGAATTTAAACATTTTATTAATTAAATCTTTTGTTCATTTTTCGAGTTAGTTGCTAATGTATCCGCTAATCTCAATTCGGTTCCAATCCTTAAGGGTAATAGTTTTAAGGATCGGAAAGAGAACATTCTCATTGTTCTCGGTCGCATGGATCTAGATCTAAAGATTAAGAATAGAAAAGCCCGCTCCTCTTACGGATGCAAGTTCCTCCGAGGATAGGAGGAACTTCGAGAAGTGGGATAGTTCTAATCGCTCGAGTCTAATGATCATAAAGCGCGGCATACCCGAGGCCTTTAGAGGTGCGGTGTCTAGTGAGATCACCGATGCCGCAATTTTCCTCGCCGAAATCGAGAAACGCTTTGCAAAGAGCGATAAGGCCGAAACCGGTATTCTTTTAAAGAAACCGATTTCAATGAAGTTCGGAGGCAAGGAAAATATAAGGGAGTACATCATGGGGATGTCTAATATTGCTTCAAAATTAAAGAAACTAAATCTCGAGTTGACGGATGACTTACTCGCGCATTTAGTTCTTATTTCTCTTCCTCCACAGCTTGGTCAATTTCACGTCGCCTATAATATGCAAAAGGAGAAATAGACTCTTAATGAGCTTATTTCTCATCGTGTGCAAGAGGAAGAAAGGTCGAAGCAAGGAAAGACCGATAGTGCTCATCCGGTAAACACCTCTAAGGAAAGGGGCTCTAAAAGAAAGAATGAAGTCGCTAAGAGTAAGGGTCCTTCTCAAAAGAAACAAAATAAAGCTTAAAATTCGAAAATATCAGCTTGTTTCTTTTGCAACAAAGAAGGACATCAGAAGAAGGAATGTGCTAAATATCATGCTTGGCGTGTAAAGAAAGATACATTTCTAACTTTGGTCTGTTCTGAGGTAAATTTGGCTTCAGTACCTAGAAACACTTGGTAGTTAGACTCTGGTGCTACTACTAACATAAGTGTTTCAATGCAGGTCGCTCGAGCTACCGAAAACCAAAATGATGCCGAAAGATGCATTTATGTGGGAGATGGAAAATCGGTAGAAGTGGAAGCAATCGGGCATTTTAGATTGTTATTATGTATCAGTTACTATTTGGATTTGATGAGATACTTTTGTTGTACCATCATTTAGACTGGAATTTGGTTCTCGTTTGTTGTATGGACAAATTAGGTTATTGTTGTTCATTTCAAAACAAGCTTGTTTCAGCTTTATCTATTAATTCCAATATTGTTGAACCGGTTCTCTAAAGTGGTATATGACAATCTTTATTTGCTTGATATCGTTGCTTCTTATAATGAAACTCGAATGTGGAATCACGAGGTACTAAGCGAAAAATTAATAATGAAAATTCGAGAGCATTATGGCACAAGCGTTTAGTCACATCTCTAGAAATAGAGTTGAAAGACTTCGTGTCGATGGAATTCTAAATTCCATTGATTTTACAGACTTTGATGTCTGTATTGAATGCATTAAGAGAAAACAGACCAAAAGGAAGAAATTAGGTGCATATAGAACTACAGAAGTCTTAGAATTGATACATACGGATGTTTGTGGACCATTTTCTACAGCTTCTTGGAATGGTCAACAATATTTTGTATCATTCATAGATGATTATTCAAGATATGCATACCTATTTCTTATTAATGAGAAGTCCCAAGTATTGGACGTGTTTAAATCTTATAAAGTCGAAGTTGAAAACCAACTAAGCAAAAGAATAAAGAAAGTCAAATCTGATCGTGGTGGTGAATACTACGGTAGATATGACGGTTCAGCTGAACAACGTCCGGGACCATTTGTTAAATTCCTAGAGGAGTGTGGTATTGTCCCACAATACACTATGCCAGATTCACCTAGCATGAATGGTGTAGCTGAAAGACGAAATCGCACTCTTAAAGACATGGTAAGAAGTATGATCGATCATTCTACCTTACCAAATTCACTGCGGGAGAAGCACTCAAGACAGAGCGACCTACATTCTAAATAGAGTACCAACTAAAGCATACTGCAATTACACCTTATGAGCTTTGGACGAGGCAAAACCCGGTTTAAAGCATTTTCATGTTCGGGGTTGCACGAATTGAGGCAAGGCCTTACAAGCCACTTGAGAAAAAGTTAGACCACTAAAAAGTAAGCGACTACTTTGTTGGTTATTCGGAGCGATCTAGGGGTTTCAAGTTTTATGATCTCAAATTAAAGATAATTTTTGAGACGGGAACTGCAGTGTTCTTTCGAGGATATTGAATTTGGGGGAGAAATCGAGGTTAGAGACTTTGTCTTTGAGGAGGAATTGGACCATACTACTCTTGTTGAAGAGGAATTGGTTCCTATTCCCGTAATTGCTTTTGATAATGATCATGATCTTACTCCTGACATTGATCAAGTTGCAAATCAAGAACTCCTCGAGGAACAAATTCAACAACCTCAAGAACAAGTTCAAGAGCAAGTGCTTTTGCGATGATCCACTAGGGAAAGAAGAAATGCTATTTCAGATGATTATATTGTATTTCTTCGGGAACATGAGGAAAATATTAGCATGATGGAAGATGATCCTATCAACTTTCATCAAGCTATGCAAAGTTCCAATTCGGAAAAATGGATCAAAGCAATGAATGAGGAGTATAAGTCTATGCAAGACAATAAAGTTTGGGAACTTGTTCCATTGCCGAAGGAAAGAAACCCATTGGTTGTAAATGGATTTTTAAAACTAAAAGGGATTCAAAAGGCAATGTGGAAAGACATAAAGCTCGTCTTGTAGCTAAAGGCTTTACTCAAAAGGAAGGGATTGACTATAAAGAGACCTTTTCTCCAGTTTCAACAAAGGACTCTTTTAGAGTAATCATGGCACTTGTTGCTCATTATGATATGGAGCTACATCAAATGGATGTCAAGACCGCATTTCTCAATGGAGACATTGATGAAACGATTTATATGGTGCAACCAGAAAACTTTGTAATAGGAGACCCAAAGAATATGGTTTGCAAACTGACGAAATCCATTTATGGGCTCAAACAAGCTTCTCGTCAATGGTATCACAAATTTCATCAAGTGATTCTTTCATTTGGTTTTGAAATGAATGTAGTTGATGATTGTGTGTATCATAAATTCAGTGAGATAAAACATATTTTTCTGATTTTGTATGTGGATGACATACTGCTTGCCACAAATGATATATGCATGTTGCAGGAAACCAAAAGATTTCTATCAAATAATTTTGAGATGAAAGATCTTGGTGATGCCTCATTTGTTTTAGGAATTCAAATTCACCGAGATCGTTCTCAGTGTATTCTTGAATTATCACAAAGAGGCTATATTGATAAAGTGCTTAAAAGATATGACATGCAGAATAGTAGACCAATTGACACCCCTGTCGCTAAAGGAGACAAGTTTAGTCTCAATCGGTGTCCAAAAGGAAACCTCGAGATTCAGAAATGCAAAAGATTCCCTATGCTTCAAGCAATAGGGAGTCTTATGTATGCTCAAGTTTGTACGCGGCCGAGATATTGCGTACATTGTTGGAGTTTTAGGCGAGATACTTAAGTAACCCGTGAATGGATCATTGAAAAGCAGACAAAAGGGTAATGAGGTACTTAAGGAGAACAAAAGATTACATGCTTACATATAGGAGATCGGATCATTTGGAGATCATTGGGTATTCGACTCCGATTTCTGTCGGATGCCAAGGCAATGCAGAAGATCCACATCGAGCTACATATTTTTGTTAAGTGGTGGTGCTATATCCCGGAGGAGTGCAAAACAAACACTAATAGCTTCATCCACTATGACAGCAGAGTATATAGCATGTTATGAGGCATCCAACCATGGCATATGGCTGAGAAATTTTGTCACTAGGCTGCGCATTATGGAAGGAATTGAAAGACCACTAAAGTTGTTTGTGACAATAAATCAGTTGTATTGTATTCCAATAACAACAGAAGTTCATCCAAGTTAAAGCATATTGACATCAAATTTCTTGTTGTGAAGGAAAGAATACAGAGTGGCCAGATTTGCATAGAGCATATTGGAGCAAACTCCATGATTGCGGACCCCCTTACAAAGGTCCGATACCCGTAGTCTTTCATGAGCATATCGCTCATATGGGTGTTATAAAGCTTGAGGAAATTTAGATTCGGTGGGAGTTTGTTAACTTATATTTTTTAGCTCTATGTTTTATTTTGTGTACAAAACATATTTGGATATTTTCCGATCGAAATATGGTATTTTATTCGATTCGATGACACTCTGTATAGTTAAAGTTTGATCTCACTTAAGTAAAGTAGGACCGGTTGAAAATTGACATGAACCGACCACTTCGCATGTAATTTTCATTCCACACATTCATGATTGATCTATATCATTTGATTATATTAATATATGTGACCATTGATGGGTTTAGTTGTGACAAATACAATGAAGACTGCTTTGATCCTATATTGATATGATTAATGGACGAGATTGTAATGTGCCTTTATAATAATGACAACAAATTTTGAGCGCTCTAAGGTTAACACATTTATTTTTTACATATATAGTCCAGTGGGAGATTGTTGGATAATTTATGGGACTACAATGTAATTAATAAATGTGTTGGGTCATTATTTAACAAGTCAAAATTATTGTGGTCTAATTAATTAATAAAGTTTATGACTTTAGGCACATTTGTCATGAAATTATAAGTGTGGATACCATAAGAGCAAATTCCAATTTAATGAGGGGCAGAATTGGAATTAAGTAATCATTTTGTAACCACCAGTTGGTTACAATAAATACAGGGGTAATGGTCCCTGATCTGCATACTTTTAAAATTCTCTTGTTCCCCATCAACGAGAGAAACTAAGGAAAACTCCGGATAAATTGCAGATTGGAAGATCATTGCTTGCAATCGATCAAATGGATTCAGGTACGCTTCCGCTATTGTATCGATTCAGTTTTTCTCATTAATTTAATTTGAACGTGAACAAAAGATTCTCGTGGCAATTTCCTAAGAGATTTTGATACGATCAAAATCTATTTGGAAAAATCTAAAGAAAATTTCTAACATCACTGTCAAGCTATGCTTGAGGAAAGATATCACTAGAACATGGTTGAAAGTGATTCAAAAATATGTTTCTAATTTTCTTTAAACACGATTTCAATCATATTCAAACTATGAACAAATCTTGTTCAGACTAATGTTGACTAGGACTATATATTACAAAAATGAGATTGTTTTAATCCGAAACAAACTTTTAAGTATATTCTAATAGACAAATAAACAATGGATAATGAGCATATTTCTCCAGTTTTTATAATTATGAGATGCATAGTCAAAATGTTATTAGTTTAGGTGAATCCAATTAAACTTTAACCATTAAATTTGATATGATTTAACTTCGATTTATGATGCATTGACACATGATTATAAACATATATGTAGTGATTGATACATGTTATACATGAACATGTATGGATTGTATTTGACACATGTAAGGCAAGTCTATCGTTTATCTGATTTTAAAAAAAAATCAGACAAACAGATTCAACATGCGTGCCCTTAATAATTAAGTATAGATATTAGAAACCATAACTAAAGGTATGGGCAAATATTAAATTTTAATGTTTTATGTTATATGAAACAATTAATGCTTATTTATTCATGCAACAAGAGAGAAATATTGGTGACTAAAATTGTTTTAATTCACAGTTAGAATATGATCACTTATTATTTTTATTATATTTAATAATTTTCATTCCTATGTATTCAAGAAACTAAATGGGTTGGAGAAAAAGCTAAGGAGATTGATAACTTAGGTTTTAAACTATGGTATTACGGTAAGAGTCGTACTAGAAATGGTGTAGGTGTAATTATAGATAAGAGTTTGAAAGATAATGTTGTCAAAATTAATAGAGTTGGAGATAGAATTATAGCACTTAAGATTATTATTGATACTAAGATTTTTAATATTATAAGTGCTTATGCTCCTCAAGTTGGTTTAGATATAGGCTCTAAAGATAAATTCTGGAATGATTTAGAAGACTTAATACACTTGATACCCCTTGAAGAAAAAATTTTTATTGGAGGAGATTTAAATGGACATGTCGGTAGAGTGGTAGAAGATTTCAGAAATATTCATGGTGGCTACGGTTATGGAGCAATTAATGAAGAAGGTAGAACCATTTTAGATTTTGCTTTAGCGTATGATTTGATTATTACTAATACTTTATTCAAGAAAAGAGATGAACATCTTATTACTTATAAGAATGGATCTAATAAAACACAAATTGATTATTTTCTTATGAGAAGAAGAGATCGTCGAGATTGTAAGGATTGTAAGGTTATTCCAAGTGAGCAATTAAGTACCCAACATCGATTATTAGTTCTAGATTTTAAGATGAAGAGTTGTAAAATAAAGAATACTAGGAATCAACATCGTAGAATAAGATGGGGGCACCTAAAAGACACAAATAAAATTATTTTTATGAGTAAAATTCAAGATTTAAATATTTGGGATGTTCATGAAGACGTGAATGTTATGTGGGAAAAATTAACTAATACTTATTAAACAAGTAGCTAAAGATGTACTTGGAGAATCAAAAGAAAAAGTTTCTATAAATAAAAATAGTTGGTGGTGGAATAATAATGTGCAAGAAAAGATAAAATATAAGAAGTTATGTTATAAAAATTGGTTTAAATGTAAAAGCGTAGAGAACTGGGAAAAATATAAAACGGCCCGCAGGGAGTGTAAAAGAATAATCAGTGACGCTAAAAATTTTGCTTTTAGTGATCTTTATAACATGTTAGATACTAAGGAAGGTGAAAAATATATGTATAAACTAGCTAAACAAAGAGAAAAGAAAAGTAAAGATTTAACTCAAGTAAAGTGTATTAAAGATGAAAATCGAAAAGTGCTTTTCTTAGAAAAAGATATTCAACATAGGTGGGTGAGTTATTTTGATAAACTTTTTAATGATGATGCTGAAAGTACGATTGACCTTAGTGATCTTAATATCGTTAATAATAATAAAACTTTTCATTTTTACCGTCGCATTAGTAAAAAAGAAGTTGATGAGGCTTTAAAGAAAACTAAGGGAGGCAAGTCCGTAGGACCCGATGATATCCCAATTGAAGTGTGGAAATGTTTAGGTGATTTGGGGGTTTCTCGGCTTACTAAACTTTTTAATATTATTTTAAAAACTAAAAGGATGCCCGAGGAGTGGAGAAAGAGCATTTTGGTCCCCATTTTTAAGAATAAAGGAGATGCACAAGAGTGTGCAAATTATAGAGGAATTAAATTGATGTGTCATACTTTAAAATTATGGGAGAGGGTAATTGAACATAGGTTAAGACGTATTACGAAGATTTCTCATAATCAATTTGGATTTATGCCGAGCGTGTCTACCATGGAAGCTATACATTTATTGAGAGGTTTGATGGAGAAGTATAGAGATAATAAGGAGGATCTACATTTGATTTTTATTGATTTAGAAAAAGCTTACGATAAGGTTCCTAGAGATGTTCTTTGGAGAGTCCTCGAGAAGAAAGGTGTTGATATAACTTATATTCAAGTCATTAAAGATATGTATGCTAGAGTCTGTTACATGTGTTCGAACCGAAGGAGGATTGACCAAGTATTTTACTATTTCGTTGGTTTACATCAAGGATCGGCTTTAAGCCCATATCTTTTTGCTTTATTTATGGATGGTCTTACTCGGGCATTTACAAGAGGATGTACCTTGGTGTATGCTTTTTGCTGATGATATCCTCCTTGTGGATAAGACAAGAGAAAAAGTCCAGGAAAAACTTGAATTATGGAGGTCTACATTGGAGTCTAAAGGTCTTCGTTTGAGTAGAACTAAACTGAATACATGGAATGTAATTTTAGTAATAGTAGGTCTAGTGACAGCAGTGTAACTTTGGGTGATCAAATTATTAAAAGGTGTGAACGATTTAGATATCTTGGGTCCATTGTTCAAAGCGATGGTGATATAGATGGGGATGTGAATAGTAGAATTCGGGTTGGTTGGTTGAAGTGGAGGAATGCGTCTGGCCTATTGTGTGATAGAAAAGTACCGCTTAGATCGAAAGGAAAATTTTACAAGATGGTGGTGAGACCTTCAATGCTCTATGGTGCTGAATGTTGGCCTTTAAAAGAGAAGCATAATGTTAAGTTAAGTGTTGCCGAGATGAGAATGATTAGGTGGATGAGTGGCTTTACTCTTAGAGACAAAATGCGAAATGAATATATCCGTAAAAGGGTTGGAGTTGCACCAGTGACGGATAAAATTAGAGAGAGTCGCCTTAGATGGTTTGGTCACATTAAACGTCGACCACCCGATGATCCGATTAGGAGAGTAGATGTTTTAAATACAACTTATGTTAAGAAAGGCGAGAGGCGACCTAGGAAAACTTGGGCTTATTGCATAAAAAATGATCTTAATTTATTAGAATTGAACGAAAATTTGACACTAAATCGGACACAATGGAGAAAAAGGATTCATGTAGCCGACCCCACTTAGTGGGATTAAGGCTTTGTTGTTGTTGTTGTTAATAATTTTCATAACTTGTTTCCCCTATTTTCCCACTATTATAATTTATATTTTCATTCTGAAAAAGCAACGCATCGAGCTATAATCAGACAATTCCATTGTGCCATGAGCAGACAATTCTGAAGAAATGATAAGATTTTTTTTTATAAAGAGCGTTATAAATCTCTTTTTTTTATTCCACAAAAAAAAAAAAAGATATGCACAGGAAAGAGGTATCACTCACACACCCTACAAGAAAAAAAAATAAAAAACGGATCCTCTTTCCAAAAAAAAAAAAAAAAAAACCAAAAATACAACTCAACACACCCAAGACACGAACAAAAAAATTAAGAATCTAAAACAACCAATCTCAATAAATCCACAGGTAAGCAGTCATAAATAAAATGAGCAGTAACATAGATCCCAGCTTTGCAGTCCAAACAACAACCTGATTTCCATCTCTCCTGGTATGAGACCACAAAATATTGAGTCCAGTAGCCAGACTTCTAATACTTCTAACATGTAAATGAATATTCCAATGACACAATTTATTAAACCTGCAAACATCCAAAGAATAAGAGAATCCACTTTCAAAATGATATTTATCCAACCATCTTCTTAGCAATCAATAATGCAAAAACAACAGCATCGACCTCAGCAACAATAGGAGAAACGGGTAAAGGAGCAGCAAACCAGTAAAGCACATTACCATTCCAGTTCCTGCACACACCTCCAACACCAGCAAAATTCGGTTTCCAAAACCATCCGAATTAATCTTAAAGAAAGGAGCAGGAGGTTTAGTCCAACCCAGCTTCAAACAAAAGCTATGAGGACTCTTAAAGATAATACCGAGAGAAGTAACAATAGAAAGCATATAATTATTGCCTTTAATCTTAACAGAATTGTAAGATAAACTTTTAGTAACATAAGAGCAAATATGACAAAAAATATGTTGAACATTACAAGGTTCCCCTTTATGTTTACTAGCATTTATGGAAGTCCAAATAAACCAAATAACAATAGAAGACATAATAGTTAAAAATTCATGCCCTTTATTCTTCCAATCATCAAAAATAACACTGAGAGAATTATAGCCATAAAAAACCTCATTTCTACCACAAAGGTTAAAAATAAGCTCCCAAGTAACATTGGCAACATGATATTGGTTAATGTTCTCACAGATCTTCCTATTATGGGGAAACCTATGGAAGTGAGAATGGGAAGGAAAATGAAATCCTACGGGTTGGATTGCTCATGTGTCCACGGGACGGATCTCATATATAGATATATATATCATTCTTAAATTACTAATTTTGTTTATTATTTCATCCTTATTTAATTTATATATTATTTTAAAATTTATAAGATATATAAAATATAATAATATATTAAATATGCAACAGTGTCCCAAAAAAATCCCTTCTTCATATTAAATCGTAGCTACATCTATACATCCCGATCAAGCCCATTTCTTATTAAAATAAACAAATATTCAATGTCTAAGCTAACTAGCTAAGCGCCGGTGCAGCCACATCAGACAGCCCAAATGCGCATGCGTAAAATCAAGTCCCCGCCTTCTCGGACCAGCATTCGTATTCAGCCGACAAAACCCCTCCGTCCGGTGAGGAGAGAAGAGCTCCAGCGACGCCATGGCACCTCTGATTCCGAGTTCGCAGCCATGGGTGGAAAAATAGTATCACTCTCTTCTCCTACCCTTACACCTATTTTCTTCTATGGCGTCCTTTGATCTCTAAACATTTTCACGTTACTACCTTCCCATCTTCAACAGCCGGCCGAAGCAAGTGAAGGACGTAGCGTACCAGGAAGAGGTCGTTCGGGTTCTCACCAACACGCTAGAGACCTCCAACGTGAAGACCCATCACCTTGCCTAATTTTCCTCGCCTTGGTTTCTTCCGACATTTGTCTTTTTATCGCGTGATTCTGGGGTTATCTTTTGTGTTCATTGTTATTTCAGTGTCCCCATATGCTCTTCTATGGACCTCCTGGGACGGGCAAAACCACAACGGCTCTAGCCATTGCACACCAGCTATTTGGGTAAGAGCCCGATGAAACAAAAACTTCATGAACAAATTAATCTTTTTATGTCATGATCACCAACTTAATTAACCAGAAAGTTTCTTCATTACACTTGATTTTAGTTTTCTTGTTGCATTGGTTATCTGTTTATTTACAGCTTGTGGATGAGTTGCAACATTTCCCCTGATTAACTTCACAGTTTTTCCCTTACATATCATCTTGTTCTTTTAAAATGAACGCATTGCTTCTGCTTTTATTACTGAAGATGAGCTATACGTTTTGCAGCTGCTGCTTTAAAAGATTGTGGTGCTATTTACCATTTTGTGTTTTGGTTATCCTACAAATGCTACGTACATGTCATGCAATTTTTATCCACTTGAGTTTGTTTTCTTGAAAGTTTTAAGATCATTGTAATGATGAAAAACCCGAATTATGTTCACCTACAAGGAACTTTAAATTAGTGGCATAGTTTCTTTGTAATCATTATGTTTTAGATCTGGTCATTGTTTCCATCAAAGACACTGCTTTGACCAAGTATCAGTCATGCCCAAGGCTGTGAAAATTGGACCAGACATGAAAGTGGAAGAATGAAATGTTCAAGGTTCATTGGTTCGAGTAAGGTTGAACCGGATGACGTAATAAATAAAAAAATTAATTAAATGTGATTAAAAGTCGCAATAATAATTTAATAACTCAAATATAAAAAGGTTAAATAAATGAAATATGATGATAAGTAGTATATTCAAAAATTGAAAATTTAAAACACTTCAAAATTTAAACTATTAACCTGTTTTTTGTAGTCATGAGTAAAATGTAGATGATGCATTTAAACTTAGTATTTTGTTGATTTAAAAAATTAACCATCTGAAACAAAAGTAAGAAATAAGAAAAAAGCTTAATAACAACTAAGAAGTGGAAACTATCTTGATTTAACATACATATTTATTTTGTAATTGTAATTTTTAAATGAAAGGCGAAAATTTATAACACTAATAAGTCATTATTCATATTAAAGTGTAATATTAGACAAAATGTATAATAATTATAAAGCAAAAATTTAGACCTTCATATACATTTCATAAAATAAAACATGAGATCGAAAACAAAAGAAATTACAATTATAAAGTCTAAATAAAACTATTAATAGTTTAGTTTAAAAATGACACTTATTTAAAATTCATCTTTAATGAAGGTTTTCACAAAATCCGCTTTCAGAAAAGTCGTATGCCAACTACCTTCAAATCATCTTTTTTCAAAGTTTTTCATTGTAAAATCATTGAAGTTGCCTTTGTCTGCACATTCAAGATTTTGTAGTTGTGGAGTGTAGTATAAACAACAAAATAATGCAAGCTTCTAAAATAGAAAAAAAAAGAAGAAAATTTAAGCTGATTTTGCATATTGGATGTTATGTTGAGAGCTTTAGTGAATGGAATAACTTCATCTTTGTAAGTTTGACTCTCAGAATTATCAGTCATGTTCAGGAGAATGTTCATCATTAATTTTCCAAAAATCTATCATATTAATAATCGTGTAGTCTAAAGGTCATAGCTTCCTTTGAATCATCACAATGATTAAATATAATAAAGTCATATTCATATAATGAAGTCTTTTAATATTTAGAACATTAAATATAATGAAGTCTCCCATGTTTTAATTTCCTGCTAATTACTTGAAGGCTAATAGCATGTGAAAAATAAATGAAGAGCACAGTACAATTAGCAGGAGTCAACAAAGTCTTCTATTGTTTGCATTTTTTTTCATTATACTACCTATTTTGTAGTGATAAGAGTTATGAAACAAAAGAGCTGATTACTCTTTTCTAAGATAGCATCAAGTGAAAGTCCCTAATTGAATATAGTAGAGCTAAAGCTAGGAAATGCAAAATTCTTTAAACAAAGAAGCGTGGAAGGCAAAAAACGAACTCATTTGGGACGGTTGGTAGATTTTACTGGATTTAGAGTAATTTATGTACCACATTTTTTCAAAATAGGGAATCGAATCACTAGTCTGTTGGTCGAACCGATGATCCGACTTGTCTCGAGCTGTTCTATAGTAGAAATGGTTGCTTATGACTTTCGACTTTTGTGGTTGAACTGGTCTAACCGACGTCCAGTCCGATTTTCTAAGAATTGGTTATGCTCACTAAACCTAGAGTTTTAATATATCGTACAGAAAAGCATTGGTTATATTGGAAGAAGATTTTATGGTTTATCTTTTTTGATGACCACTAAACTACTTATTTTCTGCATTGTCCATATGAAGATGCTAGCAAAATGAAGCTATTTAGTGAGCTTAAACTACTCATTTGGTAACAAGCTTTCCTTTAAAAGAAACCCCTCTCTTTAGTGGGATAAGGGCTTCTTTTTGTTGTATTTTCTAATGTTTTAATTGAAAATTTTAGTATTAAGTGCTTTAATTATGCATTTTAGATCAATAGGATTGGTGATAAGATGAGTCTAGGGATTTTAGTTGTTGAAGATTTGTTAGATGCTATGAGGGAGAAGCACATGTTAATAGGGTTTTGGGTTATGTTTGAGACGTGTGGAGGGGGATGAGAAAGGGGGAAGGCTAAGTTTTTAAGGAATTTGGTTTTATATGGTAAAGAAGAGTGAGGGAGGTTTGTTGATGGGGTTATTAGGGCTTGGAAGGTGCTGGCTCATGTGGAGTTAGTTATAGGGTTTGGAGTGGGTTGGAGGGAGATGTGGCCAAGTAGAGGGGTTCCTTTAGGTTTTAGGTTGATTATAACTTTGGCATGATAAGAGGGTTGATTTCTAGGATTTGAATGGAGAGTAGAGTGGAGAGGAAGGTGTATATTGGTGTTAGGGTTTTAATAATGCACTATGACTAGGAAATTTCACAAACCAAGCCAACTACTGCAAGAAGGCAGGCCCATAAAATTCATTCAAAGGCTCTTTAGGTTACATGATATATATATGTATAAAGAGAAAACACTTTTTTCGGAATTTTGAAGGTTATCGTGGGATTGCCTTGGAAGGGAGGGGTCTACCATAAATTTAATATGCTCATCTTCTATTTAAAATTGTGAAGCCTTTGATGGTAGTCTTTAAAATATACTTGTTCATGGGCTTTTATTTGTGATCTTTTATTCGTTCTATGCACATGATGAAGTTGTTATGTGTCAACTACACAAAGTCATGAAGAACTCTGCCTACAAAGTATAATCAATGTAGTTGTCCATAAGGTATGGTTCAGGCTTTGCTAGGTTATCACTATCATTCAAGTTTCTCTAGAAGGAGGCTAATTCTTCCCAATATCTAGGAACCTATGTAGTAGTGGTTGTTGGAGTTTCATCCGAGCTTTAATTTCAAGAAATTTGGTTATATATGCAATTAAAATTGATGATCCAGATCTCTTTTTAAGTGGGTTAATTTTCAAGTCTTGAGGGTATATAATTCCTTGAAGGGTAAAATATCTTCAGTATTAAAAATGTTACTACTAAACATATCAAGAAGCGATTTAAGAAAAGATGCACCGGGTCTTTGGCGTGCAGCTTGACTTAGTGGCAACATAGTGTTTGAGATGAATGCAAATTGAATCATATTCACCTTCATTATATTCACATATGGAATGGTTCTGATTTACAAATTTAGCATTGGTTTTTATCTTAAATTTACAAGAAGACCCCTGAAATTTATGTGCAACTTTGAATGCAGTATTAGATGGAATATCCGTTGGAACAATTGGCCTTTTAGGATTATAATCTTATACATTTCAAACGGAGCTTTATTACTATTATTATTATTAGGAACTTTAGATTTTTGTTTCAATTCCAAATATTTTTCATAATATTTTAAAAAATATGATACAAATCTTACATCTTTATTTGAATTTACTGTACATTATAAATCATGGTCTGACAAATTACTTAAAAATAATTTGTTAATATGTGAATTATTATTTTTTTAATGGAGTTTAGTAAGTAAGCTATCTTATAACATTGATCAAGAAGTACAAAAATACTATCATATCCTTAGGAAGTTATAGGTAAACCCAAAATAAAATTAATGAAAACATTTTCCCAAGGTTTAAATGGGATAGGTTAGGTAATGTATTTTCCATAGTGTTATCTAGTTTTGATTGCTCTACATGTATGTTAGACTGAAACTATATTTTTAGCCTCTTTTGAGTTTGAGCTAGTAAAACATATTTTTCATGAGTTGTTTTATCTTTTTCGAATCCAACAATGGCCCCCAAGATGTAGTAATTTATTTATTAGAAATTATCTCCAGAAAGGTCTAACTATAGATAACTAAATTTTTTTGCCATGCTTATGACGATTTTATTGTCACATTACAACTTCATTGGCATGTTTATCAGGATTCACCGCTCTTCAAGAATTCTCTTCAAACCTTACATCTCACATACTCCATTAGTCATAGCCCTAAATTCTGTCTCGACATTACCTCTTGCAGTCACTTATTTTTCTTACTTCGCCATGTAAACAAATTTTCCCCGACATAAGTATAGTATTCATCTTTTGTTAATAATTGAGCCTGTCCAATCTGCGTCTGTGTATGTCTACCTGTTCTGTTGTACAATCTTCTGAAAGAGTAAGCCCTTGCTTGATGTAAGTTTTTATGTATAAGAGAATTCTATTAACCGATTCAAGGCGTTTGTCATAGGTCGGATACATAAATTGACTTGTCAAACTTAATGCAAACACAATATCTGGTCTTGTATATAATAACTATTTCTACCCATCAACTTTCGATACCAAATTATATTTCACTGGACCACCTTCCGTCCCATCTGTTAGCTTTTTATTGGGATCAATTGGAGTGTTTGCAGACCCACAACCACTCATCCCAGCTTTTTTGAGAAGATCAAGAACATATTTTTGTTGAGAAACAACTAACTCTTTCTTCGGTTGAACAACCTCCATGCCAATGAAATATTTAAAAGATCCCACGTCTTTGATCTCAAAAACTGATGAGAGGCAAATCTTCAAATGGTTCTCTCTAGTGATAATTATATCATCCACATGCACAATCAATATGACTATCTTTCCATATTTTGAATATCTAAAAATATCATATAATCTCCTTGTCCTTTAGTATATCCCTAACCTTTAACAAACAGATTAACTTTCTCAATCCATGCTTTCGGTGATTGCTTCAACTCGCATAAGGATTTTTAGTTTACACATTTGTTCCAAAATTTTCACTAAATCCTAAAGGTTCATCCATGTACACTCTATCCTCCAAGTCCCCATTGAGAAATGCATTTTTTATATCTAACTGTTACAGGGGCCTGTCAGGATTAGTTGCAAGTGACAGAAGAATTCTTGTAGAGTTTAGTTTTGTTAATGGGGTGAATGTTTTAAAGTAATCAATACCATTGGTCTGTGTGAATCTCTTAACAACTAATCGAGTCTTGTACTATCTTAAAAAGCCATCTAAATTAACTTACTGTAAAAACCCATTTGCACCCTATAATTGTTTTCCCTCTAGGTAGATCAATCAATTCTTAAATGTTACTTTTTTCAAGAGCTTTCATCTCCTTGAAGACGTTTTTTAGGAACTTTCAAAGCATTCTACACATTATTAAAAATCTTCATATAGGACAATTGTGAGTTATAACATGAAAAATTGGTGAGATTTTCGTATGACATTATGGAACAATATATATAGGTGCAAGGCTTCATTCTCTTGCAAGCAACGATGGGAATATTAGAATCGTTAGACTTAGGATTAGAACTAAACTCAGACTCAGGACTAGAAGACTCATAACATGAAGATGAAGTGGATTGAATATAGGGGAAAGGCTCGGTGAGGATATTACCTGAAAAATTTGTGGTTTTAGGTAGTGCAAATGATTCGTAGACTTTTTCTTTTGAGTTTTTCTCTAGCATGAGTAGACAATATAAAATGGTATCAGTGTCGTAGCCTTTTTTCTCTATTTCTTTTTTGTTAGTTATTATAGTATCATGAACATCACGAGTAGGGGTGTAAACGAGCCGAACACGAGTGAGCCTGGGCTCAGCTTGTGTTCGGCTCGTTAAAAAATACGATTGTTCGTGTTCGGCTCGTTTATATTTCGAACAAATAACGAACCGAGCATGAGCTTTTCAATAACAAAAAATCATTTTCACAACCCTAATCATGCATGCAGTCGTTAGGGGTGCAAACAAGTCGAGCTTGAGCGAGTCCAATTCAACTTGTTAAAAATGTTATTGTTCGTGTTCGGCTCGTTTATATATCGAGCTCACAAAATTTGTTTAAGTTTAACTCGCTTGATTATCGAGCTGAACACTAGCTATTCACAAATAATCTATTTTGATAACCCTAATCACACAGGCATAGAATGTTGAGGGTAAGACGAGATTTAAATCTCGTTATTTATATTAAAATATTCATTTAAATAGAATTTAATTTATTTTATTCTATTTTTATTTAGTAATTTTAAATGATTATAAATATTTTTTATTAGTAATTAGTAATTTTAATGTCACAAGCTATTTTTTCTTAGAATATGTGAGAGTTTTGAAAGTACCTCATATATCACTATGAATTAGAGTAAATGGTGTAGTGAGTTTGTAAGTTTGGGGAGAAAATGACACAATATGTTGTTTAGCAAACATACAAACTTCACATTGAAAAAATGACATAACAAGATAGTTTTGAAACTACCATGATGTTATCAAAACCAATTAAGGCATGATAAAAACATGTAAGCCCAATAATTTTTCTCTCTTCTTATGACGAGCATTGTCGATTGAATTATTCCAAATGTCTTTATAACATTGATCAAGCTTCTGTCATAATGTTATCAACTCATTATAATAGGTAGCAACATCATAAGTGTTCTGCTTGGATTTTCAAAGTTGGGTTTTCAACTCAAAAATTTTGGAAGAGGATTTCCCCATTTATGAATAAAGATCTGGAACTTCCACCCAATTATCTTATGCAATGAGAAGAAATATGTGAAACTATCCTACGAAATTCCATGGAGTTGATGAGTCAAGTCATAACAAGTGAGTTTTCAAAATGCCATTTTTTAAAATTAGGGTCACCAACAGTTGGTTTTGAAATTTTACCAGTGAATGTCCAATTTTGCCTCTCGTCGATTGCCACTTTTATGAATTGAGCCTTTTCGAGATAGTTGTGTCTATTGAGTTTTATAACTGTGAAGTTAATGACTGAATTCTGGGGATAATAATTAACAATACATCCGTGAGACAGAGATAGGGTGAGACGAAGTAGTTTTATAATTATTAGAACCGATAGAGTTGGTAGAATTTATTTGGGGTTCGGTCTTCTTCCTTTACTTACACGACATCATCCGAATTAGAGGCGAGAAGCTCATTTGCACTAGCTATCTTGAAGAAATATGTGTTCGCTGTAGATGCAGACAATCAAAGCGGCTACCTCGAGTGTGGAACTAGTGAATGAGCAGGCCAAGCAGCTCGAGCGTTAACAAACATGCGCGACTTCGACCGAGTTCAATCACGAGCTTGGTCGTGATCGTTCACGATGGGAAAAAATAGGAGTAATGATACCTCGTGGAGCTACTGCTTCATAAGTGAAAGGTCACGAGTTTAGTCCTCGCCCGAAGCTTCAGAGCTATTTCGGTTGTGATTTCTACCGCGATTTCGGGTGCTGATACCATTTAGTTTTTTGAGAGAGAATAATTATCACTCGTCAATCTCATAAAAAAATGTTTACATGATAAATAATACAAATGACAACCAAATTAAGAAAGCCACAAAATCAGTCACAAAACTTTCATACTAGAAAATGGAAACCAACATTATCAACATAAAAAAAAATTCTAGTAGAAAATACTAAAAATAAAAATACTAAAAATAAAATTCCTAAAATTGAACAGGTTTCTATGGTATTGGATGGTTGGGGAGCTTGATTAATTGGGTTGTTAGCTTTTGAAAAGGATGCAGTCGAATGGGATCAGTTATAGGTCCCATTACACCTCTATTGGAAATTTTTATCATAGGCGAAGAATAATCTTTACCATTTGGTCCACTCCCATAATATAAGTTCCTATTAACTTTGTTGTGAATAAATGCTTTTACTTGGTGTTTTTATTTAAATAAGTATGCAATTTTCTTTAAACATCGTCATTGCCGGGTCCCAAGTCCCGAATGTAAAAGTTGAGAGTTCCTAGGTAGTTGACAGCTAATGTGAACTTGTCGAAAATAATGACATGAATCCTTTGAATCATTGTGTAAATGCTAAGGCGTCCTCTGGAAGCGATGCGCTGTTTGACCTGAGTACAGTAAAAAGTGTGCAAGGGCTACTACACCGGTGCTCGGGTGTAGTGTCAAATAAGCAAGAGTTCCTACGTTACGGACGGATGCAAATAAAGAAGTTAGTCCATGAACTAATATTAGGATAGGATCTTGGAATATAGGTACTCGCTCTGGTAACATATTGAAATTAGTTGATATTATGATTCATAGAAAGATTATTACCTTATATATTCAAGAAACTAAATGAGTTGGAGAAAAGGCTAAGGAGATTGATAACTTAGGTTTTAAGCTCTGGTATTCTGGTAATAATCGCATAAGAAATGGTGTAGGTGTACTTCTAGATAAGAGTTTGAAAGATAATGTCGTAAAAATTAATAGAGTTGAAGATATGATTATAGCCATTAATATTATTGTTGATACTAAGATTTTTAATATTATAAGTGCTTATGCTCCTCAAGTAGGTTTTAATATAGGTTCTAAAGATAAATTCTAGAATAACTTAGAAGACTTAATACAAATGATACCTCTTGAATAAAAAATTTTTATTGAAGAAGATTTAAATGGATATGTTGGTAGAGTGGTAGAAGATTTTAGAAATATTCATGGTGTCTACGGTTTTGGAGTGATTAATGAAGAATGTGAAACCATATTAGATTTTTCTTTAGTGAATAATTTTATTATTGCTAATACTTTATTCAAAAAAAGAGGTGAGCATATTATTACTTATAAGAATGGATCCAATAAAACACAAATTGATAATTTTGAGAAGAAAAAGATCATTGAGAATGTGAAGGCTAAAAATTCCAAGTGAGGATTCAAGTGCTCAACATCGATTATTAGTTCTAGATTTTAAGATTAAGAGTTTTAAAATAAAGAATACTAGGAATCATCGTCATATAATTAGATGGGGGCACTTAAAATACACAAATAAAATGATTTTTATGAGTAAAATCTAAGATTTTAAAATTTGGGTTGTTTATGAAGAAACAAATTCTATTTGAGATAAAGTAACAAACACTATTAAAAAGTGGTAAAAATTGTACTTGGATAATTAGAAGATAAGGTTTCTATAAATAAAAAATGGTTAGTGGTGAAATAATAATGTGCAAGAAAAGATAAAATATGAGAAGTTATTTTATAAAAATTAATTTAAATGTAAAAGCTTAGAAAACTGATAAAAATATCAAACGGCTCGTAAGGAGTCTAAGAGAACAATCTGCGATGCTAAAAATTCTGTTTTAAGTGATCTTTATAATAGATTATATACTAAGGAATGTGAAAAATATATGTATAAACTAGCCAAACAAAAAGAAAAGAAAAGTAAGTTTTAACTCAATTAAAGTGTATTAAAGATGAAAATTAAAAAGTGTTTTTCCTAGAAAAAGATATTCAACATAGGTGGGTGAGTTATTTTGATAAAATTTTTAATGAAGTTTCTGAAAATACGTTCGACCTTAGTGATTTTAATATCATTAATTATAATAAAATGTTTTATTTTTACCGTCACATTAGTAAAAAAGTAGTTGATGAGGCGTTGAAGAAGACCAAGGGTGGAAAGTTTGTAGGACCTGATGATATCTAGGAGTGTAGAAATATTTAGGAGATTTGGGAGTTTCTTGGTTTACTAAACTCTTTAATATTATTTAAAAAACTAAAAAGATGCCTGAGGAGTGGAGGAAGAGTATTATGGTCCCCATTTTTAAGAACAAAGGGGATGCACTAGAGTGTGCAAATTATAAAGGAATTAAGTTGATGTGTCATACTTTAAAATTATGGGAGAGGGTAATTGAACATAGGTTAAGATATATTACAAAGATTTCTCATAATCAATTTGGATTTATGCCAGACAGATCTACTATGGAAGCTATACGTTTATTGAGAAGTTTGACGGAGAAGTTCAAAGATAATAAGGAGCATCTGCATATGATTTTTATTGATTTAGAAAAAGCCTACGATAAGGTTCTAAGCGATATTCTTCGGAGAGTGCTCGAGAAGAAAGGCGTTGATATGACTTATATTCAAGTTATTAAAAATATATATACTAGAGCTGTTATTTGTGTTCGAATAGGAGATTTGGCCAAATATTTTTCTATTTCTATTGGATTACATCAGGGATCAGCTTTAAGCCCATATCTTTTTTGCTTTAGTTATGGATTGGTCTTAGTGGATACATTTATTGATAGGTTTGACGGAGAAGTTCAAAGATAATAAGGAGGATCTACATATGATTTTTATTGATTTAGAAAAAGCTTACGATAAGACTCTATGAGATATCCTTTGGAGAGTTATTGAGAAGAAATGTGTTGATATGGCTTATATTCAAGTCATTAAAGATAGACATACTAGAGCTGGTACTTGTGTTCGAATAGAAGAGAATTGACCAATTATTTTTCTATTTCTATTGGATTATATCAAGGATCGGCTTTAAGCTCATATCTTTTTGCTTTAGTTATGGATTTGTCTCACTGGACACATACATGAGGATGTAACTTGGTGTATGCTTTTTGCCCTCGTGGATAAGACGAGAGAAAAAAACTCGGGAAAAACTTGAATTATGGAGGTCTACATTGGGGTCTATAGGCCTTCGTTTGAGTAGAACTAAAACTGAATACATGGAATGTAATTTTAGTAGTAGGAACTCTAGAGACAAAAATGTAACTATGTGTGATCAAATTATTAAACGGTGTGAATGCGTTAGATATCTTGGGTCTATTGTTCAAAGTAACGGTGATATTGATGGGGATGTTATTAGTAGAATCAAGTTGGTCGGTTGAAGTGAAGGAATGCTTGGGCCTATTGTGTGACAGAAAAGTTTAGATTGAAAGGAAAATTTTATAAGATGGTGGTGAGATCTGCAATGCTCTATGGCGCTGAATGTTGGCCTTTAAAAGACAAGCGTAAATCTGAGTTAAGTGTTGCCGAGATGAGAATGATTAGGTGGATGAGTGGCTTTACACTTAGAGACAAAATGTGAAATGAATATATTTGTGATAGGGTTGCTGTAGCTCCAATGATAGACAAAATTAGAGAGCCGTCTTAGATGGTTTGATCACATTAAACGTCAACCATCTGATGATTTGATTAAAAGAGTAGATGTTTTGGATTTGACTTATGTTAAGAAAGACAGAGGTAGACCTAGGAAGGCTTGGGCATATTGTATAAAAAATGGTCTTAATTTATTAGAATTAAATGAAAATATGACACTAAATAAGACACAAAGGAGAAAAAGAATTCATGTAACCAACTCCACTTAGTGGGATAAAGGTTTTGTTGTTGTTGTTGTAAGCATGATATCTTCTTTCACCTCTTCCGGTTATTTGATATATGGTGTTACATTTTTAAAAGAAAAAAAAAATCATTCTTATTATACACCTATTTTAAACCTTCTATCATAATACTGATATTTCCTGTAACTGTCAACTCTCTTCTTTGCAATTTGCATTTAAAACATTATAATTTTCATCGAATCTTTTATATTTCTGAATGAGCCTTTTTTCAAAAACTCTTAAGCAATTTTAAAAAAATCTCAAATTGAAACGTTTGTTCAAAGTATAGAATGTGAAATGCGGATGATTGAAGTGATAAATACCCTATATAAAGACATAAATAAGTGTAAAGAAAATGAAGGAAAAAAAAGAAGAATTACTGGCAACATAAGCAGTAATTGTCGCTAGCAAGGTTGGGGTGTAATTGTGAATGTTCCTCGGCTTGTGGCTTGGCTTTGCATGTCTTGTGGATGTGTGGTTCTTGTGTGTTCTTAGTTGCTTTAGATTTAAGCTAGTTAAAGAGGTTTAATTTGATTTTTTTGGTTTATAAACTAAGATCTTTAAGAAATGTAAAGGCTTACTTCAAGTAACACTAAGACATATGCCTTAATTATAACACATGAGGCATACACCTAATTGCTTTTTTACGCGCGTCAAGTTCTTAAGATTATGCAATTTTGAACCTTGACTTAGCTACTGCAAGCGTATGGCTTGAAAAAAATAGCATACGTCTGAACAAAAAGAGGGAGTTGGCTCAATGGAACAGAGGATATGAATAATTGAACTGAGGAATTGATCTGTTATGCAATAATGCATATAAGTATACATGTCGATTGAATAATATTCTAATTTTAGAGCCCAAGTTATACATTCCATGAGAAATGTGTTACTTCTCAAAATAGCTTAATTACTAGTCTACTATTTATTAGGAGATTTTTAGAATGTTACTAAAAGTTCTAGTCTCAAAGTGAAAAAATCAAAGGTAAGTTTGTTACTAATGATAAAACTTCTCTGAATTAGTTTATGCAAAATATAAGTTCCTCAACTAGATTGTTCTATTGTAGTCGACAATCAGGGACCAATCTTTTTTATTTGCTTCTGAGACATAACAAGCATTAGAAAGTCATATTATGATTAAATTTTCTTAACCTTGCAAAAATTTTCAGGATTTTCTATTCCTATAAAATGATTGCAAATTTTTTGGCAGTATTCCTATTCCATTAACTATTTGTGTTTTAACTTGTTCTTTTAATGTTCTTTTGATAGTTCTATATTACAACAAATGTTAACAAATCCAATGCCCTGTTTGAAGTATAAATGATCAATGAAATTATAAAACATCAACTTATACGTTTCAAATGCTTAATAATTTATCATAGATTCGCTTAGTACTTTTAGGTCAATCCAAAGAAGAAAGTGCTTCCTACTCTGTGAAAGAAAATATGAAGTCCATTGAAATTAAAGCAAAATTTATAAGTAAAAAGTGAGAAAAGTCAGGAAGATAATCCTTGCTCCTACGTGAAGCCTTCTTCCAATGTGATCTTCCCTTTTGCTTGATTCTTAGTTGTCTCTCAATACAAACTCTCTCACTCCCTACACACTCACAAATAGAAACCCTAGGCTAAGATGACATAAAGAAAGATTAAGAAGATTAAAAAAACTCTCCTTCATCCAAAGCCTCCCTTCATATAGAGAATCGGGTCAAACCATCACTAGAACCGCTCAAACTGAGGTGAGTTGGTACTGTGTGACGAGACACCGCGATGTGGAATTGCAGTGCTATGAGAAGATGCGGTGGGAGGACGCGGCGGCGTCGTATCTGAGCGCCACATTTCGTGTTCTCTGATTTCTGAATTAGGGCATAACACAACGGTGCTGTCTTCCTGACTTGAGGTGTTGCTGGTCAGGGCGCTGGAGCGTTTGCTTTGGGTGCAGTACTATTGTGTTCTTGGATTTTTGACATAAAAAAATTTAATTCGGGAGAGCTGAAGCGCCACTCCTTCAGCGTTGTGTCGCTATCAAATGGGACTTGTTGCACTATATATTTGGTGCTGGGGCTTTGAGTCATAATTGCAGTTGTCCTCCCAAAATATATGTTCTGCATGTATATTATACACATAGATAACATATATCACAAGAAAGCATAAATTTGACACAAAAAAATAAGAAAACACCACATAATTATCCCACTTTGCACATTTGACAGAAATGTAATGAGAGCTGAATCAACTTGCTTTCAGTTTAAGTTGCAAACAAAACTGACCACAGGAATCAAAATATTAGGTAACACATGCCATTCTCTTAAGCATCATTATTATAGGTATATTACATTCAATAATTTGGAAAAATAAAATAATAATTACAATGACTTAAATAATATCAATGCACACAATTTGCACATCTGATGGTATAAATTTATCAGATTTGCATCATTAATTCTAATTCTTATCATCTATCTCATCCAATCATAATTGTAATGATATTTACTTGTACTAATTTATCTCACCGAAAAAAATGCATAATTTGCTATATTTTAGATTTAAATAAATAGTTAAACATTTAATTTGATATATTAGGTTTATAAATTTAAATTTTTTAAAAAATTCAAATTTGATTCTTATTCTAAATAAAGCTCAGGTGTATGAGTCTACTGCCACAACTTGAGACATATTTCTCGTTGCTTTTTTTTTTGTACTGTCTTAGTTGCCTGTAATTACACAATTTTGAATCTTGACTTGGTTAATGCACCATGCATATGCTTAGGCAGAAATAGAAAATTGGCTTATTTGAATAGAGGATAAATAAAGCTAATCACTGAATCTAATGAGAGTTGAATCGACTCGCTTGTAGTTCTAGTTGCAAACGAAACTGACCAAATGGATCAAAATATTAGGGAACACTTCCCAATCTCATAGGCAACATTATTGTAGCTATGTTACATTAAATAAACTGGAGGAATAAAAAACTTTAATTAAGACAAGTTAGACTACTTAATCAATATCAATGCACACAATTTGCACGCTTGATGACTATAGAATTTTCATATTTGCATCATTAATTATAATTCTAACCATTTATCTCGCTCATTTGTGTATCTAATGATACTTTACTTTTTGCTGATTGATCTCACAGAGCAAAAAGCAAAATGTGCTGGAAGCTTAAAAAAAAAACAGCTGAAAATTTTTGTTTTCTTTCCCTCTTGTTCTTTCGTGTCTTTGTATCTATCTTCTGCAGTCCAGAATTGTACAAATCACGAGTACTAGAACTAAATGCAAGTGATGATCGTGGGATCAATGTTGTACGGACAAAAATAAAGGATTTTGCTGCTGTTGCTGTTGGTTCTGGTATTCGCCAAGGGTAAATAATATGTTTGAATATTTTCTTGATAACCATGCTCTTCAAAATTATAGTTCAAGTTGGACTAATGCTTGTTTCGTTGCCACATTTCATGCACTCACCACAAGTTTTTTTTTTTTTTTTGTGAATTCAAGTGGCTATCCTTGCCCACCTTTTAAAATCATCATCTTGGATGAAGCAGATTCAATGACTGAAGATGCTCAGGTACGTAGATTTTTTTCAATAGTTTATTTGCACATTTGCAAACTGCTTTTGTCATGAATATCAGCTGGGCAGAATGCCTTGAGACGTACTATGGAGACTTATTCCAAAGTCACAAGATTTTTCTTCATTTGTAACTACATAAGCAGGTATTTTGTACTATATCATAACAACACGAAAATTACAATATCTTCTTCAGATAAGTTTGCTTCATATCATTCTGTTGATAGAATAATTGAACCACTG
Source organism: Papilionanthe hookeriana x Papilionanthe teres (assembly GCA_022702705.1). Lineage (NCBI taxonomy): Eukaryota > Viridiplantae > Streptophyta > Magnoliopsida > Asparagales > Orchidaceae > Papilionanthe > Papilionanthe hookeriana x Papilionanthe teres. The sequence goes on along the minus strand of CM040421.1, from coordinate 16,902,309 downwards.
GCCTCAAGATGCGCAAAATTCAGATTCAAACCTCTCTCTGAAGATGTCATGAGTAGTCGTATCTTGCATATTTGCAATGAGGAAGGCCTTAGTCTGGATCAAGAGGTTCTAAATTTGTCATGCTATTCATCAAAAATTATTTTTAAATCTCCAATGCTTACCAATTTGGATGTTGCTTATGATATCTGCTTAGGCACTTTCAACTTTGAGCTCCATCTGTGGAGGAGATCTACGCCGTGCTATAACATACTTGCAGGTCTGTCTTTGTCAAGCAGATGCATGCTGTATTGCCGATAACATTTGCATCCCAATAGACCAAAATGTGTTTTGTGCGTGCTTCTATTTTTTATGCATTCATGCGCTTATACGATGAAGCTTTGGAATGCATTATTTTTTTTTTTTCCATGGTGACATCTTACACTTCAATCAAGTATACTACCAAATGCAGTTTTTATTAATTGAAGAGATTATTGGACCATCCTCTGATGCTAAATTTCAATTGTCCTTTCAGAGTACCACTCGCTTGTATGGGTCATCAATTTCATCCAAGGAGTTAATAAGCGTTTCTGGGGTATTTTCATTTCGACATCTACTCTATAAGTTCCTTATGATTTTTCCTGCTATACCTGTATGCCACGCCACTACATGTTCATTGAAATATGGAATCATTATATTATGTTACCTCTTGTTCACGTGTCAGTTTGATCTGCATAAATGGAATAAAGTAATATTTTTCATGGCAAGCATACATGCTTGCAGACCATCTCATATGTGCTTGCAATTTTGTGTCTTGATCTATTAGGTGATTCCTCAGGATGTTGTTCAGACCCTGTTTGCAGCTTGTAAGACTGGTGAGTTTGATGAAATTAACAAGGAAGTTAGTAATGTGATTTCAGAGGGATATCCAGTATCACAAATGCTATCTCAGGTAATGCACGTGCATGCCTTTAACAATCGAATTGGTTTTAGCCTTGTTGTTGACTTGAGTTTTATCTGCCAGTTCTTTGAATTGATTGTCAGCTCAGATGACATATCTGATGTACAGAAGTCAAAGATATGTAAGAGGTTAGCTGAGGCAGATAAGGTATGCTATCAAATTTTTGGTTTTTTTATTTTTTTTAATCATTTGCGAATCATAAAAAATGAATTTATCATTTTTATAGAATTTCAATCTCTAAAGTTACTATATCGCTCTAAACATTCAAATCCTCCAACTATGTGAAGTGAATAATTAGTGTTAGAATATTCCATTATATTTTTTACAAAAAATGACATTGTGATTATGAAAGCAATCTTCGGTACATTCGAGTTGAGTCGAGACGATCTATATCTATTTGAAGCTTTTGGGAACCAAAATTTTATTGCATCACACGGCATCTGGCCATTCCACCCAACCAAGATACATCTTGGGTTAACTAATTGAATAATAAAGTTAATTGAGTTGTCTATTTATAAGAAAATATAGATTTGAGTCTTATACTAATATATTTGTATATTTTTTGGGTATATCTTAATTTTGACTTGAATAAGAGATAATTTTGTGACGGGTCATCATCAATTTATAATTTTGGCTTCGTTTTTCTTATGTCAGTTTCTTGTTGATGGGGCTGATGAGTACCTGCAGCTGCTGGATGTTGCCAGTCATTCAATGCGCGCTCTTTGTGACATTCCTCAGGAGATGCAGTTTGATTAAATGCTGGAGACGGCTTGGGTATCAACTTTGTCTTCTGCTTGAGACTACGTAGAGCTTCTTTATTATTGCTTCTTTTTTAAGTCAGAGTTCCTTTATTTATTTTATTGTCATTTTTGTAACTTAAATATCCAAATCTCTTTAAATGACTTGGTTTTCCTTGTCCTTTGAATGATCCATATTTAGTCGGCTGAGCCTTTGTTCTGGGTTTAGGAGCACAGTTGGACTCGGTGCCCTGTAAGAATTAAAGTCGAGGACCTGAACAAGTGTTGAAGATCAAATGCAATGCAGCTGAGAATTGTTTTAGGTTTCGTTTAAAGGAGCTTCGTCGTTCAGCGAAGCTCTTTTAGTGTCATGTCTGTCGAATGGAGAAGGCCTGTAAGACAGTGAAAAATTGCCGTTCTTGCTAACTTAGGAGATGATTCTTCGCTGAATGAAAGTTTTTTCACGCCTCAATGGTTACTGCAACGGAACGAAGCTTCACTGTCATCTAAAAAAAAATCTTAGTTAATTGAAAATAGGGTTGCATCCCCAAAAGGATATTGATCGTAAAAGTGAAAATCTTTCCAATAATTGATCAAATACAAAGCTTTTACATAACAGAGATTTATGTAACTATTAATTAAGAAAACCTAGTAAGAGATCTAATTAGGGATTATCATATAAATAAATTATATTATTTTACATGGGATCTCTCCGCATTCAGTTGTTACATAACAGGCAAAAAAAATATTTGAAAGAGGTGAATTGCTTCCCAAGGAAATATGCAACTCTAGTTGAATTTCTGAAATTTTATTATGACCTCATTTTTTTGCTAACAAATGCTTATTATATGTAGTGGCAATTCTTCTTGGTGTACCCACTAATCACAATCAGTGTAGTATAAAAAATTGGAGATCATGATAAAGGGACGGCACTCTCTATTCGAAGAAAGTTGGAGACTCATTAGATGGTCACCAGAAAAACATTATATGGGTGAGAGTGGACATGACATGGTTCAACTTAAGGCCAAAATAGATGTAAGCACTCTTGAAGCTTGGTGGATTCATTGTATGATTTTATAGCCTTTTTTGACAATGCATCTTAATTCTATGCATGACACATCATTAGCGTAAGTGTATGGTTTCTCGATTTGTGACAAGATTTTCTTGGGTGCCAATAATTTATTCTTATATCAAGGGGAAATCATTAATAGGAATTTGAGCAATTAGCTCAAATTTAGGAGAGTCAACCTCAACAATTATTGGAGCATAAGACAATAATGTCTACATTAATTTACTTCTTCAAAGTTTTATCATTTATGGCCAAGGTAGGAAATAGGTTTATTTATTCATTATCAAAATTTAATTCTCACTTGTATAATGGTATGAATGACCATTCCCTCCACTCCATTGAAGAGCCATGATCCCCATATGCAAAAAAGGTCACCAATTCTCACTCTCCTTTTATAACCAACACCAACTAAAAGAAAAATATTTTCATCCATTTTGTGTTTAAAAAATTAGTTTCTAAATCTGTACTTTATAATTTTTTGTTCTCTTTTATGCATAAATATGAAATGAATGAAAGTTATGTTTTGTGAAAGTTAATCATGGAATATTCTTCTCTTTCAAATTTTCGGAACATTTTTGTTTTTTTGTTTTTTTTTTTGTGTTGGCAAAAAAGCCATGAGTGTTCTATGTGGTCCATGGATATGAAAGACAAATGAACCAATTTCATTTTCGAACTTTTGTTTTAATCTTCATCTTTACGGCATTCCACTTGATTTGGTACGCTGCACTCTTAATCCATTTAAAGAGGCCTAAAGCAAGTCCTCTTCACCTCCCAAAAAAGAAATTTAGCCTTTCTTTTGGAGTTGTCAACCAAGCTAGGAAAATCAATTTACCATACTTCTCCACAATGCCCTGTTTTCATCCTTAGACTACCATATTATCATCATTCCACATCTAGAAATAGGACTCCATTATTCTCCATAACATTTCATTAGATGCCACTTCATTTCTTTAGTAAGGGAAACTCAATAAGAATTATTTTTGAACAATTATGCCTCGATTAACTTATTAGCATACCTTCTTTTGTTTGTTGCGATCAGCCTGATCAATATTGGGTAAGAAGTTCACAATAGAAGATAATAAGGGATCTTCCACGATTCTTCTTTCAATAGTGTTTACTATTTTAACCTTGGCGTAACTGTGCCCTTAGGACCTTGCTACAATCTAAGAAGCTTTGCTTATAATTCAAAACTTGCTAGGGATTTGCTAAGAATGATCATAAAATAGCTGAGTTTCAATAACAGAGGGGAGGAACTGTGCCATGCCCCCTACAACAAGTAATATGACAATAAACAAATGCAACAAAACATTAGCTCCATCATGAGACAAACTCTCAAATAACCATAACGTATGATCTCTTTAGTACCTCCACTAACATTATCATAACCTTGGTTATCTCTTCCATCAAAAGAAACTTAAGGGGGCATTTCATATCTACACGGAGGACACCCATGGAAGTTAATGATTACAACTTATTTAAGACTAGTGAGGCTAGGGATACTACTAAAATATTGAAGAGTTCACCAATAACACCTTGGCTCAAGAGCCTTTTCAAAATTTTTATGCAAAAATCTTTTAGATCATAATTTCCAGAGCCAATACTTCTAACATTCATTGCAGAGCTTAGGTTCACTAGCTACTTTCAAAGACATGGTCCTTTTGGCATCATTATCTATTTCAATATTATTTTCCCTAATACCAGAGGACTCACTTAAAAGATTTATAGAATGAAAAGCCTTGAAACGAGTGGGGAACTTCCATTCTTTCTCATTGAAGACATGCAAGGCTTGTTCTTCTAGCTTTTGTTGGATGAAGTAATCTTGTTATGCCAAAATTTAAGGTAGATTGCAACATGAAATAACATATGATCAGAAGGCATTCGACTCCAAACAAATTAAAAACTAGCTCACCATTTTGACCACTTTATACCTATCTAAGAATCACATTGATCCTCAAATTATTGCAAGAGAATTTAGTAAGATAGATATCATAATAATATATAGTGTGGTTACTAGGGATGACATTATCCTCAAGATGGATCTCCAACCCAAAGTTAAATGATCAAATTAGATGTCAATATGTTTTCCACCATAAACATAATTTGGACCCTCGTACTTAAGAATGAGCTGGTGCATAGCTCTCAATAGCTCTATTTTTCTACTTTAACTTCCCTATTGAGTTCATCATCACATTGCTTCTAGGGAAGCTCATAGAAATAGAGTTCACAAAAAAGATGTAGTACCTTTAAGCATTTTATGACAAATATTGTCATGAAAGGGCGAGAGGATCAAGAAACAACGATAGAAAGCTAGAATAATGGGAAGAGTAGCATGAACCAGTACAGTAACAAAAAAGAAAGTATAACAAAATTTTTTTTTCTTCAAAATATAAATATGAATCTATAATCAATTCATTCTCTAATCCTATGTGAAATATAGGAGTGATTAACAAAATATTTTGATTTGAAACTATATTCATTATTTAAAATTAAAAATTAAAATTAAAAAAAAATTTCCTCTCATATGATACATAAAATCAAGATAAAAACTATTGTTTATATATATTGTCAATGTTTCTAAATATGCATTAATTTCTTATTGATTAGTGATCATACTCAAGACCTTTAAAATTATAAGCACTCCAAACAGGCACACCAAATAAATGAGACTATGCCACCAACAAACATAACAAAAAAATGCAAAGTGTAAGGATTTATAAATAAAAAAGATAACTCATGATATCATTAAAGAGCTACTTCATTCATGAGGAAACTTGCATTTATACTCTTGAAAAAAAAAAAAAACCTTACAAAAGTTATCAATGAAATTAAAACAAAAACAAAAGCTTAGCCAAATCTTTTATTTCATTATCCATTTAAACTTTCCGACTCGGCCACCGAGCTTAAAACGAAATCATCGGGACTTAGTTAGATGGGGTGAGATCAAAATTAATAATTAATTTCTAAAAGGTATATAAATGATTGTAATAATGTTTATTCATTAATAAATCAATTAGAGTATTTTAAGTATAAAACAATGTACTAATTCACCCACCCAAATATAATCAAATTTAACTAGACTATCATTTCAATAACATACCAGCAACATGAGCTTTTAAGCTCTTTAGATGATGCACAATTAGTATCTTGAAAATCATGAAATAATAAGTGAGTTCTCATCCAATAAAGTATAAATTGCAATTCATGGACTACAAATATGAGCAATAAATAGGAAGGGGAAAAATGGGCATTATAACATAATTATTATAGATGACATATAAAAGATATGATTTTTAAATATGAGAATCATTTAATAAAGCTTATTATACAATAGAATTTATTGGGACTTATCCATGCAATTTAATGACCATTATGTTCAAACGTGACAAGATTCACTTTCATCCAAACTCAAGTTATATATATATGTAAAGTTCTCATCCATCATTCAACATTTTCTTTTATACGTGTATATATGTTTATAATTGATTTTATTATATCACCTAATAATTAAGAAAAATAAGAATAATAAGAGAATGACTTTTCATAAAACTTGTTAGTTTGTAGATCTATTAGTGTGTCTCTCCAGTATTAAAAAGTATTCAAGTGATACTACATATTTCATGCATACAACTATATATAATATAGATTTTTATTAGATAATATTTCTTAAAAAGATTATAATATTTATATGCCAACTTAAGTTCATAATTATATGGGCATGCTATTTTTAAATAATCAATCTTAATATTAAATAATTCAAATTAACTATAACTCAAAGCTAAATATCACAATACCTCAAAATGAAAATATAAATCCTAAATAATAAGTAAAGCATATTTCATGATATGTATCAATAATTAAAGCATACAAATAGGGAAAAAATATGCCTTTGATAAGGAAGTGTAAGTTTATCCCTAACCAGTAATAAGTCACTAAAAAAGGCTACAAGAAGCCTTTTTTTTTATCAAGCACTAATCTTATCACTCCATATGGTGTTCCACAACCTCAGGGCCAATAGAATCAACTCAATTATATATTCTTGGCATTACACCTCAAGCATTAAATTGGATAAATAACTAATTAAGCATATTACTATAATCAAGGATGATGAAATAGAGGAGATTAATGATGATACACCATTACCAGTGAGGATATAGATTATCTCATAAAGGATTATGGGAGTGTTATGAGATTCATGGCTACATTAATAGGTGAAGATTGTAGGAGGAATGTCTTTATCATGTATGTCATGTATAATGAAAAAAGGTGGAAGTAAGTCAATGAAGAGGGTAGTGCAATAAATGTGAGTATAGACTTCATTACAGGAAATATACAGATTAGCGTTAAAAATTTCTGATGCTAATTGGGCATTTATTCTACGCAAATGAAGATTTATGTCAGATTTATGTAGAAAAAATTTTGAAGTTAAAATGGGCGTCACTATTTGGATTTGCGTCGGCTTTTTACTTGCGCTGGAATTAGCATCGAAACAATCTGTCATTGTGAAATTTCATCGACAAATCAGTCGATGCAACCTTAACGTTGAATTTGCATCCACCATGGGTGACACAAATTAGCATCTACCAGAATAAATATTAATTACTGTCGACCCATTTCCGATGCAAAATCACAGGTTGCATCAAATTAACGATGACTAATATCGAACTGATTATTATAATGTTGGCGTCAGAGTTTTCAATGCTAATCCGACACAAATTTGTAAAAAAACAAAAAAAATACAACATAGAGATTAGATTTCTGCATACCTTCACATAACAAACACAAGCAACATAATATCACATTTATCTATAATCACAACTAAAACAGATATCACCATACCCAAACAACAATACCAAATTAAATTAAAGAAAAACAAATTTAAGTGTTCAAAGTCCACAACTACTGAAACTAAAATTTCACCTAAATAGAAATAACAATAAAAATTCATCAACAAAAACATAATAAAAATCTTATTTATGCTGCTCATCCTCTTCTATATCATTGTCGACAACATTCATATGTCGCTTGCCCCGCCAATTAAAACTCTCTGTCAGGCGTGTTAAACCATCTTCAACCCTCTGATGAAGTTCAAGCATCTGTTAGAGCCCTTCATTCATCAACATGGCTCGTCTGACAAACTCCTCATGCTGAGCCTGTAACAAGCTAGGGCCAACCACTACTGCACGAGAGAGCTTGACCTCAAAATGTAATGCTCTTTGCGCCTAGGCCATTGACCCACAATTTTATATTATGATATTTTTAATTTAATTGTAACGACGCCAAAAACTTGACCCCGCTATATTATGTGTATAGAATTGTACTTGTTTATGTTGTGGATGCTACGCAAGTATACGTATCGTATCAAGTAATACATGGCTCTAGTGGAGTCCTGGTTATCGATCCCACAGGGAAAGAGAAAATTAAATAACAGCTAATTTTAAAATAATAATAATAATAATAATAATACTACGAAAATTTGGAATTCGAATTTAAGCGCAATAAAGTAAACTAAGTATTTCGATTAGGTAAATTAACTAAGTAGAAAATTAATACGAATTGAAAGTGCGGGAAATTAAGCTAATTACTTAAATAAGTCTTAACTATTCGAAAAAATATCTTTCCACTTGTTTAGAAATTTAAGTGATTGATGAATTTAAATAGATAACTTTAAGGTATTGTGACAAATAAGAGCATTCACTATTCTTTACCCTTTGATCAGGTGTAAAGAATATTGACTAATCCTATGTTTGATTATCGAATGCGGCTAAGTTCGGAAGGATACCTACTGCCACTTTAGAGCTCCACGTTCCTCTCGCTCGAGGGCTAACATCTACACTTCGACTCTCAAACAATAGGACCGAATTGAATATTTTAGTACGTCACACTAAAATGCTCGATTCTACGCCCAGATGATATTATTTCCTATTTATTTGCACCCTCCTTCAAGAGCTTTTGAATTCCGAATATCGGATGTAATTTTTAATATAGTTGATAATCAACATATTTTAACAAATCAAATGGCTAGGTTTGAAAGTAAATTAAGTTTTAAGTAAAAATTATCACAATTTATTAATATATATAAAAATACTTCTATTTTTAGTTCAGTAAGTCACTTAATTTCATAACGAGGAGAAATACTTAATAAACTACTCGGAATGCATGTTGACTAAACTAAGCATGAATTTCATTTAAAGTTAAAAATAATAAATACAAATACTTATCTTAATTTATCTCCAAACGGACTCTACATGATTCCTTTGACTCTTCCTTCTAGTACAGCAAGACTCACTAAAAACTCACTAACTCACTAAATAACACACACACTAATACACTAATTTATTCCGAACACAAATTTAACACACAAAAACTGCACACAACTAATACACTTAGAAAAAATTAACACTTAGAAGGCTGAATTTCGAGCTACATATATAGAGGTGAGCAAAGGACCAAGAGGTGTGTAAGCATCCCTTCAAAAAGTGTCCGGGTTCAATGTATACTGCGCCATTTGAACTAGCTCGCCGTAGGCGACGAACTACTCTCGTTGTCGGTGAGGCTTCTAGAAGATCTTCAAACCGCGCTATCTCGCTGTCGGCGGGCTCGGGCTCGCTGTCGGCGGGCTCGGGCTCGCTGTCAGCGAGATAGTTATAAATCCTTCAGAATTTTCTTCTCGTAACCTCGCCGTAGGCGGGCTCGATCTCGCCGTCGGCGACTCAGCACAAATTGCATTATTTTCTTCCTTTTTGCTCCAAATCCGCTCCTTTTATGATTTTTTCTTTTATCACCTAAATTCTCCATTCCTGCAATAAAATAAAGAAAATACCCTTCTTTAAAGTGCAATTTTATCAAAAATAGGTTTGAATTTCTTAATAAATTTTTCGGTGATCAAAATCCACTAAACTTACTTATTACTTGTCCTCGAAGTAATTTTAGTACTACATAAAAATAATGAGTTTTATAATAAGATTTTTCAATTTAAATAACTATGAATTAGATTAATTAATATCATAATAAAGTGAAATAAAAATAATTCATGTAATTTAATTAATTTTATAGAAATAAATTATTCAGTTATCAGGTCTAAGATTTCTAGCTTACTATTCATTTTAGGAATGACTATATTTAAAAGAACAACTACTTAAGATATTGATATGATAAGAAATTCAAGAAAATACTATTAGGTAAAATTCTAATCCATAAACATAAGTTTGGAAATATCTAAGTTTTTCACTTTAGGTTAAATCAAATGAAGCCGATTTTTGATAAGGCATTTCTCGAGACTTCTCCTCATTTTTCTTTTTTCTTTTCTTTTTTCTTTTTCTTTTTTTCTTTTTTTCTTTTTTTCTAATGAGGATTCATCGTATCCGGAGAGCTCGTTAATAATTTTGAACTTCATTTTCATCTTCCTAAATTTGAAACTTAGGAATATTTCTTAGCTTATATATACTTCATAGTTTTTACTTCATTGATTTTCAATCTTTTCTTTTTCACTTGAATACTTAAGAATTTTAATTTTAGAATATAGTTTTCCATACTAAAAATAGTTTACTTATATTCTTATTCCTTCTAACCAAATATTTTATTCTATTTAATTAATTAAAGCACTAGAAATATTTCATTTAACCTTTTATAATAATTAAATAAAATAATTCATATTAAATCAAATTGAAAAATTTGCTATAAAAATCATTTTTATAATAATTTGAAAATAGAAATTGAGAACAAGTTAATAACTAAATTTGTATTTTACTCTCCCCCCAAACTTAAATTTTTATATCTACTCTAAATAATGAATAAGAAGGAAAGTAAATAAATCATACCTTTGAAGTTTGGGTATTTCTTTTTTTCTTTGAAATTTTTGCAGGCTTTTTAATTTTTCGTTGAACCTGTTCTGTTAGTATTTTCCATATATATATAACAATTTAAAGAAAATGCAGGGATAAAATCTAAGATAAGTATTAAGCATAACAATTAAAATAACTCTACACTACACAGATGAATTACTAACATATTAAAACAATTTAACTAACATATTAACAATTTTAAAAAACTTAAAACAATACAAGATAAAATAAAAACATACTAAAGAAAACTAATATCCTATTTAACATATAAATAAATGCAATTACTAACACAAAAATAAAAACTAAACTACTATCACAATTCAAGCAAATTAATCTAACTAACATCCAATGTCTCAAAAAAAAAATAAAGTACTGAATATTACAAATATATAAAGTCCTCAAAATAACTTAACATCAAACAAATAAAACAAATAAAGTCCTAATCTTCGACATCAAAGTCCCAAACTATATTATCATCCCCTCCTTGATCCGTAGAAACTGCCGAGAAGACCGAGCAAGATGATATTGAGTATACCCGAGGCAATGCGGAAAGACAACATCTAAATCTCCACTCCTATAACGACGTTCGGAGTTCATAATATGCAATTTCGTATTCCGAATGTCAGCTGGAGGTACTCACTATCATAATCATGTCTCCTCTCTAGATTATCGATCCTTTGATCAAAATGATCAAACCTTCTCCCCATGGTCTCTCCAAGCCTGCTCAAAACTCCTCCTATGCGAGTCGATTCATTCATCGAGATCTTGTAGGGTAGGAGTGGTAGGCTCGAGGAGGTTCATAGCTAGTAGAGGGTATATCTCTACTTGACTGAGTGAAATAACTTCTCACTCCTGATCTCCACCCTTCATGAGATTCATACTTCTTGATATTGGCAGCTGTGAGTGGTTTCATAGGTTCCACCCATTCTTCATCATCTCCAGCCTCAACTCCATAGAGATGGCAAAGTGCAAAAATTAATCCAGGGTGTCCCAATCCAGCTCCACTCTCATTTCGAGGAGTGGCCAGGATATTTTGATAAATAACTCTCCTAATGTTGATGCTTCTGTTTTTCTGAATACAGAAATTCAGAATTGCTATATCTCGTGTTACCTCATTGTGATGATATGTGGACAACAGAGTAGAACAAATAAAGTAATGCCAGGCTTTGGAGACTGCATTTAATTTAGAAAGAGGAAAATTCACTCTTTCCTGCTGCTTAATTTTCCAAACTCCGGTTCCATCGGTGAGAAAGCTAATGACTTCCTCCAGGTGGTCCTTCCATCGTTCCAAAAGTTTCATACTCGCTTAAGTGCGAGTCATGAACTTTATAGAACGCGTTAATTCTTGCAGCATTGAAATCTACAAAAAAACCTCGTACCTTTACTGGTGCATCTTCAGCGGCAGTCAAATTGGCATAAAATTCTTTAACCACTTCTACAGCTGCTCTATATTGAACGTAACAGAAATTCTCCCAACCTCGCTCCTTAATAATCCGATCTACTTCTCCTCCTGGATTTTTGAAAACCCGATCCGCAATGCACTTTCTTCCTTGTATGTTTTCAAAATATTTAGCCTGTGCTCGTGCATTGATGAATCGGTTTTCGTCGAATTCTACTCGACGTTTTTGTCGTGGAGCCATACGATCGATCTGTGAAAATCGTGAAAATTTTCACTAAACTTAATAATAATACTAAGAAGGCTTCCTACAACATTCATAAGTAATTTAAATCAAATTCCATGGATTTCCACTGAATATTTCTTCCACATTTTGATTTTTCCCAAAATTTGCAATGTGGTGAAAATATATGGTGAAAATAAAAAATTTTTGCATAGGAGTGAAGCTCTTACCAAGGGAAGATGAAATCCGGTGTCAAAAAGTGTTGAAATCGCTTCAAATCCAAGATCTCTCAAGCCCTAGGTCGGTTTTTGCGAAAATGAGAGGTTGGGGATGATGAATAGTGTTTTTGACCGGTCAAATATATGTTTTTTCCGACCTCGCTGTCAGCTAGATTTTTCTCGCCGTCGGCGAGCTAATATTTTTCGGAACAAAAAACTCTCGGGAAAAATCTGCTGTCGGCGAGAAATTCTTCGCTGTCAGCGAGATCGATCTCGCCGTCGGCGAGATTCCAAAAATTTTAAATTTTTGAAATTCGTCACTCATTTTCGTCCTTGATTTGCCTTATATTATATTTCCGATCACATCATTTATTAATTTAATATGAAGATTAGCTACTTATACACAAACAAATTCACACAACACAACAAATTAACTTTAATATTGAAATCCATGAGATATACAAACTAACATAATTTTAGACTCTATAATCAAACTTCAAACTTCAATCCTTACTACTAATCGACGATCGCAAACCAATCCACGACACACTAAATGCCGATACAAAACTATGATGCATATCTCGATTAAGTTTGAGATATTCAAATCATCACTCCACACATAATAAAATTTAAATCAAATCAAATAACATAAATACAAACATACTATGGAAATCTTTACTACTACTCTTCAAGGTCAGAATCTTCATCTTCTATGATATTTCCGATATGACGATGATGCGCAAATAAGTTATAGAAAGGCTCGAAGGGAAACTCCGAAGCGATTCTTCGAGTGATCCAACCCTTCGTCTCGGTAAATGAAGAAAGCTAGCTTCCAAGTGTCCAGAATGATCAAAGTGTTCCTTCATCCTCCAGTCAATGTGATCAAATAAATCAGACATATTGTCGATTAAATCTCTCACATTCTGCAGTTCTTTCTCCATTCCTTTAATTTTCTTCATAAGTAACTCCGTTTTATCTGAAATAGGCCTTGCTATAGGATTATTCTGTGAAGCTCTATCAGAGATAAATGTAATGTCTTCATTATTGTCCAAAGTAGGGAACATATCTGTAGGATCAAGCGGCTTCCAAGGTAACATAACCTTTTCCCAAGTTTCATAAGAAACCTGGTACTGACTGCATAATGTAAAAATAGTAGATGGGTGTCCTAGTCTGTGAACTGACCCATGCATAATTAAACCCAATGTAGACTTAACAATTATTGATCCAACATCAATAGGCAATCCAATTTGAATACAATAATTCAATATAGCGCATTCCTTCGAAACCTTGTTTACCCTCATAGTAGGTAACAATTTAGATGAGATGAAAAAGTGCCAGTGCTTCGAGACAGGATTCAAAAGTGATGCAGAGAAACTAACATATCCGTCTTCAAGCATTTCCCAATCTTCCGTTTCATCAGTCATATATCGAAATATCTCATTCATATTATATCGAGAAGGCACAAAATTTGAATAGTGACATACCGGGGTGTTTTCTATAGAGAATAATTCATTTACTCTTGATGGAGTAAACGTCACCCATCTTCCTCGGACGTAGACATTCCCATTGTTGATCGCATGTAAGTTAGAGTAGAACTCTTTCACAACTGGAATAACAACAACGTACTTAGTGTAACAAAATACCTCCAGGTCTGCTGTGCGATCATTTCTTCTATCTTCGTAGTGGAATTCTCTAATCCTCGATTGACAAATCCCCGTTCCTTGATAACTCTTTTCTTTACCAAAACCTTGTTGAAGATCCGCTGCGCTTCCGCACTCACAAATTTCCTTCGGTTAAACACTCCGCATTTAGAGGAATCTAAGAATTTGGAGGCCATTATGGTGAATGGAATGAATTCTAGTGAAGAAGGCGGACTTAGAATGGTTTAAGAATGGGTTTTCACAAAGGAATTGGTGTTGAAACCGTCCAAATCGGCATTCAAAGTATAAATAACTCATCTTTATAACTTCCTCGTTGTCGGCGAGAAGTTTCTCGCCGTCGGCGACTCAGTTATAAAAACTGCCTTTCAGGTTCTCGCTGTCGGCGGGACGTTTCTCGCTGTCAGCGAGCTCGATAAATAAACTGATATTAATTTAGGCGTGAACCTCGCTGTCGGCGAGTATCGACCTCGCCGTCGGCGAGATTCCAAAATAATGTCCAATTTCGCTCTAAATCGAATAATTTCATTTCTCATCATAATGGTTCGAATATGTGATGATTCTTAATAATAATTGAGTAGTAAAGTTTCAATAATATAGACTAACTATTAAGATACAATAAAATAGATAACTAATATGGGTTGCCTCCCATAAAGCGCTTGGTTTAACGTCGTCAACCCGACCTAATTTCAATTATTAATCGTGTCGACTAAGCATTAAAACCTCTTTATAGTTAGGTCTTATACCTTCGAAATATGGTTTTAATCTATGTCCATTAACTTTAAATTTATGTCCAGTTTTTGGATCTTCGATTTCTATAGTTCCGTATGAAAATATTTGAGTTATGGTGAAAGGTCCTAACCATCGAGACTTCAATTTTCCAGGAAATAATTTCAATATAGTATTATATAGCAAAACTTCCTGTCCTGGTTCAAAATTTCTCAGATTAATCTTCCCATCATGCCATAATTTCATCTTTTCTTTATAAATCCGATCATTATCATATGATTCATTTCTTAATTCTTCCAATTCATTTAATTGCAGCAATCTTTTCTCACCAGCTTCCTTCATATTTTAATTAAGTTCTTTAATCGCCCAATATGCTTTATGTTCTAATTCAACTGGTAAGTGGCATGTTTTTCCATATATAAGCTCAGTAAGGAGTCATTCCAATCGGAGTTTTATAAGCAGATCCTATAAGCCCATAATGCAGTGTCTAATCTAATAGACCAATCTAACCTATTTGGGTTTACTGATTTTTCTAAAATACGTTAATCTCACGATTAGATACTTCGACTAATCCGCTAGTACGTGGATGAAAAGCGATGGATATCTTATGAGTAATATTATATTTTTCTACTAGTTTGTGAATGTATTTATTTCTAAAATGAGTTCCTCCGTTAGTGATAATCACTCTCGGCATTCCAAATCTAGTAAAAATATTTTTCATCAGAAATTTTGAAACACTCTTAGCATCACACCTAGGTAAAGCTTGTGCCTCAATCCATTTGGAAACATAATCAAGAGCTACTAATATATATGATCATTTTAAAATTTCTTTCTTAACTACTTCTTTCATTATCGGGTTTAATCTCCTTTGGGGATCTGCTTTAGGTTTATGTTTATCATCTAAAATAATTTTATGCATACAGATTGAAGGACTAATTCCTTTAATATCTGCTAAAGTCCAGCCAAAAGTTTTCTTATATTTTTTTAAAGTTTCTAAAAGTTTTTGTTCTTGAGATTCGCTTAATGCGGATGAAATAATAATCGGTAAAGTTGAAGAATTACCTAAATAAGCATATTTTAAATGATCGGGTAATATTTTTAGCTCGAAGTTCGGGATGTTTAATAATTGATGGAACTATATTCTTGTCGGTGTTTTCGGTATTATCCAAAAATTCAAATCTTTCCGAATATAATCTAATTCTTCATTATTATCTTCAATTAATTCGGTATTTTCTTTTTCTAAATTATCTTCGTAATATTCCTTAAAATGTTCTTGTTGTAAATGTTCAAGTATTTCCATCCGAAAACATTCATCATCTTTTTCTAGACACGAGATATTTCATTGATTTTGCAATATTAAAAGTAACTTTTGGTCATTTACTCTCATAGTTAATTCTCCTTTCCGAACATCAATCATAGCTTTTCCGGTAGCTAAAAATGGTCTTCCTAAAATGATAGGAATTTCTTTATCTTCCTCCATATCTAAAACAATAAAATCTACTGGAAGATAAATTTATCCACTTTTACTAACACATCTTCAATAACTCCCTTAGGATAGGTAACCGAACAATCAACTAATTGAAGGGTTACTGAAGTTGGTGTAATTTTTCCTAATCCTAATCTCTTAAAAATCGATAGAGACATTAGATTGATGCTTGCTCCTAAGTCACACAAAGCTTTTCCATAAAATGTTTCTCCTATAGCGCAGGGTATAGTGAAACTACCAGGATCTTTCAATTTTTCAGGAAGTTTTTTCGAATAATAGCACTACACTCTTCACTAAGTGCGACTCGTTTCATTATCGATGAATTTTCTTTTCTTATTTAGAATATCTTTCATAAATTTTACATAATTTGGCATCTGATCTAAAGCTTCGACAAAAGGTATATTGATGGTTAATTTCTTTAATATTTCAAGGAATTTAGCAAATTGTTTATCTTTTTTATGTTGAGCTAGTCGTTGAGGAAATGATGATGGAGGTGTTTCAACAAAAATTTTTATAGGTATTAAAGGATGTTCCAAGTTTGAATCTTGTTGAATTGTTTCCTCTTCAATTTCCACTTTCTCTTTTTGGCTTTTAAGTTCTTTTTGAATTTGAGGTTCTAATTCTTTTCCACTCCTTAGTTGTATTGCTTTAATTTGTTCTTTTCCTTGATATTTAGGATTTATTTCCACATTACTAGGAAAAGTTCCGAGTATTCTATTATTTAACGTGATAGTAGAATATGTCCAAGTTGAGTTTCGATATTCTTAATAGATGTTCCTTGAATTTGTAATTGATTTCCTTGAATTTGTAGTTGATTTCCTTGATTTTGTAGTTGATGACCCATATTCAAAATTCATTCATCCATAGATAATTTCTTATCTTTGAATTGAAGGTTATTGTTATTAAATCCAGGTGGGTAATTAGGTTTATAGTTTGGATTTACTTGATTAGGTTGATTCATCCATTGTTGATTAGATGTGTTATTCCAAATAAAATTTGGATGAGTTTTCTAACCAGGATTATAATAGTTTGAATAAGGGTTATTAGTTCTATTATTAATAGCATTTAAAGTTTCATAATTAGATTGAGATTCTATGATTTGTCCAGGATGAGTTTTCTTCTAAAGTAGGAGAGTAGTTCATTCAAAAATGATCTAATTTCTTAGATATAGCAGCAATTTGAGAAGCTAACATAGATATTGCATCGTTTTCATAAATGCCGGCTATCTTTTCTGGATTTACTCATCAACGAGCCATTAGAAATTATTTGTTGCCATTTCTTCGATTAGTGCATAAGCTTCATCAAATGGTTTAGACATTAACGAACCTCCAGTGAAGGCATCGATGATCGATCTTAAAGATCCTACTAATCCATTATAAAATGTTTGAATAATCGACCTAATCCGGTAGCACATGATGTGGGCATTTCCTAAGAAGTTCCTTAAATCTCTCCCAAGATTCATATATTGATTCTCCATCTATCCGACAAAAGAAGTTATATCATTTCTAAACTTAGCGAGTTTTAGATGGTGGAAAATATTTGGATAGAAATTTTTGTGATAATTCTCCCCAAGTTTTAATAGATCCAGAGTCTAACGAATTCGACCACATTTTAGCCTTATCCCTTAATGAAAAAGGAAAAAGTCTAAGTCTTATAAAGCATCGTCGGATACTCCTCGATATTTAAAAGTAGCACAAAGTTCTAGAAAACTAGCAAGATGTAAGTTAGGATCTTCGATAGGTGAACCACTAAATTGATTGTTTTGTACCATTTGGATAATTGCGGTGTTTAAGTTTAAATGAATTAGCGACTACATCGGGGTTTTGAATAGTTAAATGAATTTCATCCGATGTAGGGTTGGCATAATCTCTTAATGGTTTTTTTTGGTTCATATTTTGAATTTCAGGAATATTCGCCATTTGTGTTAAATTTATTGTTTGTTTTTTTTGTTTTCTAATTCTTGTAATTGTACGCTCTAATTCAGAATCGTAAGGTATTAAATTTTCGTTTCTAAATTTGCGCATACAATTTTAGAATAAATATTAAATTTATTTATTATGATTATTTTAAAATAATCCGATTACTCTAAGTAAATTTTTCTTACTTTCCTCATGAGGCGCCAAAAACTTGGCCCACAATTTTATATTATGATATTTTTAATTTAATCGTAACGACGCCAAAAACTCGACCCCGCTATATTATGTGTATAGAATTGTAATTATTTATGTTGTGGATGCTACACAAGTATACGTATCGTATCAAGTAATACGGGCTCTAAAGTGGAGTCCCGGTTATCGATTCCACGGGAAAGAGAAAATTAAATAACAACTAATTTTAAAAGAATAATAATTATAATAATAATAATACTACGAAAATTTGGAATTCGAATTTAAGCGCAATAAAGTAAACTAAGTATTTCAATTAGGTAAATTAACTAAGTAGAAAATTAATACGAATTGAAAGTGCAGGAAATTAAACTAATTGCTAAATAAGTCTTAACTATTCAGAAAAAGTATCTTTCCCCTTATTTAGAAATTTAAGTGATTGATGAATTTAAATAGATAACTTTAAGGTATTGTGACAAATAGGAGCATTCCTATTCTTTACCCTTTGGTCCAGTGTAAAGAATATCGACTAATCCTATGTTTGATTATCGAATCGCGGCTAGTTTGGGAGGATACCGACCGCCACTTTAGAGCTCCCGCGTTCCCCGCCCGAGGGCTAACATCTACACTTCGACTTCAAACAATAGGACCGAATTGAATATTTTAGTCTGTCACACTAAAATGCTCAATTCTACGCCCAGTGATATTATTTCCCTATTTATTTGCACCCTCCTTCCAAGGCTTTTGAATTCCCCGAATATCAGATGTAATTTTTACTATAGTTGATAATCAACATATTTTAACAAATCAAATGGCCAGTTTGAAAGTAAATTAAGTTTTAAGTAAAAATTATCACAATTTATTAATATATATAAAAATACTTCTATTTTTAGTTCATCAAGTCACTTAATTTCATAACAGGGAGAAAGACTAATAAACTACTCAGAATGCATGTTGACTAAACTAAGCATGGATTTCATTTAAAGTTAAAAACAATAAATACAAATACTTATCTTAATTTATCTCCAAGCAGACTCCTAACAGTTCCTTTGACTCTTCCTTCTATTACAGCAAGACTCACTAAAAACTCACTAACTCACTAACTCACTAAAAACTCACTAACTCACTAAATAACACACACACTAATACACTAATTTACTCTGAACACAAATTTAACACACAAAAACTGCACACAACTAATACACTTAGAAAAATTAACACTTAGAAGTTCGAATTTCGGCTTCTATATATAGAGGTGAGCAAAGGACCAAGAGGTGTGTAAGCATCCCTTCAAAAAGTGTCCGGGTTCAATGTATTCGTGCCATTTGAACTAGCTCGCCGTCGGCGACGAACTATCTCGTCGTTCGGCGAGGCTTCTAGAAGATCTTCAAACCGCGCTATCTCGCCGTCGGCGGGCTCGGGCTCGTTGTCGGCGAGACAGCTTATAAATCCTTCGGAATTTTCTTCTCGTAACCTCGCCGTCGGCGGGCTTGATCTCGCCATCGGCGACTCAGCACAAATTGCATTATTTTCTTCCTTTTTGCTCCAAATCCGCTCCTTTTATGATTTTTGCTTTTATCACCTAAATTCTCCATTCCTGCAATAAAATAAAGAAAATACCCTTCTTTAAAGTGCAATTTTATCAAAAATAGGTATGAATTTCTTAATAAATTTTTCAGTGATCAGCCATACACCATCCCCTTCTTCTTCCACGCCCTGTGTCCATAGCTCAAAATTGAACCGAGCAGTGATAGACTGGTTACCACTACTGCTGACAGACGACTAGGTCTGGCTTGCCATTTCCCTATATCTCTCCCAAAACTGCTCTTACTCCTCCCACGTAACAAAATTTAAACATTAATTGTTATTTTAAATATTAATAACCACAAAAAATAGAAAATTAAATTTCTTAACTTACATTGATATGCTGAGTGTGGTCAAAGACCCACTGCTTTGTCCTCAGGAGCCGATGCATGAGAACATGCAACTCTATAGTGGATGGCTTTTGGTCAAGCTTCTTGGCTTGTATACATGATCATATAAATATAAAAATCACATAATTACATAAATCTTTAAGCTTCTGAATTTTGAGAAAATATTACCAATCTCTGGTAGTACTCTGTGTGGAGGATCAAACCTCCAATGTGAAGTGCAGCCCATTTGGATCCCCATTATTTGATTCTGTTGGTATTCTGGAGAGCCTCATACTCTATTCAAATTAGTCCAGGCATCCTCACCCACCCATGCGGGCCTCTCTCCCTTGTTACGTATTGTGATGAACATATCCTCGAACCGATGCCTATTGCGAACCTCAAAATTTGTCGGATCTTGTGTTGATTTTCCAGAGATTAATAGAATGACCTCTACAAATTAGAAATTATGTAAGTTTGATCAGTATAAATAAATTAGAAATTAGCATGTTGTTTCAAAATAAAATATCATACCTCGATTTCAGGAGAGATACGATTGATCATACGACTCCATATGATCTTTGTGTTATGTGTCACAGAACACAAGAAGGGGAAGAACCTAAATTGAAATATTAGTTAAAAATAAAAAATGAGATGAAAATTGAACTTACTCTAATGTAAAAAGTAGTTAACTTACTAGTCTTCCTTCGGCACAATGTACACTCTGCCCGAGGAGTTAGCCATCTTAGGTGCAAGAGTCAAAGACCCAACACATAAGAGGAGAAGTTTGGATGGAAAATTGGTGCAGGTCTGGGAGGTGGTTCATGCGAGGGAGCTCGTGCAGGAGGAGAGGTAGCAGGATTAGTGATCAGAGTGGCTGCAAGAGTGTCATACCTCTTAACTTGAGTGACAACCTTCTGTAGCCTCCGGTATGTGTTCCCCAAAATCCCTTGAACATGAGGTCTCTCTGAGGGCTGAGCACCTGTCATCTACAATAAGAAAAAAAAATATTATAATTAGTAAGCATGATTAATATGTAATATAAGACAAAAAGGTAAAAGCAGAACATTGTAGAATATCCACATTAAACTTGTAGTGACTATGTACAATGTCATCAAAAGTAAGAAAAACAACTATAGTGTAAGAAGTGAAAGTAAAAGCAAGAAGGCGTTGAAACTAATCATCTACGTAGATATATATCATTTTTTACTCTTTTCATTAGATGAGCTAGTTGATGAAGAACTTAAAATTTCTTTGTCAATCTCATTATCATTTTCATCCATGTCTAGAGGGATTTCTTCATGAATCCCCGTGGTATCCTTTAGGAGTAACATATCATCGATTAAACTAAGCTGAATAAAAAAATCAGACATAAATGAACCTTGGTGAGTAGGTTCAATAAGTTTTGCATCTCAATAGTTTTTCTTGGTTTATTCTTCAATACAATGACCCAATCAAGTTTATCCCTTGCTCAACCAGGATATTAAAGATAATAAACCTCACTACCTGACGTGCCATAATAAATAGGCTGTAATTTATATATCTTCTATTCATTTTAACTTCAGTAATATTATGCGGGCTGAGTGTCTATCTTCTTCAATTAGGAATATGATCAAACCGCTCATAATTGAACATGTAGATATTGCATTCCGACCCACTTTTTAATATGTTTGCAATTTATGTTTATAGCAACAACACCAAAAACTTGATTCCGCTTTAATATATATATATATATATTTAATGATTGAATGTTTAATGTGGATTCTACGCAAGTATATATATCGTATCAAGTAATACAGGGCTCTAGTGGAGTTTTGGTTATCGATCCCACAGGGAAGTTTTTAACAGATTTGTTATCAGCTAAATTTAAAGGAATTACTTACTAATATAGTAAATGGAAATTTAAAGTAACTAAAGAAAACTAAAGTAAACTAATGCTTGAAATAAAGTTGATTTAAATAATTCATAAGAAGTATCCTTCTCCTTGTTTTTAGAAAATTAAGTGAATGATGATTTTAAATAGAATTCTTAAATTGTATTGTGACAAATAGGAGCATTCCTATTCTTTACCCTTTAGTCCAGTGCAAAGAACATCGACTAATCCTATTTTCGATTACTAAATCGTGGCTAGGTCGGGAGGATACCGGTCGCCACTTCGTAGCTCCCACGTTCCCCTCACCTGAGGGCTAACATCTACACTTCAGCTCTCAAACAATAGGACCAAATTGAATATTTTACTCTGTCACACTAAAATGTTCAATTCTACGTCCGATAATTAATATTTCCCTATTTATTTGCACCCTCCTTCCAAGGTTTTTGACTTCCCTGAATATTGGATGTAATTTTTACTATAGTTGATAATTCAACATATTTTAACAACTCAATTGGCCAGATTGAAAGTAAATTAAGTTTTAAGTAAAAATCATCAAAATTTATTTTAATATATTAGGTACTTCTATTTAATTTCATCAATTTGCATAATTTTCATAAATAAGGAGAAAGACTAAGAAAACTACTCAGAATGCATGAGAATAAAACAAAACATAGATTTCATTTAAAGTTAACAATAACAATAAACAAAGATACTTATCTTTATCTTAATTTCCTCTCCAAGCAGACTCCTTGAAGTTCCTTTGACTTTTCCTTTTAGTACAGCAAACTTCTAAATAACACTCAATTAAACTAAGAAACTCACTAATGATAAACAACCGACACACTTAAGACACCAAAAAGAGACTCAGACTCTCTAAAATAGACACATTGAAGACTCAAGAGACACACTAAGACACTAGAATTCGGCCTCTATTTATAGAGGTAGGCAAAGGTCCAAGGGGTGCTTAAACACATCTTCAAAAAGTGTCCAGGTTCAAAGTATTTGCATTTTGAACTGTCTCGCCGTCGACGGGAAACTACCGCGGAGCTTCTAGAAGGTCTTCAAACCGCGCGATCTCACTGTCGGCGGGCTCGGGCTCGCTGTCGGCGAGGTAGTTATAAATCCTTCAGAAATTTTCTTAATAATCTCGCCGTCGGCGGCCTCGATCTCGCCGTCGGCGACTTAGTTCAATTTACATGAATTTCTTCCTTTTTGATCCAAATTCGCTCCATTTCATGCTTTTTGCTTCCATCACTTATAAATCTTCATTCCTGCAGTAAAATAAAGAAAATACCTTTCTTTAAAGTGTAATTTCATCAAAAAATAGATAAGAATTTCTTAATGAATTTTTCTGTGATCAAAATCCCCCAAACTTAATTATTACTTGTCCTCAAGTAATTTTAATACTAAATAAAAATAATGATTTCTGTAATAGTAATTTTTCAATTCGGATATACTATGAATTAAATTTAAATAATATTATAGTAAAGTTGAATAGAAATATTTCTAAGTAATTAAATTAACTTTATAGATATAAGATTATCTAGTTATCAGGTCTAAGATTTCTAGTTTTCTAATTATTCCAGGAATGACTATATTTAAAAGAGTAAATTACTTACGATATTTAGATGATAGGAAGTTCAAGAAAACACTATTTAGTAAAATACTAATCTATATATATATGTTTAGAAATATAATTAAGTTCTACCTTTTAGGTTGAATTCATTGAAGCCAATTTTTGATAAGGCATCTCCTCAAGCTTCTCCTTACTTATATTTTTCTTTTTTTTTTCTTTCTTTTTTTTCTTTTTCTTTTTGGATTGATTTTCAATCCTTTTTCTTCTTCAATTGAGGATTACTGTATCTGGATAGCTTGTTAATATTTTTGAACTTCAATTTCTCTTCCTAAATTTGAAACTTAAAATATTTCATTGCTTATATATATTTCATAGTCTTTACTTCATTGAGTTTCTATTCTTTCTTTTTCACTTAAATACTTAATAATTTTTAATTTTTAGAATATAGTTTTCCTTACTTTAAATAGTTTACTATATTCTTATTTCTTTTAACCAAATATCTTATTCTATTAATTAATTGAATTACTAGAAACATTTTATTTAACTTTCTATAATAATTAAATAAAGTAATTCATGTTTATTGAATTGAAAAACTACTATAAAAATTCATTTAATAATAATTTTTGAAAATAGAAATTGAGTACAATTTTAATAATTAAATTTGTATTTTTACCTTCCCCCAAACCTAAATTTTTCTACCTATACTAAATAATGAAAAAGGGAAAGTATATAGTAAAATTCATCATATCTTTGAGCTTTAGGTATTTCTTTTCTTTGAAATTTTTACAGGCTTTTTCATTACTTATAGGACCTGTACTGTTAGTATTCTTCCACACATATATAATATTTAAAAGAAATGCTGGGGTAAGAAATTTTTAAAATAAGTATCAAACATAACAATTGAAAACTTAATCTATTACTACACATACAATCAACCAATCTACTTTAAAACATATTAAAACAATCTAAACAATGTTAACATTCATAACTTATAAAAACTTATACTAACATCCTATATATATAAAAAATTGCAAACTAATTTAACACACATAAGAAGTTTAATATCATAGCATAAGCAAACAAACAAACATAGTCTCTAGAAAGTACAGAATAATTACATCAAAAAATAATAAAGTTTCCAAAACAACAAATATAAACAAACTAAACAAACCAAACAAAGGCTCTAAACTTCTACATCAAAATCCCAAACTATGTCATCTTCCTGATCTCCAGGCTGAGAAGGCTGAGCAGGTTGGTACTGTGAATAGCGGGGGCACTCAGGAAAGACAACATCTAAATCACCACTCCTATAGCGACGTTCAGCTTCGTAGTATGCAATTTCGTACTCTAAATGACGCTGGAGATATTCACTATCGTAATCATGTCTTCTTTCCAATCCATCAATCCTGTGATCCAGATGATCAAATCTTTTCTCCATAGTCTCTCCAAACTGCTCAAAACTCTTTCTACTCATGGTTAACTCATTCATCGGATCTTGAAGGGTAGGGGTGGTGGGGCCGAGGAGGATCATAACCGTAGCAGGGGATATCTCTACTTGATGAAGGCATGTAACTCATCGTTCTCGATCTCCATCCCTCATGGGATTCATAAGTTTTAATATTGGCGGGAGTGATAGGTTTCATGGGCTCTATCCATTCCTCATCTTCTCTCGCCTCAACTCCGCAGAGTTGGCAGAGTGCAAAATCAAACCAGGATGTCCCAATCCTCCTCCACTCTCACTTCGAGCAGATGGCTAAGATATTTCTATAAATAATGTTACCTATGTTGATGCTCTTATTGTTCTGAATACAGAAATTTAGAATTGCTCTATCTCTTGTTACCTCACTATGGTGATAAGTGGGTAACAATGTAGAGCAAATAAAATAATGCCAGGCTTTAGAGATTTCATTTAACATAGAAAGAGGGAAATTTACCCTTTCTCGCTGCTTAATCTTCCAAACTCCTTTCCCGTCAGTGAGAAAGTCTATAACTTCTTCCAGAGGTCCTTCCACATTACCAAAAGTATCATACTCGCTAGTATGCAGATCACGAACTTCATAGAACAAGTTTATTCTTGCAGCGCTGAATTCAACCATAAATCCCTGTACCTTTACCGGTGCATCCTCGATTGCCGTCAAATTCACATAGAATTCCTTCACTACTTCCACAGCTGCTCTATATGAAACATAACAGAAATTTTCCCATCCTCGTTCCTTTATGATTCGATCCACTTCTCCTCCTGGATTCTTGAAAACTCGATCCGCAATGCACTTCCTTCCTTGAATATTTTCAAAATATCGATTTTTCGCTCTTGCATTGATGAATCGGTCAGTGTCGTAATCCACTCTTCATTTTTGTCGAGGAGCCATTCGTTCGATCTATAAAAATCACAAAAAATTCTAACTAAACTTCCAAATATTAATAAGATGGCTTCCTACAACATCTAAAATTGATTTAAATCAATCTTTATGGATTTCTTCCAAGTAATTTCTCCACATTTCGAATTTTTCCAAAATTTCCCAATGTAGAAGAAATCCATGGTGAAAATCAAAAATTTTTGCATAGGAGTGAAGCTCTTACCAAGAGAAGATGAAATCCGGTGTCAAAAAGTCTTGAAATCACTTCAAATCGGAGATCTCTCAAGCCCTAGGTCGGTTTTTTCGAAAATTTGAGGAAAGGGATGATGAATAGTGTCGATTGACCGGTCAAATATAGGTCTTTTCGCGATCTCACTGTCGGCGAGATTTTTCTCGCCGTCGGCGAGCTAATTAATTTGATAAGGCAAAAGTTTCGGGAAAAATCCGCCGTCGGCGAGCTCGGTCTCGCTATCAGCGGGTTTTCTCGCTGTCGGCGGGATAATTCTCGCCGTCGGCGAGATCCCAAAATTTTAAATTTTTGAAATTCGTCAATCATTTTCAACCTCGATTTGCCTTTAATCAATCTTCCGATCACTTAATTTAATAATTTAGTAAGAAGATTAGATACTTATACTCACAAAAAGTTCACACAACACAAATAACATAACTTTATATATGAAATCCATGAGACTTACAAATTTCACATCAACAACTTAACTCATACTTAACTTAAATGTTCAAATCCATAATACTCAGCATCGCAATCCACACCACAACACTCTAAATGATGAGACATAACAAATACATATAATTTCATCAAATCTGAGATGATCAAATCAAAGTTCGACTCATAATAAAACCTAAATCCAAATCAATACATATATACACAAATATATGACATAAACATAGAAATCTTTCCTACTCTTCAGTGTCTGAACTAACATCTTCTCTGATATTCCCGATGCGACACAAGTGCACAAATAAATCGTAGAAAGGCTCGAAAGGAATTCTGCAAGAGATTCTTCATTAATCCATCCTTTCTGTCTTAGTAGATGAATAAAACTGGCCTCCAGATGTCCAGTATGATCAAAATGCTCCTTCATTCTCCAGTCAATGTGATCAAACATATCAGAGATATTGTCGATGGAATTCATCACATTTTACAATTCTTTCTCCAATCCTTTAATCTTCTTCAGAATGAAATTAGTTTTATCAATAAAGGGCCTTGCTAAAGGATTATTCTGTGATGCTCTGTCAGAAATAATGGTAATCTCATCATTGTTATCCAAAGTTGGAAACATATCAAGTAGGATCCAAGTGGTTTCCATGGTAAAGGTACTTTTTCCCAAGCCTCATAAGAAACTTGGTATCGATCGCATAAAACAAATATAGTTGATGGGTGTCCAAGTCCATGCACTCGACCCATGCACAATCAATCCCAATGCAGACTTTACTATTATTAATCCAACATCGATAGGTAATCCAATTTGAATACAGTAGTTTAAAATAGCGCATTCCTTTGAAACTTTATTTACCCTCATAATAGGTAATAATTTTGATGATATAAAGAAATGCCAATGCTTCGAGACAGTGGTTAAGAAGTGATGCGAAAAACCGACATACCCGTCTTCGCGTAACTCCCAATCATCGTGTTCGTCGGTCGCGTATCTATATATCTCGTTCATATTGTATCTTGAAGGCACAAAGTTGGAATAATGACAAACAGATGTATTCTCTATAGAAATAATTCATTTACCCTTGAAGGAGTAAATGTTACCCATCTTCCTCTAACGTAGACATTTCCTTTGTTGATCGCATGTAAATTAGAGTAAAACTCTTTAACTACTGGAATAACTACAGCGGATGTCGTATAACAAAATACCTCCCAATGCCGCTGTGCGATCATTTTTTCGATTTTTGTAGTGGAATTCTCTACTTCTCTCGTCGACAAATCCTCTTTCTTTAATAAGTCTTTTCTTCATCAAACCTTTGTTGAAGATACGCTGCGCCTCCGAACTGACGAATTTTCTTCAGTCGAAAACTTCAGTTTTTGTGGTTTCTAAGAGTTTGGTGGCCATTTCGGATCGAAAGGATTGGTCTCTAGTCATTCCTAAGGAAGAAAATAGTGTAAATTTGGATTTGGGATAATTTCCTACGAAGAAATGGCTTAGATCCGTCCAAAACCGCACGAAAAATCTTTAAGAAACCAAATTTTCAACAACCTCGCCGTCGGCGGGAAGTTTCTCGCCGTCGGCGAGCTAGTTATAGAACTGACTCAAGTCATGGCGCACGATCTCGCTGTCAGCGGGCTCGGGCTCGCTGTCGGCGAGATTCGTAAAAATCACCTAATTTCACTTTGGTCCGAATATTTTCTGATCTCATCATATAGGTTCAACTTTGTGATGATTCTAATAAAAAATTTGAGTAGTAAGATTTGTTTTAATAATATAGACTCACTAATTTGTAGATAATTAAAATAAAAGACTACTATGGGTTGCCTCCCATAAAGCGCTTGGTTTAACGTCATCAGCCCGACCTAATTTAGTTAGTAATCAGGTTGACTAAGCATTAAAACCTCTTTAAAATTTGGTCTTCTACCTTCGAAATATGGTTTTAATCTATGTCCGTTTACCTTAAATCTATGTCCTATTTTTGGATCTTCAATTTCTATAGTTCCATATGAAAATATTTGAGTTATGGTGAAAGGTGCTAACCATCGAGATTTCAATTTCCCAGAAATAATTTCAATCTAGTATTATAAAGCAAAACTTCTGTCCCGGTTCAAAATTTCTCCGATTAATCTTCCGATCATGCCATAATTTCATTCTTTCTTTATAAATCCTATCATTATCATATGATTCGTTTCTTAATTCTTCCAATTCATTTAATTGCAACAATCTCTTCTCACCAGCTTCTTTCATATTATAATTAAATTCTTTAATCGCTCAATATGCTTTATGTTCTAATTCAACTGGTAAGTGACAAGTTTTTCCATATATAAGCCTGTAAGGAGTCATTCCGATCGGAGTTTTATAAGCAGATCCCGTATGCCCATAATGCATTGTCTAGTCTTATAGACTCGCCTAATCTATTAGGTTTACATGATTTTTCTAATATACACTTAATCTCTCGATTAGAAACTTCAGCTAATCTTTGTGGATGATACGCAGTTGATATCTTATGAATAATATTATATTTTTCTACTAGTTTGTGAATATATTTGTTTCTAAAATGAGTTCCTCCGTCAATGATAATCACTCTCGGCATTCCAAATCTAGTAAAAATATTTTTCATTAAAAATTTTGAAACACTTTTAGCATCACACCTAGGTAAAGCTTGTGCTTCAATCCATTTGGAAACATAATCAACAACTACTAATATATATGAGTTTCCAAATGAAGGAATAAAAGGTCCCATGAAATCTAATCCCCAAACATAAAAAATTTCAACTTCTAATATAAAATTCAGAGGCATTTCATTTTTTCTCGATATGTTTCCTACTCTTTGGCATTTATCACAGGTTTTTATACATCTATATACATCTCTAAATAGAGTAGGCCGAGTAGAATCCAGATTGTAGAATTTTATACGCAGCTTTATCGATCCCAAAATGTCCTCCAAAATCAGATTCATGATATTTTTGAATGATTGGTTCAGTTTCTTCATAAGGTACGCATCTTCTAATGATTAGATCCTTACATTGCTTATATAAGTATGGTTCATCCCAAAAATATGTTTTAGTATCATGAATGAATTTTTTCTGTTGTTGCAAAGTTAACATAGGTGATAAAATGTCACTTACAATATAATTTACTATATCAGCATACCAAGGTATTTCAACTCATTAATATTATAAAGTTGTTCATCAGGAAAACTGTCTAAAATTTCATTATCAGTATCAGTTAATTCATGATTTTCTAATCTTGATAAATGATCTGCAATTTGATTATTAGTTCCTTTTTTTTAATGATTTCAAAATCAAATTCTTGCATTAATAATATCCATCTGATTAATCTTGGTTTAGAATCTTTCTTTTGCATTAAATATTTTATAGCAGAATGATCAGTATGTACAATACATTTAGTTCCTATTAGATAATGCCGAAATTTATTAAAAGCATATACAATCGCTAATAATTCTCTTTCAAGAATCGTATAATTTATTTCACCATCATTTAGAGTTTTACTAAGCATAATATATAACTTTGAAAATCTTATCATATCTTCGCCCAAGAATCGCTCCTATAAGCATAATCACTAGCACCACACATAAGCTCAAATGGTTTCTCCCGATTAGGTGAAACTATTATAGGTGTCGTATTTAATTTATCTTTTAATAATTCGAAAGCATTCGGGCATTCAGTTGTAAATTCAAATTTCTTGTCCTTTTCAAGAAGTTGGCATAGTAGGTTTAGTAATTTTTGAAAAATCTTTAATATAACGTCTGTAGAATCCAGCATGTCCAAGAAAACTTCTTACCCCTTTTACCGTAGTTGGAGGTGGTAATTTTGCTATAACTTGAATTTTTGCAGGGTCTACTTTCATGCCTTTTTCCGAAATTTTATGCCTTAATACAATGCCGCTCGTAACCATAAATCGACATTTCTCCCGATTAAGAACTAAATTAGTTTTCTCACATACTTCAAATACTTTTTCAAGATGATTTAAGCATGTGTCAAATGTTGTTCCAAATACGGAGAAATCATCCATAAATACTTCTATTCCATTATCAATTAATTTACTAAATATAGACATCATACATCTTTGGAATGTTGCAGGTGCATTACATAATCCAAAAGGCATTATTCGAAAAGCGAAAGTTCCATAAGGACTAGTAAATGTAGTTTTATCTTGATCATCGGGAGCAATTTGTTTTTGATGATAACCGGTATATCCATCTAAGAAACAAAAATATTTATGTCCGGCTAATCTATCTAACATCAGGTCTAGAAATGGTAAAGGGAAGTGATCTTTCCTGGTGGCCGTGTTTAATTTTCTATAAGCAATACATATTTGCCATCCAGTGACTTGTCTTATAGGGATAAGATCATTATTTTCATTAGCTTTGATGGTCACCCCTCCTTTTTTAGGTACACAGTAAATTGGGCTTACTCAAGCACTGTCAGAAATAGGATATATAACACCATTATCTAACCATTTTAAAATTTCCTTTTTAACTACTTCTTTCATTATTGGATTTAATCTCCTTTGTGGATCTGCTTTAGGTTTATGTTCATTATCTAAAATAATTATATGCATACAAATTGAAGGACTAATTCCTTTAATATCTGCTAAAGTCCAACCAAAAATTTTCTTATATTTTTTTAATGTATCTAAAAGTTTTTGTTCTTGAGATTCATTTAATTCGGATGAAATAATAACTGGTAGAGTTGAAGAATTACCTAAGTAAGCATATTTTAAATGATTAGGTAACATTTTTAACTCAAGTTCTGGAGGTTTAATAATCGATAGAACTATATTTTTTCAGTGTTTTTCGTGTTATCCAAAAATTCAAAATTCTCTCGAATATAATATAGTTCTTCATTTATCTCAGATTTTTCAATTAATTCAATATTTTCTTTTTCTAATTTTTCTTCATAATATTCCTTAAAATGTTCTTTTTGTAAATGATCGAGTACTTCCATTCGAAAACACTCATCATCTTTTTCTAGCTCAGGATATTTCATTGATTTAGCAATATTAAAAGTAACTTTTTGGTGTTGACCTCATTTTTAATGAGGTATTTTTTCTTTCAAACCACTTCTTAACTCCCTGCAAACTTCACAAACTTGACTGTAGACCCCTAATTACCTAGAGGGTTGAAATTAAATGTGAAAGTTTAAAGGATGAGTTCCTATAGGACTCTTTGGCCTTAGGATCGCCTCAGGTGGCTCGGTCCAGTGAAAGGCTGACTTACACACACTTTACACTTGTACACTACACTTTCACACACCTCCTAAAAACACACCCATACCTAACTTGACCTCCTGACTCATGAAGGTGATTCACATGGATGGTCCTTAACTCCTAAGCCCTTGGCTAAGAGGGTTAGGAACAACATAGTGGATGCCTCAAATGAGTCCCTTCATGGCTCATGTGGGCTTGATATGGCTTCATGGCTCAACCAAAATGGTTTCATTCCACTTACAATTACTCAATCTTCATTTTTGCAAATTTTCAATTTTTGACCCCTAGCCTACCCAAAGCCCTTGAAATTACCCAAATTTTTTAAAATTTCCAAATCACCCAAAATTCCCTAAAATTAACCTTGAACATTTCCTCACCAATCAAGTTGATCACCCATAGCCAAAAATAACAAAAATTCCAAAAATACCTCCCAATACCCTCCAAATACCCAAAATACCCCTCTTGACCCAAAAATCCAAAAATTCAGAAAATTCCCAGAAAATTCCAAAAAATCCCAAATATTCCCAATTTCATTTTGTTCAACTACACCATGGGCCAATGTTGTCAATTTACCTCACTTTTATCAAAATCCCCAATTTGACCCATTTTAACCCAAAATGAACCCAATGTCAAACCAAACCTACCCAATTGACCCAAATTCTGGTCCAATTCAATTCTAAACTTCAATTCAACATCCCTAACACCAATCTAGACCAAATCCAAGTCCAATTTTATTGGAATTTAAATCCAATTTCACTTTTGACCTTAAAGCCCAATTTGGACCCATGACCCAAACTTAGCCCAAACTAACCCAATTCAACTCCAATTAACCCCAAACCTTTTCTAAACCTTCCTTAACATCCCCACAAACAAAACACTAACATGATTTGCCCAAAATTTAGACCCAAACCCCACTTAAATTCAACCCAAAGCCAAAAAGCCCAATTTTGACCTAAACCCAAACCTAACGCAAATAAGCCCAAACTCCAAAATCAAAACCCAACCAAAGTCAAAACCTCTTTGAAACACTCCCATAAACATTTCCCAACATTAATTTTACATCAATTGGAATCCTAGCCCAACATTGGCCCAAGTTAGCCCAATTTGACCTACATTGGCCCATTTACCAAAGAGGTCCAAATCCAACCCAATTCAAGCCCAAACTACTTCAAATTGATTCCAAATCATTCATGAAACATTCCTAAATTAAATTCAATACTTATTGGATCCAATCCTTTACAAAATTATCATCCTAAAATTTGTTTTGAAATCTAAAAGCCCACTCTCTAAACCATCTTGAAAGCCCATCCAAAGTGAAATCCAAAAGCCCAAAGCCCACATGACAATTCCTTCTGATCATCCCTTTAATTGGAATCAATTCCTAAGTCCCAAAATCAATCATCAAATCAACCTAAATAAAGCACCATCTAAATTTTTTACTAAATTGCCAAAATCTCCAAATTCCCTTTTCATATAAATGGATCCACTTTTCCTAAGCCAAGAATGAGCCAAATGAAGCCACATGCAAGCCATGGACAAGCCACATGAAGCCATGGAAGGTTTGACATGTGACCAAGCCATTAATGGCAAAAGGAGGGCCCCCTTTCCTAATCCTTCATTAAGACTTTTAACCATAAGCATGTCACACACTAAACCATGCTTAGCCACCTCACCATGGATGGAGACTTCACCACTCCATGGCAGCTCGACCCAAGTGACTCTTTTCAGCCCAAAACCAGGCCTTGGGTGGTGCACCTAGCCCAAAAGGATGGGTTGACCCAAATCAAGCCAAAATGGCCTCTCCCCCATACCATTTTAATCCAAGCACTTTACACATGTCCAAGCCCAATTGACTTCACCATTGCCAAGCCCTGACCTCCCTGGACAAGATGGTGACCCTTGCCTGCCGGCTAGCCACCTGGGCCGCCGGAAAACACCACACCCGAGAGCATCATGTGAGCCCAAGCTTAGAATTCTCACCTGCTGAGTTGCCCCATGCCCAATGGCTACCATGGCTGTTCTTCTCCTCACCAGAGCAGCTGATCCTAAGCCCTAACTCCCCCGGGAGAGCCTCCGACCGACTCTATTTAAACACCCCTCTCTCGGCCATGGGAGAGGTGCTGAACCAACCTTAAGGAAACTCTGCCAAAATCATTCCAGACCACTCTCTACACATAAAGCACTTGATTACCACTGGATTCCAGCCCCAATTCCATCTAGCTGAGCTCAATTTTGAGTTCAAACTTCAGCACAAAACTAGGACACTTCTTCACAGTGGACCAATCCCCAAATCGATTGATCCTACACCTTCACCGGACCGAGGGAAGAAGTCCACCAGCAAAAGCCCCCTCTCCAGGCCACCCATCTGTTCCAGACTCCAAGCTTTGTAATCGGCTGTGGTCGAAATCCTACCTAGACAATTCACCAGACCAGGAGACTTCATTTGGAGCTTGCTGGGACGCAATCGAAGGTGATACAACCCTCAAATTGAAGCCACACTTCTCTGAGCTAAGGTATGAGCTAACTCTTTATCCCGAGCTTCTGGAGATTCTCCATTTCAAATGCCTTAATTTCAATGCATGATCACCGTATAGATGTATTCGTCTCTTCAAGACGAATCCATAGAGCACAAGAACACGAAGATCCGTTAAGTATTGAGTGAGATATTAAGATATTAAGGATTTAGTGTGGACGATTTTCGGGCTAGGAGGCTTGGGGACGATGAACGGATGCCGTTCATTTAATACACGCGCGGACGGACGGCCAGGATCGCGCCGGATGCGGAGACGGAACGATACGGCGGGCCCCTGGAGCGCTGAGTCGGATGGAGGCGCCGAATCAGAACACGCCGCGTGACCTTTCGGAGACGCCGAGGTTGAGTCAGCGCCGCGTGGATAAGTAGAAAAATAGGTTATTTTTCTATTTATTTAATCCTCTAAACTTCAAAAATGCAAAACTTTGTGTAGGAAAATCAGAAAAATAAAATAAAAATACCCTCTTGCTCAGTGAACAGAGGAGAATAATGTGGAAAAGAAATCATTCAATTTCAGCAAGTATTTTATTTTTAATAATTTATTTACTCTGCACATTTTCAATTCTCCATGCATGTATACAATTCACCATGGCATAAGACCATAGGGCTTTTGAAGCCTCTGAATTTGGGAACATTCCCTGAATTTTCCAAAGTCAGAGGCCATCCCTATGAAGAGTTATTGATTTTTCAACTCTAGGTTGCTAGTTTGAGTATTTTAATTTCAATAATTAGCATATTGTGAAATAACTTCTAGGAAAATTTGGTGATGTTTATTATGACCAGAGGAACCTAGGAAAAATAGGTTTTGAATTAATCCACTTGGAATAACCCTAATTGGCTTAAACACCCAAAATAGTTCCTTAATTAATTAGAGCTAATCGTACATCAAATTGACTTGAAATAAATTCTCCACTGATCTTTAGGATCAGAGGAACCCAATATAAAAATTTGAAGTCTATTGGACTTTGTTAGCCCCACCAAATGGGTTGATTAAACCATTTAGCTAATTTAAACTTTAAAAATTTATAACTTTCAAAATACTTTTCAAAAATTCACCAAATTGGTTTTGGAGCCTCTCTGATATCAGGGGAATTTAAAAAAAATAAAATTTCAATTTTTCAAAAAAGTTGATTTTCTTACATTATTTTAATATTTTAATAATTAAAAAATAATAAAAATCACAAAAATAATAAAATTCACCAAAATGTCGCATTTTGAATTTTAATCACTTGGGAACAAACCTCATATTTTTCTTAAGTCTCTATAATGAGATATCAAATTTTAAAGCCCTAAGGTAATTTTAAAAATAAAAAAATGTATATTTTTAGTAGTTCCACTAAAATAATTCTAATAAATCAAAGAAAAATCAGAAAATTATAAAAATTGATTCTTTGATTTCATTGAAATCAGAGAGATTTTTGAAAAATATAAAATTCATTTTTCAACCTTTATTTTATTTTTAAATTAATTAATACTTCAAAACTCAAAATAATTATAATAAAAAGAATATAATTAAAAAAATTACCAAAATTGGTCCAAGTGATCCTCTGGTCATTAGGAATGTCCCATAATTTTCTTCTGGACAGAAACTTTCCTTTGGTCATATTATTAAATTTTCCTTGGAAATCCCTATTTTCCACAAAAAATAATTACATAAATAAATTAAATACAAAAAAATCATATTTTCTCCTCTCATGCCTTTATTGACATATGAGTGAAGTCACAAAAAAATTTCAAGTTTATTTAAGCTCAATTTAGTGAGTTATGAAATTATTAAGCTTGAAGGGCAAAATGGTAATTAAAATTTTAACCTTTAATTAAAACTTTAGGCTTAATAAAATTAAAGAGTAAAGTATTTGATCCTAATCTGACTTGGATGATTGAAATTTGAATAATAAGGGTAGAAACCTATTAAACAATTTAAAAATAATTGAAATAAACCTTAATTAAATAATTGATTAAATTTGGAAGAATAATAAAATTGGAATTATTAAAATAGGGATATTATTAGGAAGAGATTTGTTCTTTAATTTAAGAATCCCTAAATTAATCATCTCAATAATATTTAATTCCTAATTAAAATGATAATTCAAATTTAAGATTTAAAATGCTAAAAGACTTAATCATTAAATTAAATTAAAGTTAAATTATTTAAATTAAACCCTTTTAAAATTTCAATTAAATTAATACTTTAACAATTACAATTAAATCATCTTTAAAACATAAAAGATAAAATATTAAATTAAAATTAAAAATAAAATTAAATTAAAATTTAAATAAAATAAAATAAAATAAAATAAAATTAAAACATATTAAATTAAATCAAATCAAATTAAATTAAATTAAATTAAATTAAATTAAATTAAATTAAATCAAATCAAATTAAATTAAATTAATATTAAAACTAAACCAAATTAAATTAAATTAAAGTTAAATTAAATTGAATTAAAATAACATCACCTAAGACATAAAGAAATTCAAAAATAAATATAAAGCAACTTGAACACTATTCCAAATTTAAACCCGTTAACTGAAATTAAATTAAATCACAAACCATTTGAACATCAATTTGCCCTCGAAAGCTTTTGTTGTCATAACTACTAAACGTAACGTTAAATGAAATGTTACTTCCCTCATAGGATATTCAAATGTCCTAGTTCACTGAGTAAGATAACAACAAAACTTGAATTCCCGGACGATTAAT
The DNA here is from genome assembly GCA_022702705.1 of Papilionanthe hookeriana x Papilionanthe teres. Lineage (NCBI taxonomy): Eukaryota > Viridiplantae > Streptophyta > Magnoliopsida > Asparagales > Orchidaceae > Papilionanthe > Papilionanthe hookeriana x Papilionanthe teres. The sequence continues at coordinate 16,865,051 of CM040421.1, read as the reverse complement.
TCATTTGTATGATTAAATTCTCTTGGACTTAAAAAAATAATCCTAGAAATATTGAAAAGATGTTTAAGATTCTTCTTAAGCACTTTCTCAATATGATGGGATGTTTATAAGAACAACTGAACTTAATTGTTCTTTGATGAAGAAAATCGTCCTCAAACCAAAACACGAGAACCTAGACGTCATAGGAGATGACTAAGCTATAGGATTAGGAACTTGGTAGAAAACCATAACCCTTCCTTTAGTTTTACCTAGGAACTTTTCTAAATGCTTAAATATTCTAAATTGTGTTTAAGTGCAGCTTGGGATGACGGGAAGACCCTCCGGGTATGCTTTTATTTTGTTGCAATTTACTTAATCGCATCGCACTTACTTTTCTTGCATGATAAACAACTCGTTGCATGAAAACCCACACTTTTAGGATAGTCCCTAAAACCGAAATCAAAACTAAATTAAAAGTCATTACAAGATAAAATTCACCGCCACAACATTTCAAAATATAAAACAACTCAAAATTTAATCATAAACGAACACAAAGCTGCAATTACAACTAAATTAAAACGTCTTGTTGGATGATCGGGAATACCTCGGATGATGTAACCTACGTGTTGCTAACGGGATTTCCCACGTGCCTAAATGAAAGTGTGGAACTCATTTAGTTGAGTTTAGCAAATTCATCTGGACTAAGTGAATCCGATAAAAATAACGATGCCGAAAGGATGGAATCGTGGGATCTTAACCGGTGTTGTTATAATCAACTTTAAGATTTGTTTTAATGAGAACATAAAAAACACTTGGGAATTAAGAATTTCTCTAAACCAAAACACTTTTCTCATCTCCTGATTTATGACTTCTAAAACTAAACCTCTGCAACAACAAGGAGCTCGGAGCATTGTGGCGATGACGGCCATCGTCTTCAACGAAACCCGAGTCTACTTCAAAGAAACTTTCTTAGAATTAAATAACTAAGCCATAGGACTTCTAGGTAGTTTGCCTAGTGCAACATAAATCCTCAACCTTTTGTTAGGCATTTGCATTGCAAACTAAGCCCTAACCGGTCTTAGGATTCCGAGGTAGTCGTCCGATACGACATAAACCCTCACATCTTCAAGGCTATTTGTATGATTTTATCATACAAACATAAGTTCAAATTAATCAAAATTGGCAAGATTGAAATATCAGATAATATTAGGATTTTCCTAAATCCGAGCCAAACAATAGGATAGTCGGGAAATTACCGAAGTTCGCTTCGAATCTGTAATTTCTCCTACTTTTCTTCCCTTGAATTCCCAAAACAAAATGTTCCAAACTTGATCCATTCCCTATTGAAATTCCAAAATTCAATCCTTTAAAAACTTAAACTTTGAAATTCTCGAGAGCGTAACTACCGATTATTATCGAGAGTTTTCTTAGGTGATTCCCGTCACTTAAGATGTAATTAACTATAGGGGCTTGCCCTTATAGGGAACTTTAAAGAACCCAGGTAATATAAACCCTGTTTAATTCCTTTATATTAAGCAGGGGAACTTGTCGGCTTATGAAATTGGTTCGTAGACCAAACGGATGTCACAAATCTTCTAGTTTATTTAACCGAGCCTCATCATCGAGCGAGTGTGTCTACTCTCTCGGGATAGATATACAGTTTGTGGTGCGGTGCTCGTTTATATAAACTATTCGGGATGTGAGATCAGTTTGATTTCATATCTTAAAATTTTCAAATTTAAAATTATTTTCAAAATCAAATACTACTTTTCAAATTATTTATTTAAATTAAATTAAAAATTCACCGACAATTTCTGTAGGCGACCTCTTTTCAAAAATACAACACACAAACCTAAAAATATGCCGACATTTGGTCATTTACTCTCATATTTAATTCTCCTTTCTGAACATCAATCATAGCTTTTCCAGTGGCTAAAAATGGTCTTCCTAAAATGATAGGAATTTCTTTATCTTCTTCCATATCTAAGACAATAAAATCTACAGGGGAAGATAAATTTGTCCACTTTTACTAATACATCTTCAATAACTCCCTTAGGATATGTAACGTAACGATCAGCTAATCGAAGAGTTACTGAAGTAGGTGAAATTTCTCCCAATCCTAATCTTTTAAAAATTGATAGAGGCATTAGATTGATGCTTGCTCCTAAGTCACACAAAGCTTTTCCATAGAATTTTTCTCCAATAGCGCAGGGTATAATGAAACTACCAGGATCTTTTAATTTTTCAGGAAGTTTTTTCTGAATAATGGCACTACACTTTTCACTAAGTGCGACCATTTCATTATCGATAAATTTTCTTTTTTTATTTAGAATATCTTTCATGAATTTTACATAGTTTAGCATCTGTTCTAAAGCTTCTACGAAAGGAATATTTATTGTTAATTTTTTCAAAATTTCAAGGAATTTAGCAGATTGTTTATCTTTTTTATGTTGAATTAGTCGTTGAGGAAATGGTGGTGGAGGTTTTTCAACAGAAATTTTCATAGGTATTAAAGGATTTTCTAAATTTGGATCTTGTTGATTCTTTTCATTTTCAATTTCCACTTCCTCTTTTTGACTTTCAAGTTCTTTCTGAATTCGAGGTTCTAATTCTTTTCCACTTCGTAATTGTATCGGTTTAATTTGTTCATTTCCCTTGTCTTTGGGATTTATTTCCACATTACTAAGAAATATTCCAGGTATTCTATTATTAAGTGCAGTAGCGATATGTCCAAGTTGAGTTTCAATATTTTTTATAGTTGTTCCTTGATTTTGTAATTGGTTTCCTTGTATTTGTAATTGATTTCCTTGATTTTTTAAATGTTGACCCATATTTAATATTAATTCTTCTATCGATAATTTCTTGTCTTTAAATTGTGGGTTATTAAATCCAGGTGGATAATTAGGTTTATAATTAAGATTTCCTTGATTAGATGGATTTCCTAATGGTTTTGTCATATTATTCATCCATGGTTGATTAGTTATGTTATTATTCCAATTAAAATTAGGATGATTTTTCCATCTAGGATTATAATAATTTACATAAGAATTATTGGGTCTGTTGTTAATTGCATTAATAGTTTCATATTGAGATTGGGATTCTATAAGTTGTCCGGATGAATTTTCTTCGATATATTTGGAGAGTAATTCATTCCAAAATGATCTAATTTTTTAGATACAACAGACGATTTGCGAAGCTAACATAGATATTGCATCATTTTCATGAATATTAGCTATTTTTTCGGATTCATTCTATCAGCGAGCCATTGAAAATTATTGGTTGTCATTTCTTCGATTAGTGCATAGGCTTCATCAAATGGTTTTGACATTAATGATCCTCCAGTGACAGCATCGATGATTGATCTTAAAGATCCTACTAATCCATTATAGAAAGTTTGGATAATTAACTAATCCGGTAACACATGATGTGGGCATTTCCTAAGAAGTTCTTTAAATCTCTCCCAAGCTTCATATATTGACTCTCCATCAAACTCGACTAAAAGAAGTTATATCATTTCTAAGCTTAGCAGTTTTAGATGGTGGAAAATATTTGGATAGAAATTTTTGTGATAATTCTCCCCAAGTTTTAATAGATCCAGAGTGCTAACTAATTTAACCACATTTTAGCCTTATCCCTTAAAGAAAAAGGAAAAAGTCTAAGTCTAATAACATCATTAGATACTCCTTCATATTTGAAAGTAGCACATAGTTCTAAAAAACTAGCAAGATGTAAATTAGGATCTTCAATAAGTGAACCACTAAATTTATTATTTTGTACCATTTGGATAATTGCATGTTTAGGTTCAAATGAATTAGCAGCTACATCAGGGTTTTGAATAGTTAAATGAATTTCATCTAATGTAGGGTTGGCATAATCTCTTAATGGTCTCTGTTGATTGATATTTTCATTTTCAGGAATATTTGCCATTTGTGTTAAATTTATAATTTGTCTTTTTTGTTTTCTAATTCTTTTAATTATACGCTCTAATTTTGAATCGTAAGGTATTAAGTTTTCGTTTCCAAATTTTCGCATACAATTTTATAAAACAAAATAGTCCGTTACTCTAGTAAATAATTTCTTTACTCCCCGGCAACGGCGCCAAAAACTTAACCCACTTTTTAATATGTTTGCAATTTATGTTTATAGCAACGGCACCAAAAACTTGATTCCGCTTTTATATATATATATAACGACTGAATGTTTAATGTGGATTCTACGCAAGTATACGTATCGTATCAAGTAATACAGGGCTCTAGTGGAGTCCTGGTTATCGATCCCACAGGGAAGTTTTTAACAGATTTGTTATCAGCTAAATTTAAAGGAATTACTTACTAATATAGTAAATGGAAATTTAAAGTAACTAAAGCAAACTAAAGTAAACTAATGCTTGAAATAAAGTTGATTTAAATAATTCAGAAAAAGTATCATTCTCCTTGTTTTTAGAAAATTAAGTGAATGATGATTTTAAATAAATTCTTAAATTGTATTATGACAAATAGGAGCATTCCTATTCTTTACCCTTTGGTCCAGTGCAAAGAACATCGACTAATCCTATGTTTGATTACCGAATCACGTGCTAAGCTGGGAGGATACCGGTCGACACTTCGTAGCTCCTACATTCCCCTCACTCGAGGGCTAACATCTACACTTCAGCTCTCAAATAATAGGTCCAAATTGAATATTTTAGTTTGTCACACTAAAATGTTCAATTCTACGTCCGATAATTAATATTTCCCTATTTATTTGCACCCTCCTTCCAAGGTTTTTGACTTCCCTGAATATTGGATGTAATTTTTACTATAGTTGATAATTCAACATATTTTAACAACTCAATTGGCCAGATTGAAAGTAAATTAAGTTTTAAGTAAAAATTATCACAATTTATTTTAATATATTAGGTACTTCTATTTAATTTCATCAATTCGCATAATTTTCATAAACAAGGAGAAAGACTAAGAAAACTACTCGAATGCATGGGAATAAAACAAAGCATGGTTTTCATTTAAAGTTAATAACAATAAACAAAGATACTTATCTTAATTTCCTCCCCAAGCAGACTCCTTGAAGTTCCTTTGACTTTTCCTTTTAGTACAGCAAACTTCTAAATAACACTCAATTAAGCTAAGAAACTCACTAATGATAAACAACCGACACACTTAAGACACCAAAAAGAGACTCAGACTCTATAAAATAGACACACTAAGACACTAGAATTCGGCCTTTATTTATAGAGGTAGGCAAAGGTCCAAGGGGTGCTTAAACACCTCTTCAAAAAGTGTCAAGGTTCAAAGTATTTGCATTTTGAACTATCTCGCAGTCGGCGGGAAACGACCTCGCCGTCAGCGGGGCTTCTAGAAGTTCTTCAAACCGCGCGATCTCACTTTCGGTGGGGTCGGGCTCGCTGTTAGCGAGGTAGTTATAAATCCTTCAGAAATTTTCTTAATAATCTCGCCGTCGGGGGCCTCGATCTCACCATTGGCGACTTAGTTCAATTTGCATGAATTTCTTCCTTTTTGATCCAAATTAGCTCCATTTCATGATTTTTACTTCCATCACTTATAAATCTTCATTCCTGCAGTAAAATAAAGAAAATACCTTTCTTTAAAGTGCAATTTCATCAAAAAATAGATAAGAATTTCTTAATGAATTTTTCTGTGATCACATTCAATATAACCCAGATATTGCAACTGAACCACTTCATTTAGTATGTAGCAATAGTTAATCTCATTATCTATGTATTTGTTTCCTCTGACATAAACACCACAACTATATGTCTAATTTTCTTCACACTAGGAGCTCATATGAAATATGTAAACATTCACATCAAACATTTGTGATATCTTGATAGTACAATTAGGACCCCAAGCAAAGATCTAATAATCCTTAGTCTATGATTCTGGTGCTTGTATTATGAACCTAGAAGAAGCTTCAAAGCATATATAGTTTACTTTGTAATTTATAATTACATGACATACTGGAAAATTGAAAAGTTACTTCAATGTATGTATAATTTGTATCATTGTGGAAATTCTTCTTTCATCTTCTTGCTTAGAAGAGAACCATCCCCTATATTGAAGCTCTCGTTAAATAACCCATGGACATCATTGTTGTTTGTATGTCTGAATTAATTGGTATAGCATTCAAGAAAATAACTGAGAAATTTTTTCTTAAATTAGATCTTATTGTAGGAATGGTTGGACTTCATCACAGTTCAGTAGAATATACAATGCAGCTTCTCGAAGCACTCTGTTGTTGAGGTAGCATGTATCATGCTTACCTAATGGTTCACCAAATATCTAGAACATAGATAATTCTACTTGCAAAGGCATGTCATTAACAATTTCATGCATATGCTTCTCTTGATTGAAGTAATAGGAACAAAACTTAATTACCTTTTGTAAGAGGTATGCCTCACATATCGACTGAAGTAAAAAGAACAAAAATTAATTGTCTTTTGTAATAGGTATGCCTCCCATATGGATCCCTTGGGACGTTTTATTCTTAGCAGCTTTTTTTTTATTTTATTAAGAAATTTGCACGGTTGGGTCATTTAAAAAAAATAAGATAACAGTTTACTCTAAAATGAAAGACATAACTCTCAAAGGGACACATCCACCTGCATTACTCTGGACGCCCCAATATAGCCTCATAACATAGATGTATGGATATATGTTTTATTGAGTCAAACAAATTGAGAAAAAAAATATCCATCAAGCATGCATAACAAAAAATGTATATTTGCGCCAAGACTTCTCAGAGAATCAACATTCAAAGTCTCTACGCACAACTCTCTGAAGAATGTACTGATTTTGATCAATGGATCAAGTACCCGCTTTGACAGGGCATTGAATGCAATAGGTAATAAGCACTGCATGAAAAATATGACAATCGCGATGCTTCATGCCAAATATTTTCCCCGTCCCCAAGTCATCACGTCGGCTTAAGTTAGAAGCACAATCACTTGGAAACTTCAAAAAATGCAACCACTCGAAGATTACTTTTCATTGATCCAATGCAAGTCAATATGTAGCTTTGGGTTTTATTATTTTACCTGCATTTGTCTCTTGTAGTTCTAGCCCCCTCCTCTTGTAATACTCCTTTAAGTCTAATCTTACTTTGACGTTGTCATTTTATTTTTCCCTTGTTATCCATAACAACATTAAATATTTTATCAAAAAAAATTCTTCTCTATATGCATAATATCCAGATTATACCCAGTCAGATTGGTCCTTTAGTATGGAAGATCCCAAATAATACTCCATTTTGTCTAGTTATGTGTAATGCTAAAAACTGGAAGACGACGCGAGGCTAGTTCTAGTCTCATAGTGATCTTTGACACTTCACTGATCATCTGCAATAAATCACTTCTAATTATCCTTGGGGATGGACTTGATCTTTCAACTTTGTTTCTAAAAAATGCATATTTTTCCTCTGAAATGGGTTATCATGTGCTAAGAACCTTCAATGACAAGCGAACCAGGTATTTTTTCTTCCATGCTTCAAAGTGAATGCTTTGGACATGTCCATGTAGTATAGACAAACTAATTTCTTGGTTGTGCTCCAACCAGATAGCGTCCCATAAGCCAAGAAATCATTGATCATCCATATAAGAGTAGCTCTACGGTTAAAGTTCTGTCTTATAGCAATATCATAAGTCAACACGACTATTTCCCACAATACATATAACTCATCTATAAGAGGCTGTAAGTACATGTTAATTTTCCACTTTGGACTATGTGAACCTAGTATGATCAATATTAGAAATAAGAATGACAAATGATACATATATTAATTGGTAAATTACATGGCGTGATAATAACTGACCAACATTAATAGAGTGTTGCAACATGACTATAGGGTTTGAACCCATTTGCACATAAGTCAAGTCTAATGTTGCATGTTTCTACTGTAAAGTCCGGATAACTGCAATCAAAGTTTTTTCAAGCTTCACCAGTTGAAGGATGAGCCATTGTATCAGCCCCAACATATCTGGTACTATGTCATATCAGGTGATGAGTTGTGCACATAGAAATAAACAATCATTGAAACCATGGAATGAGAAGAAAGTAAAAGAGACGTTTGTAAGGAATATTTTTCTGATTTTTAGTTTTTCTCCCTTTGCTTTGAACTTATTAGCAATGCAAAATCTGTATTTCATCTCCATTGCATCTTTCTTATTATATAACATGTAACCGTTAATACAACAATTTATCTTTTCAAATAGTAATCCTAACTTCAACACTAAGTTTTTTCTTTTGTACAAACCTTCTAGAACAAAATTATCTGTAGAGTTTGTCTCCTTTAATAATGTTGCTACCCGATTTAAGTCTTCCCTAAGTAGGTTGAAATCGAATTTGATACTCAATATTCTCATGTCAACCAACAACTTTTATGTGAAGTGCATCATTCCCACAAGGTTCTTGTACAACATTTAATAATTCAAATAATTGTTAAACATCACTATTTAGTTCTTGATCATCACCTCATACACTTTCAAGAAAATGAGCCCTATTGGCATTAACAATCATTTCCTCATCCATGACAGAGTCATGAACAGTTGGAGGGGCATAAATTGATGAGACTCCAACATAACTGTACTGAACATCTAGTTCAAACTTATTATGTGAAGTCATATACCGGTAATTAGGTTTAAATTCCTACCGATATATATCCAACTTCACTTTGTCAGGCGTCAGATAAGCTTGATTCTTGTGCTTCGCAAATAGACATCGAAACCTGCCTTATTAAAGTAAACATGTAGTTGCGATATCACATGCATGAATTCCTTAACACCAACCAAATACTTGTCAGTTAGTCCTTTTCTTCCTAAATATAATATACATCCATGACCTCACGTTCCGAGTATGCATCAGCAGTAAAATGTTAAAAATGATGAACTGCCCATACCATGTGACATGAAAATGAGATGACACAAAACATACATCTCTCCTAATAGCTTTTTAAAAAACTTAATTATTTAATAATTATGACATGTGCACATGCTTATCGCCCAAAAAGATATCAAGGAATACTCATCGCATCAATGTTGATGCCTAAACTAATAGGATGTCGTTGATTTATATGACATCAACTAATAATATAAGCCAAATCAAGTTAATGCCTATTCAAACTAAATATCAACTTGTTGATGTCTTCATTGAAGCTCTTACAACTTTCATCCTTTCTTCTCTTTTGTATAAGATGGTTGTTAAAAATATTCACAGTCCATCTTGACAAGGAGTATTATAATATTATCTCTTCTTAGCATGTAATATTACATTTTTATCCTCCACTCCTCTATTTATATGGGAGGTTTTACCGTGCCAAGATTTCTCATTTAATGATGACACTTCTTATATTACCTTTACTTTCTTGTTTCTATCATTTCTTGCATTATTTTACATTCATTAAACTAATCATCACACAAATAAATCAACTTCAAAATAATAAACTTATTATAATTTTTATATTATATATTATAACAAACATATTGATCCCAAGCTTGAATGATCATTGGAACTATATAAGGATCTTCATTACTCTCTTAAACAAATGACATCAAAGTCAACCCATACATAGTTGCATATCACATGATCATAAGTTGAATAATATATATATATATATATATATATATATATATATATATATATATATATATATATATATATATATATATATATATGAAATCGATGTGCGCGAGCCTTGGCTCATTGGTTGTGGCATTTGGCGTAAGTACTCTCGGGTCGGGGTTCGAATCCCACCTCTTACGGGGATTTGAATAGATACACTGGACCTGGAAGGGGGGTCCGCTCTTCGGTTATTTCAACCTATAGGGTTGATCGGCAGCATCTGATCTTAGAGTAGAAGCAAACTATCAGATGCATTATATAGTGCGTCTCTTATTGTCTCAACTTTATAATTTTAAATTCTTGGTCTCGAAAGAATACAACAAAACTAAAAGATTTGTCGCCTCACTATTTTAAGTCATATTCATTACCTTTTATGGTCATTCATGGTAATCTCTATAAACAAACAAGTTTATTTATTTTAAAGACATCTATGAGAGATTTCCTAGCTGTATGAATTCATTTAGGGAGAATAGCATGAAACATTAAGAAGTTTAAAACTATAGATCAGCATGAATATAGGTTTTATCGTGCATCTTTAAAAATGTTATAGAATAGATTGTGTTCTCATGCTTTACATAATATAAACCTAAGACGACGATGATGACGACAAAAAAAAAAAAAAAAAAAAAAAAAAAAAAAGAAAAAAAAAAAAAAGAAAAGAAAAAAAGAAGAAGAAGAAAAGAAAAAAAGAAAAGAAAAATATATTGCCTTGCATATTCCTCGTAGGCCTCGATAAACTTTCTATGAACTTTTATTGAGAGTAGCTGTAGACTATTCATATTAACCTTTAGAAGGGTTTTCTTAAAAATAATTATAAATTGAGATATGTATATTACCCGGACATCTTAATTATTATATAATAGCAAAATTTTAAAAAAAAGAGTATATATATATATATATATATATATATATATATATATATATATATATATATATATATATATATATATATAAGATTGATCGACAGTCCGAGACCGCCAAACAATTTCTATAGGTTGAACTGACCGAGGAGTGGACTCCCCCTTCCAGTTCTGTGTGCTATTCAAATCCTTCTGTAAGGTGTGAGATTTAAACCCCTGACCCGAGGGACTTATGTCAAAGGTCGCTTCTGGGCACGGATTCTTTAGTGAAAGAAATTTAATTTCAAACTCAAATATCCAAATATTGAAACTACTTGATCAGCTTATATCAAGCTTAAATAAATAAAAAAAATAAAAAAAAATGATAAAAATAGTTTATTCATACATTTATTATAAATCAAGTTAATTTCACACAAGTCCTTCGAGCTTCAAGCTGCCTGGAGCACACACAATAAAAGGAAAGAGGTAGGATCGTCTACCTAATATGCATTACTTTAAGTCGCAGATAAAAGGCTTGGGAATTATTGAACATAAGATACATATTAAAACGTTTCCATTGAAGCTTGTTTATTTCTTGATCATTCCTTTGCAACAGAGGCTGCGAGGATTACTACAGCATGACGGTGGGTGCCTTGCCTCCGCCATTAAAGCATTAGTCATCCAAATAAGAGCTATTATGTGGAGCACAACAACAACTGTTGCTAATATCTTACCCATTAAACTCTCCAGATTCTGTTGTTCCTTTTGATGAAAACTCATTGATTCTTCTCACCAATTTATAGGACAAAACCACTTGAATCTTTCAAATCTTTCTCTCTCATCAAAAACATTAACTATTATTTCATATTAATAAGACAACTGCTCAGATATATATATATATATATATATATTTGAATTGCAATAGGGTTTCGCCCAATGGCAAAACCCAGCGTTAACCTGTGGCTTCTCCATTGTCCTCATCGTCCTGGCTACTTTCGTCGTCTGCTAGCCAAGTCTTCTCGCAAGTATTGTCTCCTACTTCGGCGTCGCAGATTGTGTCATAGCATCGTCTCCTCTGGACAAGTACGCCATGCTTCTTTTTCTCCTCGGTTTGCAGCAGCTCGCACTGCTTCTTCGTCGTCTGCTTCTTGGCAGAGCACAACGTCGGCTGCGAGTCCTGCTCGAACCTACTCGACCGTTCGTGTACCGTTCATCTGTTGCAACTGTGCAGACTTCGAATGGTGGCAGATCCAAGCTGCGCTAGTTGTATTGCTTTGCAGTGTTTGTGTGAAGCACGCTAATGGCCTCAGATGTAGAGGTGACATTACACACTGAACCTATCGTTGTTGCAACGGTTGACTTTTCTTCTACTGCGGTTCTACTATCTAATCAGACCGATGATCGCATGAGCCAATCTTCAGATGAAGAATGACAGGTTTACACTTCTCGGCGAAAGAAAAAGGCTAGGTGCACACTCCAGCTTGGAAACTTAATGGATGACACTTTGGTTACTCCTTAAAATGACATGACACTTCAAAGTTTGTTATCTGGCTCTGCTCCTAAAACTAGAGAAAGAGAAAGGACAAAACTACCTCGTCCCTAGCTACTTGTTTCCTGCATGTTTTAATTTTTTTTTGAGTTTATCTGTATCCTTTTCTGTTTGGGTATTATCGTAAATTGTATCGTATGGGTAGGGTGCCTCTATTGGGCCCTCTCATAGACCCTTTATGTATGTTTTCTATTTCAATAAAATCAACCATTTGGACTTTTCTATATATATCTATCAGACAATATATATTTCTAAAGTAGGTGTATCTTTCATTTATCAATAATTTATAGGAAATGAAAACAAAATGGGAAAGCGACTTAAAATAGAGTAAAATATCAGTTTAGAGAAGCTCTTCGAACTCTCTAATGGAGTAAACAAGTCAAATTATGACCAAGTATTCATTTTTAGTTGTCGGCCAAAGATAATGATGGTGATGATGAAGATGATCATTTATTATTAAATATTTAATAATAAATATTTTGTCCTCGTAAAATCGAAGATACAAGTGGAGATCCATCTTCGGGAGAACCTTAGGACATTGTAGTGAGCTTAGGACAGAACAAATGTTTTTGTCTATTGGTATAATAATACAGTGTTGGGAATTTTTTTAATATGAAAATTACATATGAATATTAAATAGATATTGTGTAATATAATTTTTCAGGTTAATCAAAATTATTAAGAGATTAAGAATTATTATTAATTTTTTTGTACCTCATTAATTAGTGATCAGAACTTTATCATTAAGAAGAATTGATTTTTGTTTTTTATATTTGGATAGCTGAAAATAAATAAAACACTATAATAAAAATAAGGTATTAGCCTTAAATCATAGTTGTTTAATGGAATTAGATTTACGTATGTACCACTCAATTCATATGTATTCACATATCTAATGCCTAAAGTTCAATTTTTTACATATATGCCACCTTACTCGTGAATGCAAATGTGTATTTTACTTTTTCAAAGTTAAAGTGATAGTTTTTTTTTTTTTAATGTGACCTGAAATATTTTGGTGGTGTAAATGCACCAAAAAAGAAATCTTAGGTGTTAGATATGTAAATGCAAGTGTTAAGGTGGTATGCATGTTATTGATTATTTGAAAACTTTCGACTCTCTAAGTCTTAGTTCAGTATAATTTTTTTTAATGCTATGTCAAAAACCAAAGAAAGGAAAAATTTCGTGGGGCATGACCCAACAAAAGTAATTTATTAAAAAGTTGGAAGTATAGAGATCCACTTTCTCTTGAATTAAGAGAAATAAAATTACAAAAATGTTATTATATGGAGCTAGTTTGATTCCGTCGATCAATTGTCATCTAATTTTGTCAAACTAGATAATGAGTTTGTTGGGAGGAACATGAGTTGTATTCCCCTTTAATGGGTATAAGGACAACACAAAAAAAAAAATAAAATAAAATCTTACATAGCACCTTAGCATCGTATCTGCAATGCCCGGAAAGCAGTACCATCGTGCCCGGTCCAGTTCAAAACTCGAGAGCACGATACTACAACTCCTAGATGAAGCACCTCTTGCATCCATTAGAGTGCATTTTGTCAATTTTGTCGATTGGGGTGTGTTGGATTTCAAATTCTTTTGTGCAAAGAAGAGGTGAGGAGTATCATGGAGTGTTTCAAAATGTAGAGTGGTTTGAGTATGGTGTAATTTGTATAATTGTCCTCATTTTATTTATAGTGATTTTTTTTTTTGTGATGTGGCTCTGTTTTTTCATTCTTTGATTTTGCACATTAAACCTTGCATTTTCTGCGATTTTCTTAATTTTTGCACGTCTTTTCCAATTTTTTGTTTCGATCTCACGAATAAATTTCAATATTTTACATTTCACAATAAAAGTTATGTTAAAATGATAACAAACTTGAAATAATCCAATAAATGCAATTGTATAGGGAGTAGTTGGGACTAAAATAACTGTAATTGATAACTACCATAATCATAGTTATATATTTGGTTACTATAATAGCCGCAGTTGGCTGCCACAATTGTAGATAGGCTACAACAGTCGTTGGTTGTCAACGTCAATTGCTAGAAATCACCAGCCATGTACTTCTTTTTAAGAGTTGTGCTTTAGTTGTTAACTCACCATACTCTTCTCTTTCCCTTAATTCACGTGAAAAATGTGGATATATTTATATTTGTTAAGAGATACATTCTAATAAATTTAGTCAAAATCTCAAAACACTCGATAAGATTATTCATGTGAAGAATTTGAAAGATCTTTTGCCCAAAACGTTTCAAGGTTCATGTCTGATTATATGAATATTTTAGTTACATATTGTCGGTCGTTAAAATCTTATTTCCATTTCTTCTTTCTTTTCTTTTGATGTGGTGAGAGATTTGAAATTTTTTAAAAGGTTTAGAATATAGTTTTATAAAATAGAAATTTGATTTAATTTAATATATATATATGGATTTTGAAAATAATATTTTAATTTTGAAGAATACCAAATCAAACTGATCTCATATAAACAATAGTTTAGATGATCGAGCGTTTCATGACAAGAAATGTATCTATCCCAAAGAATATATACATTGTTTGGGGTGAAGCTTGGTTAAATAAACTAAAGAATTTATGACATTCGTTTGGTCCGCGAACCATTGTTGATTGACAATTTTCCCTATCTAATATAAAAGAATTAGATAGAGTTTATATTATCGGGGTCTTTAAGTTTCTTATAAGGGCGAGTCCTATAGTTAATTACATCTTAGATAACCAAAGTTACCAAAGAAAACTCTTGATATAGATCATGAAATATTTATATTCATAACTTCCAAATGTAAGGTTTTCCAAGAAAATGTGATAATCGAAAATTCAATAGACGAATGACTCAAGTTTTAGAACATTTTATTTTATCAAAAGTCAAAGGAGAGAAGGCTAGGGGAAGGATACAGATTCAAGGAAAATCTTGATGTGTTCCCAAACTATCCTATGGTTTGGCTTTGATTTAGGATATTTATTTGGTGTTTCATCCTGTCAATTTTATTATTTAGGACTTTCATTCACTTAATACCGATCCTGTGAATGGCTTGGATGATAGGAGGGTTTATGTCATACTCGATGACAATCTCGGAAACCTAAAACGAGTTAGAGCTTATGTTACACAACATGGTTGTACAAGGGCCTATAGAAAAGGTGAGGATTTATGCTGCATTAGACAGTCTACATCGAAGTCCTATGAATTGTTGTTTTAATTTCTAAGGAATTTTGCTGTTGATGATGGTCGTGCTGCCCACTATGTAGGCTCCAAGCTCCTTGTTGTGGTAGGTTTATTTTAAAGAAGTGGCAATTGAAAAGAGAAGAGAAATGTCATATTTTGGAAATATTTAAAATTGAGGTTTCTTAATATTTTAATAGGGGACATTAAAGTTAATTATAGCAACACCGGTTAAGATCTCACGGTTCCATCATCCCGACATCGCTATTTTCATCGGATTCACTTAGTCCAAATGAATTTACTAAACTTAACTTAATGATTTCCATACTTTCATTTAGACCGTGGGAAACCCCGTTAGCAACACGTAGGTTACCTCCTCCGAGGGATTCCCGATCTTCCAAAGAGACGTTTTAATTTAGTTGCAATTGTGATTTTTATTTTGTTTGTGATTAAATTTTGAGTTTGTTTTATATTTTGAATGTTGTGGCGGTAAATTTTATCTTATTTTTAGATTTTTTTATTTTGATTTTGGTTTTGGTTTTGTGGTTATCCTAAAAGGTTTCAGTTTTCATGCAGGGTGACATTGTTGTTTAGCATGTAAATTTGCAAGGAAAGAAAGTGCAGTAGAGTGCATGTAAGTAAATTGCATTAAAATAAAAGCATACTTGATAGGTCTTCCCGTCATCTCCACCTGAAACTTTAGTATTCTTGCAATAAACATTTATATTTTGCAGAGAAGTAAAACCCTATGGATAGGCTCGTCATAGGCCTACCAAACTCTATTTCATAACTCGGTGAATCCTATTTATTTAAGAGATTTTTTATTTAATAGATATAATATGTATAAGTAGTCCTACAAGGTGTCCAGAAGACCTGTGAAAGGATCCAGGAGAGACCCGAGATATTTCACAATACTTTTGAGCTTTCTTGAGGTCCTTTTGAACTTATCATAGTTATTAAATTATTTATCTGTTTCATACCCTTATGCTCAGTGAGCCAATGTTTTAGTTATCCCGAAAGGTGGGGTAATTATCATTTGGTGTTTTACTTAAGAATTATGTGACTAGGGTAAATTTAACTTATGGAGAGACTTACCAAATTTTGATGGGCTTGAAATGTTTCAAAAGGTAGTTTAGGATTAATTATGTCTTCTTTTCTAATTCTTAACACTTAATTTCTTTAATTAAGCTTAGCTCACTACGAAGCCCTTGAGATTTTAGTGGGTATTTTTATGTCTTTAGAAAAGAAAATTTCATAACTTTCATGATTATGATTCTTATCAAAATATTGAATTATTAAATTAGTGGAATATTAGCTTCCAAAATCAACCACTAACCTTAAGACTCTTTTTAAATTGATTTTCTTCCAAATTATTATAATTAAGGAAATTTAAATATTTATTTTTGATGTGACAAAATTGCAATGGGTTTCTACCATTTATCCCTTAATGTTTCATTCATCCAACATAATAATTAAGGTCATTTATTGTCCTTTTCCCATTTTGATTAAGCTTAAATATTGATTAAGGCTAAATTTTTTCAAAATTATAATTTTACCCCTAAAGGCCTTTATCACTTCATAATTCATTAAATTTAGCTCAAATGACTTTAAAACTTTTATGTAACCCCACTTATGGGTTAATTAAAACATTAGAGGAGAAAATGTGATTTTGTTAACTTTTAATTTAATTTATATATTTATTTTAATGCAAAAATCGGGGTTTTCAATGAAAATTCAATAACATGTTCAAAACAAAACATGTGACTTTGGAAATTTTATTGGAGGTAGACCTAGACCAGAGAACCACTTGGACCAAATTCCATGATTTTTGAGTTTTAATTTAATTAGTAGAATTATTTTAAGTTCTAGAGTTTTAATTAATTATAAAATATTTTAAAAGTTGGAAATTCAACTTTATATTTTTCTTAAGTCCTACTGAGGTCAAGAAACCTAGAGAAACAAAATTTATATTTTTCAAATTTTTATTTTAATTATTAGAATTATTTTAGTTGAAAATTAAGGTAATTCAATTTTACTCTTTTAAAATTTAATTTAAGCCTTTAGAAATTGATATTTTGATTTTGAAGCTTAGGAAAATTATGTGAATGGTTCCTAAGTGATTAGGAAACCAAATGTGACAATTTGGTGATTTTTAATATTTTATGATTTTTATTATTATTTAATTATTTAAATACTTAAAATTTGCTTAAAAATAAAAAATTTGTTAAAATTCTAATTTTATTTTTAGAAAAATCCTCCGATCACAGAGAACTCCCAAAACTAATTTTATAATTTTTTGAGTTGTATTTTAATTATTAAAATTAGTTTAATATTTGAAATCATCATTTTACTTAGAAAATTCATTTAAGTGATCAAATGAATTCCAAATACCATGAAATTTTTATGGGGAGTTCTTTGACCTTTATAGTATAGTGGAGAATTATTTTTGAGTGATTTCTATATTTAATGAAATCAAATTAATTGAAATTCAGTTTTAAACCAAGTTGATGATTAGGTCATTTCTTAATAATTTAATCTATGAGAATTTTATCCTAGTGGTCCTCTTGCCATAGGAAACCTACCATGATTTTTTTTGGATTTTTCTAGCCACCATGCTAATTATTAGAATTAATTTATGAAAACAGATGTAAAAACGTGGAAAATATAGAACTCTTCATAGAGGTCTCTTCTGACTTTAGAAAAATCAAGGAAGATCCCCCATGAAAGAGGCTACAACATGCTAAAATGACAAGCCATGGTGAAATGCCCTAAGGCATGGAGAATTAAAAGACTCAAATCTCTATTTAATTTATTAAAAAATAAAATATTCATCAAATAAATTTCAAACTAATTCCACATTATTCTCCTCTATTCACTGAGCAAGAGTGTATTTTTATTTTTTTATGATTTTTTACACCGAGTTATAGATTTTTAAAGTTCTGATAATTCAATTAATTCAAAAATCCCCTATTTTTCCCACTTAAACACGCGAAGCTAACTGGATCCTCGACAGCTCTGAAAGACCACGCGTCACGCTCCTATTCGACATCGTCATCTGACTAGATGTCCATGCGGCCGCGCTTTATGTATCTGATCTACGTCCGACTCCATCCTGGCCGTCCAAACATTACACGTGTAATCAAACATCGCTCCTTCATCTTCTTCGATCGGTTCATCCCGAGAGCCGTCCACCTTCTAGACACTAAGATCTCTCTCAATATTCAACTAAATCACTTGGAGTTTGTTTCTAAAGCTTCATCAAGCCTAGAAGAACGTATCCATACAGCTTATACGGTATGAAATACAGTGTACAATAATGGAAGACGAGGAATAACTCAAGAGGAAGAGTGAGCTCAATACCTTTGTCTGAGAGGGGAGGCCTCAATCAGATGGTTGTGGCAGCTTCGATTGGTCCCAACGAACCTCCAGATGGAGCCTTACACTGTGGTGAAATGCCTGGACCTGAATTCGACCGCAGCCGTTTTAGGTGTTGATCAAAGTCACGGTGCGAGGCCTTCGTGATGGGGCTTTCATGGGGGCCTTCTTTTTCAATGCTCGTGAAGGTGTGGGTCCAAGTTAATTGAAGTTTGGTTCACTTCGTGGGGCTATGGAGAAATTTTTCTGGTTTCGACCGAGATTTCGATGGTGAAATTCGTCGTCAGACAAAGGGAATCGGTGGCTGAAGACAGTGGGATCACTCTTAGGACCTCTCAGGAAAGCTCTGGAAGCAATTTGGTGGAGTTTCCTTGAGAAAAAATCAGCACCTAGTTTTGGCCGTGGAGAGCTCTATTTATGGCCATGGCCATTGGGCTGAGCTCAGGGGCTGGTAATGGGTGGATTCAACTGCCTAGGTGGAGGGCAGATGAGCTCCAATGGCCAATTAGAGCTGGACAACTTGGGAGGTGAGTTTGGGTTCAATTGGAGAGGGGTGGCTCTCGATTTTGGCATTTTTCAGCCACTAGGCTGGCCGGCCAGGCCAGGGGAGGTGGCCAATGGTCAGGTGGGCAGACCATCAAGTGTCATGAATTTAAATGGTGAAGGGATTATTGCAAATATCTCTTGATTTATCCATTTAAAAGAGGAGATCACCTAATTTGAGAAACATTTGGTCCATGACTCAAGTAGAGTGGGCTATGTGGGTTTAGGGTGGTTCTTAGGGGTCACTTGGTGGCTGTGGTGGACCTAGGTTGGTCACATTTAGGATGATTTGGTCACATTGAGCCATAAGTTCAATTTAGGTCATTTGGTTTCAAGTTGGGCTAGCGTGGGTTTGAGCTTGGGTTAGACCCAAATGATTGTTCAAAATGGCGTGTATGATTGTCATGAAGTGTTTAAAAGAGGTTTTGAATTGATTTGGTAGGTCAAATTCGCTTAGTTTGGTGTTTTGGTCAATTTGGGCCAAGTTGGCTAAGCTTGGGTTTAGATTGGTCCAGAGTGGGGTGTAGGCCCAATTGAATGTTCCAAATGGTTTAGGGGAATGTCATGAAGAGTTCCTAACATTAATTGGGAGGAGATTTGAGGTTTAGGGGAATCAATTTGGTGAGATTTTGTCATGTGTTCAATTTGGGTTAAAATTGGGTAAGCTTGGTTCAAGTGGATTTGAATGGGGCTAAGATCCAAATTGGGGTCAATTTATTGTTGCATATGGTTCATAGGAGTGTTATTAAGGGTTTAGGATTGAAATTTGGGGGAATTGGTTGACATTGGGTCAATTTAGGGATTTTGGGTAACTTAGGCAAAATTAGGGATTTTGGGTAACTTAGGCAAAATTAGGGATTTTGGGTTTGGATTGAAATTGAACTCAAATGTGGGTCAATCTGAGCTTGGATTTGGTTTATATTGGTATTGGGGATGTTGAATTTTTGTTTGGAATGAACATTGGGCAAGATTGGGGTCAATTTGGTCAAGATTGGGTTTGGTTTAGGCACTTTTTGGGTTAAATGAGTCAAATTGGGGCTTCTGGTTAAATTGGGCTAAATTAGCCAAATTGGGTGATGTGTTAGTTGAGAGAAATGAAATTGAAAATATTTGGGAGGTTTTTGGAATTTAAGAGAATTTTTGGAATTTTTGGAATTTTTGGCTATGAGGGGCATTTTGGTCATTTTGGGGATTTTTTTTTGGAAAATTTGGTAATTTTGGGTAATTTTTGATAATTTGAGCGGTAGGAAGTATTTTGGAATGATTTTTGAATAAAAATGGGGTAATTTGGGTGATTTTTGAAATTTTGGGGATATTAGGGTTTTGGGGGCATTTTGGGTATTTAGGGTATTTTAGGTAAATGGGTTAAAAATTTGAAATCTTTGAGAAAATTTGGATTGGTTTAAAGTGGGTGATATGGCATTGTTTAGGTTGTGCCATGGACCAAGGGTCACCCTCATTTGCTCCTTTATGTGTTGGTACTAGCTAAACCTTAGCCTAATGCTAATGGCTTGAGAAAACCACTTACACGAGTTTCCAAAGGTGATGTGCCTTGTTTAGGGTTGTGAGGGTGTAGTGTAAGTGTGGTGTAAGCTCAAGACCCCTAGGGTAGATCCTAAGGTTTGACCACCTATAAGAGACCTCCCCTGGGCTTCCTTATGTTTGGTCTCTTCCTCCCAAAAGCTGGAGGTTAGGCCTTAAGCTTATGAAAACTCCCAGCGAAGTGAGAAAAGTTTGAATTTCTATGGGGAGAGGTTCCATGACTAATCTTCTAAGAAAGTCACCAGGAGAGTTCTATAGCTAGACCCTAGGCTATTCTAAAGACAGACTAGACCTCAACCAAAAATGAGGTCAACACATATTAGTCACTCCTATTATTATGTGTTTTTACTTTTATTGTACTATAATAGATAATAATACAATGGATAATTATTCATTAAAGGTTTAGAAATCCTTAAAATTTATACATCAATCAAAATGAGAATTTTTTATATTTCAATTTACCCAAATTTATTTATAGATGCTTCTTGGAGTTTTAGAAACACCAAATTTAAGTCCAAATATGAAAAAAAAATGATGAAATAGATATTTTTAGATAAAAACTTGATCATGTTATAATTCTTACTGTAAACAAAAACTTTTTCTTATGAACTTCTTATTTAGATGCAACCATGACAAAAACTGACTCTCATGAACTTTTCTTAGTGATTATCATGTCCGCTATTAGCCTCTCATATAGGCTTCCTCATGTGCACCCTCTAAGGTTATGAATAGAGACCATGCCTTGCATTTGGCATGCAACTTACCCTCATGAAATCTATCAAGTGAGGACCCTATTCTCAGTGAACTTCTTATTGTGGCTTTCTTTTAGACCTGTCTTCCAGGTGTATTGTGAAAAAGTAATAGTGACTGTTGTTGGCATGCAATGATTTTACAAGTAATGATGTGTGTCAATGACATGTACTATCGAAGTAGAGTGCCAATGGCATGCTTCAATTTTATGGACAATGGTAAGTGATTATGCTAGAAGACATTGACATCAATGTTGATAGACAATATGATCCATGAGTGTCGGTGGTTGCATATATTTAAGAGATTATGGTCAAATAGTAGTAGCTTGATGATAATAATCCCGCCATGTTGGCAGTCTAAGAGCCAACCGAATAGTATTACTGGTGATATTTATACAACACTAATTCAATGAAAATTTATAAAGATAGTGAGCACAAAGTTGGGCCTGAACTTCAATGGTAAAAATGACCAATGACTTCATTAATTAGATAATACTAGCTTGAAGTTGGTGAAATATTAAAGCTTAGGAGTCCTACAAGCTTCAAAAGTTTCTTTGAATATTCTATTTAAGTCCAATTCTTTATAGGAAATAGTAGAAACAATTGCCTTTTGAATAAAAACATATCAAAGTTGTGGTGATCCAACAATGTAGACAAAGTAGTAGCCAATAAATGGACGAGTAAAATGTTTTATATGAAGTTTCTAGTTGATATTGACTTACTTGTATGAGGTCAAAAGAAATCTATTAGGAATGCCTAACATATCTGAAATTATTAATATAACATTAATCTATACATAAGATGACATGAAAAATTCACTAATGATGTTTGATATATCATATGTTATTAGTTAAAGTATCATTCAATAGGTTAACATGTATACAAGAGGCCGTATGAAATCCATAAATAATATTTGAACATATCCGAGGTTATTTGTAAAATATTAATTTGTATCTAAGATGCCATGAGAAATCTACTATGTTGTTTGACGTATCTCGGACTATTAATTTGAATAGTATTTAATAATGTTATCCTATAATAGAGAGGTCAAAATAAATCCATGAAAGATGTTTGTACTCATTTAAGGTTACTAGTACATTTTTATTCTATATATGAAATTTCACGTGAAATCCACTAATAATGTTTAGCATATTCTCTATTATTTTTTAAGTTTACTCAATGATGTTAACCCATATGGAAGAATTTAAAAGAAACCCACCAAATATGTTTGAACTTATCATGAGGTTATTTGTATAATATTAATCTTTATACAAGATTCCATAATATATCTACTATAAAAGTTTGACCTATTGAGATTGTTTGTTAGAGTATTACTCATTGATGTTAAACATGTGAAAAAAGTTAATTAAATCCCCTCATGATTGTTTGTATCTTGATTTGAAAAGGATAGTTGTCATATGGATTTTGAATCAAGTGTATAGTTGTTATTTATTTAGACTGTTATTTCCCTTTTTGTTACATTTTCATCTAAGGAGTAGAAATTAGGTTGGAAATTTTTATTAATATTGAAGAACATTTAAATTTTCTTTCTTTCTTTCTTTTTTTTTTTTTTTTTAAGAATGATCTGAATACTACCTTGGAAGCATGGAAGAAATTTAAGTTGAAATATTTCTTTGCCTACATTATTCTCTCTTTGAGGCTTCAACTAAAATTATCACTGAATCCAAATTTATTTGACAAAATGATAGATATTTGAGAACGAAATTGATTGAAACCAGCTTGAGATTTTATCTTTATAGTTGCGGTTTCACTCGAATTAAATCTTGTTTCTCATAAAAAAAGATGATCAAAATTTGAAAAATAGGCTACTTATTATTACTTTGCTCAGAGTGGTAATGATAATGACCAAATAGACATATAAATAATCACCTCTTTGTTTTTTCTTTAAGAGTTGCATGCACCTTTCAAAGAGAGCATAAATCAGGGAAAGAAGGAAGAAAAAGTGAAAAAAGAGAAGGCGACGGAAAATAAAGAATGTAAGAGAAGAAGTGTAACTGTATAGCATTCGAGGTAGCATCGTAAGTCAGAGGATAACAATCGACTTCAAAGCATAGGTGAAAGAAGGAGAAGAAGTTTGTTGACGTCAGAGACGACGCGGAGGTTTTATCAGCAAGAAAGGTGAAGCGTCAAATCCATAGGAAAATCATCTTGTGCCTAAGTGGGGGTTAGTCTGAACCCTAGTTGACGAGGTGACGATGCCATGCCCACTACCTAATACATGCCTCTGATAAGGAAGTGTAAGTTTATCCTTTAACCAATAACAAGTCAATAAAAAAAGGCTACAAGTAGCCTTTCTTCTTGATCAAGCACTAATCTTATCACTTCGTATGGTGTTCCACAACCTCAGGGCCAAAAGAATCTACTCAATTAAGCATTTTACTATAATCAACGATGATGAAATAGAGGAGATTAAAGATGATACACCATTGCCAGATAAGGATATAGTTTATCTCATAAGGGATTAGGGGAGTGTTATGCGATACATGACTACATTAAGAGGTGAAGATTGTAGGAGGAATGTTTTTATCATGTATGTCATGTATAATGAAAAATGGTGGAAGTAAGTCATTGAAAAGGGTAGTGCAATAAATGTGAGTATAGACCTCACTACAGGAAACAAATTAGCGTTGAAAATTTTTGATGCTAATCGGGCATATATTGGACACAAATGAAGATTTGCGTCAAATTTATGTCAAAAAATTTTTGAAGTTAAAATGGGCGCCACTAATTGGATTTGCATCAATTTTTTACTTGCATTAGAATTAGCTTCGAAACAATACATCTTTGTGATAATTCGTCGACAAATCATTCGATGCAACCTTAACGTTGAATTTGCATCCTCCATGGGTGACACAAATTAGCGTCTACCGGAGTTGGTGCTAATTAGTGTCGACCCATTTTTGATGCAAAATCATAGGTTGCATTAATTTAACGATGACTAGTATCGAACTGATTATTATAATGTTGGTGTCAGAGTTTTCGATGCTAATTTGATACAAATTTGTAAAACACAGAAAAATACAACATAAAGATTAGATTTCTGCATAACTTCACATAACAAATACAAGCAACATAAAATCACATTTATCTATCATCAAAACTAAAACAGACATCACCATACCCAAACAACAATACCAAATTAAATGAAAGAAAAACATATTTAAGTGTTCAAAGTTCACAACTATGGAAACTAAAGTTTCAACTAAATAGAAATAAAAATAAAAAAAAAAAACATCAACAAAGGCATAATAAAAATCTTAATTATGCTGCTCATCTTCCTCTATATCCCTGTCAACAACATTCATATGCCGCTTGCCCCGCCAATCAAAACTCTCTATCGGGCGTGTTAAACCATCTTTAACCCTCTGATGGAGTTCAAGCATCTGTCAGAGCCCTTCATTCATCAACATGGCTCGTTTGACAAGCTCCTCATACTGAGCCCGTAACAAGCTAGGGCCAACCACTACTGCACGAGAGAGCTTGACCTCAAAATGTTATGCTCTTTGCGCCAAGGCCATACACCATCCCCTTTTTCTTCCACGCCCTGCGTCCATAGCTCAAAATTGAACCGAGCAGTGATAGAATGGTTCCCACTACTGCTGACGAACGACTAGGTTTGGCTTGCCATCTCCCTATATCTCTCCTAGAACTGCTCGTACCCCTCCTACATAACAAAATTTAAACATTAATTGTTATTTTAAATATCAATAACCACAAAAAAATAGACAATTAAATTTCTTAACTTACATTGGTATGCTGAGTGTGGTCGAAGACCCACTGCTTTGTCCTCAGGAGCCGATGCATTAGGACATGCAACTCTGTAGTGGATAGCTTTTGGTCAAGCTGCTTGGCTTGTATACATGATCATAAAAATATAAAAATCACATAATTACATAAATCTTTAAGCTTCTGAATTTTGAGAAAATATTACCAATCTCTGGTAGTACTCTGTGTGGGGGATAAAAAATCCAATGTGAAGTGTGGCCCCTTTGGATCTCCATTGTTTGATTCTGTTGGTATTCTGGAGAGGCTCATACTCTATTCAAATCAGTCCAGGCATCCTCAACCACCAATGCGGGCCTATCACCCTTGTTACGTATTGTGATGAACATATCCTCGAACCAATGCCTATTGCAAACCTCAAAAAATTGTCGAATCTTGTGTTGATTTTCTAGAGACTAACAGAATGAGCTCTTTAGAAATTATGTAAGTTTGATTAGTATAAATAAATTAGAAATTAGCATGTTGTTTCAAAATAAAATATCATACCTCGATTTCAGGAGAGAAATGGCTGATCATACTACTCATATGACCTTTGTGTTGTATGTCATGGAACACAAGGAAGGGAAGAACCTAAAATCGAAATATTATTTAAAAATAAAAAATAAGATGAAAATTGAACTTACACTAATGTAAAAAGTAGTTAACTTACGAGTCTTCCTCCGACACAATATACACTCGCCTCGAAAAGTTAGCCATCCGAGGTGCAAGAGTCAAAGACCAAACACATCGAGAGGATAAATTTGGATGGAAACTTGGTGTAGGTGTGGGAGGTGGTTCTCGTGAGGGAGCTCGTGCAAGAGGAGGGGTAGCAGGATTAGTGATCAGAGTGGCTGCAGGAGTGACGTACCTCTCAACTTGAGTGACAACCTTCTGTAGCCTCCGGTATGTGTTCCCCAAAATCCCTTGAACATGAGATCTCTCAGGGGGTTGAGCACCTCATTTGCAATAAGAAAAAAAAATACTATAATTAGTATGCATGATTAGTATGTAATATAAGACAAAAAAAGTAAAAATAGAACATTGTAGAATATCTACATGAAACATGTAGTGACTATGTATAATATCAACAAAAGTAAGCAAAACAACTATAGTGTTAGAAGTGAAAGTAAAAGTAAGAAGACATTGAAACTAATCATCAAAGTATATATATCATTTTTTACTCTTTTTCATTAGATGAGCCAGTTGATAAAGAACTTAAAATTTCTTTGTTAATCTCATGATCATTTTCATCCATGTCTAGAGGGAATTTTTCATGAAACTCCGTGGTATCCTTTAGGAGTAACACATCATCGATTGAATTAAACTGAATACAAAATTCAGCCATAAATGACCCTTGGTGAATAGGTTCAATAAGATTTTGCATCTCAATAGTCTTTCTTGGTTTATTCTTCAATACAATGACCCAATCAAGTTTATCCCTTGCTCAAGCAGGATATCAAAGATAATAAACCTCACTACCTGATGTGCCACAATAAATAGGTCGTACTTTACATATCTTTCATTCATTTTAACTTCAGTAGTATCATGCGGGCTGAGTGTCTATCTTCTTCAATTAGGAATATGATCAAACCGCTCATAATTGAAACATATAGATATTGCATTCAATATAACTCGGATATTGCAACTGAACCACTTCATTTAGTATGTACTAAAAAGTAATCTCATTATCTATGTAGTTGTCTCCCCTAACATAAACTCCACAACTATATGTCTAATTTTCTTCACACCAGGAGCTCGCATGCAATATGTAACCATTCATATCAAACATTTGTGATATCTTGACAGTACAATTAGGCCCCCAAGTAAGATCTAATAAGTTTTAGACTATGATTCTGTAGCTTGTATTATGAACCTAGAAGAAGCTTCAAAGCATATAGAGTTTACTTTGTAATTTATAATTACATGACGTACTGGAGAATTGAAAAGTTACTTCAACGCACGTATAATTTGTATCATTGTGGAAATTCTTCTTTCATCTTCTTGCCTATAAGAGAGCCATCCCCTATGTTGATGCTCTCGTTAAATAACTCGTGGACATCATTGTTGCTTGTATGTATGAATTAATTGGTATAGAATTCAGGATAATAATTGAGAAATTTTTGCTTAAATTAAATCTTATTGTAGGAATGGTTGGACTTCATCGCAGTTCGATAGAACATACAATGCGGCTTCTTGAAGCACTCTGTTGTTGAGGTAGAGTGTACCATGCCTACCTAATGGTTCAACAAATATCTGGAACACAGATAATTCTACTTGCAAAGGCATGTCATTAATAGTTTCATGCATATGCTTCTCTTGATTGAAGTAATAGGAACAAAACTTAATTATCTTTTGTAATAAATATGCCTCACATATCGACTAAAGTAATAGGAACAAAAATTAATTGTCATTTGTAATAGGATGCCTCACATAGTACTTTATTCTTAGCAACATTTTTTTATTTGATTAAGAAATTTGCACGGTTGGGTCATTTAAAAAAAATAAGATAGCAATTTACTCTAAAATGAAAGACATAACTCTCAAAGGGATACATTCACCTGTATTACTCTTGACGCCCCAATATAGCCTCATAACATAGATGTATGAATATATGTTCCATTGAGTTAAACAAATTGGAAAAAATATCCATCAAGCATGCATAGAAAAAAATGTATATTTGCGCCAAGACTTCTCAGAGAATCAACATTCAAAGTCTACGTACAACTCGCTGAAGAATGTACTGATATTGATTAATGGATCAAGTATCGGCTTTGATGAGGCATTGAATGCAATAGGTAATAAGCATCGCATAAAAAAATATGACAATCGTGATGCTTCATGCCAAATATTTTCCCCGTCCCTCATCACATCGGCTTAAATTAGAAGCACCATCACTCGAAAACCTCAAAGAATGCAACCACTCGAAGATTACTTTTCATTGATCCAATGAAAGACAATATGTAGCTTTGGGCTTTATTATTTTACCTCCATTTGTCTCTTGTAGTTCTAGCCCCCTCCTCTTGCAATACTCTTTTAAGTCTAATCTTACTTTGACGTTGCCATTTTATTTTTCCCTTGTTATCCATAACAATATTAAATATTTTATCAAAAAATATCTTCTCTATTTGCATAATATCCAGATTATACCTAGTCAGATTGGTCCTCTAGTATGGAAGATCCCAAATAATACTCTACTTTGTCTAGTTATTTGTAATTCTAAAAACTAAAAGACGACTCGAGGCTAGCTCCAGTCTCATAGTGATCTTTGACACTTCACTGATCATCTACCATAAATCACTTCTAATTATCGTTGGGGGCGGACTTGATATTTCAACTGTGTTTCTAAAAAATGCATATTTTTTCCTTTGAAATGGGTGATCACGTGCTAAGAACCTTCAATAACAATCGAACCATGTATTTTTTCTTCCATGCTTCAAAGTGAATGCTTTGGACATGTCCAGGCAGTAGAGACAGACTAACTTCCCGATCGTGCTCCAACCAGATAGCATCCCATAAGCCAGGAAATCACTGATCATCCATATAAGAGTAGCTCTATGGTCAAACTTCTGTCTTATAGCAATATCATAAGTCAACATGACTATTTCCCACAATACATATAACTCATCTATAAGAGGCTGTAAGTACATGTTAATTTTCCACTTTGGACTATGTGAACCTAGTATGATCAATATTAGAAATAAGAATGACACGATCATACACATATAAATGGGTAAATTACATGGCGTTATAATAACTGATCAACATTAATAGAGTGTTGCAGCGTGACTATAGGGTGTGAACCCACCTGCACATAAGCCAAGTCTAACGTTGCATGTTTTTACTGTAAAGTCCGGATAACTGCAATCAAATTTTTTTCAAGCTTCACCATTTGAAGGATAAGCCATTGTATCAGCCCCAACATATCTGGTACTATGTCATATCAGGTGATGAGTTGTGCACATAGAAATAAACAATCGTTGAAACCATGGAATGAGAAGAAAGTAAAAGAGACGTTTGTAAGGAATATTTTTCTGATTTTTAGTTTTTCTCCCTTTGCTTTGAACGTATTAGCACTGCAAAATCTGCATTTCATCTCCATTGCATCTTTCTTATTATATAACATGTAACCCTTAGTACAACAATTTATCTTTTCAGATAGTAATCCTAACTTCAACACTAAGTTTTTTCTTTTGTACAAATCTTCTAGAACTAAATTATCTGTAGAGTTTGTCTCCTTTAATAATATTGCTACCCGGTTTAAGTTTTCCCTAAGTAGGTTGAAATCAAATTTGATACTCAATATTCTCATGGCAACCAAAAACTTTGTATGTGAAGTGCATCATTCCCACAAGGTTCTTGTACAACATTTAATAATTCAAATAATTGTTGCACATCACTATTTAGTTCTTGATCATCATCTCATACACTTTCAACAAAATGAGCCATATTGGCATTAATAATCATTTCCTCATCCATCACAGAGTCATCAACAGTTGGAGGGGCATAAATTGATGAGACTCCAACATGACCGTATCTTGAACATCTAGTTCAAACTTATTATGTGAAGTCCTATACCGGTAATTAGGTTTAAATCCCTACCGATATATATCCAACTTCACTTTGTCGAGTGTCGAGTAAGCTTGATTCTTGTGCTTCGCAAATAGACATCGAAACCTGCCTTATTAAAGTAAACAGGTAGTTGTGATACCACATGCATGAATTCCTTAACACCAACCAAATACTTGTCAGTAAGTCCTTTGCTTCCTAAATATGATATGTAATACATCCATGACCTCACGTTCCGAATATGCATCAGCAGTAAAATGTTAAAAATGTTGAATTGCCCATACCATGTGACATGAAAATGAGATGACACAAAACATACATCTCTCCTAATAGCTTTTTAAAAAACTTAATTATTTAATAATTATGACATGTGCACATGCTTATCGCCCAAAAAAATATCAAGGAATACTCATCGCATCAATGTTAATGCCTAAAACTAATAGGATGTCGTTGATTTATATGACATCAACTAATAATATAAGCCAAATCAAGTTAATGCATATTCAAACTAAATATCAACTTGTTGATGTCTTCATTGAAGCTCTTACAACTTTCATCCTTTCTTCTCTTTTGTATAAGATGGTTGTTAAACATATTCACGATCCATCGTGACGAGGAGTATTACAATATTATCTCTTCTTAGCATGTAATATTACATTTTTATCCTCCACTCCTCTATTTATATGGAAGGTTTTACCTTGCCAAGATTTCTCATTTAATGATGACACTTCTTATATTACCGTTACTTTCTTGTTTCTATCATTTCTTGCATTATTTTACATTCATTAAACTAATCATCACACAAATAAATCAACTTCAAAATAATAAACTTATTATAATTTTTATATTATATATTATAACAAACATATTGATCCCAAGCTTGAATGATCATTGGAACTATATAAGGATCTTCATTCCTCTCTTAAACAAATGACATCAAAGTCAACCCATACATAGTTTCATATCACATGATCATAAGTTGAATAATATATATATATATATATATATATATATATATATATATATATATATATATATATATAAGATGGAAGTGGCGGCTGGAATTGCTCGCTAGGGTTTCAATGGAGCTAGTGGACGAGTTGGCACTGTGCTCGTTCAAGGTGGTGGAAGGTGGTCGGAAGATAGCAGGAAGTCTCCTTATTTCTTTTTGTTTCTTAGTTTGGGGTGGGGGAGTGTTTTCTCCTTTCCGGGCTCTTTCTTGTTCAAATTTTGTTGAGTTACTCGTTACATTGAGGAATGGCCCGGGACCTCACTCGAGCCGATCCTCACTTCATTGGAAGGGGCACTTTTGTCGAAGTCATATTGAGGAAAGAAGGTGGCACTACCCTTGGTGATAAACTAGTGTTCCCTCAGCTGTTTCATGATGCCATGGAGGGGAAAGCTGAGTGTGAGTTCATCAGGAAATGCACAAGGAAGGCAGGAAAACTGGCACTAATCTTCACTGAGGAGGAACTTCAAAACTGTCTGAACCATACAGGTTCACATTGGTAGGGAAGTTCCAATTTGGACATCCCAAGCTTGATGTTTTAAGGAAAGCGAGTTGATGATTTTAAACCGGTGGGCACTGGAAAATAGGGGTATTTGACGACGGACATATAATGTTGCAGCTAGCTTTGGAGGAGGATTATGCCCAAATTTTCTCTAAAAAAGTGATCATGATAGATGGGAAACCAATGAAGTTACTAAAGTGGACATTGGATTTTGATCCTACTAAAGAACCACCTATTGTCCCTGTTTGGTTCAGCCTCCCCAACTTAAAACTCCCCTTCAATAATCATAGAATCATTTATGATATTGCTGATTCCATGGGGAGACCACTCAAGCTAGACATCCCATCAGCTAATGCTACAAGGATCTCTAATGCCAGATTTCTAGTAGAAAGGGATATCACTCAACCCCATATTGATGGGGTTTGGTTGGGGACTGCCAATAATGGCACTGTGCGGCCCATTGTTATGGAATATCGACCACTCGTATTGTAAACACCGCCACCTATTTGGACATACCATGGAACAATGCTTTAAACTACACCCTGAATTAAGACCTTATAATGTGAATAATTCTGCTAAGAAGAAGGAGCTCAACACTATACCTCCAGTTATTCCATCAGTTCCTGTCCCTGGTGGCCAGGAATTGAACTCTGAACACATTGAGGTCATGGCTCCCAATACTGATGGGCAACCTCCTCTACTTCATACCGATCTAGTTGTGCGGACGAGTCGTTTAGCTTTTGGACGGTATGCGGATCCCTTAATAGAACTCGAAATCCCGATGATAACCCCAACATGGTGGAAACGGACTCGCTGCGAGATGTCCCTATAAGCTCGAAGCGGGTGCCACATTTATCTCCCCTACTCGAACCCATTCTTGGGACAGCGAGTTCAAATCAGTACTTGAAAATTTAGCCACAACAACGAGAAGGTGTTTGGTCTCAACAAAAGAGTAGGAGAAGGAGAAAAGACATTATGGAGCTACGGGATTTATCTAAATCAAACATTATAGGTTTGGATACTTCGCTGTCACCCCCTAGGATCACTAGAGGTCGGTAAGGCTATCCACCATGATTAATCTCCTTTGTTGGAATGTTAGGGGTATTGCTAGTCCTAACACCCTTAATGTAATTTTGCACTTGAATATGACTCATAAACTTTGGATAATTGCATTACTTGAACCAATGGTACACACCAATATATCTAAAGTCACTAAAAGATTTCCTGGATTTCACTTCCACTCTAATTGTAATAACAAAATCTGGGTCTTTACCAGAAAGGAGTTGAACTGCTGGTCCAGATGGTTTCACATCCACATTTTATATTAAAGCTTGGGAAGTTGTGGGTGCTGATCTTGTTCAAGCTGTACAATCCTTCTTTTTAGGGACTGATCTTCCTAAATTTTTCTGTCTTTGCAAGTATTGTACTTATCCCTAAAGAGAACCAAAAATCCCATTGGACTGATTTCAGACCTATAAGTCTCACTACTACCTTCTCTAAAATCATTAGCAAGATTCTTGTGGGGAGACTACAGCCACACCTTAATCATTTGATTAGCTCTAACCAATCGCTTTTGTGCAGGTAGAACCATAACCGATAACTCGTTTGTTGGCTCAAGAATTGTTACTTGGACCTTGATAAAAGATGTAGAGGGCATAATTTAATTCTCAAGTTGGATCTTAAGAAAGCCTATGATACTCTCAGTGGCCAGTTCATTGATATTGTACTTAAGGCACAAGGGTTTCACCCTTCCTTTTGTGCATTAATCCGGAGATTGCTTTCTAATGCTTACTATAGTGTTCTAGTTAATGGTAGCAATTGTGGATTCTTCAAAGTCGGTAGGGGTCCGAAGCAAGGAGACCCACTCTCTCCTACCATATTCATCTTAGCATTTGATTATTTTTCCGAATTTTGAATGCCGCACATAATCACTATCCTTACCTCCATTATAAGCATGGCTCTTCTCAGCTCATCGGCCATTTGGCCTATGCTGATGATGTTATCATTTTCACTAATGGAAGCAAGCTTGTCGTAAGAAAGACATTACAATTAACGGATCATTTAGCTATGGTTGCAGGCCTTGAACTAAATCAAAAGAAATGTCAATTTCTAGTTGGAAAAGGTTTCAAATATCGGCGAGTGGATGAAAGAGTTCACTCGGATTTACTATCTGCAGACCTTCCCTAAGATATTTAGGGATACGAACTTACCAAAGGAAGAAGGAAACGATTCCAATATGATGAAGTGGTTAGAAAGATAACAACGGCATTAAATTGTTGGACCACTTGTCTTTCTATCAAATGGTGGTAGAGTAACTCTCATCGAAGAGTATCCTCTCAACATTCCCCTCTATCATTTGCAAATGGTTAGAATGAAGAAGAGCACTCGAAATTGATTGAAACTATGTTTAACAAATTTTTGTGGGAAGGTCAAACAAAACAAGTACCATTGGGCGGTATGGAACAAAGTGTGCAAACCACTCAAAGTCGGGGGATTAGGTATGAAAAGCTTCCAACGGATGAGCTATTTGTTTTATTGCAAGCGATGGATCAAATTTAGAAGACAAGATACAATGTGGGCCAAATTTCCGAATGATAAGTATTCTTGGAAGTTACATCCTAACTCTGTAAGGCCAAAGCAAGGGGATTCCAAGCATTGGAAATATCTCGTGAAAGTTAGAGAATTGGCTAACCAATTCTTCGTTGGGAGGTTGGCAAGGGACTCGTTAATTTCTATCATGATAACTCGGCTTGGGGAAGGAACTTTAAATTTCACTCGCCGAGTTTAATCACCAACTCACTCGTTTCTGATTTTTGGGTGGAAGATCACTGGAATGTCAACATGCTAAGGGAGATTTTGGCTGAGGACAGTGTTCAACAAATTCTACAAATCCCAATTAACTCTGATAAACCTGATAGACTTCTACTGAAAAAGTCTAATCAGAAATCATTAAATAGCATGATACATAACACAACATGTTCTTGGCCTGACACTACTTGGGGAGACAAAATCTGGACTAGGCTCTTATCTCCCTCAATGTCTTTCTTTTGCTGGAGACTGTTCCATAATTATCTGCCATTGGATGATTTATTGAAACTTAAAGGTTTAAGATCTGCATCCAGATGCTGGTTATGTCACTGCCAAGAGGAGTCCATTTCCCATCTTTTTTTTCCAGTGTTTTGTCACAAAACAGGTTTGGAATATAGTATTACAGCATTTCAAGTTGAATCATCTCAACTATAATTGGTCTCATTTGGGGGCTTCTTGGGATGACTTGGAAAGAGGAGACATGGTTCCATATACCATTAGTAATCTGTCTGGTTTGTATGGATGGCAAGAAATCTTGCTAAATATGAGGACAAAACCTGTACCATTCATCAGATTGTGGCAAATTGCTGCAGTTTCCTATGTAAACACTCACTGTTGGACTCATCTCCAAGGAAAAAGCCTATTTTGCTAAAATGGTCTCTTCCACCTCCACCATGGGTTAAAATTAATATTGATGGTAGTTATACACCTTCTGCTGCAGGAATTGGAGCTATTTGCAGAAATTCATTGGGACAGACTTTATGGTTCTTTCATGCACCTACTATCTCCACATCAGCCATTGAATCAGAACTGCAAGCTGCACATTGGGCTTTGCTTACTGCCAAGGCTTTGAATTATCAATTTGTATGGATTGAATCTGACTCACAACAGCTAGTTAACATTCTGCAAGGTCTATCTCCCCTCCCCGGAACTTGGTCTATCTTCACGTAACTTTGATCTCCACTTTTGGCTCCCTCAACCTTAAATGGACACATATCTACGGAGAGGGCAATCAACCGGCCAACTGGTTGTCAAACATGCTAATACTTCCCAAACTATAGCTTTTTCTGTTACTCCCGTTGAGCAATTAAGGCATTTACTTTTTGGGGACTTGACTCGATATTCCATATATCGGATGTATGTAATTTTTGATTGAATGAATTTTTTTGTTTTTTTAAAATATATATATATATATATATATATATATATATATAGATATATATATATATATATATATATATGAAATCGATGTGCGCGAGCCTTGGCTCATTGGTTGCGGCCTTTGGCGTAAGTCCCTCGGGTCAGGGGTTCGAATCCCACCCCTTACGGGGGGATTTGAATAGTACACGGACTGGAAGGGGGGTCCGCTCTTCGGTTATTTCAACCTATAGGGTTGATCGGCAGCATCTGATCTTAGAGTAGAAGCAAACTATCAGATGCATTATATAGTGCGTCTCTTATTGTCTCAACTTTATAATTTTAAATTCTTGGTCTTGAAAGAATACAACAAAACTAAAAGATTTGTCGCCTCACTATTTTAAGTCATATTCATTACCTTTTATGGTCATTCATGGTAATCTTTAAACAAACAAGTTTATTTATTTTAAAGACATCTATGAGAGATTTCCTAGCTGTATGAATTCATTTAGGGAGAATAGCATGAAACATTAAGAAGTTTAAAACTATAGATCAGCATGAATATAGGTTTTATCGTGCATCTTTAAAAATGTTATAGAATGGATTGTGTTCTCATGCTTTACATAATATAAAGCTAAGATGACGATGACGACAAAAAAAAAAAAAAAAAAAATGCAGTGTACAATACGCGAAGCTAACTAGATCCTCGACAGCTCTGAAAGACCACGCGCCACGCTCCTATTCGACATCGTCATCTGACTAGATGTCCATGCGGCCGCGCTTTATGTATCTGATCTACGTCCGACTCCATCCTGGCCGTCCAAACATTACATGTGTAATCGAACATCGCTCCTTCATCTTCTTCGACTGGTTCATCCCGAGAGCTGTCCACCTTCTAGACCTAAGATCTCTCTCAAAATTCAACTAAATCACTTGGAGTTTGTTTCTAAAGCTTCATCAAGCCTAGAAGAACCTATCCATACAGCTTATACGGTATGAAATACAGTGTACAATAATGGAAGACGAGGAATAGCTCGAGAGGAAGAGTGAGCTCAATACCTTTGTCTGAGAGGGGAGGCCTCAATCAGATGGTTGTGGCAGCTTCGATTGGTCCCAACGAACCTCCAGATGGAGCCTTACACTGTGGTGAAATGCCTGAACTTGAATTCGACCAGAGCCGTTTTTAGGTGTTGATCAAAGTCTGGTGCAGAGGCCTTCTGTGATGGGGCTTTCATGGAGGCCTTCTTTTTTCAATGATGTGAAGGTGTGGGTCCAGTTAATTGAATTTTGGTTCACTGTGGGGCTATGGAGAAATTTTTTCTGGTTTCGACTGAGATTTCAGTGGTGAAATTGCTCTCAGACAAAGGGAATCGGTGGCTGAAAACAGTGGGATCACTCTTAGGACCTCTCAGGAAAGCTCTGGAAGCAATTTGGTGGAGTTTCCTTGAGAAAAAATCAGCACCTAGTTTTGGCCGTGGAGAGCTCTATTTATGGCCATGGCCATTGGGCTGAGCTCAGGGGCTGGTAATGGGTGGATTCAACTGCCTAGGTGGAGGGCAGATGAGCTCAAATGGCCAATTAGAGCTGGACAACTTGAGAGGTGAGTTTGGGTTCAATTGGAGAGGGGTGGCTCTCGATTTTGGCATTTTTCAGCCACTAGGCTGGCTGGCCAGGCCAGGGGAGGTGGCCAGTGGTCAGGTGGGCAGACCATCAAGTGTCATGAATTTAAATGGTGAAGGGATTATTGCAAATATCTCTTGATTTATCCATTTAAAAGAGGAGATAACCTAATTTGAGAAACATTTGGTCCATGACTCAAGTAGAGTGGGCTATGTGGGTTTAGGGTGGTTCGTAGGGGTCACTTGGTGGCTGTGGTGGACATAGGTTGGTCACAATTGAGATGATTTGGTCACATTGAGCCATAAGTTCAATTTAGGTCATTTGGTTTCAAGTTGGGCTAGCGTGGGTTTGAGCTTGGGTTAGACCCAAATGATTGTTCAAAATGGTGTGTATGATTGTCATGAAGTGTTTAAAAGAGGTTTTTAGTGGTTTTGAATTGATTTGGTAGGTCAAATTCGCTTAGTTTGGTGTTTTGGTCAATTTGGGCCAAGTTGGCTAAGCTTGGGTTTAGATTGGTCCGAGTGGGGTGTAGGCCCAATTGAATGTTCCAAATGGTTTAGGGGAATTTCATGAAGAGTTCCTAACATTAATTGGGAGGAGATTTGAGGTTTAGGGGAATCAATTTGGTGAGATTTTGTCATGTGTTCAATTTGGGTTAAAATTGGGTAAGCTTGGTTCAAGTGGATTTGAATGGGGCTAAGATCCAAATTGGGGTTAATTGATTGTTGCATATGGTTCATAGGAGTGTTATTAAAGGTTTAGGATTGAAATTTGGGGGAATTGGTTGACATTGGGTCAATTTAGGGATTTTGGGTAACTTAGGCAAAATTAGGGATTTTGGGTAACTTAGGCAAAATTAGGGATTTTGGGTTTGGATTTAAATTGAACTCAAATGTGGGTCAATTTGAGCTTGGATTTTGTTTATATTGGTATTGGGGATGTTGAATTTTGGTTTGGAATGAACATTGGGCAAGATTGAGGTCAATTTGGTCAAGATTGGGTTTGGTTTAGGCACTTTTTGGGTTAAATGAGTCAAATTGGGGCTTCTGGTTAAATTGGGCTAAATTAGCCAAATTGGGTCATGTGTTAGTTGAGAGAAATGAAATTGGAAATATTTTGGAGGTTTTTGGAATTTAAGAGAATTTTTGGAATTTTTGGAATTTTGGGCTATGAGGGGCATTTTGGTCATTTTGGGGATTTTTTTTTTGGAAAATTTGGTAATTTTGGGTAATTTTTGATAATTTGAGTGGTAGGAAGTATTTTGGAATGATGTTTGAATAAAAATGGGTAATTTGGGTTATTTTTGTAATTTTGGGGGATATTAGGGTTTTGGGGGCATTTTGGGTATTTAGGGTATTTTGGGTAAATGGGTTAAAAATTTGAAATCTTTGAGAAAATTTGGATTGGTTTAAAGTGGGTGATATGGCATTGTTTAGGTTGAGCCATGGACCAAGGGTCACCCTCATTTGCTCCTTTATGTGTTGGTACTAGCTAAACTTTAGCCTAATGCTAATGCCAAAGGTGATGTGCCTTGTTTAGGGTTGTGAGGGTGTAGTGTAAGTGTGGTGTAAGCTCCAGACCCCTAGGGTAGATCCTAAGGTCTGACCACCTATAGGAGACCTCCCCTGGGCTTCCTTATGTTTGGTCTCTTCCTCCCAAAAGCTGGAGGTTAGGCCTTAAGCATATGAAAACTCCCAGCGAAGTGAGAAATGTTTGAATTTCTATGGGGAGAGGTTCCATGACTAATCTTCTAAGAAAGTCACCAGGAGAGTTCTATAGCTAGACCCTAGGCTATTCTAAAGACAGACTAGACCTCAACCAAAAATGAGGTCAACACATATTAGTCACTCCTATTATTATGTGTTTTTACTTTTATTGTACTATAATAGATAATAATACAATGGATAATTATTCATTATAAGTTTAGATATCCTTAAAATTTATACGTCAATCAAAATGAGAATTTTTTATATTTCAATTTACCCAAATTTATTTATACATGCTTCTTGGAGTTTTAGAAACGCCAAATTTAAGTCCAAATATGAAAAAAATGATGAAATAGATATTTTTAGATAAAAACTTGATCATGTTATAATTCTTACTGTAAACAAAAACTTACGCTTATAAACTTCTTATTTAGATGCAACCATGACAAAAACTGACTCTCATGAACTTTTCTTAGTGATTATCATGTCCGCTATTAGCCTCTCATATAGGCTTCCTCATGTGCACCCTCTCAGGTTATGAATAGAGACCATGCCTTGCATTTGGCATGCAACTTACCCTCATGAAATCTTTCAAGTGAGGACCCTATTCTCAGTGAACTTCTTATTGTGGCTTTCTTTTAGACCTGTCTTCCAGGGGTATTGTGAAAAAGTAATAGTGACTGTTGTTGGCATGCAATGATTATACAAGTAATGATGTGTGTCAATGACATGTACTATCGAAGTAGAGTTTCAATGGCATGCTTCAATTTTATGGACAATGGTAAGTGATGATGCTAGAAAACATTGACATCAATGTTGATAGACAATATGATCCATGAGTGTCGGTGGTTGCATATATTTAAGAGATTATGGTCAAATAGTAGTAGCTTGATGATAATAATCCCGCCATGTTGGCAGTCTAAGAGCCAACAGAATAGTATTACTGGTGATATTTATACAACACTAATTCAATGAAAATTTATAAAGATAGTGAGCACAAAGTTGGGCCTGAACTTCAATGGTAAAAATGACCAATGACTTCATTAATTAGATAATACTAGCTTGAAGTTGGTGAAATATTAAAGCTTAGGAGTCCTACAAGCTTCAAAAGTTTCTTTGAATATTCTATTTAAGTCCAATTCTTTATAGGAAATAGTAGAAACAATTGCCTTTTGAATAAAAACATATCAAAGTTGTGGTGATCCAACAATGTAGACAAAGTAGTAGCCAATAAATGGATGGGTAAAATGTTTTATATGAAGTTTCTAGTTGATATTGACTTACTTGTATGAGGTCAAAAGAAATCTATTAGGAATGTCTAACATATCTGAAATTATTAATATAACATTAATCTATACATAAGATGACATGAAAAATTCACTAATGATGTTTGATATATCATATGTTATTAGTTAAAGTATCATTCAATAGGTTAACATGTATACAAGAGGCCGTATGAAATCCATAAATAATATTTGAACATATCTGAGGTTATTTGTAAAATATTAATTTGTATCTAAGATGCCATGAGAAATCTACTATTTTGTTTGACGTATCTCGGACTATTAATTTGAATAATATTTAATAATGTTATCCTATAATAGAGAGGTCAAAATAAATCCATGAAAGATGTTTGTACTCATTTAAGGTTACTTGTACATTTTTATTCTATATATGAAATTTCACGTGAAATCCACTAATAATGTTTAGCATATTCTCTATTATTTTTTAAGTTTACTCAATGATGTTAACCCATATGGAAGAATTTAAAAGAAACCCACCAAATATGTTTGAACTCATCATGAGTTTATTTGTATAATATTAATCTTTATACAAGATTCCATAATATATCTACTATAAAAGTTTGACCTATTGAGATTGTTTGTTAGAGTATTACTCATTGATGTTAAACATGTGAAAAAAGTTAATTAAATCCCCTCATGATTGATTGTATCTTGATTTGAAAAGGATAGTTGTCATATGGATTTTGAATCAAGTGTAAAGTTGTTATTTATTTAGACTGTTATTTCCCTTTTTGTTACATTTTCATCTAAGGAGTAGAAATTAGGTTGGAAATTTTTATTAATATTGAAGAACATTTAAATTTTCTTTCTTTCTTTCTTTTTTTTTTTTTTTTAAGAATGATCTGAATACTACCTTTGAAGCATGGAAGAAATTTAAGTTGAAATATTTCTTTGCCTACATTATTCTCTCTTTGAGGCTTCAACTAAAATTATCACCGAATCCAAATTTATTTGACAAAATGATAGATATTTGAGAACGAAATTGATTGAAACCAGCTTGAGATTTTATCTTTATAGTTGCGGTTTCACTCGAATTAAATCTTGTTTCTCATAAAAAAAAGATGATCAAAATTTGAAAAATAGGCTACTTATTATTACTTTGCTCAGAGTGGTAATGATAATGACCAAATAGACATATAAATAAGCACCTCTTTGTTTTGTCTTTAAGAGTTGAATGCACCTTTAAAATAGAGCATAAATCAGGGAAAGAAGGAAGAAAAAGAGAAAAAAGTGAAGGCGAGGGAAAATAAAGAATGTAAGCGAAGAAGTGTAACTGTATAGCATTCGAGGTAGCATCGTAAGTCAGAGGATAACAATCGACTTCAAAGCATAGGTGAAAGAAGGAGAAGAAGTTTGTTGATGTCAGAGGCGACGCGGAGGTTTTATCAGCAAGAAAGGTGAAGCGTCAAATCCATAGGAAAATCATCTTGCGCCTAAGTGGGGGTTAGTCTGAACCTTAGTTGACGAGGTGACGATGCCATGCCCACTACCTAATACATGCCTCTGATAAGGAAGTGTAAGTTTATCCTTTAACCAATAACAAGTCAATAAAAAAAGGCTACAAGTAGCCTTTCTTCTTGATCAAGCACTAATCTTATCACTCCGTATGGTGTTCCACAACCTCAGGGCCAAAAGAATCTACTCAATTAAGCATATTACTATAATCAACGATGATGAAATAGAGGAGATTAATGATGATACACCATTGCCAGATGAGGATATAGATTATCTCATAAGGGATTAGGGGAGTGTTATGCGATACATGACTACATTAAGAGGTGAAGATTGTAGGAGGAATGTTTTTATCATGTATGTCATGTATAATGAAAAATGGTGGAAGTAAGTCATTGAAAAGGGTAGTGCAATAAATGTGAGTATAGACCTCACTACAGGAAACAAATTAGCGTTGAAAATTTTTGATGCTAATCAGGCATATATTGGACACAAATGAAGATTTGCGTCAAATTTATGTCAAAAAATTTTTGAAGTTAAAATGGGCGCCACTAATTGGATTTGCATCAATTTTTTTACTTGCATTAGAATTAGCATCGAAACAATCCATC
This sequence comes from Papilionanthe hookeriana x Papilionanthe teres, assembly GCA_022702705.1. Classification (NCBI taxonomy): domain Eukaryota; kingdom Viridiplantae; phylum Streptophyta; class Magnoliopsida; order Asparagales; family Orchidaceae; genus Papilionanthe; species Papilionanthe hookeriana x Papilionanthe teres. Next base: position 16,823,175 of record CM040421.1, on the reverse strand, counting down.
GTTGTGATAATTCGTCGACAAATCATTCGATGCAACCTTAACGTTGAATTTGCATCCTCCATGGGTGACACAAATTAGCGTCTACCGGAGTTGGTGCTAATTAGTGTCGACCCATTTTTGATGCAAAATCACAGATTGCATTAAATTAACGATGACTAGTATCGAACTGATTATTATAATGTTGGTGTCAGAGTTTTCGATGCTAATCCGATACAAATTTATAAAACACAGAAAAACACAACATAAAGATTAGATTTCTGCATAACTTCACATAACAAATACAAGCAACATAAAATCACATTTATCTATCATCAAAACTAAAACAGACATCACCATACCCAAACAACAATACCAAATTAAATTAAAGAAAAACATATTTAAGTGTTCAAAGTTCACAACTATGGAAACTAAAGTTTCACCTAAATAGAAATAAAAATAAAAAAAACATCAACAAAGGCATAATAAAAATCTTAATTATGCTGCTCATCTTCCTCTATATCCCTGTCGACAACATTCATATGTCGCTTGCCCTGCCAATTAAAACTCTCTATCGGGCGTGTTAAACCATCTTTAACCCTCCGATGGAGTTCAAGCATCTGTCGAGCCCTTCATTCATCAACATGGCTCGTTTGACAAGCTCCTCATACTCGAGCCCGTAACAAGCTAGGGCCAACCACTACTGCACGAGAGAGCTTGACCTCAAAATGTTATGCTCTTTGCGCCAAGGCCATACACCATCCCCTTTTTCTTCCACGCCCTGCGTCCATAGCTCAAAATTGAACCGAGCAGACATAGAATGCTTTCCACTACTGCTGACGAACGACTAGGTTTGGCTTGCCATCTCCCTGTATCTCTCCTAGAACTGCTCTTACCCCTCATACATAACAAAATTTAAACATTAATTGTTATTTTAAATATCAATAACCACAAAAAAATAGACAATTAAATTTCTTAACTTACATTGGTATGCTGAGTGTGGTCGAAGACCCACTGCTTTGTCCCCAGGAGCCGATGCATTAGGACATGCAACTCTGTAGTGGATAGCTTTTGGTCAAGCTGCTTGGCTTGTATACATGATCATAAAAATATAAAAATCACATAATTACATAAATCTTTAAGCTTCGAATTTTGAGAAAATATTACCAATCTCTCGGTAGTACTCTGTGTGGGGGATAAAAATCCAATGTGAAGTGTGGCCCCTTTGGATCTCCATTGTTTGATTCTGTTGGTATTCTGGATAGGCTCATACTCTATTCAAATCAGTCCAGGCATCCTCAACCACCAATGCGGGCCTATCACCATTGTTACGTATTGTGATGAACATATCCCCGAACCAATGCCTATTGCAAACCTCAAAAAATTGTCGAATCTAGTGTTGATTTTCTAGAGACTAACAGAATGAGCTCTTTAGAAATTATGTAAGTTTGATTAGTATAAATAAATTAGAAATTAGCATGTTGTTTCAAAATAAAATATCATACCTCGATTTCGGGAGAGAAATGGCTGATCATACTACTCATATGACCTTTGTGTTGTATGTCATGGAACACAAGGAAGGGAAGAACCTAAAATCGAAATATTATTTAAAAATAAAAAATAAGATGAAAATTGAACTTACACTAATGTAAAAGGTAGTTAACTTACGAGTCTTCCTCCGACACAATATACACTCGCCTGAAAAGTTAGCCATCCGAGGTGCAAGAGTCAAAGACCCAACACATCGGAGGAGAAATTTGGATGGAAACTTGGTGTAGGTGTGGGAGGTGGTTCCCGTGAGGGAGCTCGTGCAAGAGGAGGGGTAGCAGGATTAGTGATCAGAGTGGCTGCAGGAGTGACGTACCTCTCAACTTGAGTGACAACCTTCTGTAGCCTCCGATATGTGTTCCCCAAAATCCCTTGAACATGAAATCTCTCAAGGGGTTGAGCACCTCATCTGCAATAAGAAAAAAAAAATACTATAATTAGTAAGCATGATTAGTATGTAATATAAGACAAAAAAAGTAAAAATAGAACATTGTAGAATATCTACATGAAACATGTAGTGACTATGTATAATACCAACAAAAGTAAGCAAAACAACTATAGTGTAAGAAGTGAAAGTAAAAGTAAGAAGACATTGAAACTAATCATCAAAGTAAGTATATATATAATTTTTTACTCTTTTTCATTAGATGAGCCAGTTGATAAAGAACTTAAAATTTCTTTGTTAATCTCATGATTATTTTCATCCATGTCTAGAGGGAATTTTTCATGAAACTCCGTGGTATCCTTTAGGAGTAACACATCATCGATTGAATTAAACTGAATACAAAAATCAGCCATAAATGACCCTTGGTGAATAGGTTCAACAAGATTTTGCATCTCAATAGTCTTTCTTGGTTTATTCTTCAATACAATGACCCAATCAAGTTTATCCCTTGATCAAGCAGGATATCAAAGATAATAAACCTCACCACCTGATGTGCCACAATAAATAGGTCGTATTTTACATATCTTTCATTCATTTTAACTTCAGTAATATCATGCGGGCTGAGTGTCTATCTTCTTCAATTAGGAATATGATCAAACCACTCATAATTGAAACATATAGATATTGCATTCAATATAACTCGGATATTGCAACTGAACCACTTCATTTAGTATGTACTAAAAAGTAATCTCATTATCTATGTAGTTGTCTCCTCTAACATAAACTCCACAACTATATGTCTAATTTTCTTCACACCAGGAGCTCGCATGCAATATGTAACCATTCACATCAAACATTTGTGATATCTTGACAGTACAATTAGGCCCCCAAGGAAGATCTAATAAGTTTTAGTCTATAATTCGTAGCTTGTATTATGAACCTAGAAGAAGCTTCAAAGCATATAGAGTTTACTTTGTAATTTATAATTACATGACGTACTGGAGAATTGAAAAGTTACTTCAACGCACGTATAATTTGTATCATTGTGGAAATTCTTCTTTCATCTTCTTGCCTATAAGAGAGCCATCCCCTATGTTGATGCTCTCGTTAAATAACCCGTGGACATCATGGTTGCTTGTATGTATGAATTAATTGGTATAGAATTCAGGATAATAATTGAGAAATTTTTGCTTAAATTAAATCTTATTGTAGGAATGGATGGACTTCATCGCAGTTCAATAGAACATACAATAAAGCTTCTTGAAGCACTCTGTTGTTGAGGTAGCGTGTACCATGCCTACCTAATGGTTCAACAAATATCCGGAACACGAGATAATTCTACTTGCAAAGGCATGTCATTAATAGTTTCATGCATATGCTTCTCTTGATTGAAGTAATAGGAACAAAACTTAATTATCTTTTGTAATAGGTATGCCTCACATATCGACTAAAGTAATAGGAACAAAAATTAATTGTCTTTTGTAATAGGATGCCTCACATAGTACTTTATTCTTAGCAACATTTTTTTATTTTATTAAGAAATTTGCACGGTTGGGTCATTTAAAAAAAATAAGATAGCAATTTACTCTAAAATGAAAGACATAACTCTCAAAGGGATACATTCACCTGTATTACTCTTGACGCCCAAATATAGCCTCATAACATAGATGTATGAATATATGTTCCATTGAGTTAAACAAATTGGAAAAAATATCCATCAAGCATGCATAGAAAAAAATGTATATTTGCGCCAAGACTTCTCAGAGAATCAACATTCAAAGTCTCTACGTACAACTCGTTGAAGAATGTACTGATATTGATTAATGGATCAAGTATCGGCTTTGACAGGGCATTGAATGCAATAGGTAATAAGCACTGCATAAAAAAAAAATGACATTCGTGATGCTTCATGCCAAATATTTTCCCCGTCCCTCATCAAATCGGCTTAAATTAGAAGCACCATCACTCGAAAACTTCAAAGAATGCAACCCCTCGAAGATTACTTTTCATTGATCCAATGAAAGACAATATGTAGCTTTGGGCTTTATTATTTTACCTCCATTTGTCTCTTGTAGTTCTAGCCCCCTCCTCTTGCAATACTCTTTTAAGTCTAATCTTACATTGACGTTGTCATTTTATTTTTCCCTTGTTATCCATAACAATATTAAATATTTTATCAAAAAATATCTTCTCTATTTGCATAATATCCAGATTATACCTAGTCAGATTGGTCCTCTAGTATGGAAGATCCCAAATAATACTCTACTTCGTCTAGTTATTAGTAATGCTAAAAACTAAAAGACGACTCGAGGCTAGCTCCGAGTCTCATAGTGATCTTTGACACTTCACCGATCATCTACCATAAATCACTTCTAATTATTGTTGGGGGCGGACTTGATATTTCAACTCTGTTTCTAAAAAATGCATATTTTTTCCTCTGAAATGGGTGATCATGTGCTAAGAACCTTCAATAAGAAGTTAAGTAGATGAACTTCTAAGAAAATGTTTTGTTTAGAAAAGTTTAGGTCTTTGTGTAACACCTTCCATTTTGACACTAAAAAATATGATACTTGAAGAATGTGTATGGATAGCAGAGTAATGAACAAGTTCACGTAAAATATCCATTTCTTATTCCTAGAATGGTTGAGATGTTAGATCTTATCACTAGGTCATGTTCATTCTCCAAAATGGATTTGAAGGGTGGATTCCAACAAATTAAGATAAGACTTAGAGATAAATGAAATCTCAGGTGGATTATATGAATGGTTGATCATATATCTCCTATTATCTAATAATCCTAGCACATTCATGTAGTAATGAAACTTTAAAACTATTTATTTATCATTTTTGTGTTACGTTTCGATGAGATCTTTATTTAAGGTCTTGATGAAGAATCATATTCAGGTCATCTGAGATTAATATTAAATAAATTAGTAGAAAAACTTTATTTTTCAATTCTAATAAAAGTTTCGTTTGCTAGATTGAGGTTATCTTCTTAGGCTTTGTTGTGTTTGTTGTTGGGCTAAGGGTAGATCTATCAAAAGATTTACAACAATTATAGACTAGCCAACACCTAAAACCTTCATAAATGTTAAAAGTCATCACTAAACAACGTTTTATATGAAGATTTATTAGGAACGTTAGTATTATTGTAGCTTCAATCAAAGATATTAAAAAAAAAGAAGTTTATGTGCACTATATATGCACAAAAGTTCATGGAACAAATCAAAGTATGACCTCTTACATTATTTTAAAATTTTCTAATTTTAATAAAATAATTGAATTCACCTAAAATACTTCAGACGTTGAGAATGAAGAGTTATTAGGTCAGGAAAATCATATGGTGACATTCTTTAGTAAGAGATTGAATGCTACTAAATAACATTATTTCACATATGATTCAAAAGATGCCATCATCCATACTCTTAAAAACTGAATATATTATTTATTGCATAAGTAGTTATTTTTGAAATTATAAATTTATGCTTTCAAATTCATAAATATCCATAACAAATTTAATTATAGGTAGGAATTTTCTTTTATGCTTAAACATGATCTTATAGTAGAAGCAAACTATCAGATGCATTATATAGTATGTCTCTCATTGTCGCAACTTTATAATTTTAAATTCTTGGTCTTGAAAGAATACAACAAAACTAAAAGATTTGTCGCCTCACTATTTTAATTCATATTCATTACCTTTTATGGTCATTGATGGTAATCTCTATAAACAAAAAAGGTTATTTTTTTTAAAGACATCTATGAGAGATTTCCTAGCTGTATGAATTCATTTAGGGAGAATAGCATGAAACATTAAGAAGTTTAAAACTTTAGATCAGCATGAATATAGGTTTTATTGTGCATCTTTAAAAAGGTTTTAGAATGGATTGTGTTCTCATGCTTTACATAATATAAAGCTAAGACAACAACAACCAAAAAAAAAGAAAAGAAAAATATATTGCCTTACATATTCCTTGTAGGCCTTGCTGTAGACTATTCATATTAACCTTTAGAGGTTTTGTTAAAAATAATTATAAATTGACATATGTATATTACCCAGACATCCTAATTATTATATAATAGTAAAATTTTAAAAAAGTGTGTGTGTGTGTGTGTGTGTGTGTGTGTGTGTGTGTGTGTCTATATATATATATATAAGATCGACAGTCCGAGACCGCTAAACAAAATCTATAGGTTCCCCCGCCCCCCCAACCCCCCACCCCGCAATTGTATAGGGAGTAGTTGGGACTACAATAATTGTAATTGATAACTACCATAAACATAGTTGTCTACAACCTACAAATTATATATTTGGTTGCTATAATAGCCGCAGTTGGCTGCCACAATCGTAGATAGGCTAAAACAATCGCTGATTGTCAGCATCAATTGCTAGAAATCACCATCCTTGTACTTCTTTTTAAGAGTTATGCTTTAGTTGTTAACTCAACATACTCTTCTCTTTCCCCCAGTTTATGTGAAAAATGCGGGTCTATTTATATTTTTTAAAAGATACATTCTAATATATTTAGTCAAAATCTCAAAACACTAAAAAAGATTATTCATGTGAAGAATTTGAAAAATCTTTTGCCCAAAATGTTTCAAGGTTCATGTCTGATTATATGACTTTTTTAGTGACATATCAGTCATCTCCTATTATTATGTGTTGTTACTTTTATTGTACTATAATAAATAATAATACAATAGATAAGTATTCATTATAAGTTTAGATATCCTTAAAATTTTTACGTCAATCAAAATGAGAATTTTTTATATTTCAATTTACCCAAATTTATTTATAGATGCTTCTTGGAGTTTTAAAATGCTAAATTTAAGTCTAAATACGAAAAAAAAATGATGAAATAGATATTTCTAGATAAAAACTTGATCATGTTATAATTATTACTGTAAAAAAAAATTTACTCTCATGATCATGACAAAAATTTACTCTCATGAACTTCTTATTTATATGTGACCATGAAAAAAAACTTACTCTCACGAACTCTTCTTAATGATAATGATGTCCTCTATTAGCCTCTCATATAGGCTTCCTCATGGACACCTTCTAAGGTTATGAATAGAGACCATGCCTTGCAATTGGTATGCAACTTACCCTCATGAAATCTTTCAAGTGAGGACTCTATTCTCAGTGAACTTCTTATTGAAGCTTTCTCTTAAGCTTGTCTTCCAGGGGTATTGTGAAAAAAGTAATAGTGAACTTCTTATTGAACTGACCGAGGAGTGGACCCCCACCCCCTCCCCGGCCAAATCCTTCCGTAATGGGTGGGATTTAAACCCCCGACACCGAGGGACTTATGTCAAAGGCCGCTTCTGGGCAAGAGATTTTTGAGTGAAAGAAATTTAATTTCAAACTCAAATATCCAAATATTGAAACTACTTGATCAGCTTATATCAAGCTTAAATAAATTTAAAAAAAAATAAAATAAAAAGCTGATAAAAATAGTTTATTCATAAATTTATTATAAATCAAGCTAATTTCACACAAGCCCTTCGAGCATCAGGCTGTCTGGAGCACACACAATAAAAGGAAAGAGGTAGGATCTTCTACCTTACAAGCATTATTTTAAGACGCAGATAAAAGGCTTGAGAATTATTGAACATAAGATGCATATTAAAACGTTTCCACGGAAGCTTGTTTATTTCTTGATTAATCCAATGCAACAGCGGCTGTGAGGATCAATACAGCATAACGGTATTAAATGCCTTGCCTCCGCCATTAAAGCATTAGTCATCCAAATAAGAGCTATTATGTGGAGCACAGCAACAGCTGTTGCTAATATCTTACCCATTAAACTCTCCAGATTCTTTTATTCCTTTTGATGAAAACTCATTGATTCTTCTCACCAATTTATAGGGCTAAACCACTTGAATCTTTCAAATCTTTCTCTCTCATCAAAAACATTAACTATTATTTCATATTAATAAGCCAACTCTTGAATTTTTCAAATCTTTCTCTCTCATCAAAAACATTAACTATTATTTCATATTAATAAGACAGCTGATAAGAATTTTTTTTTTTTTGAATTGCAATAGGGTTTCGCCCGATGGCGAAGCCCAGCATTAACCTCTGGCTTCTCCATGGTCCTCATCGTGCTGGCTACTGTTTCGTCAGCTGTTGGCCGAGCCTTTTCGCAAGTATTGTCTCCTACTTCGGCATCGCAGATTGCATCGTAATGTCGTCTCCTTTGGACAGCTACGCCGTGCATCTTTTTCTCCTCGTTTTGCAGCAGCTTGCACTGCTTCGTCGTCATCTGCGTCTCGGCAGAGCACGACGCCGACTGTTAGTTTTGCTTGAACCTACTCGACTGCTCGCTTCCCGTTCATTTGTTGTGACTATTCAGGCTTCGACTGGCGGCAAATCAAAGCTGCGCCACCGTATCGCTGCTGCGGTGTACTGTGTGAAGCACGCTAATGGCCTCGGGACTTTCCTATGCCGCCTCCCTTGCCGTGAAAACCCCGCCAAACCCTCCAATGATACAGCGGTTCTAAAACGCAACTCCTCTTTCCACCTCGCATGTAGTCCGTATTCTCGCGGATGTGTCATGATTCCGTTGTAGGACATGGAGATTGCAATCTCATAAAAAAGTAGGTAAAAAAGGTGGGCAAACCAACACTATTTTTCTCTCGACGTCGAAATTTTATCTTTTGCAAAGAAATACAAATTTACACTTATTTAGCAAGTTCCAATTAGGTTATCCCGAGATGGAGATTATCATGAAACTTTTTGAAGATTTCAAACTAGTTGGAGACCGATAGGTTGACATTCTCGACCGAAGACATGTTATGATACAACCGTGCTCTGAAGCGTACTACACAAATTTTCTCAAAGAAATTCATCACAATTGAGGGCAAACCTATGAAATTGCTCAAATTGACTCCTGATTTTGATCCCAGTCAAGAACCCCCCTTTGCGCCTATCTGGTTCTCATTACCTGAACTCAAGCTTCAATTCTTTGACCAACCTATCTTATATGCAATTGGGACTATCCTTGGAAAACCTATGCAGGTAGACACACCTACAGTTCATTTTTGAAGGCATTCAACTGCAAAGATTTTGATTGAAAGGGATATTACACTATCAGATGTAGAAGAAGTCTGGCTTGACTTTGCTTACAATGGTTATTGAAAAAAAAAATTTATGGAACAAAAACCTCACTATTGTGCAAGATGTTTGACACCCGCAGGAGAAATGTTTCAGATTGAACCCACAGTTGAGAACCAACGATCAAAAGCAGGAACTCCCCACTGCTTTGGACTCATTGACTCCACCTGAGGAGGGACTCACCACAAGACAGGAGTTAGTATCTTATGTAATTGCCCTTTCCCCTGATCATACTACAAGAGATAATGTTCGGACTGTAAATGAGGATAGCCCTGCAGCTCCTCTCCTGGAAGCATCAGGTGCAGAAGTGACATTAAACACTGAACCTACCGCTGTAGCAACGGCTGATTTTCCTTCTACTGCGGTTATATAATCTAATCAGACCGAGAATTTCATAAGCCAATCTTCAGATAAAGAATGACAGGTTTACACTTCTCGACGGAAGAAGAAGGTTGGGCACACTCCAGCTTGGAAGCTTAATGGATGACACTTTGGTTACTCCTGACTATTGCTCGACACTTCAAAATTTGTTATCTAGCTCCGCTCCTAAACTAGAAAAGAGTGCGAACAAAACTACCTCGTTTCTAATCTACTGTTTTCACGTATGTTTTAAATTTTTTTTGAGTTTATCTATATCATTTTATGTTTGGATATTACCGTAAATTATATCGTATAGGTATGGTGTCTCTATTGGGCCCTCTCATATACCCTTTATGTATGTTTTCTAATTCAATAAAATCAACCTTTTGGGATTTTCTATAAATAAATATATATCAGATAATATATATTTCTAAAATAGGTGTATCTTTCATTTATCAATAATTTATAGGAAATGAGAACAAAATGGGAAAGCGACTTAAAATAGAGTAAAATATCAGTTTTGAGAAGCTCTTCAAACTCTCTAATGGAGTAAACAAGTCAAATTATGACCAAGTATTCATTTTTAGTTGTCGGCCAAAAATAATGATGGTGATGATGAAGATGATCATTTATTATTAAATATTTAATAATAAATATTTTGTCCTCGTAAAATCGAAGATACAAGTGGAGATCCATCTTCGGGAGAACCTTAGGACATTGTAGTGAGCTTAGGACAGAACAAATGTTTTTGTCTATTGGTATAATAATACAGTGTTGGGAATTTTTTTAATATGAAAATTACATATGAATATTAAATTGATATCGTGTAATATAATTTTTCAGGTTAATCAAAATTATTAAGAGATTAAGAATTATTATTAATTTTTTTGTACCTCATTAATTAGTGATCAGAACTTTATCATTAAGAAGAATTGATTTTTTTAAAAGTTTTTTTTAAGGATAGGTCAGATTAAATTAAAACACTATAATAAAAATAAGGTATTAGCCTTAAATCATAGTTGTTTAATGGAATTAGATTTACATATATGCCGCTCAATTCATATGTATTTACATAACTAGTGCCTAGACGTCCATTTTTTTACATATATGCCACCTTACTCGTGAATGCAAATGTGTATTTTACTTTTTCAAAGTTAAAGTGATAGTTTTTTTTTTTTTTTAATGTGACCTGAAATATTTTGGTGGTGTAAATGCACCAAAAAAGAAATCTTAGGTGTTAGATATGTAAATGCAAGTGTTAAGGTGGTATGCATGTTATTGATTATTTGAAAACTTTCGACTCTTAAGTTTTAGCTCAGTATAATTTTTTTTAATGCTATGTTAAAAACCAAAGAAAGGAAAAATTTCGTGGGGCATGACCCAACAAAAGTAATTTATTAAAAAGTTGGAAGTATAGAGATCCACTTTCTCTTGAATTAAGAGAAATAAAATTACAAAAATGTTATTATATGGAGCTAGTTTGATTCCGTCGATCAATTGTCATCTAATTTTGTCAAACTAGATAATGAGTTTGTTGGGAGGAACAGGAGTTGTATTCCCCTTTAATGGGTATAAGGACAACACAAAAAAAAAAAAATAAATAAAATCTTACATAGCACCTTAGCATCGTATCTGCAATGCCCGAAAAGCAGTACCATCGTGCCCAGTCCAATTCAAAACTGTAGAGCACGATACTACAACTCCTAGATGAAGCACCCCTTGCATCCATTAGAGCGCATTTTGTCAATTTTGTCTATTGGGGTGTGTCGGATTTCAAATTCTTTTGTGCAAAGAAGAGGTGAGGAGTATCATGGAGTGTTTCAAAATGTAGAGTGGTTTGAGTATGGTGTAATTTGTATAATTGTCCTCATTTTATTTATAGTGATTTTTTTTTTGTGATGTGGCTCTGTTGTTTCATTCTTTGATTTTGCACATTAAACCTTGCATTTTCTGCGATTTTCTTAATTTTTGCACGTCTTTTCCAATTTTTTGCTTCGATCTCACGAATAAATTTCAATATTTTACATTTCACAATAAAAGTTATGTTAAAATGATAACAAACTTGAAATAATCCAATAAATGCAATTGTATAGGGAGTAGTTGGGACTAAAATAACTGTAATTGATAACTACCATAATCATAGTTATATATTTGGTTACTATAATAGCCGCAGTTGGCTGCCACAATTGTAGATAGGCTACAACAGTCGTTGGTTGTCAACGTCAATTGCTAGAAATCACCAGCCATGTACTTCTTTTTAAGAGTTGTGCTTTAGTTGTTAACTCACCATACTCTTCTCTTTCCCTTAATTCACGTGAAAAATGTGGATATATTTATATTTGTTAAGAGATACATTCTAATAAATTTAGTCAAAATCTCAAAACACTCGATAAGATTATTCATGTGAAGAATTTGAAAGATCTTTTGCCCAAAACGTTTCAAGGTTCATGTCTGATTATATGAATCTTTTAGTTACATATTGTCGGTCGTTAAAATCTTATTTCCATTTCTTCTTTCTTTTCTTTTGATGTGGTGAGAGATTTGAAATTTTTTAAAAGATTTAGAATATAGTTTTATAAAATAGAAATTTTATTTAATTTAATATATATATATGGATTTTGAAAATAATATTTTAATTTTGAAGAATACCAAATCAACCTGATCTCATATAAACAATAGTTTAGATGATCAAGCGTTTCATGACAAGAAATGTATCTATCCCAAAGAATAGATACATTGTTTGGGGTGAAGCTTGGTTAAATAAACTAAAGAATTTATGACATTTGTTTGGGGTAAAGCTTGCCAATTTTAATTAATTAGGGCTTATATTTGTATAATAAAATCAAACAAATAGCCTAGAAGATGTGAGGGTTTATGTCGTATCGGACGACTACCTCGGAATCCTAAGACCGGTTAGGGCTTAATTTGCAATGCAAATGCCTAACGAAGAGTTGAGGATTTATGTTGCACTAGGCAAGCTACCTCGAAGTCCTATGACCTTGTTGTTTTAATTCCAAGAAGATTTTGCTGAAGTAGGGTTTAAGTTTTGCTGACGACGATGGCCGTGCTGCCCACCATGCTCCGAGCTCCTTGTTGTTGCAGAGGTTTAGTTTTAGAAATCATAAATCAGGGGATGAGAGAAGTGTTTTGGTTTAGAGAAGTCTTAATTTCCAAGTGTTTTTTTATTTTGATTAAAACAAATCTTAAAGTTGATTATAACGACACTAGGTTAAGATCCCACGGTTCCATCCTTCGGCATCATTATTTTTATCGGATTCACTTAGTCCGGATGAATTTGCTAAACTCAGTTGAATGAGTTCCACACTTTCATTTAGACCGTGGGAAATCCCGTTAGCAACACGTAGGTTACATCATCCGAGGTATTCCCGATCATCCGACGAGGCGTTTTAATTTAGTTGCAATTGTAGTTTTGTGTTACGTTTGTGATTAAATTTTGAGTTGTTTTATATTTTGAAATGTTGTGGCGGTGAATTTTATCTTGCAATGACTTTTAACTTAGTTTTGGTTTTCGGTTTTAGGGACTATCCTAAAGGTGTGGGTTTTCATACAACGGTTGTTTTATCGTACAAGAAAAGTAAAATGCATTTGCAATAAAGTAAATTGCAAGAAAGTAAATTGCAATAAAATAAAAGCGTACACGGAGGGTCTTCCCGTCATCCCAAGCTGCACTTAAAACACAATTAGAATATTTAAGCAAGTTCCTAGGTAAAGTTAGGGAAAGGTTATGGTTTTACTACAAATTCCTAATCCTATAGCTTAGTCGACTCCTATGACGTCTAGGTTCTTTGTGTTTTTGTTTGAGGACGATTTTCTTCATCGAAAGGACGATTAAGTCCGATTGTTCTTATAAATATCCTATCATATTGAGGAAGTGCTTAAGAAGAATCTTAAACATCTTTCAATATTTCCAGGGATTGTTTTAAGTCCAAATGAATTTAATTATATAAATGAATCGATCGTCCAGAGGTTTTAAGTCTTGTTAACTTGCTTAGTGAACTAGGACATTTGAATATCCTATGAGTGAGATAACACTTCATTTGATGTTCCATTTAGGAGTTATAATAATCGAAAGCTTTCAAGGGTAAATTAGTATTCAAATGATTTGATTTAAGTTAAAGGGTTTAAATTTGGAATAGTGTTCAAGTTGCTTTACATTTATTTTGAATTATTTATGTCTTAGGTGATGTTATATTTAATTCAACTTAATTTAATTGAGTTTTAATTTAGTTTAATATAGTTCAATTTAATTTAATTTGGTGTTTAATTAATTTGATTTGATTTAATTTTAATTTAATTTGATTTAATTTAATTTAATTTAATTTAATTATTTAATTTAATTTAATTAATTTAATTTAATTTAATTTAATTTAATTTGATTTAATTTTTTTTAATTTAATTTAATTTAATTTAATTATTTAATTTAATTTAATTTAATTTAATTTTAATTTAGTTTAATTTAATTTAATTTGTTTTAATTTAATTTAATTTAATTTTAATTTAATTTAATTTTAATTTAATTTAATTTAATTTAATTTAATTTAATTTAATTTAATTTTAATTTATCTTTAATTTACTTTATTTTTAATTTTAATTGAAATTTCAAAAGAGTTTAATAATTTAATTAAGTCTTTTAATATTTTAAATTTGAGTTATCATTTTAATTAAAAATTGAGTATTAATGATATAATTAGTTTAAGGATTTTTAAATTAAAGAATAAATCTCTTCCTAATAAATATCCCTTATTTTAATAATTCCAATTTATTATTCCTCCAAATTTAATCTATTATTTAATTAAAGTTTAATCATTTTAAAATTATTTAATGGGTTTCTACCCTTTAATTATTTAAATTTCAATCATCCAAACCAGATTAAGATCAAATATTTTACTTGTTGATTTTTTATTAAACCTAAAGTTTTAATTAAGGATTAAAGATTTTAATTACCATTTTACCCTTTAAGCTTAATAATTTCATAACACACTAAATTGAACCCAAATGAACTTGAAATTTTTATGTGACTTCACTCATATGTCAATAAAGACATGAGAGGAGAAAATGTGATTTTTCTGTATTTAATTTATTTATATAATTATTTTTGGTGGAAAATAGAGATTTTCAAGGAAAATTTAATAACATGACCAAGGGAAAGTTTCTGTCCTTAAGAAAATTAGGGGACATTCCTAATGACCAGAGAAGCACTTGGACCAATTTTGGTGATTTTTTGAATTATATTATTTTTATTATAATTATTTTGAGTTTTGGAGTGTTAATTAATTTAAAAATAAAATAAATGTTGAAAAAATGGGTTTTATATTTTTCAAAAATCTCTTTGATATCAAGGAAACCAGAGAAGCAAATTTTGCAATTTTCTGATTTTTCTACGATTTATTATAATTATTTTAGTGAAAATGCTAGAAAATACATTTTTTTAATTTTAAAATTACCCTAGGGCTTTAAAATTCAATATCTCACTAAATAGACCTAAGAAAAATGTGGGATTTGTTCCTAAGTGATTAAAATTCAAAATGTGACATTTTAGTGAATTTTATTATTTTTGTGATTTTTATTATTTTTTAATTATTAAAAATATTAAAATATTATTAAAAATCAACTTTTTTAGAAAATTGAAATTTTAATTTTTTTAGATTCCCCTGATATCAGAGAGGCTCCAAAACCAATTTGATGGATTTTTAAAAAACTATTTTAAAAGTTATGAATTTTTAAAGTTTAAAATGGCTAAGTGACTTAATCAACCCAATTAGTGGGGCTAACCAAGTCCAATTGACCTCAAATTTTTATGGTAGATTCCTCTGATCCTAAAAGTCAGTGAAGAATTGATTTCAAGTCAATTTGATACCTGGTTAACTCTAATTAATTAAAGACCTATTTTGGGTGTTTAAGCCAATTAGGGTTGTTTTGAATGAACTAAGCCAAAATCTATTTTTCCTAGGGTTCTCTGGTCATAAGGAACATCACCAAATTTTCCTAGAATTTATTTCACAACATGCTATTTACTGGAATTAAAATACTCAAAACAGTGACACGAACTTTAAAAATCAAGAACTCCTCATAGGGATGGCCTCGACTTTGGAAAATTCAGGGAATGTTCCCAAATTCAGAGGCTTCAAAGCCCTATGGTCTCATGCCATGGTGAATTGTATGCATGCATGGAGAATTAAAACAATGCAGAGAGTAAATAAATCATAAAAAATAAAATATTTGATGAAATTAAGTGATTTCTTTTCCACATTATTCTCCTCTCTTCACTGAGCGAGAGGGTATTTTTATTTTATTTTTCTGATTTTTCTACACAGAGATATGAATTTTTGAAGTTTAGGGAATTAAATAAATAAAAAAATCCCTAATTTTCTACTTATCCGAGTCAGCGCCAACGCATCCTCGACAGCTCCGAAAGGCCACGCGGCGCGCTCCCATTCGACGCCACCACTTGAGTCAGCAGCCCGGGCCCCGCGGTTCTCGTACCGTCTCCCGGTCCGACGCCATCCGAGCCGTCCGTCCGCGCGTGTATTGAATGGACGGCATCCGTTCATCGTCCCCAAGTGTTCTCGCCCGAGAGCCGTCCACACTAAATCCACTAGATCTCGCTCGATTCTCGATGGATTTTCATGTTCTTATACTCTCATGGATTCGTCTTGAAGAGACGAACACATCTATACGGTTAACATGCATTGAAACTAAAGCATTTAAAATGGAGAATCTCCGGAAGCTCGGGATGAAGAGTTAGCTCATACCTTGGCTCGGAGAAGTGTGGCTTGATCGAGAGTTGTTGCACCTTCGATTGGGTCTAGCAAGCTCCGGATGAAGTCTCTCGGTATGGTGAATTGTACGGATATGATTTCGACCAAGTCCGATCACAAAGCTTGGAGAGCTGGAGCAAGCCGGGTGGTACTGGAGATGGGGCTTTTGATGGTGGACACCTTCTCTTGGTACGAGTGAAGGTGTAGAGCCAATCAATTTGGGAATTGGCTCGCTTGTGGAGAAGTGTCCTGGTTTTGGGTGGAATTTCGACTACGAAATTGAGCTTTCGGAGGAGAAATGGCGGGGAATTCCACTGGGGATCAAGTGCTCTAAGGGTGGAAGAGGGTACGGAACAATTTTGGCGAGTTTTGGCAAGGTTTATGCTTCTCCTCTTTCATGGCCGAGAGGGGTGGAGTTTAAATAGAGTTGGTCGAGGGGCCTCCAGGGGGAGTTAGGGCTTGGGATCAGTCTGCTACGGTGAGGAGAAGAACAACCATGGTGACCACTAGGCATGGGGCGGCTCGGCAAGTGAGAATTTCAATGTTGGCTCACATGTGAGCTCTCGGCCATGGTGTTTTCCGGCGGCCTGGTGGCCGGCCGGCCGAGCGATGGTCACCATCTTGGTCGGGTGGGTCGGGGTCGGGGTTTAGTGTAGAGCGATTGGCAAATGCCATGTGTAAAGTGGTTGAATCGAAGTAGAATGGGGCATGGCTAGTTTTGAGTCTAAATGGGTCAATCCACCCATTTGGGCTTGGTGCACCCTTCAAGGTGGCTTTGGATGCTGTGGGGGATCAAAGGGATCGAGTTGGTTTGGCATGGAGAAGTCTCCATCCAAATATATTTGGATTAAATTTAAGTTTAGGTGAAACATGATTAAGGCTAATGAGCTTTAGGGATTAAGGAAAGCCCCCTCTTCTTACCCAATATGGCATGGTGGAGTGTCCAAAGCTCTCATGGCTCACATGTGGCTCATACATGGCTTCATGGCTCACCTTTGGCTTGACAAAAGTTTGGTCGATTTCATAAAAAAGGATTTTAAGGATTTTGGATAATTTGGTGGAAATTTGGATGAAGCCTCATTTAGAAATATTTGATCATTGGTTTAGGACTTAGGGATGATTTTAATTGGAAGTATGATGAGGGGAAATGTCATATGGGCTTTGGATGAATTTTTGGGGTTTTGGATTTGGTGGAAGTGGGCTTTTAAAATGGTTTAAGGAATGGGCCCTTAAGTTTAAAAATGAATTTATGGATGGGAATTTTGTAAAGAGGTTGGGCCAAATAATTGTTGGGTTTAGCTCATGGATGTGTCATGAGTGATTTGAAACAAATTGGGGATGATTTGGATTTGAATTGGGTTGAATTTGGGTTAGGTTTGGGCTTAGGTCAAAAATGGGCCTTTTAACCTTGGGTTGAGTTTGACTGGGGTTTGGGTCTAAATTTTGGGCAAATCATGTTAGGATTTTGTTTGTGGGAATGTTAAGGAAGATTTAGAAAAGATTTGAGGTTAATTGGAGTTGAATTGGGTGAGTTTGGGTTAAGTTTGGGTCATGGGTCCAAATTGGGCTTTAAGGCCAAAAGTGAGATTGGATCCAAATGTCAATCAAATTGGACTTGGATTTGGTCTAGATTGGTATTGGGAATGTTGAATTGAAGTTTAGAATTGAATTGGACCAGAATTTGGGTCAATTGGATAGGTTTGGTTTAACATTGGGTTCACTTTGGGTTAAAATGGGTCGATTTGGGGGTTTTGACAAAAGTAGGGTAAATTGACAAAATTGGCCCATGGTGTAGTTGGACAAAATGAAATTGGGAATATTTAGGATTTTCTGGAATTTTATGGGAATTTTCTGAATTTTTGGATTTTTAGGCCAAGAAGGGTATTTTGGGTATTTGGAGGGTATTGGGGGGTATTTTTGGAATCTTTGGTATTTTTGGGTATGGATGATCAATTTGAGTGATGTGGAGATGTTTGGGATTGATTTTGGAAAATTTTGGGTAATTTGGAAATTTTGCAAAAATTTGGGTAATTTTAAGGGTTTTGGGTAGGTTTAGTAGGTGTAGGGTCCGGGGGTCAAAAATTGAAAATTTGGGAAATTGAAGATTGGGTGAATCTAGGTGGAAAGAAGTCATTTTGGTTGAGCCATGAAGCCATTTCAAGCCCATATGAGCCATGAAAGGACTCATTTGAGGCATTCATTTATGTTGTTCCTAACACTCTTAGCGAGAGCTTAGGGGTTAAGGACCATCCATGTGAATCACCTACATGAGTCGGGAGGTTAAGTTGGGTATAGGTGTGGTTTTAGGAAGTGTGTGGAAATGTAGTGTGTAAGTGTAGTGTAAGTCGGCCCTTTCACTGGACCGAGCCACGCCGGGCGATCTAAGGCCGAAGAATCCTATAGGAACTCATCCTTTAAATTTCCACATTTGATTTCAACCCTCTAGGTGATTAGGGGTCTATAGTCGAGTTTGTGGAGTTTGCGGGGAGTTTAGAAGTGGTTTGAATTTCTAAAAGGCGGGTCCCGATTCTAGTCCTCTAAGATAGTCGAAAGGAAAAGCCTAAGGCTAGATCCTAAGCACTAAAAGAAGAAGGGAAGACCTCATCGAAAATGAGGTCGACAAATGGACCCCCGATAGGTGTGGTGAGCTGACGGAGCACACCGCGCGTATTGGTGTTGACCGAAGCGAACAACAAAACCAACACGGATGTCGAGTGACGAACTTAGGACGAAGTAGAAGAGTTTCTGCTGGGGAGTGTCGAGTATATCTGCGGAACCGGAGATTCTTGAACTCTCGGCCGGGAAAGGTAAAGGAGGTGAATCCCAAATCACATGATGCGGGGGATTTCGATTTTATTTTGTTTTAGTTTAAGTTTTGATGTGTGAGCTTAGATTTCGATTTGGAGTTTCAATTTAGATTGAAGTTTGTCAAAATTAATTTGAAGGATTTGATTTGAAATGAAAATTGGAATTACGGGGTTTTAGATGTAATATCTTCGACCTCGAAAGAAAATTGAATTGATTAGATTGAATCGTTGCAATGAGAAGATATCTCGGAGTAATGCGATGTTGGATGTAAAATCCTTAACCTCGAGAGTTCGATTTTGATGTATTTCGGTGCAATAGGAAAAGAATCCTAAAGCGGTGCGGTCTTGGATGTAAAATCCTCGACCTAAAAGGTTTGAATTTGATGTATTTCGGTGCGATAGGAAAAGGATCCTAAAGCGGTGCGGTCTTGGATGTAAAATCCTCGACCCAAAAGGTTGAATTTAGTGTATTTCGGTGCGATAAGAAAAGAATCCTAAAGCGGTGCGGTCTTGGATGTAAAATCCTCGACCCAAAAGGTTGAATTTGATGTATTTCGGTGCGATAGGGAAAGAATCCTAAAGCGAGTGCGATCTTGGATGTAAAATCCTCGACCCAAAAATTTGAACTTGATGTATTTCGATGCGATAGGAAAAGAATCCTAAAGCGGTGCGAGTCTTGGATGTAAAATCCTCGACCCAAAAGGTTGAATTTGATGTATTTCGGTGCGATAGGAAAAGGATCCTAAAGCGGTGCGATCTTGGATGTAAAATCCTCGACCCGAAAGGTTGAATTTAATGTATTTCGGTGCGATAGGAAAAGAATCCTAAAGCGGTGCGGTCTTGGATGTAAAATCCTCGACCCAAAAGGTTGAATTTAGTGTATTTCGGTGCGATAGGAAAAGAATCCTAAAGCGGTGCGGTCTTGGATGTAAAATCCTCGACCCAAAAGGTTGAATTTGATGTATTTCGGTGCGATAGGGAAAGAATCCTAAAGCGAGTGCGGTCTTGGATGTAAAATCCTCGACCCAAAAATTTGAACTTGATGTATTTCGGTGTAATAGGAAAAGGATCCTAAAGCGATGCGATCTTGGATGTAAAATCCTCGACCCAAAATGTTGAATTTAATGTATTTCGGTGCGATAGGAAAAGAATCCTAAAGCGGTGCGGTCTTGGATGTAAAATCCTCGACCCAAAAGGTTGAATTTAATGTATTTCGGTGCAATAGGAAAAGAATCCTAAAGCAGTGCAGTCTTGGATGTAAAATCCTCGACCCAAAAGGTTTGAATTTGATGTATTTCAGTGCAATAGGGAAAGAATCCTAAAGCAGTGCAGTCTTGGATGTAAAATCCTCGACCCAAAAAAATTGAATTTGATGTATTTCAGTGCAATAGGAAAAGGATCCTAAAGCAGTGCGGTCTTGGATGTAAAATCCTCGACCAAAAAGGTTTGAATTTGATGTATTTCGGTGCGATAGAGAAAGAATCCTAAAGCGAGTGCGATCTTGGATGTAAAATCCTCGACCCAAAAAATTGAATTTGATGTATTTCGGTGCGATAGGAAAAGGATCCTAAAGCGGTGCGAGTCTTGGATGTAAAATCCTCGACCCAAAAGGTTGAATTTAATGTATTTCGGTGCAATAGGAAAAGAATCCTAAAGCGATGCGGTCTTGGATGTAAAATCCTCGACCCAAAAATTGAATTTTTGATGTACTTCGGTGCGATAGGAAAGAATCCTAAAGCAGTGCAGTCTTGGATGTAAAATCCTCGACCAAAAAAATTGAATTTTTGAATTTGATTGAGAATTTGATTCGAAATTTGGAAAGATCAAATTTGAAATTTGATCGAGAGTGGATTTGAAATTTGATTGAGGATTTGACTTGGAATTTGGAAAGATCAAATTTGAAATTTGATCGAGAGTGGATTTGAAATTTGATTGAGGATTTGATTTGAGATCTAGAAGATCGGATTTGAGATTTGATAGAGATTTAGAATCTGGAAAGATTGAATTTGAGATTTGTGTTGATTTCGTTTATCTTTTAATGATTTATTTTATTTTATCGTTTATTTAACGTTCATGTGAATTTGGTATTTGTCATTTTTTCGGATTTTTTTTTTTTTTTAGAAAGTTTTCTTTTATTCTCTTTTTTTTTATTTCTTTTTTGTTCTTTGTTCGAAGTTCATTTAACTTTAATGGCGTTTCCCAATCAATTTGCACAAAAGAGGTGAAGGCCAAAAACGTGACATGGTCACTTTCATTCCAATCATGTTGAAAATACATCGTACAACTCGATGCGGAATATATTTCATACAATCCATGTAGACTCAAAATGGATCGTGTATGATCTTTGTTGATTCATCCAAAGAAGCACTCGTCGAAAAATCCATGTACGAATAATGGGGTACATGGTCGATAACATCACCTTCCAAGCCATCCTTGGCGAGGATGCCGACTGGATGTGCGTTGGAGGTGTGATATTTCCCATGTAACTCACGGCTCGTAAGGCGGAGGTTCTCCGGCTACGGGTGCGGTTGGAAATGGTAAGGTATTTTCTTGTCGTCCATTCTCTTGAAGGTAAGCGAGATTCGCTCCAC
Source organism: Papilionanthe hookeriana x Papilionanthe teres (assembly GCA_022702705.1). NCBI lineage: Eukaryota > Viridiplantae > Streptophyta > Magnoliopsida > Asparagales > Orchidaceae > Papilionanthe > Papilionanthe hookeriana x Papilionanthe teres. Next base: position 16,801,609 of record CM040421.1, on the reverse strand, counting down.
TTGGAACTCTCGGTATGCAATGCTTTGCGATATACGCTCCGTTACCTTGCGGTATCATGACGGAACCCACCGGTAAAGGTATCTTTGCGGCCCTCGGAACTCACCGGGCTCGCTATCCGGAGGTCGGATCCGAACATGATGTTACACTCATTCGGGAAAGAGAGCGTGCGAAAGGTCGATGAAGTCGTGGTGATCGATATGTGGGGGTATGCGATCACCTTGTTTGTAGATGTTGATAATGCGGTTATTGGGTATGCAATGCGCGGCAGTACCCTCCATGTTATCAATCTTTTTACCATTCTCTTGATAACTAATGGCATCGGATCCACTTGCCCATGACGGAGTATCCCCGGTGGGTTTCCTTTCGTCTTCGACAAAGTTGTAGCGGCATCCGCATTGTATTGTGATTCTTCCTTTCCACGGCATCCATCTCCGGGGTTCCGAGTATGTGTTTTCTCTCGGGCGGCCTGCTCGGCCCATTCTCTTCGGATCCTGGATACGATCCACGATTTCTTTGTTGTTCATACTGCGAGAATACGTCGGTTCGAGGCCTTCTAGTATGTTGATTCTTCTTCCTTTAATTCTCTCGAAGTATTCGAAAGTTTTCTTTTCGACATTTTGCATCCTCTCCAGCTCGTATTCCGGAATGATCTGCAGATGGCGAGGCCTTGTGACATATTGTGGGATATATGGTTCAATCCCTTCACGTTCCCTCGCATACCTCGGCTCCTCGGGGATGATGCACGTCGGGACATCCCCGGGGTTGCTTCTGCAACAAGGTCATGCCTTCTTGGTGGTTCTATCCGGTGGCGTGGTAACCTTCTTTCTTCGATCTTACGGGGATTTCCCCGGTTCTTTCGTTATCCTAGGAGCTGGCCTCCTTTCTTCGAGTTCTGGTGAGCCGGTGTCCTTGAAATGTGTGTGCTGGCATTAGCGATTGTCTCGTCGCGGCCGGTCGCGGCTAGTTTTGTTAACATCTTACGGATACGGCGATTCTTATTCCTTCGTTGCGTGGGCGTGAGAGTAGCCCTCCGAACTTCTTGAATCTCCGCGGGCGCGGCGGCGACAAGCACGCCCTCTGTCGTAGTGATTACGGACTTCATTTTCTTGTCTTCTTCAGTATTTGCCTTTCTTTTCTTGTTGTTGGATTGGTGGCTTGGGCCACCCACTTTCATCACTGTCTGCCCGGGTAGTTCTTCTCGGTTAACTGGGACCCAGTCACTTTCCTCGTATTGTAGGCCTGCTGGTGCGAAATCCGAGTCAATCTCGATTATCGCTCCATCTTTCACCCTCTTTTCATCGAGTGCAAGGCTTACGCCATTCTTAAAGTTCAAGACCAACCGCTCGTTCTACATTTCCCTGCGAAAAGACAAGGAAAAGGATCGGGGGTCTATCTTAAGAACAAGAACATTAAGAAAATGTTTATTTAAAGATACATTTTTTTATTATTCTTATATTTTGAAATTTAACAGGAATGGAGTAGGATAAGATGAGGGAAGAGATTTTGATTTGAAAAAGAAAACAAGGAAAACTTAATTATCATGATTTTATTTATCTTAGCACATTTTATTTTATTTTATTTTTTTTTTTGGGTTCGGACCCAATCATAAGTAATTACTCCGCCCGTGTTTCTTAGGGATGAAGAATTCATTCCTTCGAAACATCAGGTAGCGTAATACTTTTTCAAGTATCGTCCGTTGATCGGAAGCATATGTCGTTCTCCTGGCGATTCACTAGCTGGTAGGAACCTCCCGAGTATCTTGTTTCGACCACGAATGGTCCTTCCCGAGTGGGTTCAAATTTTCCTCCTATCTTGCGGTGTGCGAGAATAGGTCTCTTGAGAACGAGAACTAAGTCACCAACTTTGAAGGTTCTCGGGCGGACCGGTTTGTCATGGGCTTGAACCATCTTAGCTTGGTATAGTTCTAAATTCGTTGCACTTGCAAGTCTTTTCCCTTCCAAGCTTTCTAATTCTTCGAGTCATAATGCGGCGTTTTCTTCGTCGTGATCTTGTTTGCAAGCTGCAATTCCGAGTGAAGGAAGGCCGAACCTCTAAAGGTAACATCTGCCTCGGACCCATACACCGGAGCGTAAGGTGTAGCTTGAGTAGGAGTTCGAAGGTTGTCCGGTAGGCCCATAAGGCTTCTAACAATTTCTCGTGCCAATTTCTCTTATTATCGTCCGGGGTTTTCTTTAAGATTTGAACGAGAGTTTTATTAAAAGCCTCGGCGAGACCGTTTGCTCTTGGGTAGTAAATTGTCGAGTATCGCCGGTCGATTCCGTGTCTCCGACAAAATTGTTGATTTGTGTGCTTCGAATGCGACCCATTATACGAGATGATCCTGCGCGGCACTCCGAAACGGTAGACAACTTGGTTCTTGAAAAGCGTAGCACGTGGTGTGCTTTCACTTCTCTAAGTGGAGCCGCTCTGCCCACTTGGAAAAGTAATCTGTAGCCGCAAGAATGAAGCGATGTCCTTTTGAAGATGGTGGTTCTATCGGACCCACTATATACGTGCCCCAACATTCGAATGGCCGCGACGCAATTGTCGGGTGTAGCACATTTGGAGGTTGGTGTAGAACCACTCCGTGCACTTGGCATTGATGGCGGCTCTTGGCGATTTTCATGCGGTCGGTCATCATCGAGGGCCGGTAGTACCCTAGTCTTTTAATTTTCATTTTCATCTTTGGACCCGTCGGTGAGCGCCACGGAGTCCCGAATGCACCTCCTTAACAATTTCGCGGGCCTCGGACCCGCTTAGGCATCTTAGCCACATTTGATCAAAAGACCTTACGTATAATGTGTTGTTTATTAATGCGTAGGACGAGTTCTTTTCTTGATGCGATGGGCTAGCGACCTATCGTCCGGTAGCTTTCTGTTTGCGGGTAGTGCATTAATGGTCGTCGCCGATCTTCCGTGTTTTCACGTCACTTCTTGCAGTCGATTCTTTTTCTTCTTCGATTTGTGTATCATGTCCATGTCAAGTCGTGATAGGACTCGACGTCCGTGAGCTGGCACTTCCATTGATTCATCTTGCAAACGAGCAAATTCTTTTGCGAGACGGGCTAAAGCATCTGCTAAAGCATTCTCTTTTCTAGGAATTTTGTAGATTGTCACATTTGGAATGCGTTCCAACAATTGTATGACATACTTGGAAGTATTGTTCGAGTCTTGGCTTTAAAATTCTGTCTTGTCCAGCAATCTGTTGAATGATTAAGCTGTGAATCTCCGTAAATGTTGATGTACTGTTATCCCCATTTGAATAGTTAATTCCAATCCCGTTATGAGGGCTTCATATTCAGCTTCGTTGTTTGTACACGGTTCCGTCGAGTGGTAGGAGTATCTTAACATCCCCCGCTCCGGTGTTATAAAGATTAGCCCGATTCTGCCTTCACGGGCACTATCACTTGCGATTCTTCGTCTTTGTGTCTTGAAGATGCTCCGTCGAAATATAATTCCCAACGTCGATCATCAAGGTCTTCTAGATTCATTATTTGTTCATCCGGCGGATCGTCGTTGAGAGGAGATTCGGCCGGCAAAGGGTGTCTTGCGAGGAAGTCCGCTAAGACTTGTCCCTTTACGGCACGCGGAGGCACGAAAGTTATATCGAATTGCAATAATATCATTGACCATCCGGCGAGTCCGCCGGAAAGTGTTGGACGAGTCATCGAGTATTGCAATGGATTAAACTTCGAAATCAAGTTGACCTTATGAGAAAGCATGTAGTGCACGAGCTTTTGAGCGACGAAGATCGAGGCCGAACAATGCTTTTCAATTGTGGGATACCTTACTTCCGTCGGAAGTAAACGACGGCTTAAGTAGTAAAGAGCATTTTCTTTACCCTCATCATTGACACAGGCTAACGAGGCTCGAGAGAGTCGTCTAAAGCCGCGGTGTAAAGTATCGACGGTCTACACGAGGCCGGGGTCTGCTAAGACGGGAGGTGTCATTAAATATTGTTTAATGTCTTCGAAGGCCTTCGGCATTTCTCTTCCCAAATAAATTTGGCGTCCTTTTTAACTAGTGCCGAGAAAGGCTGACACCTACGACGGAGTTTGAGATAAAGCGTCGAAGATATGCCGACTTCCCTTGAAAAGATCGTAATTGTTTTAAGGTTTTGGGAGGCGGCATTTCTAAGATAGCTTTAATCTTCTCCGGATCGATTTCAATTCCACGATGTCGGACAACGAATCCTAAGAATTTCCCGGAGGTGACGCCGAAGGCGCATTTTAAGGGATTCATCTTAAGGTTAAATTGTCTTAATCGTTCGAAAACAATTCTCAAATCATACAGGTGGTTTTCCTTTACTTTGCTTTTGATGAAGACATCGTCCACGTAGCATTCGACTTGATTGTGGATGAGATCATCAAAAATTCTTGTCATTGCTCTTTGGTAGGTTGCTCCTGCGTTCTTCAGTCCGAATGGCATCACTGTATAGCAAAATACTCCGATCGGCGTTACGAATGCTTTGTAAGCTTTTCATCTTCTGGAGCCATTTTTATCCGGTTTGTATCTCGAAGATCCATCCATGAACGAGAATATTTCATGTGTCGAAGCAATATCGATCATCGATTCTGGAATCGGTAGAGGGAATTCATCTTTTGGACATGCCTTGTTTAAATCTGCGAAGTCCACACAAATTCTGATCTGACCATTCTTCTTTCGGACTGGCACCACATTGGCTAGCCAAGTCGGGTATTGTTCTTTACGGACAAATTTAGCGTCTATTAGCTTTTTAACTTCGGCTATAACTTGTTGTTCGATTTCTAAATGCATTCTTCGGGACCTTGTACGTCGGAACGAAGTAGGATCCACTCCTAGCTTATGGACTGCAACCTGCGGAGCTAATCTTGGCATTTCATCGTAGCTCCAAGCAAAACAGTCTTTAAATTCCATTAATAACTTGATTATTTCTTTGGAGTCTTCTTTGTTGAGTAAGGAGCTAACAAAGGTAGGTCTAGGCTCTTCGCTAGTACCTAAGTTAACTTTCATTAACTCATCTATTGTGGATTTAATTTCTTCTTCGAATTCTGGTGGAGCGTCTCCAATTTGTAAATCTTCGAGTTCGTACGTAGTTTCCATGCAGTTTTCATTGGACTTGCAAGTGACAACCAAGCAAAATTCAATATCGTCAACTGACCCTACTGTGCCGAATCCGAGTCCATACTTTGAATTGGGAGGACGACCGGAGTTATTCCATAACTTTTCAAAATGTTATGATTGGCCTCTTGTCCATTGTCGAGGTAAGAAACCACGTTGAATTAAATTTTGAACACGGGGAGAGTACCACTCAAAAGGTAATTCCATTAATTCTGATGAAGTGACATCTTCGAATTGTACATTATTTTCAGTTTTGGAGGAAGAAGCACCACGGTAGAATTTGATTGGCTTTGCACCATCACTACGTACCTCTTTGACCTCCATACCCTCGATCTTATTAGAATGGATCGGAGTTAGGGTCATAGTATGTACGTAGTGGTTAATCTTCTCGTACATTGATTTGTATTCTTCGTTCTTTTCATCTTCGAGGAGATCTTGTATTGCGGCTTCTTTCGACTTATTGTTGCTGCTTCTTGCTTGATTTCTTTTTCCTCTTCGAACTATCTTCCCGATCAACATTGATGGCTGGTTTCCTCTCGTCCGATTGTCCTAGTGTCTCTACCACGGCCTCGTCCCGGCCTCGACCTCGGATGCGAGTTGTGGAGAAACCTTCATCATCTCGCCGGAAGGGAGTGGTGAGTGGCTGTTGGACTAGAACTTCGGGTTCTTCGTTGTCTCGAACTTTCTTTGCTTCATTTGTTATGGTATCTCCGGAGAAGATTGTTTTCTTTGGCGGTGCATAATAAGTTGCATCTTCATGGACTCCAATCTCATGTACGGAGAATGGTTGTAAGTCGCCTTTGATGCACTTGTTCCCCTCCATCGTAATACTTGATGCAACGATGCGGAGATGATGGTACCATCCTGTTTTCATGTATCCATGGTCGGCCCGAGTAGAGCATTGAACGACGTTTCGAATCGATTATATGAAATTTTGCGGTTGTCTTTGCTAAATCACCGGTCTTCATCGATAGCGTTATTGACCCGAGGGCTCTTTCTCCTTTACGGTTGAATCCTCTTAATAACATTTTGTCGGCCTCGAGCTCGCGAGCATCGATTTCCAAGTATGCTAGTGTTCGAAGACTCATTATATTGATTGATGCTCCTGGATCCACCAATACTGCGGAGAGCGTAAACTTCCCGATTGTAAGCGAAATGTACAACGGTCGGTTGTGATCCGTCATCCCAGTAGTAGGTCATTGTCCGTGAAGGTAACACCTCGTCTGTTCCCTTAACGAGCAAGCCTCATCTAAGGAATCTCCGGCCATTTGAGCTAAGCAAATTTCGGGATCAAGTAAGGCCTTGATCGAGCTTCTCTCATCTCCTTTGATAAGATGAGAGCGTCGTAAATGCTCGGTTTGGCCGGTAGTTTCCTAAGATGGGCTAGCACGTTGTAGTCCACTTTATTCTCATGCGTCTCGGCTTCTTCTCGAATGGGTATTTCTTCTGTTGGGGTTGGTTCTTCTTGAACAACCACCGCTTTCCTTTGTCTTTTGGACCCATTCTCGGAGGTAGAACTCTTCCACTTCTTAAGTTGACTTCGTAATTTCTTCGAATCTAGTGTTGAGTTTGTCGGTGTCTCCTCTCCGAATCGGAATGACCGGCTCTTCCGGATTATCTTCCAAATCCGAAGGCTCTAACTCTATCGTAATCGGAGCTCCTCGAAACTAACGAGATAGATCCGTTGCTTGTTGAACTCTCGTAGCCTCCTTGATGGATGCCTTCTTCGTCATTTTGATCGTCGAGATCTTGTATGATTTGAGAATTGTTGTTGGTATCGAAATCGACGCCCGGATTGTCGCTAGTTACGTAATCGTTAGAAACGATCAAAACGTAGCCAACGCCATCACCCTTATCATTATATGATCCCACCGAAGTGAGCGGATAATCATACAAAATCGGAGGTTCGAGGGATTTCTCCCCCGAATCGGAAACAACTATCCTAGGATAAGCGGCCCCTAGTCCAGCCTTAGGAATCTCGGTCCCCTCTTCTTCGTCGATTTTCTTCTTCTCTTCGATTGTCTCTGTCGAGGTGGTTCTTCTATCGCAAGTGATAGTACCGGCTTAACGGGTCTCGAACTACGAATTGAAGCTCGCACCGAAGCGGTTCGGATGTTATCTAAAATCTTCTTCGAAGACCTTGTCCGAGGCGGTAGTCCATCCATCGTTGGTTGCATAGGGATCTATCGGAATGACGGGATCGGTTGAGATAACATTGACGGAACCTCCTTTCGGGGTTCCTTCATGTACTCCTTCGGGATTGTTATATTTCCTTTCCGAAGGTTGTCATTGAGCCAACTTTTGAAGGTAATGCGGTCTTCTATCTTGTGCCCAAGCATCCGATGGTAGGGGCAAAAGTTGGGATCACCTTTCTTGTTGACTTCCTCTGGTCTTTTGGGCTCGGCAGTGGAAATCTGGAGTTTTCATTAAGCTACGGAACATCTTTAGTGCTGCTTCATTCTTGAACGGATATTCTCTCGCTCGAAGCTCCCTCGATGTACGTTGCGGACGAGACGGTTGTTCATACTCTGCGGAGACGGTCGATAGCTGGACCGGGGTTGCTTGGTAATTTTGTTGTGGTTCTCTGCGGCCGTTACGGTGGTATTTGCATCGGTTGTTTGCCTTTGTCAGCTGCTGCAACGACCCGGATTTCTTTTCGAAGGTCTTCACCGGCTACGCTTGTCCGTCTTGTCGGCAAAACTTAATTGCTTCGCCTCTTCTTGCAAGCTTCCGGCCTTGCTTAACAACTTCTCAAAAGTCTTAATAGTGAATCCCTTGAGGAGAAGTGCTTATCGGGCCGTGAATGCTTTTAAGCAAGATGCCGATCGCATGTTGTTCTTGCGGTTGTGGTTCACACTTCATGCTTAAATTTCTCCATCGAAGTATGTAATCCACTAGAGTTTCATTCGGCCTTTGTTTCTCTACCACTAAATCACCTATAGTGATGTGGTGTCGAGCTCCGACAAATCGCTTAATGAAGAGGCTCTCTAGCTACGAGAATGTCTTCACGGAACCGTTGGGTAGTTCCGCATACCGGTCGAAGGCGATTCTCGACGGACTGGCGACGAGCCGTCGGAAGAGTAATGCATCGCTCCCGCCGGCATTACAACAGCCGGCACGAAAGTGTGCAACATGCTTGTCGGGGGTTCCCGGTTCCGTCGAAGGTCTTGAACAGAGGTGGTACGAAGCCTTTCGGGTATTGGACAGCGTCGAATTCTTCTGGGTAAGGTCGTCCTTTTCCTGAGCTGTCTCTTCATCAGTTCCGGCTCCTCTCTTTCTGCGGCTGCAGGAGCACCTTGAGAAGCTGATGAAGCTCGTGTCTCAACCATGTTGATTTCGCATATTCGTTGTCCATGAATTCCGATGAGTCGATCTCATCTCCGAACTTTTCTTCTCTTTCTTTTGCCGGCCGTCGGATGTCGGTTCTCGGCTTTTCCATGGCATCTTCTAGCGGAGCTTTCGTGTATCTTTGTGGTTGTCATGCGATGGTTGCGGGTCCTTTTTCACGAGTCCCCTTCATCGCGAGTAGCACTTTCTTCGGATTCCGGCCTCTCGGCGAGACTTTCTCTCTCGGGGCTGTCGTTTCGATCTCAGCTGCCCCGTAGTGGGACGCCACACCATCCTTCTAGCGACGGAAGGTCTAGGACCGGATGGTGCGTTGGCCGAATGCTTTGGAAGGTGGTATCCTCCCTGATCCGTAATCCCGATACTACGACGGGCGAGCTAGCCTTCATTCTCTTGCTTGGCTTTTCTATCATGACGGCGGGTTCTACTCGGGGCCCAAGACGGGATTTGAGCGGCACCCGCCCTATCCTTCGTAGAATTTCCGACACGGGGCGGTTTTCCTTCTTTGCTAGCTTTTCTACCAAAGTTTGCGGTCGAGCAAACGGCGTAGTTCTAGTTCTTTTCTTGCGGCTATCGTTGTAGTATGCGGGCCGAGGTAATGTGGCGACAATCTTGCGAACATTCTCCTCATCCTCTGCGGCGGAGAGGGGATGGAACTCGCTTCCTCCCAAAAGTGGTATGTAGTCGGGCGGTGGTGTATATTACGGTAACGGTGTATATTCGGCAACTGCGGAATTTCCTCCGGGAAGGCAAACTCGGCGGCTACGGCTTCCCTGGCGATCTTTCTATTTCTATTTCTTCTTTGGGTCTTTGTCTGCGACGGAATCTTTGAACTGGACCCGATTTCGAAAACAGAAGGTCTTACAGGAAGATCCGTACCCTCCACGGTAACAAGTTTACCATAGTTCTGGATTTCTTTCCCCTTTGATTTGGCAGAAGTCGGGGTAGGTGCAGAAACAACTAGACCGGTGGGGGTAGTAAGAACGGTCCTCCTGCGGACGGCGGTACTCCTCCTAGTCGGGACCCTTTGCGGGGAGGAAACTCTTGGGTCGACCTAAGGTTGAACTCGAGCGGTGGCTCCTCGGCTTCGGATACCTTGTTTGTCGGTGCGAAGAGGGAGACGTCGGTGACCTTGACGTTCGTGTTTTCAAATCCTCGTCCGAATCGGATGACCCCATTGTCGGGCGGCTCATCCTTATAGACGGCGAAGTCCGATCCGTTGGTGAAGGAGAAAATCGGTTTCGGGGCTTCCATTTCTGCGGGGTAGATTCGGTTGTCGGTCCCGAGTTATGCTTCTTTTCTTCGGGACGAAAAGAAAGGAATTAAAAGAGTCCGAACTCATTCTTTGTTCATGTATTTATAAAAAAAGAATCATTTGTTAAAAGAATCACTTATTAGAGGGTTTGTTTATTTAGAACGGAACGTTCAAAGGTGTAGAGAAAGTAAGGAATTCGATTCAGAGTTGGAAAGGGAAAGAAAGTCTTAAGCAAGACTTCTCGACTCGAAGGATCATTCCTAAACTAACACCTATTGGGGGTCCACTCCACCTCAGAAATGAGGTAAAAGGATCTCGGAACCTCTCTGTTTAGGGGTGTCTAAACAGTGGCTCCAAAATCCGAGAGAATGTTGGCTATACTTGTTCAAGATAGAAATGAACATAGTATTCTAACGGAAAGAAGGGTAGTTTGATCCATTAGGGACATGGATACACTACTGATTTTTGAAAGCAGAATTATTTGATTATAATGGAGAGAGGAATCGTCCCACGGAGTCGCTGGAAATACGTCGACATATTTTTTAGGTTGTGTGATGTTTTTTAAAAGGGGTCGCCTACCGAAGTTGTCGGCGAATTTAAATTTTAAATTTGATTTAAATATATATATAATTTAGAAAGTAGTATTTGACTTTGAAAATAATTTTAAATTTGAAAGTTTTAAGATATGAGATTAATCAGATCTCACATCCCTAATAGTTTATATAAACGAGCACCGCACCACAAGCCGTGTATCTATCCCTAAAGATAGACACCTGCTTGCGAGGTGGGGCTCGATCAAATAAACTAGAAGTTTTGTGACATCCGTTTGGTACGCGAACCAATTTTATAAGCCGACAAATTCCTCGCTTAATATGAAAGTATTAAACGGGGTTTATATTACACAGGTTCTTTAAAATTCCCTATAAGGGCAAGCCCCTATAGTTAATTACATCTTAAGTGACGGGAATCACCTAAGAAAACTCTCGATAATAACCAATAATTACTGCTCTCAAGAATTTGAACTTTAAGGTTTTCAAAGATTGAATTTTGGAATTTCGATAGGGAATGGATCAAATTTGGAACATTTTGTTTTGTGAATCCAAAGGAAGAAAGGTAGGAGAAATCAACGATTCGAAGTGAACTTCGGTAATTTCCGACTATCCTATTGTTTGGCTTGAATTTAGGAAAGTCCTAATGTTTATTTAGTATTTCGATCTTGCCAATTTTAATTAATTAGGGCTTATATTTGTATGATAAAATCAAACAAATAGCACTAGAAGATGTGAGGGTTTATGTCGTATCGGACGACTACCTCGGAATCCTAAGACCGGTTAGGGCTTAATTTGCAATGCAAATGCCTAACGAAGAGTTGAGGATTTATGTTGCACTAGGCAAGCTACCTCGAAGTCCTATGGCCTTGTTGTTTTAATTCCAAGAAGATTTTGCTGAAGTAGGGTTTAAGTTTTGCTGACGACGATGGCCGTGCTGCCCACCATGCTCCGAGCTCCTGGTTGTTGCAGAGGTTTAGTTTTAGAAATCATAAATCGGGGATGAGAGAAGTGTTTTGGTTTAGAGAAGTCTTAATTTCCAAGTGTTTTTTTATTTTGATTAAAACAAATCTTAAAGTTGATTATAACGACACGGTTAAGATCCCGCGGTTCCATCCTTCCGGCATCATTATTTTTATCGGATTCACTTAGTCCGGATGAATTTGCTAAACTCAGCTGAATGAGTTCCACACTTTCATTTAGACCGTGGGAAATCCCGTTAGCAACACGTAGGTTACATCATCCGAGGTATTCCCGATCATCCAACGGGCGTTTTAATTTAGTTGCAATTGTAGTTTTGTGTTACGTTTGTGATTAAATTTTGAGTTGTTTTATATTTTGAAATGTTGTGGCGGTGAATTTTATCTTGCAATGACTTTTAACTTAGTTTTGATTTCAGTTTTAGGGACTATCCTAAAGGTGTGGGTTTTCATGCAACAATTGTTTTATCATGCAAGAAAAGTAAAATGCATTTGCGATAAAGTAAATTGCAGAAAGTAAATTGCAAGAAAGTAAATTGCGATAAAATAAAAGCGTACTGGAGGGTCTTCCCGTCATCCCAAGCTGCACTTAAAACACGATTAGAATATTTAAGCAAGTTCCTAGGTAAAGCTAGGGGAAAGGTTATGGTTTTCTACCAAATTCCTAATCCTATAGTGAGTCGACTCCTATGACGTCTAGGTTCTTTGTGTTTTTGTTTGAGGACGATTTTCTTCATCGAAGGACAATTAAGTCCAATTGTTCTTATAAATATCCTATCATATTGAGGAAGTGCTTAAGAAGAATCTTAAACATCTTTTCGATATTTCCGGGATTGTTTTAAGTCCAAATGAATTTAATTATATAAATGAATCGATCGTCCGAGGTTTTCAAGTCCAGTTAACTTGCTTAGTGAACTAGGACATTTGAATATCCTATGAGTGAGGTAACACTTCATTTGATGTTCCATTTAGGAGTTATAATAATCAAAGCTTTCGAGGGTAAATTAGTATTCGAATGATTTGATTTAAGTTAAAGGGTTTAAATTTGGAATAGTGTTCAAGTTGCTTTACATTTATTTTGAATTCTTTATGTCTTAGGTGATGTTATATTTAATTCAACTTAATTTAATTGAGTTTTAATTTAGTTTAATATAGTTCAATTTAATTTGATTTGGTGTTTAATTAATTTGATTTGATTTAATTTTAATTTAATTTGATTTAATTGAATTGAATTTAATTTAATTTAATTATTTTATTTAATTTAATTAATTTAATTTAATTTAATTTAATTTAATTTGATTTATTTTTTTAATTTAATTTAATTTAATTTAATTATTTAATTTAATTTAATTTAATTTAATTTTAATTTAGTTTAATTTAATTTAATTTGTTTTAATTTAATTTAATTTAATTTTAATTTAATTTAATTTTAATTTAATTTAATTTAATTTAATTTAATTTAATTTAATTTAATTTTAATTTATCTTTAATTTACTTTATTTTTAATTTTAATTGAAATTTCAAAAGAGTTTAATAATTTAATTAAGTCTTTTAATATTTTAAATTTGAGTTATCATTTTAATTAAAAATTGAGTATTAATGATATAATTAGTTTAAGGATTTTTAAATTAAAGAATAAATCTCTTCCTAATAAATATCCCTTATTTTAATAATTCCAATTTATTATTCCTCCAAATTTAATCTATTATTTAATTAAAGTTTAATCATTTTAAAATTATTTAATGGGTTTCTACCCTTTAATTATTTAAATTTCAATCATCCAAACCAGATTAAGATCAAATATTTTACTTGTTGATTTTTTATTAAACCTAAAGTTTTAATTAAGGATTAAAGATTTTAATTACCATTTTACCCTTTAAGCTTAATAATTTCATAACACACTAAATTGAACCCAAATGAACTTGAAATTTTTATGTGACTTCACTCATATGTCAATAAAGACATGAGAGGAGAAAATGTGATTTTTCTGTATTTAATTTATTTATATAATTATTTTTGGTGGAAAATAGAGATTTTCAAGGAAAATTTAATAACATGACCAAGAGAAAGTTTCTGTCATTAAGAAAATTAGGGGACATTCCTAATGACCAGAGAAGCACTTGGACCAATTTTGGTGATTTTTTGAATTATATTATTTTTATTATAATTATTTTGAGTTTTGGAGTGTTAATTAATTTAAAAATAAAATAAATGTTGAAAAAATGGGTTTTATATTTTTCAAAAATCTCTTTGATATCAAGGAAACCAAAGAAGCAAATTTTGCAATTTTCTGATTTTTCTACGATTTATTATAATTATTTTAGTGAAAATGCTAGAAAATACATTTTTTAAATTTTAAAATTACCCTAGGGCTTTAAAATTCAATATCTCACTAAATAGACCTAAGAAAAATGTGGGATTTGTTCCTAAGTGATTAAAATTCAAAATGTGACATTTTGGTGAATTTTATTATTTTTGTGATTTTTATTATTTTTTAATTATTAAAAATATTAAAATATTATTAAAAATTAACTTTTTTAGAAAATTGAAATTTTAATTTTTTTAGATTCCCCTGATATCAGAGAGGCTCCAAAACCAATTTGATGGATTTTTAAAAAAGTATTTTAAAAGTTATGAATTTTTAAAGTTTAAAATGGCTAAGTGACTTAATCAACCCAATTAGTGGGGCTAACCAAGTCCAATTGACCTCAAATTTTTATGGTAGATTCCTCTGATCCTAAAAGTCAGTGAAGAATTGATTTCAAGTCAATTTGATACCTGGTTAACTCTAATTAATTAAAGACCTATTTTGGGTGTTTAAGCCAATTAGGGTTGTTTTGAATGAACTAAGCCAAAATCTATTTTTCCTAGGGTTCTCTGGTCATAAGGAACATCACCAAATTTTCCTAGAATTTATTTCACAACATGCTATTTACTGGAATTAAAATACTCAAAACGGTGACACTGAACTTGAAAAATCGAGAACTCCTCATAGGGATGGCCTCGACTTTGGAAAATTCGGGGAATGTTCCCAAATTCGGAGGCTTCAAAAGCCCTATGGTCTCATGCCATGGTGAATTGTATGCATGCATGGAGAATTAAAACAATGCAGAGAGTAAATAAATCATAAAAAATAAAATATTTGATGAAATTAAGTGATTTCTTTTCCACATTATTCTCCTCTCTTCACCGAGCAAGAGGGTATTTTTATTTTATTTTTCCGATTTTTCTACACGGAGATATGAATTTTTGAAGTTTAGGGAATTAAATAAATAAAAAAAATCCCTAATTTTCTACTTATCCGAGTCGGCGCCAACGCATCCTCGGCGGCTCCGAAAGGCCACGCGGCGCGCTCCCATTCGACGCCGCCACTTGAGTCGGCGGCCGGGCCCCGCGGTTCTCGTACCGTCTCCTCGGTCCGACGCCATCCGAGCCGTCCGTCCGCGCGTGTATTGAATGGACGGCATCCGTTCATCGTCCCCAAGTGTTCTCGCCCGAGAGCCGTCCACACTAAATCCACTAAGATCTCGCTCGATTCTCAATGGATTTTCATGTTCTTATACTCTATGGATTCGTCTTGAAGAGACGAACACATCTATACGGTTAACATGCATTGAAACTAAAGCATTTAAAATGGAGAATCTCCAGAAGCTCGGGATGAAGAGTTAGCTCATACCTTGGCTCAGAGAAGTGTGGCTTCAATCCGAGAGTTGTTGCACCTTCGATTGGGTCCTAGCAAGCTCCGGATGAAGTCTCACGGTATGGTGAATTGTCCGGATATGATTTCGACCAAGCCCGATCACAAAGCTTGGAGGCTGGAGCAATCGGGTGGTACGGAGATGGGGCTTTTGATGGTGGACACCTTCTCTTGGTCCGGTGAAGGTGTAGAGCCAATCGATTTGGGAATTGGCTCAGCTGTGGAGAAGTGTCCTGGTTTTGGGTGGAATTTCGACTGCGAAATTGAGCTTTCGGAGGAGAAATGGCGGGGAATTCCACCGGGATCAAGTGCTCTAAGGGTGGAAGAGGGTCCGGAACAATTTTGGCGAGTTTTGGCAAGGTTTATGCTTCTCCTCTTTCATGGCCGAGAGGGGTGGAGTTTAAATAGAGCTGGTCGAGGGGCCTCCCGGGGGAGTTAGGGCTTGGGATCGAGCTGCTCCGGTGAGGAGAAGAACGACCATGGTGACCACTAGGCATGGGGCGGCTCGGCAAGTGAGAATTTCAATGTTGGCTCACATGTGAGCTCTCGGCCATGGTGTTTTCCGGCGGCTCGGTGGCCGGCCGGCCGAGCAATGGTCACCATCTTGGTCGGGTGGGTCGGGGTCGGGGTTTAGTGTAGGCGATTGGCAAATGCCATGTGTAAAGTGGTTGAATCAAAGTAGAATGGGGCATGGCTAGTTTTGAGTCTAAATGGGTCAATCCACCCATTTGGGCTTGGTGCACCCTTCGAGGTGGCTTTGGATGCTGTGGGGGATCAAAGGGATCGAGTTGGTTTGGCATGGAGAAGTCTTCATCCAAATATATTTGGATTAAATTTAAGTTTAGGTGAAACATGATTAAGGCTAATGAGCTTTAGGGATTAAGGAAAGCCCCCCTCTTCTTACCCAATATGGCATGGTGGAGTGTCCAAAGCTCTCATGGCTCACATGTGGCTCATACATGGCTTCATGGCTCACCTTTGGCTTGGCAAAAAGTTTGGTCGATTTCATAAAAAAGGATTTTAAGGATTTTGGATAATTTGGTGGAAATTTGGATGAAGCCTCATTTAGAAATATTTGATCATTGGTTTAGGACTTAGGGATGATTTTAATTGGAAGTATGATGAGGGGAAATGTCATATGGGCTTTGGAAGAATTTTTGGGGTTTTGGATTTGGTGGAAGTGGGCTTTTAAAATGGTTTAAGGAATGGGCCCTTAAGTTTAAAAATGAATTTATGGATGGGAATTTTGTAAAGAGGTTGGGCCAAATAATTGTTGGGTTTAGCTCATGGATGTGTCATGAGTGATTTGAAACAAATTGGGGATGATTTGGATTTGAATTGGGTTGAATTTGGGTTAGGTTTGGGCTTAGGTCAAAAATGGGCCTTTTAACCTTGGGTTGAGTTTGAGTGGGGTTTGGGTCTAAATTTTGGGCAAATCATGTTAGGGTTTTGTTTGTGGGAATGTTAAGGAAGATTTAGAAAAGATTTGAGGTTAATTGGAGTTGAATTGGGTGAGTTTGGGTTAAGTTTGGGTCATGGGTCCAAATTGGGCTTTAAGGCCAAAAGTGAGATTGGATCCAAATGTCAATCAAATTGGACTTGGATTTGGTCTAGATTGGTATTGGGAATGTTTAATTGAAGTTTAGAATTGAATTGGACTAGAATTTGGGTCAATTGGATAGGTTTGGTTTAACATTGGGTTCACTTTGGGTTAAAATGGGTCAATTTGGGGGTTTTGACAAAAGTAGGGTAAATTGACAAAATTGGCCCATGGTGTAGTTGGACAAAATGAAATTGGGAATATTTAGGATTTTCTGGAATTTTCTGAGAATTTTCTGAATTTTTGGATTTTTAGGCCAAGAAGGGTATTTTGGGTATTTGGAGGGTATTGGGGGGTATTTTTGGAATCTTTGGTATTTTTGGGTATGGATGATCAATTTGAGTGATGTGGAGATGTTTGGGATTGATTTTGGAAAATTTTGGGTAATTTGGAAATTTTGCAAAAATTTGGGCAATTTTAAGGGTTTTGGGTAGGTTTAGAAGGTGTAGGGTCCCGGGGGTCAAAAATTGAAAATTTGGGAAATTGAAGATTGAGTGAATCTAGGTGGAAAGAAGTCATTTTGGTTGAGCCATGAAACCATTTCAAGCCCATATGAGCCATGAAAGGACTCATTTGAGGCATTCACTTATGTTGTTCCTAACCCTCTTACGCAAGAGCTTAGGGGTTAAGGACCATCCATGTGAATCACCTACATGAGTCGGGAGGTTAAGTTGGGTATAGGTGTGGTTTTAGGAAGTGTGTGGAAATGTAGTGTGTAAGTGTAGTGTAAGTCAGCCCTTCACTGCGACCAGTGCCACCCGGGCGATCCTAAAGCCAAAGAATCCTATAGGAACTCATCCTTTAAATTTCCACATTTGATTTCAACCCTCTAGGTGATTAGGGGTCTATAGTCAAGTTTGTGGAGTTTGCAGGGAGTTTAGAAGTGGTTTGAATTTCTAAAAGGCGTGTCCCAATTCTAGTCCTCTAAGATAGTCAAAGGAAAAGCCTAAGGCTAGATCCTAAGCACTAAAAAGAAGAAGGGAAGACCTCATCAAAAATGAGGTCAACAACGACTAGGTTTGGCAACATAAAATCACATTTATCTATCATCAAAACTAAAACAGACATCACCATACCCAAACAACAATACCAAATTAAATTAAAGAAAAACATATTTAAGTGTTCAAAGTTCACAACTATGGAAACTAAAGTTTCTCCTAAATAGAAATAAAAATAAAAAAAAAACATCAACAAAGGCATAATAAAAATCTTAATTATGCTACTCATCTTCCTCTATATCCCCGTCGACAACATTCATATGTCACTTGCCCCGCCAATTAAAAATCTCTATCTGGCGTGTTAAACCATCTTTAATCCTCTGATGGAGTTCAAGCATCTGTCAGAGCCCTTCATTCATCAACATGGCTCGTTTGACAAGCTCCTCATACTGAGCCCGTAACAAGCTAGGGCCAACCACTACTGCACGAGAGAGCTTGACCTCAAAATGTTATGCTCTTTGCGCCAAGGCCATACACCATCCCCTTTTTCTTCCACGCCCGCGTCCATAGCTCAAAATCGAACCGAGCAGGTGATAGAATGGTTCCCACTATCGCTAACGAACGACTAGGTTTGGCTTGCCATCTCCCCGTATCTCTCCTAGAACTCGCTCGTACCCCTCCTACATAACAAAATTTAAACATTAATTGTTATTTTAAATATCAATAACCACAAAAAAATAGACAATTAAATTTCTTAACTTACATTGGTATGCTGAGTGTGGTCGAAGACCCACTGCTTTGTCCTCAGGAGCCGATGCATTAGGACATGCAACTCTGTAGTGGATAGCTTTTGGTCAAGCTGCTTGGCTTGTATACATGATCATAAAAATATAAAAATCACATAATTACATAAATCTTTAAGCTTCTGAATTTTGAGAAAATATTACCAATCTCCGGTAGTACTCGTGTGGGGGATAAAAAATCCAATGTGAAGTGTGGCCCCTTTGGATCTCCATTGTTTGATTCTCGTTGGTATTCGGAGAGGCTCATACTCTATTCAAATCGGTCCGGGCATCCTCAACCACCAATGCGGGCCTATCACCCTTGTTATGTATTGTGATGAACATATCCTCGAACCAATGCCTATTGCAAACCTCAAAAAATTGTCCAATCTTGTGTTGATTTTCTAGAGACTAACAGAATGAGCTCTTTAGAAATTATGTAAGTTTGATTAGTATAAATAAATTATAAATTAGCATGTTGTTTCAAAATAAAATATCATACCTCAATTTCAGGAGAGAAATGGCTGATCATACTACTCATATGACCTTTGTGTTGTATGTCATGGAACACAAGGAAGGGAAGAACCTAAAATCGAAATATTATTTAAAAATAAAAAATAAGATGAAAATTGAACTTACACTAATGTAAAAAGTAGTTAACTTACGAGTCTTCCTCCGACACAATATACACTGCCTGAAAAGTTAGCCATCTGAGGTGCAAGAGTCAAAGACCAAACACATCAGAGGAGAAATTTGGATGGAAACTTGGTGTAGGTGTGGGAGGTGGTTCCTGTGAGGGAGCTCGTGCAAGAGGAGGGGTAGCAGGATTAGTGATCGGAGTGGGCTGCGGGAGTGACGTACCTCTCAACTTGAGTGACAACCTTCGTAGCCTCCGGTATGTGTTCCCCAAAATCCCTTGAACATGAGATCTCTCAGGGGGTTGAGCACCTCATCTGCAATAAGAAAAAAAAATACTATAATTAGTATGCATGATTAGTATGTAATATAAGACAAAAAAAGTAAAAATAGAACATTGTAGAATATCTACATGAAACATGTAGTGACTATGTATAATATCAACAAAAGTAAGCAAAACAACTATAGTGTAAGAAGTGAAAGTAAAAGTAAGAAGACATTGAAACTAATCATCAAAGTATATATATCATTTTTTACTCTTTTTCATTAGATGAGCCAGTTGATAAAGAACTTAAAATTTCTTTGTTAATCTCATGATCATTTTCATCCATGTCTAGAGGGAATTTTTCATGAAACTCCGTGGTATCCTTTAGGAGTAACACATCATCGATTGAATTAAACTGAATACAAAATTCAGCCATAAATGACCCTTGGTGAATAGGTTCAATAAGATTTTGCATCTCAATAGTCTTTCTTGGTTTATTCTTCAATACAATGACCCAATCAAGTTTATCCCTTGCTCAAGCGAGGATATCAAAGATAATAAACCTCACTACCCGATGTGCCACAATAAATAGGTCGTACTTTACATATCTTTCATTCATTTTAACTTCGGTAGTATCATGCGGGCTGAGTGTCTATCTTCTTCAATTAGGAATATGATCAAACCGCTCATAATTGAAACATATAGATATTGCATTCAATATAACTCGGATATTGCAACTGAACCACTTCATTTAGTATGTACTAAAAAGTAATCTCATTATCTATGTAGTTGTCTCCCCTAACATAAACTCCACAACTATATGTCTAATTTTCTTCACACCAGGAGCTCGCATGCAATATGTAACCATTCATATCAAACATTTGTGATATCTTGATAGTACAATTAGGCCCCCAAGTAAGATCTAATAAGTTTTAGTCTATGATTCTGTAGCTTGTATTATGAACCTAGAAGAAGCTTCAAAGCATATAGAGTTTACTTTGTAATTTATAATTACATGACGTACTGGAGAATTGAAAAGTTACTTCAACGCACGTATAATTTGTATCATTGTGGAAATTCTTCTTTCATCTTCTTGCCTATAAGAGAGCCATCCCCTATGTTGTTGCTCTCGTTAAATAACCCGTGGACATCATTGTTGCTTGTATGTATGAATTAATTGGTATAGAATTCAGGATAATAATTGAGAAATTTTTGCTTAAATTAAATCTTATTGTAGGAATGGTTGGACTTCATCGCAGTTCAGTAGAACATACAATGCAGCTTCTTGAAGCACTCTGTTGTTGAGGTAGAGTGTACCATGCCTACCTAATGGTTCAACAAATATCTGGAACAAAGATAATTCTACTTGCAAAGGCATGTCATTAATAGTTTCATGCATATGCTTCTCTTGATTGAAGTAATAGGAACAAAACTTAATTATCTTTTGTAATAGGTATGCCTCACATATCGACTAAAGTAATAGGAACAAAAATTAATTGTCATTTGTAATAGGATGCCTCACATAGTACTTTATTCTTAGCAACATTTTTTTATTTTATTAAGAAATTTGCACGATTGGGTCATTTAAAAAAAATAAGATAGCAATTTACTCTAAAATGAAAGACATAACTCTCAAAGAGATACATTCACCTGTATTACTCTTGACGCCCCAATATAGCCTCATAACATAGATGTATGAATATATGTTCCATTGAGTTAAACAAATTGGAAAAAATATCCATCAAGCATGCATAGAAAAAAATGTATATTTGCGCCAAGACTTCTCAGAGAATCAACATTCAAAGTCTACGTACAACTCGCTGAAGAATGTACTGATATTGATTAATGGATCAAGTATCAGCTTTGACAGGGCATTGAATGCAATAGGTAATAAGCACTGCATAAAAAAATATGACAATCGTGATGCTTCATGCCAAATATTTTCCCCGTCCCTCATCACATCGGCTTAAATTAGAAGCACCATCACTCGAAAACTTCAAAGAATGCAACCACTCGAAGATTACTTTTCATTGATCCAATGAAAGACAATATGTAGCTTTGGGCTTTATTATTTTACCTCCATTTGTCTCTTGTAGTTCTAGCCCCCTCCTCTTGCAATACTCTTTTAAGTCTAATCTTACTTTGACGTTGTCATTTTATTTTTCCCTTGTTATCCATAACAATATTAAATATTTTATCAAAAAACATCTTCTCTATTTGCATAATATCCAGATTATACCTAGTCAGATTGGTCCTCTAGTATGGAAGATCCCAAATAATACTCTACTTTGTCTAGTTATTTGTAATTCTAAAAACTAAAAGACGACTCGAGGCTAGCTCCAATCTCATAGTGATCTTTGACACTTCACTGATCATCTACCATAAATCACTTCTAATTATCGTTGGGGGCGGACTTGATATTTCAACTTTGTTTCTAAAAAATGCATATTTTTTCCTCTGAAATGGGTGATCACGTGCTAAGAACCTTCAATAACAATTGAACCATGTATTTTTTCTTCCATGCTTCAAGTGAATGCTTTGGACATGTCCAGGCAGTAGAGACAGACTAACTTCCCGATCGTGCTCCAACCAGATAGCATCCCATAAGCCAGGAAATCACTGATCATCCATATAAGAGTAGCTCTATGGTCAAACTTCTGTCTTATAGCAATATCATAAGTCAACATGACTATTTCCCACAATACATATAACTCATCTATAAGAGGCTGTAAGTACATGTTAATTTTCCACTTTGGACTATGTGAACCTAGTATGATCAATATTAGAAATAAGAATGACACGATCATACACATATAAATGGGTAAATTACATGGCGTTATAATAACTAATCAACATTAATAGAGTGTTGCAGCGTGACTATAGGGTGTGAACCCACCTGCACATAAGCCAAGTCTAACGTTGCATGTTTTTACTGTAAAGTCTGGATAACTACAATCAAATTTTTTTCAAGCTTCACCAGTTGAAGGATAAGCCATTGTATCAGCCCCAACATATCTGGTACTATGTCATATCAGGTGATGAGTTGTGCACATAGAAATAAACAATCGTTGAAACCATGGAATGAGAAGAAAGTAAAAGAGACGTTTGTAAGGAATATTTTTCTGATTTTTAGTTTTTCTCCCTTTGCTTTGGACGTATTAGCACTGCAAAATCTGCATTTCATCTCCATTGCATCTTTCTTATTATATAACATGTAACCCTTAGTACAACAATTTATCTTTTCAGATAGTAATCCTAACTTCAACACTAAGTTTTTTTTTTTTGTACAAATCTTCTAGAACTAAATTATCTTTAGAGTTTGTCTCCTTTAATAATATTACTACCCGGTTTAAGTTTTCCCTAAGTAGGTTGAAATCAAATTTGATACTCAATATTCTCATGGCAACCAACAACTTTGTATGTGAAGTGCATCATTCCCACAAGGTTCTTGTACAACATTTAATAATTCAAATAATTGTTGCATAACACTATTTAGTTCTTGATCATCACCTCATACACTTTCAACAAAATGAGCCATATTGGCATTAATAATCATTTCCTCATCCATCACAGAGTCATCAACAGTTGGAGGGGCATAAATTGATGAGACTCCAACATGACTGTACTGAACATCTAGTTCAAACTTATTATGTGAAGTCCTATACCGGTAATTAGGTTTAAATCCCTACCGATATATATCCAACTTCACTTTGTCAGGTGTCAGGTAAGCTTGATTCTTGTGCTTCGCAAATAGACATCGAAACCTGCCTTATTAAAGTAAACAGGTAGTTGTGATACCACATGCATGAATTCCTTAACACCAACCAAATACTTGTCAGTTAGTCCTTTGCTTCCTAAATATGATATGTAATACATCCATGACCTCACGTTCCGAATATGCATCAGCAGTAAAATGTTAAAAATGTTGAATTGCCCATACCATGTGACATGAAAATGAGATGACACAAAACATACATCTCTCCTAATAGCTTTTTAAAAAACTTAATTATTTAATAATTATGACATGTGCACATGCTTATCGCCCAAACAAATATCAAGGAATACTCATCACATCAATGTTAATGCCTAAAACTAATAGGATGTCGTTGATTTATGTGACAACAACTAATAATATAAGCCAAATCAAGTTAATGCCTATTCAAACTAAATATCAACTTGTTGATGTCTTCATTGAAGCTCTTACAACTTTCATCCTTTCTTCTCTTTTGTATAAGATGGTTGTTAAACATATTCACAGTCCATCGTGACGAGGAGTATTACAATATTATCTCTTCTTAGCATGTAATATTACATTTTTATCCTCCACTCCTCTATTTATATGGGAGGTTTTACCTTGCCAAGATTTCTCATTTAATGATGGCACTTCTTATATTACCGTAACTTTCTTGTTTCTATCATTTCTTGCATTATTTTACATTCATTAAACTAATCATCACACAAATAAATCAACTTCAAAATAATAAACTTATTATAATTTTTATATTATATATTATAACAAACATATTGATCCCAAGCTTGAATGATCATTGGAACTATATAAGGATCTTCATTCCTCTCTTAAACAAATGACATCAAAGTCAACCCATACATAGTTTCATATCACATTATCATAAGTTGAATAATATATATATATATATATATATATATATATATAAAAGATGGAAGTGGCGGCTGGAATTGCTCTGCTAGGGTTTCAATGGAGCTAGTGGACAGAGTTGGCGGCTGTGCTGTTCAAGGTGGTGGAAGGTGGTCGGAAGATAGCAGGAAGTCTCCTTATTTCTTTTTGTTTCTTAGTTTGGGGTGGGGGAGTGTTTTCTCCTTTCCCGGGCTCTTTCTTGTTCAAATTTTGTTGAGTTACTGTTACATTGAGGAATGGCCCAGGACCTCACTCGAGCTGATCCTCACTTCATTGGAAGGGGCACTTTTGCTGAAGTCATATTGAGGAAAGAAGGTGGCACTACCCTTGGTGATAAACTAGTGTTCCCTCAGCTGTTTCATGATGCCATGGAGGGGAAAGCTGAGTGTGAGTTCATCAGGAAATGCACAAGGAAGGCAGGAAAACTGGCACTAATCTTCACTGAGGAGGAACTTCAAAAACTGTCTGAACCATACAGGTTCACATTGGTAGGGAAGTTATTATATGGAGCTAGTTTGATTCCGTCGATCAATTGTCATCTAATTTTGTCAAACTAGATAATGAGTTTGTTGGGAGGAACAGGAGTTGTATTCCCCTTTAATGGATATAAGGACAGCACAAAAAAAAAATAATAATAAAATCTTACATAGCACCTTAGCATCGTATCTGCAATGCCCGAAAAGCAGTACCATCGTGCCCAGTCAATTCAAAGCCGTAGAGCACGATACTACAACTCCTAGATGAAGCACCCCTTGCATCCATTAGAGCGCATTTTGTCAATTTTGTCTATTGGGGTGTGTCGGATTTCAAATTCTTTTGTGCAAAGAAGAGGTGAGGAGTATCATGGAGTGTTTCAAAATGTAGAGTGGTTTGAGTATGGTGTAATTTGTATAATTGTCCTCATTTTATTTATAGTGATTTTTTTTTGTGATGTGGCTCTGTTGTTTCATTCTTTGATTTTGCACATTAAACCTTGCATTTTCTGCGATTTTCTTAATTTTTGCACGTCTTTTCCAATTTTTTGCTTCGATCTCACGAATAAATTTCAGTATTTTACATTTCACAATAAAAGTTATGTTAAAATGATAACTAACTTGAAATAATCCAATAAATGCAATTGTATAGGGAGTAGTTGGGACTAAAATAACTGTAATTGATAACTACCATAATCATAGTTATATATTTGGTTACTATAATAGCCGCAGTTGGCTGAAACAATTGTAGATAGGCTACAACAGTCGTTGGTTGTCAACGTCAATTGCTAGAAATCACCAGCCATGTACTTCTTTTTAAGAGTTGTGCTTTAGTTGTTAACTCACCATACTCTTCTCTTTCCCTTAATTCACGTGAAAAATGTGGATATATTTATATTTGTTAAGAGATACATTCTAATAAATTTAGTCAAAATCTCAAAACACTCGATAAGATTATTCATGTGAAGAATTTGAAAGATCTTTTGCCCAAAACGTTTCAAGGTTCATGTCTGAATATATGAATCTTTTAGTTACATATTGTCGGTCGTTAAAATCTTATTTCCATTTCTTCTTTCTTTTCTTTTGATGTGGTGAGTGATTTGAAATTTTTTAAAAGATTTAGAATATAGTTTTATAAAATAGAAATTTGATTTAATTTAATATATATATATGGATTTTGAAAATAATATTTTAATTTTGAAGAATACGAAATCAATCTGATCTCATATAAAGAATAGTTTAGATGATCAAGCGTTTCATGACAAGAAATGTATCTATCCCAAAGAATAGATACATTGTTTGGGGTGAAGCTTGGTTAAATAAACTAAAGAATTTATGACATTCGTTTGGTCTGCGAACCATTGTTGACTGACAATTTTCCCTATCTAATATAAAAGAATTAGATAGAGTTTATATTATCGGGGGTCTTTAAGTTTCTTATAAGGGCAAGTCCCTATAGTTAATTACATCTTAGATAACCAAAGTTACCAAAGAAAACTCTTGATATAGATCATGAAATATTTATATTCATAACTTCCAAATGTAAGGTTTTCCAAGAAAATGTGATAATCAGAAATTCAATGGGTGAATGACTCAAGTTTTAGAACATTTCATTTTATCAAAAGTCAAAGGAGAGAAGGCTAGGGGAAGGATACAGATTCAAGGAAAATCTTGATGTGTTCCCAAACTATCCTATGGTTTGGCTTTTATTTAGGATATTTATTTGGTGTTTCATCCTATCAATTTTATTATTTAGGACTTTCATTCACTTGATACCGATCATGTGAATGGCCTGGAAGATAGGAGGGTTTATGTCATACCCGATGACAATCTCGGAAACCTAAAACGAGTTAGAGCTTATGTTACACAACATGGTTGTACAAGGGCCTATAGAGCTGCATTAGACAGTCTACATCGAAGTCCTATGGATTGTTATTTTAATTTCTAAGGAATTTTGCTGTTGATGATGGTCGTGCTGCCCACTATGTAGGCTCCAAGCTCCTTGTTGTGGTAGGTTTATTTTAAAGAAGTGGCAATTGAAAAGAGAAGAGAAATGTCATATTTTGAAAATATTTAAAATTGAGACGTCTTAATATTTTATTAGGGGAACATTAAAGTTAATTATAGCAACACCGGTTAAGATCTCACAGTTCCATCATCCCGACATCGCTATTTTCATCGGATTCACTTAGTCCAAATGAATTTACTAAACTTAACTTAATGATTTCCATACTTTCATTTAGACCGTGGGAAACCCCGTTAGCAACACATAGGTTACCTCCTCGAGGGATTCCCGATCTTCCAAAGAGACGTTTTAATTTAGTTGCAATTGTGATTTTTATTTTGTTTGTGATTAAATTTTGAGTTTGTTTTATATTTTGAATGTTGTGGCGGTAAATTTTATCTTATTTTTAGATTTTTTTATTTTGATTTTGGTTTTGGTTTTGTGGTTATCCTAAAAGGTTTCGGCTTTCATGCGGGGTGACATTGTTGTTTAGCATGTAAATTTGCAAGGAAAGAAAGTGCAGTAGAGTGCATGTAAGTAAATTGCATTAAAATAAAAGCATACTTGATAGGTCTTCCCGTCATCTCCACCTGAAACTTTAGTATTCTTGCAATAAACATTTATATTTTGCAGAGAAGTAAAACCCTATGGATAGGCTCGTCATAGGCCTACCAAACTCTATGTCATAACTCGGTGAATCCTATTTATTTAAGAGATTTTTTATTTAATAGATATAATATGTATAGTAGTCCTACAAGGTGTCCAGAAGACCTGTGAAAGGATCCAGGAGAGACCCAGATATTTCACAATACTTTTGAGCATTCTTGAGGTCCTTTTGAACTTATCATAGTTATTA
The DNA here is from genome assembly GCA_022702705.1 of Papilionanthe hookeriana x Papilionanthe teres. Taxonomy (NCBI): domain Eukaryota; kingdom Viridiplantae; phylum Streptophyta; class Magnoliopsida; order Asparagales; family Orchidaceae; genus Papilionanthe; species Papilionanthe hookeriana x Papilionanthe teres. The sequence goes on along the minus strand of CM040421.1, from coordinate 16,774,472 downwards.
AATTATTTATCTGTTTCATACCCTTATGCTCAGTGAGCCAATGTTTTAGTTATCCCGAAAGGTGGGGTAATTATCATTTGGTGTTTTACTTAAGAATTATGTGAGTGGGTAAATTTAACTTATGGAGAGACTTACCAAATTTTGATGGGCTTGAAATGTTTCAAAAGGTAGTTTAGGATTAATTATGTCTTCTTTTCTAATTCTTAACACTTAATTTCTTTAATTAAGCTTAGCTCACTACCAAGCCCTTGAGATTTTAGTGGGTATTTTTATGTCTTTAGAAAAGAAAATTTCATAACTTTCATGATTATGATTCTTATCAAAATATTGAATTATTAAATTAGTGGAATATTAGCTTCCAAAATCAACCACTAACCTTAAGACTCTTTTTAATTTGATTTTCTTCCAAATTATTATAATTAAGGAAATTTAAATATTTAATTTTGATGTGACAAAATTGCAATGGGTTTCTACCATTTATCCCTTAATGTTTCATTCATCCAACATAATAATTAAGGTCATTTTTTGTCCTTTTCCCATTTTGATTAAGCTTAAATATTGATTAAGGCTAAATTTTTTCAAAATTATAATTTTACTCCTAAAGGCCTTTATCACTTCATAATTCATTAAATTTAGCTCAAATGACTTTAAAACTTTTATGTAACCTCACTTATGGGTTAATTAAAACATTAGAGGAGAAAATGTGATTTTTTAAATTTTAACCTAATTTATATATTTATTTTAATGTAAAAATCTGGGGTTTTCAATGAAAATTCAATAACATGTTCAAAACAAAACATGTGACTTTGGAAATTTTATTGGAGGTAGACCTAGACCGGAGGACTACTTGGACCAAATTCCATGATTTTTGAGTTTTAATTTAATTAGTAGAATTATTTTAAGTTCTAGAGTTTTAATTAATTATAAAATATTTTAAAAGTTGGAAATTCAACTTTATATTTTTCTTAAGTCCTACTTAGGTCAAGAAACCTAGAGAAACAAAATTTATATTTTTCTAATTTTTATTTTAATTATTAGAATTATTTTAGTTGAAAATTAAAGAAATTCAATTTTACCCTTTTAAAATTTAATTTAAGCCTTTAAAAATTGATATTTTGATTTTGAAGCTTAGGAAAATTATGTGTATGGTTCTCAAGTGATTAGGAAACAAAATGTGACAATTTGGTGATTTTTAATATTTTATGATTTTTATTATTATTTAATTATTTAAATATTTAAAATATGATTAAAAATAAAAAATTTGTTAAAATTCTAATTTTATTTTTAGAAAAATCCTCTGATCACAGAGAACTCCCAAAACTAATTTTATAATTTTTTGAGTTGTATTTTAATTATTAAAATTAGTTTAATATTTGAAATCATCATTTTACTTAGAAAATTCATTTAAGTGATCAAATGAATTCCAAATACCATGAAATTTTTATGGGGAGTTCTTTGACCTTTATAGTATAGTGGAGAATTATTTTTGAGTGATTTCTATATTTAATGAAATCAAATTAATTGAAATTCAGTTTTCAACCAAGTTGATGATTAGGTCATTTCTTAATAATTTAATCTATGAGAATTTTATCCTAGGGTCCTCTTGCCATAGGAAACCTACCATGATTTTTTTTGGATTTTTCTAGCCACCATGCTAATTATTATAATTAATTTATAAAAACAGATGTAAAAACGTGGAAAATATAGAACTCTTCATAGAGGTCTCTTCTGACTTTAGAAAAATCAAGGAAGATCCCCCATGGAAGAGGCTACAACATGCTAAAATGACAAGCCATGGTGAAATGCCCTAAGGCATGGAGAATTAAAAGACTCAAATCACTATTTAATTTATTAAAAAATAAAATATTCATCAAATAAATTTCAAACTAATTCCACATTATTCTCCTCTATTCACTGAGCAAGAGTGTATTTTATTTTTTTTATGATTTTTTACACCGAGTTATAGATTTTTAAAGTTCTGATAATTCAATTAATTCAAAAATCCCCTATTTTTCCCACTTAAACACACGAAGCTAACTGGATCCTTGACAGCTCTGAAAGACCACGCGTCACGCTCCTATTCGACATCGTCATCTGACTAGATGTCCATGCGGCCGTGCTTTATGTATCTGATCTACGTCCGACTCCATCCTGGCCGTCCAAACATTACACGTGTAATCGAACATCGCTCCTTCATCTTCTTCGACCGGTTCATCCCGAGAGCCGTCCACCTTCTAGACCTAAGATCTCTCTCAATATTCAACTAAATCACTTGGAGTTTGTTTCTAAAGCTTCATCAAGCCTAGAAGAACCTATCCATACAGACTTATACGGTATGAAATACGGTGTACAATAATGGAAGACGAGGAATAGCTCGAGAGGAAGAGTGAGCTCAATATCTTTGTCCGAGAGGGAGGCCTCAATCAGATGGTTGTGGCAGCTTCGATTGGTCCCAACGAACCTCCAGATGGAGCCTTACACTGTGGTGAAATGCCTGGACTTGAATTCGACCAGAGCCGTTTTTAGGTGTTGATCAAAGTCTGGTGCAGAGGCCTTCTGTGATGGGGCTTTCATGGGGGCCTTCTTTTTTCAATGCTGTGAAGGTGTGGGTCCAGTTAATTGAAGTTTGGTTCACTGTGGGGCTATGGAGAAATTTTTTCTGGTTTCGACTGAGATTTCAGTGGTGAAATTGCTCTCAGACAAAGGGAATCGGTGGCTGAAGACAGTGGGATCACTCTTAGGACCTCTCAGGAAAGCTCTGGAAGCAATTTGGTGGAGTTTCCTTGAGAAAAAATCAGCACCTAGTTTTGGCCGTGGAGAGCTCTATTTATGGCCATGGCCATTGGGCTGAGCTCAGGGGCTAGTAATGGGTGGATTCAACTGCCTAGGTGGAGGGCAGATGAGCTCCAATGGCCAATTAGAGCTGGACAACATGGGAGGTGAGTTTGGGTTCAATTGGAGAGGGGTGGCTCTAGATTTTGGCATTTTTCAGCCACTAGGCTGGCCGGCCAGGCCAGGGGAGGTGGCCAATGGTCAGGTGGGCAGACCATCAAGTGTCATGAATTTAAATGGTGAAGGGATTATTGCAAATATCTCTTGATTTATCCATTTAAAAGAGGAGATCACCTAATTTGAGAAACATTTGGTCCATGACTCAAGTAGAGTGGGCTATGTGGGTTTAGGGTGGTTCGTAGGGGTCACTTGGTGGCTGTGGTGGACCTAGGTTGGTCACATTTGGGATGATTTGGTCACATTGAGCCATAAGTTCAATTTAGGTCATTTGGTTTCAAGTTGGGCTAGCGTGGGTTTGAGCTTGGGTTAGACCCAAATGATTGTTCAAAATGGCGCGTATGATTGTCATGAAGTGTTTAAAAGAGGTTTTGAATTGATTTGGTAGGTCAAATTCGCTTAGTTTGGTGTTTTGGTCAATTTGGGCCAAGTTGGCTAAGCTTGGGTTTAGATTGGTCCAGAGTGGGGTGTAGGCCCAATTGAATGTTCCAAATGGTTTAGGGGAATGTCATGAAGAGTTCCTAATATTAATTGGGAGGAGATTTGAGGTTTAGGGGAATCAATTTGGTGAGATTTTGTCATGTGTTCAATTTGGGTTAAAATTGGGTAAGCTTGGTTCAAGTGGATTTGAATGGGGCTAAGATCCAAATTGAATGTTGCATGTGGTTCATAGGAGTGTTATTAAGGGTTTAGGATTGAAATTTGGGGGAATTGGTTGACATTGGGTCAATTTAGGGATTTTGGGTCACTTAGGCAAAATTAGGGATTTTGGGTAACTTAGGCAAAATTAGGGATTTTGGGTTTGGATTGAAATTGAACTCAAATGTGGGTCAATCTGAGCTTGGATTTGGTTTATATTGGTATTGTGGATGTTGAATTTTTGTTCGGAATGAACATTGGGCAAGATTGGGGTCAATTTGGTCAAGATTGGGTTTGGTTTAGGCACTTTTTGGGTTAAATGAGTCAAATTGGGGCTTCTGGTTAAATTGGGCTAAATTAGCCAAATTGGGTGATGTGTTAGTTGAGAGAAATGAAATTGGAAATATTTGGGAGGTTTTTGGAATTTAAGAGAATTTTTGGAATTTTTGGAATTTTGGGCTATGAGGGGCATTTTGGTCATTTTGGGGATTTTTTTTGGAAAATTTGGTAATTTTGGGTAATTTTTGATAATTTGAGTGGTAGGAAGTATTTTGGAATGATTTTTGAATAAAAATGGGGTAATTTGGGTGATTTTTGAAATTTTGGTGGATATTAGGGTTTTGGGGGCATTTTGGGTATTTAGGGTATTTTAGGTAAATGGGTTAAAAATTTGAAATCTTTGAGAAAATTTGGATTGGTTTAAAGTGGGTGAAATGGCTTTGTTTAGGTTGAGCCATGGACCAAGGGTCACCCTCATTTGCTCCTTTGTGTGTTGGTACTAGCTAAACCTTAGCCTAATGCTAATGGCTTGGGAAAACCACTTACACGAGTTTCCAAAGGTGATGTGCCTTGTTTAGGGTTGTGAGGGTGTAGTGTAAGTGTGGTGTAAGCTCCAGACCCCTAGGGTAGATCCTAAGGTCTGACCACCTATAGGAGACCTCCCCTGGCTTCCTTATGTTTGGTCTCTTCCTCCAGGAAAGTTGGAGGTTAGGCCTTAAGCATATGAAAACTCCCAGCGAAGTGAGAAAAGTTTGAATTTCTATGGGGAGAGGTTCCATGACTAATCTTCTAAGAAAGTCACCAGGAGAGTTCTATAGCTAGACCCTAGGCTATTCTAAAGACAGACTAGACCTCAACCAAAAATTAGGTAAACACATATCAGTCACTCCTATTATTATGTGTTTTTACTTTTCTTGTACTATAATAGATAATAATACAATGGATAATTATTCATTATAAGTTTAGATATCCTTAAAATTTATACGTCAATCAAAATGAGAATTTTTTATATTTCAATTTACCCAAATTTATTTATAGATGCTTCTTGGAGTTTTAGAAACGCCAAATTTAAGTCCAAATATGAAAAAAAATGATAAAATAGATATTTTTAGATAAAAACTTGATCATGTTATAATTCTTACTGTAAACAAAAAATTACTCTTATGAACTTCTTATTTAGATGCAACCATGACAAAAACCGACTCTCATGAACTTTTCTTAGTGATTATCATGTCCGATTATTAGCCTCTCATATAGGCTTCCTCATGTGCACCCTCTAAGGTTATGAATAGAGACCATGCCTTGCATTTGGCATGCAACTTACCCTCATGAAATCTTTCAAGTGAGGACCCTATTCTCAGTGAACTTCTTATTGTGGCTTTCTTTTAGACCTGTCTTCCAGGGGTATTGTGAAAAAGTAATAGTGACTGTTGTTGGCATGCAATGATTTTACAAGTAATGATGTGTGTCAATGACATGTATTATCGAAGTAGAGTGCCAATGGCATGCTTCAATTTTATGGACAATGGTAAGTGATGATGCTAGAAGACATTGACATCAATGTTGATAGACAATATGATCCATGAGTGTCGGTGGTTGCATATATTTAAGAGATTATGGTTAAATAGTAGTAGCTTGATGATAATAATCCCGCCATGTTGGCAGTCTAAGAGCCAACCGAATAGTATTACTGGTGATATTTATACAACACTAATTAAATGAGGATAGCCCTGCAGCTCCTCTCCTGGAAGCATCAGGTGCAGAAGTGACATTAAACACTGAACCTACCGCTGTAGCAACGGCTGATTTTCTTTCTACTGCGGTTATATTATCTAATCAGACCGAGAATTTCATAAGCCAATCTTCAGATAAAGAATGACAGGTTTACACTTCTCGACGGAAGAAGAAGGTTGGGCACACTCCAGCTTGGAAGCTTAATGGATGACACTTTGGTTACTCCTGAAAATTGCACGATACTTCAAAATTTGTTATCTGGCTCCGCTCCTAAACTAGAGAAAGAGGCAGAACAAAACTACCTCGTTTCTAGCTACTTGTTTTCTGTATGTTTTAAATTTTTTTTGAGTTTATCTATATCCTTTTATGTTTGGATATTACCGTAAATTATATCGTATAGGTATGGTGTCTCTATTGGGCCCTCTCATATACCCTTTATGTATGTTTTCTAATTCAATAAAATCAACCTTTTGGGCTTTTGTATAAGATGGTTGTTAAACATATTCACAGTCCATTGTGACGAGGAGTATTACAATATTATCTCTTCTTAGCATGTAATATTACATTTTTATCCTCCACTCCTCTATTTATATGGGAGGTTTTACCTTGCCAAGATTTCTCATTTAATGATGACACTTCTTATATTACCGTTACTTTCTTGTTTCTATCATTTCTTGCATTATTTTACATTCATTAAACTAATCATCACACAAATAAATCAACTTCAAAATAATAAACTTATTATAATTTTTATATTATATATTATAACAAACATATTGATCCCAAGCTTGAATGATCATTGGAACTATATAAGGATCTTCATTCCTCTCTTAAACAAATGACATCAAAGTCAACCCATACATAGTTGCATATCACATGATCATAAGTTGAATAATATATATATATCATAAGTCAGAGGATAACAATCGACTTCAAAGCATAGGTGAAAGAAGGAGAAGAAGTTTGTTGACGTCAGAGGCGACGCGGAGGTTTTATCAGCAAGAAAGGTGAAGCGTCAAATCCATAGGAAAATCATCTTGCGCCTAAGTGGGGGTTAGTCCGAACCTTAGTTGACGAGGTGACGATGCCATGCCCACTACCTAATACATGCCTCCGATAAGGAAGTGTAAGTTTATCCTTTAACCAATAACAAGTCAATAAAAAAAGGCTACAAGTAGCCTTTCTTCTTGATCAAGCACTAATCTAATCACTCCGTATGGTGTTCCACAACCTCAGGGCCAAAAGAATCTACTCAATTAAGCATATTACTATAATCAACGATGATGAAATAGAGGAGATTAATGATGATACACCATTGCCAGATGAGGATATAGATTATCTCATAAGGGATTAGGGGAGTGTTATGCGATACATGACTACATTAAGAGGTGAAGATTGTAGGAGGAATGTTTTTATCATGTATGTCATGTATAATGAAAAATGGTGGAAGTAAGTCATTGAAAAGGGTAGTGCAATAAATGTGAGTATAGACCTCACTACAGGAAACAAATTAGCGTTGAAAATTTTTGATGCTAATCGAGCATATATTGGACACAAATGAAGATTTGCGTCAGATTTAAGTCAAAAAATTTCTGAAGTTAAAATGGGCGCCACTAATTGGATTTGCATCAATTTTTTTACTTGCATTAGAATTAGCATCGAAACAATCCATCGTTGTGATAATTCGTCGACAAATCATTCGATGCAACCTTAACGTTGAATTTGCATCCTCCATGGGTGACACAAATTAGCGTCTACCGGAGTTGTTGCTAATTAGTGTCGACCCATTTTTGATGCAAAATCACAGATTGCATTAAATTAACGATGACTAGTATCGAACTGATTATTATAATGTTGGTGTCAGAGTTTTCGATGCTAATCCGATACAAATTTGTAAAACACAGAAAAATACAACATAAAGATTAGATTTCTGCATAACTTCACATAACAAATACAAGCAACATAAAATCACATTTATCTATCATCAAAACTAAAACAGACATCACCATACCCAAACAACAATACCAAATTAAATTAAAGAAAAACATATTTAAGTGTTCAAAGTTCACAACTATGGAAACTAAAGTTTCACCTAAATAGAAATAAAAATAAAAAAAAACATCAACAAAGGCATAATAAAAATCTTAATTATGCTGCTCATCTTCCTCTATATCCCTGTCGACAACATTCATATGTCGCTTGCCCCGCCAATTAAAACTCTCTATCGGGCGTGTTAAACCATCTTTAACCCTCTGATGGAGTTCAAGCATCTGTCAGAGCCCTTCATTCATCAACATGGCTCGTTTGACAAGCTCCTCATACTGAGCCCGTAACAAGCTAGGGCCAACCACTACTGCACGAGAGAGCTTGACCTCAAAATGTTATGCTCTTTGCGCCAAGGCCATACACCATCCCCTTTTTCTTCCACGCCCTGCGTCCATAGCTCAAAATTGAACCGAGCAGACATAGAATGGTTTCCACTACTGCTGACGAACGACTAGGTTTGGCTTGCCATCTCCCTGTATCTCTCCTAGAACTGCTCGTACCCCTCCTACATAATAAAATTTAAACATTAATTGTTATTTTAAATATCAATAACCACAAAAAAATAGACAATTAAATTTCTTAACTTAGATTGGTATGCTGAGTGTGGTCGAAGACCCACTGCTTTGTCCTCAGGAGCCGATGCATTAGGACATGCAACTCTGTAGTGGATAGCTTTTGGTCAAGCTGCTTGGCTTGTATACATGATCATAAAAATATAAAAATCACATAATTACATAAATCTTTAAGCTTCTGAATTTTGAGAAAATATTACCAATCTCTGGTAGTACTTTGTGTGGGGGATAAAAAATCCAATGTGAAGTGTGGCCCCTTTGGATCTCCATTGTTTGATTCTGTTGGTATTCTGGATAGGCTCATACTCTATTCAAATCAGTCTAGGCATTCTCAACCACCAATGTGGGCCTATCACCCTTGTTACGTATTGTGATGAACATATCCCCGAACCAATGCCTATTGCAAACCTCAAAAAATTGTCGAATCTTGTGTTGATTTTCTAGAGACTAACAGAATGAGCTCTTTAGAAATTATGTAAGTTTGATTAGTATAAATAAATTAGAAATTAGCATGTTGTTTCAAAATAAAATATCATACCTCGATTTCGGGAGAGAAATGGCTGATCATACTACTCATATGACCTTTGTGTTGTATGTCATGGAACACAAGGAAGGGAAGAACCTAAAATCGAAATATTATTTAAAAATAAAAAATAAGATGAAAATTGAACTTACACTAATGTAAAAGGTAGTTAACTTACGAGTCTTCCTCCGACACAATATACACTGCCTGAAAAAGTTAGCCATCTGAGGTGCAAGAGTCAAAGACCCAACACATCAGAGGAGAAATTTGGATGGAAACTTGGTGTAGGTGTGGGAGGTGGTTCCTGTGAGGGAGCTCGTGCAAGAGGAGGGGTAGTAGGATTAGTGATCAGAGTGGCTGCAGGGAGTGACGTACCTCTCAACTTGAGTGACAACCTTCTGTAGCCTCCGGTATGTGTTCCCCAAAATCCCTTGAACATGAAATCTCTCAAGGGGTTGAGCACCTCATCTGCAATAAGAAAAAAAAAATACTATAATTAGTAAGCATGATTAGTATGTAATATAAGACAAAAAAAGTAAAAATAGAACATTGTAGAATATCTACATGAAACATGTAGTGACTATGTATAATACCAACAAAAGTAAGCAAAACAACTATAGTGTAAGAAGTGAAAGTAAAAGTAAGAAGACATTGAAACTAATCATCAAAGTAAGTATATATATAATTTTTTACTCTTTTTCATTAGATGAGCCAGTTGATAAAGAACTTAAAATTTCTTTGTTAATCTCATGATCATTTTCATCCATGTCTAGAGGGAATTTTTCATCAAACTCCGTGGTATCCTTTAGGAGTAACACATCATCGATTGAATTAAACTGAATACAAAAATCAGCCATAAATGACCCTTGGTGAATAGGTTCAACAAGATTTTGCATCTCAATAGTCTTTCTTGGTTTATTCTTCAATACAATGACCCAATCAAGTTTATCCCTTGCTCAAGCAGGATATCAAAGATAATAAACCTCACTACCTGATGTGCCACAATAAATAGGTCGTATTTTACATATCTTTCATTCATTTTAACTTCAGTAATATCATGCGGGCTGAGTGTCTATCTTCTTCAATTAGGAATATGATCAAACCACTCATAATTGAAATATATAGATATTGCATTCAATATAACTCGGATATTGCAACTGAACCACTTCATTTAGTATGTACTAAAAAGTAATCTCATTATCTATGTAGTTGTCTCCTCTAACATAAACTCCACAACTATATGTCTAATTTTCTTCACACCAGGAGCTCGCATGCAATATGTAACCATTCACATCAAACATTTGTGATATCTTGACAGTACAATTAGGCCCCCAAGCAAGATCTAATAAGTTTTAGTCTATAATTCTGTAGCTTGTATTATGAACCTAGAAGAAGCTTCAAAGCATATAGAGTTTACTTTGTAATTTATAATTACATGACGTACTGGAGAATTGAAAAGTTACTTCAACGCACGTATAATTTGTATCATTGTGGAAATTCTTCTTTCATCTTCTTGCCTATAAGAGAGCCATCCCCTATGTTGATGCTCTCGTTAAATAACCCGTGGACATCATGGTTGCTTGTATGTATGAATTAATTGGTATAGAATTCAGGATAATAATTGAGAAATTTTTGCTTAAATTAAATCTTATTGTAGGAATGGTTGGACTTCATCGCAGTTCAATAGAACATACAATAAAGCTTCTTGAAGCACTCTGTTGTTGAGGTAGCGTGTACCATACCTACCTAATGGTTCAACAAATATCTGGAACACAGATAATTCTACTTGCAAAGGCATGTCATTAATAGTTTCATGCATATGCTTCTCTTGATTGAAGTAATAGGAACAAAACTTAATTATCTTTTGTAATAGGTATGCCTCACATATCGACTAAAGTAATAGGAACAAAAATTAATTGTCTTTTGTAATAGGATGCCTCACATAGTACTTTATTCTTAGCAACATTTTTTTATTTTATTAAGAAATTTGCACGGTTGGGTCATTTAAAAAAATAAGATAGCAATTTACTCTAAAATGAAAGACATAACTCTCAAAGGGATACATTCACCTGTATTACTCTTGACGCCCAAATATAGCCTCATAACATAGATGTATGAATATATGTTCCATTGAGTTAAACAAATTGGAAAAAATATCCATCAAGCATGCATAGAAAAAAATGTATATTTGCGCCAAGACTTCTCAGAGAATCAACATTCAAAGTCTCTACGTACAACTCGTTGAAGAATGTACTCGATATTGATTAATGGATCAAGTATCGGCTTTGACGAGGCATTGAATGCAATAGGTAATAAGCACCGCATAAAAAAAATGACAATCGTGATGCTTCATGCCAAATATTTTCCCCGTCCCTCATCACATCGGCTTAAATTAGAAGCACCATCACTCGAAAACTTCAAAGAATGCAACCACTCGAAGATTACTTTTCATTGATCCAATGAAAGACAATATGTAGCTTTGGGCTTTATTATTTTACCTCCATTTGTCTCTTGTAGTTCTAGCCCCCTCCTCTTGCAATACTCTTTTAAGTCTAATCTTACATTGACGTTGTCATTTTATTTTTCCCTTGTTATCCATAACAATATTAAATATTTTATCAAAAAATATCTTCTCTATTTGCATAATATCCAGATTATACCTAGTCAGATTGGTCCTCTAGTATGGAAGATCCCAAATAATACTCTACTTCGTCTAGTTATTAGTAATGCTAAAAACTAAAAGACGACTCGAGGCTAGCTCCAGTCTCATAGTGATCTTTGACACTTCACTGATCATGTACCATAAATCACTTCTAATTATTGTTGGGGGCGGACTTGATATTTCAACTCTGTTTCTAAAAAATGCATATTTTTTCCTCTGAAATGGGTGATCATGTGCTAAGAACCTTCAATAAGAAGTTAAGTAGATGAACTTCTAAGAAAATGTTTTGTTTAGAAAAGTTTAGGTCTTTGTGTAACACCTTCCATTTTGACACTAAAAAATATGATACTTGAAGAATGTGTATGGATAGCAGAGTAATGAACAAGTTCACAGTAAAATATCCATTTCTTATTCCTAGAATGGTTGAGATGTTAGATCTTATCACTAGGTCATGTTCATTCTCCAAAATGGATTTGAAGGGTGGATTCCAACAAATTAAGATAAGACTTAGAGATAAATGAAATCTCAGGTGGATTATATGAATGGTTGATCATATATCTCCTATTATCTAATAATCCTAGCACATTCATGTAGTAATGAAACTTTAAAACTATTTATTTATCATTTTTGTGTTACGTTTCGATGAGATCTTTATTTAAGGTCTTGATGAAGAATCATATTCAGGTCATCTGAGATTAATATTAAATAAATTAGTAGAAAAACTTTATTTTTCAATTCTAATAAAAGTTTCGTTTGCTAGATTGAGGTTATCTTCTTAGGCTTTGTTGTGTTTATTGTTGGGCTAAGGGTAGATCTATCAAAAGATTTACAACAATTATAGACTAGCCAACACCTAAAACCTTCATAAATGTTAAAAGTCATCACTAAACAACGTTTTATATGAAGATTTATTAGGAACGTTAGTATTATTGTAGCTTCAATCAAAGATATTAAAAAAAAAGAAGTTTATGTACACTATATATGCACAAAAGTTCATGGAACAAATCAAAGTATGACCTCTTACATTATTTTAAAATTTTCTAATTTTAATAAAATAAATGAATTCACCTAAAATACTTCAGACGTTGAGAATGAAGAGTTATTAGGTCAGGAAAATCATATGGTGACATTCTTTAGTAAGAGATTGAATGCTACTAAATAACATTATTTCACATATGATTCAAAAGATGCCATCATCCATACTCTTAAAAACTGAATATATTATTTATTGCATAAGTAGTTATTTTTGAAATTATAAATTTATGCTTTCAAATTCATAAATATCCATAACAAATTTAATTATAGGTAGGAATTTTCTTTTATGCTTAAACATGATCTTATAGTAGAAGCAAACTATCAGATGCATTATATAGTATGTCTCTCATTGTCGCAACTTTATAATTTTAAATTCTTGGTCTTGAAAGAATACAACAAAACTAAAAGATTTGTCGCCTCACTATTTTAATTCATATTCATTACCTTTTATGGTCATTGATGGTAATCTCTATAAACAAAAAAGGTTATTTTTTTTAAAGACATCTATGAGAGATTTCCTAGCTGTATGAATTCATTTAGGGAGAATAGCATGAAACATTAAGAAGTTTAAAACTTTAGATCAGCATGAATATAGGTTTTATTGTGCATCTTTAAAAAGGTTTTAGAATGTATTGTGTTCTCATGCTTTACATATAATAAAGCTAAGACAACAACAAAAGAAAAAAAAAAGAAAAGAAAAATATATTGCCTTACATATTCCTTGTAGGCCTTGTTGTAGACTATTCATATTAACCTTTAGAGGGGTTTTGTTAAAAATAATTATAAATTGACATATGTATATTACCCAGACATCCTAATTATTATATAATAGTAAAATTTTAAAAAAGTGTGTGTGTGTGTGTGTGTGTCTATATATATATATATAAGATCGACAGTCCGAGACCGCTAAACAAAATCTATAGGTTCCCCCGCCCCCCACCCCCCACCCCGCAATTGTATAGGAGTAGTTGGGACTACAATAACTGTAATTGATAACTACCATAATCATAGTTGTATACAACCTAAAAGTTATATATTTGGTTGTTAAAATAGTCGCAGTTGGCTGCCACAATCGTAGATAGGCTACAACAGTCGCTGATTGTCAGCATCAATTGCTAGAAATCACCATCCTTGTACTTCTTTTTAAGTGTTATGCTTTAGTTGTTAACTCAACATACTCTTCTCTTTCCCCCAGTTTATGTGAAAAATGCGGGTCTATTTATATTTTTTAAAAGATACATTCTAATATATTTAGTCAAAATCTCAAAACACTAAAAAAGATTATTCATGTGAAGAATTTGAAAAATCTTTTGCCCAAAATGTTTCAAGGTTCATGTCTGATTATATGACTTTTTTAGTGACATATCAGTCATCTCCTATTATTATGTGTTGTTACTTTTATTGTACTATAATAAATAATAATACAATAGATAAGTATTCATTATAAGTTTAGATATCCTTAAAATTTTTACGTCAATCAAAATGAGAATTTTTTATATTTCAATTTACCCAAATTTATTTATAGATGCTTCTTGGAGTTTTAAAATGCTAAATTTAAGTCTAAATACGAAAAAAAAAACGATGAAATAGATATTTCTAGATAAAAACTTGATCATGTTATAATTATTACTGTAAAAAAAAATTTACTCTCATGATCATGACAAAAATTTACTCTCATGAACTTCTTATTTATATGTGACCATGAAAAAAAACTTACTCTCACGAACTCTTCTTAATGATAATGATGTCCTCTATTAGCCTCTCATATAGGCTTCCTCATGGACACCTTCTAAGGTTATGAATAGAGACCATGCCTTGCAATTGGTATGCAACTTACCCTCATGAAATCTTTCAAGTGAGGACTCTATTCTCAGTGAACTTCTTATTGAAGCTTTCTCTTAAGCTTGTCTTCCAGGGGTATTGTGAAAAAAGTAATAGTGAACTTCTTATTGAACTGACCGAGGAGTGGACCCCCACCCCCCCTCCCCCCGGCCAAATCCTTCCGTAATGGGTGGGATTTAAACCCCTGACCTGAGGGACTTATGTCAAAGGCCGCTTCTGGGCAAGAGATTTTTGAGTGAAAGAAATTTAATTTCAAACTCAAATATCCAAATATTGAAACTACTTGATCAGCTTATATCAAGCTTAAATAAAAAAAAAAAAAAAAAAAGCTGATAAAAATAGTTTATTCATAAATTTATTATAAATCAAGCTAATTTCACACAAGCCCTTCGAGCTTCAGGCTGTCTGGAGCACACACAATAAAAGGAAAGAGGTAGGATCTTCTACCTTACAAGCATTATTTTAAGACGCAGATAAAAGGCTTGAGAATTATTGAACATAAGATGCATATTAAAACGTTTCCACGGAAGCTTGTTTATTTCTTGATTAATCCAATGCAACAGCGGCTGTGAGGATCAATACAGCATAACGGTATTAAATGCCTTGCCTCCGCCATTAAAGCATTAGTCATCCAAATAAGAGCTATTATGTGGAGCACAGCAACAGCTGTTGCTAATATCTTACCCATTAAACTCTCCAGATTCTTTTATTCCTTTTGATGAAAACTCATTGATTCTTCTCACCAATTTATAGGGCTAAACCACTTGAATCTTTCAAATCTTTCTCTCTCATCAAAAACATTAACTATTATTTCATATTAATAAGCCAACTCTTGAATTTTTCAAATCTTTCTCTCTCATCAAAAACATTAACTATTATTTCATATTAATAAGACAGCTGATAAGAATTTTTTTTTTTTTGAATTGCAATAGGGTTTCGCCCGATGGCGAAGCCCGAGCATTAACCTACGGCTTCTCCATGGTCCTCATCGTGCTGGCTACTGTTTCGTCAGCTGTTGGCCGAGCCTTTTCGCAAGTATTGTCTCCTACTTCGGCATCGCAGATTGCATCGTAATGTCGTCTCCTTTGGACAGCTACGCCGTGCATCTTTTTCTCCTCGTTTTGCAGCAGCTTGCACTGCTTCGTCGTCATCTGCGTCTCGGCAGAGCACGACGCCGACTGTTAGTTTTGCTTGAACCTACTCGACTGCTCGCTTCCCGTTCATTTGTTGTGACTATTCAGGCTTCGACTGGCGGCAAATCAAAGCTGCGCCAGCTGTACTGCTTTGCAGTGTCTGTGTGAAGCACGCTAATGGCCTCAGGACTTTCCTATGCCGCCTCCCTTGCCGGTGAAAACCCTGCCAAACCCTCCAATGATACAGCGGTTCTAAAACGCAACTCCTCTTTCCACCTCGCATGTAGTCCGATATTCTCGCAGATGTGTCATGATTCTGTTGTAGGGCATGGAGATTGCAATCTCATAAAAAAAGTAGGGAAAAAGGCTGGCAAACCAGCACTATTTTTCTCTGACGCTGAAATTTTATCTTTTGCAAAGAAATACAAATTTACACTATTTAGCAAGTTCCAATTAGGTTATCCTGAGATGGAGATTATCATGAAACTTTTTGAAGATTTCAAACTAGTTGGAGACTGATAGGTTGACATTCTCGACCGAAGACATGTTATGATACAACTGTGCCTAGAAGCAGACTACACAAAGATTTTCTCAAAGAAATTCATCACAATTGAGGGCAAACCTATGAAATTGCTCAAATGGACTCCTGATTTTGATCCCAGTCAAGAACCCCCCTTTGCGCCTATCTGGTTCTCATTACCTGAACTCAAGCTTCAATTCTTTGACCAACCTATCTTATATGCAATTGGGACTATCCTTGGAAAACCTATGCAAGTAGACACACCTACAGTTCATTTTTGAAGGCATTCAACTGCAAAGATTTTGATTGAAAGGGATATTACACTACCGGATGTAGAAGAGTACGGCTTGACTTTGCTTACAATGGTTATTGAAAAAACAATTTATGGAACAAAAACCTCACTATCGTGCAAGATGTTTGACACCGCCGGGAGAAATGTTTCGTATTGAACCCACAGTTGAGAACCAACGATCAAAAGCAGGAACTCCCCACTGCTTTGGACTCATTGACTCCACCTGAGGAGGGACTCACCACAAGACAGGAGTTAGTATCTTATGTAATTGTCCTTTCCCCTGATCATACTACAAGAGATAATGTTCGGATCGTAAATGAGGATAGCCCTGCAGCTCCTCTCCCGGAAGCATCAGGTGCAGAAGTGACATTAAACACTGAACCTACCGCTGTAGCAACGGCTGATTTTCCTTCTACTGCGGTTATATTATCTAATCAGACCGAGAATTTCATAAGCCAATCTTCGGATAAAGAATGACGAGTTTACACTCTCGACGGAAGAAGAAGGTAGGCACACTCCACTTGGAAGCTTAATGGATGACACTTTGGTTACTTCCGAAAATTGCACGATACTTCGAAATTTGTTATCCAGCTTCCGCTCCTAAACTGGAGAAAGAGGCGAACAAAGCTACCTCGTTTCTACATTACTGTTTTCCAGTATGTTTTAAATTTTTTTGAGTTTATCTATATCCTTTTATGTTTGGATATTACCGTAAATTATATCGTATAGGTATGGTGTCTCTATTGGGCCCTCTCATATACTCTTTATGTATGTTTTCTATTTCAATAAAATCAACCTTTTGGGCTTTTCTATAAATAAATATATATCAGATAATATATATTTCTAAAATAGGTGTATCTTTCATTTATCAATAATTTATAGGAAATGAAAACAAAATGGGAAAGCGACTTAAAATAGAGTAAAATATCAGTTTAGAGAAGCTCTTCAAACTCTCTAATGGAGTAAACAAGTCAAATTATGACCAAGTATTCATTTTTAGTTGTCGGCCAAAAATAATGATGGTGATGATGAAGATGATCATTTATTATTAAATATTTAATAATAAATATTTTGTCCTCGTAAAATCGAAGATACAAGTGGAGATCCTTCTTCGGGAGAACCTTTGCGCCGGTTTCATTCCTATGGCATTGTAGTGAGCTTAGGACAGAACAGATGTTTTTGTCTATTGGTATAATAATACAGTGTTGGGAATTTTTTTAATATGAAAATTACATATGAATATTAAATAGATATTGTGTAATATAATTTTTCAGGTTAATCAAAATTATTAAGAGATTAAGAATTATTATTAATTTTTTTGTACCTCATTAATTAGTGATCAGAACTTTATCATTGAGAAGAATTGATTTTTTTAAAAGTTTTTTTTAAGGATAGGTCAGATTAAATTAAAACACTATAATAAAAATAAGGTATTAGCCTTAAATCATAGTTGTTTAATGGAATTAGATTTACATATATGCCGCTCAATTCATATGTATTTACATAACTAGTGCCTAGACGTCCATTTTTTTACATATATGCCACCTTACTCGTGAATGCAAATGTGTATTTTACTTTTTCAAAGTTAAAGTGAAAGTTTTTTTTTTTTTTTAATGTGACCTGAAATATTTTGGTGGTGTAAATGCACCAAAAAAGAAAGCTTAGGTGTTAGATATGTAAATGCAAGTGTTAAGGTGGTATGTATGTTATTGCTTATTTGAAAACTTTCGACTCTTAAGTCTTAGCTCAGTATAATTTTTTTTAATGCTATGTTAAAAACCAAAGAAAGGAAAAATTTCGTGGGGCATGACCCAACAAAAGTAATTTATTAAAAAGTTGGAAGTATAGAGATCCACTTTCTCTTGAATTAAGAGAAATAAAATTACAAAAATGTTATTATATGGAGCTAGTTTGATTCCGTCGATCAATTGTCATCTAATTTTGTCAAACTAGATAATGAGTTTGTTGGGAGGAACAGGAGTTGTATTCCCCTTTAATGGATATAAGGACAGCACAAAAAAAAAATAATAATAAAATCTTACATAGCACCTTAGCATCGTATCTGCAATGCCCGAAAAGCAGTACCATCGTGCCCAGTCCAATTCAAAACTGTAGAGCACGATACTACAACTCCTAGATGAAGCACCCCTTGCATCCATTAGAGCGCATTTTGTCAATTTTGTCTATTGGGGTGTGTCGGATTTCAAATTCTTTTGTGCAAAGAAGAGGTGAGGAGTATCATGGAGTGTTTCAAAATGTAGAGTGGTTTGAGTATGGTGTAATTTGTATAATTGTCCTCATTTTATTTATAGTGAATTTTTTTATGTGATGTGGCTCTGTTGTTTCATTCTTTGATTTTGCACATTAAACCTTGCATTTTCTGCGATTTTCTTAATTTTTGCACGTCTTTTCCAATTTTTTGCTTCGATCTCACGAATAAATTTCAGTATTTTACATTTCACAATAAAAGTTATGTTAAAATGATAACTAACTTGAAATAATCCAATAAATGCAATTGTATAGGGAGTAGTTGGGACTAAAATAACTGTAATTGATAACTACCATAATCATAGTTATATATTTGGTTACTATAATAGCCGCAGTTGGCTGCCACAATTGTAGATAGGCTACAACAGTGGTTGGTTGTCAACGTCAATTGCTAGAAATCACCAGCCATGTACTTCTTTTTAAGAGTTGTGCTTTAGTTGTTAACTCACCGTACTCTTCTCTTTCCCTTAGTTCACGTGAAAAATGTGGGTATATTT
The DNA here is from genome assembly GCA_022702705.1 of Papilionanthe hookeriana x Papilionanthe teres. Classification (NCBI taxonomy): domain Eukaryota; kingdom Viridiplantae; phylum Streptophyta; class Magnoliopsida; order Asparagales; family Orchidaceae; genus Papilionanthe; species Papilionanthe hookeriana x Papilionanthe teres. The sequence continues at coordinate 16,755,421 of CM040421.1, read as the reverse complement.
ATATTTGTTAAGAGATACATTCTAATAAATTTAGTCAAAATCTCAAAACACTCGATAAGATTATTCATGTGAAGAATTTGAAAGATCTTTTGCCCAAAACGTTTCAAGGTTCATGTCTGATTATATGAATCTTTTAGTTACATATTGTCGGTCGTTAAAATCTTATTTCCATTTCTTCTTTCTTTTCTTTTGATGTGGTTAGAGATTTGAAATTTTTTAAAAGATTTAGAATATAGTTTTATGAAATAGAAATTTGATTTAATTTAATATATATATATGGATTTTGAAAATAATATTTTAATTTTGAAGAATACAAAATCAACTTGATCTCATATAAACAATAGTTTAGATGATCAAGCGTTTCATGACAAGAAATGTATCTATCCCGAAGAATAGATACATTGTTTGGGGTGAAGCTTGGTTAAATAAACTAAAGAATTCATGACATTCATTTGTCTGCGAACTATTGTTGACTGACAATTTTCCCTATCTAATATAAAAGAATTAGATAGAGTTTATATTATCGGGGGTCATTAAGTTTCTTATAAGGGCAAGTCCCTATAGTTAATTACATCTTAGATAACCAAAGTTACCAAAGAAAACTCTTGACATAGATCATGAAATATTTATATTCATAACTTCCAAATGTAAGGTTTTCCAAGAAAATGTGATAATCAGAAATTCAATGGGTGAATGAGTCAAGTTTTAGAACATTTTATTTTATCAAAAGTCAAAGGAGAGAAGGCTAGGGGAAGGATACAGATTCAAGGAAAATCTTGATGTGTTCCCAAACTATCCTATGGTTTGGCTTTGATTTAGGATATTTATTTGGTGTTTCATCCTGTCAATTTTATTATTTAGGACTTTCATTCACTTGATACCGATCATGTGAATGGCCTGGAAGATAGGAGGGTTTATGTCATACCCGATGACAACCTCAGAAACCTAAAACGAGTTAGAGCTTATGTTACACAACATGGTTGTACAAGGGCCTAAAGAAAAGGTGAGGATTTATGCTGCATTAGACAGTCTATATCGAAGTCCTATGGATTGTTGTTTTAATTTCTAAGGAATTTTGCTGTTGATGATGGTCGTGCTGCCCACTATGTAGGCTCCAAGCTCCTTGTTGTAGTAGGTTTTTTTTAAAGAAGTGGCAATTGAAAAGAGAAGAGAAATGTCATATTTTGAAAATATTTAAAATTGAGACGTCTTAATATTTTATTAGGGGAACATTAAAGTTAATTATAGCAACACCGGTTAAGATCTCACGAGCTTCATCATCCCGACATCGCTATTTTCATCGGATTCACTTAGTCCAAATGAATTTACTAAACTTAACTTAATGATTTCCATACTTTCATTTAGACCGTGGGAAACCCTGTTAGCAACACGTAGGTTACCTCCTCCGAGGGATTCCCGATCTTCCAAAGAGACGTTTTAATTTAGTTGCAATTGTGATTTTTATTTTGTTTGTGATTAAATTTTGAGTTTGTTTTATATTTTGAATGTTGTGGCGGTAAATTTTATCTTATTTTTAGATTTTTTATTTTGATTTTGGTTTTGGTTTTTTGGTTATCCTAAAAGGTTTCAGTTTTCATGCAGGGTGACATTGTTGTTTAGCATGTAAATTTGCAAGGAAAGAAAGTGCAATAGAGTGCATGTAAGTAAATTGCATTAAAATAAAGGCATACTTGGTAGGTCTTCTCATCATCTCCACTTGAAACTTTATTATTCTTGTAATAAACATTTATAATTTGCAGAAAGTAAAACCCTAAGGCTAGGTTCATCAAAAAAAGCCTACCAAACTCTATGTCATAACTCGGTGAATCCTATTTATTTAAGAGATTTTTTATTTAATAGATATAATAGGTATAGTAGTCCTACAAGGTGTCCAGAAGACTTGTGAAAGGATCCAGGAGAGACCCAGATATTTCACAATACTTTTGAGCTTTCTTGAGGTCCTTTTAAAATTATCATAGTTATTAAATTATTTATCTGTTTCATACCCTTATGCTCAGTGAGCCAATGTTTTAGTTATCCCGAAAGGTGGGGTAATTATCATTTGGTGTTTTACTTAAGAATTATGTGAGTGGGTAAATTTAACTTATGGAGAGACTTACCAAATTTTGATGGGCTTGAAATGTTTCAAAAGGTAGTTTAGGATTAATTATGTCTTCTTTTCTAATTCTTGACACTTAATTTCTTTAATTAAGCTTAGCTCACTACCAAGCCCTTGAGATTTTAGTGGGTATTTTTATGTCTTTAGAAAAGAAAATTTCACAACTTTCATGATTATGATTCTTATCAAAATATTGAATTATTAAATTAGTGGAATATTAACTTCCAAAATCAACCACTAACCTTAAGACTCTTTTTAATTTGATTTTCTTCCAAATTATTATAATTAAGGAAATTTAAATATTTAATTTTGATGTGACAAAATTGCAATGGGTTTCTACCATTTATCCCTTAATGTTTCATTCATCCAACATAATAATTAAGGTCATTTATTGTCCTTTTCCCATTTTGATTAAGCTTAAATATTGATTGAGGCTAAATTTTTTCAAAATTATAATTTTACCCCTAAAGGCCTTTATCACTTCATAATTCATTAAATTTAGCTCAAATGACTTTAAAACTTTTATGTAACCCCACTTATGGGTTAATTAAAATATTAGAAGAGAAAATGTGATTTTGTTAACTTTTAATTTAATTTATATATTTATTTTAATGCAAAAATCGGGGTTTTCAATGAAAATTCAATAACATGTTCAAAACAAAACATGTGACTTTGGAAATTTTATTGGAGGTAGACCTAGACCAGAGGACCACTTGGACCAAATTCCATGATTTTTGAGTTTTAATTTAATTAGTAGAATTATTTTAAGTTCTAGAGTTTTAATTAATTATAAAATATTTTAAAAGTTGGAAATTCAACTTTATATTTTTCTTAAGTCCTACTGAGGTCAAGAAACCTAGAGAAACAAATTTTATATTTTTCTAATTTTTATTTTAATTATTAGAATTATTTTAGTTGAAAATTAAAGAAATTCAATTTTACCCTTTTAAAATTTAATTTAAGCCTTTAAAAATTGATATTTTGATTTTGAAGCTTAGGAAAATTATGTGTATGGTTCTCAAGTGATTAGGAAACAAAATGTGACAATTTGGTGATTTTTAATATTTTATTATTTTTATTATTATTTAATTATTTAAATATTTAAAATATGATTTAAATAAAAAATTTGTTAAAATTCTAATTTTATTTTTAGAAAAATCCTCTGATCACAGAGAACTCCCAAAACTAATTTTATAATTTTTTGAGTTGTATTTTAATTATTAAAATTAGTTTAATATTTGAAATCATCATTTTACTTAGAAAATTCATTTAAGTGATCAAATGAATTCCAAATACCATGAAATTTTTATGGGGAGTTCTTTGACCTTTATAGTATAGCGGAGAATTCTTTTTGAGTGATTTCTATATTTAATGAAATCAAATTAATTTAAATTCAGTTTTAAACCAAGTTGATGATTAGGTCATTTCTTAATAATTTAATCTATGAGAATTTTATCCTAGGGTCCTCTTGCCATAGGAAACCTACCATGATTTTTTTTGGATTTTTCTAGCCACCATGCTAATTATTAGAATTAATTTATTAAAACAGATGTAAAAACGTGGAAAATATAGAACTCTTCATAGAGGTCTCTTCTGACTTTAGAAAAATCAAGGAAGATCCCCCATGAAAGAGGCTACAACATGCTAAAATGACAAGCCATGGTGAAATGCCCTAAGGCATGGAGAATTAAAAGACTCAAATCACTATTTAATTTATTAAAAAATAAAATATTCATCAAATAAATTTCAAACTAATTCCACATTATTCTCCTCTATTCACTGAGCAAGAGTGTATTTTTATTTTTTTTTATGATTTTTTACACCGAGTTATAGATTTTTAAAGTTCTGATAATTCAATTAATTCAAAAATCCCCTATTTTTCCCACTTAAACACGCGAAGCTAACTGGATCCTCGACAGCTCTGAAAGACCACGCGCCACGCTCCTATTCGACGTCGTCATCTGACTAGATGTCCATGCGGCCGCGCTTTATGTATCTGATCTACGTCCGACTCCATCCTGGCCGTCCAAACATTACACGTGTAATCGAACATCGCTCCTTCATCTTCTTCGACTGGTTCATCCCGAGAGCCGTCCACCTTCTAGACCTAAGATCTCTCTCAATATTCAACTAAATCACTTGGAGTTTGTTTCTAAAGCTTCATCAAGCCTAGAAGAACCTATCCATACAGCTTATATGGTATGAAATACAGTGTACAATAATGGAAGACGAGGAATAGCTCGAGAGGAAGAGTGAGCTCAATACCTTTGTCTGAGAGGGGAGGCCTCAATCAGATGGTTGTGGCAGCTTCGATTGGTCCCAACGAACCTCCAGATGGAGCCTTACACTGTGGTGAAATGCCTGGACTTGAATTCGACCAGAGCCGTTTTTAGGTGTTGATCAAAGTCTGGTGCAGAGGCCTTCTGTGATGGGGCTTTCATGGGGGCCTTCTTTTTTCAATGATGTGAAGGTGTGGGTCCAGTTAATTGAAGTTTGGTTCACTGTGGGGCTATGGAGAAATTTTTTCTGGTTTCGACTGAGATTTCAGTGGTGAAATTGCTCTCAGACAAAGGGAATCGGTGGCTGAAGATAGTGGGATCACTCTTAGGACCTCTCAGGAAAGCTCTGGAAACAATTTGGTGGAGTTTCCTTGAGAAAAAATCAGCACCTAGTTTTGGCCGTGGAGAGCTCTATTTATGGCCATGGCCATCGGCCGAGCTCGTGGGCCGGTAATGGGTGGATTTAACTGCCTAGGTGGAGGACATATGAGCTCCAATGGCCAATTAGAGCTGGACAACTTGGGAGGTGAGTTTGGGTTCAATTGGAGAGGGGTGGCTCTCGATTTTGGCATTTTTCAGCCACTAGGCTGGCCGGCCAGGCCAGGGGAGGTGGCCAATGGTCAGGTGGGCAGACCATCAAGTGTCATGAATTTAAATGGTGAAGGGATTATTGCAAATATCTCTTGATTTATCCATTTAAAAGAGGAGATCACCTAATTTAAGAAACATTTGGTCCATGACTCAAGTAGAGTGGGCTATGTGGGTTTAGGGTGGTTCGTAGGGGTCACTTGGTGGCTGTGGTGGACCAAGGTTGGTCACATTTAGGATGATTTGGTGACATTGAGCCATAAGTACAATTTAGGTCATTTGGTTTCAAGTTGGGCTAGTGTGGGTTTGAGCTTGGGTTAGACCCAAATGATTGTTCAAAATGGCGTGTATGATTGTCATGAAGTGTTTAAAAGAGGTTTGTAGTGGTTTTGAATTGATTTGGTAGGTCAAATTCGTTTAGTTTGGTGTTTTGGTCAATTTGGGCCAAGTTGGCTAAGCTTGGGTTTAGATTGGTCCAGAGTGGGGTGTAGGCCCAATTGAATGTTCCAAATGGTTTAGGGGAATGTCATGAAGAGTTCCTAACATTAATTTGGAGGAGATTTGAGGTTTAGGGGAATCAATTTGGTGAGATTTTGTCATGTGTTCAATTTGGGTTAAAATTGGGTAAGCTTGTTTCAAGTGGATTTGAATGGGGCTAAGATCCAAATAGGGGTCAATTGATTGTTGCATATGGTTCATAGGAGTGTTATTAAGGGTTTAGGTTTGAAATTTGGGGGAATTGGTTGACATTGGGTCAATTTAGGGATTTTGGGTAACTTAGGCAAAATTAGGGATTTTGGGTAACTTAGGCAAAATTAGGGATTTTGGGTTTGGATTGAAATTGAACTCAAATGTGGGTCAATTTGAACTTGGGTTTGGTTTATATTGGTATTGGGGATGTTGAATTTTTGTTTGGAATGAACATTGGGTAAGATTGGGGTCAATTTGGTCAAGATTGGGTTTGGTTTAGGCACTTTTTGAGTTAAATGAGTCAATTTGGGGCTTCTGGTTAAATTGGGCTAAATTAGCCAAATTGGGTGATGTGTTAGTTGAGAGAAATGAAATTGGAAATATTTGGGTGGTTTTTGGAATTTAAGAGAATTTTTGGAATTTTTGGAATTTTGGGCTATGAGGGGCATTTTGGTCATTTTGGGGATTTTTTTTGGAAAATTTGGTAATTTTGGGTAATTTTTGATAATTTGAATGGTAGGAAGTATTTTGGAATGATTTTTGAGTAAAAATGGGGTAATTTGGGTGATTTTTGAAATTTTGGGGGATATTAGGGTTTTGGGGGCATTTTGGGTATTTAGGGTATTTTAGGTAAATGGGTTAAAAATTTGAAATCTTTGAGAAAATTTGGATTGGTTTAAAGTGGGTGATATGGCATTGTTTAGGTTGAGCCATGGACCAAGGGTCACCCTCATTTTCTCCTTTATGTGTTGGTACTAGCTAAACCTTAGCCTAATGCTAATGGCTTCGGAAAACCACTTACACGAGTTTCCAAAGGTGATGTGCCTTGTTTAGGGTTGTGAGGGTGTAGTGTAAGTGTGGTGTAAGCTCAAGACCCTCAGGGTAGATCCTAAGGTCTGACCACCTATAGGAGACTTCCCCTAGGCTTCCTTATGTTTGGTCTCTTCCTCCCAAAAGCTAGAGGTTAGGCCTTAAGCATATGAAAACTCTCAGTGAAGTGAGAAAAGTTTGAATTTCTATGGGGAGGGGTTCCATGACTAGTCTTCTAAGAAAGTTACCAGGAGAGTTCTATAGCTAGACCCTAGAGCTATTCTAAAGACGGACTAGACCTCAACCAAAAATGAGGTCAACACATATCGATCACTCCTATTATTACGTGTTGTTACTTTTATTTACTATAATAGATAATAATACAATGGATAATTACGCATTATAAGTTTAGATATCCTTAAAATTTATACATCAATCAAAATGAGAATTTTTTATATTTCAATTTACCCAAATTTATTTATAGATGCTTCTTGGAGTTTTAGAAACGCCAAATTTAAGTCCAAATATGAAAAAAATGATGAAATATATATTTTTAGATAAAAACTTGATCATGTTATAATTCTTACTGTAAACAAAAAATTACTCTTATGAACTTCTTATTTAGATGCAACCATGACAAAAACTGACTCTCATGAACTTTTCTTAGTGATTATCATGTCCGCTATTAGCCTCTCATATAGGCTTCCTCATGTGCACCCTCTAAGGTTATGAATAGAGACCATGCCTTGCATTTGGCATGCAACTTACCCTCATGAAATCTTTCAAGTGAGGACCCTATTCTCGAGTGAACTTCTTATTGTGGCTTTCTTTTAGACTCGTCTTCCGTGGGTATTGTGAAAAAAGTAATAGTGACTGTTGTTGGCATGCAATGATTTTACAAGTAGTGATGCGTGTCAATGACATGCATTATCGAAGTAGAGTGCCAATGGCATGCTTCAATTTTATGGACAATGGTAAGTGATGATGCTAGAAAACATTGACATCAATGTTGATAGACAATATGATCCATGAGTGTCGGTGGTTGCATATATTTAAGAGATTATGGTCAAATAGTAGTAGCTTGATGATAATAATCCCGCCATGTTGGCAGTCTAAGAGCCAACCGAATAGTATTACTGGTGATATTTATACAACACTAATTCAATGAAAATTTATAAAGATAGTGAGCACAAAGTTGGGCCCGAACTTCAAAGGTAAAAATGACCAATGACTTCATTAATTAGATAATACTAGCTTGAAGTTGGTGAAATATTAAAGCTTAGGAGTCCTACAAGCTTCAAAAGTTTCTTTGAATATTCTATTTAAGTCCAATTCTTTATAGGAAATAGTAGAAACAATTTCCTTTTGAATAAAAACATATCAAAGTTGTGGTGATCCAACAATGTAGACAAAGTAGTAGCCAATAAATGGATGAGTAAAATGTTTTATATGAAGTTTCTAGTTGATATTGACTTACTTGTATGAGGTCAAAAGAAATCTATAAGGAATGCCTAACATATCTGAAATTATTAATATAACATTAATCTTTACATAAGATGACATGAAAAATTCACTAATGATGTTTGATATATCATATGTTATTAGTTAAAGTATCATTCAATAGGTTAACATGTATACAAGAGGCCGTATGAAATCCATAAATAATATTTGAACATATCCGAGGTTATTTGTAAAATATTAATTTGTATCTAAGATGCCATGAGAAATCTACTATGTTGTTTCGACGTATCTCGACTATTAATTTGAATAATATTTAATAATGTTATCCTATAATAGAGAGGTCAAAATAAATCCATGAAAGATGTTTGTACTCATTTAAGGTTACTTGTACATTTTTATTCTATATATGAAATTTCACGTGAAATCCACTAATAATGTTTAGTATATTCTCTATTATTTTTAAGTTTACTCAATGATGTTAACCCATATGGAAGAATTTAAAAGAAACCCACCAAATATGTTTGAACTCATCATGAGGTTATTTGTATAATATTAATCTTTATACAAGATTCCATAATATATCTACAATAAAAGTTTGACCTATTAAGATTGTTTGTTAGAGTATTACTCATTGATGTTAAACATGTGAAAAAAGTTAATTAAATCCCCTCATGATTGATTGTATCTTGATTTGAAAAGGATAGTTGTCATATGGATTTTGAATCAAGTGTAAAGTTGTTATTTATTTAGATCGTTATTTCCCTTTTTGTTACATTTTCATCTAAGGAGTAGAAATTAGGTTGGAAATTTTTATTAATATTGAAGAACATTTAAATTTTCTTTCTTTCTTTCTTTTTTTTTTTTTTTTTTAAGAATGATCTGAATACTACCTTGGAAGCATGGAAGAAATTTAAGTTGAAATATTTCTTTGCCTACATTATTCTCTCTTTGAGGCTTCAACTAAAATTATCACTAAATCCAAATTTATTTGACAAAATGATAGATATTTGAGAACGAAATTGATTGAAACCAGCTTGAGAGCATAAATCAGGGAAAGAAGGAAGAAAAAGCGAAAAAAGAGAAGGCGAGGGAAAATAAAGAATGTAAGAGAAGAAGTGTAACTGTATAGCATTCGAGGTAGCATCGTAAGTCAGAGGATAACAATCGACTTCAAAGCAAAGGTGAAATAAGGAGAAGAAGTTTGTTGACTTCAGAGACGACGTGGAGGTTTTATCAGCAAGAAAGGTGAAGCGTCAAATCCATAGGAAAATCATCTTGTGCCTAAGTGGGGGTTAGTCTGAACCCTAGTTGATGAGGTGACGATGCCATGCCCACTACCTAATACATGCCTCTGATAAGGAAGTGTAAGTTTATCCTTTAACCAATAAGAAGTCAATAAAAAAAGGCTACAAGTAGCCTTTCTTCTTGATCAAGCACTAATCTTATCACTCCATATGATGTTCCACAACCTCAGGGCCAAAAGAATCTACTCAATTAAGCATATTACTATAATCAACGATGATGAAATAGAGGAGATTAATGATGATACACCATTTCCAGATGAGGATATAGATTATCTCATAAGGGATTAGGGGAGTGTTATGCGATACATGACTACATTAAGAGGTGAAGATTGTAGGAGGAATGTTTTTATCATGTATGTCATGTATAATGAAAAATGGTGGAAGTAAGTCATTGAAAAGGGTAGTGCAATAAATGTGAGTATAGACCTCACTACAGGAAACAAATTAGCGTTGAAAATTTTTTATGCTAATCGGGCATATATTGGACACAAATGAAGATTTGCGTCAAATTTATGTCAAAAAATTTTTGAAGTTAAAATGGACGCCACTAATTGGATTTGCATCAATTTTTTACTTGCGTTAGAATAAGCATCGAAACAATCCATCGTTGTGATAATTCGTCGACAAATCATTCGATGCAACCTTAACGTTGAATTTGCATCCTCCATGGGTGACACAAATTAGCGTCTACCGGAGTTGGTGCTAATTAGTGTCGACCCATTTTTGATGCAAAATCACAGGTTGCATTAAATTAACGATGACTAGTATCGAACTAATTATTATAATGTTGGTGTCAGAGTTTTCGATGCTAATCCGATACAAATTTGTAAAACACAGAAAAATACAACATAAAGATTAGATTTCTGCATAACTTCACATAACAAATACAAGCAACATAAAATCACATTTATCTATCATCAAAACTAAAACAGACATCACCATACCCAAACAACAATACCAAATTAAATTAAAGAAAAACATATTTAAGTGTTCAAAGTTCACAACTATGGAAACTAAAGTTTCTCCTAAATAGAAATAAAAATAAAAAAAAAACATCAACAAAGGCATAATAAAAATCTTAATTATGCTACTCATCTTCCTCTATATCCCTGTCGACAACATTCATATGTCACTTGCCCCGCCAATTAAAAATCTCTATCTGGCGTGTTAAACCATCTTTAATCCTCTGATGGAGTTCAAGCATCTGTCAGAGCCCTTCATTCATCAACATGGCTCGTTTGACAAGCTCCTCATACCGAGCCCGTAACAAGCTAGGGCCAACCACTCACCGCACGAGAGAGCTTGACCTCAAAATGTTATGCTCTTTGCGCCAAGGCCATACACCATCCCCTTTTTCTTCCACGCCCTGCGTCCATAGCTCAAAATTGAACCGAGCAGTGATAGAATGGTTCCCACTACTGCTAACGAACGACTAGGTTTGGCTTGCCATCTCCCTGTATCTCTCCTAGAACTGCTCGTACCCCTCCTACATAACAAAATTTAAACATTAATTGTTATTTTAAATATCAATAACCACAAAAAAATAGACAATTAAATTTCTTAACTTACATTGGTATGCTGAGTGTGGTCGAAGACCCACTGCTTTGTCCTCAGGAGCCGATGCATTAGGACATGCAACTCTGTAGTGGATAGCTTTTGGTCAAGCTGCTTGGCTTGTATACATGATCATAAAAATATAAAAATCACATAATTACATAAATCTTTAAGCTTCTGAATTTTGAGAAAATATTACCAATCTCTGGTAGTACTCTGTGTGGGGATAAAAATCCAATGTGAAGTGTGGCCCCTTTGGATCTCCATTGTTTGATTCTGTTGGTATTCTGGAGAGGCTCATACTCTATTCAAATCAGTCCAGGCATCCTCAACCACCAATGCGGGCCTATCACCCTTGTTACGTATTGTGATGAACATATCCTCGAACCAATGCCTATTGCAAACCTCAAAAAATTGTCGAATCTTGTGTTGATTTTCTAGAGACTAACAGAATGAGCTCTTTAGAAATTATGTAAGTTTGATTAGTATAAATAAATTAGAAATTAGCATGTTGTTTCAAAATAAAATATCATACCTCGATTTCAGGAGAGAAATGGCTGATCATACTACTCATATGACCTTTGTGTTGTATGTCATGGAACACAAGGAAGGGAAGAACCTAAAATCGAAATATTATTTAAAAATAAAAAATAAGATGAAAATTGAACTTACACTAATGTAAAAAGTAGTTAACTTACGAGTCTTCCTCCGGCACAATATACACTGCCTGAAAAGTTAGCCATCTGAGGTGCAAGAGTCAAAGACCCAACACATCAGAGGAGAAATTTGGATGGAAACTTGGTGTAGGTGTGGGAGGTGGTTCCTGTGAGGGAGCTCGTGCAAGAGGAGGGGTAGCAGGATTAGTGATCAGAGTGGCTGCAGGAGTGACGTACCTCTCAACTTGAGTGACAACCTTCTGTAGCCTCCGGTATGTGTTCCCCAAAATCCCTTGAACATGAAATCTCTCAAGGGGTTGAGCACCTCATCTGCAATAAGAAAAAAAAAATACTATAATTAGTAAGCATGATTAGTATGTAATATAAGACAAAAAAAGTAAAAATAGAACATTGTAGAATATCTACATGAAACATGTAGTGACTATGTATAATACCAACAAAAGTAAGCAAAACAACTATAGTGTAAGAAGTGAAAGTAAAAGTAAGAAGACATTGAAACTAATCATCAAAGTATATATATCATTTTTTACTCTTTTTCATTAGATGAGCCAGTTGATAAAGAACTTAAAATTTCTTTGTTAATCTCATGATCATTTTCATCCATGTCTAGAGGGAATTTTTCATGAAACTCCGTGGTATCCTTTAGGAGTAACACATCATCGATTGAATTAAACTGAATACAAAAATCAGCCATAAATGACCCTTGGTGAATAGGTTCAATAAGATTTTGCATCTCAATAGTCTTTCTTGGTTTATTCTTCAATACAATGACCCAATCAAGTTTATCCCTTGCTCAAGCAGGATATCAAAGATAATGAACCTCACTACCTGATGTGCCACAATAAATAGGTCGTACTTTACATATCTTTCATTCATTTTAACTTCAGTAATATCATGCGGGCTGAGTGTCTATCTTCTTCAATTAGGAATATGATCAAATCGCTCATAATTGAAACATATAGATATTGCATTCAATATAACTCGGATATTGCAACTGAACCACTTCATTTAGTATGTACTAAAAAGTAATCTCTTTATCTATGTAGTTGTCTCCTCTAACATAAACTCCACAACTATATGTCTAATTTTCTTCACACCAGGAGCTCGCATGCAATATGTAACCATTCACATCAAACATTTGTGATATCTTGACAGTACAATTAGGCCCCCAAGCAAGATCTAATAAGTTTTAGTCTATAATTCTGTAGCTTGTATTATGAACCTAGAAGAAGCTTCAAAGCATATAGAGTTTACTTTGTAATTTATAATTACATGAAGTACTGGAGAATTGAAAACTTACTTCAACGCACGTATAATTTGTATCATTGTGGAAATTCTTCTTTCATCTTCTTGCCTATAAGAGAGCCATCCCCTATGTTGATGCTCTCGTTAAATAACCCGTGGACATCATTGTTGCTTGTATGTATGAATTAATTGGTATAGAATTCAGGATAATAAATGAGAAATTTTTGCTTAAATTAAATCTTATTGTAGGAATGGTTGGACTTCATCGCAGTTCAGTAGAACATACAATAAAGCTTCTTGAAGCACTCTGTTGTTGAGGTAGCGTGTACCATGCCTACCTAATGGTTCAACAAATATCTGGAACACAGATAATTCTACTTGCAAAGGCATGTCATTAATAGTTTCATGCATATGCTTCTCTTGATTGAAGTAATAGGAACAAAACTTAATTATCTTTTGTAATAGGTATGCCTCACATATCGACTAAAGTAATAGGAACAAAAATTAATTGTCTTTTATAATAGGATGCCTCACATAGTACTTTATTCTTAGCAACATTTTTTTATTTTATTAAGAAATTTGTACGGTTGGGTCATTTTAAAAAAATAAGATAGCAATTTACTCTAAAATGAAAGACATAACTCTCAAAGGGATACATTCACCTGTATTACTCTTGACGCCCCAATATAGCCTCATAACATAGATGTATGAATATATGTTCCATTGAGTTAAACAAATTGGAAAAAATATCCATCAAGCATGCATAGAAAAAAATGTATATTTGCGCCAAGACTTCTCAGAGAATCAACATTCAAAGTCTCTACGTACAACTCGTTGAAGAATGTACTGATATTGATTAAGGGATCAAGTATCGGCTTTGACAGGGCATTGAATGCAATAGGTAATAAGCACTGCATAAAAAAAAATGACAATCGTGATGCTTCATGCCAAATATTTTCCCCGTCCCTCATCACATCGGCTTAAATTAGAAGCACCATCACTCGAAAACTTCAAAGAATGCAACCACTCGAAGATTACTTTTCATTGGATTTCATTGATCCAATGAAAGACAATATGTAGCTTTGGGATTTATTATTTAACCTCCATTTGTCTCTTGTAGTTCTAGCCCCCTCCTCTTGCAATACTCTTTTAAGTCTAATCTTACATTGACGTAGTCATTTTATTTTTCCCTTGTTATCCATAACAATATTAAATATTTTATCAAAAAATATCTTCTCTATTTGCATAATATCCAGATTATACCTAGTCAGATTGGTCCTCTAGTATGGAAGATCCCAAATAATACTCTACTTTGTCTAGTTATTTGTAATGCTAAAAACTAAAAGACGACTCGATGCTAGCTCCAGTCTCATAGTGATCTTTGACACTTCACTGATCATCTACCATAAATCACTTCTAATTACCGTTGGGGGCGGACTTGATATTTCAACTCTGTTTCTAAAAAATGCATATTTTTTCCTCTGAATTGGGTGATCATGTGCTAAGAACCTTCAATAACAATCGAACCATCTATTTTTTCTTCCATGCTTCAAAGTGAATGCTTTGGACATGTCCATGCAGTAGAGACAGACTAATTTCCCGATCGTGCTCCAACCAGATAGCATCCCATAAGCCAGGAAATCACTGATCATCCATATAAGAGTAGCTCTATGGTCAAACTTCTGTCTTATAGCAATATCATAAGTCAACATGACTATTTCCCACAATACATATAACTCATCTATAAGAGGCTGTAAGTACATGTTAATTTTCCACTTTGGACTATGTGAACCTAGTATGATCAATATTAGAAATAAGAATGACACGATCATACACATATAAATGGGTAAATTACATGGCGTTATAATAACTGATCAACATTAATAGAGTGTTGCAGCGTGACTATAGGGTGTGAACCCACCTGCACATAAGCCAAGTCTAACGTTGCATGTTTTTACTGTAAAGTCCGGATAACTGCAATCAAATTTTTTTCAAGCTTCACCAGTTGAAGGATAAGCCATTGTATCAGCCCCAACATATCTGGTACTATGTCATATCAGGTGATGAGTTGTGCACATAGAAATAAACAATCGTTGAAACCATGGAATGAGAAGAAAGTAAAAGAGACGTTTGTAAGGAATATTTTTCTGATTTTTAGTTTTTCTCCCTTTGCTTTGAACGTATTAGCACTGCAAAATCTGCATTTCATCTCCATTGCATCTTTTTTATTATATAACATGTAACCGTTAGTACAACAATTTATCTTTTCAGATAGTAATCCTAACTTCAACACTAAGTTTTTTCTTTTGTACAAATCTTCTAGAACTAAATTATCTGTAGAGTTTGCCTCCTTCAATAATGTTGCTACCCGATTTAAGTTTTCCCTAAGTAGGTTGAAATCAAATTTGATACTCAATATTCTCATGGCAACCAACAACTTTGTATGTGAAGTGCATCATTCCCACAAGGTTCTTGTACAACATTTAATAATTCAAATAATTGTTGCACATCACTATTTAGTTCTTGATCATCACCTCATACACTTTCAACAAAATGAGCCATATTGGCATTAATAATCATTTCCTCATCCATCACAGAGTCATCAACAGTTGGAGGGGCATAAATTGATGAGACTCCAACATGACTGTACTGAACATCTAGTTCAAACTTATTATGTGAAGTCCTATACCAATAATTAGGTTTAAATCCCTACCGATATATATCCAACTTCACTTTGTCAGGTGTCAGGTAAGCTTGATTCTTGTGCTTCGCAAATAGACATCGAAACCTGCCTTATTAAAGTAAACAGGTAGTTGTGATACCACATGCATGAATTCCTTAACACCAACCAAATACTTGTCAGTAAGTCCTTTGCTTCCTAAATATGATATGTAATACATCCATGACCTCACATTCTGAATATGCATCAGCAGTAAAATATTAAAAATGTTGAATTGCCCATACCATGTGACATGAAAATGAGATGACACAAAACATACATCTCTCCTAATAGCTTTTTAAAAAACTTAATTATTTAATAATTATGACATGTGCACATGCTTATCGCCCAAAAAATATCAAGGAATACTCATCGCATCAATGTTAATGCCTAAAACTAATAGGATGTCGTTGATTTATATGACATCAACTAATAATATAAGCCAAATCAAGTTAATGCCTATTCAAACTAAATATCAACTTGTTGATGTCTTCATTGAAGCTCTTACAACTTTCATCCTTTCTTCTTTTTTTGTTTAAGATGGTTGTTAAACATATTCACGAGTCCATCGTGACGAGGAGTATTACAATATTATCTCTTCTTAGCATGTAATATTACATTTTTATCCTCCACTCCTCTATTTATATGGGAGGTTTTACCTTGCCAATATTTCTCATTTAATGATGACACTTCTTATATTACCGTTACTTTCTTGTTTCTATCATTTCTTGCATTATTTTACATTCATTAAACTAATCATCACACAAATAAATCAACTTCAAAATAATAAACTTATTATAATTTTTATATTATATATTATAACAAACATATTGATCCCAAGCTTGAATGATCATTGGAACTATATAAGGATCTTCATTCCTCTCTTAAACAAATGACATCAAAGTTAACCCATACATAGTTGCATATCACATGATCATAAGTTGAATAATATATATATATATATATATATATATGATATATATATATATATATGTATATATATATATATATATGTATCTATATATATATATATATATATGTATATATATATGAAATCGATGTGCGCGAGCCTTGGCTTATTGGTTGCGGCATTTGGCGTAAGTACCTCGGATCAGGGGTTCGAATCCCACCCCTTACGGGGGGATTTGAATAGTACACGGACTAGAAGGGGGGTCCGCTCTTCGGTTATTTCAACCTATAGGGGTTGATCGGCAGCATCTGACTGTTGATAGATCTTTTTAATATATATATGAAATCTATATTTAGCAGAGACTCAAATATCGATTTCTCATGCCCTCAGGGCCTATGATAACCCCAATCCCGGTCACGTGCCTATAATTCGACCCCCCACACAATACGGCGGGGATCAAACCCTCACCAGAGGGGACTTACAGTGACTCCGCCGCTAACTGGACAAGAAATATGGCACTGAATAATATATATGACATCCATCAAAGCCAATTACGGCAGGCAGTTATAATTATATCATCTATAAAGCTTGTAATACTCAAATAAATAATTTAATACTTAGAGAGAATTAAACAAAAGAGGCATTAATGGAAACATATGTCTTGACTGCATCTTATTGACTTGAGCATAGGCATCAGGAACATGATCTCAACTTGGTTTTTCTTGTTTGATTGGATAATTTAATCACTTTGAACAGCATTAATAACTATTTCATCCTCAGCATTAATAACACTTGCAGTTAACCTAACATAGACACAAGAAAAAAAAGAGCGCACTGCAAGAACTTAGATTTGAGATTAGATAGGCCATGCAAATTTGCACATATCCCTAATTTAATCATCGCACTAAGGATAACAAAAAACTAACTAAACTAAAAAAAACCACATCACAAATGTAAACCCAATGAATTGAATGTCGTTACATCTTGGATTAATTAATTTGCTCTATTCAAAATCACATGAAAAAAAAAGGAAATAATACATTGCGTTTGGAGAGAAGTGGAGATTTTCAGAGTAATGATTTTGTTGAAGGAGAAAAGCCACAAACTGCCGACCACCTTGCTAGAGGAGAATTGACGCCAAATCACCCGAACTCGCCGAAACAGATGGAAGGGAAGAAATGAGCTTCGGTCGTGAGAGGGCATTAGTGTCCGCCATTGCGTCAACCAATTCTGACGCTAATAATTTATTCACAATCACATATTTTCGGTTGTGCTTTTTTTAGTTCATAAATCCTTAATTTACTATATTATAAGATGATCATAAAAGAGCATGCTAAACTAAGAAGTTAAGTAGATGAACTTCTAAGAAAATGTTTTGTTTAGAAAAGTTTAGGTCTTTGTGTAACACCTTCCATTTTGACACTAAGAAATATGATACTTGAAGAATGTGTATGGATAGCAGAGTAATGAACAAGTTCACAGTAAAATATCCATTTCTTATTCCTAGAACGGGTGAGATGTTAGATCTTATCACTCGGTCATGTTCATTCTCCAAAATGGATTTGAAGGGTGGATTCCAACAAATTAAGATAAGACTTAGAGATAAATGAAATCTCAGGTGGATTATATGAATGGTTGATCATATATCTCCCGGGAGTTAATGAAAAATTATGCTACAGACGACTTTGAGAAGGTACATTTGACTGATGGAAAAGCTCTGAATGTGTTGGAAATGGGAGACATTGATATTGCACTCCGTAACAAGAGCAAATAGACTTTGCAAAAGGTCAGACACGTTGTTAAGTTAAAGAAAAACCTCATCTCGTGGGGCAGCTTAATGAAGGTGGTCATTCGGTAATGTTCTTAGATAGCACTTGGAAGGTTACCAAAAGAGCATTAGTACTGGCTCGGGGTAAGAAAACTGACACACTATATTTGACTACTGGTTAACACAGTTGCTCCTACAGTTGTAGAGAGCACGAGAGATCTGCGACATTGCAGGCTTGAACACATGAGTCAGAGGTGCATTACAGGGAAGCAGAAGAAGGTCAATTTCTTGAAAAGTGACAGAGAGCCAAAGACAGGAAAACTGGACCTTGTACAGACAAATGGTGAAGAACCACATAGCTGTGAAGAAATCTTGCAAGATGAGAATTCGAGCAAGTGGGAGCTGACCAAAAAGGAGGAAACGAATTCCCTGCCAGATCATCAGACTTGGGAGCTAGCAGAACTTCCATCAAGGAAGAAGCATTGCACAACAAGAGGGTGTACCCGGTGAAGACCGTGCTTGGTGGCAGTAAGAGGTACAAGACTGGATTTGTTGTAAAGAGCTTTCAGCAGGGGGAGGATAGTGCTCATGCAGTGAGAGTTGTAAGCAGATACAGAAGTAACCTAGGAAAGAGCTTGGTGGTACAAGGCTACGTTAACGGTGATATGTTAACTGAGGGTGTTAATCGTGAGAAGCTGAAGTTATGCTCGACTTCAGCTGGTCTTATGGCATGAAGACAGGGGCTTTGAGTTGCAGATATGGAGGATATCATGTTTGAGGAAAAGGTCGGTACAGCTAGTTGATGATGCAACCAGTAGGTGATGCGGCCAGTAGGTGATGCGGCCAGTAGGTGATGCGGTCAGTGTCACAGTCTCAAATTGGAAGAATTGTTGGGTAATGTGAAGACCCGGTCCACATTAATTTAATTAGATTTCTAATTAAGAATCTCACTTACCGCTCACCAACTTTCCCACCTACCGCTCACCTATCACATCTCACCTACCACTCACCTACCTCCCACTCATTGCTCTCCTGGTTTCTATAAATAGCTTCTTTTGGCATAAAGATCAAGCTAAGTAGGCTCAAGCTAAGTCCTCCAAGAGAGAAAGAGAAGAAGAGAGAAAGAGAGGAAGGGATAGAAGAAAATAGAGATTTTCTTGTAAACGGCGAGCTGCTCGACGGTGTAATTGGTCAAAAAAATAAAATCTTCTGCAGCTCCTTGGACGTAGGCAAATTTTCCGAATACGGTAAATCTGTGTGTCGCTCGGGTATTTGTTTTTCTGCATGCAATTCTTTTTATTCCATTCTTCACTTTATTATCATCGTTTTTCACAACAAAGAATATTTCTTCGAGCTGACAGAACAAGAAGCAACACTTCTGAGAATCCAAGCTATGGAAGGAATAGGTGGCTCGGCTTAAGATGTAAAGGAAGACAAATCTAGAGGCTAGGACAAGGGAAGGATCGAATATTACATGTGGAATCCGCATGTGCGGATTGGTGGTATTGGGGTGGTATTCAACCACAATACCACCCCAATACCATCAAATCCGCACTTATCTTGTCCGCACGAAATAGTTTCTTCCAAGAAAAGAGTAAAGGGAAAGGCCTTTTAGCCAATCATGAGCGAAAATAAACTCTTCATAGAATCTAAATTAAAATAATTAGGAAAAAATAAAACCAATTACAAAGTAAAAATGACATTACGACAGCTGGTAATCACTAAAATGAAGACAAAATTGCATAAAAAATGCAAATGACAGACTGAAAAAAACTAGTATCTTGAAGTATACTCATGGTCAGCCATCATTGTTATGCTATTTAAATCTATGATCTCCATGTTTTAATGGAGGCAAATATCATAGTTCGAAGCCCGCATTCGTAACTATGACAACTCACGATAAATAAAAGAATGTTATATTTTTAATCGTATAAATTTTCATTTATTACGATACTGGTGAGATAAAAAGCATCATGAACGCATGCCATTAAAACAAGAAATCTTAGTAATGGCATCAAGTGTTCCCGTCCCTAGCATGCATCTCCTCGGAACACTTAGTACTAGCATGATGAACATTTACAACAAAATAATCTGCTGATAAGTTGATTAAAAATAATCTGCTGATAAGTTAGGTGCAGTAGCTATTACAAATTTTTTTTTTTTTGAAAATTCAGACCACAGGCAGAAAGCTCCCGTCGCACCTAGGTAGGTGCGATGTGAAAACGCTGTTTTTAGCTTTTTGAAAACGCATAAGCTGTCAAAACGCAGTTTACCCAAATTGGTCAAGTGCGTTTTTAAAACGCTACCGCACCAAATAAGCTGCCCCAAATGGACCCTTAGATGCAGTGCCTCAATCAATGCAAGTTAAAAAATGAATATTATATTAAATAGTATTATACTAATATTTAATATGTTTGATACAATGAATTTAAAAAATTAAAAGGTAAATTAAGTGTGAAAAATTAAAAGATAATTTAAACATGATTCCTTTATTGTGTTATTTAAGTTGTTATTCTATTTTAAATTATATCGGATTTAATGTTAATTGATAGAGGTGGTTAGAACAAAAACAAATAATTATTAAAGAGATTTGGTGACGCAGGATGTTGAATTACCGAGTTCCACATTTATGCATGATGCAGACCCGGCGATCGATAGAGTTATGAGCCTCAAGAAATCCTTTGATTTATTTTCTATCTGCATTATGTTTCCTTCTTTTTTTCATTTTTTCCTTTTTTTTTTCTTTCCTATCTCTCTATTTTCTAATAGCATTATTTTCTATTAGGAGACGTTAATATAGGTTTTGTTCAAGTTGTTCAGATTGTTAGCTTGATTTTATATATTTTGGGAGATTTTTCTCCGATTTGTGCTCTCCGTATTGATGTAACTTCTTCATGTTGCAAGTAGTGCGTTTGTAGCTTGCTCATGGTGAGCCCTCCTCATCGTCAACAACTTGTCGTTTTGCTGCTCGTCCATTGTTTTCAGTTGGACCGTTGCTGAAACCACTACCACATGTTTACAGCAGAAACATCTGTTTTCACTTTTTTGATTCACTGTCCAGTCGTCGTTCACATTGAATTTCAGCCGCCATCCATCCATGCTCCCACTCCCGCTAACCACCCTTCAACTTCTCTAATGCCTTTTTGTGTTCTATCACACCTCTAAGAGCCCTAAAACGATATCATCTGGTATCAGAGCCAACAAAAATTTTGGTTGGAAGAATGGCACGCAATGCCCCCTAGAGGCTCAACAAGGTGCTCAAAAAATTACCATGGAAGAAATGTAGTGGAATCCTCCAATTGTAATGAAGACTCGCTAATTTTGAAGGAATACAACATCGAGAACCAACAACAACAATGGTGATCGCCCAAATGAAGAAGATGAAAAAACCCTTTGCACGGATAAGTTTCAAGTGACGAAGAGTAGATGGCACGTCAATTTGGCATTAAGTTTAAGAAGAAAGGTTAAATTTAACATATTTTGACAGTCGCATGGGAACTAAACAAGCTCATCGAATGGCTCCAGCAGTGGAATGGGCCTTTGAATACAAAAATGTTCCACATGGCATAAGAGTAAAGCTAGCCACCATAAAATTAAAGAATAGTATATTGCTATGGTAAGAAAATTTAAAGTGGCCACGTGACAAAAAAAAAAAATCATTATGATGCAAGATGAAAACGAGATGCAACACAAGTATCTGCTGGTACATTACAGATATAATATATTCTCGAGACTTCATCACCTACACCAAAAAGATTCCTAAATAGAGGAGTACATCGCTTGCTACTCCCTATATATATATTGAAGGATGCATGGCCCTATATGTTGGGGGATTGACATTGTCTATGGGCAATGTGGCACAGTTACAACCCTATTGGACACATTACAAGGTGTCTAGGCTTAACCCTGAAAGAGGAGAGACAAAACTACAACATCAACCCACACCACCTTCTAAACAGGATTCAACCTTCAAATCAAGTAGCAAGAACACGCCGACCAAAGTGCAGAGCCCAACCCTTGAGAAGGGATGTCGGCATAGGAGTATAAATGATTAGCCATACCATCACACCCAAAACATTTCATACCATGAAGTGTTTTAAATGTCATAAAATTGAGTGCATTGCATCCAACTGTCTGAACAAAAAAGGTCATTTCTTTTATCAAGCATGATGCAGTAGAGAAGGTAGAGAGTTTAAAACCAAAAGAAGAGAATGTAGAAGAGTACTAGCAGCCCGTGGATGATGTTGAGATACTTGTGGTTCGAGTTCTCCAGACCAAGCCTATGAAAAATCAACAATGGCCTAAGCATATGATCTTCCATACCCAATGTGCTACAAAGAAGGTATGTAGTCTCATTATAAATAGAGTCGGATGTGAGAATATGATATCGACATGAATCGTGGATAAATTGAGCCTCATCGGCCAAAAATATTCCCAATCATATTCCCTAAAGTGTTTGAAGAAAGAAAATGAGATGTGCCGATAAGAAAATTTTGGTGGAATTTTTAATTAGAGACAAGTTGAAGAATCAAATTTGGCATGACATTACCCATATGGATGCGTATCATAATCTATTGGTCGACCACTGCAGTATGATGGAAGTAAACTTCTTTCTGGACACAAAAAAACCAACATATTTAATAAAGAAGAAAAGTGTATTGCACTTTTGCAATTAAATGAGTTTACAATGTGTTGGAACCATTTTTGGATGCCAAGCCAAGGAAATGATATTCCAATCTCCCAAAGTACCCCATGGCTTGTAAACGGCCAAAAAAAAAATGCCCTGAAACGCATCACACTTAGTCATGCACATTTTTGCCCTAGCGCACCCGCATTGAGTCCCCAACACGCCCTCACCTTTACTAAGTTTGGAGAACCCGCGCTCATGTCTTGGCGCGCCCGCATCTTCCTTAGAGGTCAAATGTGCCCACGCCAGCAAATAGAGAAATGGTGTGCCACAAAAACTCTAGGCGTGCCTGTAGAAACTCCGAGAGCATCCGCACCCTCCTTCGGTCTGGCACACCAACACTGGACCTGCACCATCAAACTGAGAGAATGGCATGCCCGCGGCAATTACGAGCATGCTCGGGCCCTCCTGTGGTCTGGCACACCCACGCTAGGTTCGTGCGAGGAACTTAAAAATGCGGCACCCCGCGGTGGAACCTAGGCATACTTGCGTCACGATCTTTTCGCACCCGCTTCAAGTTGCAATGTACTCTAGTTTGAGCTGGATCTCACATCTGGGTTTAAGGGGCAATTTGGACTTGGTAATCTAGAGAGCTCTACCAAGTTAGCCGCCTGTCTAAGCCAACCCTTGCATGCTGAGGGACCTTGCCAAGTTCCCTCTTCCCTTAGGGAAATGTCTTATTTGAACTTGAGGCCAAATAAATTGGTTGAAATTCATTTTAGCTTTTTCTTCTTCTTATAGCTTTGTTTTGGAAACTTTGCTTTGGAGAGAGTTTTAGTGAGTGCACTTGAAGAAGAAGAAAGAAGGCCATTGCTAAGGGAAAATTTTTCCATCAGGACTCCGCACGTACCTCTACGTGCGAAGTCCAATTATACGCCGCCACGTATGATGCCACGTGGCGCTGTGGGTCCCACTCATGAGAGAAAATTAAATTAAATGAAAATAAATTCGACCCGGCCCAAAACCTGGACCGACTGCCGTTCAAAAAAAGCTTTTCATCTCTCTCGTAACGCCTTCCGCCATTTCACCTTTCATCTTCTTTAGAATTCCGACGGCCATTTCGCTACCCATCGCCGGCGACCACACGAGACACAATTCCGGTGCTAGCGCTAGCGAAGGAGAAGACAATGGCGTCCGAGCAGTCTGTTAAGTCAAGGTATGGGGAATTTTTTGTTCTGGATAGGGTTTAGAAAACCTAAAACATGTCTGACGGTTTAGTAAACCTCAACAAGATTAAGACATATTGTTTAGGGCATTCTAAAAACTAAATTCTGAAACATGAATTACTCTAAAACATGAATAATACAACAATAATACACAAGTAACACAACAATAGGCTTGCAATAACCGACTAAAACATATATTTTTTTCGTGGTATTGTTGTATTATTCTATGTAATAATTTTCTTAGTCAATAACCGTCATCCTAAATAAAGCAATAACATTAATTAAACACTATTTTATATGTGTTTTTTTTGTATTATTGTCATGTTATTCATGTTTTAGGGTTGTGTAATTCAAGTATTATTGATGTGTTACTTTAGTTGATGTGTTACTCTTGTGTTCATGTGTTATTCTTATGTCTCTAGGTTATTGGTTTGTTTATACAGCAACAAGATACATGAAACACTGGTTTGACATTTTATTATTGTGTTATTGTTGTGTTATTACAGTGTTATTCACGTATTATTAGTGTGTAATTCATGTGTAATTCATGTATTATTAGTGTATAATTCATGTGTAATTCATGTGTTATTCATCGTCGGCTTTGGGAAGTTCTCGCATAGACGTGCTTCATGATTTCACCGGGCTGCATGTTTCCTCACGTCGTATGTTTCATCTGGCAGCAGAGCTAAGTCCCGATGCTTCGAGTTCATGCTTTCCTGTTCGTGCTTTTTTGCATCGTCTGCGATTAGGCATCTGCTTGACAGCTTCGCTGATTCTGCTCTGCTCTACTCGACTTCCTCCTTTGTCGTTCAAGCTCGCCTGCTCTGTCGGCATGCATCTCGTTTAGTGGTTGATGCTCTGGTGGCAGAGCGCTAATTGCTCTTGTAACCTGGAGTGTCTGAAACATGATTATGGCTTCAGGGCGTTCCTACGCCGTTGCCCTCTCCGGTGAAGTAAAACTGTTGAGTAAAACTGTTTAAAAAAAGACCTTAAACGCCACATTCTCGTAACTTTAAAAACAAAAATTCATTTCTAAATAGAACAGAACGTGCTACAAATTTTTTATTTAGAATATTGGGCCTATGCAATACATTCTTATGTATTTACGTTTCTAACACAAACTATATTTTTAGGAAAATTTATATAATATTTAAGATGACTTACCTGTCCTGGGAATTTTCAACGCTGATATGTATTAGAAAGGTTATTCAATAACTCAGATGGAATGGTTTGATCAATCATTATATCAGGAATCAATCCCAAGACACTGTATTCAAGCTCGCTGCAAATAAAATAATGTGATCCCTTCATGGTATTGGTAAAGGTTCCAAACTCATCATTTGCTAAAGGAAGCAAAGCAAGACCCTCTACATGTTTACCAACATCCTCGTTGCTCAGGTCAGTTAGACAATACACTAACAGAACGAATTTGAATGATTTGCTTACTGTGCTTAGTTTCAAATTTTCCTCTAGGAAACTTCGTACTATTACAGGACTAACCAAACAGATTAAAATTTGACCAAAATTTATACATTATCTCAAAAATGAAACCAGGCAGACAAACAACGGGCATCCCTAATAAAACTAGAGCCTCGCCTAGTATTTCAGTATTTTTAAAATCCAAATCGTGAAAGAACGCCTCAGCTGGCGATATCCAATTTCCACCTGCAAAATTAGAATATAATACCTTAGTTGAATAGGCAATTCTGTATATATTATCGACTAAAATACTCCATGGCTCCTATCATAAATCAGTTGGCCAAGCAGAATAGTATTGCATGGTGGGACCCAACAGCTCGCTTAAACCAACCAGCAACTCACAGTAGGCTGGAGCAACAACATATTCTAACAGTAAACTTCAAAGCATTCATTAACGTGAACATTAAGCCCTGTTCTTACCGGCAATGGAAGAGAACAGAACACTCGACCTTCCTTATAAAAATGATCCTATTAAAAAAAAATTCCCATAAAAAAAAAACATATCAAAATTGAGTTAAATACCATTGAAACCATATCAGCATTTATTCCACTGCTGATCATTAAATACCATAACTGTTTAGGCCTGTTTTTCTTCATATCAAGAACAGGTAACACTAACTGTTTTTCTTCATATTAGATACACGATTCACAACATATCATAATAATAAAGGCAAGGGCTGCGAGGAAGATATCAAAGAGGGGGTGAAGATAGGCAAACATACTTCAAAAAAATACTTCAATGAACATCATCACCACCCCTATGAGAAAATTCAGACTGAAATTCCATGAAAAGCTGAATGAACATAGCACGAAATTCTTACAAATCTACAAATCTAAAATTTTTTATAGGAATAATTGCATGCATAACACTTAATTCTTAATCAGATATGCCCAAACTAATGAAAGCAATAAAAAACAGTGATTTTCTCCGGAAATGGCAAAATTCCCATCAATGCAGAGCTAAAAGCGAATATTGTGTGAGAATCAGATAAGTTGTGGAATAGGTGCTGTTTTCTTGTGAAAATTTTTGGGTCTTGTGACAGCAGCTAAATAGTCCGCCTATGTTAATCAAACTATTGCCTGTTAAGTCAAGAACAAATGTGAACTTGTGCTGATATAAGTTTAAAATAGTAGCAGCACTGAGCTTTCTTTGAATGCTATGGGCTACTCATCATCTTATCATATGAGCACTGCAATCATAACTGGCAACATTACCAAGTGTTATATTTCAATCATAACTGGAAACATTACCGCTGATTTTAAGTAGCAGGTGCTAGCTTGAACATAGGTTATAATTCAATTCATATAAAGAAAATTGCCACTGATTTTAATTCAATTATATACTACAGTAGAAACCCACGAAAACAATTACAAACTATGGCTAAATTATGGTTTGCCTTAAAAACTCTAGTACATTAAAAGCAGATTTGGAAGCATACAAACCATGGCTAAATGTTCTATAGAACTCAAAATTCAAAAACCTGCAATTCTCCATTGTTATCCATACTCTCTTATCCATCATTGGATTTCAATCACTACACCTGTTCCACTATTTTTCTACACATCCCCTTAACCAGTGATAGCATTATATCCTAGCATTATATGGAAGTTTACCGAATAATCAAATCAATATTATTCTGTCCTAGCATTATATCCACAGGATATTTTTCTAATTAGTAACCACTTTTTGTGTCATTCATAACCAGTGATCTCAATTTGCATCATAAGTTACAGTATGACATCCAAGGCAAGAATAGAGCCATTAATAAGAACATGTTGGTTATCTTAAGCGCAACTTGTGCATCTTCGCATTAATACAATTAAACCTTAATTTAATTCATCCACGGAACAAGCAGTCCTCAAGAGGTAACACAATTTTTATTTTAAGGAACTGCTTATGGGAAAAAATGAAACTGAAAACAGGTACAAAATGCACATTATCAAAATCAACCATGAAGATCCTTATAGCAAGCACACTAGTAGTAGAAAATGAAAAGCAAAAGGAATCCAAAACAATCTATACAAACACTAAACCAGATAATATAAACAGTTAAACAAATAATATGAAGTGCACTTCACAGTTCTGAGATGTTGTTGATTTGCCCTGGAATTGAATACCAATACATCTGGAACACTAACAGAAAGCAGTTTCCAACCAAAACCCAAGTTCAACAATTCCCTTTTAGCAGCTAGACGCAAGTCTTGTGCACAAATCCCAGCATCAATTTTCCATTCTCATGTCCCAATTTAAATTGTACAAATAATAGAAATAAGAAATATATAATTAATTACTTTTTCGTCATTGTTGATTGTTTCAATAAAATGAGTTAAACTTGCAAAGAAATAAAAATAAATACCTTCACAATCAAGAAAGCTGCAAGACAGTGAACAGTAAGAAGCATGGAAGCCATTTGCTTACATATCACCAAGTTCCCCCTAGCCAAATATGCCAAACCAAAGCTTCCTCCTGAACCAAAGTGAATGAAATTGTTCACCTTTTATTAAATAAAAACCACAAAGTTGCACACATACCATACAATTATAATGTATTTACATATCTAAAACCCAAGTTTTGATAATTATAGTTACATCCTCCCGAACCATAAAGTCCAACCAGAATATACCACAAAAGTAGCAGCCAACAACCAAATTTACCTAATAAATTCACTGCTGTACTTCCACATTCACCAAATATATTTTCAATCAATATATGGCCAAATTTAGAAAAGGAGACTATATTTAAATTAGATATGAGCAGAACTGCCTTCTACTAACGCAGCTGTAATTTCTTCCCTTAACTCTGTCATTTCTCTTGCACCTTCCCCTTCTCTAGTACAGATTGTGGAAGGATCAGTCTCAGATTGCTCCACGGAATGCCCAATGTGGTACTCAAATGCTTCCGGAGGAACATACTCCTCATCGATGTCAGCCATATGAAAGTCAATGTCGGTGCGTGAGGGGTGCCGCCGAATGCAATCTTTTCATCCCTTGTAACTCTCGCATCAACGTGAGTTCCATCTATTGCTCCAATGCAATCCTACACAAATACTTTTGAGTTACTAATGTCCAGTATTCGTATTTAAAATTGAATGCTTCAAATTGCAAATATTACTTTAAAGAACGGCATGTAACGTGCATCACATTGAATCTCTATAGGAGTTTGTGCAAACGTTGGATCTGTTGGTTTTATGATTTGTTTTGATAGGCTCACAAGTGCATTTAGACCCACAGAGAAGTATCCGCTGATCATTTCAGATGAGTGTTGAAATCATTTCATCGAACCACACATTGACTCGTTTTGTGATAATATGTAGAGAGTCATTGCCAACACCTCACGTTGTGTTGTCCTCAATGACCCATGAAGACCATGAAATCCACAAAGTTCTGTTAGAAGATCTGTAAATACGTCCTGCTTCATGCGGAACATGTTGCTGAATCTGGTTGGATGTCTAGCAAGCATTTCCCCTGCCCATTTATCACCAAAATAAGAAGATGTGTAGCATGGAGAGCGATCAATGTACTTATTGTAGTACTCAACGATCAAGGAGACTGCTGCATTTCTCCGTCTCCATCTTTCTTGGTCTGAATCCATGATGACATATATTGTACTAGTGTTGATAAAAATTAAATGAAGTAAATAAATCACGAGGAAAACATGGCCAATCATTTATAAAAGATGAAAATGACGAACTTAAGAATATCAAATAAGCATATCATTAGAAAGTAGAATAACAAAGTAAAAGTGTATCACACAACAACAAATGAACTAAACCAATCTCCCACTCAACAACAAATAAGAAAAAAGATCAATCAAATTTCCCCACGAGCATAAAAATGTCGTAGATATGCCACCCGTTTTTCTTTGGCAATTGTTTTAAAGAAATCTCTATGACGCGAATCTAGAAGAAGTTCTATAGCAAAAAAGTATAGCTCACGATCCTCTGAAATTTCATGATCTTCATCAAGAAGTGCCACGACCTCCTTAATGGAATTTTCCTGAACTGTGTGAGGGGCATCTTTCGAGGTACCCACAAGATGTGATATTTGCTTTCTGAGATAAGCATCACCACCTTTCTGTCTACTATCAACACAATGACGCTCAGAAAAGTTTGTGCTATGTATTTCTGAGATTTCCGGTCGTCGAGATCGGGTGAATCACAAGAGAGGTTGACGGCCACATTGTCGTGGGTACCACAAAAACCCTGTTTGGCTTGGAGCACATGCATATTTACCTGTTGCGACGACACCCTCAAACATGCGGTCCAACTTCTCTTCCAACTCTGGTTCAATGCCGCAACTTTTGTACTTCTTCGTTTGGGGCACCACCTGAGAAAAAAATATTAAAGAGTTAAAGCAGTATTAAATAATAAAGTGAAAAAAGTTATACAAAATAAAAATTTGCTCACCGAAAGTCTTTCAGCCCACCACGCCTCCGAAGCATCAATTGTTCGTTTCGCCGGATCTCAACCCAAGCCCGTTGATCCTTGTTTCAATTCCTTCCAAAGTTTCCAATCTTTTTTTAGTTGATCCCACTTGTTCTTCATTTGCATCCTGTCATACACCCTGCCCGTACTTTCCTTGAAATTTGCGATAATATGTTGCCATCCTTCCTTATTAAAATGGGTTGTAGGCCTATTTCCCTGTTCAATCTCCTTAAGACAGAGGTCACAAAATAGTAATATTGTTTCTTTTTCCCATATTGCCGGTGTTGCACTATCTTTGGTCTTATTAGCCATTATATTGCTAAAATAAAATAAATTATTGTAACATAACAATAACACAGGTAAAAAAAATTATATAAAAGGTCTGGAATTACTAAAATGAAAGACCTAATAAAAATAAATGAGCGAAAAACATTTGCAATAGTAGCATTTTTTATGTGATGTTAAAGATATAAATATGATGCATGTAAATATAAAACTTCAGGTATAAAATATGTATAAGAATTGTATGGTATAATATGCAAATGTGCCAAAAACAACCTATCTAGTTTTAGCTGAAAACACTTACCTTTGTCACTCCCAAGTATTTTTTTAAAGTGAAGCAAGTGAATTTATTTGGACCTTGTTTCATACTTCAATTCCTTTTTTTTTTTAACATCACTTCGAAGCTTACAAGTCGGGGTCTATTTTATTATATCAGTTCTTAGCTTAGCAGTCAGGGTATATTTCTTTGGGTGATCTACTTTTCACTATTTGAAGTATCTTTACTTTTTCTTACTTATTTGTGTTTTTTTTTTATTTCTTCACAATTTATATTTACTTATTCATGGTTGGTACAACAGTTACAAAACAAATAAGCCACACTAGACTCCTTGTTACCTTTATAGCATTTTTAAAAACAGCAATTTTATGTATCAGGAGCCAAGTTGAACGTAAGGCACTTTGTCACAACAGTACTAGCAAACCAAATCAGTGAGATTAGTAGCTTAATTATCCAAAATAAAGAAACCGGATGTATTCATATAATGAAGAATCATAAAGGATCTGAATTAGGAATGAGATGAAAGTAAAAAAACTTGCAGCAAAAGGTCAATTTTAAAGAGGATATTAAAGAACTATAGAGCATCTTTTGTTCTTTTTAAAATAATCATCAAATACATGTGACAAACAATAGCAAAAAAAATAACGAAGACATACATTTAAAATCACGGAGTAAAAAACGAAACTGAAATTGCGGGTTCAGCTGGCTGAATTGTGGATTGGTCCTGCAACTGATTTGATTCGAAGTTAACAATGCTTTGCTAAATATCAGAGGGGAATGTTCAGATTTTACCTTACTGTTGGAGTAAAATGAAGAGGGCGCAATCTGGGAGGGAAGCCTGCTATACGTGCGGACGAAAGATGGTTTCGGTGGGGGCTTCTGTGCGAGTGAGACGAGTGGGCTCAGGCGGCTTTAGTTTGAAGAAGGGAGGAGTTGAGCGAGCGACTTTGCAGGTGGAGTCGAGTGAGAGGAACGAGCCTTCGAGCGGGTTGGAGAGGCTGGAGGCTTGTTGTGCGTGTGTCGTGAGGGAAGGGCTGTCGCTGAGATGGGGAGAGCGGGCGTCACCGGTCGATATTATATAGGGCCCGTTTTAGCTCGGAACGGATGACGAATGGAAGGTGAACGAAAGGCGGAAGACGTTCGAACAGAAGACGAACAAAACTAAACAAAATGGAAGAGGAACGAATGGTGGAAGACGAGAAAAACGAAACGAACATTGACGAAGAACGAACGCGAGATAAGGATGGGGTGAGGAGCAGAGCTATCGAATTCGATCGAAGGGGGCAACGGGGTAAAAAAGAACGGCGGAACGCGGGCCACAGGGACGATCCCGCGGCCCGCTTTTTGCGAAATTCACCCCTGCGGGCGCCGCGAAGCTGCTTCGCCGCGGCCCCAAACAACGAAGGTCGGGGATCCGGTGACGCGAAGCGGCTCTGCCGCGCCCCCAAACGGGCAGATATATTTTATTATATAAAAAAAACACTTATTATTATTATTATTTATTTAAAATCATCGATTTACGCGTAATTTAAGCTGATTCGAAACCTCATCAAAATATATGTCATTTCCGGCTAAAATCGACGTTCCGGACGCATCGGCGCAATACGTTTCGTCATCCGGGGCCGTTCGGACAAGTTCGCCGACAGTCGCATCAATTTAAACCAAATTTGCGTAACGTGGCAAAAATGAATTTATTTTGACCCGATCGGAGCCACTTATCGAGCAAATTAATGATATGTCTTCGCCTAAGCGAGAACCATAGTCAAACATATTGCTCGTGGCAAAAAGTCAAACGTCGCACGCAATGGGGTCCACATATGGCTTTCAAATCCCTATAGAAACTCAATAAGAGTTTCAATATGTCGGCCTTTAATCGACTCAACTAGGTGTCGAGGATTTAGAACCGTCCATATGAAACTTCAAGGAGTAAGGAAATGACTCAAATTTCTAAATACGGTGGGTCCCAGTCCAGTCCTCTAAGAGAGTCCAAAATAAGGAAATCCCAAGGCTAGATCCTAGGATCTAAGGAGAAGGAAATGAAAGACCTCAAAAATGAGGTCAACACATCTCAGATGTGAATGCTCAACTCAAAGTTGTTGATTGCTGGATTGATGACAGATAGTCTGATACTTTTCTAAGATCATTCCTACAGAAGAATCAGATAGTCTGATACTTTTCTAAGATCATTCCTACAGGATTCTTCTGTGGACCAAATTAAAAAGCTGCCCTTTCACAGATCTAAACCTGACAGGATACTGTGGCAAACTGGAATTTCAAAGAGTCTCACCCAACATATATATAACAAACTATACACTTGGAACCATGTGGAGTGGGGAGAAATAAAATAGAATAAATTCCTGACCCCATCAATGCCTTTTTTTCAGTTGGAGGATCTTCCATAAATGCATCCCAACATATGACATACTCAAACTCAAAGGTCTAAGGGGACCCTCAAAATGTTATCTATGTGGTATTGAAGAAGAATCTATACAACATGTATTTTTCAAGTGCAACTTCTCACAAGCAGTTTGGACAGAATTGATTGGTCTTCATTCTGTTAACACACTAACTCTAGATTAGCAAGATTTGTCTTCCTGTTGGGGCAGCTGGAATGCAGCCAAAATTGATGTCATTCCTTTCATTGTTGCCTGGTTTTTGTGGATGGCCAGGAACAGCTATAAATTTTATTGGATTTCTTTTACTGTTAGTAAAGTTGTGGGTCACTGCATCTCATTTTTTGTCAAAACTTATTAGATTTAAGAATTTCCCAAATATCATGTTGCATCTACCTTTGGATCAGGTAAAGAAGGCCAGGATCTTAATGTATATTGGAAACCCCCACCTTTGCTACATGTGAAAGTCAACACTGATGGTGGTTTCTCAGAATTGGGAGCAGGTTTTGGTGGCATTTTCAGAGATTATATGGGACATTGCCTTTGTTTCTTCCATGCCCCAACAGTAGTTACTGATCCTTTGGAAGCTGAGCTGATTGTTGTTTACTGGGCTATCCAATTGGCACTTTTGAATAAGTGGGAGCATCTACTAGTGGAGTGTGATGTTTTGCAATATCTGAATGAGGAGGGGGACCTCCCTTGGCACCATTCACTCTGGATCAGGAGGATTAAGGCTTTAAAATTCAATATAGATGTAACTTTTTCCTTTATTTTTAGAAAAGGCAACAGGCCTGCTAACTGGCTTGCTAGGAAGAGCCTTGCCTCTAATGAGGTTTTTGTGTCTTTTTCACCCCCACCCCCCCTAGGCTAACCTGCTAGAGGCACCTCATCTCAGAACTGTACCTGATTGATTATCAATACAATGAACCCATTTTGCTAACACACACACACACACACACACACACACAATATATATATATATATGTATATATATATATATATATATGTATATATATATATATATATATATATATATATATATATATATATATATATATATATATATATATATATATATATATATATATATATGTATATATATATATATATATATGTATATATATATATATATATATATGTATATATATATATATGCCATCCATCAAAGCCAATTTTGGTTAGCTCCTATAATTAAATCATCTATAAGGCTTCTAATATTCATACAAATGTTTTAATACTTAGAGAGAATTAAACAAAGGAGACATTAATGGAAACATATGTCATGGTTGCATCTTATTGATGTGAGCGTAGACATTGGGTGCATGTACCCAACTTAATTTTTTTTGTTTGATTGGATAAATTATTTTTTAATAACTCTTGCAGTTAACTTAAAACCGACACAAAAAGTTAACATGCACTATAGGAACTTAGATTTAGGATTAAATAGGGCATGCAAATTTTGGACATATCCCTACTTTCATCATTGACAGCCAACAATTTTCAACAAGGAGAAAATTTTGGGTGAGGCAACGTATGTTGGCATCGCAAAGGATGACATAAAACTAAAGAAAATAAAAAAAAAACTGCATCACAAATGTAAACCCCAATGAATTGAACGTCGTTACATCTATGACCAATTAATTTTCTCTATTTGAAATTAAATGAAAAGAAAACGAAGAAAAAAAATAATACATTGCATTTGGAGAGGAGTGTAGGTTGTAAGAGTTATGATTTTGTTGAAGGAGAAGAGCCACGAACCACCGACCATCTTGCTAGAGAAAAATCACAGCCAAATCGTCCGAGCTCGCCGAAACAAAAGAGGGAAGGGATTAAATGGGCTTCATTCATGAGAGGGGGTACTTTAGGGCGTTAATGCCACCTTTGCGTCAAACAATTTTGATGCTAAATTTTTTTTCAAAATCACATATTTTCTATTGTGCCTCTTTTTTAGTTCATAAATCCTTAATTTACCATATTATAGGATGATCGTAAAAGATCATGCTGAACTAAAAGGTTAAGTAGATGAACTTCTGAGAAAATGTTTTGCTTAGAAAGTTTAGGTCTTTATGTAAGACCTTCCATTTTCACACTTAAGAAATATGGTACTTGAAGAATGTGTATGGATAGTAGAATAATGAATAAGTTCACAATAAAATATCCATTTCTTATTTCTAGAATGGATGAGATGTAGTTGAGACCAAAAACTTGTGAGAAGAAGAGCGCACATACTATGAATGACACCTCAAGACCAAATAATTTTCAACCTATGTGAAGGAATGTTAAGTTTTGCTTCGAAAAAAAGATTTCATATCAATCCAAAACAAATTAATTCCTAAGGGACTTTAATAAAATGGGTAATTTCTCGACACATTTTTTCAAAAGGATAAACATCTGGTGCATCTCTCTAATTTTCCTTATATTGTGGCCTAAACAGCAATATTTCAATTAGAATTCCGAATATTGAGACTACTTGATTAGCATAAATCAAGCTTGAATAAATAAAAAAAAATAAAAATAAAAAGCTGATGAAAATAGTTTATGCATAAATTTATTATAAATCAAGCTAATTTCACACAAGTCCTTCGAGCTTCGGGCTACTTGGAGCACACACAATAAAAGGAAAGAGGTAGTATCTTCTACCTTACAAACATTATTGTAAGTCGCAGATAAAAGGCTTGTGAATTATTGAACATAAGATGCATGTTAAATATTTCCATGGAAGCTTGCTTTTTACTGGATCCATCCATGGCAACAGGGGTTGGTAGGAGGTTTAAAGCACAACGGTTGAAAGTACGACCTTGCCTCCACCATTAAAACATTAGTCATCCAAATAAGAGCTATTATATGGAGCACAGCAGCAACTAGAACTAATATCTTACCCATTAAACTCTCCAAATTCTGTTGTTCCTTTTGATGATAATAATAATAATATATAATAATAATAATATATATATCAGAGTTCCATGGCCTCCGACATAATATGCTTTGTCGCATTAAGTGATAGACGGAGATATATATATATATATATATATATATATATATATATATATATATATATATCAGAGCCCCATGGCCTCCGGCATAATATGCTTTGTCGCATTAAGTGATAGACGGAGATATGTATATATATATATATATATATATATATATATATATATATATATATATATATATATATATATATATATATATCACATTGTATTATTTTATATGCTATTTCTATTATGCAATTAAGTCAAAAAAATATTATAAGTTATCTTCTATGTGTTGATTACTTCTATAAATCTTATAGCATCTCTTAAGTTTGTCATTCATTTTTTTTAGTTTGAACTCATTTGGAATTGGTCTAGGACATTTATCATGTAAGATCATTTTATATGTTAATCATCTTATCTTTTGTTAAAAAAATTCAAATGGCAGAATCGATTAGTTTGAACTGTCATATCACATTAAAAATATCACTATTTTAAAATTTAAAAATAAAATAAATCATTTTCGTGTGTAAATAAGACTGTGTGTGTATCGTAAAAATTGAAGTATAAGTGTTAGATATGTAAATATATATAAAAATTTAGTTACGTATGTAAGGCTTCATAGCATTAATTATATATATATATATAAGTGTTAGATGATTTGCAGAAGGTAATCAATATAGAGTTATTCTTTTTTTTAATTAAAGAGCACTTATGGATCTAATTTTATTGCTAAAAATAAAAATTACAAAACCGGGAAAAGGTCCCTAAACACACACACCCTATAAAACCCAAAAAAAGAAAATAAAACAGGGTCTTTTTTCCAAAAAAGAAAAAATACAACTTAACACGACACGACTCGCCAACAAACACGAAAAAAACAAAAACTAACACTCCAAAGAAACTGAAGAATATAAGTAATCAGGTAAAAGGTTCGACGCAACAGGCTTCCTTAGGTGCGATCCAAGCTTAGCAATCCAATTAGCCACCTGGTTTCCATCCCTTTTAGTGTGATTCCAAACAATATTAAGTCCAGAAGCAATTGATTTAATTCTTTTAACCTGCAATATAATACTCCAGTGGCAACTAAGATTAGATTTACAAATATTCCAAAGATATAAGGAGTCCATTTCCATAATGATATTAAACTATCTCATTTTTTTTGTAATAAGGAGCACAAAAATGATAGCTTCAGCCTCAGCTACTAAAAGAGATAAAGCTAAAATAGGAGCAACAAACCAATATAGCACAATACCATTCCAATCTCTGCAGATTCCACCAATCCCAGCAACCGAAGACTTCCAAGAACCATCAGAATTGATCTTAATAAAAGGAGCAGACAGTTTAAACCAAACTACATTACTGTAACTCTATATTAAGATTATTAGCAATAGAAAGTATGCAATTATTGCTATTAAGTTGAAAATCATTAGCAGTTAAACATTTAAAAATATAAGAAAAAATTTGGCAAATTACCTGTTTAGAATTAACAGCAGTACCGTTAAATTTAACATTATTACGTGATATCCAAATAAACCAAACAACTATAGAAGGAATAGTATTTAAAAAAGGATGCTCCCTAATGTTCCAATCCTTAAAGATATCCATAACTGCATTATAACCTGAAAACGAATCAGATCTACCACATAAAGAAAATATATTATTCCAGATATCACAAGAAAATCTGCAATTACCAAATAAATGCAGAATAGACTCTTCACTATTTTTACATAAATAACATTTAGAAACAATTCTCAGACCTTTGAGCTTAAGAATATCATCCATTGGAATGCAATTGTGAAAAAGTCTCCAGTTAAAGAAAGAAATAGAAGGTTTAAGCCACTTATTCCAGATCCAGGAAAGATCAAGACCCGGGGGAAACAACTCCAAAGAGGCAAAAGTTTTAGTAATAGAAACCCCCATCCTTCCTTTAATTTTAGGAATACCTTTTATATAAGTAATAATAGGAAAATTAGAAATAAATAAAGCATCCTGATAATGAACCATACTACTCAGCTGGTCTATATTCCAAGAGGAATGAACCCACAGATCCTTAACCAAAATATTGATATCATGAGGCCCACCATAGAAATTAGCAAGAGGACCATTAGTGGTCCAGTTATCATACCAAAATGAGACATCACCCTGGCCAATATCCCAACAAATTAAATTTTCAACATGAGTAGAAAATTTCAACATTTCTTTCCAAACATAAGAGTCAAATTTAGAAGGAGTAATAGCCAAAGGATGATAATTGCCACAATATTTAGCATTAAGAAGAGAAGCCCAGATAGAATTATTTTGTCTGAAATTAAGCCATGGCTTCATAAAATTATACTTAATAGAATCATAAAGCTTACGAAAACCCAATCCACCATAGGTGGTGGGTTTAAAAACCTTCTCCCAACTTTTCCAGTGTAAGCTCTTCTTGCCACAACCATCCCACAAAAAACTATTAAACATAATCTCCAATTTCTTAATAACAGTAATAGGCATATTCATAATTAGTAGAGTATAACTCTTAAGAAGAGTAATACGCCCACCAAAAGAAAAAAATTTATTTTCCCAAGAGTGAAGTTTCCCTCTAATCTTATCCAACAAATCAGCAAAAAGAATAGTTCTTTTAGCTTTCTTATCAAGAATAAAACCAAGATATTTAATAGGTAAATCAGCTTTTTGACATTGAGTAAAATCAATTATCCAATGAATTTTAACATTGGAAAAAAATTTAGAGAAATATAAAAAACATTTAGAAGTATTAAAACATAAACCAGATGCATTTTGAAGATGAATAATGAGTTGCCAGATTTTCTTTATGGACCTTTTATTCAAATTAGAAAAAAGAATGAGGTCATCAGCAAAGCATAAATGAGAAATACTCAAGTCACCTTTATGAATATAATTAAGAGCATGATTATCATCATAAAGCTTATTCAAATATCTAGAAAAGTAATCAAAGGCAATAATAAAGAGATAAGGAGAAAGAGGATCTCCCTGCTTAATACCTTTGGTAGCCATAAAATGCCCATGGGAATTACCATTAATAACTAAAGAGTAATAATTGTTATTTAGAATTCTGTAAATAAGTTTACAAAAATTATCATTAAAGCCATGAGCTTTCAAAACATCCATTAAAAACTCCCACCTAATGGAATCAAAGGCTTTTTTAATATCCATTTTGAAAATAACATTACCATCTCTTTTACTTTTATCCAAATCTAACAACAGCTCTTGAACAGTAAGGGCATTGTCCCCAATATATCTTCCCTTAAGGAAAGCAGTTTGATTAAGAGTAATGACCTTTCCTAAAATAGGCTGAATCCTATTAACCATAATTTTAGAAATAATCTTAGAGACCACAGTATTAATGCTAATGGGTCTGAAAGAATCCCAAGTATTAGCAGCATGTTCTTTAGGGATTAAAATAATATTAGAACTCTTAAAATACTTACGTAAATCCTTGCCACGAAAAAAATTTTGAATAGTTTTAACAAGATCAGAATTTATAATATCCCAACACTCTTTATAAAACTCAATAGTAAAACCATCAGGCTCAGCAGCCTTGCCTTCCTCCATATTATCAAGAATAGACTTAATT
This sequence comes from Papilionanthe hookeriana x Papilionanthe teres, assembly GCA_022702705.1. Taxonomy (NCBI): domain Eukaryota; kingdom Viridiplantae; phylum Streptophyta; class Magnoliopsida; order Asparagales; family Orchidaceae; genus Papilionanthe; species Papilionanthe hookeriana x Papilionanthe teres. The sequence goes on along the minus strand of CM040421.1, from coordinate 16,716,019 downwards.
TCAACTATAGAAGGAATGTAAGTAAGATTAAGAAGATGCAAATTAACATTATGAGAAAACAGATCAGGATTAATCTGATCAAGAGAGCAGTTATCATTAGAGAATAAAGAAGTAAAGTAATTAATACCATCATTAATAATATCATTCTCATTGCACAAGGTATTACCATTTCTATCTTTGATACTAGATATCAAATTCATCTTTCTTCTATTCTTAATACAAGCATGAAAGAAGGCAGTATTTCTATCCCCTTCTAAGAAAATAGTTTTAGCAGCTTTTTGAGCATAAAAACTTTCATCCATACTTATAGCATTAGTAAGATCTTTTTAAGCTTGAATAAAAAGATTAATACTAATAAGTGTCTTTTCAAATGTAGAGTGGCTTGAATAAAAGCTTGAATATCATTCTCTTTTCAAAATGTAGAGTGGCTTGCCTATGGTGTAATTTGTATAATTGTCCTCATTTTATTTATAGCAATTTATTTCCTTTTCGTGATGTGGTTCTATTATTCCGTTCTCTGATTTTGCATGCTTGAATTTTATGGATGATGGTAAGTGATGATGCAAACAAACATTGACATTAATGTTAATAGATAATATGATCAATGAGAGTCAGTAGTTGCATATATGTAAGAGATTATGGTCAATTAGTAGTAGCTTGATAAAAATAATCCCACCATGTTGGCAGTCTAAGAGCCAGACAAATAGTACTACTGGTAATATTTAGACAATGCTTATTCAATGAAAATTTATAAATATTGTGAACTCAAAGTTGGGCCCGAACATCAATGGTAAAAATGATAATTCAATGACTTCATTAATTAGCAATAGTAGCTTGAAGTTGGTGAAATATTAAACCTTTAAAGTTCTGCAAGCTTCAAAAGTTTCTTTGAATCTTCTATTTAAGTTTAAGTATTTGTAGAAAATAGTAGAAACAATTGCCTTATTGAATGAAAACATATAAAAATTGTGGCAATCCAACAATGTGGACTAAGTAGTTACCAATAAATGGATCAGTAAAAATGGTTTGATAATGAAGTTTCTCGTTGATATTGACTTACGTTTATGAGGTCAAAATAAATTTATTAGGAATGTTTAACATATCTGAAATTATTAGTATAACATTAATCTATACATAAGATGACTTTAGAAATTCACTAAAGATGTTTGCCATATCATAAGTTATTTGTTAAAGTATTATTCAATAGTGTTAAGATGTATACAAAAAGTTATATGAATTCCATAAATAATATTTGAACCTATCTGAGGTTATTTGTAAAATATTAACTTGTATCTAAGATGCCATGAGAATTCCACTATGATATTTGAATTATCCACAACTATTAATTGGAATGTTATTTGTTAATGTTATCCTATATTAAAGAGGTCAAAATTAATCCATCAAAGAAGTTTTGAACTTATCTGAGGTTACTTGTACATTATTATTCCATATATGAAATTTCATGTGAAATCCACTAAAATATTGGACATATTTTCTATTATTTTTGAAGTATACTCAATTACGTTAACCTATATGGAAAATTTTGAAATAAACCCACCAAATATGTTTGAACTTATCATAAGGTTAATTGTATAATATTAATCTTTATATAAGATGCCATAAAATATCTACTAGAAATGTCTGACCTATTGAGATTGTTTGTCAGAGTATTAATCATTGATGTTAAACTATTTGAAAAAATTCAAATTAATTCCCCTTATGATTGATTGTATCTTGATTGGAAAAGGATAGTTATCGTATGGATTTTGAATCAAATGTAAAGTTGATATGTATTTTTACTGTTATTTCCCTTTTTGGGACATCTTCGTCTAAGGAGTAGAAGTTAGGTAGGAAATTTTTATTAACATTGAAGATCATTTAAGTTTTTTGTTTTCTTTCTTAATTTTCTTTAGAATGACCTGAATACTGCTTTGGAAGCATGGAAGAACTTTAAGTTGAAAGATTTCTTCGCTTACATATTGTCTCTTTGAGGCTTCAACTAATGTTATCACTGAATCCAAATTTGTTTGACAAAATGATAGATAATTTAGAATGAAATTGATTGGACCCAGCTTGAGACTTTACCTTTATATTGCGGTTGCACCCTAATTAAATCTTGTTACTTATAAAAATGATGATCAGAATATGACAAATAGGCTACCTATTATTACTCTGTCCAGAGTGGTATTAAGAATGATCGAATACACATAAGGATAAGCGACTCTTCATTTTGGGCACCTCTTCCTTTTATCTTTAAGATTTGCATGTCCCTTTTGAAGAGAGCAGAAATCAGAGAAAGAAGGAAGAAAATGAGGAAAAACAGAAAGCGAGGGAAAATAATGAAAAGAAGAAGTGTAACTGTATGACATTACAGGTATCATCGTAAGTCAGAGGATAACAATCAACTTCAATGCGTAAATGAAATAAGGAGAAGAATTTTTTGACATCAGAGACGATGCAGAGGTTTTGTCAGCGTGTAAGGTGATGTGTCAAAGCCATAGAAGAAGTGCATTGTGCGTCAGTGCGGGTCAGTCTGAACCCCTACTCGATGAGGCCCGACGTCGTGCTCTCCATCTAAGGTAGAGAAGGACAAAGCAGAAAGGTGGGGACATTTCCAAACTTACCTTGCTGGTTCGAGAAGCCGAAAGAATAAGTAGAGGTGCAATGGAGGAGGGAATCATGTTGACCTCACTTTTGATGAGGTCTAGTCGTTCCTTTCTTAGAAGCATGGGGTCTAGCTGTAGGACTTTCCTGATGACTATCCTAAAGGACTAGTGATGGATCCCACCCAACATAGAAATTCTAAACCACTTCTTTACTTTCTTTAGAGTTTTTCATGTAAAGCTCTAACCTCTAGCACTTAGAAGGATCGAGCCAACATAAGAAAACTCAAGGGGAATCCCCATAGGACTCTCAGACCTTAGGGTTAGTTCTCGGTGGCTCAAGAATGGTCTCACTCACACACATACCTCAAGCCATCACTATCACACTCTCCCTAAACCCTAAAATCATTCACACTTGACCCTTTTTCCCCACTCTTTTGGAAACTCATGAGGGTAGTCCTCAAGAACTTAGCCTTTGGTTAGAGTGGTTAGGACCAACACATGGAGGATCTAAAATGGGTTCCCATTGGTCATATGACACCAAAAGGGCAACATTGTGATTAACATCTCCATTGAACTTCAATTCTCTACTAAAAACCCCAATTTTGACCTCCAACCCCTAAACTTTTTAAAAATTCCTAAAATATCTCGGAAACCCTAATTTTCTCAATATTACCCAAATTGTTAATTCTCACCCAAAATTATATGAAACCACTACAAATCATTCAAATTGACCAAAATACCCCATTTTTCTCAAAATTCTCACAACACCTCCCAAATTCTCCAAAATTACAAAAATGCCCTTCATGTTCCAAAAATTCACAAAATCTCTTATTTCAGTCAAAACCCCACGTGATTTGGATAAGGATCGAGAGAGATATTAAAGTTAGAAAATGTGTGGTTCTATGGTTGGGGAGATCGGGGTGATGATAGGAGCCACTAGATCGTGCGTGTATCGAATGGATGCTCCAGATTGAGCCAAACAAGGAGATGTCATGTGAACCGCGGGTGGAAAGCCTACGTGTAAAGTGAAAATAATTGTGGGACGATGTGTAGCGTTTCAAAGATACTGAGGTTGACGTGGATGTTGACCGGTGCCTACAAGCATTAATTTTCAAAAGGTAACTTCAACTCAGTTTCACAGTAAGATCAATTTAATATTAAGCAGTCACTCGTATACGCAAGTATACGTATCATTCAAGTAATACAGGGCTCTAGTGGAGTCCTGGTTATCGATCCCACAAGGAGGTTTGGAACAATTCAAAGTGTAGTATAGTAATGAAATCCAATACTTAATTCACAATGCAAGTTCAAGAAATATTTAAGTTGCTAGTGTAAAGATTATTAAAAGCTAAGTTCGCTAGAGTTACTTTCTAAATTTCTAAACAAAATTAGCTAACACGGACTAAGTTTTGTATTAAAAGGTTCAAATATGGAAAAGCATCTTTCCCCTTACAATGATACTATGATGAGTGAATGATATAGATTGATAAAGTTTTGTATAGTGTTAAATAGGAGAATTCATATTCTTTACCCTCTTCAGAGTACCCCCTGTCCAGAGTTATGTAATGAATGTTGACAAATCATAAGCTTAGTCCCTAAATCCATGGTTAGGCTGGGAGGATACTGGCTGTCACTTCAGTGCTCCCACTTCAGTTCACCTGAAGGCTAACCCTAGCTTTAGTTACCAAACACTAGACCAAATTGGTGATTTCAGTGTGTCACCCTAAAATCCCAAATTCGACGCCCATCAAAACACATTCCCTATTTATTTGCACTCAACCCCAATGAACTATGTAACTCATTCATGGACATTGAATGAATTCTCCACATTTGTTCTAGAACACTTAGTCCTTTTGAATTGAATGTTTCACAAAAGTTTTAATAATGCAATTGGCCAGATCTAAAAGTAAATGATATACAAGTGAAAAATCATCACAGTTTCTTAACATTTAAATGACACATCAAATCTACATCACGGCTTCACCACATCTCATTGCTAGGAGAAAGACAAAGAAAACTACTTAGAATTCATGAGAAAGAAACAACAAAACATGAATTTTATATATATAAGCAAAGTCATACAAACCACAAGAAGTAAATACAACTTATCTCAATTTCTTCCCCAAGCAAATCCCATGAAGTTCCTTTAAACACTTTTATCTCTTCACAACAACACTCAATTCTCTCTTTAGAATAGTAAGGAAGAAGCAAACTCTCACTTTCCTCCTCTCCTACACTCTTTGGAAAAGAATCCCTCACAAAATAAGACTTCTACACACTTTAACACACTTAGACACTAACTCTACAAAACCCTAACACACTCTTCTCTCTCCCAAAAGACACTTCTTCCTCTCCCCCCTCTTGAAAAAGGCGTCCATAACTGTCTAAAATAGTTCAGAAATGAATTCCCCAAGAGTTTCGTTGAGTAACCCTTCAAAAATTGTCCAAATGCATTGAATTTGGTCTCCAGCGACTTTGGGCACCATTGCCATCCTATTGCCGATTTAATTTGAATACTCTCTGGATTTGGGCATCGGCGGCACCCGTTCTGGCGCCGTTGTCGCCAGTAAGCTGATTTATTCATTTTGCCTCTTTTTTCTTCATATTCGTTCATTTTTTGCTTTCTTTTGCTCCAAACACCTAAATCCATCATACCTGCAGCAAAACATGAAAAACGCCTTCATTTACAGTGCAATATCACAAAAAATGGGTACAATGTATATATATGAAAACTAACCTATTTTTGGTGTATCAGATGTCGCGTTAATAAGTAGGAAATTAAGGTATTTTTTTATTTGAATAATTACATAAACTTTATAAATTCATAACTTGGTATAAAAAATGTTAAAAACAAAAAAAATACCCATGTGATAGAGGATAATATTATGGACTAAAAATAAAAAATATTAATCAGGTATTTTATTTTAAATTAATTAAATACTCCAGAGGATAATTAATTAATAAGTAATTAATGTTTATCTAAATTAAATGAACCTTTGAGGGCTTGTTCCTAATGTCATTAGGAGTTTTCTCTAATTTTTGCATGGTTAGAGGACTCTCCTAACAGTAAAAGCCCTAATTTTCTAGGAGTATTAGCATTATTTTAAATAAAATAAAAATAAATAATGAAATAAAAGCTGTATAAATATAAAATCATGTTTGGAAGGTTCACTGTGATTGGAGGACTCTAGAAAAAATAAAAAAAACAAAATTTAAAAGATAAAAAAGTAATTTTCAATTTAAAATCAATAAAATTACTAAAAATTTAAAAAATAACTCAAATAATCACCAAATTTTGCCAAATTGAGTATAAGCACCTTAGGAGGCTCTTGTAAAGATTTAAAAGCCATGAAAATTATATTTAATATAAAAATGAATTTTCTAAGTACATGTGAGTTTTTGTTTAAAATAAATATGTAAATTAAAATAAAAATAAAAAAATTGTAAAAGGTGGTTTGAAATATTCCTTAAGACTATAGGAACCTTAGAGAAATAAAATTAAAAATAAAATAAAATAATTATTTTTGAGCTATTTTTCAATTTTAAAAAATAAAAAATAATAAAAAATCACAAAAATGTGAATACATTTTAAAATATCACAAATAATTCTCTAACCACAAAAAACAACTTAAAAAATACATTTTTCTTAATTTTTGTTTAAAGACATGAAATGTGTTATTTTTGTGTTTAAATGTATTTTTCTTAATTTTTGAATGAAATAATTATAAAATTAAAATTAAAATCTCAAAAATACAAAGTAAATTTTTTTGGGTTCTCAAAATCTAGAGGGACTTAAGAAAAATACATAAATGAATTTTTGAAATAAAAATGCATTTTATAGTTAATTACCCCAAAAATTAATTAAAAATTATGAAAATTAAAATATAATTAAAAAATTCACCAAATTTATTTCTAGAAGTCCTCTAACCTAGTTGAACCTCAAATAATTTTCTTAAGGATAGAGGCTTTGTTTTAGTCAGTTAAATTAATTAACATTAAAATCTCTATTTTTGAGTTAATTTAATTATTAAAAATTAAATAAAAATTAAAAATTTTAATTTCTCCTCTTATATTTTAATTGACCCATGAGTGGGGTAACAATAAAGTTTCAATATCATTTGAGTTAAATTAAAAGAATTATGAAGTTGAAAGTCATAGGGGCAAAATGATAATTATGGAATTCGGAGCCCTAATTAAAATTCAAGTAAAACTAAAGGGTAATTGGGCAATGTTGATCATAATGAACTTTCTTAGTTGATTGAAACAAAAGGGGATAAAAGGTGGAAACCAACTCATCACTTTTTTATAAAAAGGGTAAAAATATAATTTCTTAAATTATTGTGATTTGGAAGTCAATCTAATTGGGAGATCCTAAAGTAAGGGGCTTGGGTTAGGAAGATAATAAGTCACTAATTTGAAGCCCCTAATCAAGGATTGAGCAATAAAGTATTATTTTTTATAATAATTAAATCCATTTAACCCAATAATTCTAATTATTACAATTTTATCCATAAGAACTTAAGGTCTTAGTAGTGAATTAAGTTTGATATAAAATTGCTTAATGAGGTTTAGAAAAGGAAGCATAATCAGCTATGAATAACCTTAAAACACTACGAGCTCGACCCCAATTAAAATGACACAGGCTCCTTAATAATATAATTTGCCTTTAGGGGCAGTCATCCACATAATTCCTAAACAAAACGTAAGTGAATGTCAAGTTACCCAACTCATGTGATGATTAGAACATTAGTGTTCATCGAGTACATGTTAAATATCATCACTAAATCATAATTTAAACAAGGGATGATTAATTTAATGGTGTAATAAGATCAAGTTTAACTTGAAATGATTCAGAAGGTTTTAAACGTCATTTAGGCTTATGCCTTGAACACTTTTGCAATAATTTGGATATTTTGAAGAATATTCAAATCAATTATGCTTTGATGAAGAAAATCATCGTCAAACAAAGGCATAAGGACCCACCATAATATGACTCGGGACTCGATAATTGACCCAAATCAATAAAAATACCCTAAAACTACTTATTTTATATTTACAATCCAAAGCTCAAGGATTTGAGTCTTCTATAAAGTATTCAGATTCTTGTGAGTAATTGTGTACTTTTTTTTGCTACATATGAATTATGAGACTGGTGTAAGTCTGGCTAAAACAATGACAATAATGCTAATGTGTAATAAACAAGGGATACAAAGTGGAATTTTTAGAATAGTATCTAAAAATGATGATAATGCTAATGTGGCTAGAGCATTGACATCTACATCAAGGACCTTCAATGAGGGGAGGGGACAATGATAGATGACACTATTCACCGACTCTTGGTGAGATTGTTACCCCCGATACTCTTAGTATACCAATAGTCTTAGCTTAATTAAATTAATTTACCTATAGACTATGTTACCTTATAAAATACTTTAACATCAAACTCTTTATGCATAACTACTTTTTGCTTGCTAAAATAAATTCTACACACATGAAAATTAAAAAATGAAAACTTATAAAGGTCTACGATTAGTCACTTGGATCAAGTTTAAAGACTATCCTTCGTAGGTTGTCGAGTTGGTAGCTCTTATTCAAGGTTGGGAAGTGCACGACCAAGCTCTGAGCCCCCACCTTTACCAATTTCTTACACTTAGTCCTGATCATGCATGTGTGACTACGAGTTCTAGTTTACTTGCTCGTGTTTTCTTATGACTCATTTTTGTATTTCTTCATACTACATTTCCCTCTTTCTTTTTTCGCAGCTTACATAAAATCCCTACAAATATATTATGCTTTATGATACAAACCATACATCGGTAGCGGATGCCCAGGTGCGCATTTACATTTTATGTACTACAATTTTCTTATTTACCTTGTAGTATTTTCTACCTGCATTTAATTACTTTATGTGTACAACTAAAACCAAACCAAAATCAAAGAAACAACATAATACACTTTTAAAAATATTAATACTCTTTTGAACCCCGTTGAACGAATTAAATACACTCCTTTTGGGTTTGCATGGATTTCTCGGATGAGGAAATATACGGTTGCTATTGAGAATTCTCCAGCTAAATGAGCTTAACAACTTTTTTAGACTAAGTAAACTTAAAAGAAAATAGTGATGCTAGAATGATGGAGCTACTGGATCTTAACCAGTGTCGCTCAATTTAAATTAAAATTTCCCCCAAATATTTGAACAAAAACAATGACAAAAGCCCAAAACATTGACACCTACACTATGAAACCATAAAACCTTAAACCTTGGAATTGCTACTTCAATGAGGAGCTTGAAGCAAACACCGTGGGCAACAAAACAAGGGCATAGAGAAGAACATCTTTGAGAGAATAAACAGATTCGTGTCTGCAAAATCTTTTCTTTGATTTAAACAACAAGTCATGGGACTTTAAGGTAGTCCGTCTAGCATGGTGTAAATCCTCAACTTATCTTTATGCTCATGCACAACAATGATGAGCAGTATAAGTCCTAACTCTTTTTAAACTCTGAGGCTATCATTTGGTACGATGTAAGCCCTCATATTTTCGTAGGCTATTTACATGATTGGTGTCATGCAAATGTAAGCCCTAAATAATAAAATTAAAATAATGGAATATCTAATAATATCTCTTTGAAACTGATGCCAAACAAAATGATAACTTGGGAAGTCACTGAGATTCTCTTAAGGATCTGTGACATCCCACACATTTCTTCTGTTGGATTCTACAATAATTGTTCCTATTTACTCCCATCCCATTTGAATTATTCATGTCCAACCTTGAGTTCATAAATGTTGAATTCATGAAGACAAATACCTCTAATCTATATCAAGAGTTTTCTTAAGTGACTTCGGTCTTTTTAGATGTAATTAAATATAGGTGTTTGCCCTTATAAAAAAGTTTAGAACCCAAGTAATATAAATCATATCTAATCTTTTGTATTATATAGGAGAACTTAACAGTCAACATAAAGGTTCACATATCAAAATAGATGTCATAAATTTTTTATTTTACTTAATCAAGCTGCCCTATCAAGTAATATGTCTATTTCTCGGGATAGGTGTATCGCTCGTGATGTTGTGCTCGATTGTTTAAACTATCAAATATGTGAGATCGGTTCGGCCTCGTATTTTTAAAATTAAAATGTTTCCTTTCAAAAATTATATATAAATGTACAAAATTAAATATATTTTCAAGGCAGTCAACGAGGACCCCATTCCAGCAACCAACAAATTATAATTTGGTGATCGACAAATCCTAGCTTGCGAGATAGAGGGACATGTCATCATTGAGCAGCAAGAGATACATCGTGGGGAAGTCAAAATCGAGCTTTCTACATGATCTCGTGCTTATGGAAGTAATAGAGAGCTACTATATGTGTGGGTTAACAGAACTGAACATAATAGAGAAGAAAAGGATCAAGCAGAGAAATAAGAGGGAAATGTGAGCTTTTAAAATGGTAAGTTAGGGTTTAATAATTTGTTGATTTTAATTATATTAAATGAATTTTATTTATAGAATTAATATGACTTTGTTTTTTAGATAAAATTGTAAAAATAGGTAGAAAGATTTGAGAACAATAAATGAATGGTTAAAGAAGATCAAAACGAATTATTCACATTGCAATAAAAGGAATTGAGGTAAATTCAATTATGCATAGAATTTATGTTGATTAAATATTTAGTGCTAAGATAATATTATTATAAAATTAGGTTAATTTAAGTTGGGAAGACTAGCAAGGACTTTGTTTTTGTTTTGAATTCATGTAGAAAGCTCGATTTGATTCAGAACTTACACAGAGTGTAGACGACTCAACAGATTTGAAGAATTGATTCAAACACAACATTAATTAAGAGTTACTTTACTTTCAAGTACATTACTGTCAAATTCGATAGTAAGATAAATTATAAATTCTTAATTAAATCATAAATTTTTTGTCTAATTAGGATATTCAATTATAGTGATAATTTAATTAAATAATATTTTATAATTGGTGATAGGTATTATATTGTAAAAGAGATTTCAAAACTTAAAAGCAAACAAAAATCATGTGAAAGTAAGGTGATTAATTATACTTTTAAATTCTTGTAACTTTAATTTCTCCTAAGTTTGATTCGCTATATAACTTGATTAGATAGATCTTACTGATTTTTCAATTTCATTTTGATCGTGCTGAGTGTATGTCAATGATAATTGCATGTTATTTAAATCATTGTTCAGGTTATTGAATGGTATGATAAGAATGAGATTTAATATTTTGATTGTTTGTATGTGCATGCTTGGCTATGATGAAGTGCCCCATTATAGTACTAGCGGGGGAAAGGTAATGTACCCATGCACGTAAATGGAAAAAGTTATTGATATTGATATATCTTAAGTGATAATTTTTTTGATGGTGCTCATGTGAAACCTGTTGAAGAGTTTTGTTAAAACCTGTTGAAGAGTTTTGAGACCTAGAAGGAGATGAATTCTTAACTTGTAGATATCACATGAATCCTTGGGTAGTCGAAGGCCTTGTGCGGGTTATTCAAGGTGAAGTGCAAATAAATAGGAAGATGTTATATATTGGGCGTAGAATTGATAAGTTTTTAGAGTGACAGACTAAAAATCTTATGATTTGGTTTATAGAAAAGGAAATAATCACTAGTAGGGCGGACCATAGCTACCCTTGGACATCTAGTAGTGTGAGCCTAGATTAACCCATTCTACTAACAATACATCCGAACCTGATCTATATGCTAGCCAATGTTCTTTGCACCTGGATCAAAGGGTAAAGAATATGAATGCTTCTATTTGGCACAATACCATAAATTTATATTCTCCACAAATATTATCATTATCTTAGAAAATCTTGGATTAATTGAAAGGGAGAAAGTTACTTTCTTATTGTTATTTACATCAATTATTTTATTTCTGCTTTATTATTGCATCTAATAAATTAAAGATATTTTATTTTTGATTATAAAAGAAATACTTTAAAATAAAAATATTTAAAGATCTATAACCCTCTCCTCGTGAGAACGATACTGGGGTCTTTGTTTCAAAGCCCTATATTTCTTGAAACGATACATATACTTGCGTAGAACCCCTAGTGTGTAAAATATTTTCTATAAAATTATATTTACATACACTAGCCGCTATTATTATTTATAACATATATTTTTGAAAGCATTAATTAGTACGTTGATCTTCAGAGGACTTCGGGTCAAGTTTTTGGCGCCGTTGCCGGGGAAGAAAATTTTAGTACACATATATTTATATCGGGTCACTTATTCCATAACAATCAACAACATAAATGTCAAACAAGCAAGATGAATGTGAATTCAAATATTAACATCACAAGTAATTGATTCTTATTATTAATTCAAAAAAATTTCATCCAAAAATAATTCCATTAATTGATAAAAAATAAAAAATAAAAAAGCAAAATAAATAAGAAGCACATCAAACATTTGTAGATGATTCATCATGTTCATCTTCTTCATCAAAGTACTCCAAAGTTCCATGCATTGATTCATATTATCTTAGGATGGAGGTGGGATCTCCATTTGCACTAGGGTATTTATGTAGGATTTGATCATCCTCTCATAGTGATCTACCAATAATTTCTCATATTCACGCATTTTCTTAAGCTCATTGAAGAATTCATCTTTTGTCTTTCTCCCTTCAATTTTCATCTTCTAGTTTATGATCACAAGCTCAAGAATTTTGTTCGACTCAAAATCCACTTTGAACTTTATCTTCAGCTCATTGAAGGCAGTGATCTTCCCCTCCATTTCCTTCTTATGTTCTGCATATTTATGAATCGAAAATCTCGATACTTGCTTATGCTTCTCAAATTCTTTTCCTTGTAATTCCAACTACTCCCTCAATAAATCTAACTCATCTACATGAGCAACATCCTGAGGGTAAACATCCTTTAGCTCGTCGAATTGCTTCAGTTATACTTAAAGGGAGGTTATTACAGGTGCAGAAAGATGTTAGAACGAGAAGTTGCACGAGCGAGGTTATTACAGGTGAGGGCATCGGCGTAAGAACATCCTCATGCCATTGCAAGTCAACGCCGCTACACAGGACTGCAGTGAAGCGTGACTGCACCAAGCTGACCTCAGCTGTCAAGACTAAAGTCGTTCAGTCAGTGCAACCGAGCCAGATGACCAGAAATCGCTACGCACGACGCAACAGAGTCAAGCGGCACGCCTGTAGGACGAAAAGTTGGGGAGGACGCGCAATACTGCAGACGAACACGAAGCAACATATGACACAGCTCTTCCACCAGATGAAACAGATGGGAGCTCCTCCGCCAGCTAGAGCCAAAGATGACGAAGAAAAATCCTCCGCCAGCTAGAGCTGACGACGATGAAGACACATCCACTGCCAGCCAGAGCCGAAGATGAAAAATGGATGCAATAGAAGTGAGCATAAGGAAGGCGTTAGGGTTCACCATAAGACGAAACCCTAGCAGAGAAAGGAGATGAAGACATCACACACACACACACACACACACACACACACACACACACATATATATATATATATATATATATATATATATATATATATGTATATATATATATATGTATACATATATATACATATATACATATATATATATACATATATATATATAGATATATATATATATATAGATAGATATATATATTGAAATGCCCTATGGCCTATTTTATTGAAGTAAAAGCAGTTATAGAAGCTTGAGGAGAGGGCCCATGGAGCCCTACCCCTACGATACAATGCTAACAAAAAGATCCAAAAGATCAGAAGAGAAAAAGATCACAAACAATGTTAAAAGCGAGAACGTGATACTCTCACTCTGTTTCTTGGTGATCCGTAAAGTAATCTCTTTAATGCTACTCCATTGATCTGAGTCACCAAGGTATCATCAAGAAGAAGTGTATCCCCAGGCTTCTTCTTCCATCGAGAATGATAAACCTGCCAATCTTCTTCATCATCTTCTTCTTCTGCTTCTTCCTCTTCCATTGACTGATCCTGTTGATTCATGCCTGTGGGTTCGGCTTTTGGTTGGGGATTTCTTCTTTTTCTGCTGAAAGTTTGGATGTATCCGTTAAAGCGGACGACTAAAGTAGCCCCTAGACGGCTTGCACCACAGGAGGAAGTGCCACACTTCCAGCTTATTCAATAACTACTATAGTCATCGAAGTGACAATTTGTATAACCGATTGAGGAGTCTCCCCAACAGCCATGTCAGCTGAGTTTAAATTGTTATCAGCATCAGATGCTACCCTATTCTCCTGAGCTCATTGAAGAATTCATCTTTTGTCTTTCTCCCTTCAATTTTCATCTTCTAGTTTATGATCTCAAGCTCAAGAATTTTGTTCGACTCAAAATCCACTTTGAACTTTATCTTCAGCTCATTGAAGGCAGTGATCTTCCCCTCTATTTCCTTCTTATGTTCTGCATATTTATGAATCGAAAATCTCGATACTTGCTTATGCTTCTCAAATTCTTTTCCTTGTAATTCCAACTACTCCCTCAATAAATCTAACTCATCTACATGAGCAACATCCTGAGGGTAAACATCCTTTAGCTCGTCGAATTGCTTCAGTTATACTTAAAGGGAGGTTATTACAGGTGCGAAAAGATGTTAGAACGAGAAGTTGCACGAGCGAGGTTATTACAGGTGAGGGCATCGGCGTAAGAACATCCTCATGCCATTGCAAGTCAACGCCGCTACACAGGACTGTAGTGAAGCGTGACTGCACCAAGCTGACCTCAGCTGTCAAGACTAAAGTCGTTCAGTCAGTGCAACTGAGCCAGATGACCAGAAATCGCTACGCACAATGCAACAGAGTCAAGCGGCACTCCTGTAGGAAGAAAAGTTGGGGAGGACGCGCAATACTGCAGACGAACACGAAGCAACATATGACACAGCTCTTCCACTAGATGAAACAGATGCGAGCTCCTCCGCCTGCTAGAGCCAAAGATGACGAAGACAAATCCTCCGCAGCTAGAGCTGACGACGATGAAGACACATCCACTGTCAGCCAGAGCCGAAGATGAAAAATGGATGCAATAGAAGTGAGCATAAGGAAGGCGTTAGGGTTCACCATAAGACGAAACCCTAGCAGAGAAAGGAGATGAAGACATCACACACACACATATATATATGTATATATATGTATATATGTATATATATGTATATATGTATATATATATATATATATATATATATATATATAAATATATATATTGAAAAGCCCTATGGCCTATTTTATTGAAGTAAAAGCAGTTATAGAAGCTTGAGGAGAGGGCCCATGGAGCCCTACCCCTACGATACAATGCTAACAAAAAGATCCAAAAGATCAGAAGAGAAAAAGATCACAAACAATGTTAAAAGCGAGAACGTGATACTCTCACTTTGTTTCTTGGTGATCCGTAAAGTAATCTCTTTAATGCTACTCCATTGCTCTGAGTCACCAAGGTATCATCAAGAAGAAGTGTATCCCCAGGCTTCTTCTTCCATCGAGAATGATAAACCTGCCAATCTTCTCCATCATCTTCTTCTTCTGCTTCTTCCTCTTCCATTGACTGATCCTGTTGATTCATGCCGATGGGTTTGGCTTTTGGTTGGGGATTTCTTCTTTTTCTGCTGAAAGTTTGGATGTATCCGTTAAAGCGGACGGCTAAAGTAGCCCCTCGTACCGGCTTGCACCACAGGAGGAAGTGCCACACTTCTAGCTTATTCAGTAACTACTATAGTCATCGAAGTGACAATTTGTATAACCGATTGAGGAGTCTCCCCAACAGCCATGTCAGCTGAGTTTAAACTGTTATCAGCATCAGATGCTACCCTATTCTCCTGAGCTAGGGTAGCGTCGACTCTATGTTGGGAAGTCCCAACAGCAGTAGAAGGCTCAAAAGCCCTTTTTCCTTGCGGGAGAATGCAATCTATAACAAGTGTCCCTAATGTGCCCGAACATTTTAGAATACTGGCAAAAGAGAGGTCTATTCTCCACCACAGCCTCCTGCCAAATCTCATCCGCACCATCAGTGATCCAAAAACGATCTACATCTAGAAGAGTGAAATCCCTCTCCACCTGACCCTGGCACCACCTGGAGAGACCCTATCAAAAGTAGGCGAATCAACTCTGAGAAGAGTACCGAGAGCTTGGCTTATGTTGTACAAAGCACGTGGATTGTACAAATGAAAGGGGAGTCCCAGAAGTTTGAACCAAATAGGAACGATAAGAGGTTTCTTAGATGGGTCAAAATCGGAGTCCATTCGATAAGCCTTCATACGGTGTCAGCTAATCAATATATATATATATATATATATATATATATATATATATATATATATATATATATATATTAAAAATATTGGCTAGAGACTATGATACGAGCCCCCAACCAACCGATGTGCCTAACCACTCGATCCTGTACTACATGACAGATGCACTCAGTGGGATCGAACCCGTGACCCCAGGAGACTCACGACTAACACCGAAGCTGTCAATATATATATATATATATATATATATATGATACACCAACAATAAATTTTCATTATCGAGCATGATTTTTTAGGCATGACACAAATCTCGGTGCAATCTTTTGAACAAGAAATATTCAAAACTTGATAAAAAGTTATCTAAAGCTCTTGTTTCGGCAAACTTATAATCAAACTAACCAACGCGATGAGACAAACATAATGATATAAAAACTAGTCAAATTCGAATCAAATCATGCCCAAATCAGGTCATTAAACCACGCTCGAAAGATTTCTGGACAAATTTGGATGGTCAAACAGATGCCGACTCTAGCAAGCATATACTCGAATCGAGCGTCTCAACAAGATAAATCGCACGAGCCAAAGATCACTCAATTCTGACATCGTTAATGCACTCAAATGTTCATTAAACACCGTAACATCGAAGGAAACTCTCTGGACCGTTCGAGCAAAATGATACATATTCCTACATTAATCGCACCTAGAACACTATAAATAGTCCCCCACCCCTCACATGAGGGGGAAGAAGTCTAGAGTGAGGGTTTTAAGAGAAGCTGCAGCTTAGCACTACCGCCTACCGTCATCGATCATCGCCGACTTTCGCCGACCTCCATCGACCACCGCCTACCGTCGTCGAGCATTGCTGACTTCCGTCGACCACCGTCTACCATCTTCGATCACCTCCTAACGTCGTCGACCACCGCTTACCGTCGTGAAACACCACCTACCTTCATCGACCACTGCCGACAGCAGTCAACCGCCGCCGACCGCCATCAACTATTGTCAACCATCATCGACCACCACCGACCGTCGTCGACCACCACCAACCAAATGCCATCAGTCGACTATGTAATCTCAAACATATAGTTACACTTTCCCGTTTGCAGGATAAGAGATTTCTATAAACATCAATCAATAGTGGATTTTCGCAACTGGGTCTGACCCCGTAGTATTTCCCTTTACGGGTTTTCCACGTAAAAACTTCTAGAGTCATCACTTGTTTGTCTTTCATTTGTGTGTGTGCTAAATTTTCGTACAACGCTAAGAAGATACTTCATTACTCTACTACCACGAATTTTCTAGCACACATCAAAATATATATATATATATATATATATATATATATATATATATATATATATATATATATATATATATATATATGAAGACAATATATTTTAAATTTCTAAAATAGATGTATCATTCACTTATCAATAATTTATATGAAATGAAAACAAAATGGGAAAGTCGCTTAAAATAGAGTTAAATATAAGTTTTAGAGGACCTCTTCAAACTCACGTAGAGTAAACAATTCAAATTTTGACCAAGTATTCATTTTAAGTTGTGGGCCAAAGATACCGATGATGAAAATGAATGTGATGATACAATAATATATAATGTATATATCATTTATTATAATTAATATTTAATAACAAATCTTTTGTCCTCGTAACATCGAAGAATCTGCAACATTACGTAAAATGGGAAAGTCGCTTAAATTACCAAATTCTTATGTATTTACAAATTGTATATTTTATTTATTATATTTATACAGCTAGATCTCTCGTATTATATTAAAAATATCATTATTTTAACTTTTAAAAATAAAAAAAATCATTATCGTAAAAATAAAAGTGTTAGATATATAAATATATATAAGAATTTAGTTACATATGTAAGGCTTCGTAGTATTAATTATATATATATATATATAAGTGTTAGATGATTTGCGGAAGGTGATCAATATAGAGTTATTCTTTTCAGGGGAAACTTAAGCCGGTTTTGAACTAATCTGTCATTCTTTGGCATTGTAGTGATCTTAGGACACAACAAATATTTTTGTCTATTGGTATAAGAATATTTTATTAATATGAATTTACATATGAATATTAAATCGATTTTGTGTTATACAATTTTTCAGGTTAATCAAAATTTTTATGTGACTAGGAATTATTATGAATTTTTTTGGCACCTCATTAATTAGAGATCACAACATATCTGCAATGCTTGGAAGGCTTAACATCACGCCCAGTCTAGTTCAAAACTCGAGAGCACGAGCACTACAACTCCTTGATGAAGCACCCCTGCACCCATTAGGGCAAATTTATCAATTTTGCTGATTGGAGTGCGTTGGATTTGAAATTCTTTTGTGCAAAGAAGTGAGGAGTGTCATGGAGTGTTTCAAATGTAGAATGGCTTGAGTATAGTGTAATTTATATAGTTGTCCTCATTTTATCTATAAAATTATTTTTTCTTTTTTGTGTTGTGGTTCAATTGTACTTTCTCTGATTTTACACTTTAAATCTTGTGTATACTGTGATTTTCTTAAGAAGTGAGGAGTGTCATGGAAGGTTTCAAATGTAGAATTTTAGTAATTTACATGACACAATAAAGATTATGTTGAAATTATAACTGCCTTGAAATAATCTGATAAATGCAATTGTATAAGGTATTTCTGAAACGACGTAATGTCCCCGACGGTTGTCCGAGCTGGTATAGTCTTTTTTACACTGCATAAACCTTCCACAAAATTCCGCACTGTATGAAACTTTCACAAAATTCTGGATGGCATGAAACTTCCACAAAAATTCTGCATTGCATGAAACTTCCATAAAACTTTGTACTGCATAAGACTTCTACAAGACTTTACACTTCATAAATTTTCATAAACCTCTGCACCCACATTTTCACAGACCTCACACTTCATAAATTTTCATAAATTTCTGCACAGATATTTCAACAAAATTCTGTAGTGCATAAATTTTTACAGACATTCTCCACACTATGTTAATTTTCACAAAGTTCCACACTTCATTGAATTTACACCGCAAATCTCTACACTCATAAACTCCACAAATTTCACATAAACTTCCAAAAAATTCAATATTGATACCACAAATCTTTGCACTCGCAAGTTCTACTTATTTTATCGCCTCCACAAATTTCACATCGATCTCTACAAAATTCTACATCAAACACTGTGCACTCACAAGTTCCATAAATTCCACACTTCACAAACGTCAGTAAATCTCTGGATTCACAAATCTCAACAAATCTTCACAATCTCCGTATTCACAAAATCTCAGCAAGTATCTTCATTCACAAATCTCAGCAAATCTCAGCATTCATAAATCTCAGCAAATCTTTATAATCTCGGCATTCACAAAATCTCAGCAAGTCTTCACAATTTTGCAACTTCACTAGTCCCCAAATCTCCGCAAATCTAAACAATTCCGTAGCACCTCCGCACTCTCATAAACTTTCGTGAATTTCACAAAACCTCTGCAAAACTCTACAATCATCAC
This sequence comes from Papilionanthe hookeriana x Papilionanthe teres, assembly GCA_022702705.1. Lineage (NCBI taxonomy): Eukaryota > Viridiplantae > Streptophyta > Magnoliopsida > Asparagales > Orchidaceae > Papilionanthe > Papilionanthe hookeriana x Papilionanthe teres. The sequence goes on along the minus strand of CM040421.1, from coordinate 16,696,622 downwards.
AATTTCATAAATTCCTATATTCTTCAAACTCATACATTCAACCATTAGGATAGGCACCGTCCTACTCCTTTGTCAGCACTCAACAATTAGGATAAGCACAGTCCTACTCCTTTCTCAGCACTCAACAATCGGGATAGGTATAATCCTAATCCTTCTCAGCACTCAGCAATCGGGAAACTATAATCCTAATCTTTCTCAGCACTCAACAATCGAGATAGGCGTAGTCCTAACCCTTCTCCACACTCAGCATTCAACATAAGTATAATTCTAGTCCTTCTCAGCACTTAGAAATCGGGATAGGTATAATCGTAATCCTTCTCAGCATTAAACAATCAGGATAGATATAACCCTAACCCTTTTCAACACTCACTACCGCTTGGGTTGAATACAAGTCCTAGCATTCTCCTTCCTAAGGTGTCAATATTATTGCCACTAGGTCTCAAGTTAGATGTGAGTCCCCGTGCTTTCCTGCTTGACCTAGTATCCTAATCAAATCAAATCGACAAACAATTGAATCCTCAATAAGAAATTCTCAACAAATTTCACCCTTAGAATCTCAAGAATTAAAACAAAAATAAACACTCAAAATAAAGACAAAAAAATGAACGCACAAAATTGAACACAAAAATCAAAACAAAAGCAAAAATTTGCAAGACTTGGGCTTATGGATGGCAGACATCTACTTATCAGGTTGTCAAATGAAGAGGATTATGCAAGACTTTTTGCAAAGCAAACCCTCTTGATTGCTGGAACACACCCCTGATTTTGATCCTAACAAGGAGCCCCCCATCATACCCATCTGGTTTAAATTTCCAGATTTACCTATCCAATTATATCACACCAATGCCATTTTCAATATCACCAGGGCTTTGGGCACACCTCTTAAGGTGGACCCTCCCACCCATGACATGGCAAGACCAACAGCTACTAGAGTGTTGGTGGAGAGGGACATTACCCTCCCTGACCTTGAAAGGGTATGGATTTAGACTGGTAGAAAAGAAGGATTTTGGCAAGATGTGGTGATGGAACAAAGACCTCTATTTTGTAACCATTGTAGGAAGTTTGGACATGCGAGAGACACTTGCTATGGGCTTAGACCTCCTCCAAAAAAAAAACTGCTAAACCTTTGAAGTTTGTTCCACCTGTCAGCTTAGGGTTTAGGGTTTAGGAAAAATCTCCCTGATAAGTTGAGCCTAGTGGAGAATTGTCTATGTCTAATCCAGCTATAGATGGAACTATTTTGGTAGAGATCCAACATCCCAACATTATGGAAGTACAACAAGCTCCAACTGAAGTTGTGACATTGGGAGACCTGTCCCTAAAACATACTGTTGCATTTGTTAATGAAGATTCAGGTATTCTATCCCCTTTTGCTGTAAGGAGCCCTGCTGCTCCTTCTCGTAGTGCTAGGAGCTATGTAAGAAGCACTGGAATCTAAATGGCAAGTACATAAAGCAAAGAAGAAAAAGAAACATGCTAGTGAGCTAAAAAATTTAACATATCTACCCAAATCTCTGGCAGATAAAATTCCCCTTCAACTTAGTCATGGGCCTTCCCCCAGTACTAATAGAGGTAGGACCAGATCCAAATCCCACCCCTCACATCATCCACCTTCACATGATTAATCTGTTTTGTTGGAATATAAGGGGTATTTCCTGTCCTCTTGCTAAAAAAAGACTGATTCATCTTTACAAAAAATATAAGTTATGGTGTTTTGCCATTCATAAAAAACCCCAACAAATTATTAAATAGATTCTCTGGCTGCTCTTTATTTGCTAACATTTCAAATAAGATTTGGGTAATCTGCGGGAAGGAGATCCATTTGTCTGTATTAATTGATCACCCCCAATTTTTTCATCTTGCTGTGAGAATGAATGGTCATGAAATCTTTGCCACTTTTGCGAATGCTGGCTGCAAAAAATCTACTAGAATGGAGCTCTGGCAAGAATTACATGTGATCGCCCAATGTGTCCAATCTCGTTGGATTGTTGGTGGAGATTTTAACTGTATTGGCTCTATAGAAGAAAAAATGGGGGACAGACTCCAAGTATCAATAAAATTACCAGTTTCAATGTCAATCTTCAGAAGCCAGGACTTTTTGATTTGGGCTTTCGAGGATCACAATTTACTTGGAAGAGAGCTAGCATTTGGGAAAGGTTGGACTGATTTTTGGTGAATAACTTGTGGTTACAGAACTTTTTGCATAGTAATGTTACTAACTTGAGCCTTGCTGATTCTGATCATAAACCTCTTTTGATCACTATTACTGCCTCAACCTGTCCATCCAGACCTCCTCCTTTTAGGTATCTTAACTTTTGGTCTGAACATCAGAAGTTCCCCAAAGACTCGTTTCTTCTAGTTGGACTGGGTGCTTTCACCACAATCCTTTTACCAAACTACGATTACTTCATATGAAAGTGGGAAAGGCCCTCAAGAAGTAGAGCTGAGATTCTATTAGAGACATCTTTAAAGCTATGGAAAATGCTGAGAAAGAGGTGGTGGAGCTTGAGGCAGCTACACAGCTGGATGATACGCAGTGTGGACTTCTTTTGCTAGCCAGAGAAACCGCTCACCGCAATCGAATGGCAAGAGAACTTCCTTAAACAGAAAGCTGTAATCTGCAAATTCAAGGATGGGGACAGAAATACTAAATTTTACCAAGCCTGTAGTCAGTATAAAAAAAATGTAATGCTATACATTCTATCACTAATGCTAATGGGGAAAAATTACTGTAAAGCCAAGCTATTGCCGAGGATGCTATACATTTCTTCCAACAGTTACTCACAAAAGTGCCCACTGCTAGAACTCCAATTGATCAAAGTGTATTCAGTGAGAATTTCCAGTTTATAAATTCTCTTACACTTGCTGACCCCCCAATTGAAAGTGACATTTGGGCTGCTTTTAACTCTATTGATAGCTCCAAAATTGCAGGTCCTGATGGCTTTATAGCCGACTTCTACAAAAAATCTTGGTCAACCATTAAGGAGGATGTGATAACTGCCATTCAGAGTTACTTTCAAGGTATTGATCTCCCACAATATTTCTATGCTTCAACTATTGTTCTGATACCTAAAGATACCGCAAAGAAGAATTGGAACCACTTTAGTCCTATAAGCCTTACATCTTTCATCAGTAAAGCTATTAGCAAAATTAAATTGGGAAGACTACAACCTTATCTCGATAGGATCATCAATGACAATCAAACTGCTCATGGAAAGGGAGATACATTGTCGACAATGTGCTTTTGGCTCAGAACCGATTCATATATGGACAAACCTCGTAGGGAGGCAACCTCATTTATAAACTAGATATTAAGAAAGCCTATGATACTATTTGTCGTGAGTTTATTATAGAGGTTCTCGTCGCTAGTGGATTCACTTATGAGTTCTGCATTCTTATCCACATATGGTTAAATTACAATCATCATTCCATTCTTATTAATGGTCAGAGCCGGGGTGGTTTCACTGCTAGTAGGGGACTCAAACAAGGGGATCCCTTGTCCCCAACCCTTTTTATACTAGTTGTGGATTACTTTTCAAGGATTCTAAATATTAAGGTCTTGCCTCACCATTATGCCAGGTTTTATCACAATTCAAACAACCCTGTGTCCCATTTAATATATGCTCATGACATTATGATCTTCTCTAGGGCCAGTAAGAGTGCTATGAAGAGAGTGATTCAATGTATGAATTTGTTTCAGATGTAGCCTGTTGACCTCATTTTTGATGAGGTCTTCTCTTCTTCTTTTTAAGTATTTCGGATCTAACTTTCAGGCTTTTCCTTTCGACTATCCTGGAGGATTAGAATCGGGACCCACCACTTAGAAATTCAAACCACTTTTTAACTCCCTACAAACTCCACAAACTCGACTTAGACCCCTAATCACCTAGAGGGTTGAAATCAAATGCGGAAGTTTAAAGGATGAGTTCCTATAGGACTCTTCGGCCTGTAGACCGCCCCTGCGGCCTCGGTCCGTGAAGGGCTGACTTACACACACACTACACTTATACACTACACTTTAACACACCTCCTAAAAACACACCCATACCTAACTTGACCTCCTAACTCATGAAGGTGATTCACATGGATGGTCCTTCACCCCTAAGCCCTTGGCTAAGAGGGTTAGGAACAACATAGTGGATGCCTCAAATGAGTCCCTTCACGGCACATGTGGGCTTGATATGGCTTCATGGCTCAACCAAAATGATTTTATTCCACTTACATTCACCCAATCTTCAATTTTCCAAATTTTCAATTTTTGACCCCTGGGACCCTACACCCGCCTAACCTACCCAAAGCCCTTGAAACTACCCAAAATTTGCAAAATCACCTAAATTACCCAAAATTCTTCAAAACCAATCCCAAACATTCCCACATTACTCAAATTGATCATCCATACCAAAAATACCAAAAATTCCAAAAATACCTCCCAATACCCTCCAAATACCCAAAATACCCCTCTTGACCCAAAAATCCAAAAATTCAGAAAATTCCCAGAAAATTCCAGAAAATCTCAAATATTTCCAATTTCATTTTATTCAACTATACCATGGGCCAATTTTGTCAATTTACTCCATGTTTGTCAAAACCCCCAATTTGACCCATTTTAACCCAAAATGAACCCAATGTCAAACCTAACCTACCCAATTGACCCAAATTCTGGTCCAATTCAATTCTAAACTTCAATTCAACATTCCCAACACCAATCTAGACCAAATCCAAGTCCAATTTGATTGACATTTGAACCCAATTTCACTTTTGGCCTTAAAGCCCAATTTGGACCCATGACCCAAACCTAATCCAAACTAACCCAATTCAACTCCAATTAACACCAAATCTTTTCTAAACCTTCTTTAACATCCATACAAACAAAACACTAACATGATTTGCCCAAAAGTTGGACCCAAACCCCACTCAAATTCAACCCAAAGTTAAAAGGCCCAATTTTAACCTAAACCCAAACCTAACCCAAATAAGCCCAAAACCCAAAATCAAAAACCCAACCAAAGCCAAAACCTCTTTCAAACACTCCCATAAACACTTTTCAACATTAATTTTACATCAATTTCAACCCTAGCACAACATTGGCCCAAATTAGCCCAACATTGGCCCAAGTTAGCCCAATTTGACCTATATTGGCCCATTCACCAAAGAGGTCCAAATCCAATCCAAACCTAGCCCAAATACTTCAAATTTATTCCAAATCATTCATGAAACATTCCCAAACTAAATTCAACACTCATTGGGTCCAATCCTTTGCAAAATTCTCATCCTAAAATCAAAAAAAAAACCACTTCCCTAAATCACTTTAAAAGGCCATCTAAAACCATTTCAAAGAGCCCAAAATCTACCCTAAAGCCCACATGACATTTCCATTTGCCATCCATTTAATCAAAGCCATTCCCTAAGTTCAAATCAATCATCAAATGATTCCAAATCAAGCCATATGCCAAATCCCATCAAATCACCCCTAAATTACCAAATTTTCCAAATTCTATTTTCATGAAATTGACCAAGCTTTTCCCCAAGCCAAAGACAAGCCATGAAGCCACATGCAAGCCATGGACAAGCCACATGAATCCATGGAAGGTTTGACATGTGATCAAGCCATTAATGGCAAAAGGAGGAGCCTCTTTTAAGCCCCCTTAAAAAGGTTTTAACCCTTTTAATGCTTCACCTTAATCCATGATTAATCAAAATATTCATGGATGGTGACTTCTCTACCCTTTCCTAGCTGATTCATCCGATCCTCCCTCACCCAAATCAGCCATGGAAGGGTGCACCAAACCCAAAATGGTGGGTTGACTCATTTGAACCCAAAATAGCCTTTCCCCCATTCCATTTCAATTCAACTCCTTTACACATGTCCATGGCCAATCGATCGCACTAAGCCCCGCCCCGACCTCCCCGACCTCGAGGGTGACTCCGAGCCCGGCCGGCCAGCCACCACAGCCCGCCGAAACCACCAGTGCCGAGAGCACCCATGTGAGCCAAAGTTTGGAATTCCCACTCGCCGAGCCGCCCCATGCCCAACCGCCATCACGGTCGTTCTTCTCTTGACCTAAGCAGCTGATCCCAAGCCCTAACTCCCCCTGGGAGGCCCTCCACCCTCTTGCTTAGAAAAATAAAATAAAAAATACCCCCTTGCTCAGTGAACAGAGGAGAATAATGTGGAAAAGAAATCATTTAATTTCATCAAGTATTTTATTTTTAATGATTTATTTACTCTCTGCATTGTTTTAATTCTCCATGCATATAGGAAATTCACCATGGCATGAGACCATAGGGCTTTGAAGCCTCCGAACTCGGGAATATTCCCCGAATTTTCCAAGGTCGAGGCCATCCCTATGAGAAGTTATCGATTTTTCAAATTCATGTTATCGTTTTCGAGTATTTTAAATCCAATAATTAGCATGTTGTGAAATAAATTCTAGGAAAATTTGGTGATGTTTCTTATGACCAGAGGACTCTAGGAAAAATCGGTTTTGAATCAATCCACTTGGAATAACCCTAATTGGCCTAAACACCCAAAATAGGTCCTTAATTAATTAGAGCTAATCATACATCAAATTGACTTGAAATCAACTCTCCACTGACCTTTAGGATCAGATGAACCCACCATAAAAATTTGAAGTCAATCGGACTTGGTTAGCTTCTACTAAATGGGTCGATTAACCCATTTAGCCAATTTAAACTTTAAAAATTCATAACTTTCAAAATACTTTTCAAAAATTCACCAAATTGGTTTTGAAGCCTCTCTGATATCAGGGGAATTTAAGAAAAATAAATTTGTAATTTTCTAAAAAAGTTGATTTTTTGTATTATTTTAATATTTTAATAATTAAAAAATAATAAAAATCACAAAAATAATAAAATTCACCAAAATTTCACATTTTGAATTTTAATCACTTAGGAACAAACCCCATATTTTTCTTAGGTCTATTTGATGAGATATTAAATTTTAAAGCCCTAAGGTAATTTTAAAATTAAAAAAATGTATTTTTTAGCATTTCCACTAAACTAATTCTAATAAATCAAAGAAAAATCAGAAAATTGTAAAAATAGATTCTCTGATTTCCTTGATATCAGAGAAATTTTTAAAAAATATAAAATTCATTTTTCAACCTTTATTTTATTTTTAAATTAATTAATACTCCAAAACTCAAAATAATTATAATAAAAAGAATATAATTCAAAAAATCACCAAAATTGGTCCAAGTGGTCCTCTAATCATTAGGAATGTCCCATAATTTTCTCAAGGACAGAGACTTTCCCTTGGTCATATTATTAAATTTTCCTTGGAAATCTCTATTGTCCACTAAAAATAATTACATAAATAAATTAAATACAGAAAAATCACATTTTCTCCTCTCATGTCTTTATTGACATATGAGTGAAGTCACATAAAAATTTCAAGTTCATTTAAGCTCAATTTAGTGAGTTATGAAATTATTAAGCTTGAAGGGGCAAAATGGTAATTAAAATTTTAACCTTTAATCAAAACTTTAGGCTTAATAAAATTAAAGAGTAAAATATTTGATCTTAATATGATTTGGATGATTGAAATTTAAATAATTAAAGAGTAGAAACCTACCAAACAATTTGAAAAATAATTGAAATAAACCTTAATTAAATAATTGATTAAATTTGGAACAATAATAAATTTGGAATTATTAAAATAGGGATATTATTAGGAAGAGATTTGTTCTTTAATTTAAGAATCCCTAAATTAATCATCTCAATAATATTTAATTACTAATTAAAATGATAATCCAAATTTAAGAATTAAAATGCTAAAAGACTTAATCATTAAATTAAATTAAAGTTAAATTATTTAAATTAAACCCTTTTAAAATTTCAATTAAATTAAAATTAAAATTAAATTAAATTAAAATTTAAATTAAATCAAATTAAATTAAATTAAATCAAATTAAATTAAATTAAATTAAATTAAATTAAATTAAAACATATTAAATTAAATCAAATTAAACTAAATTAATTAAATTAAATTAAATTAAAGCATGTCAAATTAAATTAAATTAAATTAAATTAAATTAAATTAAACCAAATTAAATCAAATTAAATTAAATTAAAATTAAATTAAATTAAATTAAAATAATAAAACCAAGTTAAAATTAAAATCAAATTAAATTAAATTAAAATTAAAACTAAACTAAATTAAATTAAATTAAAGTTAAATTAAATTGAATTAAAAATAACATCACCTAAGACCATAAAGAAATTCAAAAATAAATATGAAGCAACTTGAACACTATTCCAAATTTAAATCCGTTAACTGAAATTAAATTAAATCACAAACCATTTAAACATCAATTTGCCCTCGAAAGCTTTTGTTGTCATAACTCCTAAACGGAGTATTAAGTGAAGTGTTACTCCACTCATAGGATATTCAAATGTCCTAGTTCACTGAGCAAGATAACAACAAAACTTGAATTCTCGGACGATTAATTCATTTGTATAATTAAATTCATTCTGGACTTAAAACAATTCTAACGAATATTGAAAAGATGTTTAAGATTCTTCTTAAGCACTTCCTCAATATGATAGGATATTTATAAGAACAATTAACTTAATTGTTCTTTGATGAAGAAAATCGTCCTCAAACCAAAACACAAGAACCTAGACGTCATAGAAATGACTAGCTATAGGATTAGGAACTTGGTAGAAAACCATAACCCTTCCCTTACCGTATCGAGGAACTTGCTTTAAATGCTTAAATATTCTAAATTGTGTTTAAGTGCGACTGGGATGATGGGAAGACCCTCCAGGTACGCTTTTATTTTATTGCAATTTACTTTCTCGCAATTTACTTTATTGCAAATGCACTTTACTTTTCTTGCATGATAAACAACTGTTGCATGAAAACCCACACCTTTAGGGTAGTCCCTAAAACTGAAACCAAAACTAAATTAAAAGACATTACAAGATAAAATTCACCACCACAACATTTCAAAATATAAAACAACTCAAAATTTAATCACAAACGAACACAAAACTACAATTATAACTAAATTAAAACGTCTTGTTGGATGATCGGAATACCTCGGATGATGTAACCTACGTGTTGCTAACGGGATTTCCCACGGTCTAAATGAAAGTGTGGAACTCATTTAGTTGAGTTTAGCAAATTCATCCGGACTAAGTGAATCCGATAAAAATAACGATGCCGAAGGATGGAACCGTGGGATCTTAACCGGTGTTGTTATAATCAACTTTAAGATTTGTTTTAAATAAAATATAAAAAACACTTGGAAATTAAGATTTTCTCTAAACCAAAACACTTTTCTCATCCTTTGATTTATGACTTCTAAAACTAAACCTCTGCAACAACAAAGAGCTCGGAGCATGGTGGGCAGCACGGCCATCGTCATCGATAAAAACAACTCTACATCAGCAGAAACATTCCTAGAATTAAATAACCAAGCCATAGGACTTCGAGGTAGTTTGCTCTAGTGCAACATAAATCCTCAACCTTTTGTTAGGCATTTGCATTGCAAATTAAGCCCTAACCGGTTTTAGGATTCCGAGGTAGTCGTCCGATACGACATAAATCCTCACATCTTCAAGGCTATTTGTGTGATTTTATCATACAAATATAAGTCCTAATTAATTAAAATTGGCAAGATCAAAACATTAAATAATATTAGGACTTTCTTAAATTCAATCCAAACAATGGGATAGTCGGGAAATTGCCGAAGTTTGCTTCGAATCTGTGATTTCTCCTACCTTTCTTCCTTTGAATTCCCAAAACAAAATGTTCCAAACTTGATCCATTCCCTACTGAAATTCCAAAATTCAATCCTTTGAAAACTTAAACTTTGAAATTCTTGAGAGCGTAATTACCGATTATTATCGAGACTTTTCTTAGGTGATTCCCGTCATTTAAGATGTAATTAACTATAGGGGCTTGCCCTTATAGGAATTTTAAGAACCTGTGTAATATAAACCCCGTTTAATGCTTTCATATTAAGCAGGGGAATTTGTCGGCTTATAAAATTGGTTCGCAGACCAAACGGATGTCACAAATCTTTTAGTTTATTTAATCGAGCCCTATCATCAAGCAGTGTGTCTATTCTTCGGGGTAGATACACGGTTTATGATGTGGTGCTCGTTTATATAAACTATTTGGGATGTGAGATCGGTTTGATTTCATATCTTAAAATTTTCAAATTTAAAATTATTTTCAAAATCAAATACTACTTTCTAAATTATATATATATTTAAATTAAATTTAAAATTTAAATTTCGCCGACAATTTCTGTAGGCGACCTCTTTTTCAAAAATACAACACTCAACCTAAAAATATGCCGACATAGCCAGCTATGCAATTTAACCCTGTGAAATGTGAGCTCCTTTTTAATTCTAGAACTATTCCTTCCATTAAAAAATTGATTATACAATCCACTGGTTATACTACTGCTAATCTTCCCCTTAAATATTTGTGTGTGCCTCTTACTAAAGGAAGAACCACTCATTCAGTTTGAGGAAATTACGGGCAAGATTAGCACTCAACTATCCAGTTAGACACACTCTTTCCTTTCAAATGGGGGTAGAATTAATTTGCTCAAAACTATTCTCACTACCTTTCCCTTCTATATTCTTCAAATGACATGCATGAAAAAGAGCACAAGGATTCAAATGGAAAGAATCTTCAATAGGTTCTTGTGGTCTGGCCAAAGGAAGCAAATGCACTCTGAGCAAGCAGTACAAGGTATCCGAGCCTTATGTGGCTGGGGATCGGGGTTTAAAGGATTGCAACAATTGTAGCAGGTGAATCTTTGCAAGCTATGGATTCAATTCAGAAAACAAAGCTCCCTTTTTGAAAAAGTTTATGAAACGGAAATACTGTAAGGATTTACATCCAAATCAGGTACAAAGTAAATTGGGGTACTCAAAAGTTTGGAGACACATGCTCAAAACAAGGCATCTAGCAGAAAACTTATATATGTGGGAACTTGGCAAAGGTGATATTCACTTTTGGCAAGATCACTGGTGCCCTGAAGGTTTACTACAACCCAACATCTCAGATGTGAATGCTCAACTCAAAGTTGTTGATTGCTGGATTGATGACAGATAGTCTGATACTCTAAGATCATTCCTACAGGATTCTTCTGTGGACCAAATTAAAAAGCTACCCTTTCACAGATCTAAACCTGATAGGATACTGTGGCAAAATCAAATTTCAAAGAGCCTCACCCAACATATATATAGCAAACTATACACTTGGAACCATGTGGAGTGGGGAGAAACAAAATAGAATAAATTCCTAACCCCATCAATGTATTTTTTTTCAGTTGGAGGAGCTTTCATAAATGCATCCCAACAGATGACATACTCAAACTCAAAGGTCTAAGGGGACCCTCAAAATGTTATCTATGTGGTATTGAAGAAGAATCTATACAACATGTATTTTTCAAGTGCAACTTCTCACAAGCAGTTTGGACAGAATTGATTGGTCTTCATTCTGTTAGCACACTAACTCTAGATTGGCAAGATTTGTCTTCCTGTTGGGGCAGTTGGAATGCAACCAAAATTAATGTCATTCCTTTCATTGTTGCCTGGTTTTTGTGGATGGCCAGGAACAACTATAAATTTGATTGGATTTCTTTTACTGTTAATAAAGTTGTGGGTCACTGCATCTCATTTTTTGTCAAAACTTATTAGATTTAAGAAGTTCCCAAATATCCTGTTGCATCTACCTTTGGATCAGGTAAAGAAGGACAAGATCTTAAAAGTATATTGGAAGCCCCCACCTTTTCTACATGTGAAATTCAATACTGATGGTGGTTTCTCAGAATTGGGAGCAGGTTTTGGTGGCATTTTCAGAGATCCTATGGGACATTGCCTTTGTTTCTTCCATGCCCCAGCAGTAGTTACTAATCCTTTGAAAGCTGGGCTGATTGCTGTTTACTGGGCTATCCAATTGGCACTTTTGAACAAGTGGGAGCATCTACTAGTGGAGTGTAACTCCACCAATGTTTTGAAATATCTGAATGAGGAGGTGGACCTCTTTTGGCACCATTCACTCTCGATCAGGAGGATTACGGATTTAAAATTCAATATAGATGTAACTTTTTCTCTTTATTTTTAGAAAAGGCAATCGACCTACTAACTGGCTTGCTAGGAAGAGCCTTGCCTCTAATGAGATTTTTTGTGTCTTCTTAACCCCCCACCTAGGCTGACCTGCTGGAGGCACCTCATTTCAGAACTGTACCTGATTGCTTATCAATACAATGAACCCATTTTGTTAACACACACACACACACACACAATATATATATGCCATCCATCAAAGCCAATTTTGGTCGGCACTTATAATTATATCATCTATAAGGCTTCTAATATTCATACAAATATTTTAATACTTAGAGAGAATTAAACAAAGGAGACATTAATGGAAACATATGTCATGGTTGCATCTTATTGATGTGAGCGTAGACATTGGGTGCAAGTACCCAACTTAATTTTTTTTGTTTGATTGGATAGATAATTTTTACTTCGAACAATATTAATAACTATTGCATCCCCAATTTAATAAATCTTGCAGTTAACCTAACACTGACACAAAAAGATAACATGCACTATAGGAACTTAGATTTGGGATTAGATAGGCCATGCAAATTTGGACATATCCCTACTTTCATCATCGACAGCCAAAAATTTTCAACAAGGAGAAAATTTTGGGTGAGGCAACGTATGTCAGCATCACTAAGGATGACATAAAACTAAAGGAAATAAAAAAACCGCATCACAAATGTAAACCCCAATGAATTGAATGTCGTTACATCTATGACCAATTAATTTGCTCTATTTGAAATTACATGAAAAGAAAACGAAGAAAGAAAATAATACATTGCATTTGGAGAATAGTGTAGGTTGTAAGAGTTATGATTTTGTTGAAGGAGAAGAGCCACGAACCACCTACCATCTTGCTAGAGAAAAATCGCAGCCAAATAGCCCGAGCTCGCCGAAACAAAAGAGGGAAGGGATTAAATGGGCTTCATTCATGAGAGGGGGTACTTTAGGGCTTTAATGTTCACCTTTGCGTCAACCAATTTTGATGCTAAATTTTTTTTCAAAATCACATATTTTCTATTGCGCCTCTTTTTTAGTTCATAAATCCTTAATTTACCATATTATAGGATGATCGTAAAAGATCATGCTGAACTAAAAGGTTAAGTAGATGAACTTCTGAGAAAATGTTTTGCTTAGAAAAGTTTAGGTCTTTATGTAACACCTTCCATTTTTACACTTAAGAAATATGATACTTGAAGAATGAATAAGTTCACAATAAAATATCCATTTCTTATTTCTAGAATGAATGAGATGTGAGAATCATAAAACAAGGTCAAGTTCATTGTCAGAAATAGATTTGAAGGGTGGATTCCAACAAATTATGATAACACTTAGCGATAAATGAAATTTCAGGTGGATTATATGAATGGTTGATCATATATATCTTATTAAATAATAATCCTAGTACACTCATGCAGTTAAATAACATAAGTTTAAAATTTTTATTTTATCATTTTTATGTTACATTTCGATGAGATCATTATTTAAGATCTTGATGAGGAGTCATATTTAGTTCATCTGAGATTAATTTTAGAAAAATTAGTAGAAAAAATTTTATTTGTCAATTTGACCATCAGAGGTAAATATAAAATTTATTAATTGGGAGTAGATATAAACTATTCATATTAACCTTTACAGGGGGGCTTACTTTGTGCATTCTTAGTTAATTTGGTGTCATCAACCACCACCAATAATTTGGTCAAAATTAATTACAAAATGTGATATGCATATTACCCACACATCCTAATTATTTTATAATAGCAAAATTGAATATATATATATATATATATATATATATATATATATATATATATATATATATAATATTATTAGTTTTCTTAATAGAATATGCCCAAAAGTTCTTTTGGCCGTTATTCCCCAACATTCCAATAGAATCCATTCGAGAGAGAATTTGGTTTGAACTAGTTTTAGTACAGATGCTAAATTTAACTTTGTTTTGTCCAAATAAGATTTGAACAATGCTAGAAACAACGTTGATAAAGCTCAATGCTAAAAACATCATTAGACTACACCGCCAGATTTTGTGAAGGAGCCTTTGGGGGTAGCTTTTAGGTCAATAACATATGAGAAGAAGAGAATTTTAATACTAAAATTGTTCGGACTCCCCACCATGATCAACACATGTGCAGAGAAAGAAATATTTTCAACAGTAGCTCTAAGGGAGCTTGTAGTTGAGACCAAAAACTTGTGAGAAGAAGAGCGCAGATACTATGAATGGCACTTCAAGACCAAATAATTTTCAACCTATGTGAAGGAATGTTAAGTTTTGCTTCGAAAAAAAGATTTCATATCAAACCAAAACAAATTAAATCCTAAGGGACTTTAATAAAATGGGTAATTTCTCGACACATTTTTTCAAAAGGATAAACAGTCAATATTTCAATTAGAATTCCGAATACTGAAACTACTAGATTGACATAAATCAAGCTTGAATAAATAAAAAAATAAAAATAAAAAGCTGATGAAAATAGTTTATGCATAAATTTATTATAAATCAAGCTAATTTCACACAAGTCCTTCGAGCTTCAGGCTACCTGGAGCACACACAATAAAAGGAAAGAGGTAGTATCTTCTACCTTACAAGCATTATTTTAAGTCGCAGATAAAAGGCTTGTGAATTATTGAACATAAGATGCATGTTAAATATTTCCATGGAAGTTTGCTTTTTACTGCAGCCATCCACGGCAACAGGGGTTGGTAGGAGGTTTACAGCACAACGATTGAGAGTACGGCCTTGCCTCCACCATTAAAACATTAGTCATCCAAATAAGAGCTATTATATGGAGCACAGCAGCAACTATAACTAATATCTTACCCATTAAACTCTCCAAATTATGTTGTTCCTTTTGATGAGAACTCGTTGATTCTTCTCACCTATTTATAGGGCAAAACCACTTTACTCTTTCAAATCCTTCTCTCATCAAAAACATTAACTATTATATCATACTAAAAAGACCACAGCTAATAATAATATATATATATATATATATATATATATATACATATATATATATATATATATCTCCGTCTATCACTTGATGACAAAGCATATTATTCCTTAACGCCAAAGGTAAACAGCTAATGAGTCACAGTACCCAAAACCTCCAAAGCTTCAACAGTTCCAACAATTTACAAAACAGTCCCAACTCCTCCTTACAACGGTACAATTACATATTTATAAAGAGAAACCCCGCCGGCGATCACATAACAGTGCAAACATTGTCATTCTCATCACTGAACAAGTCTGAGGAAAGCGACGCAGTGGGCATTGCAAGAATATAGTGAGTTCCAGTTGGTTGGTGATGGCCGGAGAAGATATAGTTGCTATGGTGCATTGCTGAAGGGTAGTAGGCGGCGCTGCCATAGCTGGCCACCGGCTGCGCGGTGCTATAGCTCAAACTGTTTGCCGGAGGTTGGGATGAGTATGCAGGAATAAGGTACGAAAGGCCCAGTATTTGATTCTGCGGCTTGCTTTCGGCGGCGGTGTACTGTGAAGTTTTCCCCTTTTTCTTGGAACCCCCCCTAGCAGAGGACTTCTCAGCTTCTTCTCAGGCGAGCTTCTCAAGCGGGAGAAGATGTGGCGCCGGATTCGACGACCTTGGTATTGGATTTTTTTGTCTCGTTTTCGTTGTTATTATGTATCTCGCCGTCGGATTTGGGTGTGTGCTCTGTTGCTGAGCTATTTTCTGCATCCTAAGCGGGCTGACTGTTCTCTTGTTCATCGGTGCAGCCCTTTTTCTTGTTCTGCTTGCCCGTGCCGGCGGGAGAAGGGGTCTGTGCAGCAGGCTTCTTCTCCGGCCAGAGTTCGGCGCGCTTCCCCGACTTAATCAGTTTTTTTATAAGGGTATCTGCATCAACGCTGCCGGTCACTGTAACCTTCTGCTGCTGGGAATCGATTGTCGTCTTGTAAACCCCTTCTATAGCCTGCAAACCTTCTTCACTTTCTTCTTACATCCTTCGCAGTGAATCGAAACCTTCAAAGCTAGAGTCTGGTATTTCAGAGGCTCGGCGGCGGGTTCGCCGGAGGTTATATATATATATATATATATATATATATATATATATATATATATATATATATATATATATATATTGCATTTTAAAAAATTTAATTTTCTTAACAAAACGAAAACCCAAAAAAATAAATGGGTCTGATGGATCGAATTCATTAATCATATACTTAATGTCCTGATCCTGACCAGTGTAATTATACTCGCTAGTCATACTTTCTGAGATGACAAGCTACAAGATCTCTTTTGCTGCTCAGAAGAACCTAGTGAGCACCTCAACTAATGCTCGTCAACACTTACATGAGTTCTTCCTGCCAAGTTCGCTATTGCTCTTCGAGCTCTTTTACCGAGTTTGCTCGGACCAGAAAAGTTCCTCTGCAATGCTTAACGATATTTATCCAGGTAAGTGGAGTGGGGGAAGTTGATAGTGGATCAAGGGTAGGGTCATTGGGGAGGATGGGGTCAGAGATGATAGGCACAGGAGGATTATTTAAATCCACTTCAACAGTCGGTAAGGAGGTGTGGGATGATTGCAAGGGAATCAAGGGAAGGTTTTTAGTGGGAAGAATGGGATCAGCGTCTGATGGTAAGACATTGAAGTTTGGAAGTTCAGAGGAAGGGAAAAGTGGGAGAGAGGAAGGGGGATGTAGGGGGAGAGGAGGTGTAGGCACAGTTGGAGGTGGAGCAGGGATATCTCTGGCTTCAGTGATAGTTGTGGGGGGGTGAGCAGGTTTAAGGTGGGGGTGAAGGCGATAGCAAACACTTGAAGAGTAACCAAACATGGAACAATGTGTGCAATAGGGGGGATGGGGACCAAGAACAACTTTCTGCCAATAACCGTTATGTGAGGAACCAACCCAAAGCTCATCCAGATAGGTTTGTATGATGTTACATTCAACCAAGATACATGCTTCAAAGGGCTTGTTTCTTTCAAGAGTAGGTGTGTCAATACGAAGAGGTTTGCCAAAAGCCTGAGCAACATTATAGAGGATTTCATAATTGAAAAGGTGCCATTTCAGTTCCAGTAGCTTGACCCAGACTGGGATTACAGGGGGTTCAGACTTGGGATCAAAATCAACAGTCCATTTTAAGATTTCATGAATCTGTTATCGATTTTGACGACTTTCTTAGAGAAAACCAAGGTATAGTCGGTTTCATTACTCAACTGTATTAAAATATGCCTTCCATTGAGTTAGGCAATCTTCCATTGACTAGTTAGTTTTAGGGAGACGAAATATTGTCGAATGATTTCCAGTTTAGGATGACCATACAAAAATTTTCCAACCAAATTAAAACGGAAAGCCGAAGCTAAGAGGTTAGTTTTGACTTCATAGAGGAAGAGAGCATGTTTACCATTCTTCTTGCCCAGTTTTCGAATAAAAGTGTACTCACCACTGCCAGAGGCAGAGGCATCATGGAACACTTGAGGGAAGAAGCACGAGTGACGGGTAGAACCAGTAGGGGAATCACCAGAAACCGCAGCTGCATAACTTCTGGCCATAGCAGGGGGAAGGAGAAGGGGAAGGGGGAAGGGGGAAGGTAACTTACAGTGCTAAGAGAGGAGAAGAAATCACCAGGTCGAAGAAGTGCCATGGGAAACCCAGGAGTCGTCAGAGCAAAACCCTAGAGCATCGGTGCCGCTCATTGTCTCCCCTACTATTATATATATGTTATAAAAAAATTGGCTGGAGGCTATGAAACGAGCCCCCAACCAACCTATGTGCCTAACCACTCGATCCCGCACCGCATGGCAGATGCACTCAAGCGGATCTAACTTGTGACCCTAGGAGACTCACGACTAGCAACGGAGCTGTCAATGTGTGTGTGTGTGTGTGTCTATATATATATATATATATATATATATATATATATATATATATATATATATATATATATATATATATATATATATATATCAGATAATATATTTTTTATTTCTAAAATAGGTGTATCATTCACTTATCAATAATTTATACGAAATGAAACAAAATGGGAAAGTGGCTTAAAATAGAGTTAAATATAAGTTTAGTAGAGTAAACAATTCAAAATTTGACAAAGTATTCGACACGCCTAAAATATATACATTTTTTGCTATATCATTTTATTTATTTTTGATGATATTACACTTTAAAGGAAGGTATTTTGTATGTTTTTTTATTTTAGGTACAAGAAATGGTGATTGGAGCAAAAGGAAGCAAAAACGGTGCAATTTGGAGCAAAAACGAGCAAGAAATGAAATTCTGCCCTGATACCTTTCGATAAGTCTTTTGATGCTTAATCTCTTTTACACTTCTTACATATTTTTGAATGAGATTATACTTTAAAAAAAGGTTATTTTTATGCTTATTTTGTAGAGTTATCTGTTACGAACGCAACGCAACTGAAATGGGGCGAAACAGAGTTGAAACGGAGCCAAACGGAGCGAAACTGTGGAGCCGCGAAGCAGCCTGCTCGCCGACGGCGAGATTTTCCCGAGACCACCGAAAAATGGCCAAAAAGCTCGCCGACAGCGGCCTCGAACCCGCCGACAGCGGCCCGGATGACCATGAACCGACTTTTGGCGGATTTGGGCCAATATTCGACGTATTTGGACGCTTTTTCGAAGGGGTGCTTAAGGAGACTTTTGGAAATTCATCCACACTCTTTAAAAATGGAGAATTTATGTTAGAAAAAGTTGAGAAATAATAGAGGAGAGGAGAGAAAAACTTAGAGGAATGTTTAGGATTCTTAGATTAAGAGTAGAAATGTAGATTTCTACCCTTTTGGAGAGATTAGAGAGGAGATTTTGAGAGAATTTGTAAGGGATTTCGTTCGCATTGCATGGATCGCCGGGAGACTTTATGGGAGAGATCTTCGTCAAGGGGAAAAAACTAAGTATTGTTCTTCATTATCTTATAATTTTGTAAACATTTATTCAGTGGATTTGCTTTTGTTAAATGAAGTTTTCTTTATGTTTTCTTCGTGCTTTGTGACGCATCTCTCTTACTCTTTCTTCTTCTTTGGAAATAGTGGCATAAGAAGATTATGCCATTGTTTTCCTTTTACTTTTCTTTTGCAATGGGTAGAAATTATGTTTAGGGTTTTGTGATGCATGGTAGAAGTGAATTTAATTATAAATGTGATGGTTTTTACTTGCACTTCATTTACATTGCAATAAGGGCCCATTGTAGTGTTAAAATTTGTTGTAATTGCATCGACCCGAAAGGGTCGTGTAATTCTCAACAAAGTAAAACCACATTCAAATTCCATGGATGGTGAAGTTCATGAGGATTGAATGCAAATAAATAGGAAAATATAATTATCGGGCGTAGAATTGGAGATTTTAGAGTGACAGGCTAAAATCCTCAATTCGGTCCTATCATTTGGGTGCTGAAGCGGAGATGTTAGCCCTCAGGCGAGGGGAACGTGGGAGCTCCGAAATAAGAGCCGGTATCCTCCCAGCCTAGCCATGGATTCAGTAACCAAGCATAGGATTAGTCAATGTTCTTTATGCCTGGACCAAAGAGTAAAGATTAGGATTGCTCCTATTTGACACATACAATATTAAATGCATCTCATTCATATACATTATCTATTTCATACATAAGAATAGTACTGTTTAATATCTCAAAATTCTCCAAACCAACTCATCCAAAAAGGGTTATATTTAGAATTGTTATTTGCATTTAGTTATAGTTACTATCTTACATTTAAAACTTGCATTTAGGAATAGTTGCTAGATAAAACACAATTTTAATCGACATTCCAAACTAAGGACTATTAGTAGTAGACTAGAATTTGATTAAAGACTTCTTACTCCACTTCCTTGTGGGATCGATACTGGGGTTTTTAAAGAAAACTTTATATTACTTGAAACGATACATATACTTGCGTAGTACCCCTAGTGTGTAAAATATTTTCTAATTTTTATATCATTTAAGATTTTGCACACTAGCGGCTATTTATAAATCAGGTCAAGTTTTTGGCCATTTTTTGGAAGTTAATTTACTGCATGATAGCGAGTCGGGTCAAGTTTTTGGCGCCGTTGCCGGGGAAGCTTCGGTAAGAACTTTAGGAGAATTTTAGTTGAAGTAGTTAGGCTTAGACTTGGAAAACTGTAGTGTCAAAAAAAAACTGTTTTTGTGTGAAAAGTGTTTTGTTGTATGAAAAAGTATTTTGAAAAAATTGTTTGTGCGAAAAATAAGGTGTTTGTAAAAATATTTTGTTGTGTTGAATATATTTCATCTATTATTTATTTACTTATTAATGTATTATTTATTATGTTAGGTATGCGAAACAAAGGATCTGCAGGACTTGTGCCTTATGATCCCGAGTTTGGAAAAAATAAAAAAATAAAAATACAAAAAGAACTTAAAAAACTAGAAATGGAAATGAAAAACTTTCATGATAATAACTTGGAATATCATCATAAATCGTTGAGGGATTACATAAATCCTACGATAGATAAAATTCACTTAAGTATACAAAACCCTATCGTAGAAGCTGATTCGTTTGAAATAAATCCTGAGATTATCCAACTGGTGCAGAACAATCGCTTGGGGAACTCCTTTGAAGATCCCTATTTACACTTATCAAATTTTCTAGAACTTTGTGCTACATTTCGTTATAACGGTATGTCAGACGATACTGTTAGACTAAGGCTTTTTCCTTTCTCACTAAGGGATAAGGCTAAAATGTGGTTATACTCTTTAGCACCTGGTTCTATTAAAAATTGGGAGGCGTTAACTCAGAAATTCTTAGCTAAGTATTTTCCACCATCAAGGACTACTAAACTTAGAAATGATATTATCTCATTTTGTCAATATGAAAGTGAATCAATATACGAAGCTTGGGAAAGATTTAAGGAACTCCTAAGAAAGTGTCCACACCATGCTCTACCCGATTGGTTAATCATTCAAACTTTTTATAATGGGTTAGTAGAATCCCTTAAGTCTATAATTGATGCTGCCGCTGGTGGATCATTAATGTCAAAATCATTTGATGAAGCGTATGCATTAATTGAAGAAATAGCTACAAATGAATTTCAATGACCCTCTACAATGGTAAATCATAAAAATGATACAGATACGATTTCAATTCTTGCATCTCAAGTTGTTGCAATATCAAAGAAGTTGGACCAATTTGGAATGAACCAACCTCAGTTTACTCCTGTAAGTGAGGAAAGTTCATTAGAGCATATAATTGATTCTAACTTATCATATGATGCTTTAAATATCATAAACAACCCATATTCTAACTTTTACAAGCCATGTTGGGAGAACCATCCTAAATTTAACTGGAATCATACTACTGATGGTAGAAACCAACAATGGGAAAATAATCATGCAAATCATAATGAAAGTTGGAATAATCAAGGCAACACAAACTATAGACCTTCATATCCACCAGACTCTAACGATGATCAACAATTTGACGATAAGAAGACGTCTATGGAAGAAGTGGTATTGCAAATGAGAAACCAGTTGCAAAGTCAAAATGCTGCGATTAGAAACATAGAGAATCAACTGGGACAAATTGCTAATTCACTTAGCAATAGACACCAAGGAACACTTCCTAGCAACAATGAGATCAACCCTAAAGAGAACACTAATGAACAAATAGAAGCTGTCCAATTAAAAAGTGCAAAAGAAATAGAGGATGTGGTTAGAAAAGAGAAAGATGTTGTGAGAGAAACAAAGGAAACTAAAAGACCTGAAGAACATGTTTCTAAGGATCTGGAAAAATTAATATCTCCAACTAAAATCAGTTTGGAAAAACCACCACCTCCATTTCCTCAAAGACTTAGACAACATGAGTTGGATAAAAAATTTTCAAAGTTCATGAAAGTACTTAAGAAGTTAACGATAAATATTCCTTTCACTGAAGCTTTGGAACAGATGCCAAGTTATGCAAAGTTTATAAAGGATATATTAAACAAGAAAATGAAATTTGGAGATAACGATACAGTTGCACTAAGTGAGGAGTGCAGCACTATACTTCAGAAAATTTTTCCTCGGAAACATAAAGATCCTTGTAGCTTTACAATTCCTTGTGCAATTGGAGAAAAATTATGTGGAAAAGCTTTATGTGATTTAGGAGTGAGCATTAATCTGATGCCTCTATCTATATTTAGAAGGTTAGGTTTAATCTATATTTCTCCCACTACTGTAACCCTTCTATTAGCTGATTGATCTATCATTTATCCAAAAGGAGTTATAGAAGACGTGCTTATTAAAGTGGATAAATTTATCTTTCCTTTGGACTTTATTGTATTAGATATGGAGAAAGATAAAGAAATTCCAATTATTTTAGGGAGACCTTTTCTTGTTACTGGACAAGCTATGATAGATGAGCAAAAAGGAGAGTTGGCTATAAATATTAATGACCAGGAAGTAACTTTTGATGTATTAAAGACTATGAAATATCCAGCTGAGAGAAAAGATGATGATTATTTTTGGATGGATGAAATTGATTATCTAAGTAAAGACCATTTCCAAGAAATTTTTGAGAGTAAGTTAACAAATGAGATTGAAATAGACTTTCATGATGAGTCAAAAATTTTATGTAAAGAAGACTGTATGTATGTTCAGGAGAGGTGTGAAATGATGGACGCTACCAAAAATAGTAAACTTTTAATTCCATCTCTTGAAAAATCTCATGAACTTAAGATGGATGTACCCCATACAATTTTAAAGCCTATCTATTTATAGAATTCATCTACACAACCAGTCTCTATATCTTTAGATGCGACTGAATCACAAGAAAAACCTCAATTGAATGATGAAAAATATAAAATTATTGAACTAAGATATGGAAGAGAATTTGAGGATAAATTTCAAAAGAACTTTGAGTTAAGAAAAGAGGATATGGATATTGGAAGACCATTAGAAGAAATTCCTAGGGAATTAAAAAAACCTATTTCCTCAACTAAGATAGATCCTCAATCATTTAATAATTATAAAGGGGAAGAATTGGAAAATAACTTGAATCATAAGAGTGACATAGAAGAATTTGATCCAGAATCTGAATTATCTAGAGAGAATCTAATCCAAAATTTTAGAGATATTGAAGTATCTTATAAAGATCCATTTCTTACAAATTTCAAGGATGATATTAATATGTGGATTAAAAAAAATCAATAGAAGAATATTGGAACTAGAAAGAAATATGAGGAATTATGATATAAATCCAACTGAAAAGGAAGAGCTGAATGAAAAATTAAAATTTGAGAATTCTGTAGGAATCCCTGGATCTGAAAAAGATTGGGTGATTGATCGAGGATTACTTAAATGGAATTTTGATACAGGTGGAATCATTTGTCGGGCTAATGATGTTAAACCAAGCGCTTTATGGGAGGCAACCCATAGTTATCTGTGTGCTTTGATTTAGTGTGCTTGAGAGTCATGATTGTTAGTGATCTATTATATTTGCTTTATAGTGGATTGATCAGTTTGATTGATGATTGGTAGATGTTTGGATTATTAGCAGTTTGATTTGATCTTTGTGTGTCATGAGGGAGGTGATTCCTTAACTTCTTATTATGGCTAGAATTGATCTCTTGTAGTAATTGGATTAACGAGTCCACTGTGACTTAGGTCTCACCCAGACTTGAGTTTTATAAGATAAATCATGAATTCGGAACATTGATAGTTCCATCTTAATTAGTTACTTCCTTTCTACAACTTTATTTTCATTAGGTAGGAGTCGCGAACATATTTGATGAATAACATTAGGATGATCTCACACTATCTTTATAAATGTTAAAGGTGATTAATTATAAAGATTAGGTGATGCCTGAGATTGGTGTCCAGAAACCAATTTATCAGGGATAATCTTATCTTTGGGATTAAAATCTATAAAATCATTTTAAAGTACCTAATTTACTAGTGTAGTGATTCCGTTAGAAATTAAAGGTAACTTAGTGAGATTGATTGAGTTAAAGGATGAATTAACCTCATTTATCATATGTGTGTTTATGTTTGTGTTACAATTTTATTTAGGTATTAAGAACATTTTTATATTCCCTTACTGATACCTACAATGCTAGTTAGACATTGGTTTAGTTAATTTCATTCTGGCATGATTAGTTTAGATTTACTTTTTGCTGCATATTGTTTTATCCTAATGAATACTTGCAAATGATTTTGATAGACATTTGTGGTAGATAGAATTTCTAAATTATTTTCTTCATGCTTATATTTTTTGTACTAAATGCTATATATGCTAAAAATTAAGTTTGGGGGTAGGAAGAAAAATAAAATTTTAATGTGAAAATACTTCCTTTTAGTGTAATTTTATCACAAGCATGTTTTAGGCTAGTTTTACTTTCTCCTATAGTCATTCTATCCTGATTATGCATGTATATGAATTTGATAGGATGTTGTAGTAGTAAGTATATTCAACCTTTACTTTTTCTTCCTGATATTTTATGGAATTAGTTGCAAAATATTTTTAAAATTTAAGTTTGAGGGGAAGAAAAATATTAACTCTTATTTGTTCTCAATTATTATATTTTCAAAAATTATTAGCATAACTTCTGGCAATTGAACCTCGCTTGAGATAACTAAAAATTTTTATTTTAGTTGAATATTATGGAAGGATTTGATGAAAGTTTTTAGTAATAAAGGTTAATTTTATAAGGGTAAGATATTTAGTATGAAAGAATTTGATTATAGTTAACAATTTAAAGTAAAGAAAACTGTTTTTTTTTGAAATGTTAAGAGACTTAAAGTATTGTGTGTTAAAAAAAGATTGTGACTTTATGATGAATAATAAAGCTCATACAAAATTATAAAGTAAGGATGTGTTTCAAGTTTGAACTTTATAAAGAAGAGAGTGAAGTTCAAAATCGTTACAGGCTCTCCAGATATAGTAATCCTCATTAAAAGAAAAAAAAGAGAAAAAGAAAAGAGAAAAAAAAGGGATTGAAAATGATCCCGGAAGAAAAGAAAATAAAAGAAGAAGAAGAAAGAGGAGAAGAGAAAGAAAAATATTTATGAGGAGAAGCTTGAGGAGATGCCTAATAAAAAATTGGCTTCACTTAGTCACCCTAAAGGGAGAACTTGATTTCATTTCTGAATTTATATTTAAAGTATTGGCCAACATTCTGATAAAGTTTACATGAACTCATTTTTCACATAATCTTTCAAGGCACTCTTAATGTGACAAATTATGGTTTATCTTGAAATAAATAGAAGACTAGAACCCTTCGACTCGATTGCTAAATATTCTTATACCTGTAGCTTTAACCTGAGTTACTGAATTTCTTTCTAAAAATCTAACCAATATATTCATTTGAATGAAAAATTTTAGTGCATTACAGGTGAAAAGTACATTGCCCTGAATTATATTTTTATGGAGTAAAAGTGTTACTTGAGGATAAGTAACAGTTACATTTAGGGGATTTTGACACGCCTAAAATATATACGTTTTTTGCTATATCATTTTTTTTATTTTTGATGATATTACACTTTAAAGGAAGGTGTTTTGTACGTTTTTTGATTTTAGGTACAATAAATGGTGATTGGAGCAAAAAGAAGCAAAAACGGTGCAATTTGGAGCAAAAACGAGCAAGAAATGAAATTTTGCCCTGATACCTTTCAATAAGTCTTTTTATGCTTAATCTCTTTTACACTTCTTGCATATTTTTGAATGAAATTTTTGAGAGATTGGAGAGGAGATTTTGAGAGAATTTATAAGGGATTTCGCTAGCATTGCATGGATCGCCGGGAGACTTTATGGAAGAGATCTTCGTCAAGGGGAAAAAGCTAAGTATTGTTCTTCATTATCTTATAATTTTGTAAACATTTATTTAGTGGATTTGCTTTTATTAAATGAAGTTTCCTTTATGTTTTCTTCGTGCTTTGTGACGCATCTCTCTTACTCTTTCTTCTTCTTTGGAAATAGTGACATAAGAAGATTATGCCATTGTTTTCCTTTTACTTTTCTTTTGCAATGAGTAGAAATTATGTTTAGGATTTTGTGATGCATGGTAGAAGTGATTTTAATTATAAATGTGATGGTTTTTACTTGCACTTCATTTACATTGCAATAAGGGCCCATTGTAGTGTTAAAATTCGTTGTAATTGCATCGACCCGAAAGGGCGGTGTAATTCTCAACAAAGTGAAATCACATTCAAATTCCATGGATGGTGAAGTTCGAGCGGATTGAATGTAAATAAATAGTAAAATATAATTATCGGGCGTAGAATTGGAGATTTTAGAGTGACAGGCTAAAATCCTCAATTCGGTCCTATCGTTTGGGTGCTGAAGCGGAGATGTTAGCCCTTAGGCGAGGGGAACGTCGGAGCTCCGAAGTGAGAGCCGGTATCCTCCCAGCCTAGCCACGGATTCAGTAACCAAGCATAATATTAGTCAATGTTCTTTATGCCTGGACCAAAAGGTAAAGAATAAGATTGCTCCTATTTGGCACAAACAATATTAAATGCATCTCATTCCTATACATTATCTATTTCATACATAAGAATAGTATTTTTTAATATCTCAAAATTCTCTAAATCAACTCATCCAAAAAGGGTTATATTTAGAATTGTTATTTGCATTTAGTTATAGTTACTATCTTACATTTAACACTTGCATTTAGGAATAGTTGCTAGATAAAACACAATTTTAATCGACATTCCAAACTAAGGACTATTAGTAGTAGACTAGAATTTGATTAAAGACTTCTTACTTCACTTCCTCGTGGGATCGATACTGGGGTTTTTAAAGAAAACTCTATATTACTTGAAACGATACGTATACTAGTACCCCTAGTGTGTAAAATATTTTCTAATTTTTATATCATTTAAGATTTTGCACACTAGCCACTATTTATAAATCAGGTCAAGTTTTTTGCCATCTTTTGGAAGTTAATTTACTGCGTAATTGCGGGTCGGGTCATATTCATTATTAGTTTTGGGCCAAAGATTGTGATGACGATGAAGAAGAAGGTAATGAGACAATAATATATAATGTATATATCATTCATTATAATTAAAATTTAATATCATATCTTTTGTCCTCATAACATATCGAAGAATCAGCGACATTATGTAAATAGGCATTTACATACATATAATCAAATTCTTCTGTATTTACATATCTTACACTTAAAATTTACTTATTGTATTTATACGGCTGAGATCTGTCATATCACATTAATTAGTGATCAGAACTTTCTCATTAAGAAGAATTGATTTAATGGAATTAGATTTACAAATTTACCACTCAATTCATATGTATTTACATATCTAATGCCTAAACTAACTCATGAATGAAAAGGTATATTTTACTTTTAAAATGTTAAGTGATAGTTTTATTTTTATGTGACATGAAATAAGGAAAAAATTCATTCTTTAGAAAATTGGAAGTATAAAGATCCACTTTTCTCTTAATTAATAAAAATGAAATTACAAAAATTTATCATATGGAGCTATCCTGATTGTGTCGAACAACTGTCATTTAATTTTGTCAAACTTGATAATGAGTTTGTTGGGAGGTACAGTAGTTGTATTCCCCTGTAACGGGTTTAAGGGCAGTACCCACAAATAATAAAAATAATAATAATAAAATCTTACATTGCGCCTTAGCATCATATCTGCAATGCTCGGAAGGCGTACCATCATGCCCAGTCCAGTTCAAAACTCCAGAGCACGATACAACTCCTAGATGAAGCGCCCCTGCACCCATTAAGGTAAATTTATCAATTTTGCTAGTTGGGATGTGTTGGATTTCAATTTCTTTTATGCAAATAAGAGGCGAGGAGTGTCATGGAGTGCGTTAAAATATAGAGTGGCTTGCGTATGGCGTAATTTGTATAATTATCCTCATTTTATTTATAACAATTTTTTTTTTTTTGGTGATGTGGTTCTATTATTCCGTTCTCTGATTTTGCACCTTAAATCTTGTGTATTATGTGATTTTCTTATTTTTTTGCATGTCTGTTCCAATTTTTGCTTCGATCTCTCGAATAAATTTCAGTAATTTACATGTCACAGTAATGATTATGTTGAAATTATAACTACCTTGAAATAATCTGATAAATGCAATTGTACCAGGGTAGTTGGAACTTCAATAAATGTAATTGATAACCATAATAATCATAGAAGTCTACAACCTACAAGTTCTATATTTGGCTTCTACAATAGCCGCAGTTGGTTGCCACAATCATAGAAAGGCTACAACAGTCATTGGTAGTCTTCAACAATTGCTAGAAATCAACAGTCTCTTTAAGAGTTATGCTTTAGTTATCAACTCACCATACTCTTCTCTTTCCCTTTGTTTATATGAAACATATGGGTTTATTTATATTTTTTAAGAGATATATTCTAATAAATTTAGTCAAAATCTCAAAACACTCCATAAGATTGTTCATGCGAAGAATTTGAAAAATTCTTTGCCCAAAATGTTTCAAGGCTCCTGTCTGATTATATTACTTTTTTAGTGGCATATGAGTCGTCTCCTATTATTGTGTGTTGTTACTTTTATTATCCTAGATAATAATGCAATAAAAAAGTATTCATTATAAATTTGAGGCTTCTCCACAATAAATACCGCCTTGATGGGAGGGAAATTCACCCTATTTTTCAAGTAGATAAATTTTTTCATAAGCTATTGCTGCCTTTTGGTTGTTTTTAAATTTAGGCTATTGCTATCTACCCATATTTAATTTGTTATTATCTATCACTATTTATGTTCTTGTTGCTTTTGGGTTGTTATTTCATACACATATTTAGGTTATTATTTTCTTTAAGCCATTGTAGTCTACTCATATTCATTTTGTTGTTTCTACCCACATGCAGATTATTATTTCAAGTTAATATTTTATGCACATATTCGGCTTATTGTTGCCTTCAGGCTAGTTTTGTATGTTCTTCATAAATGGGATAATTTTAAGGATAATTAAGAATCATCAGTGATGTCAATAACTTTAAGTAAGAAGAATATATTTGTTGGATGTTATAGATGTTGGCTTTGACGAAATTAAAATAAATTATCGTCCAGACATATGTTTTTGTTTTGTTTTAGTTCTGTTATAAACTCTACGAATAAAAACATCATCTGATGAAAACTGAGAACTCTGAAGACTACAAAAGATCCCAAAACTTTTCTAGTGTTGTTATTATTGAATGTAGTGTAACACATATATTCATTAACATTATATTTTGCTTTAATATAGGACTTCATTTGAATCTATCAATTCAATTTAAGTTCAATATGTTAACTAATAAACTCTCAATCTTCAAAGGCCTCGATTCTAATATTTTCTCCTAAAGAAGACAAAGTTATTTAATGTCCTTAAAATTTAAGTCTTTATTAAAGATATAATGTATTGCAATTGAGATATTGCTCCCAAGTATAAGCATAGTGACTTTTAGCTCTTATGATGCTTACACCCTCTAAATTATTTTAATAAGAAAAAAATTTATTTTTTTTGAGATATTTTAGCCTTATGTGACTTTTGAGATGTGACCATGCCAACAACCTACTCTCATTCTTAGTGATTATCAAGTCTGCTATTAGCCTCCCATATATGCTTCCTCATGGGCAACTTCTAAGGTTATGAGTAGAGACATGCTTTGCAATTGGAAACTTACCCTCATGAAATCCTTCAAGTGAGCTCTCAGTGAACTTCTTATTGAGGCATTCTCTTAGGCCTTTCTTCCAGGGGTATTGTGAAAAAAGCAATAGTTGTTGTTATTGGTATGCACTGATTTTACAAGCACTGAGGCGTGTCAATGACATGTATTATCGAAGTTGAGTGCCAATGGCATGCTTCAATTTTATGGATGATGGTAAGTGATGATACTAACAAACATTGACATCAATGTTAACAGATATTATGATCAATGAGTGTCAGTGGTTGCATATATGTAAGAGATTATGGTCAATTAGTAGTAGCTTGATGATAATAATCCCATTATGTTGACAATCTAAGAATCAGACAAATAGTATTACTGGTAATATTTAGACAACACTTATTCAATGATAATTTATAAAGATATTTAACACAAAGTTGGGCCCGAACATCAATGGTAAAAATGATAATTCAATGACTCCATTAATTAGGCAATAATAGCTTGAAGTTGGTGAAATATTAAAGCTTTAAAGTTCTGCAATCATCAAAAGTTTCTTTGAATCTTCTATTTAAGTTTATGTATTTGTAGAAAATAGTAGAAACAATTGCCTTATTGAATGAAAACACATAAAAAATGTGGCAATCCAATAATGTGGACCAAGTAGTTAACAATAAATGGATGAGTAAAAATTGTTTGATAATGAAGTTTCTCGTTGATATTGACTTATGTTTATGAGGTCAAAATAAATTTATTAGGAATGTTTAACATATCTGAAATTATTAATATAACATTAATCTAAACATAAGATGACTTTAGAAATTCATTAAAGATGTTTTCCATATCATATGTTATTTGTTAAAGTATTATTCAATAGTGTTAACATGTATACAATAGGTCATATGAATTCCATAAATAACATTTGAACCTATCTGAGGTTATTTGTAAAATATTAACTTTTATCTAAGATGCCATGAGATTCTACTATGATGTTTGAATTATCCACGACTATTAATTGGAATGTTATTTGTTAATGTTATCCTATATTAAAGAGGTCAAAATTAATCCATCAAAGAAGTTTGAACTCATTTGAGCTTACTTGTACATTATTATTCCATATATGAAATTTCATGTGAAATCCACTAAAAATATTTTGGAATATTCTCTATTATTTTTTACGTTTACTCAATTAGGTTAACCTATATGAAAAATTTTGAAATAAACTTATCATGAGGTTAATTGTATAATATTAATCTTTATTTAAGATGCCATAAATTATCTACTAGAAATGTCTGACCTATTGAGATTGTTTGTCAGAGTATTAATCATTGATGTTAAACTCAAAAGTATTTTCTTAAGAAAATGTCTGACCTATATATGTCAATTTCATTTGTCCAATATCCTGACTAGCTGACAAATGTGGTGATGGTTCACAAAGTAAATAACATGTGAGGTATTTGTGTGGACTTCACCAAACTAAACATAGCTTGCCTGAAAGACCGTCGTTACTTATCGCCAATTGATGCATTGGTAGATTCCATTTTTTGTCACTTTCAAAATATGTAGAACTGTGGTCATCTTTCCTCAAAATTATGAAGAAGTCCACTCAGTTTACTTTGACAGAAGAGTGCAACCTGATGTTCAAATAGTTGAAGGCACTATTGTTTTAGCTCCCCTATTAAAAAGTCCAAAACTAAAATAATAGTTTTTCATTTACCTTGGAGTCAGGAAAGAAGTTGTTAGCTCAGTTCTAATCATCAAGAAAAACAAGAAATAATTTCTAATATATTACATGAGTAATGTTCTACAATGATCCGAACTATTACATGATCATGAAAAAATGTATTTTGGGGCTAGTCACTTTAATAAGTTGTTTCCTTACTTTTAAGCTTATGTTGTGCATATGACAACTAACCATCCACTCAAGCCATTGTTGTTGTGACCTAGTCATTCCATAAGACTTTTGAAGTGATCATTTGAACGAAAAAGTTTAATATTTCATGCATTATTATGATGATGATCAAAGCTTAAGTAGTCACCAACTTCATAGTGGATTTCTCAGAAGACTTAACTCAAAATGGGACAAGCATGACGAATAAGCTTTAGACATTGTGCATAGATTGAGCGTCAAGAACTCAAAGAAAAGGAGTGGGTATGATCTTACAAAACTCTGAAGGACTTGTGCCTTATCATTCAATACAACTCAATTTTGATACCCCAAACAATCAAACTGAGTATGAGGCATTAATCACTGGATTAATTTTTTTCATTAGCAATCAGTGTAAGACATTTTTTTGTAAAATCAAATTCACAGTTGGTAGTCAATCAAGTAAAGTGAGTGTTTGAAGCACCAGACAAAACCTTATAAAAATATTTAACAAAGGCCAAAGTTGAAATTGGAAAACATGAATAATTTTAGAGTAAGCACATTTCAAGGAAAGAAAATTACTTCATCAAACTTCCCTCCAAGGTTGAACATTAAGAACATAAATGGTATCTGGTACTACAACAGTCTACTATCAAA
The DNA here is from genome assembly GCA_022702705.1 of Papilionanthe hookeriana x Papilionanthe teres. Taxonomy (NCBI): domain Eukaryota; kingdom Viridiplantae; phylum Streptophyta; class Magnoliopsida; order Asparagales; family Orchidaceae; genus Papilionanthe; species Papilionanthe hookeriana x Papilionanthe teres. The sequence goes on along the minus strand of CM040421.1, from coordinate 16,664,415 downwards.
GAATCAGAACTTTCAAACATGAAGCCAAAGTGCGAGACAAGTTAAGTCAACCCCATAAAAGAATACTCGATACATGTGCAATCCCAGCGGGAGTTGCAAACCCTCAGAAGTTTTGATATAAAATGACATAGATCCTAATTATTGATGATGAATTATTCAGAAAATTGCTCATGGATATTGCATTATGATGTCAAGGAAGATGAAATGGTCGTAATCCTTCAACAATTCCATTCTAGAGAATGTGGAAGCCATTTAGAGGAAATAATCTTGCTAACCATGATGACAAGATTCACCATGAATCCTAGTGTGAACTATTTAAGATGATGCCTTAACTAAGAATCACTATTTATACTGGATTATTAAAATCATAAGACTCAAAATAAAATACTTATATATATTAACAACTCGCTTATTCCATAACAATCAACAACAAAAATGTCAAACTAGCAAGTTGAAAGCGAATTCAAATATTAACATCACAAGTAATTGATTCTTATTATTAATTCAAAAAAATTTCATCCAAAAATAATTCAATTAATTGATAAAAAAATAAAAAACAAAAAAGCAAAATAAATAAGAAGCACATCAAACATTTGTAGATGATTCATCATGTTCATCTTCTTCATCAAAGTACTCCCAAGTAAGTTCCATGCATTGATTCATATTATCTCAGGATGGAGGTAGGATCTCCATTTGCACTAGAGTATTTATGTAGGATTTGATCATCCTCTCATAGTGATCTACCAATAATTTTTCATATTCACGCATTTTCTTAAGCTCATTGAATAATTCATCTTTTGTCTTTCTCCCTTCAATTTTCTTCTTCTAGTTTATGATCTCAAGCTCAAGAATTTTGTTCGACTCAAAATTCGCTTTGAACTTTATCTTCAACTCATTGAAGGCAGTGATCTTCCCCTCCATTTCCTTTTTATGTTCTGCATATTTATGAATCAAAAGTCTCGATACTTGCTTATGCTTCTTGAATTCTTTTCCTTGTAATTCCAACTACTCCCTCAATAAATCTAACTCATCTACATGAGCAACATCCTGAGGGTAAACATCCTTTAGCTCGTCGAATTGCTTCACTTATACTTAAAGGGAAGCAAGCTACTCTGCATTCTCCATGGACCTAACCTGTAGCTGCTCCTCTTTTACTAAAGACTCTTCCTTCTCTTCGGGTTCTAAGCAAGCTTGCTTTAGTTTAACTTGTTCTAGGAAAAACTCATGGAGTGACACACTTACAGTATACACCCACAACAAAGCAAAGGTCAATTTCTCCATTAAAGGAGCATGGAAGGAAGACCTTCCTTGTCTATTCGCAAACGTCTCCGAAATTTTGGAGTTCACCTGGCCAACTAGAAGAGCTTCTTTTAGTAGTATTTAGGGTTTAAGAAGAAGCTTTCTTGTATTCTATATTGGTTATTACATTAAAATAGATTGCTTGCACAACCCAAAAAGTAATGTTCATTGAATGAGGTACAGTCCATGCCTTGGTCGAGAGCACTCGTGGCTACTCCCTACATGTGTAGCAATAATGCCCCAAGAGGAATGAAACTCCAAGCACAATAGTGAGCTCTTGCGACTAACCTCTAAGGATAAGATGATAAAGCTTGATGGTGGCAAAAAAATTTATTTCAATCAAACACTTGACTATCTCTTATTGAGTCCTAATCAAACAAAGTGCTTATTGTGATTTTTTCTTTTCTTAAATAACCCATAGAGATGACTTAAACTTGTATTTTCTCATTTTCTCATTCTTCTTGCAACATCCTATATAAAAGCTTAGAGAATCGAAGAACTAAACATACGAAAATAAATGAATTTCCTTAGCTACATGTAGCCTAAATACTAATGGGCGTAATGGATCGAGCCCATTAATTATGCACTTGATGCCTAACCCTGACCATACTAATTGTACTCAATAGTCGTACTATTTGAGATGACAAGCTACATGATCTCATTTCCACTTAGAAAGACCCAAGAAGTACCTTTGTTGATGCTGGTTGGTATTCATATGAGTTCTTTCGACCATGCTCAACAGTCTTATGTCATTAGGTAAATTCCTTCAAATGAGATCACTCATGCTCTTTGATCTCACCAAGTTTGTCTACTCCACATAATTTCTACCAATATCCATATAGATGCATCACTGAGCTCAATGAAAACTCTTTTGCAATAGAAGGAGAATCTGTTTCATCACTATCTATATTTATTTTTTGACCGTCTGACATATATGCTAAGAATATTATCAATAATGGGTCTAGATAGGCCTCGTATAGTACTACCTATAATGTAGATTTTTATTTATTCTTTATAGTCATGTGCAGGCACTTATGTTCTACAATGTATAAATAGGAGGTAAAGGGGAGAAACAGAAGATTCTCGTCATCCTTTTTTTTTCCTTACTGCAATTAAGAGAAATAGCTTTTGAAATCCTCAGCTCCCTTCCCCCTTCACACAAGTTCTCATCTAGATTGTATTAATTCATAAATTACACGAGATCTTACATCTTAAAGAGATTATATATATATATTAAAAAGAGAAGCTCTGGGGCCTATTTTATTGAACTAAAAAAGACACAAAACAAGTAGTATGAGAGGGCTCAATAGATGGGGCTCTACTTATGAGAAACAAAAAGAAAAGATAGCTCAAAACAAAGGATAAAAAGAAAAAAAAGGAAAAATCTTGCAAATAAACATTATCTATGGACGAGGTCGCCAAAGCCTTCCTCTTCCTCTAGTTCTTGTAGCGCATCCAGAAATCAAATTCCGAAGTGATATTCCATTACCAGGAGAGACCAAGGTATCATCCATCAATTTTCCAAGTTGGATAGTACCCCCAGCCTTCTTCTCCCGCCGAGAAATGTATACTTGTCATTCTTCTTCTGAAGACTGGTCAGTCTGATCCACATAAGGAAAGGCAGTTGCAGCGATAGGTTACAGTGTTTGTGCAGGTTCTCCCTCAGTAATAGTAGGCACATTTTCCGTCATCTGAGTATGAATGTTCTCTTCTTCCCTATGTTCAATCACGTCAGGGAGGAAAGCCTGAGCACCCTCCACGGTAGTGGCTAAAGGCTGAGAAGCAGGGGCAGTGACCGCCTCCGCCTTCTAGGAACAACCACCTGACACTCCTCCAACAATCGATCCTTATCAACATGCTTTGAATCAGTATTAATAGACTTTTGCACCGTATCCAACGTGGGTGTTGCAGTAGGTATCACAGGTTGTGAGGAAAAGGGTATAATCTTCGCAGGAATGTGTGGCCCAGTAGCATTTGTACGTGGAGGTTTGAGATTCGGATGCAGGTGGTAACACTTATGAGGAGAGTGTCCAAACATACGGTAGTGAGTGCAGTAAAGAGGTACAAGTTCAAGTCCAGCTAGTTGCCAAAATCCCTGATGTTGTGTGCTAATTTATATCTCTCTCGGAAAGGGTAATGTAATGTCTCGTTCTATCAATATTCTAGCCTCAGAAGGTTGAGTCGGATTCTCTGAAGGTGAATCAGTTTGGAGTGGTGTGCCATATTTCTTTGCAAAAGTAAATAGAATCTCTTAATCGTAAAGGTGAACCTGCAGATCTGGGAAGTGTGACCGAACAGGAATGATGGGAGGTTTAGTACAATGGTCAAAATCCACCGTTCATTTTAGCACCTTCATCACCCTTTTGTCTATTCGAAGGATTCTTCTGACAAACACTTGGGTGTAATCTCCATCATCCGTTAATTGGATGAGAACATGCCTCCCATCTAGTCTACCAATCTTCCAACTTCCATTCAGCTTCATTTGTTCAAATTCCTTTCATATCAGTTCAAGTTTAGGATTACCGAAGAGGAACTTACCTACTAGAAACAGCCGGCAGGGTGCAGCTAGGGTGGAGACCTATGCCTCTATGATAAAGATTGCAGATTTGTCATCTTTACGGGAAGTTTTTTTGCGAAACCCGGTTTCAATGCCTTGCGTTAATTTATTGTGATATCTTTATGGGAAGATGTTAGAACGTGAAGTTGCACGGGTGGGGTTATTACCGGCGAGGGCATCTGCGAAAGAACGACCCGAGGCCATTGCAAATCAACCCCGCTACGCAGAACTGCAGTGAAGCGTGACTGCACCAAGTTGACCTTAGCTGTCAAGGCTAAAGTCGTTCAGTCAGCGCAACCGAGCCAGACGACCAGAAATCGCTACGCATGACGCAACAGAGTCAAGCGGCACGCCTGTAGGACGAAACGTCATGGAGGACGCGCGAAACTGCAGACGAACGTGAAGCAACATACGACACAGCTCTTCCACAGGATGAAACAGATTCGAGCTCCTCCGCCAGCTAGAGCCGAAGACGACGAAGACAAATCCTCCGCCAGCCAGAGCCGAAGACGACGAAGACACATCCTCCGCCAGCAAGAGTCGAAGATGAAAAATGGATGCAATACAAGTGAGCATAAGGAAGGCGTTAGGGTTCACCATGAGGCGAAACCCTAGCAGAGAAAGGAGACAACGACATCACACACACACACACATACACACACACAAATATATATATATATATATATATATATATATATATATATATATTTGAAAAGCCCCAGACCCTATTTTATCGAAGTAAAAGCGGTCACAGAAGATTGAGGAGAGGGCCCATGGAGCCCTACCCTACGATACAATGCTAACAAAAAGGTCCAAAAGATCAGAACATAAAAAGATCACAAACAATGTCAAGAGCGAGAACGTGATACTCTCGCTCTGTTTCTTGGTGATCTGTAAAGTAATCTCTTTAACGCTACTCCATTGCTCTAAGTCACCAAGGTATCATCAAGAAGAAGTGAATCCCCAGGCTTCTTCTTTCATCGAGGATGATAAACCTGCCAATCTTCTCCTTCATCTTCTCCTTCTACTTCTTCTTCTTTTGTTTCTTCCTCTTCTGTCGACTAATCCTGCTGATTCATACCGGTGGGTTCGGCATTTTGTTGGGGATTTCTTCTTTTTCTGCTGAAAGTTTGGATATATCTGTTAGAGCGGACAGCTAAAGTAGCCCCCTAGACGGCTTGCGCCACTGGAGGAAGTGTCACACTTCCAGCTTGTTCAATAACCACTGTAGTCACTAGAGTGGCAATTTGTATAACGGGCTGAGGAGTCTCTCCGACAGTCATGTCAGCTGAGTTTAAATTGTTATCAGCATCAGTTTCTACCATATTCTCTTGAGCCAGGGTAGCGTCGACTTTATGTTGGGAAGTCCCAACAGCAGCAGAAGGCCCAGAAGCCCTTTTCCTTACGGGAGGATGCAGTCTTTAGCAAGTGTCCCTAATGTGCCCAAACATTTTACAATGCTGGCAAAAGAGAGACCAGTTTTCCACCACAACCTCCTATCAAAACTCATCCTCACCATCAGTGATCCAAAAACGATCCACATATGGAAGAGTGAAATCCATCTTCACCTGAACCCTGGCACCACCCGGCGAGACCCTATCAAAAGTAGGTGAATCAACTCTGAGAGGAGTACCGAGAGCTTGACTTATGTTGTACAAAGCACGTGGATTGTACAAATGAAAGAGGAGTCTCAGAAGTTTAAACTACATAGGAACGATAGGAGGTTCCTTAGATGAGTCAAAATCAGAAGTCCATTTGATAAGCTTCATATGGGTGCCAGCAACCAATATATATATATATATATATATATATATATATATATGATACAACAAAAATAAATTTTCATTATCCAAAGATGATTTTTTAGGTGTGACATAAATCTCGGTGCAATCTTTTGAGCAAGAAACGTTCAAAACTTGATAAAAAGTCATCCAGATACAACAACAATAAATTTACTTTGTCCAGCATGATTTTTTAGGTGTGACACAAATCTCGGTGCAATCTTTTGAGCAAGAAACGTTCAAAACTTGATAAAAAGTCATCCAGAGCTCTTGTTTCGGCAAATTTATAATCAAACTGACCAACGCGATGAGACAAACATAATGAAATAAAAACTAGTCAAATTCGAGTCAAATCATGCCCAAATCAGGTCATTAAACCATGCTCAAAAAATTTCTGAACAAATTTGGATGGTCAAACAGATGCCGACTCTAGCAAGTATATACTCAAATCGAGCGTCTCAACAAGATAAATCAAACAAGCCAAAAATCATTGAATTCTGACATCGTTAATGCACTTAAATGTTCATTAAACACCGTAACATCGAAGGAAACTCTCTGGACCGTCCGAGTAAAATGATACATATTCCTGCATTAATCGCACCTAGAACACTATAAATAGACCCCCACCTCTCACATGAGGGAGAAGAAGTTTAGAGTGAGGGTTTTAGGAGAAGCTACAGTTTTGCACTACCGCCTACCGTCGTCGATCATCGCCGACTTTCGCCGACCTCCGTCGATCACCGCCGACCTCCGTCGACCATCGCCTACCATCTTCGATCACCGCCTAACATCGTCGACCACCGCTTACCGTCGTCAACCACCACCTACCTTCATCGACCACTGCCGACAGCAGTCGACCGCCGCCGACCGCCATCAACTACTGTCAACCGTCGTCGACCACCACCGACCGTCGTCGACCACCAACTACCAAACGCCATCAGCCGACATTATAATCTCAAACATATAGTTACACTTTCCCGTTTGTGGGATAAGAGATTTATATAAACATCAATCAACAGTGGATTTTCGTAACTGGGCCTGGCCCCGTGGTATTTCCCTTTACGGGTTTTCCACGTAAAAAATTATGGAGTAATCGTTTGTTTGTCTTTCATTTGTGTGTGTGCTGAATTTTCGTACAATGCTAAGAAGATACTCCGTTACTCTACCGCCACAGAAATATATATATATATATATATATATATATATATATATATATATATATATATAGAAGTAAAAGCGGTCACAGAAGATTCGTTTTCTAGCACACAGAAATATATATATATATATATATATATATATATATATATATATATATATATATATATATATATATATATATATATATATATATATGAAGACAATATATTTTAAATTTTTAAAATAGATGTATCATTCACTTATCAATAATTTATATGAAATGAAAACAAAATGGGAACGTCTCTTAAAATAGAGTAAAATATAAGTTTCAGAGGACCTCTTCAAACTCACGTAGAGTAAACAATTCAAATTTTGACCAAGTATTCATTTTTAGTTGTGGGCCAAAGATGTCGATGATAATAATGAAGGTGATGATACAATAACATATCATGTATATATCATTTATTATAATTAATATTTATTTAACAAATCTTTTGTCCAAATTTAGTAACATCGAAGAATCTGCGACATTACATAATTGGGGCGTTTAAATACATATTACCAAATTCTCATGTATTTACAAATCGTATATTTTATTTATTATATTTATACAGCTAGATCTCTCGTATTATATTAAAAATATCACTATTTTAACTATTAAAAATAAAAAAATTCGTTATCGTAAAAATACAAGTGTTAGATATATAAATATATATAAGAATTTATTTACGTATGTAAGGTTTCGTAGTATTAATTATATATATATAAGTATTAGATAATTTGCGGAAAGTGATCAATATAAAGTTATTATTTTCAGGGGAAAATTAAGCCGGTTTGAACTAATTTGGCATTCCTTTGGCATTTTAGTGATCTTAGGACAAAAAAAATATTTTTGTCTATTGGTATAAGAATATTTTATTAATGTGAATTTACATATGAATATTAAATAGATTTTGTGTTATACAATTTTTCAGGTTAATCAAAATTTTTATGTGATTAAGAATTATTATGAATTTTTTTGGCACCTCATTAATTAGTGATCGCAACATATCTGCAATGCTCGGAAGGCTTAACATCATGCCCAGTCCAGTTCAAAACTCGAGAGCACGAGCACTACAACTCCTTGATGAAGCACCCCTGCACCCATTAGGGCAAATTTATCAATTTTGCTGATTGGGGTGCGTTGGATTTGAAATTCTTTTGTGCAAAGAAGAAGTGAGGAGTGTCATGGAGTGTTTCAAATGTAGAATGGCTTGAGTATAGTGTAATTTGCATAGTTGTCCTCATTTTATCTATAATTTTTTTTTCTTTTTTTGTGATGTGGTTCTATTGTCCGTTCTCTGATTTTACACTTTAAATCTTGTGTATTTTGTTATTTTCTTTTCTTGTTTGTTCCAATTTTTGCTTTGATCTCTCAGTATGAATTTCATTAATTTACATGTCACAATAAAGATTATGTTGAAATTATAACTGCCTTGAAATAATCTGATAAATGTAATTGTATAAGGTATTTCTGAAACGACGTAATGTCCCGACGGTTGTCCGAGCTAGTATAGTCTTTTTACACTGCATAAACCTTCCACAAAATTCCGCACTGTATGAAACTTTCACAAAATTCTGGACGGCATGAAACTTCCACAAAATTCTGCATTGCATGAAACTTCCATAAAATTTTGTACTGCATAAGACATCTACAAGACTTCGCAATTCATAAATTTTCATAAACCTCTGCACCCACATTTTCACAGACCTCACACTTCATAAATTTTCATAAATTTCTGCACAGACATTTCAACAAAATTCTGCAGTGCATAAATTTTTACAGACATTCTCCACACTACGTTAATTTTCACAAAGTTCTACACTTCATTGAATTTACACTGCAAATCTCTACACTCATAAACTCCACAAATTTCACATAAACTTCCAAAAAATTCAATATTGATACCACAAATCTTTGCACTCGCAAGTTCTACTTATTTTATCGCCTCCACAAATTTCACATCGATCTCTACAAAATTCTACATCAAACACTGTGCACTCACAAGTTCCATAAATTCCATACTTCACAAACGTCAGTAAATCTCTGGATTCACAAATCTCAACAAATCTTCACAATCTCCGCATTCACAAAATCTCAGCAAGTATCTTCATTCACAAATCTCAGCAAATCTCAGCAAATCTTTACAATCTCTGCATTCACAAAATCTCAGCAAGTCTTCACAATTTTGCAACTTCACTAGTCCCCAAATCTCCGCAAATCTAAACAATTCCGTAGCACCTCCGCACTCTCATAAACTTTCATGAATTTCACAAAACCTCTGCAAAACACTACAATCATCACAATTTCATAAATTCCTATATTCTTCAAACTCATGCATTCAACCATTAGGATAGGCACTGTCCTACTCCTTTCTCAGCACTCAACAATTATGATAAGCACAGTCCTACTCCTTTCTCAGCACTCAACAATCTGGATAGGTATAATCTTAATCCTTCTCAGCACTCAGCAATCGGGAAACTATAATCCTAATCTTTCTCAGCACTCAGCAATCGAGATAAGCGTAGTCCTAACCCTTCTCTACACTCAGCATTCAACATAAGTATAATTCTAGTCTTTCTCAACACTTAGAAATCGGGATAGGTATAATCGTAATCCTTCTCAGCATTAAACAATCATGATAGATATAACGCTAACCCTTTTCAACACTCGCTACCGCTTGGGTTGAATACAAGTCCTAGCACTCTCCTTCCCAAGGTGTCTGTTGACCTCATTTTACAATGAGTCAACAACCTTATGACCTTAAAAGTCAACATTGGTCAAAATGGTCAAACCAGACCCAGTGACCAACCATGTTGACCCAATAGGTCACCCTTTTGACCTAAAAAGTCAACATTGGTCAAAATGGTCAAACCAGACCCAATGACCTACCCTGTTAACCCCATAGGTCAACCTTTTGACCTAAAAAGTCAACTTTGGTCAAATTGATCAAACCAGACCCAATGACCAACCCTGTTGACACCACAGGTCAACCTTTTGACCTAAAAAGTCAACTTTGGTCAAAATGGTCAAACCAGACCCAATGACCTACCCTGTTGACTCCATAGGTCAACCTTTTGACCTAAAAGTCAACTTTGGTCAAATTGGTCAAACCAGACCCAATGACCAACCCTGTTGACCCCATAAGTCAACTTTTTGACCTAAAAAGTCAACTTTGGTCAAAATAGTCAAACCAGACCCAATGAGCTACCCTGTCGACCCCATAGGTCAACCTTATGACCTAAAAAGTCAATTTTGGTCAAATTGGTCAAACCAGACCTAATGACCAACCCTGTTGACCCCATAGGTCAACCTTTTGACCTAAAAAGTCAACTTTGGTCAAATTGGTCAAACCGTACCTAATGACCAACCCCGTTGACCCCATAGTCAACCTTTCGACCTAAAAAGTCAACTTTGATCAAATTGGTCAAACCGCACCCAATGACCAACCCCGTTGACCCCATAGGTCAACCTTTTGACCAAAAAAGTCAACTTTGGTCAAAATGGTCAAACCAGACCTCATGACCTACCTATTGACCCCATAGGTCAACCTTATGACCTAAAAAGTCAACTTTGGTCAAATTGGTCAAACCAGACCCAATGACCAACCCTGTTGACCCCATAGGTCAACCTTTTGACCTAAAAAGTCAACTTTGGTCAAAATGGTCAAACCGGACCCAATGACCAACCATGTTGACCCCATAGGTCAACCTTTTGACCTAAAAAGTCAACTTTGGTCAAAATGGTCAAACCGCACCTCATGACCTACCCCGTTGACCCGTATAGTCAACCTTATGTCCTAAAAGTTAATTTTGGTCAAATTGGTCAAACTGCATCTAATGACCAACCCTGTTGACCCCATAGGTCAACCTTTTGACCTAAAAAGTCAACTTTGTTCAAAATGGTCAAACCGGACCCAATGGCTACCACTCGTTGACCCCATAGTCAACCTTATGACCTAAAAAGTCAACATCAGTCAAAATGGTCAAACCAGACCCAGTGACCAACCCTGTTGACCCAATAGGTCAGCCTTTTGACCCAAAAAGTCAACATTGGTCAAAATGGTCAAACCAGACCTAATGACCAACCCTGTTGACCCCATAGATCAACCTTTTGACCTAAAAGTCAACTTTGGTCAAATTGGTCAAACCGGCACTAATGACTAACCCCGTTGACCCCATAGGTCAATCTTTCGACCTAAAAGTCAACTTTGGTCAAATTGATCAAACTGCACCTAATGACTAACCCCGTTGACCCTATGGAGTCAACCTTTCGACCTAAAAGGTCAACTTTGGTCAAAATGGTCAAATCAGACCTCATGACCTACCCTGTTGACCCCATAGGTCAATCTTTTGACCTAAAAAGTCAACTTTGGTGAAAATGGTCAAATCAGACCCAATGACCAACCCTGTTGACCCCATAGGTCAACCTTTTGACCTAAAAAGTCAACTTTTGTTAAAATGGTCAAACCAGACCTCATGACCTACCCTGTTGACCCCATAGGTCAACCTTATGACCTAAAAAGTCAACTTTGGTCAAAATGGTCAAACCAGACCCAATGACCAACCCTGTTGACCCCATAGGTCAACCTTTTGACCTAATAAGCCAACTTTGGTCAAAATGGTCAAACTAGACCCAATGACCTACCCTGTTGACCCTATAGGTCAACCTTATGACCTAAAAAGTCAACATTGGTCAAAATGGTCAAACCAGACCTAGTGACCAACCCTGTTGACTTAATAGGCCACCCTTTTGACCTAAAAAGTCAACATTGGTCAAAATGGTCAAACCAGACCCAATGACCAACCCTGTTGACCTCATAGGTCAACCTTTTGACCTAAAAAGTCAACTTTGGTCAAATTGGTCAAACCAGACCTAGTGATCAACCCTGTTGACCCCATATGTCAGCCTTATGACCTAAAAAGTCAACTTCGGTCAAAATGGTCAAACCAGACCCAATGACCTACCCTGTTGACCCCATAGGTCAACCTTATGACCTAAAAAGTCAACTTTGGTCAAATTGGTCAAACCGGACCCAATGACCAACCCCGCTGACCCCATAGGTAAACCTTTTGACCTAATAAGTCAACTTTGGTCAAAATGGTCAAACCAGACCCAATGACCTACCCTGTTGACCCCATATGTCAACCTTTTGACCTAGAAAGTCAACTTTGGTCAAATTAGTCAAACCAGACCTAGTGACCAACCCTGTTGACCCCATAGGTCAACTTTTTGACCTAAAAGTTAACTTTGGTCAAATTGGTCAAACCAGACCCAATGACCTTCTCTGTTAACCCCATAGGTCAACCTTATGACCTAAAAAGTCAATTTTGGTCTAATTGGTTAAACCAGACCTCATGACCTACCCTGTTGACCCCATAGATCAACCTTATGACCTAAAAAGTCAACTTTGGTCAAATTGGTCAATCCAGACCTAATGACCTATTCTGTTGACCCCATAGGTCAACCTTATGACCTAAAAAGTCAACTTTTGTCAAATTGGTCAAACCGGACCTAATGTCTTACCCTGTTGACCCATAAGTCAACCCTTTCACCCAATGACACATTTAAAGCCCCACAATGATAAAATCACAAGTATTGGACATTTTAAAATTAAATTGATCAATCTAGGCTGACTTGGGTCAACCTAGGTCAAAATTAGTCAACACCTATCTATTTTGATTAAAATAGATAAAAATGAAATAAAAATAACAAAATTAATCAAATAATTAATTTCAAAATTATTTTGATTAATTAAAATGATTAATGATTTAATTTTCAATATTTTAATTAAATGACATAATTAATTAAAATGAAAATTAAATTAAAATCATAAAATCATAAAAATAATAAAATTAATCAATTAATTAAATTGAAATTATTTTCAATTAATAAATTGGTTAATAAAATATTTTGCAACAATTTTAATTAATAAAATAATTAATTAAAATGGAAAATTAAAAAGAAATGAAATGACATACAACCTCCTCATAATTAATTAGGCTAAACTCATCTTAAGGCTTAATTAAGCCCACATTAAGACCACTTAGCCATGGTTTAATACACATCATCATGCATGGGGTGAGGTGTCACTCTCTCCTTCACCCTAACCCTCATTTATCCATGAGGTGGCCGACCAACATAAGGCCTCACCACCCACCTCCCAAGCCACCCAATGAAAGAAAAACCATGCATGAAACCCCCCCTTACCATGGTTAGAAGCAATGATGAGGGATGAGCTTGTGTGTCACCATTTGCCAAGCTTAAGAAATGAGTTGTAAGCTCCCTAAGGAGAGTAGAGGCAGCTCACCATGCACCTCTCACATGAGCCAATGGATGAGAGACAAAATAATGAAGATCATCATGGAAAACTTAGGGAGAAGCATCAATGCCTATCTTTAGCCAATTCCTTCATCCAATGGGCTGATAGAGGAGGTAACTACTCCCCTAGAACATCCTAAGCTAAGCCATAACCTCCCCTTGCTATAAATAAGACACCATGGCCGAAAATAACAACAAGAAGAAAAAAATTAGGGAGAACTATAGGCTGCCCAAATCCGCCTGCTCCCAACATAAAAAGTCTTCCTAAGAGTACCAACAATCTTTTAGGATCAAATCCAAGCCATAGTTTGAGCCTACTTGAGCCAATTTGACCGAATTTCAAAAACAGCCCCAATTTAGGTACTTCTTCAAAATTCCTCCCCAAGCCCGACTTCTGGATCAAATTGCTGCAGCAATAACCTTCCATTGGAGTCCTAGCAGGCAACCATAAGGTCTGATCTAGCTTGATTTGCTCGTGGCAAAGGTATGGAATTTTTCTTTACAAAATAAATCATGTTTTCGACATATTGTGTGTTACACTAGTCCAGAAGTGTATCATCACCGTATGGATGCATACTTCTCATCCAGATGATCATTTTAAAAAAAATCACTCAATTTCATCAAGAAATGAGTGAGATATTGTCATTTGAAGTTTAATGGTTCGGGATTTTTCGAATTAAACCGGCGAATTATCTCAGCCGTCCGTTCCCGTGTTTTGGAACAGACGGCGCTGATCTGCGCCAGCGGTGTCCGCTGTTCGGCTGCCCGCAGTGGATCCTCCCACCTGTTCGACGCGTACGAGGACACGCGTCGAACGGCGGTGAGTTTGGCGGTGCTGTTTAAAAAAAAAAGAAAAATCCATTAAATCCTTAAAAACTTAAAATATTCATATCTTTTTATCTAGGGGTCATAAAAATAAAATAAAAATACCTCTGGAAAGCTCTTGAAGAGGAGAAAATTATGAGACCAAAATCATAATTTTCTTCTCAGTATTTAATTTTTAATTTATTAAATACTCTCTGGAGTATTTTAATTATTAAAAATTATTTATAAATCAAAAAATTATGAAACTTTGAGGCATTTATCTTTATGTTCTTATAGACCTTCCATAATTTTTCCAAGGACAGAAACATGCCTAGGACACTTTTCTTTAATTTTCAAGTTTCTTTGTAATTATTTCAAATAATAATTATAAAATTTGAAAATTAAGGAAAATAAAAATGCAAATGGCTAGAAATGATAAGGCAACAAACAATAACCCTAAGAAAATTATTTCTAAGTCATAGAAATCATTTTGAATGGTATTTTGAAATTTAGAGTTAAAATCATTAAATAATTTCAATCTTAAAAATACCCCTTTATAAATTTAACCTATTTTCATCAACAATCAAACTTTGAAAATGGTTCTAGTCTATGATAGACTAATGAGAAATTTCACTTAAAATAACCAAATTGTACTTAACTAAATTTAAAACAATATTTAAACTCATTAAACCTTACTTAAATTAGGTTTAATATAAAAATTAAATCTTAATTAAGTTTAAAAATATATTAAACTTAATTAATCAAAAATTAAATCTTTTAATTAAGTTTAAACACATAATAAACTTAATTAACTCATTAAACCTTACTTAAATTTGGTTTAATATAAAAATTAAATCTTAATTAAGTTTAAAGACATATTAAACTTAATTAATCAAAATTAAATTTTTTTAATTAAGTTTAAAGACATAATAAACTTAATTAACTCATTAAACCTTACTTAAATTAGGTTTAATATAAAAATTAAATCTTAATTAAGTTTAAAGACATATTAAACTTAATTAATCAAAATTAAATCTTTTAATTAAGTTTAAAGACATAATAGACTTAATTAACTCATTAAACCTTACTTAAATTAGGTTTAATATAAAAATTAAATCTTAATTAAGTTTAAAGGCATATTAAACTTAATTAATAAAAAATTAAACCTTTTAATTAAGTTTAAAGACATAATAAACTTAATTAACTCATTAAACCTTACTTAAATTAGGTTTAATATAAAAATTAAATCTTAATTAAGTTTAAAGACATATTAAACTCAATTAATCAAAAATTAAATCTTTTAATTAAGTTTAAAGACATAATAAACTTAATTAACTCATTAAACCTTACTTAAATTAGGTTTAATATAAAAATTAAATCTTAATTAAGTTTAAAGACATATTAAACTTAATTAATAAAAAAATAAACCTTTTAATTAAGTTTAAAGACATAATAAACTTAATTAACTCATTAAACCTTACTTAAATTAGGTTTAATATAAAAATTAAATCTTAATTAAGTTTAAAGACATATTAAACTTAAATTAAATCTTTTAATTAAGTTTAAATACATAATAAACTTAATTAACTCATTAAACCTTACTTAAATTAGGTTTAATATAAAAATTAAGTCTTAATTAAGTTTAAAGATATATTAAACTTAATTAATCAAAAATCAAACCTTTTTAATTAAGTTTAAAGACATAATAAACTTAATTAACCCATTAAACCTTGCCTAAATTAGGTTTAAATACAAAAATCAACACTTTTAATTAAGTTTAAGAATATGTTAAGCTTAATTAATCAAAATCAAACCTTTAATTAAGTTTAAAGACATATTAAACTTAATTAACCGCCTTACACATTAGGTTTAATCAAACTTAAACCCTAATTAGGTCTAACCCATTAGACCTAATTAAACCATTAAACCTTAACTAACTAAGGTTTAATCAAACATAAACCCTAATAGACCTAATTAAACCATTAAGTCTTAACTAAATTAGACTTAATCAAACATAAACCCTTATTAGGTCTAATACATTAGACCTAATTAAACTATTAGACCTTAACTAACTAAGGTTTAATCAAACATAAACCCTAATTAGGTCTAACCCATTAGACCTAATTAAACCATTAAACCTTAACTAACTAAAGTTTAATCAAACATAAACCCTAATTAGGTCTAATCCATTAGACCTTATTAAACCATTAGACCTTAACTAACTAAGGTTTAATCAAACTTAAACCCTAATTAGGTCTAACCCTTAGACCTAATTAAACCATTAAGTCTTAACTAAATTAGACTTAATCAAACCTAAACTCTAATTAGGTCTAACCCTTTAGACCTAATTAAACCATTAGACCTTAACTAACTAAGGTTTAATCAAACTTAAACCCTAATTAGGTCTAACCCTTAGACCTAATTAAACCATTATGTCTTAACTAAATTAGACTTAATCAAACCTAAACCCTAATTGAAGTCTAACCCATTAGACCTAATTAAACCATTAGACCTTAACTAACTAAGGTTTAATCAAACTTAAACCCTAATTAGGTCTAACCCTTAGACCTAATTAAACCATTAAGTCTTAACTAAATTAGACTTAATTAGGTCTAACCCATTAGACCTAATTAAACCATTAGACCCTAACTAACTAAAGTTTAATCAAACATAAACCTTAATTAAGTCTAACTCATTAGAACTAATTAAACCATTAAGTCTTAACTAAGTAAGACTTAATCAAACACAAATCCTAATTAAGTATAGTACATTAAACTTAATTAATTATTAAACCTTAATCAACTAAGGTTTAATTAGACCCAAATCCAACCTTTTAGTCCAAGTCCAACATAATTTAAACCTAACCTAACTTGAGTCCAACCTAACTTGAACTCTAGTTAACCTAAACCTTAGGTTCAACCCACATTGAACCTAATTTAAACCTAACCTAACTTGAGTCCAACTTAACTTGAACTCAAGTTAACCTAAACCTTAGGTTCAACCCACATTGAACCTAACCTAAACCTAATCTAACTTGAGTCCAAACTAACTTGAACTCAAATTAACCTAAACCTTAGGTTCAACCCACATCGAACCTAACTCTAAACCTAACCTAACTCGAGTCCAACCTAACTCGAACTCAAGTTAACCTAAACCTCAGGTTCAACCCACATCGAACCTAACTTAAACCTAACATAACTCGAGTCCAACCTAACCCGAACTCAAGTTAACCTAAACCTTAGGTTCAACCCACATCGAACCTAATTTAAATCCTAACCTAACTTGAGTCCAACCTAACTCGAACTCAAGTTAACCTAAACCTTAGGTTCAATACACATCGAACCTAACTTAAACCTAATCTAACTCGAGTCCAACTTAACTCGAACTCAAGTTAACCTAAATCTTAGGTTCAACCCACACCAAACCTAACTTAACTTGAAACCTTAGGTTCAACCCATATCGAACCTAACCTAAATCGAACTAAACTTAAAGTTCAATCCAACTAGAACCTAATTTAATCCAAGTCCAACCTTAACTTAAGTTCAATCCATATCGAACTTAAATCGACCTTAAGTCTCAAGTTCAACCCGACTTGAACCTAACTTAATCTAAACTCAAAATTTAACTTAAGTCTAACCCATATTAGACTTAAGTCAAACTATACTTAGGTTTAACACGATATAAACCTAAGTCTAATTTAAGCCTTAGATTCAACCTAACTTGAATCTAAACTAAAGCCCGACTTAAGTTCAATCCTAAGCCTAGGTCTAACTTTAAATAGACTTTAATTAAAACTTAAGTCTTATCTAAAAGGGACTTAGATGGTCCGTAAATCTAATCGAGTCTAATTTATTAGACTCGGATTAACCTTTAAGTCCTATTTAAACAAGACTTAAAACTTAATTAAATCTATTCTAAACCAAACCTTTTAACTTAAGTTCAAACAGTACATGAACTCAAGCTAAATAGATTCAATCAACATCGAATCTAACTTAGGTTCAACCGTACATGAACCCAAGTCAATTCAATCAATATTGAATCTAATTTCAAACTTTTTAAGTTAAGCTCTGTTGACCTCATTTTTGATGAGGTCTTCTCTTCTCTCTTAAGTACTTCAGATCTAGCCTTAGGCTTTTCCTTCGACTCGTCTTAGAGGACTAGAATCGGGACCCGCCTTTTAGAAATTCAAACCACTTCTAAACTCCCCGCAAACTCCACAAACTCGACCATAGACCCCTAATCACCTAGAGGGTTGAAATCAAATGTGGAAGTTTAAAGGATGAGTTCCTATAGGACTCTTTCGCCTTGAGATCGCCCAGGCGGCCCGGTCTCAGTGAGGGGCCGACTTACACTACACTTACACACTACATTTCCACACACTTCCTAAAACCACACCCATACCCAACTTAACCTCCCGACTCATGTAGGTGATTCACATGGATGGTCCTTAACCCCTAAGCCCTCGGCAAGAGGGTTAGTGAACAACATAGCTGAATGCCTCAAACGAGTCCTCTCATGGCTCATATGGGCTTGAAATGGCTTCATGGCTCAACCAAAATGATTTCTTTCCACCTAGGTTTACTCAATCTTCAATTTCCCAAATTTTCAATTTTTGACCCCCGAGACCCTACACCTACTAAACCTACCCAAAACCCTTGAAATCACCCAAATTTTTGCAAAATTTCCAAATTACCCAAAATTTTCTAAAATCAATCCCAAACATCTCCACATCACTCAAATTGATCATCCATACCCAAAAATACCAAAGATTCCAAAAATACCCCCCAATACCCTCCAAATACCCAAAATACCCTTCTTGGCCTAAAAATCCAAAAATTCAAAAAATTCCCAGAAAATTCCAGAAAATCCTAAATATTCCCAATTTCATTTTGTCCAACTACACCATGGGCCAATTTTGTCAATTTACCCTACTTTTGTCAAAACCCCCAAATCGACCCATTTTAACCCAAAGTGAACCCAATGTTAAACCAAACCTATCCAATTGACCCAAATTCTGGTCCAATTCAATTCTAAACTTCAATTCAACATCCCCAATACCAATCTAGACCAAATCCAAGTCCAATTTGGTTGACATTTGGATCCAATTTCACTTTGGGCCTTAAAGCCCAAATTTGGACCCATGACCCAAACTTAGCCCAAACTAACCCAATTCAACTCCAATTAACCCCAAATCTTTTCTAAATCTTCCTTAACATCCCCATAAACAAAACACTAACATGATTTACCCAAGATTTTGACCCAAACCCCACTCAAATTCAACCCAAAATCAAAAAGCCCAATTTTGACCTAAACCCAAACCTAACCCAAATAGGCCCAAACCTCAAAATCAAAACCCAACCAAAGCCAAAACCTCTTTGAAACACTCCCATAAACATTTCTCAACATTTATTTTACATCAATTTCAACCCTAGCCCAACATTGGCCCAAGTTAGCCCAATTCGACCTACATCGGCCCATTTACCAAATAAACCCAAATTCAACTCAATTCAAACCCAAACCACCTTAAATCTATTTCAAATTATTCATGAAACATCCCTAAACCAAAACCAACAACTATTTGGCCCAAACTTCTACAAAAATTCCCATCCATGAACACATCCTTAAACTTAAAAGCCCACTTCCCTTAAACCTTCTTAAAAACCCATCTTCATTAAATTTTAAAAGCCCAAATCATCCTAAAGCCCACATGACACTTCCCCTCATCATCCATTTGATCAAAATCACCCCTAAGTTTCAAAATCATCAATTAAACCATTCCAAATCAAGCCACATGTCAAATTACCCCCTAAATGTCAAAAATTTCTAAAACCCTTTTCATGAAACAAATCAACCTTTTCCCAAGCCAAATGAAGCCATGAACAAGCCATTCTCAAGCCACATGAAGCCATGAGGGCTTTGACTTGTCATTAGTCCATTTATGGCAAGAAGAGGGGGTTCTTTCTTAAACCTCCTTTAACCTTTTTTTACCTTAATCATGTCACACACTAAACCATGTTTAGCCACCTCATCATGGATGGAGACTTCACCACTCCTTCTAAGCCGACCTAAATGATTCCCTCAACTCAAAATCGAGCTTGGAAGGGTGCACCAAGCCCAAAATGGTGGGTTGACCCAAACCAAGCCAAAGTGAGCCTTCTCCCATTCCATTTAAATCAAACTCCTTTACACATGTCAAACCTCAATCGCCTACACTAAACCCCGCCCTGACCCACCCGACCAAGATGGTGACCATCGCTCGGCTGGCCGGCCACCAGGCCGCCGGAAAACACCACACCCGAGAGCATCATGTGAGCCCAAGCTTGGAATTCTCACCCGCCGAGTTGCCCCATGCCCAATGGCCACCATGGCCGTTCTTCTCCTCACCAGAGCAGCTGATCCTATGCCTCAACTCCCCCTGGGAGGCCCTCCACCCTCTCCTATTTAAACTCCACCCCTCTAGGCCATGGAGAGAGCTAAGCACAAACCTTGCCAAAACTCTGCCAAAATTGTTCCAGACCCTTCTCCACTTTTAGAACACTTGATCCCCAGTGAGATCCCCCTGCCATTTCTCCTCTGTAAGCTCAATTTCGAGTTGAAATTCCACCCAAAACCAGGACACTTCTCCACGATGAGCCAATTCTCAAATTGATTGGCTCTACACCTTCACTCGGACCAAAGGAAGGTGTCCACCAAGCAAAAGCCCCATCTCCAGGCCACCTGGCTTGTTCCAGCCTCCAAGCTTTGTGATCGGGCTTGGTCGAAATCATATCCGGACAATTCCCTGCACCAGGAGACTTCATCCGGAGCTTGCGCGGACCCAATCGAAGGTGCAACAACTCTCGGATTGAAGCCACACTTCTCCGAGCTAAGGTATGAGTTAACTCTCCATCCCGAGCTTCCGGAGATTCTCCATTTCAAATGCCTTAGTTTCAATGCATGTTAGCCGTATAGATGTGTTCGTCTCTTCAAGACGAATCCATAGTAGTATAAGAACGTAAAAATCCATCGAGAATCGAGTGAGATCTTAGGGATTTAGTGTGGACGGCTCTCGGGCGAGAACACTTGGGGACGATGAACGGATGCCGTCCATTCGATACACGCGCGGACGAACGGCTCAGATGGCGTCGGACCAGGAAACGGTGCGAGAACCGCGGGGCCCGGACGGATGACTCGGATGGCGGCGCCCAATCACAGCGCGACACGTACCCCTTCGGAGTCGCCGATGTTTCGCCGGCGCCGCGTGGATAAATAGATAAATAGGGTATTTAATGTATTTATTAAATATCGAAACTTTAAAAATCCATATCTTTGTGTAGAAAAATCACAAAAATAAAATAAAAATACCCTCTCGCTCAGCTGAACAGAGGAGAATAATGTGGAAAAGAAATCATTTAATTTCATCAAGTATTTTATTTTTTATAATTTAGTTACTCTCTGCATACATTTAATTCTCCATGCATGTATACAATTCACCATGGCATGAGACCATAGGGCTTTAAGCCTCCGAACTCGGGAACATTCCCTGAATTTTCCAAGGTCGAGGGCCATCTCGTGAAAAGTTATTTATTTTTCAAATGCATGTTGCTGTTTTGAGTATTTTAATTCCAAAAAATAGCATGTTGTGAAATAAATTCTAGGAAAATTTGGTGATGTTCCTTATGACCGAGAGAACCCTAGGAAAAATAGGTTTTGGCTTAGTTCATTCAAAACAACCCTAATTGGCTTAAACACTCAAAATAGGTCTTTAATTAATTAGAGTTAACCAGGCATCAAATTGACTTGAAATCAATTCTCCACTGACCTTTAGGATCAGAGGAATCCACCATAAAAATTTGAGGTCAATTGGACTTGGTTAACCCCACTAATTGGGTTGATTAAGTCACTTAGCCATTTTAAACTTTAAAAATTCATAACTTTTAAAATACTTTTTAAAAATTCACTAAATTGGTTTTGGAGCCTCTCTGATATCAGGGGAACCTAAGAAAATTAAAATTTCAATTTTCTGAAAAAGTTGATTTTTAATAATATTTTAATATTTTAATAATTAAAAAATAATAAAAATCACAAAAATAATAAAATTCACCAAAATGTCACATTTTGAATTTTAATCACTTAGGAACAAACCCCATATTTTTCCTAAGTCTATTTAGTGAGATATTAAATTTTAAAGCCCTAGGGTAATTTTAAAATTAAAAAATATGTTTTCTAGTTTTTTCACTAAAATAATTATAATAAATTATAGAAAAATCAGAAAATTGAAAAATTTGCTTCTCTGGTTTCCTTGATATCAGAGAGATTTTTGAAAAATATAAAATTCATTTTTCAACATTTATTTTATTTTTTAAATTAATTAATACTCCAAAACTCAAAATAATTATAATAAAAATAATATAATTCAAAAAATCACCAAAATTGGTCCAAGTGCTTCTCTGGTCATTAGGAATGTCCCCTAATTTTCTTAAGGACAGAAACTTTCCCTTGGTCATGTTATTAAATTTTCCTTGAAAATCTCTATTTTCCACCAAAAATAATTATATAAATAAATTAAATACAGAAAAATCACATTTTCTCCTCTCATGTCTTTATTGACATATGAGTGAAGTCACATAAAAATTTCAAGTTCATTTGAGTTCAATTTAGTGAGTTATGAAATTATTAAGCTAAAGGGGTAAAATGGTAATTAAACTTTTAACCCTTAATTAAAACTTTAGGTTTAATAAAAAATCAACAAGTAAAATATTTGATCTTAATCTGATTTGGATGATTGAAATTTAAATAATTAAAGGGTAGAAACCCATTAAATAATTTTAAAATGATTAAACTTTAATTAAATAATAGATTAAATTTGGAGGAATAATAAATCGGAATTATTAAAATAAGGGATATTTATTAGGAAGAGATTTATTCTTTAATTTAAAAATCCCTAAACTAATTATATCATTAATACTCAATTTTTTTAATTAAAATGATAACTCAAATTTAAAATATTAAAAGACTTAATTAAATTATTAAACTCTTTTAAAATTTTAATTAAAATTAAAAATAAAGTAAATTAAAGATAAATTAAATTAAAATTAAATTAAAATTTAACAATTAAATTAAATTAAATTAAATTTAATAATTAAATTAAATTAGATTAAATAATTAAATTAAATTAAATTAAACAATTAAATTAAATTAAATTAAATTAAATTAAATTAAATAAATTAAATTAATTAAATAAAATCGAATTAAATCAAATTAAATTAAATTAAATAAATTAAATTAAATAATTGAATTAAATTAAATTAAATAACCAAATTAAAATTAAATCAAATCAAATTAATTAAACATCAAATCAAATTAAATCAAACTCAATCAAATTAAATTAAATTAAAACTCAATTAAAATTAAATTAAATTGAATTAAATATAACATCACCTAAAACAGAAAGAAAATAAATTTAAAAGCAACTTGAACACTATTCCAAATTTAAATTCTTTAACTTAAACCAAATCATTTGAATACTAACTTACCCTCGAAAGCTTTAGTTATTATAACTCCTAAATAAAACATTAAATGAAGTGTCACTTCACTCATAGGATATTCAAATGTCCTAGTTCACTCGAGCAAGTTAACAAAACTTGAAATTCTTGGACGATTAATTCATTTGTATAATTAAATTCATTTGGACTTAAAACAATCCTAGAAATATTGAAAAGATGTTTAAGATCCTTCTTAAGCACTTCCTCAATATGATAGGACATTTATAAGAACAATCGAATTTGATTATTCTTCGATGAAGAAAATCGTCCTTAAACAAAAAACACAAAGAACCTAGACGTCATAGGAAATGACTAGCTATAGGATTAGGAATTTGGTAGAAAACCATAACCTTTCCCTTAGCCTTACCTAGGAACTTGCTTAAGTATGCTAATTGTGTTTTAAGTGCAGCTTGGGATGACGGGAAGACCCTCCGTGTACGCATTTGTATTATCGCAATTTACTTTCCCGCAATTTATTTTCCAAGAATTTACATTATCGCAATTTACTTTATTACGAATCGCGTTTATTTTTCTTGCATGATAAAACAACTGTTGCATGAAAACCCACACCTTTAGGATAGCCCCTAAAACTGAAACCGAAATTAAGTTAAAAGTCATTGCAAGATAAAATTCACCGCCACAACATTTCAAAATATAAAACAACTCAAAATTTAATCACAAACAGAACACAAAACTACAATTACAACTAAATTAAAACGTCCCGTCGGATGATCGGGAATACCTCTGATGATGTAACCTACGTGTTGCTAACGGGATTTCCCACTGGTCTAAATGAAAGTGTGGAACTCATTCAACTGAGTTTAGCAAATTCATCCGGACTAAGTGAATCCGATAAAAATAATGATGCCGGAAGGATGGAACCGTGGGATCTTAACCAGTGTCGTTATAATCAACTTTAAGATTTGTTTTAATCAAAATATAAAAAAAAACACTTGGAAAATTAAGACTTCTCTAGACCAAAACACTTCTCTCATCTCCTGATTTATGACTTCTAAAACTAAACCTCTGCAACAATAAGGAACTTGGAGCATGGTGGGCAGCACGGCCATCGTCGTCAGCAAAACTTGAACCTACTTCACAAAACTTTTTAGAATTAAATAACCAAGCCATAGGACTTCGAGGTAGCTTGCCTAGTGCAACATAAATCCTCAACTCTTCGTTAGTGCATTTGCATTGCAAATTAAGCCCTAACCGGTCTTAGGATTCCGAGGTAGTCGTCCGATACGACAATAAACCCTCACATCTTCTGATGCTATTTGTTTGATTTTATCATACAAATATAAGCCCTAATTAATTAAAATCAGCAAGATCGAAATACTAAATAAACATTAGTGACTTTCCTAAATTCAAGCCAAACAATAGGATAGTCGGGAAATTACCGAAGTTCACTTCGAATCGCTAATTTCTCCTACCTCTCTTCCTTTGGATTCATAAAACAAAATGTTCCAAAATTTGATCCATTCCCTATTGAAATTCCAAAATTCAATCTTTGAAAACCTTAAACTTTGAAATTCTTGAGAGCGAATTATTGGTTATTATCGAGAGTTTTCT
Source organism: Papilionanthe hookeriana x Papilionanthe teres (assembly GCA_022702705.1). NCBI lineage: Eukaryota > Viridiplantae > Streptophyta > Magnoliopsida > Asparagales > Orchidaceae > Papilionanthe > Papilionanthe hookeriana x Papilionanthe teres. Next base: position 16,639,380 of record CM040421.1, on the reverse strand, counting down.
TAGGTGATTCCCGTCACTTAAGATGTAATTAACTATAGGGGCTTGCCCTTATAGGGAATTTTAAAGAACCTGTGTAATATAAACCCCGTTTAATGTTTTCATATTAAGCAGGGAAACTTGTCGGCTTATAAAATTGGTTCGCGTGACCAAACGGATGTCACTAATCTTCTAGTTTATTTAATCAAGCCCCACCATCAAGCAAGTGTGTCTATCCTTAGTGATAGTATACACTGGCTTATGGTGCGGTGCTCGTTTATATAAACTATTTGGGATGTGAGATCGGTTTAATCTCATATCTTAAAACCTTCAAATTTAAAATTATTTTCAAAATCAAATACTACTTTTTTTAATTAAATTAAAAATTCACCGACAGATTTCGTTAGCGACCCCTCTTCAAAATAAAACACGACCTAAAAATATGCCGACGGATTTCCGGCGACTCACGTGGGAATATTCCTCTCTCCATTATAATCAAATAATTTCGCTTTCAAAAATCGGTAGTGTATCCATGTCCCTAATGGATCAAACTACCCTTCTTTCCGTTGGAATACTATGTTCATTTCTATCTTGAACGAGTATACCCAACATTCTCTCGGATTTAGGAGCCACTCGTTGTAGACACCCCTAAACAGAGAGGTTCCGAGATCCTTTTACCTCATTTCGAGGTGCGGGTGGACCCCCAATAGGTGTTAGTTTAGGAATGATCCTTCGAGTCGGGAAGTCTTGCTTAAGACTTTCTTTTCCTTTCTGAATCGGATTCCTTACCTTCTCTACACCTTTGAACATTCCGTTCTAAATAAACAAACCCTCTAATAAGTGATTCTTTTAACAAATGATTCTTTTTTTATAAATACATGAACAAAGAATGAGTTCGGACTCTTTTTAATTCCTTTCTTTTCGTCCTGAAGAAAAGAAGCATAACTCGGGACCGACAACCGTAATCTACCCCGCGAAATGGAAGCCCCGAAACCGATTTTCTCCTTCACCAACGGACTGGACTTCGCCGTCTATAAGGATGAGCCGCCCGACAATGGGGTCATCCGATTCGGACGTGGATTTGAAAACACGAACGTCAAGGTCACCGACGTCTCCCTCTTTGCACCGACGAACAAGGTATCCGAAGCCGAGGAACCACCGCTCGAGTTCAACCTCAGTCGACCCAAGAGTTTCCTCCCCGCAAAGGGTCCCGACTAGGAGGAGTACTCGCCGTCCGCAGAGGACCGTTCTCACTACCCCCACCGGTCTAGTTGTTTCGCACCTACCCCGACTTCTACCAAATCAAAGGGGAAAGAAATCCGTAACTATGGTAAACCCGTTACCGCGGAGGGTACGGATCTTCCCGTAAGACCTTCGTCTTCGAAATCGGGTCCGGCTCGAAGATTCCGTCGCCGACAAAGACCCAAAGAAGAAATAGAAATAGAAGGATCGCCGGGGAAGCCGGAGCCGCCGAGATCGCCTTCCCGAGGAAATTCCGTAGTTGCCGAATATACACCGCTACCGTAATATACACCACCGCCCGACTACATACCACTTTTGGGAGGAAGCGGGTTCCATCCCCTCTCCGCCGCAGAGGATGAGGAGAATGTTCGCAAGATTGCCGCCACATTACCTCGACCCGCATACTACAACGATAGCCGCAAGAAAAGAACTAGAACTACGCCGTTTGCTCGACCGCAAACTTTGGTGAAAAGCTAAGAAGAAGGAAAACTCGCCCCGTGTCGGAAATTCTACGAAGGATAGGGCGGGTGCCGGCCAAATCCCGTCTCGGGCCCCGAGTAGAACCCGCCGTCATGATAGAAAAGCCTAAGCAAGAGAATGAAGGCTAGCCCGCCCGTCGTAGTATCGGGATTACGGATTAGGAGGATACCACCTTCCAGCATTCGGCCAACGCACCATCCGGTCCTAGCACCTTCGCTGCTAGAAGGATGGTGTGGCGTCCCACTACGGGGCGTTGAGATCGAAACAAGCAGCCCGAGAGAGAAAGTCTCGCCGGGAGGCTTCGAATCCGAAGAAAGCGCTACCGCGATGAAGGGGACTCGTGAAAAAGGACCCGACAACCATCGCATGACAACCACAAAGATACACGAAAGCTCCGCTAGAAGATGCCATGGAAAAGCTGAGAACCGACATCCGACGGTTGGCAAAAGAAAGAGAAGAAAAGTTCGGAGATGAGATCGACTCATCGGAATTCATGGACAACGAATATGCAGAAATCAACATGGTTGAAACACGAGCTTCATCATCTTCTCAAGGTGCTCCTGCAGCCGCAGAAAGAGAGGAGCCGGAACTGATGAAGAGACACGACACGATCGCTCAAATGGCGAAAAGGATGGAAGAGATGGCCATAGCTCTGGCCACTCTCCAAAGTCAAGTACAACCACATAGAGAGACACCCCCAGAAGTCATTCACATCGTAGACGGAGGGAAGGAGATTACATCCGTCAATGGGGATGACCACCGAAAAGGATACAACACAAAGTATGATCCCTGAAAAGGATATCAAGAACTTGGTAGAGCAGCAAGTGCGAGAAGCCCTAGCACAATCAAAGAACGGGACATCTATTCGGACGGGTAGACCTTACCCGGAAGAATTCAACGCTGTCCAATACCCGAAGGGCTTCGTACCACCTCCGTTTAAGACCTTCGACGAACCGGGAACCCCCGACAAGCATGTTGCACACTTTCGTGCCAGCTTGTTGCAATGCCGGCGGGAGCGATGCGCTACTCTTCCGACAATTCGTTAGCGATCCGTCGTGGATCGCCTTCGACCGGTATGCGAATTACCCAACGGATCTCGTGAAGACATTCTCGCAGCTAGAGAGCCTCTTCATTAAGCGATTTGCCGGAGCTCGGCACCACATCACTATAGGTGATTTAGTGGTAGAGAAACAAAGGCCGAATGAAACTCTAGTGGATTACATACTTCGATGGAGAAATTTAAGCATGAAGTGTGAACCACAACTCGCAAGAACAACATGCAAGTCGGCATCTTGCTTAAAAGCATTCACGGCCCGATAAGCACTTCTCCTCAAGGGATTCACTATTAAGACTTTTGAGAAGTTGTTAAGCAAGGCCGGAAGCTTGCAAGAAGAGGCGAAGCAATTAAGTTTTGTCGACAAAACGGACAAGCGTAAGCCGGTGAAGACCTTCGAGAAGAAATCTCGGATCGTTGCAGACAGTTCGACAAAGGCAAGCAACCGATGCAAATACCACCGTAACGGCCGCAGAGAACCACAACAAAATTACCAAAGAACCTCGGTCCAGCTATCGATCGTCTCCGCAGAGATGAACAACCGTCTCGTCCGCAACGTACATCGAGGGAGCTTCGAGCGAGAGAATATCCGTTCAAGAATGAAGCAAGCACTCAAAGATGTTCCGTAGCCTTAATGAAAACTCCGGATTTCCGACCGCAGAGCCCAAAAGACCGGAGGAAGTCAACAAGAAAGGTGATCCCAACTTTTGCCCCTACCATCGGATGCTTGGGCACAAGATGAAGATTGCATTACCTTCAAAAGTTGGCTCAACGACAACCTTCGGAAAGGAAATATAACAATCCCGAAGGAGTACATGAAGGAACCCCGTAAAGGAGGTTCCGTCAATGTTATCTCAACCGATCCCGTCATCCCGATAGATCCCTATGCAACCGACGATGGATGGACTACCGCTCGGACAAGGTCTTCGAAGAAGATTTTAGACAACATCCGAACCGCTTCGGTGCGAGCTTTAATTCGAGTTCGAGACCCGTTAAGCCGGTACTATCACTTGCGATAGAAGAGCCACCTCGACAGGAGACAATCGAAGAGAAGAAGAAAATCGACGAAGAAGAGGGGACCGAGATTCCTAAGGCTAGACTAGGGGCCGCTTATCCTAGGATAGTTGTTTCGATCTCGGGGAGAAATCCCTCGAACCTCCGATTTTGTATGATTATCTCGCTCACTTCGGTGGGATCATATAATGATAAGGGTGATGGCGTTGGCTACGTTTTGATCGTTTCTAACGATTACGTAACTAGCGACAATCCGGGCGTCGATTTCGATACCAACAACAATTCTCAAATCATACAAGATCTCGACGATCAAAATGACGAAGAAGACATCCATCAAGGAGGCTACGAGAGCTCAACAAGCAACGGATCTATCTGTGAGTTTCGAGGAGCTCCAGTTACGATAGAGTTAGAGCCTTCAGATTTGGAAGATAATCCAGAAGAGCCAGTCATTCCGATTCAGGAGGAGACACCGACGAACTCAACACTAGATTCGAAGAAATTACAGAAGTCAACCTAAGAAGTGGAAAAGTTCTACCTCCAAGAATGGGTCCAAAAGACAAAGGAAAGCAGGTGGTTGTTCAAGAAGAACCAACCCCAGCAGAAGACATACCCGTTCGAGAAGAAGCCGAGACGCATGGAAACAAAGTGGACTACAACGTGCTAGCCCATCTTAGGAAACTACCGACCAACCGAGCATTTACGATGCTCTCATCTTATCAAAGGAAATGAGGGAAGCTCGATCAAGGCCTTACTTGATCCGGAAATTTGCTTAGCTCAAATGGCCGGAGATTCCTTAGATGAGGTTTGCTCGTTAAAGGAACAACGAGGTGTTACCTTCACTGACAATGACCTACTACTTGGGACAAGCAGATCACAACCGACCGTTGTACATTTCGCTTACAATCGGGAAGTTTACGCTCTCCGCAGTATTGGTGGATCCAGGAGCATCAATCAATATAATGAGTCTTCGAACGCTAGCATACTTGGAAATTGATGCTCGTGAGCTCGAGGCCGACAAAATGTTATTAAGAGGATTCAACCAGAAAGGAGAAAGAGCCCTCGGGTCAATAACGCTACTGATGAAGACCGATGACCTAGCAAAGACAACCGCAAAATTTCATATAATCGATTCAGAAACGTCGTTCAACGCTTTGCTGGGCCGACCATGGATACATGAAAACAGGATGGTACCATCATCTCTGCACCAGTGCATCAAGTACTACGATGAAGGGGAACAGTGCATCAAAGGTGACTTGCAACCATTCTCCGTACATGAGATTGGAATCCATGAAGATGCAGCTTATTATGCACCGCCAAAGAAAACAATCTTCTCCAGAGATACCGTAACAAATGAAGCAAAGAAAGTTCGAGACAACGAAGAACCCGAAGTTCTAGTCCAACGAGTCACTCACCACTCCCTTCCGGAGAGATGGTGAAGGTTTCTCCACAACTCGCATCCGAGGTCGAGGCCGGGGACGAGGTCGCGGTAGAGACGCTAGACAACCGGACGGAGGAAACCAACCATCAATGTTGATTGGGATGATAGTTCTGAAGAAGAAAAAGAAATCAAGCGAGAAGCAGCGACAATAAGTCGAAAGAAGCCGCAATACAAGATCTCCCTCGAAGATGAAAAGAACGAAGAATACAAATCAATGTACGAGAAGATTAACCACTACGTACATACTATGACCCTAACTCCGATCCATTCTAATAAGATCGAGGGTATGGAGGTCGAAGAGGTACGTAGTGACGGTGCAAAGCCGATCAAATTCTACCGTGGTGCTTCTTCCTCCAAAACCGAAAATAATGTACAATTCGAAGATGTCACTTCATCAGAATTAATGGAATTACCTTTTGAGTGGTACTCTCCCTGTGTTCAAAATTTAATTCAACGTGGTTTCTTACCTCGACAATGGACAAGAGGCCAATCACAGCATTTTGAAAAGTTATGGAACAACTCCGGTCGTCCTCCCAATTCAAAGTATGGACTCGGATTCGGCACAGTAGGGTCAGTTGACGATACTGAATTTTGCTTGGTTGTCACTTGCAAGTCCAATGAAAACTGCATGGAAACTACGTACGAACTCGAAGATTTACAAATTGGAGACGCTCCACCAGAATTCGAAGAAGAAATTAAATCCACAATAGATGAGTTAACGGAAGTTAACTTAGGTACTAACGAAGAGCCTAGACCTACCTTTGTTAGCTCCTTACTCAATAAAGAAGACTCCGAAGAAATAATCAAGTTATTAATGGAATTTAAAGACCGTTTTGCTTGGAGCTACGATGAAATGCCGAGATTAGCCCCGCAGGTTGCGAGTCCATAAGCTAGGAGTGGATCCTACTCCGTTCCAGTCGGACAAGGTCCCGAAGAATGCGTCTAGAAATCGAACAACAAGTCATAGCCGAAGTTAAAAAGCTAATAGACGCTAAATTTGTCCGTGAAGAACAATATCCGACCCGGTTAGCCAATGTGGTGCCAGCCGAAAGAAGAATGGTCGATCGAATTTGTGTGGACTTCGGAGATTTAAACAAGGCATGTCCAAAAGATGAATTCCCTCTACCGATTCCAGAACCGATGATCGATATTGCTTCGACACATGAAATATTCTCATTCATGGATGGATCTTCGAGATACAACCAGATAAAAATGGCTCCGGAAGATGAAAAGCTTACAAGCATTCGAACGCCGATCTGAGTATTTTGCTACACGAAGTGATGCCATTCTGACCGAAGAACGCAGGAGCAACCTACCAAAGAGCAATGACAAGAATTTTTGATGATCTCATCCACAATCAAGTCGAATGCTACGTGGACGATGTCGTCATCAAAAGCAAAGTAAAGGAAAACCACTCGTATGATTTGAGAATTGTTTTCGAACGATTAAGACAATTTAACCTTAAGATGAATCCCTTAAAATGCGCCTTCGGCGTCACCTCCGGAAATTCTTAGGATTCGTTGTCCGACATCGTGGAATTGAAATCGACCCGGAGAAGATTAAAGCTATCTTAGAAATGCCGCCTCCCAAAACCTTAAAACAACTACGATCTTTTCAAGGGAAGTTGGCATATCTTCGACGCTTTATCTCAAACCTGTCGAGTAGGTGTCAGCCTTTCTCGACACTAGTTAAAAAGGACGCCAAATTTATTTGGGAAGAGAAATGCCGTAAGGCCTTCGAAGACATTAAACAATATTTAATGACACCTCCCGTCTTAGCAGCCCCGGTCTCGGGTAGACCGCTGATACTTTACACCGCGGCTTTAGATGACTCTCTCGAGCCCCGTTAGCCTGTGTCAATGATGAGGGTAAAGAAAATGCTCTTTACTACTTAAGCCGTCGTTTACTTCCGACGGAAGTAAGGTATCCCGCAATTGAAAAGCATTGTTTGGCCTCGATCTTCGCCGCTCAAAAGCTCGAGCACTACATGCTTTCTCATAAGGTCAACTTGATTTCGAAGTTTAATCCATTGCAATACTTCGATGACTCGTCCAATACTTTCCGACGGACTTGCCGGATGGTCAATGATATTATTGCAATTCGATATAACTTTCGTGCCTCTCGCGTGCCGTAAAGGGACAAGTCTTAGCAGACTTCCTCGCAAGACACCCTTTGCCGCCGAATCTCCTCTCAATGACGATCCGCCGGATGAACAAATAATGAACCTAGAAGACCTTGACGATCGACGTTGGGAATTATATTTTGACGGAGCATCTTCAAGCACACAAAGACGAAGAATCGCAAGTGATAAGTGCCCTGTAAGGCAGGAATCGGGCTAATCTTTATAACACCGGAGCGGGGATGTTAAGATACTCCTACCACTTCGACGGAACCGTGTACAAACAACGAAGGTAATCACGAAGCCCTCATAACGGGATTGGAATTAACCATTCAAATGGGGATAACAGACATCAACATCTACGGGGATTCACAGCTAATCATTCAACAGATTGCGGACAAGACAGAATTCTAAAGCCAAGACTCGAACAATACTTCCAAGTATGTCATACAAATTGTTGGAACAAATTCCAAATGTGACAATCTACAAAATTCCTAGAAAAGAGAATGCTTTAGCAGATGCTTTAGCCCGTCTCGCAAAAGAATTTGCCTGTTTGCAAGATGAATCGATGGAAGTGTCGACTCACGGACGTCGAGTCCTATCACAACTCGACATAGACACAATACACAAATCGACAAAAGAAAAAGAATCAGCATGCAGCGATGACGTAAAACACGAAGATTGGCGACGACCATCGATGACTACACCGCAAACAGGAAAGCTACCGTACGATAGGTCGTCGGCCCATCGTATCAAGAAAAGAACTCGTCTTACGCATTAATAAACAACACATTATACGAAGGTCTTTTGATCAAATGTGGCTAAGGTGCCTAGCGGGTCCGAGGCCCGTGAAATTGTTAAAGAGGTGCATTCAGGACTCCGTGGCGCTCACCGGCCGGGTCCAAAGATGAAAATGAAAATTAAAAGACTAGGGTACTACCGGCCCTCGATGATGACCGACCGCATGAAAATCGCCAAGAGCCGTCACCAATGCCAAGTGCACGGAGTGGTTCTACACCAACCTCCAAATGTGCTACACCCGACAATTGCGTCGTGGCCATTTGAATGTTGGGGCACAGATATAGTGGGTCCGATAGAACCACCATCTTCAAAAGGACATCGCTTCATTCTTGCGGCTACGGATTACTTTTCCAAGTAGGCGTAAGCGGTTCCACTTAGAGAAGTGAAAGCACACCACGTGCTCGCAGCTTTTCAAGAACCAAATTGTCTACCGTTTCGGAGTGCCGCGCAGATCATCTCGCATAATGGGTCGCATTCGAAGCACACAAATCAACAATTTTGTCGTGAGACACGGAATCGACCGGCGATACTCGACAATTTACTACCCAAGAGCAAACGGCCTCGCCGAGGCTTTTAATAAAACTCTCGTTCAAATCTTAAAGAAAACCTTGGACGATAATAAGAGAAATTGGCACGAGAAATTGTTAGAAGCCTTATGGGCCTACCGGACAACCTTCGTAACTCCTACTCAAGCTACACCTTACGCTCCGGTGCATGGGTCCGAGGCGGTGTTACCTTTAGAGGTTCAGCTTCCTTCACTCGGAATCGTAGTTGCAAACAAAATCACGACAGAAGAAAACGTCAGATTACGACTCGAAGAATTAGAAAGCTTGGAAGGGAAAAGACTTGCAGCGCAACAGAATTTAGAACTATACTAAGCTAAGATAGTTCAAGCCCATGATAAACTGGTCCGCCCAAGAACCTTCAAAGTTGGACACTTAGTTCTCGTTCTCAAGAGATCTATTCTTGCACACCGCAAGATAGGAGGAAAATTTGAACCTACTTGGTAAGGACCGTTTGTGGTCAAGCAGATATACTCGTGAGGTTCCTACCAGCTAGTGAATCGCCGGGGAGAACGACATATGCTTCCAATCAACGGACGATACTTCGAAAAAGTATTACACTACTCGATGTTTCGAAGGAATGAATTCTTCATCCCTAAGAAACACGGGCGAAGTAATTACTTATGATTGGGTCCGAACCCAAAAAAAAAAATAATAATAAAATGTGCTAAGATAAATAAAATCATGATAATAAAGTTTTCCTTGTTTTCAATTCCAAATCAAATTTCAATCAAATTCCAAATCCAAATCTCAATCAAATCTCAAATTCCATCCTTCCAAACTTCAAAATCAAATTCCATCTTTACAAATTTCAAATCAAATCCTCAATCAAATTCCAAATCCAATCTCGATCAAGTTTCAAACTTGATCGTCCAAATTTCAAATCAAATCTTAAATCAAATTTCAATCGAGTTCAAACTCATCCTTCCAAATTTCCAAAATTCCGAATTCAATCTTTCCAGTGCTTCAAGTCTCCATCAAATTCAAACTCTTTTGGGTCGAGGATTTTACATCCAAGACCGCACTCGCTTTAGGATTCTTTTCCTATTGCACTCGAAATACATCAAAATTCAAACTTTTGGGTCGAGGATTTTACATCCAAGACTCGCACCGCTTTAGGATCCTTTTCCTATCGCACCGAAATACATCAAAATTCAAACCTTTTGGGTCGAGGATTTTACATCCAAGACCGCACTCGCTTTAGGATTCTTTTCCTATCGCACCGAAATACATCAAAATTCAAACTTTTGGGTCGAGGATTTTACATCCAAGACCGCACCGCTTTAGGATTCTTTTCCTATTGCACCGAAATACATCAAAATTCAAACCTTTTGGGTCGAGGATTTTACATCCAAGATCGCACTCGCTTTAGGATTCTTTTCCTATCGCACCGAAATACATCAAATTCAACCTTTTGGGTCGAGGATTTTACATCCAAGACCGCACTCGCTTAGGATTCTTTTCCTATCGCACCGAAACACATCAAATTCAAACCTTTTGGGTCGAGGATTTTACATCCAAGACCGCATCGCTTTAGGATTCTTTTCCTATCGCACTGAAATACATCAAATTCAAACTTTTGGGTCGAGGATTTTACATCCAAGACCGCATCGCTTTAGGATCCTTTTCCTATCGCACCGAAATACATCAAATTCAAACCTTTTGGGTCGAGGATTTTACATCCAAGACCGCACCGCTTTAGGATTCTTTTCCTATTGCACTGAAATACATCAAATTCAAACCTTTTGGGTCGAGGATTTTACATCCAAGATCGCATCGCTTTAGGATTCTTTTCCTATCGCACCGAAACACATCAAATTCAAACCTTTTGGGTCGAGGATTTTACATCCAAGACCGCACCGTTTTAGGATTCTTTTCCTATCGCACCGAAATACATCAATTCAAACTTTTGGGTCGAGGATTTTACATCCAAGACCGCATCGCTTTAGGATTCTTTTCCTATTGCACCGAAATACATCAATTCAAACTTTTGGGTCGAGGATTTTACATCCAAGATCGCACTCGCTTTAGGATTCTTTTCCTATCGTACCGAAATACATCAATTCAAACTTTTGGGTCGAGGATTTTACATCCAAGACCGCACTCGCTTTAGGATTCTTTCCCTATTGCACCGAAATACATCAAATTCAAAACTTTTGGGTCGAGGATTTTACATCCAAGACCGCATCGCTTTAGGATTCTTTTCCTATCGCACCGAAATACATCAAATTCAAACATTTTGGGTCAAGGATTTTATATCCAAGATCGCATCGCTTTAGGATTCTTTCCCTATCGCACCGAAATACATCAAATCGAATTCCCGGGGTTAAGGAATTTACATCCGAGACTGCATTGCTTTAGGATTCTTTCCCTATTGCAATGAAATACATCAAAATCAAACTCTTGAGGTTAAGGATTTTATATCCAACACCACTTTGCTCTGAGATCTCTTCTCATTGCAACGATTCAATCTAATCAATTCAATTTTCTTTCGAGGTTGGAGATGTTACATCTAAAACCTCGTAACTCCAATTTTAATTTCAAATCAAACCCTTCAAATTAATTTCGACAAACTTCAATCTAAAAAAAACTCCAAGTTGAAATCTAAACTCACACATCAAAACATAAATTGAAACAAAATAAAATCTAAATCGAAATTCCCCGCATCATGTGATTTGGGATTCACCTCCTTTTCCTTTCCCCAGCCGAGAGTTCAAGAATCTCCGGTTCCGGAGATATACTCGACACTCCCCAGCAGAAACTCTTCTACTTCGTCCTAAGTTCGTCACTGGACATCCGTGTTGGTTTTGTTGATCGCTCGGCCAACACCAATACGCGCGGTGTGCTCCGTCAGCTCACCACACCTATCGGGGGTCCATTTGTTGACCTCATTTTCGATGAGGTCTTCTCTTCTCTTTAAGTACTTCAGGATCTAGCCTTCAGCTTTTCCTTTCGATCGTCTTAGAGGACTAGAATCGGGACCCGCCTTTTAGAAATTCAAACCACTTCTAAACTCCCCGCAAACTCCACAAACTCGACCATAGACCCCTAATCACCTAGAGGGTTGAAATCAAATGTGGAAGTTTAAAGGATGAGTTCCTATAGGACTCTTTGGCCTTAGACCGCCCCGGTGGCCCGGTCTCGGTGAGGGGCCGACTTACACTACACTTACACACTACATTTCCACACACTTCCTAAAACCACACCCATACCCAACTTAACCTCCCCGACTCATGTAGGTGATTCACATGGATGGTCCTTAACCCCTAAGCCCTCGGCTAAGAGGGTTAGGAACAACATAGTGAATGCCTCAAATGAGTCCTCTCATGGCTCATATGGGCTTGAAATGGCTTCATGGCTCAACCAAAATGATTTCTTTCCACCTAGGTTTACCCAATCTTCAATTTCCCAAATTTTCAATTTTTGACCCCGAGACCCTACACCTACTAAACCTACCCAAAACCCTCGAAATCACCCAAATTTTCGCAAAATTTCCAAATTACCCAAAATTTTTCAAAATCAATCCCAAACATCTCCACATCACTCAAATTGATCATCCATACCCAAAAATACCAAAGATTCCAAAAATACCCCCCAATACCCTCCAAATACCCAAAATACCCTTCTTGGCCTAAAAATCCAAAAATTCAAAAAATTCCCAGAAAATTCCAGAAAATCCTAAATATTCCCAATTTCATTTTGTCCAACTATACCATGGGCCAATTTTGTCAATTTACCCTACTTTTGTCAAAACCCCCAAATTGACCCATTTTAACCCAAAGTGAACCCAATGTTAAACCAAACCTATCCAATTGACCCAAATTCTGGTCCAATTCAATTCTAAACTTCAATTCAACATCCCCAATACCAATCTAGACCAAATCCAAGTCCAATTTGGTTGACATTTGGATCCAATTTCACTTTGGGCCTTAAAGCCCAAATTTGGACCCATGACCCAAACTTAGCCCAAACTAACCCAATTCAACTCCAATTAACCCCAAATCTTTTCTAAATCTTCCTTAACATCCCCATAAATAAAACACTAACATGATTTGCCCAAGATTTTGACCCAAACCCCACTCAAATTCAACCCAAAATCAAAAAGCCCAATTTCGACCTAAACCCAAACCTAACCCAAATAGGCCCAAACCTCAAAATCAAAACCCAAACAAAGCCAAAACCTCTTTGAAACACTCCCATAAACATTTCTCAATATTTATTTTACATCAATTTCAACCCTAGCCCAACATTGGCCCAAGTTAGCCCAATTTGACCTACATTGGCCCATTTACCAAATAAACCCAAATTCAACTCAATTCAAACCCAAACCACCTTAAATCTATTTCAAATTATTCATGAAACATCCCTAAACCAAAACCAACAACTATTTGGCCCAAACTTCTACAAAAATTCCCATCCATGAACACATCCTTAAACTTAAAAGCCCACTTCCCTTAAACCTTCTTAAAAACCCATCTTCATTAAATTTTAAAAGCCCAAATCATCCTAAAGCCCACATGACACTTCCCCTCATCATCCATTTGATCAAAATCACCCCTAAGTTTCAAAATCATCAATTAAACCATTCCAAATCAAGCCACATGTCAAATTACCCCCTAAATGTCAAAAATTTCTAAAACCCTTTTCATGAAACAAATCAACCTTTTCCCAAGCCAAATGAAGCCATGAACAAGCCATTCTCAAGCCACATGAAGCCATGAGGGCTTTGACTTGTCATTAGTCTATTTATGGCAAGAAGAGGGGGTTCTTTCTTAAACCTCCTTTAACCTTTTTTACCTTAATCATGTCACACACTAAACCATGTTTAGCCACCTCATCATGGATGGAGACTTCACCACTCCTTCTAAGCCGACCTAAATGATTCCCTCAGCTCAAAATCGAGCTTGGAAGGGTGCACCAAGCCCAAAATGGTGGGTTGACCCAAACCAAGCCAAAGTGAGCCTTCTCCCATTCCATTTAAATCAAACTCCTTTACACATGTCAAACCTCAATCGCCTACACTAAACCCCAGCCCCGACCCACTCCGACCAAGATGGTGACCATTGCTCGGCCGGCCGGCCACCAGGCCGCCGGAAAACACCACACCCGAGAGCATCATGTGAGCCCAAGCTTGGAATTCTCACTCGCCGAGTTGCCCCATGCCCAATGGCCACCATGGTCGTTCTTCTCCTCACCGCAGCAGGCTGATCCTATGCCTCAACTCCCCCTGGGAGGCCCTCCACCCTCTCCTATTTAAACTCCACCCCTCTCGGCCATGGAGAGAGCTAAGCACAAACCTTGCCAAAACTCTGCCAAAATTGTTCCAGACCCTTCTCCACTTTTAGAACACTTGATCCCCAAGTGAGATCCCCCGCCATTTCTCCTCCGTAAGCTCAATTTCGTAGTCGAAATTCCACCCAAAACCAGGACACTTCTCCACAGCGAGCCAATTCTCAAATTGATTGGCTCTACACCTTCACTCGGACCAAAGGAAGGTGTCCACCAGCAAAAGCCCCATCTCCAGGCCACCCGGCTGCTCCGACCTCCAAGCTTTGTGATCTGGCTTGGTCGAAATCATATCCGGACAATTCCCTGCACCAGGAGACTTCATCCGGAGCTTGCCGGGACCCAATCGAAGGTGCAACAACTCTCGGATCGAAGCCACACTTCTCTCGAGCTAAGGTATGAGTTAACTCTCCATCCCGAGCTTCGGAGATTCTCCATTTCAAATGCCTTAGTTTCAATGCATGTTAGCCGTATAGATGTGTTCGTCTCTTCAAGACGAATCCATAGAGTATAAGAACGTAAAAATCCATCGAGAATCGAGTGAGATCTTAGTGGATTTAGTGTGGACGGCTCTCGGGTGAGAACACTGGGGACGATGAACGGATGCCGTCCATTCGATACACGCGCGGACGAACGGCTCGGATGGCGTCGGACCAGAAACGGTGCGAGAACCGCGGGGCCCGGGACGGATGACTCGAGATGGCGGCGCCCAATCGCAGCGCGACACGTACCCCTTCGGAGTCGCCGATGTTTCGCCGGCGCCGCGTGGATAAATAGATAAATAGGGTATTTAATGTATTTATTAAATATCAGAAACTTTAAAAATCCATATCTTTGTGTAGAAAAATCACAAAAATAAAATAAAAATACCCTCTTGCTCAGTGAACAGAGGAGAATAATGTGGAAAAGAAATCATTTAATTTCATCAAGTATTTTATTTTTTATAATTTAGTTACTCTCTGCATACATTTAATTCTCCATGCATGTATACAATTCACCATGGCATGAGACCATAGGGCTTTTGAAGCCTCTGAACTTGGGAACATTCCCTGAATTTTCCAAGGTCGAGGCCATCTCTGTGAAAAGTTATTTATTTTTCAAATGCATGTTGCTGTTTTGAGTATTTTAATTCCAAAAAATAGCATGTTGTGAAATAAATTCTAGGAAAATTTGGTGATGTTCCTTATGACCAGAGAACCCTAGGAAAAATAGGTTTTGGCTTAGTTCATTCAAAACAACCCTAATCGGCTTAAACACTCAAAATAGGTCTTTAATTAATTAGAGTTAACCAGGCATCAAATTGACTTGAAATCAATTCTCCACTGACCTTTAGGATCAGAGGAATCCACCATAAAAATTTGAGGTCAATTGGACTTCGTTAACCCCACTAATCGGGTTGATTAAGTCACTTAGCCATTTTAAACTTTAAAAATTCATAACTTTTAAAATACTTTTTAAAAATTTACTAAATTGGTTTTGAAGCCTCTCTGATATCAGGGGAACCTAAGAAAATTAAAATTTCAATTTTCTGAAAAAGTTGATTTTTAATAATATTTTAATATTTTAATAATTAAAAAATAATAAAAATCACAAAAATAATAAAATTCACCAAAATGTCACATTTTGAATTTTAATCACTTAGGAACAAACCCCATATTTTTCCTAAGTCTATTTAGTTAGATATTAAATTTTAAAGCCCTAGGGTAATTTTAAAATTAAAAAATATGTTTTCTAGTTTTTTCACTAAAATAATTATAATAAATTATAGAAAAATCAGAAAATTGAAAAATTTGCTTCTCTGGTTTCCTTGATATCAGAGAGATTTTTGAAAAATATAAAATTCATTTTTCAACATTTATTTTATTTTTTAAATTAATTAATACTCCAAAACTCAAAATAATTATAATAAAAATAATATAATTCAAAAAATCACCAAAATTGGTCCAAGTGCTTCTCTGGTCATTAGGAATGTCCCCTAATTTTCTTAAGGACAGAAACTTTCCCTTGGTCATGTTATTAAATTTTCCTTGAAAATCTCTATTTTCCACCAAAAATAATTATATAAATAAATTAAATACAGAAAAATCACATTTTCTCCTCTCATGTCTTTATTGACATATGAGTGAAGTCACATAAAAATTTCAAGTTCATTTGAGTTCAATTTAGTGAGTTATGAAATTATTAAGCTAAAGGGGTAAAATGGTAATTAAACTTTTAACCCTTAATTAAAACTTTAGGTTTAATAAAAAATCAACAAGTAAAATATTTGATCTTAATCTGATTTGGATGATTGAAATTTAAATAATTAAAGGGTAGAAACCCATTAAATAATTTTAAAATGATTAAACTTTAATTAAATAATAGATTAAATTTGGAGGAATAATAAATTGGAATTATTAAAATAAGGGATATTTATTAGGAAGAGATTTATTCTTTAATTTAAAAAATCCCTAAACTAATTATATCATTAATACTCAATTTTTTTAATTAAAATGATAACTCAAATTTAAAATATTAAAAGACTTAATTAAATTATTAAACTCTTTTAAAATTTTAATTAAAATTAAAAATAAAGTAAATTAAAGATAAATTAAATTAAAATTAAATTAAAATTTAACAATTAAATTAAATTAAATTAAATTTAATAATTAAATTAAATTAGATTAAATAATTAAATTAAATTAAATTAAACAATTAAATTAAATTAAATTAAATTAAATTAAATTAAATAAATTAAATTAATTAAATAAAACTGAATTAAATCAAATTAAATTAAATTAAATTAATTAAATTAAATAATTGAATTAAATTAAATTAAATAACCAAATTAAAATTAAATCAAATCAAATTAATTAAACATCAAATCAAATTAAATCAAACTCAATCAAATTAAATTAAATTAAAACTCAATTAAAATTAAATTAAATTGAATTAAATATAACATCACCTAAAACGAAAGAAAATAAATTTAAAAGCAACTTCAACACTATTCCAAATTTAAATTCTTTAACTTAAACCAAATCATTTGAATACTAACTTACCCTCGAAAGCTTTAGTTATTATAACTCCTAAATAAAACATTAAATGAAGTGTCACTTCACTCATAGGATATTCAAATGTCCTAGTTCATCGAGCAAGTTAACAAAACTTGAAATTCTCGGACGATTAATTCATTTGTATAATTAAATTCATTTGGACTTAAAACAATCCTAGAAATATTGAAAAGATGTTTAAGATCCTTCTTAAGCACTTCCTCAATATGATAGGACATTTATAAGAACAATTGAATTTGATTATTCTTCGATGAAGAAAATCGTCCTTAAACAAAAAACACAAAGAACCTAGACGTCATAGGAAATGACTAGCTATAGGATTAGGAATTTGGTAGAAAACCATAACCTTTCCTTAGCCTTACCTAGGAACTTGCTTAAGTATGCTAATTGTGTTTTAAGTGCAACTTGGGATGACGGGAAGACCCTCCAGTGTACGCATTTGTATTATTGCAATTTACTTTCCTCGCAATTTATTTTCCAATGAATTTACATTATTGCAATTTACTTTATTGCAATCGCGTTTATTTTTCTTGCATGATAAAACAACTCGTTGCATGAAAACCCACACCTTTAGGATAGCCTCTAAACCGAAACCGAAATTAAGTTAAAAGTCATTGCAAGATAAAATTCACCGCCACAACATTTCAAAATATAAAACAACTCAAAATTTAATCACAAACGTAACACAAAACTACAATTACAACTAAATTAAAACGTCCCGTTGGATGATCGGGAATACCTCGGATGATGTAACCTACGTGTTGCTAACGGGATTTCCCACTGGTCTAAATGAAAGTGTGGAACTCATTCAGTTGAGTTTAGCAAATTCATCTGGACTAAGTGAATCCGATAAAAATAATGATGCCGGAAGGATGGAACCGTGGGATCTTAACCGGTGTCGTTATAATCAACTTTAAGATTTGTTTTAATCAAAATATAAAAAAAAAACACTTGGAAAATTAAGACTTCTCTAGACCAAAACACTTCTCTCATCTCCTGATTTATGACTTCTAAAACTAAACCTCTGCAACAATAAGGAACTTGGAGCATGGTGGGCAGCACGGCCATCGTCGTCAGCAAAACTTGAACCTACTTCAGCAAAACTTTTTAGAATTAAATAACCAAGCCATAGGACTTCGAGGTAGCTTGCCTAGTGCAACATAAATCCTCAACTCTTCGTTAGGCATTTGCATTGCAAATTAAGCCCTAACCTAGGTCTTAGGATTCCGAGGTAGTCGTCCGATACGACAATAAACCCTCACATCTTCTAGTGCTATTTGTTTGATTTTATCATACAAATATAAGCCCTAATTAATTAAAATTGGCAAGATTGAAATACTAAATAAACATTAGGACTTTCCTAAATTCAAGCCAAACAATAGGATAGTCGGAAATTACCGAAGTTCACTTCGAATCAGTAATTTCTCCTACCTCTCTTCCTTTGGATTCATAAAACAAAATGTTCCAAAATTTGATCCATTCCCTATCGAAATTCCAAAATTCAATCTTTGAAAACCTTAAACTTTGAAATTCTTGAGAGCGGAATTATTGGTTATTATCGAGAGTTTTCTTAGGTGATTCCCGTCACTTAAGATGTAATTAACTATAGGGGCTTGCCCTTATAGGGAATTTTAAAGAACCTGTGTAATATAAACCCCGTTTAATGTTTTCATATTAAGCGAGGGAAACTTGTCGGCTTATAAAATTGGTTCGCAGACCAAACGGATGTCACTAATCTTCTAGTTTATTTAATCAAGCCCCACCATCAAGCTGAAGGTGTCTATCCTTAGGGATAGATACACGGTTTGTGGTGCGGTGCTCGTTTATATAAACTATTTGGGATGTGAGATCGGTTTAATCTCATATCTTAAAACCTTCAAATTTAAAATTATTTTCAAAATCAAATACTACTTTTTTTAATTAAATTAAAAATTCGCCGACAGATTTCTGTTAGGCGACCCCTCTTCAAAATAAAACACGACCTAAAAATATGCCGACAAGCTCAAACAGACATGAACTCAAGCTAAATAGATTCAATCAACATTGAATCTAACTTAGGTTCAACCAGACATGAACCCAAGTCAATTCAATCAATATTGAATCTAATTTCAAACTTTTTAACTTAAGTTCAAACAGACATGAACTCAAACTAAATAGATTCAATCAACATTGAATCTAATTTAGGTTCAACCAGACATGAACCCAAGTTAATTCAATCAATATTGAATCTAATTTCAAACTTTTTAACTTAAGTTCAAATGGACATGAACTCAAGCTAAATAGATTCAATCAAACTTAAATCTAACTTAGGTTCAACCAGACATGAACCCAAGTCAATTCAATCAATATTGAATCTAATTTCAAACTTTTTAACTTAACATCAAACAGACATGAACTCAAGTTAAATATATTCAATCAATATTGAATCTAATTTCAAACTTTTTAACTTAAATTCAAACAGACATGAACTCAAGTTAAATATATTCAATCAATATTGAATCTAATTCCAAACCTTTTTAACTTAGAGTTTAGGCAGACATGAACTCAAGTTAATAAATTCAATATTTTAAAACCAAAATTGACATAATCAACAAAAAAATTGACATTTCAAAATAATTCGACATAAACTGACATCCAAGACATATTTAAATATTCTGTGACATTATTTCTGACGATGTTTTCTTTGCAGGGTGAAAGCAAGAAATTTCGTTTAGATTTTCTTTGCATGTTATAGGATGTGCTAACTCTGTTTTGCAGGACATCGACGGCGGAATAAAAAAACAAAACCAATACTTTTAGATTAGACATATAACCTGAAACTTTTGACAACAAAAACAAAACCAAAACTTTTAGGTTAGACATACAACCTGAAACTTTTGACAACAAAAAACAAAACCAAAACTTTTAGGTAAGACATATAACCTGAAATTTTTCAACAAATCAACAACATTGACAACAAAACCAGAACCTTTAGGTTATACATAATGCCTAAAATATTCAATAACATGATATAACGACATTCGAGAGTGATAGTGAGTACATCTCTCCTTAAAATGAATTCTTAGAAAACAAATGATTAACATTAATCAGAAGTTTTCTTAAACAATTGAAAATTGTTTAAGATGTAATTAACTATAGAGGCTTGCCTCTATAGGAGATCTAAAAGAACCCGAAATAGAAATCTCTGGTTTACCATGATTTTCTTAATATGAAAATTCTAGAATATGTTATCCTAGAATATCCTCATATAAGAATTATCATAAACATCATTTTCTACTATTAGTCCTAAAATTCTCTAAATCCTTCGTAGGATTTATATGAATAAAACTAGGCTGATATTAGATGGCGACTCCTTGACATTGACATTGGATGGCGATGACATGACCCCACCCATCCGCACCAAAGAACTTATTTAAAATCTTCCATCGCCACCAGTGTCAATATTTTTGCCACTAGGTCTCAAGTTAGATGTGAGTCCCCGTGCATTCCTGCTTGACCTAGTATCCTAATCAAATCAAATCGACAAACTATTGAATCCTCAACAAGAAATTCTCAACAACTTTCACCCTTAGAATCTCAAGAATTAAAACAAAAATAAACACTCAAAATAAAGATAAAAAAAATGAACACACAAAATTGAACACAAAAATCAAAATAAAATCAAAAATAAATCAAATCTACATTTCGCAAGACTTGGGTTATGAATGGCAGACATCTACTTATCAGGTTGTCAAATGAAGAGGATTATGCAAGACTTTTTGCAAAGCAAACCCTCTTGATTGCTGGAACACCAATGAAGCTTATTAAGTGGACCCCTGATTTTGATCCTAACAAGGAGCCCCCCATCATACCCATCTGGTTTAAATTTCCAGATTTACCTATCCAATTATATCACACCAATGCCATTTTCAATATCACCAGGGCTTTAGGCACACCTCTTAAGGCGGACCCTCATACCCATGACATGGCAAGACCAACAACTACTAGAGTGTTGGTGGAGAGGGACATTACCCTCCCTGACCTTGAAAGGGTATGGATTTGTACTGATACAAAAGAAGGATTTTGGCAAGATGTGGTGATGGAACAAAGACCTCTATTTTGTAACCATTGTAGGATGTTTGGACATGTGAGAGACACTTGCTACGGGCTTAGACCTCCTCCAAAAAGAAAACCTGCTAAACCTTTGAAGTCTGTTCCACCTGTTAGTTTCCAGGGGTGCCTTTAGGGGAAAAATTTCCCTGATAAGCTAGGCCTAGTGGAGAATTGTCTATGTCTAATCCAGCTATAGATGGAACTGTTTTGGTAGAGATCCAACATCCCAACATTATGGAAGTACAACAAGCTCCAACTGAAGTTGTGACATTGGGAGACCTGTCCCTAAAACCTACTGTTGCATTTGTTAATGAAGATTCAGGTATCCTATCCCCTTTTGCTATAAGGAGCCCTGCTGCTCCTTCTCTTGTGCAGTTAGGGGCTATGTAAGAAGCACTAGAATCAAAATGGCAAGTACAGAAGGCAAACAAGAAAAAGAAACATGCTAATGAGCTCCAAAAGTTAACAGATCTCCCCAAATCTCTGTCAGATAAAATCCCCCTTCTACTTAGTCATGGGCCTTCCCCCCGTACTAATAGAGGTAGGACCAGATCCAAATCCCACCCCTCACATCATCCACCTTCACATGATTAATCTCTTTTGTTGGAATATAAGGGGTTTTGCCCGTACTCTTGCCCAAAAAAGACTGATTCACTTTAAAAAACATATAAGTTATGGTGTTTTGCCATACTTGAACCTATGGTTCATAAAAACCCCAACAAATTATTAAATAGATTTTCTGGCTGCTCTTTATTTGCTAACATTTCCAATAAGATTTGGGTAATCTGCGGGAAGGAGATCCATTTGTCTGTAGTAATTGATCACCCCCAATTTTTTCATCTTGTTGTGAGAATGAATGGTCATGAAATCTTTGCCACTTTTGCATATGCTGGCTGCAACAAATCAACTAGAATGGAGCTCTGGCAAGAATTACATGTGATCAGCCAACAGGTCCAATCCTGTTGGATTATTGGTGGAGATTTTAACTGTATTGGCTCTATAGAAGAAAAGATGGGGGACAGGACTCCATGTATCAATAAAATTACCACTTTCAATGACAATCTTCAGAAGGACGGACTTTTTGATTTGGGCTTTCAAGGATCACAATTTACTTGGAAGAGAGGTAGGATTAGGGAAAGGTTGGACTGATATTTGGTGAATAACTTGTGGTTACAGAACTTTCTGCATAGTAATGTTACTAACTTGATCCTTGCTGGTTCTAATCATAGGCCTCTTTTGATCACTATTACTGCCTCAACCTCTCCATCCAGACCTCCTCCTTTTAGGTATCTTAACTTTTGGTCTGAACATCAGAAGTTCCCCAACACTGTTTCTTCTAGTTGGACTGGGTGCTTTCACCACAATCCTTTTACCAAACTACGATTACTTCATATGAAAGTGAGAAAGGCCCTCAAGAAGTGGAGTTGAGATTCTATTGGAGACATCTTTAAAGCTGTGGACAATGCTGAGAAAGAGGTGGTGGAGCTTGAGGCAGCTACACAGCTGGATGATACACAGTGTGGACTTCTTTTTGCTAGCCAGGAGAAACTGCTCACTGCAATTGAATGGCAAGAGAACTTCCTTAAACAGAAAGCTGTAATCTACAAATTCAAGGATGGGGACAGAAATACTAAATTTTACCAAGCCTGTAGTCAGTATAAAAAAAATGTAATGCTATACATTCTATCACTAATGCTAATGGGGAAAAATTACTGTAAAGCCAAGCTATTGTTGAGGATGCTATACATTTCTTCCAACGGTTACTCACAAAAGTGCCCACTGCTAGAACTCCAATTGATCAAAGTGTATTCAGTGAGAATTTCCAGTTTAAAAATTCTCTTACATATGCTGACCCCCCAATTGAAAGTGACATTTGGGCTGCTTTTAACTCTATTGATAGCTCCAAAACTGCAGGTCCTGATGGCTTTACAGCTGACTTCTACAAAAAATCTTGGTCAATCATTAAGGAGGATGTGATAACTGCCATTCAGAGTTACTTTCAAGGTATTGATCTCCCACAATATTTCTATGCTTCAACTATTGTTCTGATACCTAAAGATATTGCAAAGAAGAATTGGAATCATTTTAGACCTATAAGCCTTACATTTTTCATCAGTAAAGCTATTAGCAAAATTATAGTGGGAAGACTACAACCTCATCTTGATAGGATCATCAATGACAATCAAACTGCTTTTGTGAAAGGGAGATACATTGTTGACAATGTGCTTTTGGCTCAGGAACTGATTCTTGATATGGACAAACCTTGTAGGGGAGGCAACCTCATTTATAAACTAGATATTAAGAAAGCCTATGATACTATTTGTTGGGAGTTTATTATAGAGGTTCTTGCTGCCAGGGGATTCACTTCTGAGTTCTGCAATCTTATCCACAGATGGTTAAATTACAATCATCATTCCATTCTTATTAATGGTCAGAGCTGGGGTGGTTTCACTGCTAGTAGGGGACTCAAACAAGGGGATCCCTTGTCCCCAACCCTTTTTATACTAGCCGTGGATTACTTTTCAAGGATTCTAAATATTAAGGTCTTGCCTCACCATTATGCCAGGTTTTATCACAAGTCAAACATCCCTGTGTCCCATTTAATCTATGCTGATGACATTATGATCTTCTCTAGGGCCAGTAAGAATGCTATGAAGAGAGTGATTCAATGTATGAAGTTGTTTCAGATGTAGTCAGGTATTCGGTTTAACCCTAGGAAATGTGAGCTCCTTTTTAATTCTAGAACCACTCCTTCCATTAAAAAATCGATTATACAATCCACTGGTTTTACTACTGCTAATCTTCCCATTAAATATTTGTGGGTGACTCTTACTAAAGGAAGAACAAAACTCATTCAGTTTGAGGAAATTCTGGGCAAGATTAACACTCAACTATCCAGTTGGACACACTCTTTCCTTTCAAATGGGGGTAGAATTACTTTGCTCAAAACTATTCTCACTACCTTTCCCTTCTACATTCTTCAAATGACATGCATGAAAAAGAGCACAAGGATTCAAGTTGAAAGAATCTTCAATAGGTTCTTGTGGTTTATCCAAAGGAAGAAAATGCACTGGGCAAGCAGGTAGAAGGTATCCAGGCCTTATGTGGCTGGGGGACTGGGGTTTAAAGGATTGCAACAATTGTAGCAGGTGAATCTTTGCAAGCTATGGATTCAATTCAGAAAACAAAGCTCCCTTTTGGGAAAAGTTTATGAAAGGGAAATACTGTAAGGATTTACATCCAAATCAGGTACAAAGTAAATTGGGGTACTCAAAAGTTTGGAGACACATGCTCAAAATGAGGCATCTAGCAGAAAACTTATATATGTGGGAACTTGGCAAAGGTGATATTCACTTTGGCAAGATCACTGGTGCCCTGAAGGTTTACTATAACCCAACATCTCAGATGTGAATGCTCAACTCAAAGTTGTTGATTGTTGGATTGGTGACAGATAGTTTGATACTTTTCTAAGATCATTCCTACAAGATTCTTCTGTGGACCAAATTAAAAAGCTGCCCTTTCACAGATCTAAACCTGACAGGATACTGTGGCAAACTGGAATTTCAAAGAGCCTCACCCAACAATATATAGCAAACTATACACTTGGAACCATGTGGAGTGGGGAGAAACAAAATAGAATAAATTCTTAACCCCATCAATGTCTTTTTTTCAGTTGGAGGATCTTCCATAAATGCATCCCAACAAATGACATACTCAAACTCAAAGGTCTAAGGGGACCCTCAAAATGTTATCTATGTGGTATTGAAGAAGAATCTATACAACATGTATTTTTCAAGTGCAACTTCTCACAAGCAGTTTGGACAGAATTGATTGGTCTTCATTATGTTAGCACACTAACTCTAGATTGGCAAGATTTGTCTTCCTGTTGGGGCAGCTGGAATGCAGCCAAAATTGATGTCATTCCTTTCATTGTTGCCTGGTTTTTGTGGATGGCCAGGAATAGCTATAAATTTGATGGGATTTCTTTTACTGTTAGTAAAGTTGTGGGTCACTGCATCTCATTTTTGTCAAAACTTATTAGATTCAAGAAGTTCCCAAATATCCTGTTGCATCTACCTTTGGATCAGGTAAAGAAGGACAGGATCTTAAAAGTATATTGGAAGCCCCCACCTTTGCTACATGTGAAAGTCAATACTGATGGTGGTTTCTCAGAATTGGGAGCAGGTTTTGGTGGCATTTTCAGAGATCCTATGGGACATTGCCTTTGTTTCTTCCATGCCCCAGCAGTAGTTACTAATCCTTTGAAAGCTGAGCTGATTGCTGTTTACTGGGCTATCCAATTGGCACTTTTGAACAAGTGGGAGCATCTACTAGTGGAGTGTGACTCCACCAATGTTTTGCAATATCTGAATGAGGAGGTGGACCTCCCTTGGCACCATTCACTCTCGATCAGGAGGATTAAGGCTTTAATATTCAATATAGATGTAACTTTTTCCCTTTATTTTTAGAAAAGGCAATCGGCCTGCTAACTGGCTTGCTAGGAAGTGCCTTGCCTCTAATGAGATTTTTGTGTCTTCTTAACCCCCCACCTAGGCTGACCTGCTAGAGGCACCTCATTTCAGAACTGTACCTGATTGTTTATCAATACAATGAACCCATTTTGCTAACACACACACACACAGATATATATATATATATATATATGCCATCCGTCAAAGCAAATTTTGGTCGGCACCTATAATTATATCATCTATAAGGCTTCTAATATTCATACAAATATTTTAATACTTAGAGAGAATTAAACAAAGGAGACATTAATGGAAACATATGTCATGGTTGCATCTTATTGATGTGAGCGTAGACATTGGGTGCATGTACCCAACTTAATTTTTTTTTGTTTGATTGGATAAATAATTTTTACTTCGAACAATATTAATAACTATTGCATCCCCAATATTAATAACTCTTGCAGTTAACCTAACAATTCATATTAACATTTACAGGGGGGCTTACTTTGCGCATTCTTAGTTAATTTGGTGTCATCAACCACCACCAATAATTTGGTCAAAATTAATTTCAAAATGAGATATGCATATTACCCGGACATCCTAATTATTTTATAATAGCAAAATTGAATATATATATATATATATATATATATATATATATATATATATATATATATATATATATATATATTATTAGTTTTCTTAATAGAATATGCCCAAAAGTTCTTTTGGCCATTATTCCCCAACATTCCAATACTACTCGTTGAATCCATTCAAGAGAGAATTTGGTTTGAACTAGTTTTAATACAGATGCTAAATTTAACTTTGTTTTGTCCAAATAAGATTTGAATAACGCTAGAAACAACGTTGATAAAGCTCAATGCTAAAAACATCATTAGACTACACCGCCAGATTTTGTGAAAGGAGCCTCTTGGGGGGTATTTTTTAGGTCAATAACATATGAGAAAAAGAGAATTTTGACACTAAAATTGTCCAAATATTTTTCAACACATGTGCAAAGAAAGAAATATTTTCAATAGGAGCTCAAAGGGGGCTTGGGACCAGAAACTTGTGAGAAGAAGAGCACACGTACTATGAATGACACCTCAAGTCCAAATATTTTTCAACATATGTGAAGGAATGTTAAGTTTTGGTTCGAAAAAAAGATTTCATATCAAACCAAAACAAATTAATTCCTAAGGGACTTTAATAAAATGGGTAATTTCTCGACACATTTTTTCAAAAGGATAAACAGTCAATATTTCAATTAGAATTCCGAATACTGAAACTACTAGATTGACATAAATGAAGCTTGAATAAATAAAAAAAATAAAAATAAAAAGCTGATGAAAATAGTTTATGCATAAATTTATTATAAATCAAGCTAATTTCACACAAGTCCTTCGAGCTTCAGGCTGCCTGGAGCACACACAATAAAAGGAAAGAGGTAGTATCTTCTACCTTACAAGCATTATTTTAAGTCGCAGATAAAAGACTTGTGAATTATTCAACATAAGATGCCAGTTAAATATTTCCATGGAAGCTTGCTTTTTATTGGAGCCATCCACGGCAACAGGGGTTGGACTCAGGTTTACAGCACAACGGTTGAAAGTACTGCCTTGCCTCCACCATTAAAGCATTAGTCATCCAAATTAGAGCTATTATATGGAGCACAGCAGCAACTATTACTAATATCTTACCCATTAAACTCTCCAAATTCTGTTGTTCCTTTTGATGAGAACTCGTTGATTCTTCTCACCTATTTATAGGGCAAAACCACTTTACTCTTTCAAATCCTTCTCTCATCAAAAGCATTAACTATTATTTCATACTAATAAGACAGCGGCTAATAATATATATATATATATATACATCTCCGTCTATCACTTAATGCTGGTAACTACTAGATATATAAATCTTTTGTCCTCATATAGAGTAAACAATTCAAATTTTGACCAAGTATTCATTTTTAGTTGTGGGTCAAAGATGACGATGATGATAATTAAGGTGATGATACAATAATATATCATGCATATATCATTTATTATAATTAATATTTAATAACAAATCTTTTGTCCTCATAACATCGAAGAATCCGCGACATTACATAATTGGGGCATTTACATACATATTACCAAATTCTCATGTATTTACAAATCATATATTTTATTTATTATATTTATACAGCTAGATCGTTCGTATTATATTAAAAATATCACTATTTTAACTTTTAAAAATAAAAAAAATCATTATCGTAAAAATGAAAGTGTTACATATATAAATATATATAAGAATTTAGTTACATATGTAAGGCTTCGTAGTATTAATTATATATATAGAGTTATTATTTTCAGGGGAAACTTAAGCCGGTTTGACCTAATTTGGCATTCCTTTGGCACTGTAGTGATCTTAGGATAGAACAAATATTTTTGTTTATTGGTATAAGAATATTTTATTAATGTGAATTTACATATGAATATTAAATAGATTTTGTGTTATACAATTTTTCAGGTCAATCAAGAGTTTTATGTGATTAAGATTTATTATGATGTTTTTTGGCACCTCATTAATTAGTGATCAGAACTTTCTCATTAAGAAGAATTGATTTAATGGAATTAGATTTACAAATGTACCACTCAATTCATATGTATTTACATATCTAATGCCTAAACTTACTCATGAATGAAAATGTTTATTTTACTTTTAAAATGTTAAGTGATAGTTTATTTTAATGTGACATGAAATAAGGAAAAAATTCATTCTTTAGAAAATTGGAAGTATAAAGATCCACTTTTCTCTTAATTAATAAAAATGAGATTACAAAAATTTATTATATGGAGCTATTCTGATTGTATCGAACTGCTGCCATTTAATTTTGTCAAATTTGATAATGAGTTTGTTGGGAGGTACAGTAGTTGTATTCCCCTGTAACTGGTTTAAGGGCAGTACCAAATAAAAATAAAAATAATAATAATAAAATCTTACATTGCGCCTTAGCATCATATCTGCAATGCTCGGAAGGCGTACCATCATGCCCAGTCCAGTTCAAAACTCCGAGCACGATACAACTCCTAGATGAAGCGCCTCTGCACCCATTAAGGTAAATTTATCAATTTTGCTAGTTGGGATGTGTTGGATTTCAATTTCTTTTATGCAAATAAGAGGCGAGGAGTGTCATGGAGTGCGTTAAAATGTAGAGTGGCTTGCGTATGGTGTAATTTGTATAATTATCCTCATTTTATTTATAGCGATTTTTTTCTTTTTTTTGGGTTGTGGTTCTATTATTCTGTTCTCTGATTTTGCACATTAAATCTTGTGTAATATGTGATTTTCTTATTTTTTTGCATGTCTGTTCCAATTTTTGCTTCGATCTCTCGAATAAATTTCAGTAATTTACATGTCACAATAATGATTATGTTGAAATTATAACTACCTTGAAATAATCTGATAAATGCAATTGTACAAGGGTAGTTGGAACTTCAATAAATGTAATTGATAACCATAATAATCATAGAAGTCTACAACCTACAAGTTCTATATTTGGCTTCTACAATAGCCGCAGTTGGTTGCCACAATCATAGAAAGGCTACAACAGTCATTGGTAGTCTTCGACAATTGCTAGAAATCAACGGTCTCTTTAAGAGTTATGCTTTAGTTATCAACTCACCATACTCTTCTCTTTCCCTTTGTTTATATGAAACATATGGGTTTATTTATATTTTTTAAGAGATATATTCTAATAAATTTAGTCAAAATCTCAAAACACTCCATAAGATTGTTCATGCGAAGAATTTGAAAAATTCTTTGCCCAAAATGTTTCAAGGCTGCTGCCTGATTATATTACTTTTTTAGTGGCATATGAGTCGTCTCCTATTATTGTGTGTTGCTACCTTTATTATCCTATATAATAAGACAATAGAAAAGTATTCATTATAAGTTTGAGGCTTCTCCACAATAAATACCGCCTTGATGGGAGTGGCATTCACTCTATTTTTCAAGTAGATAAATTTTCTCATAGGCTATTGCGGCCTTTTGGTTGTTTTAAATTTAGGCTATTGCTATCTACCCATATTTAATTTGTTATTATCTATCAATATTTATGTTCTTGTTGCTTTTGGGTTGTTATTTCATACTCTTATTTAGATTATTATTTCCTTTAGGCTATTGTAGTCTATTCATATTCATGTTGTTGTTTTCTACCCACATGTATATTATTATTTCAGGTTGATATTTTATGAACATATTCAGCTTATTGTTGCCTTTAGGCTATTTTTTGTATGTTCTTCATAAATTGGATAAATTTAAGGATAATTAAGACTCATCAGTGATGTCAATAACTTTAAGTAAGAAGAATATATTTGTTGGATGATATAGATGTTGGCTTTGACGAAATTAAAAATAAATTATAGTCCAGACAGATGTTTTAGTTTTGTTTTAGTTCTGTTATAAAATCTACGAATAAAAACATCATCTGATGAAAACTGAGAACTCTGAAGACTACAAAAGATCCCAAAACTTTTCTAGTGTTGTTATTATTGAATGTAGTGTAACACATATATTCATTAACATTATATTTTGCTTTAATATAGGACTTCATTTGAATCTATCAATTCAATTTAAGTTCAATATGTTAACTAATAAACTCTCAATCTTCAAAGACCTCGATTCTTATATTTTCTCCTAAAGAAGATAAAGTTATTTAATGTCCATAAAATTTAAGTCTTTATTAAAGATATAATGTATTGCAATTGAGATATTGCTCCCAAGTATAAGCATAGTGACTTTTAGCTCTTAAGAGGCTTACACCCTCTAAATTATTTTATAAAGAAAAAATTTTATTTTTTCTGAGATATTTTAGCCTTATGTGACTTTTGAGATGTGACCATGCCAACAATCTAATCTCATGAAGTCTTTCTTAGTGATTATCATGTCCGCTATTAGCCTCCCATATAGGCTTCCTCATGGGCAACTTCTAAGGTTATGAGTAGAGACCATGCTTTGCAATTGGCAACTTACCCTCATGAAATCCTTCAAGTGAGGACCCTGCTCTCAGTGAACTTCTTATTGAGGCTTTCTCTTAGGCCTTTCTTCCAGGGGTATTGTGAAAAAAGTAATAGTTGTTGTTATTGGCATGCACTGATTTTACAAGCAGTGAGGCGTGTCAATGACATGTATTATCGAAGTTGAGTGCTAATGGCATGCTTCAATTTTATGGACGATGGTAAGCGATGATGCTAACAAACATTGACATCAATGTTAATAGATAATATGATCAAAGAGTGTCAGTGGTTGCATATATGTAAGAGATTATGGTCAATTAGTAGTAGCTTGATGATAATAATCCCACTATGTTGACAGTCTAAGAGTCAGGAAAATAGTATTACTGGTAATATTTAGACAACACTTATTCAATGAAAATTTATAAAGATAGTGAACACAAAGTTGGTCCCAAACATCAATGGTAAAAATGATAATTCAATGACTCCATTAATTAGGCAATAGTAGCTTGAAGTTGGTGAAATATTAAAGATTTAAAGTTCTATAATCTTCAAAAGTTTCATTGAATCTTTGATTTAAGTTTATGTATTTGTAGAAAATAGTAGAAACAATTGCCTTATTGAATGAAAACACATAAAAATTGTGGCAATCCAATAATCTGGACCAAGTCGTTACTAATAAATGGATGAGTAAAAATGGTTTGATAATGAAGTTTCTTGTTGATATTGACTTACATTTATGAGGTCAAAATAAATCTATTAGGAATGTTTAACATATCTGAAATTATTAATATAACATTAATTTATACATAAGATGACTTTAGAAATTCACTAAAGATGTTTTCCAGATCATATGTTATTTGTTAAAGTATTTTTCAATAGTGTTAACATGTATACAGTAGGTCATATGAATTCATAAATAATATTTGAACCTATCTGAGGTTATTTGTAAAATATTAACTTGTATCTAAGATGCCATGAGAATTCCACTATGATGTTTGAATTATCCACGACTATTAATTGGAATGTTATTTGTTAATGTTATCCTATATTAAAGAGGTCAAAATTAATCCATCAAAGATGTTTGAACTCATCTGAGGTTACTTATACATTACTATTCCATATATGAAATTTCATGTGAAATCCACTAAAAATATTTGACATATTCTCTATTATTTTTTAAGTTTACTCAATTAGGTTAACTTATATGGAAAATTTTGAAATAAACCCACCAAATATGTTTGAACTTATCATGAGGTTAATTGTATAATATTAATCTTTATGTAAGATGCCATAAAATATCTACGAAAAATGTCTGACCTATTGAGATTGTTTGTCAGAGTATTAATCATTGATGTTAAACTATGTGAAACAATTCAAAGTAAATCCCCTTATGATTGATTGTATCTTGATTGGAAAAGGATAGTTATCGTATGGATTTTGAATCAAGTGTAAAGTTGTTATGTATTTTGACTGTTATTTCCCTTTTTGGGACATCTTCATCTAAGGAGTAGAAGTTAGGTAGGAAATTTTTATTAATATTGAAGATCATTTAAGTTTTTTGTTTTCTTTCTTTTTTTTTAGAAGGACCTAAACACTGCTTTGGAAGCATGAAAGAAATTTAAGTTGAAAGATTTCTTCGCTTACATATTGTCTCTTTGAGGCTTCAACTAATGTTATCACTGAATCCAAATTTGTTTGCCAAATAATTTAGAATGAAATTGATTGGACCCAGCTTGAGGCTTTACCTTTATATTGCGGTTGCACCCTAATTAAATCTTGTTTATTATAAAAATGATGATCAAAATATGACAAATAGGCTACCTATTATTACTCTGCCCAGAGTGGTAATGAGAATGATCGAATAGACATAAGGATAAGCACCTCTTCATTTCGTGCACCTCTTTTTTTTTATCTTTATGATTCACATGTCCATTTTGAAGAGAGCAGAAATCAGAGAAAGAAGGAAGAAAATGAGGAAAAAGAGAAGGCGAGGAAAAATAATGAAAAGAAGAAGTGTAACTGTATGACATTACAGGCAGCATCATAAGTTAGAGGACAACAATCGACATCAATGTGTAAATGAAATAAGGAGAAGAAGTTTTTGACATCAGAGACGATGCAGAGGTTATGTCAGCGTGCAAGGTGAAGCGTAAAAAGCCATAGAAGAAGTGCCTTGTGCCTCAGTGCAAGTCAGTCTTAACCCTAGTCGATGAGGCGTGACGTTGTGCTCGCCATCTAAGGCAGAGAAGGGCAAAGTAGAAAGGTGGGGACATTTCCAAACCTACCTTTCGGGTTCGAGAAGCCGAATGAATAATTAGAGGTGCAATGGAGGAGGGAATCATGTTGACCTCACTTTTGATGAGGTCTAGTCTTTCCTTCCTTAGAAGCATGAGGTCTAGCCGTAGGACTTTCCTGATGACTATCCTAGAGGACTAGTGATGGATCCCACCCTCGTAGAAATTCTAAACCACTTCTTTACTTTCTTTGGAGTTTCTCATGTAAAGCTCTAACCTCTAGCACTTAGAAGGATGGAGCCAACATAAGGAAACTCAGGGGGAGTCCCCACAGGACTGTCAGACCTTAGGGTTAGCCTTGGGTGGCTTGGTAATGGTCTCACTCACACAAACACCTCAAGCCATCACTATCACACTCTCCTAAAACCCTAAAATCATTCACACTTGACCCTTTTTCCCCACTCTTTTGGAAACTCATGAGGGTGGTCTTCAAGCCCTTAGCCTTTGGTTAGAGTGGTTAGGACCAACACATGGAGGATCCAAAATGGGTTCCCATTGGTCATATGGCACCAAAAGTGTAACATTGTGATTAGCATCTCCACTGAACTTCAATTCTCTACCAAAAAACCCAATTTTGACCTCCAACCCCTAAACTTTTCCAAAATTCCTAAAATATCATTGAAACCCCAATTTTCCTAAAATTACCCTAATTGTCAAATCTCACCCAAAATCATATCAAACCACTTCAAATCATTCAAATTGACCAACATACCCCATTTTTCTCAAAATTCTCAAAACACCTCCCAAATTCTCCAAAATTACAAAAATGACCTTCATGTCCCAAAAATTCTCAAAATCTCTAATTTTAGTCCAAACCCCATGTGATTTGGATAAGGATCGAGAGAGATATTAAGGTTAGAAAATGTGCGGTTCTATGGTTGGGGAGATTGGGGTGATGAACAAGAGCCACTAGATCGTGCGTGTATCGAATGGACGCTCCAGATTGAGCCGAACAAGGAGATGTTACGTGAACCACGGGCCGCGTGGCAAGCCTACAGGTAAGTGAAAATAATTGTGGGATGACGTGTATTGTTTCACAGATACTGAGGTTAACGTGGATGTTGACCGGTGCTGCTACAAGTGTTAATTTTCAAAAGGTAACTTCATATCAGTTTCACAATAAGATCAACTTAATAATTAAAAAGTCACTCATATATGCAAGTATACGTATCATTCAAGTAATACAGAGCTCTAGTGGAGTCCTGGTTATCAATCCCACGAGGAGGTTTGGAACAATTCAAAGTGTAGTATAGCAATGAAATCCAATACTCAATTCACAATGCAAGTTCAAGAAATATTTAAGTTGCATGTATAAAGATTATGAAAAGCTAAGTTCACAAAAGTTACTTTCTAAATTTCTAAACAAAATTAACTAACACAGACTAAGTTTTGTATTGAAAGGTTCAAATATGGAAAAGCATCTTTCCACTTACAATGATACTATGATGAGTGAATGATATAGATTGATAAAGTTTTTTATAGTGTCAAATAGGAGCATTCATATTCTTTACCCCCTCAGAGTACCCCCTCTTCAGAGTTATGTAAAGAATGTTGGCAAATCATAGGCTTAATCCCTAAATCCATGGTTAGGCTGGGAGGATACTGGCTGTCACTTCAGCGCTCCCACTTCCCTTCACCTGAAGGCTAACCCTAGCTTTGGTTACCAAACACAAAGACCAAATTGGTGATTTCATCCTGTCACCCTAAAATCTCCAATTCGACACCCATCAAAACACATTCCCTATTTATTTGCACTCAACCCTCATGAACTACGTAACTCATTCATCGACATTGAATGAATTCTCCACTTTTATTGTAGAACACTTAGTCATTTCGGATTGAATGTTTCACAAAAGTTTTAACAATTCAATTGGCCGGATCGAAAAGTAAATGAAATACAAGTGCAAAATCATAAAAAAAATTTTAACATTTAAATTACACATCAAATCTACATCACCACTTCACCACATCTAATTGCAAGGAGAAAGACAAAGAAAAGTACTCAGAATTCATGAGAAAGATACAACAAAACTTGGATTTTATATATAAAAGCAAAGTCATACAAACCACAAGAAGTAAATACAACTTATCTCAATTTCTTCCCCAAGAAAATCCTTTGAAGTTCCTTTGAATCATTTTCTCTCTTCACAACAACTTTCAATTCCCTCTTTAGAATGGTAAGGAAGAAGCAAACTCTCACTTTCCTTCTTCTCCTACACTCTTTAGAGAAGAATCCCTCACAAAATAAGACTTCTACACACTTTAACACACTTACACACTAACTCTCCAAAATGCTAACCCACTCTTCTCTCTCCTAAAAGGCACTTCTTCCTCTCCCCCCTCGTGAAAAGGTCATCCATAACTGTCTAAACTAGTTTAGAAACGAATTCCCCAAGAGTTTCCTCGAGTAACCCTTAAAAAATTGTCCAAATGTATTGAATTTGGTCTCCACCGGCTTTGGGCGCTGTCGCCGCCCTATTGTCGATTTAATTTGAAGGCTCTATGGATTTGGGCGCCGGCAGTGCCCATTCTGGCACCGTCGGCGCCAGTAAGCTGATTTATTAATTTTACTTCTTTTTGCTTCAAATTTGTTCATTTTTACTTTCTTTTGCTCCAAACACCTAAAATCATCATACCTACAACAAAACATGAAAAATACTTTCATTTACAGTGCAATATCACAAAAAATGGGTACAATGTATATATGTGAAAACTAGCATATTTTTAGTGCATCAGATATCCCGTGAATAAGTAAGAAATTAAGGTATTTTCTGATTTAGATAATTACATAAACTTTATAAATTCATAACTTGGTACAGAAATTATTAAAAATAAAAGAAAAATATCCATGTGCTCAGTGAATAGAAGATAATATTATGGACTTAAAATCAAAAATATTAATCAAGTATTTTATTTTAAATTAATTAAATACTCCAAAGGATAATTAATTAATAACTAATTAATGTTTATCTAAATTAAATGAACCTTTGAGGGCTTGTTCCTATTGTCATTAGAAGTTTTCTCTAATTTTTTCATGGTCAAAGGACTCTCCTAACTGTAAAAGCCTTAATTTTCTAGGAGTATAAGCATTATTTTAAATAAAATAAAAATAAATAATGAAATAAAAGCTGTATAAATATAAATTCATGTTTGAAAGGTTCACTGTGATCAGAGGACTCTATAAAAAATAAAAATCAAATTTTAAAAGATAAAAAAGTAATTTTCAATTTAAAATCAATAAAAATACTAAAAATTAAAAAAATACCTCAAATAATCACCAAATTTGGCCAAATTGAGTTTAACCACCTTAGGAGGCTCTTGTAAAGATTTAAAAGCCATGAAATTTATTTTTGATATTAAAATGAATTTTTTAAGTAAATGTGAGTTTTTGTTTAAAATAATTATACAAATTAAAATAAAAATAAAAAAATTGTAAATGGTGGTTTGAAATATTCCTTAAGACTAAAGGAACCTTAGAGAAATAAAATTAGAGTTAAAATAAAAATTTTATTTATGAGCTATTTTTCAATTTAAAAAAATTTAAAAAAAATTAAAAATCATAAAAATGTGAATAAATCTTAACCACAGAAAACAACTTAAAAAAATACATTTATAAATGTTTAAAGACATAAAATGTGTTATTTTTGTGTTTAAATGTATTTTTCTTAATTTTTAAATGAAATAATTATAAAAATTAAAATAAAAATCACAAAAATACAAAGTAAATTTTTTCGGGTTCTCTGAATCTAGAGGGACTTAAGAAAAATACAAAAATGAATTTTTGAAATAAAAATGTATTTTATAGTTAATTACCCCTTAAAATTAATTAAAAATTATGAAAACTAAAATATAATTAAGAAATTCACCAAATTTATTTCTAGAGGTCCTCTAACCTAGTTGAACCTCTAATAATTTTCTTAAGGATAGAGGCTTTGTTTTAGTAAGTTAAATTAATTAACATTAAAAATCTCTATTTTTGAGTTAATTTAATTATTAAAAATTAAATAAAAATTAAAAAATTATCATTTCTCCTCCTATATTTTAATTGACCCATGAGTGGGGTAACAATAAATTTTCAATATCATTTGAGTTAAATTTAAAGAATTATGAAGTGGAAAGTCATAGGGGCAAAATGATAATTATGAAATTCGAAGCCCTAATTAAAATTCAGGTTAAACTAAAGGGTAGTTGGGCAATGCTGATCATAATGAACTTTCTTAGTTGATTGAAACAGAAGGGGATAAAAGGTAGAAACCAACTCATCACTTTTTTACAAAAAAGGTAAAAATGTAATTTCTTAAATTATTGTGATTTGGAAGTCAATCTAATTGGGAGATCCTAAAGTAAGGGGCTTGGGTTAGAAAGATAATAAGTCACTAATTTGAAGCCCCTGATCAAGGATTGAGCAATAAAGTATAATTTTATAAGAATTAAATCCATTTAGTCCAATAATTCTAATTATTACAAATTTATCCATAAGAACTTAAGGGCTTAGTAGTGAATTAAGTTTGATCTAAAATTGCTTAATGAGGTTTAGAAAAGGAAGCATAATCAGCTATGAATAACCTTAAAGCACTACAAACACGACCGTAATTAAAATGGCACGGGCTCCTTAATAATATCATTTGCCTCTAGGGCCAGTCATCCACATAATTCCTAAACAAAGCGAAAGTGAATGTCAAGTTACCCAACTCATGGGATGATTAGAACATTAGTGTTCATCGAGTACATGTTAAATATCATCACTAAATCATAATTTAACCAAGGTATGATTAATTTAATGGCGTAATAAGATCAAATAAACTTGAAATGATTTAGAAGGTTTTAAAAGTCATTTAGGCTTATACCCCGAACACTTTTGCAATATTTTGGATATTTTGAAGAACATTCAGATCAATTATGCTTTAATGAAGAAAATCATCCTCAAACAAAGGCATAAGGACCCACCATGATATGACTCGGGACTCGATAATTGACCCAAATCAATAAAAATACCCTAAAACTACTTATCCTATATTTACAATACAAAGCTCAAGGATTTGAGTCTTCTATAAAATATTCAGATCCTTGTGAGTAATTTTGTACTTTTTTTGCTACATTTGAATCATCGGACTGGTGTAAGTCTGAGGTCTTGGTGGCTAAGACAAAGAAGATAATGCTAATATGTAATAAATAAGGGATACAAAGTGGAATTTTTAGAATAGTATCTAAAAAAAGTATCTAAAAAATTATGATAATGTTAATGTGGCTAGGGCATTGACACCTACCTCAAGGACCTTCAATGAAGGGAGGGGATAATGATTGATGATACTATTCACCGACTCTTGGTGAGATTTTTTCCCCCGATAATCTTAGGTTACCAGTAGTCTTAGCTTGATTATAGTAATTTACCTGTAGACTATGTTACCCTACAAAATACTTTAACATCAAACTCTTTATGCATAAGTACTTTTTGCTTGCTAAAATAAATTCTACACACATGAAAATTAAAAAAATGAAAACATATAAAGGTCTACGGTTATTCATTTGGTTTGAGGTTAAAGACTATCCTCCGTAGGTTGTCAGGTTGGTAGCTCTTATTCAAGGCTGGGAAGCACACGATCCACCTCTGAGCCCCCACCTTTACCAACTTCTTACACTTAGTCCCGATCTTACATATGTAATTTCGAGTTCTAGTTTACTTGCTTGTGTTTTCTTATGACTCATTTTTTGACTTCTTCATATTAGATTTTCCCTCTTTCTTTTTTTGCAGCTTACATAAAATCCCTACAAATATATTATGCTTTATGATACTAATCATGCATCGGTAGCGGATGTCCAAGTACGCATTTACATTTTATGTACTACAATTTTCTTATTTACCTTGCAGTATTTTCTAACTCTATTTAATTACTTTACGTGTACAACTAAAACCAAACCAAAATCAAAGAAACAACATAATACACTTTCAAAAATATTAATACTCTTTTGAACCCCATTGAATGAACTTAATACACTCCTTTTGGGTTTGCAAGGATTTCTCGGATGAGGTAATATACGGTTGCTAATGAGAATTCTCCAGCCTAAATGAGCTTAACAACTTGTTGGACTAAGTAAACTCAAAAGAAAATAGTGATGCCAAAATGATGAAACCATGAGATCTTAACCTGTGTCGCTCAATTTAAATTAAAATCTCCCCCAAATATTTGAACAACAACAATGACAAGCCCAAAACATTGACACCTACACTATGAAACCATCAAAACCTTAAACCTTGGAATTACTACTTCAATGAGGATCTTGAAGCAAACACAGTGGGCAACACAACAAGGGCATAGAGAAGAACACCTTCGAGAGAGCAAACAAGTCTGCGTTTGTAAAATTTTTCCTTTGAATTAAACAACAAGTCATGGGACTTTAAGGTAGTTCGTCTTGCACGGTGTAAATCCTCAAATTATATTTAGGCTCATGCACAACCATGATGAGCAGTATAAGTCCTAACTCTTTTTAGACTCTGAGGCTATCATTTGGTATGATGTAAGCCTTCATATTTCCGTAGGCTATTTACATGATTGGTGTCATGCAAATGTAAACCCTAGATAATAAAATTGGAATAATGGAATATCTAATAATATCTCTTCAAAACTGAAGCTAAATAATAGGATAACTTGGAAAGTCACTGAGATTCTCTTCATGATCTGTGACATCCCATACATTTCTTTTGTTGGATTCTACAATAACTATTCCTATTTAATCCCTTCCCATTTAAATTTTCCATGTCCAACCTTGAGATCATAAATGTTGAATTCATGAAGACAAATACCTCTAATCTATATCGAGAGTTTTCTTAAGTGATTTCGGTCATTTGAGATGTAATTAACTATAGAGGTTTGCCCTTATAAAAAGTTTAGAACCCAAGTAATATAAATCATATCTAATCTTTTGTATTATATAGAGGAACCTAACAGTCAACATAAAAGTTCACAGACCAAAACAGATGTCATAAATTTCTTAGTTTACTTAATCAAGCTACACTATCAAGTAATATGTCTATTCCTCGGGATAATTGTATCACTCGTGATGTTATGCTCGATTGTTTAAACTATTGAATATGTGAGATCAGCTCGGTCTCGTATTTTCAAAATTAAAATGTTGCCATTCAAAAATTATATATAAATGTATTAAATTAAATAAATTTTCAAGGCAATGAACGGCGTCCTCATTCCAGCAACTAACAAATTATAATTTGGTGATCAACAAAGCCGAGTGTGCGAGATAGAGGGACATGTCATCGTTGAGCAGCAAGAGATACAGTGTGGGGAAGTCAAAATAGGGCTTTCTACATGATCTCGTGCTTAAGGAAGTAATAGGGAGCTACTATATGTGTGGGTTAACAGAACCAAACAAAATGAAGAAGAAAAGCAACGAGCAGAGAAAGAAGAGGGAACTGTGAGCTTTTAAAATGGTAACTTAGGGTTTAATAATTTTTTGATTTTAATTATATTAAATGAATTTTATTTATAGAATTAATATGACTTTGTTTTTTAGACAAAATTGTAAAAACAGGTAGAAAGATTTGAGAACAATAAATGAATGGTTAAAGAAGATCAAAATGAATTGTTCACATTGCAATAAAAGCAATTGAGGTAAATTGAATTATGCATAGAATTTATTTTGATTAAATATTTAGTGTTAAGATAATATTAGTATAAAGTTATGTTACTTTAAGTTGGGAAGACTAGAAAGGACTTTGTGTTTTTTTTAGGGCCTAATAGAGAGTGGACGAATCAACAGATTTGAAGAATTGATTCAGACACAACTTTAATTAAGAGTTACTTTACTTTCAAGCACATAACTGTCAAATTCGATAGTAAGATAAATTATACTTTCTTAATTAAATCATAAATTTATGTCTAATTAAGATATTCAATTATAGTGATAATTTAATTAAATAATATTTTATAATTTGTGATAGGTATTATATTGTAAAAGAGATTTCAAAACTTAAAAGCAAACAAAAATCATGTGAGTACTTATACTTTTAAATTATTGTGACTTTGATTTCTCCTAAGTTTGATTCGCTATATAACTTGGTTAGATAGATCTTACTGACTTTTCAATTTCATTTTGATCATGTTGAGTGTATGTCAAAGATAATTGCATGTTATTTAAATTATTGTTCAGGTTATTGAATGGTATGATAAGAAAGAGATTTATTATTTTGATTGCTTGTATGTACATGCTTGGCTATGATGAAGTGCTCCTTTGTGGTACTAGAGGGGGAAAGGTAATGTACCCATGCACGTAAATGGAAAAATTTATTGATATTGATATATCTTGAGTGATATAATTTTTTTGACGGTGCTCATGTGACCGTTTTATACAAATTAAAAAGAATATTGATATATAACATATATAGTAAGATACTTAGTAAATATTTAGATCACCTTTTATGATCATGTTATATAGTACAAACTGTTAAAATACATTATATTTCTATGCTGTTTATTTGGCATGCATATTATCTTCCTTTTCATTGAATTACTATAGTTTATGAGTATGAGTGGCCACTAGCTTTGTTTAGCTAACTTTTGTTTTAACTAACTTTCTAGGTTTAATTAGTTTATTAAAAGATCAATGATAAACAAGAAAATATATATAGATGTTGGGGACAACCATAAACGAGGTATAATTTAATTGTATTGCTTTAATTTTTATTTAGTGGTTTTTTCATTCGTTAAATGTTAGTCAAGTAATGAATATAAAAAAAAATTTTAATTTTCACTGTCTAACCTTCTATTCCGCCTTGTTTAATTTCAAGTCTCGGGCTGGGTTGTGATAACCTATGAGAAATTATTAAGGATTTTCCCTTAACCCATGGTTATTTTTCCATGAAATTATAAACATAATAGAAAATAAAAAATTTGCTCACTTGAAGTAAAAAAAAAAAAATTGATTTGAATGACCATTTATGATTGTGGTTACATCAGTAATCTATTGGTTGCAACAAGATTAAAAGATGGATAACTTGTCCTGGTAAATAGGAAATTTTGAACTTATTTTAAATGGGCTTTGTATATAGTCTTTCAAAGATATAATTAAAGTGTATTTGTAAATAAATTTATGTCTATTTTCAAGGGAATGATTAAATATCTGATTTGAGTATCCTTTGCTACCATTATGTTTGCTTGAGATGAAAGAATTAAAGATATAATGTCATTTTCTCTGAAATTATTTGTTGAATGTGAATCTTTATTATTATAAGTGTTATGCTTAGATGTATTTAGTGAAGTATACTTAGATTTCTGATATATATTCTAGTGAAAAACTTCTTATTCTTTTGATTGCTCCAGTTTTCTTTGTTGATAGATTTGAATAATTTCCTCGTGAACACTCATATGTTTATTTGAAGAATTTTTAAAGTATCTTTATTGTGCATTAATACTCTCATCAATAGTAATTAAAATTGCAACGAAATGAATGAGGCATGCATAAAAGTAAGCGGTCTCTCGCATTAGTGGTGAGTATAATTGCTTAAGATGTATCCCTTTTAGGTAGACACCCTTTTATAGCTCTGAATTTGCTCCTAAAATTCGATGAGTTTAAGTAAAGAATCTTTTAAAATATTTCTAAATTGACTTTCTTTCATTTTTAACAAATTTCTAAAAGGTGAGGAGTTTTTGACATGATGATGTGTTGAAGCGAACATAATAATATTGATCCATATAAAATAGGTCGAACGGCTCTCCTCCATTGACAAACTCTCAGTTTTATTCTATCATTGTTTTGAAGCGGTCATAGCAATATTAATATGTATAAAATAAGTCAAGAGAAATTCATCAATGTACTTTAATTTGTCCAAGGTTGCTTATTGGAGAGTTGCTCGATGATATAAAGTTGTGTAAACAAGGACAAAAGTAATCCACCAAGGATTTTTTATCTAAGGTTGTTGATTGAAGTGAGGCTTAACGATATTAACATTTGTTAATGAGGGCAAGTATGATGTACTAAGAATGCTTAACTTAATTTAGATATAACTTTAACTTATGAAGATGAGATTGAAGAAAATTTCACCAAGGATTTTTTATATGTTCTAGGTTGTTGTTTGAAGCATAGATTGACAATGTTAACCTATGCGAACGAGGTCGAGTGTAATCTACCAAGGTTTTTCTTACATTTGCTAGGTTGTTAGTCGGGGCATAGGTTGTAGATGTCAACTTATGTGGATGAGTTCGAGTGTAATCTACCAAGGAATTTTTACCTATCTTAGGTTGCTGGTCGAAACGTTCTCGATGACTTTTAACCTACGTGAAATAGGTCAAATCGAGTCTCATGTGATCAATTAAGCCCAAATTGAGGTGTCAAAAATATTTTGTGTTTCTCAAGTCTGGGGTA
The DNA here is from genome assembly GCA_022702705.1 of Papilionanthe hookeriana x Papilionanthe teres. Taxonomy (NCBI): domain Eukaryota; kingdom Viridiplantae; phylum Streptophyta; class Magnoliopsida; order Asparagales; family Orchidaceae; genus Papilionanthe; species Papilionanthe hookeriana x Papilionanthe teres. The sequence goes on along the minus strand of CM040421.1, from coordinate 16,596,126 downwards.
GAGGTCAAAATGGATTTTATTTTTTTTATAAATGTAGTTGTAGCTATACTAAAAAATGGATTTAATGACTTCTATGTCGTTGCTTTTGGGTTTCTTGCGCACTATTGGGTGCATTATTCAGTCAAACTTGTTTATTTTATATAAATTCAGCTTCAATATCCGTTTTAAATGAGATTGATGGCGATGAAATATATATGGATCGCATGTCGTCGCCGTCAATTCTTGTATCATGTCCATGTCAAGGAGTCACCACTCTCTTTCTCTATCTATCACCCTAATTCTTATCCTTCCTAGATTTATTGACAGATGTCTTTGGAGAATTTGAAGAAGGATTAATCATGATAGAGATTGAGAGAAAAGGAGATCAAATGATAATCTCATAGAACAAGTCTTCAGATTGGGTAATTACTGAAGTTTTTCATGAAAGAAAATAATATGAAGATCTTGGGTAACCAGAGAGGTCTTGTAGGTTAAATACCTATCCTGAGTTCTTTAATCTACTGTAGGAGCACGCTCCTATAGTTAATTACATCATGAGCAATTAATACTGCCTAGGAAAACTCCTAATTAAGGTTAACATTTATCCTCGAAAAAGTGTAAGTGTTGTAGTGGAAGTGCGTTTATGAAGAATCGATACTACCAGAAAGTTTTGTTTATGTTGGGTGTATGTCGTTGTTTTGTTGTGTTTTGTTTTGTTGTTGTAATTTCATTTTGTCATTTTGTATGTCATATCATATGTCATGACGGGATGTCGCAGTTTGTATGTCATGTTGTTTTATGTCATGTCGTAATGTCATTTTTATTGTTGTAATATTATTTTGTTATGTCATGATGTCGTGGTGTCATTTTGTCAAGCTATTATATTGTCATGATGATATTATCTTGTCGTGTCGTTTGGTTTTATGTTTATTTTATTTGTTTGAATCTCATCATTGTTTTGTGTTTGTTAAGGTCATTTTGTCGTCGTTATGTTTTATTGTCATTCTGTTTGATTTATCATTGTTTTGTCTGGTTGTTGTTATTTTGATTTGTCATTTATTTTGGAAGTGTCGGTTTTATGTTAGATATCATATCGATGTCAATGTGAATGATTTTGTCATGTCACATCAAGTGTTTGTTTGTTTTGGTTTAGTATCATATCACGTCATGTGTTATGTCAGGATGTCATAGTTTGTATGTCATGTCATATCATAATGTGATGTCGTAATGTCATGTCTTAATGTGAATCATAATGGCATGTCATTTTATGTCATGTCTTAATGTGATGTCGTAATGTTATAAGATGTCGTGATTAATATCTCGATTTTTCATGAGATATTTTTTCTCCTAGAAGAAGATTTCGTTATTATGTCATGAGATACCTTCAATAATGTCAAGAAGATATCATTATTTATTTATTTTTGTTATTTTGTTTATGATTTCCTTTTATTCTAAATTTTAGTTTTTTGGTCATCTCAATTTTATTTTGTCATGTCATTTTGCCATGTATTTGTTTTGGTTAAGTTTCATATCATCATTTTGTTGTGGTATAGAAATGTCGTTGTATGTTTTTGTTAACATTGATGTTATGTCGATGTCAATGTTAATGATTTTATTATTTTATTTCAGATTTCATGGCTAACCTAAAAGTTCAGTTGTCTTTGTTGTCATGTCATTTTCGTTTAGGTTTTGTGACTATCCTAAAAGTTATAGTTTTGTCATCAATGTTCCGTCGTCGACGTCCTGCAAAATAGAGTTAGCACACCCTATAACATGCAAAGAAAATCTAAACGAAACTTCATGTCTTCATCCTGCAAGGAAAATAAAGTTAGAAACAATGTCATATCAAGATATTTAGATTACCTGGTCAAAGTTTCTGTTGATCCAGAGTTGTCGGATGTCCGAGTTTGGTTGAAATGTCGATTTAGGTTTTTGTCAGTTTATGTTTAAATTTTTATTTGTCTTGAATATTGATTTGGGTTGGATTGTCGAGTTAAGTTCAATGTGGGTCGAACTTTAAGAATTATATCGTTTTATGTCGAGATATATTGAGTTTGGTTTGAAATGTCGATTAATGTCATTTAATGTCGGTGTTTATTAAATTTGGTTTAAAATGTCGATTAAAGTCGGTTAATGTCAGTGTTTGTCGAATTTCGTTTGAAATATCAATTAACGTCGGTTAATGGCAGTGTTTGTTGGATTTGATTTAAAATGTCGGTTAATGTTAAGTTATGTTTGAAATGTTAATTAATGTCAAATTATGTTTGATTATATTTGGAATGTTGGTTAATGTCGAATTATGTTGAGTTTTGTTTGAAATATCGGATTTATGTCGAATTTGTTGAGTTTTGTTTGGAATGTTGGATTTATGTCGAATTTGTTGAGTTTTTTTTTGAATGTCAAATTTATGTCGGTTATGTCGATTTATGTTTGAAATGTCGGAATTATGTTGATTTGAGTTCAATTTTGTCCATCCTAAGGCTGATGTTGATTTAGATTCAATTTTGTCGATTTTGGTTCAATTTGAGTTGAACCTAAGGTTTATGTTGATTTAAGTTCAATTTGGGTTGAACCTAAGGTTTATGTCTATTTAGGTTCAATTTGGGTTGAACCTAAAGTTTATGTCTATTTAGGTTTAATTTGGGTTGAACCTAAGGTTTATGTCGACTTTTGTCTGTTTAAATTTGGTTTCAGGTTTTGATCTTGATTTGAGTTTAAATTTAAATCTCGAGTTCATGTCTGTTTAAGTTAATAGTTGGATTAGGTTAACTTGAGTTCATGTTTATTGAACTTAAGTTAAAAGGTTTAAAGTTAGATTTAATATTAATTGAATTAATTTGGGTTCATGTCTAGTTGAACCTAAGTTGAATTCAATGTTGATTGAGTTTAATTAACTTGAATTCATGTCTGTTTGAACTTAAGTTGAATTAGATTAACTTAAGTTCATGTCTATTTGAACTTAAGTTGAATTTACTTGAGTTCATGTCTGTTTGAACTTAAGTTGAATTAGATTAACTTGAGTTCATGTCTATTTTAACTTAAGTTAAAAGGTTTTAAAGTTAGATTCAATATTGATTGAACTAACTTAGGTTCATGTATGGTAGAACCTAAGTTTGGTTTGACTTAAGTCTAACATGGGTTAGACTTAAGTTAGGTTTAGGTTAGACTTAGGTTCATGTCGGGTTGAACCTAAGTTTGGTTTGACTTAAGTCTAACATGGGTTTGACTTAAGTTAGGTTTAGGTTAGACTTAGGTTCATGTCGGGTCGAACTCTAAGTTTGGTTCGACTTAAGTCTAATGCGGGTTAGACTTAAGTTAGGTTTAAGTTGGATTTAGGTTCGAATTAAGTTAGGTTGGACCTAAACTTAAAGTCGACTTAAGTTCGGCATGGGTCGAACTCAAATTAAGATTTAACTTAGGTTAAGTTAGGTTCAAGTTAAGTTGAACCTAGACTTAGAGTCGACTTAAGTTCAATATGGGTTGAACTTAAGTTAAGTTTGAACTTAGGCTTGAGTTTGGTTAAACCTTAGTTAGTTAAGGCTTAATGATTTAATTAGGTCTAATGGGTTAAACCTAATTAGGGTTTATGTTTGATTAAACCTTAGTTAGTTAAGGTTTAATAGTTTAATTAGGTTAATGGGTTAGACCTAATTAGGGTTTATATTTGATTAAACCTTAGTTAGTTAAGGTTTAATGTTTTAATTAGGTCTAATGAGTTAGACCTAATTAGGGTTTATGTTTGATTAAACCTAATGTTTAAGGTTTAATGGTTTAATTAGGTCTAATGAGTTAGACCTAATTAGGGTTTATGTTTGATTAAACCTTAGTTAGTTAAGGTTTAATAGCTTAATTAGGTTTAATGGGTTAGACCTAATTAGGGTTTATGTTTGATTAAACCTTAGTTAGTTAAGGTTTAATGGTTTAATTAGGTCTAATGGGTTAGACGTAATTAGAGTTTATGTTTGATTAAACCTAATGTTTAAGGTTTAATGGTTTAATTAGGTCTAATGAGTTAGACCTAATTAGGGTTTGTGTTTCATTAAACTTTAGTTAGTTAAGGTTTGATGGTTTAATTAGGTCTAATGAGTTAGACCTAATTAGTGGTTTATGCTCGATTAAACCTTAGTTAGTTAAGGTTTAATGGTTTAATTAAGTTTAATGAGTTAGACCTAATTAGGGTTTCGTGTTTGATTAAACCTTAGTTAGTTAAGGTTTAATGGTTTAATTAGGTCTAATGAGTTAGACCTAATTAGGGTTTATGTTTGATTAAACCTTAGTTAGTTAAGGTTTAATGGTTAGTTAAGGTTTAATGGTTTTATTAGGTCTAATGAGTTAGACCTAATTAGGGTTTGTGTTTGATTAAACCATAGTTAGTTAAGGTTTAATGGTTTAATTATATCTAATAGGTTAGACTTAATTAGGGTTTGTGTTTGATTAAACCTAATGTTTAAGGAGGTTGATTAAGTTTAATATGTCCTTAAACTTAACTAAAGGTTTGATTTGTATTAAACCTAATTTAGTTAAGGTTTAATGGGTTAATTAAGTTTAATATGTCCTTAAATTTAATTAAAGATTTGATTTTGGTCAATTAAGTCTAATATGTCCTTAAACTTAGTTAAAGAGTTTGATTTTTGTTTTAAACCTAATTTAGGTATGGTTTAATGGGTTAATTAAGTTTAATATGTCCATAAACTTAATTAAAGATTTAATTTTGGTTAATTAAGTTTAATATGTCCTTAAACTTAATTAAAAGGTTTGATTTTGGTTAATTAAGTTTACTATGTCCTTAAACTTAATTAAAAGGTTTGATTTTGATTAATTAAGTCTAATATGTCCTTAAACTTAATTAAAGAGTTTGATTTTTTTATTAAACCTAATTTAGGTAAGGTTTAATGAGTTAATTAAGTATAATATGTCCTTAAACTTAATTAAAGATTTGTTTTTTGTATTAAACCTAATTTAGGTAAGGTTTAATGGGTTAATTAAGTTTAATATGTCCTTAAACTTAATTAATGATTTGATTTTGGTTAATTAAGTCTAATATGTCCTTAAACTTAATTAAAAGGTTTGATTTTGATTAATTAAGTCTAATATGTCCTTAACTTAATTAAAAGAGTTTAATTTTTGTATTAAACCTAATTTAGGTAAGGTTCAATGAGTTAATTAAGTTTAATATGTCCTTAAACTTAATTAAAGATTTTATTTTTGTATTAAACCTCATTTAGGTAAGGTTTAATCGGTTAATTAAGTTTAATATGTCCTTAAACTTAATTAAAGATTTTATTTTGGTTAATTAAGTCTAATATGTCCTTAAACTTAATTAATAGGTTTGATTTTGATTAATTAAGTCTAATATGTCCTTAAACTTAATTAAAAGAGTTTGATTTTTGTATTAAACCTAATTTAAGTAAGGTTTAATAGGTTAATTACGTTTAATATATCCTTAAACTTAATTAAAGAGTTTTATTTTTGTCTTAAACCCTAAGGTTTAATGGTTTAGCTAGGTTTAAGTTGTCTTTAAACCTAATTATTATTTGATTTGAGTTGGATTCATCACTTGCTTAATCCATGATGAGATGGATTAAATATGTGAAGATAAGGTTTTGAATTATTAATTTTAAAATTAATAAATCTTAACCTTATTTCAAAATGTCTTTTAGATTGTTTTGATGACTTGAGAATTGTTGTTTTAGGATTGTTGTCTGTTATCCTAATGTTCTCAATCATATTGCATTTTAATTTCCAATTTTTTCAAATTTTATAATTATTTTTGAAAACAATTACAAAATATCATGAAAATTAGGATATCATATCCTAGAGAGCTATCCTAGTCTTAGAAAAATCAGAAGATGTGCCTAAGGACATAAAGGTAATTCCCTAAAAATTTCATATTTTTCTAACTTATAAAAAATTTTTAATAATTAAAATACTCCATAGAGTATTTAATTAATTAATAATTAAATACTGAGAATAAAATCATGATTTTGGTCTCATAATTTTCTTCTCTTCAAGAGCTTTCCAGAGGTATTTTAATCCATTATTTTTAATCAATTTGTGGATTTTGTGATTTTATGGCTTTTGAATTTAATTTTTCAGTTTAATTAATTAGGTCATTAATTAAAATTTTAAAATTAATTCATTAGCCAATCAATTAATCAAAATAATTTTGAAATCAATTATTTGATTAATTTTGTCATTTTATGACTTTTAATTTAATTTTCATTTTAATTAATCATGTCATTTGATTAATTAAAAAATTAAAAATCAAATTATTAGTTAATTTAATTAATCAAAATAATTTTTTTTAAATTAATTTGATTAATTTTTGTCATTGTGGGGTTTTAAACATGTCATTGGTTGTTTGATCAAAAATTGATCATTTTAACAAAAATTGACTTCTTAGGTCATGTGTTGACCCATTGGGTCAATAAGGTTGGTGATTGGATCTCGATTGGTTATTTTGACCAAAATTATCATTTTAGGTCAAAAGGTTGACATGTGGGGTCAACAGGATTGGTTATAAGGTCTGGATTGACCATTTTGACCAAAATTATCATTTTAGGCAAAAGATTGACTCGTGGGTCAACAGTGGTTGGTCATCGGGTCGATTGACCATTTTGACCAAAATTGTCATTTTGGGTCAAAAGGTTGGCTCGTGGGTCAAAAGGTTGACTCGTGGGGTCAACAGGGTTGGTCATCGGGTCGGATTGACCATTTTGACCAAGATTGTCATTTTAGGTCAAAAGGTCGACCTATGCGGGTCAACAGGGTTGGTCATCGGGTCGGATTGACCATTTTGACAAAAATTGTCATTTTGGGTAAAAAGGTTGACCTGTGGGGTCAACAGGATTGGTCATTGGGTCAAGATTGACCATTTTGACCAAAATTGTCATTTTGTGTCAAAAGGTTGACCTGTGGGGTCAACAGGGTTGGTCATTAGGTCATGATTAACCATTTTGACCAAAATTATTATTTTGGGTCAAAAGATTGACCTATGGGGTCAACAAGGTTGGTCATTGGGTCAGGATTGACCATTTTGACCAAAATTGTCATTTTAGTTAAAAAGGTTGACCTGTGGGATCAACAGGATTGATCATTGGGTCAGGATTGACCATTTTGACAAAAATTGTAATTTTGGGTCAAAAGGTTGACCTGTGGGGTCAATAAGGTTGGTCATTGGGTCAGGATTGACCATTTTGACCAAAATTATCATTCTAGGTCAAAAGGTTGACCTGTGGGGTCAATAGGGTTGGTCATTGGGTCAGGATTGACCATTTTCACTAAAATTGTCATTTTGGGTAAAAACGTTGACCTGTGGAGTCAACAGGATTGGTCATTGGGTCTGGATTGACCATTTTGACCAAAATTGTCATTTTGGGTCAAAAGGTTGACCTGTGGGGTCAAAGGGTTGGTCATTGGGTCAGGATTGACCATTTTGACCAAAATTGTCATTTTGTGTCAAAAGGTTGACCTGTGGGGTCAACAGTGTTGGTCATTGGGTCAGGATTGACCATTTTGACCAAAATTGTCATTTTGTGTCAAAAGGTTAACCTGTGGGGTCAACAGTGTTGGTCATTGGGTTAGGATTGATCATTTTGACCAAAATTGTCATTTTAGGTAAAAAGGTTGACCTGTGGGATCAATAAGGTTGGTCATTGGGTCAGGATTGACCATTTTGACCAAAATTGTCATTTTGGGTAAAAAGGTATTGACCCAATGTAAAAATGAGGTCAACACAGATATTCAATTTCCTTTTAAGCTGATAGCATGATTAAGTGAAAATGATAGTATTATTCTTGATTTTATAACTTTAGTTTTAATGGGGTTGGTCTTTTAATATTTTTTTCTTCTTGAATGACCATCGGAATATTAACATGTGATGTATTGAGTGGCATATATACATTTTTTATTCAAGGCTCACGTTGTTGGCTTGGAGGATCAAGAGAGAAAGATGGGTGTGTAGAACTAGTAGTGTTAAGTAGACCAGCTTCCTTACCTCGTTGAGGAGTGTTGGAGGAGATTTCATTGTTGTGAGTGTTATGCTTAGCAGCCATCTTAAATCAAATGACATCAAACTATTATGTATAAGAAAATTCTCTATGACAAAAAAATCTTAAATCTTAGCTTAGTATAATTTCCTAACACACATACAGATAAACATGTATTAAACAACCAAAATTTTTACATAAAATTGCCCAAGAAATGGTAACACATTAGAAATTAAATGTACAAAAGTCCACTCTTCTCCTAGGAAGTTATTTTTACAAAAATATATTGAAATCACAACTATCTTGAAATAACCCAAATACGGATTTTTAAATTACAAAAAACTTTTATTGGTGGTTACATTAGCCGCAATTGGCTACTAAAGCCGTAGTTGGGCTGGTGATTAGTGATTGCTAGAAATTGCTCTACTTGTACTTCTTTTCAAGAGTTATGCCTAAGTTATCAGCTCACTTTTCTCTAAGTGAAAATGGGGGTCTTTATTTTTCCTTTCTAAATCGGGCCTATTTAAATGTCTTAATTACCCCAAAACTGAATAATCATAAACACATTGAATTCCTTTTGTTGAGTAGCTCAATTTATCTATAAAGAGGGCAAATGTTGAAATTGTTTAGCCTTCTAATTAATGGATCAAACCCTTGCTTATACTTAAAGTGTATATGAGCTTTTTTGCATAAATTTATACCAAATTTTTATGTATAAATAGATAAAATTTTCTGATACTTTATGCAATTTTTCATATTTAATTTCGACGCCAACTTCAATTGACGAAATGATATTATTGTTAATACTCAAATCCACAGTTCCTCCACTAAGAAATTAAAAAATGCCGTCGCAGAATCGCCATCAACGATGCTTTTGCTGATTTTATCTTCCTAATTTGTCATTTTGTATTATTATTAAATAATTTTAGTTTTAAAATTTTGCCTTCATATCTATCTATCTTTCTTTCTTTCTATCTATCTATCTATCTATCTATATATATATAACAGTGGTTCGATTTTAAAATTTATGTATTTCACTTTCTGCATAAGCCGAAGATATTGATAGCATTGAATAAGCCATAGATAATTCTTTATTTGCATACATTATATATTGCAATTAATACTCTTGTGCAAACATTTTTTTTCTTTTTGAATTAATTATTGTTATATTTCTAAGTTTAGGTGAGCTTTACTTTTTAAACTTTTTTATTAAATTTATCAGTTATATGATATATATGGGTGTAAACAAGCCGAACATGAGCGGTCTGGGCTTAGCTCGTCTTCGGCTCGTTAAAAAACATCACTGTTCTTGTTCGGCTTATTTATATCTCGAACACAAAAATCTTATTCGGGGTCAACTTGTTGCTTAGCCAGCCGAGTAAGAGTTGTTCACGAACAAATGAAATACTACAAAACACAATTAGAGTTGGTCTTATCAGTGAAAAAACCGACTCAATTATTATTTAATAAAATAAATTAAAGATAATATGGTCGCTTCATTGGAATAGACTATTATCCAGTTCACCGTTAAGAGAGAAGGAATCCAAGAGGGGCAAGAAAAGAGAAGGCAAGAAACAAACAAATAGCGAACAGGAGGATAGAAAATGAACAAGTGAGAGACATAAGATACTAAAACAAAAAGAGATGACAAAAGCGAGACAGAGAGAAAAAGAAGTGAGACACAAAAAGGGTGAGTGTGAGAGGCGATCAATCTAGTGAGGGATCGGGTGCACTATAGTGACCACGGTGATTGAGACAATGGCTACGAGATATTGTGTGGCGATGCAAGTAGTCACATAAGAAGATGCGACATCGAGTGAACTATACAAGAGTGTAACCAAGATTTTCATTTTCAAATCAATTAGACCAAGATAGGGTTGTAAAGGAGCTGAACATGAGCGAACTTGGAGTTTGTTTGTCTTCAGCACATTATAAATTGTTTGTGATCTGGTTAATAGTCCTGTTCATGTTCGATTTGGTTTAAATTCAAATTTGTTTGAATTAGCTCATATTTGGCTCAAATTTAAGCTATTTAAACTTACACTCCAAAATATTATTATTATTTAATATTTCTCAAAATATGTGAAATCTGAAGTATTTTGATGTCACATGAGGGATTAAGTAAGAGAGTAGCAGAGAAGCCAGGACCATGGAGGTGGGAGTGGAACTAAACGGCAGTGGAGAGCTGGTTGGGAATTGGGAAGGAATTTTTTGCATTTCTTTAGACATAATTACATATCACTGGGGCTATCAAAAAAGCTCGTTGTTCGCGAACAGTTCGTGTTCGGTTTGCAAAGAAATTCTTGTTCGATTCGTTCGATAAGCAAACAAATCAAACACGGATAATTTTTTTCATTCGGTTTGGGAAATGAACCAAACACGAACAGTGATGTGTTCGTTCGTCTTCGATTCATTATTGTTCGAAAAATAAAATAATTTAAAATAATTATATATAAAAAATTTATGATATTTTAAAAATAATTATATATTATAAAAATTTATCATATTTTAAATAATTAAACTTCTATAAATTATAATATATGATAAATTATTAATAACAATAATAATGTTATAGTATTAATTATATTAATATAAATATTATAATATTATAATTAGTATAATATACTATATATTAAAATAAAACCCTAAACGCCTTATTCGGTTTGCTTCATTTTGAAGAAGTATGGATTACAAGATGTGTACGAAATAACTGATCAATTTGCTTCATTTTGAGAAAGTATGCTATCAAAGCTAGGGTTGCAAAAAAAGCTCGTTGTTCGGTTCGCCAGAAAGTTCGTGTTCGATTCGTTCGATAAACAAACGAGACGAATACGAACAAATTTTTTTCGTTCGGTTTGTTAAACGAACCAAACATGAACAATGATGCGTTCGAACATTTCAAACACGAACACTAGCTCTGTTTGTTCGTGTTCGGTTCGTTCACACCCCTACATATCAAGCTCCATAGTGGGTGGAACCGTGGGTGGGGCCGTGGGGAGGGAGGGCTTAACTAAAAATGTTCTATGAAATTTTCTTACGTTCCAGTAACTAATTCTTATATATTTATATAATTCAATATGAGAATGTTATTTTTCACTTTAAATCCTAACTAAAATTTTTTAAAATCTAATAAAATTTAATTCTTTTTAAAATACAATATAAAAAGTAATATATAAATATTATAATAATATTATTTATTCATTCTTTAATTAATTTAAGCCAAACACGAATGAAGAAGTCTTTGTTCGCTCGTTTATAAATCAAGCTAAAAAAATTTGTTCGTGTTTGGCTCATTTGCTTAACGAACAAATCGAACGCGATCTACGTAGGTAGCTAAACACGAGCTGTTCGTGAACAAGTTTTTTTGACAACCCTAGACCAAGATATATTATTTAATTTCTAAATAATTTGTTAAGGATGCGTGATATTAAGACAGAGTGGATCAAGAGGAGAAAGGAAGTTGGAAAGGAGAAAAGAAAGAAAGGTATGCACAAACGTAGAAAATACAGAATTTTATTGATGATAGAATTTATTGTATAATTACAAATTTCATAAACTTTATTATATTGCATTGTATCAAATCTTGTTAATTGCAATGCTAGCTTTTTAAATAACATATTGTAATATAGGGAGTAAAGGAGACCAGTGTTAAAATTAAGTTTGCACGGTTTTCTCTCAGAATCAGCATTATTTCATAGCTATTTTTAAAGAGATTTGGTGACATAGGATGTTGGATTACCGCGATTCCACATTTATGCATGATGCGGACCCACGATCGGGAGAGTCATGAGCCTCAGAACTCTCAAAACTCTCAATAAATGTATAGCTTCCATATTAGACCTGACCGGCATAAATCAAAATTGATTATGAGAAATCTTAGTAATACGTCGTAACATATGTTCAATTACTCTCTCCCATAATTTTAAAGTATGACAAATTAATTTAATTCCTCTATAATTTGTACACTCTTGTGCATCCCCTTTATTCTTAAAAATGAGGACTAAAATACTCTTCTTCCACTCATCAGACATTTTTTTAGTTTTAAAAATAATATTAAAAAGTTTAGTAAGCCCAAAAACTTCCAAATCTCCTAAATATTTCCACACATCAATTGAGATATCATAAGTTCCTACAGACTTTCCACCCTTGGTTTTCCTTAAAGTCTCCTCAACTTCGTTTTTACTAATGCGATGGTAAAAATATAACGCTTTATTATTATTAATGATATTAAGATCACTAAGGTCGATCATATTTTCAGAAACTTCATTAAAAAGTTTATCAAAATAACTCACCCACCTATATTGAATATATTTTTCTACGACAAACACTTTTTGATTTTCATCTTTAATACTACATTTTACTTGAGTTAAATTTTTACTTTTGTTTCTCTTTATTTGGTTGGTTTATGCATATATATTTCACCTTCCTTAGCATCTAATTGGTTATAAAGATCACCAAAAGCAGAACTTTTAGCATCACAAATTATTCTTTTAAACTCCCTGCGGGGCAGTTTTTTTTTTTTTTTAGTTCTCTAAGCTTTTACATTTAAACCAATTTTTATAACGTAACATTTTATATTTTATCTTTTCTTGCTTATTATTATTCCACCACCAACTATTTTTATTTATGGAAACTTTTTCTTTTGATTCTCCAAATACATCACTTGCCACTTGTTTAATAATATTTATTACTTTTTCCCACATAACATTTACTTTTTCATGAACATCCCGAATTTTTAAATCTTGAATTTTACTCATAAAAATAATTTTATTTGTATCTTTTAGGTACCCTCAACTAATTCTACGATGATGAATCATATACTTTATTTTACAGTTCATCTTAAAATCTAGATCTAATAATCGATATTGAGTACATAAATATTTTTCAACCGATCTTGGTAAAAAGGTTCAACATGAATTACTAGAGAACATAATGGATTTTGCTGCACAATTCAGTAAACCTAAATATATTGCAATAGAAAAGTTACAGACTTGTTGGATTCCTGGTGAATTTGCCTCCATCTTGCATCAGCTTGTGCTCTCTCGAATCTCATTATGCAAGAGTTCCAACTGAGCTACATAATCATTGGTGCATTTTTCAAATAATCCCTGCACCTTATGATTCTGGAAAAAACAACATGAAAAATTTACGAAATTATGAGCACTACAAAAAAATTTGCAAGGATAAAGAGTAAACCAATTTTTTGAATAAGGTCAGGGAACAAGCCTGAATGTTGAGATAATGCCACACTGGATCTGAATCAGGTTCTAACTATATTAATAAATGCACTGTATTTTCCTGCTAGACAAAACATATAGGAAACATAACAGGTAAGGAATTTTTTGGTGATATAAAAGATAGGAAACAATAAATAAAGTACTAGTAAACATGTAATATGATCAACGACAAGGGCCTACTTACACGTAATCTACAATAAAACAATGCAATGAACAAGAACACAAATGAAGAAAAAGTAAATATTCTAATTTTTAAAATAACATTCACCTAAGGCTGAACAATACTTCTTTCCATATAAAATGATGGTGAATCTCAATTTAAGACCAAAACAGTGAAAAAGAAGCCTTAAAAATCTAATGGTAATGCACATATAAAAACAAAAGTTTTAGTCCTCCCTATAATACTTAATGTAAGATAGTTCAGGGACAAGGGATCCAAATACAATTTAAAATGAGATGCATGATGAAAACGGATAAAGAAACTATCCAGACATTACTAATCCTTCACTTCATCAAAATCAATCACTATTAAAGTAAAAGAGAAAAGAAACTGCTTTCATTCCAAATGATGATTTACTTACTGCCAAAATTTGAAATCTACAATGCAAATAGTGAACGAACATCATTCCAAAGATCATGATTGTGAGCATATTTCGCCATTTGAAATGAACTACAAAAATAAGAAATAAAACAACCAACGAATAAAATTAAATAGATTTGCATCATTTTACTCAACCTAAAAAATTGTGCTTTGATGAATTAATCATTTAGTTTATGCCATGCAATCAAGGAAAACAACTTTGCTCCTACTAGTTAATCCATATATCTAACATCCATGGCACAAGAAACCTATGAAATACACCATCAAAAGTAAAAATAATCCCTATATATAAGCCTTATAGAACAAAACTAATAAATACATCTAGCAAAGAGTTGAATGTGAATCAACAGGGGGACGGGAAAACAAAAAAATCCATGATACTTGCAATAGATTAATGAAAAAAAAGTAAAATCTGACATGTTGAAGATTAGATTAATGCCAGTGCTTCTCTGGATTTTGAGTGAGCAAACGTTAGTCCCAATATAGTGTAAGCCTTTATACTGCCAAGTACTTATACATAATTTCTAACGCCTTTATGGATTCAAAATATCGTTAGCTTATCATATATCTTGAATTCTAAAAATCCCGTTCACATAAATAATAGACAAATAATTTTTATAAACAATAATTAGTTTCATGTGAACCTCTTCATACAAATCACTCAAATGATAAAACTTTTTGGCTCAATTTTAGTTTCCAAATCAATTATAGCTAAAGAACTCATTGAAGCATTTCAATTTGGTATTCATGAACTAAAAATTTTCAATAAAATCAAGTTAATTTATTATCAAGTTTAAAGCAGGTAATTTTTGTGTCGAATTATGCTAAGAAGTTTGAGAGAACAAGGTTTAAATTTTTCGTTATAGACTGTGATTATGGACATGGTATTGCTTACAAATCATTCCTAATATATATATATATATATATATATATATATATATATATATATATATATATATTAATGGTGGTGCACCTTCTTAAGTTATACAACAACAACAACAAGAACAAGCCTTTAGAGGGATAAAAGCTTGTTATTTTTTGTTGTTGTTGTGCAACTTAAGAAGACACACCAAAAAAATATAAAAAATAACATTTAAGATGACAAAAATCTGTTGCAAAAGACCCTTGGCAAAGCACACACACACACACACACACACACACACACACACACACATATATATATATATATATATATATATATATATATATATATATATATAATGATAGTTCCAAAGGATATCATGTTTAATCACAAGGTCTATAAACATATCATAAGATACAAATACAACAGAAACGCTTTCTCTACATCCCTTAAAAGTGACTATTCGATTGGTCCCGAAATTCTCTACAGCCCATATCAACCTGTAACTTAGGCAACAATGTACAAAGTTTAATGTACAAAATTTAACTTAACATATATATTTAAATATGTATGGATATATCATAAGACTTCAATAATATAAAAATAATAGGAATAAGCACAAGGAATTAGACTTTTCAACAACATTAAATATTATAAAATGCTCAATATGAAAAAGTAAAACTAGCATACACATAATATTCAAATATTGCCCTAGAACGAAGTTCAAAGTTTATGCTAGTAAGAGAATTTTGGAAATCCCAATTCACTCACAGCATGATCATGACACCCCTAAACTTGTTCATGGCTTACCGTGAAGGGTTGTTCATATGTTACCGGGCCATACCATCAACGCACTGACGTATGAAGCCAAATTTCTACAACATCATAGCAATTTTGAATGGCTCAAGAACCTGAAAGTCCACCCACATAGGAGAAATTTATGATGGCGTATTTCAAGAAATTCCATCTCAACCAATGAGTGGCTGGACTCGACAGGCGCACCTACGATGCATCCTGCCCGTGGAGATGCCAAGCAATTGAAGATAGTGACCATGTGCTAGCCAACAGTAAGATATTGCTTGGGATGAAACCGATCTAGAGCTCCTAGAAGGTATTTTTGAAACGACATAATGTCCCCGACGGTTGTCCGAGCTAGTATAATCTTTTTGCACTGCATAAAACTTCCACAAAATTTTGCACTGCACGAAACATTCACAAAATTCTGCACTGCATGAAAATTTCACAAAATTCTGCACTACATGAAACTTCCACAAAATTCTGCACTGCATAAGACTTCCACAAGACTTCACACTTCATAAATTTTCATAAACATCTACACCCATATTTTCATTGAACCTCACACTTCATATATTTTTATAAATCTCTGCACAGACATTTTAACAAAATTTTGCAGTGCATAAATTTCTGCAGACGTTCTCCAAACCACATGAATTTTCACAAAGCTCCACACTTCACTAAAATTGCACTACAAATCTCTGCATTCATAAACTCGAAAAATTCCACATAAACTTCAACAAAATTCAACATCTTTACCACAATCTCTGCACTCGCAAGTTCTACAAATTTTATCATCTCCACAAATTTCACATCGATCACTACAAAATTCTACACCAAACACTGTAAATCTCTGCACTCACAAGTTCCATAAATTTCATACTTCACAGACCTCAGTAAATCTCTGCATTCACAAATCTCAGCAAACCTTCACAATCTCCGCATTCACAAAATTTCAGCAAATCTCTTCATTCACAAATCTCAGCAAATCTCTACATTTACAAATCTCAGCATATCTTCACAATCTCCGCATTTACAAAATCTCAACAAATCTCTGTATTCACAAATCTTAACAAACCTCTGCAATTTTACAACATCACAAGTCTCTAAAGCTCAGTAAGTTCTCCACAATTTTACAACTTCACAAATCTCAGCAAAACTTCACAATTTTGCAACTTCACTAGTACACAAATCTCCGCAAATCTGCAAAATTCCGTAGCACCTCCGCACTCTCATAAACTTTCGTGAATTTCACAAAATCTCTGTATAACTCTACAATCACCACAATTTCATAAATTCTCATATTCCACAAACCCATACGTTCAGCAATTAGGATAGGCATCATCCTACTCATTTCTCAGCACTCAACAATTAGGATAAACACAGTCTTGCTCCCTTCTCAGCACTCAGCAATCAGATAGGTATAATTCTTATCCTTCTCAACACTCAGCAATCTGGATAGGTATAATTCTAATTCTTCTCAGCACTCAGCAATCGTGATAGATATAGTCCTAACCTTTCTCCATACTCAACATTCAGGATACGTATAATCATAGTTTTTCTCATCACTCAGCAATCAGGATAGGTATAATCCTAATCCTTCCTAGCACTCAAAAATAAGAATAGGTATAACCCTAAATCTTCTTAACACTCACTACCATTTGGGTTGGATATAAGTCTTAGCGCTCTCCTTCCCAATGTGACAATATTTCTACCACTAGTTCTTAAGTTGGATGTGAGTCTCTGTGCTTTTCTGCTTGACCTAGTATGACAATCAAATCAAATCGACAAACTATCAAATCCTCAGTAAGAAATCCTCAACAACATTCACCCTCAGAATCTCAAGAATCAGAACAAAAATGAACACTCAAAATCAAGACCCAAAAAAATGAACACACAAAATTGAACAAAAAAATCAAAACAAAAGCAAAAATAAATCAAATCGACATTTAATATGAAAAATTCAAATTCATAGCAACGAAACGAAAATACACTGGATAATCCCCATTAGAAATGCTCAAAATCTTCAATTCAAATATTTCCTTAAAGTTGGGAAGCTCCCGCAAGGGAACTCTGACTCAAATTCAACATCAAATCTGGTTCAATCTTTAGCTCGTTTCAAGTAAATCTACTTGAACGATCTCTTGGTTTTGTTGATCACATTCGGTCAACGCTAATAGGCATGACGTGCTTGTACAACACACCAAACCTATTGGGATTCATTTTGTTGCCTCATTTTTTAGATCATCCTTTTCTTATCCTTATAACCAATGATCTAGTCATAGGATTTTCTTATTGAATATTCTAGAGGACTAGTAATGGGTCCCACCCCTTTGCAATTCTAACCACCTCTTAGCACTTTTGTGAGGTCTCACATGGGTGGTCCCAAGCCCTCGACCTTTGGTTGGGATGGCTATGACCAACATGATGAAGCACAAAGAGGGTTCTTATAGGACCTAAAAGCCTTACGAGGTCCCTTATGACATGCATACACTTCACCAGCAATTAAAACTAAAATTAATTTTCAAAATGATCAATCATGAACCAAAATTCAAAGAAAATTAAATTTGATGCATTTTTGACCTAATTGTCGATGAACTTGTCTAAAGAACCTTGAATGATGAAACGAACCATGCGACACATCTGAAACGTCAGTTTTACTTAGGAAGGACATCCATATTTCCATGATTCAAAGAAATAAGGGTCTTCCGGTGCACCGAACCAATAGTTGCCTCATGTCATGTCTACGTAAGCCAAATTGAAGAGAGAAAGATCCTAAGTTAGAATCGGGTTTGATTCAAGCCAAATCTGGGCTAATAACACCATATTCTACTCAATAACACCTAAAACACTTCAATACTACCAACTCTCGTCGGAATAAACCCCAAATAACACCACTCGCGCCAAAACCGGGCAAATAACACCAAATTCCGCTCAATAACACCGCTAAACTCCCAATACAACCACAATCCAACCGCGATACACCCATAATAACTCCAATGTCGAGTGAAACACACTCAATAACACCATGAAATCCCCTTAAATCACTTAATAACACCTCGAAACCCCAATTAATCTCCTAATAACATCCGCTACCTCAAAAAATCGCCAATAACACCAGTTTTTTTTACCACGCCACGTAATAACACTGCGGAGACACCACGGCCGCGATTCTGGCCAATACTACCACAATAACACACATAATAACACCATGAATATCACCATTCCTTCAAAGCCGCAGTAATATCGCAATAAAACACCGAATAAAATCTTGAATAATACACAGAAAGCTAAATAACACTGCAATAAGACCAAATAAAACCTAAACGAAATTACCTAAAATTATTTCCTTTTTAATTTAATTTATAAACTCACGATAAAGTTGACCTCTCGCACGACACCCTTCGCCCGAGAACCTCCTTCTCGAAGCCGACACCTGCCTCATCCTCCTCTCCATGGGCCAGGAACTTCCTCTTTTGGCAAGTTGACCCCTGCGAGCTTATCACCCCGAAGCACTTGGTCGACAAAACCCTTTTATTCCCAATGTCTTCGACTGTGGAAGCTTCTCGACCTGAGTTTTTTTTTTTCTTTTTTGCTCAGCAAGAATCCCATATTTTTTCTTGTAGTATTTTATTTTCCCTTATGTGGATGCAAAAATACCGTAGGGAAGAGATTTTTGGGTTGTTGAAAGTTTGGTTATTGTTGGATTTTCCTTGGCTGGTTCAGCATTTGCGGGCTTGAGGTCTTTTGGAGTTCTGTGTCTTTTTTTTTCTTTGGTTTAGTTGTTAAGCAATTTGGTATGCTACTCTTCTACTAATGTATTTCAATGTCTCTATTTTTCATTTATGTTTAAATTCAAATAGTTAGATCAAGCTGATAGTGGTGATCATAATCTGTGCTATTGGAGTTATTTTTTATTTTTCCACTCACAGTTGTTTCTCCTGTTATTAGTTTTTTTTTAATACTTGTTTAATTGTGGTAAACTTCGGGTAAAGGATCAAAGGTGCTAGGAGTTTTTTATTTTAATTATGGAATCTTTAAAATTTGTGATGCAAATATGAAGATTTATACATACCTTGTCATGGTTTTACAGACAAGTCCCTAGAGTTTCAGATTGATTTGGGTGACCTGGGGTATGTCTAGCCCCTAATAGTCAATTTAGGTTCATCTAAGGCATGTCTAACCCCTGGTGGTCAATTTAGGTTTTCACCAGGTCAAAACCTTAAACCCACTCAACCAAAGGGTTGGGGACTTGAGCTTGTATAGGTGGGGCCCAAGGAACATAATCCTAGTTTAGGGTCATGTACAAGTAGATGGAATGAGTCCTCACAAAAGTGAGGTTAACAATTACATGTTAAGAACCTTCGATAGCAATTGAACCAAGTATTGTTTCTTCCATGTTTCAAAGTGAATGCTTTGGACATGTCCATGTAGTAGGGACAGACTAATTTCTCGGTTGTGCTCCAACCAAATAGCGTCTCATAAGTTGGGAAATCACTGATTGTCCATATAAGAGTAATTCTAAGGTGAAAGTTCTATTTTGTAGCAATATTGTAAGCCAGCACGCCTATTTCCCACAATATCTATAACTTATCTATAAGAGGCTGTAAGTACATGTTAATTTTACTCTTTGGGTTACATTGGTATGATATGATCAATATTATAAATAAGAATGACACAATCATACTCATATCAATGGGTAAATTACGTGGCGTGATAATAACTACCCAACATTTATAGAGTGTTCAGCATAACTGTAAAGTGTGAACCCATCTACACATAAGACAAGTCTAACATTGTGTAGTTCTGCTGCAAACTCAGAATAACTGCAATCCAAGTGTTTCCAGGCTTCACCAACTAAAGAATGAGTCATTGTATTAGCACAAACATATCTGGTACTATGTCATGTCATGTGAGGAGAGGTGCACATAGAAACAAACAATCGTTGAAGCCATGGAATGACAGGAAAGTAAAAGAGACATTTGTAAGAAAGTTTTTTTCTGATTTTTACTTTTTCTCCCCCTTGATTTGAACCTATTAACATTGCAAAATCTGCATTTCATCTTCATTACATCTTTCTAATAATAAAACATGCAATCGTTAATATAACAATTTATCTTTTCAAATAATAATCCTAACTTCGCCACTAAGTTTTTTGTTTTGTACAAATCTTCTATAATTGAATTATTTGCACAATTTGTCTCCTTTAATAATGTTGCTATCTAATTGAAGTCTTCCCTGGGCAGGTTGAAATCAAATTTTGAAACTCAGTATTCTCATGGTAATCGATAACTCCATATGTGAAGTGCATCCTTCTCACAAAGGTTGTTGTGCAACATTTAATAATTCAAAAGATTATTGCGCCTCACTGTTCGATTCTTTATCATCATCATGCACACTCCTAACAAAATGAGTCATACTGGCATCATCAATCATTTCCTCATACACACTAGAATCATGAACAATTTGAGGGGCACAACTTGATGAGACTTGAACATGACCATACTGAACACTGGTTCAAACTCACCATGTGAAGTCCAATACCAATAATCTAGTTTAAATCCTCTGCGGTATATCCAACTTCACTTCGTCAGGTATCAGGTAAGCTTGAATCATTAACACCAGCCAAAAAACTTGTCTGTTAGTCATTTTCTTCCTGAATATAATCTGTAATACATCCATGACCTCACGTTCCAAATATCCATCAACAATAAAATGTTTAAAATACTGAATTGTTCGTACCATGTGACATGAAAATGAGATGAAATAAACCATACATCTCTCCTAATAGCTTTTTAGAACTCGTAAACTTGATTACTTAATAATTATGACATGTACACATGATTATCACCCAAAATAATATCAAGAAATATTCATCGCATCAATTTTGATGCCTAACAACTAATAGAATATCATTATATGTAATCAACACCATTGTTGATTTATATGACATAAACTAATAGTAAAAGCCACATCAAGTTAATGCAAATTCAAAATAAATATCAACTTGTTGATGTCTTCATTGAAGCTCTTACAACTGTCATCCTTTCTTCTTTTTTTGTTTAAGATGGTTGTTAAGAAAATTCATAGTCCATCTTGACAAGGAGTATTACAATATTATCTCCTCTTATCATGAAATATTACATTTTTAGATTTTAGCCTCACACACACTCTCTCTCTCTCTCACTATATATATATATATATATATATATATATATATATATATATATAAAGAGAGAGAGAGAGAGAGAGAGAGAGAGAGAGAGAGAGAGAGAGAGAGAGAGAGAGAGAGAGAGAGAGGAGGTTTTACCTTACCAAGGTTTCTCTTTTAATAATAATACTTCTTATATTACCTTTACTTTCTTGTTTCTATCATTTCCTGCATTATTATTATTCTAATAATGTCCTCTAAACTCATATAATACCTTCAATAAAGTAATCATCACACAAATAAATCAACTTCAAAATAATAAACTTATTTTGTAAGCATTTTTTAAATTATATATTATAACAAACATATTGATACCAAGGTTGAAAGATCATTGGAACTATAGAAAAATCTTCATTCCTCTCCAAAACAAATGACATCAATGTCAACCAATACATAGTTACATATCACATCATCATAAGGTGAATAATATATATATATATATATATATATATATATATATATATATATAGATATATATTTTATAAAGAAAGAGCCGTATGACCTATTTCATTGAAATAAAAAGGGGTACAAAGCAAATATTATGAGAGAGTCCAACAAATTGAGCTCGAATCATAAGAAACAAAAAGCAAATAAAGTTCAAACAGAGTGATACAAAAGTTTGAACAAAAACAAACAAGCAACTAAAGAGGACGAGGTCACCAAGGCTTCCCTCTACTCCTGGTTCTTGTAGCACATCCATAAATCACACTCTGAAGGGCTTCTCCATTACCAGGGGAGACCAAAATATCATCCATTAAGTTTCTAAGGGGGATAGTAACCCCAGCTTTCTTCTTCCTCCGGGAGGTATACACTTGTCATTCTTCTTCAGTAGACTTGACAGTCTGATCCGAAGTGGGAAAGGCTGTTGCTGTGATAGGTTCCAATACTTGGGAATCTCCTACCCATTGAGCGGGTAGAATAACCAAGCTACTATTAGGCAGTAGTTCTTCCTCAGTAGTAGTATGCACCTTTTCCGTCATCATAATATGAGTGTTTGTTTCTTCCCTATCTTCAGACATGGTCTGATCTCCCTCTATAGAAGTGGGTACCTGAGATGGCAGTGTAGCTGCTCCAGTAGAAGAAGGCAGAGAGATGACCTCATCCTGTCTAGCAGTGGCAGCTACTTGATGCTCCTCCAAGGGTCGATTCTTCTTAACCTGTTTTGGAATAGTAGTGGGTATCACTGAAGGTGAGGAAGGCAGTATACCCGTCGCAAGAATGTGCGATCTAGTAGTATTTGCATGTAGAGATTTGAGGTTCGGATGCAAGTGGTAACACTGATGGAGAGAGTGGCCAAACATACGGCAGTGGGTACAATAAAGAGGTATATGTTCTAGTTCCGCTGGTTGCCAAAATCCCTGATGTTGTGTGCCAATCCATATTTCTCTCGAAAACGGTAGTGTGATGTCTCGTTCTATCAGTATTCTCGCCTTAGAAGGTCTAGTCATATGCTCTATAAGTGGGTCGGTTTGGAGAGGTGTGCCATAGATCTTTGCGAAGGTGAATAGAAGCTGTTGATCATAAAGGTGTACTTGCAGATCTGGGAAGCACAACAAAACAGGGATGATGGGAGGCTCAGTACGATGGTTGAAATCCACCGTCCATTTTAGCACATTCATCACCCGATTGTCAATTCGAAGGAGTCTTCTAGAAAACACTTGTGTGTAATCACCATCATCGGTTAATTGGATGATAACGTTCCTCCCATCCAATCTACCAATCTTCCAACTTTCATTCAGCTTATTTGCTCAAATTCTTTTCGGATCAGTTCAAGTTTAGGATTGTCGTATAAGAATTTACCTACTAGAAACAGTCGGCAGGGTGCAGCTAGAGTGGAGATCTCTTCCTCTGTAAGAAAAATTGCAGGTTTTTCGTCTTTGCGGGATGCCTTTTTGAGAAACTCAGTTTCAATGCCTTGAGCGAAGGCATCGTGATATCTCTGCGGGAAAATGTTGGAACGGGAGGGGGCGCGAGAGGGGTTATTGCCGGCGAGGGCTTCGGCGTATGAAAGGCCCGAGGCCATTACTTCAGTTGTGCAAGTCCCACAGGGCCTGCAGGAGGGATCCGCTGTTGTTGACGCAGCTGTCGAGCTCGGCAAGATGTCTAGTAGACAGTAGCTTCGGCGTTGGCCACCAGCAAGCAGAAAGTGGATCGCTGGTGCTCGCAGAATCCGTGTCCAGCCTGGCAAGATGTCGAGCCGCTGTTGTTGACGCAACTTTGTAGAGCCCGACAAGATGTCGAGCCCGGCAAAACAGTAGTCGAGCTCGGTTGAGCAGATTCTACTAGCCCGACCACCAGCAACAGCGCAAACGGTCGAGTAGAGCAAGAGGAAGCACGAACGCGAGAAGAGAAGCGAACACTTCCCACGGCATGCAATTATATATATATATATATATATATATATATATATATATATATATATATATATATATATATATATATATATATATATATATATGCCATCCATCAAAGACAAATTTGGTCGGCACTTATAATTATATCATCTATGAGGCTACTAATATTCATACAAATATTTAAATACTTAGAGAGAATTAAACAAAGGAGACATTAATGGAAACATATGTCATGGCTGCATCTTATTGACTTGAGCATAGGCATCGAGCGCATGCACTCAACTTGGTTTTTTTTGTTTGAATGGATTAATTAATTTTACTTTGAACGATATTAATAACTATTGCATCCCCAATATTAATAACTCTTACAGTTAACCTAACACCGACATAAAAAATAAATAAATAAATAAAAACAGGCACTATAAGAACTTAGATTTGCGATTAGATAGGCCATGCAAATTTGAACATATCCCTACTTTTTTCATCGACGGCCCAAAAATTCTCAACAAAGAGAAAATTTTGGGTGAGACAACGAATGCCGGCATCACTAAGGATGACATAAAACTAATTAAATTGAACAAACTACATCACAAATGTAAACCCCAATGAATTGAATGTCGTTACTTCTAGGATAAACTAATTTGCTCTATTTGAAATTACATGAAAAGAAAAAGAAGAAGAAAATAATACATTGCATTTAGAGATGAGTGGAGGAGAAGAACGGCGAACCACCAACCACCTTCCTAGAGAAGAATCGTCTGAGCTCGCCAAAATAGAAGAGGAAATAGATTAAATGGGCCTCTTTCATGAGAGACGGTAATTTAGGGCGTTAGTGTCCGCCTTTGCGTCTACCAATTCTGATGCTAAATTTTTTTTTCAAAATCACACATTTTCTATTGCTCCTCTTTTCTAGTTCATAAATCCTTAATTTACCATATTATAAGATGATCATAAAAGATCATGCTGAGCAAAAGATTTAAGTTGATGAACTTCGAAGAAACTATTTTATTTAGAAAAGTTTAGGTCTTTGTGTAACACCTTCCATTTTGACACTTAAGAAATATGGAACTTGAAGAATGTGTAAGTTCACAATAAAATATCCATTTCTTATTTCTAGAATGGATGAGATGTGAGATCTTATCACTAGGTCATGTTCACAGTCAAAAATAGATTTGAAGGGTGGATTCCAACAAATTAAGATAAGACCCAAAGATAAATGGATTATATGAATTTGTTGATCATATATCTCTTATTATCTAATAATCCTAGCACATTCATCCAGTTAATGAACATAACTTTAAAACTTCTATTTTATCATTTTTATGTTACATTTTGATAAGATCTTTATTTAAGGTCTTAATGAGGTATCATATTTAGGTCATCTAAGATTAATTTTAGATAATTTAGTATAAAAAAATTTATTTGTCAATCCTAATATAATATTGGTTTGCTAAACGGAGGTTATCTTCTTAGGCTTTGTAGATCTATAAAAAATTACAACAATCATAGACTAGACAATACCTAAAACCTTCATAATTTTTAAAAAATTCAACACTAAACAACTTTTTATATAAAATTTGTTAGAAACTTCAGCACTATCGCAGCTTCAATCAAAGATATTAAAAAAAAAAAATTATATGCACAAAAGGTCATGGAACAAATCAAACTATGATCTCTTACATTATTCTAATTTAATAAAATATTTGAATTCACCAAAAGTACTTCAGATGTTGGGATTGAAGAGCTATTAGGTCTGGAAAATCATATAGTGACATTCTTTAGGGAGAGATTGAATGATGCTAAACATCATTATTTTGCATCAACAACAATAATGGCACAAAACCTTTATCACACTAAGTAAGGTCGGCTACATGAATCATTTTTCTCCATTGCGTCCTATTTAGTGTTATATTTTCATTTAATTCTAATAAATTAAGATCATTTTTTATACAATATGCCCAAGATCTTCCTAATTATACCTTTGCCTTTCTTAACATACGTCGAATCCAAAACATCTACTCTCCTAGTCGGATCATCAGATGGCTGACGTTTAATCACATATGATATATTATTTCACATATGATAAGCATTTCATGCCATTATCCAAACCCTTAAGCACTGAATATATTATTTATTGCATAAGTAGTTTATTTTGAAATTATAAATTTATTCTTTCAAATTTATAAATATCCAAAATAAATTTAATTATAGGTATGCATAGTACGTAGAATGTCTTCATGATTTTTCTTTTAGGCTTAAACATGATCTTAGAGTAGAAGCACACTAGCGGATGCATTATAGAGTGTGTCTCTCATTTTCGCAACTTTATAATTTTAACTTCTTGGTTTTTGAAAAAAATAAAACAAGACTATAAGATTTGTCATGATATTCGCCAACTATTTAATTCATATTCAATACCTTCTGTGGTCATTGATGGTCATCTCTATAAGCAGAAATGGTTATTTATTTTAAAGACATCTATGAGAGATTTCCTAGTTGTAGGAATTCATTCAGGGAGAATAGCATGAAACATTAAGAAGTTTAAGACTATAGATCAGCATGCATATAGGTTTTACTGTGCATCTTTAAAAAGGAATGTAGAATGGGTTGTGTTCTAATGCTTCACATATCATAAAGCTAAGACAACAAAATAAAAATTAGAAAAATATATTGCCTTGCATATTTGTTATTCTTAGGAAGGTTGTTCGATTGTTTTAAAATGCTTTCGATATGTTTTTGTAAAGGAATTTTAAGTTTGACCATTTCAGATAAATAGAAAATTTATTAATTGGGAGGGAGTAGCTATAAACAATTCATATTAACCTTTAGAGGTACATTGCGCATTCTTAGTTAATTTGGTGTCATCAATTACCACCAATAATTTGGTCAAAAATAATTACAGATTGAGATATGCATATTACCCTGACATCTTAATTATTTTATAATAGCAAAATTGAAAAAAAAAATATATATATATATATATATATATATATATATATATATATATATATATATATATATATATATATATATATATATGTTAGTTTTCTTAATAGAATATGCATATTGTTAATTTTCTTGATAGAATATGCCCAAAAGTTCTTTTGGTCATTATTCCCCAACATTCAAGTACTACTTGTTGAATCAATTCAAGAGAGAGTTTGGTTTGAATTAGTTTTAATACAGACGCTGATTTGAGCAAGGCTAGAAACAAAGCTCAATGCTAAAAACATCATTAGAGTATACCGATGGATTTTGTGAAAGCAGCCTTTTGGGAGGTAGCTTTTAGGTTAATTACATATGAGGAAAAGAGAATTTTAATACTAAAATTGTCAGGACTCATCACCATGATCAACACATGTGCAGAGAAATATTTTCAACAGGAGCTCAAAGGGGGTTTGAAGTTGGGACCAAAAACTTGCGAGAAGAAGAGCGCACATACTATGAATGGCACCTCAAGACCAAATATTTTTCAACATATGTGAATGAATGTTAAGTTTTGGTTCGAAAAAAAGATTTCATATCAAACCAAAACAAATTTATTCCTAAGGGACTTTAATAAAATGGGTAATTTCTTCTAAAACAAGTTTTTTTGACACATTTTTTCAAAAGGATAAACAGCTAGTGTATCTCTCCAATTTCCCTTATATTGAGGCATAAACAGTCAATATTTCAATTAGAATTCCGAATATTGAGACTACTTGATTGGCATAAATCAAGTTTAAATAAATAAAAAAATAAAAATAAAAAGCTGATGAAAATAGTTTATTCATGAATTTATTATAAATCAAGCTAATGTCATACAAGCCCTTCGAGCTCAGGCAGCCTGGAGCACACACAATAAAAGGAAAGAGGTAGGATCTTCTTATTATTTCAAGTGGCAGAAAAAAGGCTTGGGAATTGTTGAACATAAGATGCATGTTAAATACTTCCATGGAAGCTAGTTTTTTCTGGAGCCATCCACGGCAACAGGGATTGGAAGGAGGATTACAGCACGACGGTGAAAAGTTTGACTTTGCCTCCACCATTAAAGCATTAGTCATCCAAATAAGTTATATGGAGCACAGCAGAAACTATTACTAATATCTTACCCATTAAACTCTCCAAATTCTGTTGTTCCTTTTGATAAGAACTCGTTGATTCTTCTCACCAATTTATAGGGCAAAACCACTTTACTCTTCCAAATCTTTCTCAATCATAAAAAACATTAACTATTATTTCATATTAATAAGACAACAACTAAGAAAATTTATTTTTGGAAATGCAATATATATATATATATTGCATTTCCAAAAATAAATTTTCTTAGCACAACGAAAACCCAAAAACTAAATGGGTCTGATGGATCGAATTCATTAATCATATTCTTGATGTCCCGATCCTGACCAGAGTAATTATACTGTCTAGTCATACTTTCTGAGATGACAAGCTACAAGCTCTCTTTTGCTGCTCAGAAGGACCCAGTGAGCACCTCAACTAATGCTCATCAACATTTACATGAGTTCTTCCAGCCGAGTTCGCTATTGCTCTTCGAGCTCTTTACCGAGTTTGCTCGGACCAGAAAAGTTCCCCTACCAGGCTTAACAGTATTTATCCAGGTACATCACCAAGCTTTATGAACAGTTATTGAAAATAGAAGGAACAAGGCTTCATTTCATCATCATCCATATATATTTATTGACCGTCTGACAGGCCTCATATAATACGACCTAGAGTGTAGTCATTTATTTATTCTTTAGAGTCATGTGCGGGTACCTACGTTCTATGATGTATAAATAAGAGGCAAAGGGGAAGAAGCAGAGGATTCCGATCTTTCTCTTTTTTTCATGCCATAATTAAAAAGTGACACTT
This sequence comes from Papilionanthe hookeriana x Papilionanthe teres, assembly GCA_022702705.1. Classification (NCBI taxonomy): domain Eukaryota; kingdom Viridiplantae; phylum Streptophyta; class Magnoliopsida; order Asparagales; family Orchidaceae; genus Papilionanthe; species Papilionanthe hookeriana x Papilionanthe teres. The sequence continues at coordinate 16,567,248 of CM040421.1, read as the reverse complement.
TCTGAAATCATCAGCTTCCTTCCAAACTCTTACACAAGATCTCTCTCGGATTGAATAAATTCACGGATTATACGAGGTCATACATTCTGAAAGAATTTAACATCCTAAAAGGTACAACGAACACTAATTCATACTCCGATCTAGAAAGGAGAACTTTTGGATAGAAGAGAATGAAGGAAAATGATGAATTATACTAGAGAGTTTGTGAAACGATAAATGAATGTTTAAGAGTGCAAACACATAAGATGATAAAAGAACTAAGGCAGGAAGTGTCAATCACCCATTTCATAAACTGTTTAAGAAGTTGTATGGAATCTTCAAGATCAGTCATGTGAAGATGAAGACAACAAAGACATAAATTTCCAAGAGAAAAATTATCAAAAAAACAGAGCAAGGAGAGCCCTAGCTTCGATGCTAGAAGAGCGAGAAGAAGATGATAATGAAGCACCGTATGTCCCTAGAGAGGAGACTACAAATTCTTACGATGATGAAGAAAGGAGGAGAAGAAGGAGAAGACTGTTGTAGAATGTATTCTCCAGAGAAATCACAAAAGTTGAACCACCCAAAGATTTAAAATTCCTTCCCTGGATTCTTACAAAGGGGGAACTAATTTTGTTGATCATGTAGCCTCTTTTGAATCGACAATTTACTTACCATGAACAGATGATGCCTTTAAGTGTCATTTATATCTTACGACACTCAAGGATTTATCTCTTTGTTGGTTCAGTAACTCACTAAAGAGAGTCATTACCTCCTTTGGCAAGTTCAAAAGGACACTTGCGGTTCAATATTCCAGTGCCTAAAATCTGCAGAAGAGTTCTCAAGCACTATTGAAAATCTGGAAAGCACCATCTTAAAGTGTTAGGTTCTTTATTACTCAATTCTAACAAAATATGTTGTATGATTAAGTTCTTATGCCTTCCGTCACTCATGCAATACTTGCACAAGGTCAACATGGTTTTGCATTCAGATATGCATTAGTTTTATTAAACCTGAAAACTTTGGTTAAGCTCCTAGAACTAACCAACAATCAAAGATTCATTGTCAAATCCTTCTAGAGCTGGAGACCTAGAAAGGTAATTTCATTATAAAACCTTATGTGGGTACAGAAAGCCCAAGCACTAATTCATGTGAAGAGATCACATAAACACTATGGGAAGGCCCTCGCAATAGCAAAAATGAACAAAGTCATCTGACTAACAATTGATTATTAGGAGACCTGAAAAGGCACAACTTGCCTCAACCTTCCACAGTAAAAGTTACTCCATTGAGAGTATCGATGGCCAGGAACATGGAGGTTGTTCAAAATAAAGAGTTCTTTAAGAGACCCCATCAATGAATGCTAAAAGTTTCTAGTGCAACCCCAACAAGTATTGCAATTATCACCGTGATCATGGACATGACACAAAGAAAAATCAACATCTTGGGAAGGTTGAAGAATTAATTTGAGTAGGACAACTAAAGGAGGTTTTTTTTTTCACCCAAATTCATTAACCAAAGGAAAGGAATAGCACCTACAAATGTTGCTTTTGATGAATTGGTCCTTATCAATATTTTGCACATTTTTGTAGTTGTACCTATCATATTTGGTGGGCAGGGATCTGATGCTTCATGACAATCAAGCTTGAACTGGTTAAATGTAGAGGATGTTAATTCTAACCATCAGGCAAAAGTGAGTACTAAAATTCATTTGTTAATTACCTTCACAGAAGTGAACCTAACCAACAACAAAAATCCTTTTAACAAAACCATCATTGTAACTACAATGATAAGAACTCGACTAATTTAAAGCATTTTAATCGACATTGGGAGTTCTATCAACATCCTCTTTGAAAAAATTTTTAAGAAGATAAACATGACAAAAACCCAACTTTCTCCTATCTCCGGTCCTTCATAAGCATTCTCTGTTGAGTGGAAAGATACTTGTGGAGTTATCTCTCTATTAATAATATGGAGAGAAGAAAATAAGCAATACATAGCTATGACAGATTTCATAGTTTTGGACACTTCGACTACCTAAAATACTATATTTGGTCAACCTCAACTCAATGCATAAAAATTGGTGACTTCTACCAACCATCTAGCTGTCAAATTTCTAGCGAGAAGATAAATCATTGTCATTCAGGGACATCTAGTTCAATCCCAAACATGATGCTTGTTAGATGTAAGAAATGTACAAGGGAGCCTCTTTAAGCTCGATGCTCAGAAATGAACTAGCTAGGAAATTACATAGACCCCTAAGTGAGTACTTATTTCTGAAGGTAAATGTTAGAGAACATTCAAAATCAGTTCCAACCTAAATCATGGGCATAGGGAGCAATTGATCTCAACCCAAAGGGTTCATCATGTTGTATTCACCTGGACTAAAGATGAAATTTTGAGAGTTGACATTAATGTTACTTGTCACCTACTCAACTTCAGTCCCAATGCCATACCCATCTTGCAAATAATGCAAGTCAAATTGATTTGTGAAGTCTAATATCCTAACTAGCTGACAAATATGGTGATGGTTCACAAAGTAAATAATGTGGAGGGATGTGTGTGGACTTCACCAAGCTAAACATATCTTTCCTAAAAGACAGACATCACTTACTACCAATTGATGCATTGGTCGTTTCCATTTTTTGTCACTTTCAAAATCTGGTGACCTGTGGTCATCTTTCTTCAAAATCATGAAGAAGTTCACTTAGTTTACTTTGACAGAAGAGTGCAAACTAACGTTTAAATAGTTGAAGGCACTATTGTTTCTAGCTCTCTATTAGAAAGTCCAAAACCAGAATAAGAGTTTTTCATATACCTTGGAGTCAGGAAAGAAGAAGTTAGCTCAATTTTAATCAACAATAAAAATAAGAAATGATTTATAATATATTAACTGAGTAATGTTCTACAATGATCTGACTATTACATGATCATGAAAAAATGTATTTTAGTGTTAGTCACGTGACAACTAACCATCCACTTAAGTCATTGTTGTTGTGGCTTGGTCATTCCATAAGACTCTTGAAGTGATCAGTTGAACTTAACAAATTTAATATTTCATGCATTCCTATGATGATGATCAAAGCATAAGTAGTCACCTACTTCATAGTGGATTTCTCAGAAGACTTAACTCAAAATGAGACTAGCATGACGAATAAGCTTTAGACATTTTGCATAGATTGAGCCTCAAGAACTCAAAGAAAATGAGTGGGTATGGTCTTACAAAACTTTGAAGGTCTTGTGCCCTATCATTCAACACATCTCAATTTTGATACCACAAAAAATCAAAATGAGTATGGGCATTAATCACTAGATTAAATTTTTTCATCAGCAATCAATGTAAGACATTTTCACGTAAAATCAAATTCACAGTTGGTAGTCAATCAAGTAAAGTGAGTGTTTGAAGCACCAGACGGAACCTTGTGAAAATAGTTAACAAAGGCCAAAGTTGAAATTGCAAAACATGAATCATTTTAGAGTAAGCACATTTCAAGGAAAGAAAATTAGTTCATCGAACTTCTCTTTAATGGTGAACATTAAGAACATAAACAATATCTGGTACTACAACAATCTACTATCGAAGAACCAAAACTTTCAAACATTAAGCCATAACTCGAGACAAGCTCAGTCAACCCCATAAAAGAATACCTGATAACAAGTGCAATCTCAACGGGAGTGGCAAAATCTCAAAAGATTTGATATAAAATGACATAGATCCTAATTATTGAGGATGAATTATTCAGAAAATCACTAATGGATATTGCATTATGATGTGTCAAGGAAGATGAAATGGTCGTAATCCTTCAACAACTCCATTCTAGAGAATGTGGAAGCCATTAAGGGGAAAGAATCTTACTAACCATGATGACAAGATTCACCATGAATCCTAGTGTGACCTATCTAAGGCAATGCCTTAACTAAGAATCACTAAGTAATTTCCATGCATTGGTTCATCTTCTTCATCAAAGTACTCCCAAGTAATTTCCATGCATTGGTTCATATTATGTCAGGATCGAGGTAGGATCTCCTTTTGCACTAGAGTATTTATGTATGATCTGATCATCCTCTCATAATGATCTACCAGTAATTTCTCATATTCAGGCATTTGCTTAAGCTCATTGAAGAATTCATCTTTTATCTTTCTCCCTTCAATTTTCTTCTTCTAGTTTATTACCTCATGTTCAAGAATTTTGTTTGGCTCAAAATCCACTTTGGACTTTATCTTCAGCTCATTAAAGGCAGTGATCTTCCCCTCCATCTCCTACTTATGTTATGCATATTTATGAAACAAAAGTTTGGATACTTGCTTATGTTCCTCGAATTCTTTTCCTTGTAATTCCAACTGCTCCCTCAAGAAATCCAACTCATTCCATGAGAAACATCTTGAGAGGAAATATCCTTCAGCTCGTCGAATTGCTTCACTTATACTTAAAGGGAAGCAAGCTACTCTGCATTCTCCATGGACTAAACTTTAGTTGCTCCTCCTCTTTTACTAAAGCCTCTGCCTTCTCTTCAAGTTCTAAGAAAGCTTTTTTTAGTATAGCTTGTTCTATGCAAAACTCATGGAGCGACAAGCTTACAGTATACCCCCATAGCCAAGCAAAGGCCAGTTTCTCTATCAAAAGAGCATGGAAGGAAGACCTTCCTTGCCTATTTGCAAACGTCTTTGAATTTTTTGAGTGGATGACTTGGCCAACTAGAAGAGCTTCTTGTAGTAGTCTTTTTCGCTCATCCAATCTTAGCCCAAGTCCACCAGTGCTTGGATCTAAGCCTCATTACTCATGGAGAGGTGACCTACCATATCAAACTCCTCCTATGCAGAACCTTCCACAACTTCTCCCAAAGAGATCACGTAGTAGCTTCTTTTTCATATGCATTTCTCTTACTAGGGTGAGCTAGACTAGGCACCTGTTCAATCAACATGGCTTTTCTTTTGCCCGCAGACACTGGCTCAGTGGAGGTAAAGTTTTGGGGAACTTAAGTTTGTTCCTTAATCACTATTATGATTTCCTTCCTAGGGCCTCCCTATCTCCTTAAGAGTTTGCAAGAGGAATTTTATCCTCTTTTTCTTATTTTTCTTTGGTTGTCAATGTGCTCACATCTCCCTCCTTATCATTTTCTATCAGTCTTATTGTCAGTGAGCTTAAGGAGCTAGGAGCCTTAGCATCTCCCTTCAAAATGGTCGCACACATTAGATCCTAATCATTTGACAGCTTATCAAGGATTCACAATGCTTTTCTTAATAAAATGCACAATACTTAAGAGTGATATTCAAAAACTTATCTTAAAATTATTAGTACACAAGTGCGAGTAGCAGATATAGAATAGGATTGTCCAAATGTATCTTGTTAATAAAGAATTTGGCATCAAGTGTTATACCGTTCAGAATGGTGAAGTTATGTTGTTCCTCAGGGACGATATTTACGATGGTCTATGACCTATGATCAACGAAGTTTTGGGGTTGTGAGAATTTTCTAAGTGATTTTGTAATAGAGAAAGCAAAACTTTTTCCTCAAATCAGAAATTTTGTTCTTTAAATTCTGCATTGATACCTTCATAGGAAAAAACACCATAGGCCCTTCTTTATACACCTTGAGGTGAAGAAAGTTTCAGAAGAACATCCATTGACCAGAAAATCTTATACCTCAAATCCAATATCATCGACATAGCATTGGCTATCAATTTCAGGTGAATTGGTGCAGAGACAATTCCAAAAAAAAAATTGAGGATGTACACCAATTCCTCGCACAATTGGAAACGAAGACCGAGCTATAATTGGTCTTGATAACAACATGTCATTTGCATGTGTAGTGTTAGGTGTTTCATCATTTTATAGTAGTCAGAAAACATAAAAATTGTCGAAAATACAGTCCTTAAGTATTGCAGCAAAAGCTTCTGCAGTCAACATCAATCTGATGGGCATCTTTATAGCAGAAAATTTCTTACTACTATTCTCCTTAGTGGTGGTAGTCATCTTTGACTCTAAAATAGGATTCTCAAGAATCATTATGGTTGTAGAAAGGAAGTTACCAGAGAAAACTTGGGCACAAATTTGAAGTGTTGAGGAAAATAGCGAGAAATTGTAAAAGGAATGCCTAATTTGAACCGGCGACACTCTGACAATATATTTTAAATTTCTAAAATAAATGGATCATTCACTTATCAATAATTTATACGAAATGAAAACCAAATGAGAAAGTCACTTAAAATGGGAAAGTTTAGAGGACCTCTTCAAACTCACGTAGAGTAAACAATTCAAAGTTCGACCAAGTATTCATTCTTAGTTGTGGGCCAAAGATACCGATGATGATAATGAAGGTGATGATACAATAATATATAATGTATATATCATTTAATATTTAATAAAAAATCTTTTGTCCTCGTAACATCGAAGAATCTGTAATATTAAATAAATAGGGCGTTTACATACATATTACCAAATTCTTATGTATTTACAAATCTTATATTTTATTTATTATATTTATACAACTAGATCTGTCATATTATATTAAAAATGTCACTATTTTTACTTTTAAAAATAAAAAATCATTATCGTAAAAATATAAGTGTTAGATATATAAATATATATAAGAATTTAGCTGCATATGTAAGGCTTCGTAGTATTAATTATATATATATATATATATAAGTGTTAGATGATTTGCGGAAGGTGATCAATATAGACTTATTCTTTTCAGGGGAAACTTCAGCTGTTTTGAACTAATTTGTCATTCCTTTGGCATTGTAGTGATCTTAGGACAGAACAAATATTTTTGTCTATTGGTATAAGAATATTTTATTAATGTGAATTTACATATGAATATTACATAGATTTTGTGTTATACAATTTTTCAGGTTAATCAAAATTTTTATGTGACTAAGAATTATTATGAATTTTTTTGGCACCTCATTAATTAGTGATCGCAACATATCTGCAATGCTATGAAGGCTTAACATCACGCCCAGTCCAGTTCAAAACTCGAGAGCACAAGCACTACAACTCCTTGATGAAGCACCCCTGCACCTATTAGGGCAAATTTATCAATTTTGCTGATTGGGGTGTGTTGAATTTGAAATTCTTTTGTCCAAAGAAGAAGTGAGGAGTGTCATGGAGAGTTTCAAATGTTGAATGGCTTGAGTATAGTGTAATTTGCATAGTTGTCCTCATTTTATCTATAAATTTTTTTTTCTTTTTTTGTGATGTGGTTCGATTGTCCGTTCTCTGATTTTACACTTTAAATCTTGTGTATTCTGTGATTTTCTTATTTTTTTCATGTTTGTTCCAATTTTTGCTTTGATCACTCAGTATGAATTTCATTAATTTACATGTCACAATATAGATTATGTTGAAATTATAACTGCTTTGAAATAATATGATAAATGCAATTGTATAAGGAATTTCTGAAATGACGTAATAACCCCAACGGTTGTCCGAGCTGGTATAGTCTTTTTACACTGCATAAACCTTCCACAAAATTCTGCACTGTATGAAACTTTGACAAAATTCTGGATGGCATGAAGCTTCGACAAAATTCTGCATTGCATGAAACTTCCATAAAATTTTGTACTGCATAAGACTTCTATAAGACTTCACACTTCATAAATTTCCATAAACCTCTGCACCCACATTTTCACAGACCTCACACTTCATAAATTTTCATAAATTCTGCACAGATATTTCAACAAAATTCTGCAGTGCATAAATTTTTACAGACATTCTCCACACTACATTAATTTTCACAAAGTTCCACAATTCATTGAATTTACACCGCAAATCTCTACACTCATAAACTCCACAAATTTCACAAACTTCCAAAAAATTCAATATTGATACCACAAATCTTTGCACTCACAAGTTCTACTTATTTTATCGTCTCCACAAATTTCACATCGATGTCTACAAAATTCTACATCAAACACTGTGCACTCACAAGTTCCATAAATTCCAAACTTCACAAACGTCAGCAAATCTCTGGATTCACAAATCTGAACAAATCTTCACAATCTCCGCATTCACAAAATCTCAGCAAGTATCTTCATTCACAAATCTCAGCAAATCTCAGCATTCACAAATCTCAGCAAATCTTTACAATCTCCGCATTCACAAAATCTCAGCAAGTCTTCACAATTTTCCAACTTCACTAGTCCCCAAATCTCCGCAAATCTAAACAATTCCATAGCACCTCCTCACTCTCATAAACTTTCGTGAATTTCACAAAACCTCTGCAAAACTCTACAATCATCACAGTTTCATAGATTCCTATATCCTTCAAACTCATACATTCAACCATTAGGATAGGCACCTTCCTACTCCTTTGTCAGCACTCAATAATTAGGATAAGCACAGTCCTACTCCTTTCTCAGCACTCAACAATCGGGATAGGTATAATCCTAATCCTTCTCAGCACTCAGCAATCGGGAAACTATAATCCTAATCTTTCTCAGCACTCAACAATCGAGATAGGCATAGTCCTAACCCTTCTCCACACTCAGCATTCAACATAAGTATAATTCTAGTCCTTCTCAGCACTTAGAAATCAGGATAGGTATAATCATAATCATTCTCAGCATTAAACAATCGGGATAGATATAACCCTAACCCTTTTTAACACTCGCTACCGCTTGGGTTGAATACAAGTCCTAGCACTCTCCTTCCCAAGGTGTCAATATTTTTGCCACTAGGTCTCAAGTTAGATGTGAGTCCCCGTGCTTTCCTACTTGACCTAGTATCCTAATCAAATCAAATCGACAAACTATTGAATCCTCAACAAGAAATTCTCAACAACTTTCACCCTTAGAATCTCAAGAATTAAAACAAAAATAAACACTCAAAATAAAGACATAAAAAATTAACACACAAAATTGAAAATCAAAACAAAAGCAAAAATAAATCAAATCGACATTTTGCAAGACTTGGGCTTATGGATGGCAGACATCTACTTATCAGGTTGTTAAATGAAGAGGATTATGTAAGACTTTTTGCAAAGCAAACCCTCTTGATTGCTGGAACACCAATGAAGCTTATTAAGTTGACCCCGGTTTTTGATCCTAACAAGGAGCCCCCCATCACACCCATCTGGTTTAAATTTCCAAATTTACCAATCCAATTATATCACACCAATGCCATTTTCAATATCACCAGGGCTTTGGGCACACCTCTTAAGGTGGACCCTCCCACCCATGACATGGCAAGACCAACAACTACTAGAGTGTTGGTGGAGAGGGACATCACCCTCCCTGACCTTGAAAGGGTATGGATTTGTACTGATACAAAAGAAGGATTTTGGCAAGGTGTGGTGATGGAACAAGGACCTCTATTTTGTAACCATTTTAGGATGTTAGGACATGTGAGAGACACTTGCTATGGGCTTAGACCTCCTCCAAAAAGAAAACCTGCTAAACCTTTGAAGTTTGTTCCACCTGTTAGTTTCCAGGGGTGCCTTCAGGGGAAAAATCTCCCTGATAAGCTGAGCCTGGTGGAGAATTGTCTATGTCTAATCCAGCTATAGATGGAACTATTTTGGTAGAGATCCAACATCCCAACATTGTGGAAGTACAACAAGCTCAAACTGAAGTTGTGACATTGGGAGACCTGTCCCTAAAACATACTGTTACATTTGTTAATGAAGATTCAGGTATTCTATCCCCTTTTGTTGTAAGGAGCCCTGCTGCTCCTTCTCTTGTGCAGTTAGGGGCTATGTAAGAAGCACTAGAATCAAAATGGCAAGTACAGAAGGCAAAGAAGAAAAAGAAACATGCTAATGAGCTCCAAAAGTTAACAGATCTACCCAAATCTCTGTCAGATAAAATCCCCCTTCTACTTAGTCATGGGCCTTCCCCCAGTACTAATAGAGGTAGGACCAGATCCAAATCCCACCCCTCACATCATCCACCTTCACATGATTAATCTCTTTTGTTGGAATATAAGGGGTATTGCCCGTCCTCTTGCCCAAAAAGACTCGATTCACTTTAAAAAACATATAAGTTATGGTGTTTTGCCATACTTGAACCTATGGTTCATAAATAGCCCAACAAATTATTAAATAGATTCTCTTGATGGTCTTTATTTGCTAACATTTCCAATAAAATTTGGGTAATCTGCGAAAAGGAGATCCATTTTTCTGTACTAATTGATCACCCCCAATTTTTTCATCTTGTTGTGAGAATGAATGGTCATGAAATCTTTGCCACTTTTGCATATGCTGGCTGCAACAAATCAACTAGAATGGATCTCTGGCAAGAATTACATGTGATCGGCCAACAAGTCCAATCCTGTTGGATTATTGGTGGAGATTTTAACTGTATTGGCTCTATAGAAGAAAAGATGGGGGACAGGACTCCATGTATCAATAAAATTACCACTTTCAATGACAATCTTCAGAAGGCAGGACTTTTTGATTTGGGCTTTCAAGGATCACAATTTACTTGGAAGAGAGGTAGCATTTGGGAAAGGTTGGACTGATTTTTGGTGAATAACTTGTGGTTACAGAACTTTCTGCATAGTAATGTTACTAACTTGAGCCTTGCTGGTTCTGATCATAGGCCTCTTTTGATCACTATTACTGCCTCAACCTCTCCATCCAGACCTCCTCCTTTTAGGTATCTTAACTTTTGGTCTGAACATCAGAAGTTCCCCAGCACTGTTTCTTCTAGTTGGACTGGGTGCTTTCACCACAATCCTTTTACCAAACTACGATTACTTCATATCAAAGTGAGAAAGGACCTCAAGAAGTGGAGTTGAGATTCTATTGGAGACATCTTTAAAGCTGTGGACAATGCTGAGAAAAAGGTGGTGGAGCTTGAGGCAACTACACGAGCTGGATGATACACAGTGTGGACTTCTTTTTGCTAGCCAGGAGAAACTGCTCACTGCAATTGAATGGCAAGAGAACTTCCTTAGACAGAAAGCTGCAATCTGCAAATTCAAGGATGGGGACAGAAATACTAAATTTTACCAAGCCTGTAGTCAGTATAAAAAAATGTAATGTTATACATTCTATCACTAATGCTAATGGGGAAAAATTACTGTAAAGCCAAGCTATTGCCACACTACACTTCAGCTCTCAAACAATAGAAATGAATTGAATATTTTAGTCTGTCACACTAAAATGCTCAATTCTACACCCAGTGATATTATTTCCCTATTTATTTGCACCCTCCTTCCAAGGCTTTTGAATTCCCCGAATATTAGATGTAATTTTTACTATAGTTGATATTCAACACATTTTAACAAATCAAATGGTCAGTTTGAAAGTAAATTAAGTTTTAAGTAAAATTTATCACAATTTATTAATATATAAAAGTACTTCTATTTTTAGTTCATCAAGTCACTTAATTTCATAACAGGGAGAAAGACTAATAAACTACTCAGAATGCATGGGAACTAAACTAAGCATTGATTTCATATAAAGTTATAAACAATAAATACAAATACTTATCTCGATTTATCCCCAAGCGTACTCCTCGCAGTCCTTTCGACTCTTCCTTCCGATGCATGCCAAGACTCACTAAAAACTCACTAACTCAGTAAATACTCACTAAAGACTCAAAATAACTCACTTATAACTCTTAAAGACACAAAAACTGCACTTAATAATTCTTAAAGACTCTCAAACTTAGAACACACCCTAAAAAACACACACAACACTTAATTTCGGCCTCTATATATAGAGGTGAGCAAAGGATCAAGAGGTGTGTAAGCATCCATTCAAAAAGTGTCCAGGTTCAATGTATCTGCGCCATTTGAACTAGCTCGCCGTCGGCGACGACTACCTCGCTGTCGGCGAGGCTTCTAGAAGATCTTCAAACCGCGCTAGCTCGCTGTCAGCGGGCTCGGGCTCGCTGTCAGCGAGACAGTTATAATTCCTTCAGAAATGTCACCTCGTAGCCTCGCTGTCGGCGGGCTCGATCTCGCCATCGGCGACTCAGCACAAATTTCATTATTTTCTTCCTTTTTGCTCCAAATTCGCTCTTTTTTTATGATTTTTGCTTTTATCACCTAAATTCTCCATTCCTGCAATAAAATAAAGAAAATATCTTTCTTTAAAGTGCAATTTCATCAAAAATAGGTATAAATTTCTTAATAAAATTTTCAGCGATCAAAATCCCCCAAACTTACTTATTACTCGTCCTCAAGTAATTTTAGTACTACATAAAAATAATGAGTTTTATAATAAGATTTTTCAATTTAAATAACTATGAATTAGATTAATTAATATCATAATAAAGTTGAATAAAAATAATTCATGTAATTTAATTAATCTTATAGAAATAAATTATTTAGTTATCGAGTCTAAGATTTCTAGCTTACTATTCATTTCGGGAATGACTATATTTAAAAGAATAACTACTTAAGATATTCATATGATAAGAAATTCAAGAAAATACTATTAGGTAAAATTCTAATCCATAAACATAAGTTTGGAAATATCTAAGTTTTTCCCTTTAGGTTAATTCAAATGAAGCAAATTTTTGATAAGACATCTCCTCAAGCTTCTCCTCATTTTTCTTTTTTTTTTCTTTTTCTTTTTCTTTTTCTTTTTCTTTTTCTTTTTTCTAATGAGGATTACTGTATCTGGAGAGCCTGTTAATAATTTTGAACTTCATTTTCATCTTCCTAAATTTGAAACTTAGAAATATTTCTTAGCTTATATATACTTCATAGTTTTTACTTCATTGATTTTCAATCTTTTCTTTTTCACTTGAATACTTAAGAATTTTAATTTTAGAATATAGTTTTCCTTACTAAAAATAGTTTACTATATTCTTATTCTCTTTAACCAAATATTTTATTCTATTTAATCAATTAAAGCACTAGAAATATTTCATTTAACCTTTTATAATAATTAAATAAAATAATTCATATTAAATTAAATTGAAATATTTTGCTATAAAAATCATTTTATAATAATTTGAAAATAGAAATTGAGAACAAGTTAATAACTAAATTTGTATTTTACCCCCCCCCCGCAAACTTAAATTTTTATATCTACTCTAAATAATGAAAAATTGAAAGTAAATAAATCATACCTTTGAAGTTTATGTATTTCTTTTTATTTGAAATTTTTGCGATGCTTTTTAATTTTTTATTGAACCTGTACTGTTAGTATTCTTCATATATATATAACAATTTAAAGAAAATGCAGGGATAAAATCTGAGATAAGTATTAAATACAACAATTAAATTAACTCTATGCTACACATATGAATTACTAACATATTAAAACAATTTAACTAACATATTAACAATTTTAAAAACTTAAAACAATACAAAATAAAATAAAAACATACTAAAGAAAACTAACATCCTATTTAACATAAAAACAAATGCAATTAACTAACACAAAAACAAAATCTAAACTATTATAACAATTCAAGCAAATTAATCTAACTAACATCCAATGTCTCAAAATATAAAGTATCGAATATTACAAACATATAAAGTCCTCAAAATAACTTAACACCAAACAAATAAAACAAATAAAGTCCTAATCTTCAGCATCAAATTCTCAAACTATATTATCATCCCCTCCTTGATCTGTAGGCTGAGAAGACTGAGCAGGATGATACTGAGTATATCTGGGGCAATCTGGAAAGACAACATCTAAATCTTCGCTCCTATAACGACGTTCAGCTTCATAGTATGCAATTTCGTATTCCAAATGTCGCTGGAGGTACTCACTATCATAATCATGTATCCTCTCCAGATTATCAATCCTTTGATCAAAATGATCAAATCTTCTCCCCATTGTTTCTCCAAACTCGCTCAAAACTCCTCCTATGCGAGGTTAATTCATTCATCGATCTTTTAGGGTAGGGGTGGTAGGCTCGGAGGTTCATAGCTAAGTAGAGGGTATATCTCTACTCGACCGAGTGAAATAACTTCTCACTCCTGATCTCCATCTTTCATGAGATTCATACTTTTTCATATTGGCAGTTGTGAGTGGTTTCATAGGTTCCACCCATTCTTCATCATCTCTAGCCTCAACTCCAGAGAGTTAGCAGAGTGCAAAAATTAATCCAGGGTGTCCCAATCCAGCTCCACTCTCATTTCGAGGAGTGGCTAGAATGTTTTGATAAATAATTCTCCCAATATTGATGCTTCTATTTTTCTGAATACAGAAATTCAGAATTGCTCTATCTCGTGTTACCTCACTGTGGTGATATGTGGGTAATAGAGTAGAACAAATAAAGTAATGCCGAGCTTTGAGACTCGCATTTATTTTAGAAAGAGGAAAATTCACTCTTTCCTCGCCGCTTAATTTTCCAAACTCCGGTTCCATCAGTGAGAAAGCTAATGACTTCCTCCAGTGGTCTTTCCATCATTCCAAAAGTTTCATAATCGCTAAAGTGCGAGTCATGAACTTCATAGAACGCGTTAATTCTTACAGCATTGAAATCTACAAAAAACCCTCGTACCTTTACTGGTGCATCTTCAGCGGCAGTCAAATTGGCATAAAATTCTTTAACCACTTCTACAACTGCTCTATATTGAACGTAACATAAATTCTCCCAACCTTGTTCCTTAATAATCCGCTCTACTTCTCCTCCTAGATTTTTGAAAACCCGATCCGCAATGCACTTTCTCCCTTGTATGTTTTCAAAATATTTAGCCTGTGCTCGTGCATTGATGAATCAGTTTTCGTCGAATTCTACTCGACGTTTTTATCGTGGAGCCATATGATCGATCTGTGAAAATCGTGAAAATTTTCACTAAACTTAAAAATAATACTAAGAAGGCTTCCTACAACAGTTATAAGCAATTTAAATCAAATTCCATGGATTTCCACCGAATATTTCTTCCACATTTTGATTTTTCCCAAAATTTGCAATGTGGTGAAAATATATGGTGAAAATCAAAAAAATTTTGCATAGGAGTGAAGCTCTTACCAAGGGAAGATGAAATCTGGTGTCAAAAAGTGTTGAAATCACATCAAATCCAAGATTTCTCAAGCCCTAGGTCGGTTTTTGCGAAAATGAGAGGTTGGGGATGATGAATAGTGTTTTTGACTGGTCAAAATATATGTTTTTTCCGACCTCGTCGTCGGCGAGATTTTTCTCGCCGTCGGCGAGCTAATATTTTTCGGAACCAAAACTCTCGGAAAAATCCGCTGCCGGCGAGAAATTCTTCACTGTCGCCGAGATCGATCTCGCCGTCGGCGGAATTTTCTCGCAATGGCGAGATTCCAAAAATTTAAATTTCTTAAATTCGTCACTCATTTTCGTCCTCGATTTGCCTTATATTATATTTCCGATCACATCATTTATTAATTTAATATGAAGATTAGCTACTTATACACAAACAAATTCACACAACACAACAAATTAACTTTAATATTGAAATCCATGAGATGTACAAACTAACATAATTTTAAACTCTATAATCAAACTTCAAACTTCAATTCTTACTACTAATTAGCATCGCAAACCAATTCACGACACACTAAATGCTGATACAAAACTATGACGCATATCTCAATTAAGTTTGAGATATTCAAATCATCACTCCACACATAATAAAATCTAAATCAAATCAAACAACATAAATACAAACATACTATAGAAATCTTTACTACTACTCTTCAAGGTCAGAATCTTCATCTTCTCTAATATTTCCGATATGTCGATGATGCACAAATAAGTTATAGAAAGGCCTGACGGGAAATTCCGAGCGCATTCTTCAAGAATCCAACCCTTCTGTCTCGCAAATGAAGAAAGCTAGCTTCCGTGTGTCCGTAATGATCAAAGTGTTCCTTCATCCTCCAAATAATGCGATCAAATAAATCGGATATATTGTCGATCGAATCTCTCACTTTTTGCAGCTTCTTTCTCCATTCCTTTAATTTTCTTCATAAGTAAGTCCGTTTTATCCGAAATAGCCTTGCTATAGGTTTATTCTCGTGAAGCTCTATCGCAGATAAATGTAATATTATCATTATTGTCCAAAGTAGGGAACATATCTGTAGGATCAACTGGCTTCCAAGGTAACAGAACCTTTTCCCAAGCTTCATAAGAAACTTGGTACTGACTGCATAATGCAAAAATAGTAGATGGGTGTCCTAGTCCGTGACTTGACCCATGCACAATTAAACCCATGCGTACTTAACAATTATTGATCCAACATCAATAAGCAATCCATTTTGAATGCAATAATTTAATATAGCGCATTCCTTCAAAACCTTGTTTACTCTCATAGTAGGTAACAATTTAGATGAGATGAAAAAAAATGCCAGTGCTTTGAGACAGGATTCAAAAGTGATGCAGAGAAACTAACATACCCGTCTTCACGCATTTCCTAATCTTCCGGTTCATCAGTGAGATATCGAAATATCTCATTCATATTATATCGAGAAGGCACAAAATTTGAATAGTGACATACCGGGGTGTTTTCTATAGAGAATAATTCATTTACTCTTGATCGAGTAAACGTCACCCATCTTCCTCGGACATAGACATTCCCATTATTGATCGCATGTAAGTTAGAGTAGAACTCTTTCACAACTGGAATAACAACAACAGACGTAGTGTAACAAAATACCTCCCAAGCAGGCCGCGCGATCGTTTCTTCTATCTTTGTAGATGGAATTCTCTAATCCTCGATCGACAAATCCCCGTTCCTTGATAACTCTTTTCTTTACCAAAACCTTGTCGAATATCCGCTGCGCTTCCGCACTCACAAATTTCCTCCGGTTAAACACTCTGCATTAGAGGAATCTAAGAATTTTGAGGCCATTATGGTGAATGGAAGGAATTATAGTGAAGAAGGCAGATTTAAAATAATTTAAGAATGGGTTTTCACTAAGGAATTGGTGTTGAAACCGTCCAAATCGGCATTCAGAGTATAAATAACTCATCTTTATAACTTTCTCGCTGTCGGCGACTCAGCTTATAAAACCGCCTCCCATGTTCTCGCCGTCGGCGGACGTTTTCGCCGTCGCCGAGATCGATAAATAAACTGAATTTAATTTAGGCGCGAACCTCGCTGTCGGCGAGTATCGACCTCGTCGGCGAGATTCCAAAATAATGTCCAATTTCGCTCTAAATCAAATAATCTCTTTTCTCGTCCTAAAGGTTCGAATATGTGATGATTCTTAATAATAATTGAGTATTAAAGTTTCAATAATATAGACTAACTATTAAGATACAATAAAAATAGATAACTAATATGGGTTGCCTCCCGTAAAGCGCTGGTTTAACGTCGTCGACCCGACCTAATTTCAATTATTAATTAGGTTGGCTAAGCATTAAAACCTCTTTATAGTTAAGTCTTATACCTTCAAAATATGGTTTTAATCTATGTCCATTAACTTTAAATTTATGTCCAGTTTTTGGATCTTCGATTTCTATAGTTCTGTATGAAAATATTTGAGTTATGGTGAAAGGTCCTAACCATCGAGACTTCAATTTTCCAGGAAATAATTTCAATCTAGTATTATATAGCAAAACTTCCTGTCCCGGTTCAAAATTTCTCCGATTAATCTTCCGATCATGCCATAACTTCATCTTTTCTTTATAAATCCGATCATTATCATATGATTCATTTCTTAATTCTTCCAATTCATTTAATTGTAGCAATCTCTTCTCACCAGACCTTCCTTCATATTATAATTAAATTCTTTAATCGCCCAATATGCTTTATGTTCTAATTCAACCTGGTAAGTGGCATGTTTTTCCATATATAAGCTCGTAAGGAGTCATTCCAATCGAGTTTTATAAGCAATCCTATAAGCCCATAATGCAGTTGTCTAATCTAATAGACCAATCTAACCTATTCGAGTTTACGCATTTTTCTAAAATATGTTTAATCTCACGATTAGATACTTCACTTAATCCGCTAGTCCGTGGATGATAAGCGAGTGGATATCTTATGAGTAATATTGTATTTTTCTACTAGTTTGTGAATGTATTTATTTCTAAAATGAGTTCCTCCGTCGGTGATAATCACTCTCGGCATTCCAAATCTAGTAAAAATATTTTTCATCAGAAATTTTGAAACACTCTTAGCATCACACCTAGGTAAAGCTTGTGCCTCAATCCATTTGGAAACATAATCAACAACTACTAATATATATGAGTTTCCAAACGAAGGAATAAAAGGTCCCATAAAATCTAATCCCCAAACATCAAAAATTTCAACTTCTAATATAAAATTTAGAGGCATTTCGTTTCTTCTAGATATATTTCCTACTTTTTGGCATTTATCGCAAGTTTTAATACATCCGTATACATCTCTAAATAGAGTAGCGCAAGAAATCCGTATTGTAGAATCTTATAAGCGAGCTTTATCGATCCCAAAATGTCCTCTAAAATCGAATCATGATATTTTTGAATAATTGGTTCGCTTTCTTCATAAGGTACACATCTTCTAATAATTAAATCCTTACATCGCTTATATAAATATGGTTCATCCCAAAATAGGTTTTCGTATCATGGATGAATTTTTTCTCGTTGTTGCAAAGTTAAGATAGGTGGTAAAATATTACTAACTATATAGTTTACTATATCGACATGCCATGGTATTTTCCATTCATTGATAAGTATATAGTTGTTCATCGTGAAAACTGTCTATAATTTCATTTTCAATATCGATAATTCATGATTTTCTAATCTCGATAAATGATCCGCAATTCGATTATCAGCTCCTTTCTTATTAACGATCTCAAAATCGAATTCTTGCATTAATAGCATCCATCTAATTAATCTTAGTTTGGAATCTTTCTTTCGCATTAAATATTTGATAGCAGAATGATCAGTATGCACGATACACTTTGTTCCAATCAGATAAGGTCTAAATTTATTAAAACCATATACTACCGCTAATAATTCTCTTTCTGTAACTATATAATTTATTTCAGCATCATTTAGAGTTTTACTAGCATAGTATATAACTTTAAAAAATCTTTTCATATATTTGCCCAAGAACTGCTCCTACAACATAATCACTAGCATCACACATAAGCTCAAATGGTTTCTCCTGCCAGGTGAAACTATTATAGGTGCTGTAATTAATTTTTCTTTTAATAGTTCAAAAACATTCAGGCATTCGATTGTAAATTCAAATTTCTTGTCCTTTTCGAGAAGTTGGCATAGAGGTTTAGTAATTTTTGAAAAATCTTTTATATAGCTTCTGTAGAATCCAGCATGTCCAAGAAAACTTCTTACCCCTTTTACCGTAGTTGGAGGTGGTAATTTAGCTATAACTTGAATTTTTGTAGGGTCCACTTCCATACCTTTTTCCGAAATTTTATGCCCTAATACAATGCACCCGCAACCATAAATCGACATTTCTCCCAATTTAGAACTAAATTTGTTTTCTCACATACTTCTAATACTTTTTCAAGATGAGTTAAGCATGTGTCAAATGATGTTCCAAATACGTAGAAATCATCCATAAATACTTCTATTCCATTGTCAATTAACTTACTAAATATAGACATCATACATCTCTGGAATGTTGCTGGTGCATTACATAATCCAAAAGACATTCTTTGAAAAGCGAAAGTTCCATAAGGACTAGTAAATGTAGTTTTCTCTTGATCCTCAAGAGCAATTTCTATTTGATGATAACCGGTGTATCCATCTAGAAAAAAAATACTTATGTCCGGCTAATCTATCTAACATCCGGTCTAGAAATGGTAAAGGGAAGTGATCTTTCCCGGTGGCGGTATTTAGTTTCCTATAATCAATACATATACGCCAACCAAGTAACTTTTCTTATAGGAATAAGATCTTTTTTTCATTAGCGTGATGACCACTCCTCCTTTCTTAGGAACACAGTGAATTGGGCTTACTCAAGCACTCGTTAGATATAGGATATATGATACCATTATCTAACCATTTTAAAATTTCTTTCTTAACTACTTCTTTCATTATCTGGTTTAATCTCCTTTCGGGATCCGCTTTAGTGTTTATGTTCATCATCTAAAATAATTCTATGCATACAGTATCGAAGGACTAATTCCTTTAATATCCGCTAAAGTCCAACCAAAAGATTTCTTATATTTTTTTAAAGTTTCTAAAAGTTTTTGTTCTTCGAGATTCGTTTAATGCGTATGAAATAATAACTCGGTAAAGTTGAAGAATTACCTAAATAAGCATATTTCAAATGATCAGTAATATTTTTAGCTCAAGTTCGTGAGGTCTAATAATCGATGGAACTATATTCTTGTCGTTGTTTTCGCAATATCCAAAAATTCAAATCTTTCCCGAATATAATATAGTTCTTCATTATTATCTTCAATTAATTCAGTATTTTCTTTTTCTAATTTATCTTCGTAATATTCCTTAAAATGTTCTTGTTGTAAATGTTTAAGTATTTCCATCCGAAAACATTCATCATCTTTTTCTAGCGCAGGATATTCATTGATTTTGCAATATTAAAGGTAACTTTTTGGTCATTTACTCTCATAGTTAATTCTCCTTTCTAAACATCAATCATAGCTTTCCCAGTAGCTAAAAATGGTCTTCCTAAAATGATAGGAATTTATTTATCTTCCTCCATATCTAAAACAATAAAATCTACTGGGAAGATAAATTTATCCACTTTTACTAACACATCTTCAATAACTCCCTTAGGATAGTGTAACCGAACGATCAGCTAATCGAAGGGTTACCGAAGTAGGTGTAATTTTTCCTAATCCTAATCTCTTAAAAATCGATAGAGGCATTAGATTGATGCTTGCTCCTAAATCACACAAAGCTTTTCCATAAAATTTTTCTCCTATAAGCACAGGGTATAGTGAAACTACAAAGATCTTTTAATTTTTCAGAAGCTTCTTCGAATAATAAGCACTACACTCTTCACTAAGTGCGACCGTTTCATTATCAGTGAATTTTCTTTTCTTATTTAGAATATCTTTCATAAATTTTACATAATTTGACATCTGATCTAAAGCTTCGACAAAAGGTATATTCGATTGTTAATTTTTTTAATATTTCAAGGAATTTAGCAAATTGTTTATCTTTTTTATGTTGAGCTAGTCGTTGAGGAAATGGTGGTGGAGGTTTTTCAACGTAAATTTTCATAGGTATTAAAGGATGTTCTAAGTTCGAATCTTGTTGAATTGTTTCCTTTTCAATTTACACTTCCTCTTTTCGGCTTTTAAGTTCTTTTTGAATTTGAGGTTCTAATTCTTTTCCACTCCTTAGTCGTATTGCTTTAATTTGTTCTTTTCCTTGATCTTTAGGATTTATTTCCACATTACTAGGAAAAGTTCCAGGTATTCTATTATTTAGAGCAAGAAGTAATATGTCCAAGTCGAGTTTCAATATTTTTAATAGATGTTCCTTGAATTTGTAATTGATTTCCTTGGATTTGTAGTTGATTTCCTTGATTTTGTAGTTGATGACCCATATTCAAAATTAATTCATCCATGATAATTTCTTATCTTTGAATCGAGGGTTATTGTTATTAAATCCAGTGGGTAATCGGGTTTATAGTTTGGATTTGCTCGATTAGGCTGATTCATCCATTGTTGATTAGATGTGTTATTCCAATTAAAATTTGGATGAGTTTTCCAACCAGGATTATAATAGTTTGAATAAGGGTTATTAGTTCTATTATTAATAGCATTTAAAGTTTCATAATTAGATTGAGATTCTATGATTTGTCATGATGAGTTTTCTTCTAAAGTAGGAGAGTAGTTCATTCCAAAATGATCTAATTTCTTAGATATAACAGCAATTTGAGAAGCTAATATAGATATTGCATCGTTTTCATGAATGCCGGCTATCTTTTCGGATTTACTCTATCAGCAGGCCATTGGAAATTATTTGTTGCCATTTCTTCGATTAGTGCATAAGCTTCATCAAATGTTTTAGACATTAATGAACCTTCAACAATGAAGATCGATGATTGATCTTAAAGATCCTACTAATCCATTATAAAAGGTTTGAATAATCGACCTAATCTGGCAGCGCATGATGCGGGCATTTCCAAAGAAGTTCCTTAAATCTCTCCCAAGATTCATATATCGATTCTCCATCTAACCGACAAAAAGAAGTTATATCATTTCTAAACTTAGCAGCTTTTAGATGGTGGAAAATATTTGGATAGAAATTTTTGTGATAATTCTCCCCACGTTTTAATAGATCCAGGTGCTAACGAATTCAACCACATTTTAGCCTTATCCCTTAATGAAAAAGGAAAAACTCTAAGTCTTATAGCATCGTCAGATACTCCTTGATATTTAAAAGTAGCACAAAATTCTAGAAAACTAGCAAGATGTAAGTTAGGATCATCAGTAGGTGAACCACTAAATTGATTGTTTTGTACCATTTGGATAATTGCAGGTTTAAGTTCAAATGAATTAGCAGACTACATCGTGGTTTTGAATAGTTAAATGAATTTCATCTGATGTAGGGTTGGCATAATCTCTTAATGGTCTTTGTTGGTTTATATTTTGAATTTCAGGAATATTCGCCATTTGTGTTAAATTTATTATTTGTTTCTTTTGTTTTTTAATCCTTTTAATTGTACGCTCTAATTCAGAATCGTAAGGTATTAACTTTTCGTTTCTAAATTTGCGCATACAATTTTAGAATAGATATTAATTTATTTATTATGATTATTCTAAAATAGTCCGTTACTCTAGTAAATTTTTCTTACTTTCCCCTAAGAACGGCGCCAAAAACTTGACCCACAATTTTTTTATTATGATATTTTTAATTTAATTGCAACGGCGCCAAAAACTTGACCCCGCTATATTATATGTATAGAATTTGTAATTGTTTATGTTGTGGATGCTACGCAAGTATATGTATCGTATCAAGTAATATAGGGCTCTAGTGGAGTCCTAGTTATCGATCCCACAGGGAAAGAGAAAATTAAATAACAGCTAATTTTAAAATAATAATAATAATAAAACTAGTATACGAAAATTTGGAATTCTAAATTTAAGCGCAATAAAGTAAACTAAGTATTATAATCAGGTAACTTAACTAAGTAGAAAATTAATACGTATTGAAAGTGTAGGAAATTAAACTAATTGCTAAATAAGTCTTAGCTATTCAGAAAAAGTATCTTTCCCCTTGTTTAGAAATTTAAGTGATCGATGAATTTAAATAGATAATTTTAAGGTATTGTGACAAATAGAGAGCATTTTTATTCTTTACCCTTTGGTCCAGTGTAAAGAATATCGACTAATCCTATGTTTGATTACCGAATCTGCGGCTAGGCTGGGAGGATACCGACCGCCACTTCGCAGCTCCCACGTTCCCTCGCCCGAGGGCTAACATCTACACTTCGACCTTCAACACATGGACCGAATTGAATATTTTAGTCTGTCACACTAAAATGCTCAATTCTACGCCCAATGATATTATTTCCCTATTTATTTGCACCCTCCTTCCAAGGCTTTTGAATTCCCCGAATATCAGATGTAATTTTTACTATAGTTGATATTCAACACATTTTAACAAATCAAATGGCCAGTTTGAAAGTAAATTAAGTTTTAAGTAAAAATTATCACAATTTATTAATATATAAAAGTACTTCTATTTTTAGTTCATCAAGTCATTTAATTTCATAACAGGGAGAAAGACTAATAAACTACTCAGAATGCATGAGAACTAAACTAAGCATGGATTTCATTTAAAGTTAAAAACAATAAATACAAATACTTATCTCGATTTATCCCCAAGCGTACTCCTCAGCTCCTTTCGACTCTTCCTTCCAAGCATGACTAAGACTCACTAAAAACTCACTAACTCGCAAATACTCACTAAAGACTCAAAATAACTCACTTATAACTCTTAAAGACACAAAAACTGCACTTAATAATTCTTAAAGACTCTTAAACTTAGAACACACCCTAAAAAACACACACAACACTTAATTTCGGCCTCTATATATAGAGTTGAGCAAAGGACCAAGAGGTGTGTAAGCATCCCTTCAAAAAGTGTCCAGGTTCAATGTATCTGCGCCATTTGAACTAGCTCGCCGTCGGCGACGACTACCTCGCTGTCGGTGAGGCTTCTAGAAGATCTTCAAACCGCGCTAGCTCGCTCTCGCCGGGCTCGGGCTCGCCGTCGCCGAGACGCTTATAATTCCTTCGTAAATGTCTCCTCGTAGCCTCGTCGTCGGCGGGCTCGATCTCGCCGTCGGCGACTCAGCACAAATTTCATTATTTTCTTCCTTTTTGCTCCAAATTCGCTCCTTTTTTATGATTTTTGCTTTTATCACCTAAATTCTCCATTCCTGCAATAAAATAAAGAAAATATCTTTCTTTAAAGTGCAATTTCATCAAAAATAGGTATGAATTTCTTAATAAAATTTTCAGCGATCAATAATCTTCCCATTAAATGTGCCTCTTACTAAAGGAAGAACCACTCATTCAGTTTGAGGAAATTCCGGGCAAGATTAACCCTCAACTATCCAGTTGGACACACTCTTTCCTTTCAAATGGGGGTAGAATTACTTTGCTCAAAACTATTCTCACTACCTTTCCCTTCTATATTCTTCAAATGACATGCATGAAAAAGAGCACAAGGATTCAAATGGAAAGAATCTTCAATAAGTTCTTGTGGTCTGGCCAAAGGAAGCAAATGCACTAGGCAAGCAGGTACAAGGTATCCAGGCCTTATGTGGCTGGGGGATTGGGGTTTAAAGGATTGCAACAATTGTAGCAGGTGAATCTTTTCAAGCTATGGATTCAATTCAGAAAACAAAGCTCCTTTTTGGAAAAGTTTATGAAATGGAAATACTGTAAGGATTTACATCCAAATCAGGTACAAAGTAAATTGGGGTACTCAAAAGTTTGGAGACACATGCTCAAAACGAGGCATCTCGCAGAAAACTTATATATGTGGGAACTTGGCAAAGGTGATATTCACTTTTGGCAAGATCACTGGTGCCCTGAAAGTTTACTACAACCCAACATCTCAGATGTGAATGCTCAACTCAAAGTCGTTGATTGCTGGATTGGTGACAGATAGTCTGATACTTTTCTAAGATCATTCCTACAGGATTCTTCTGTGGACCAAATTAAAAAGCTGCCCTTTCACAGATCTAAACCTGACAGGATACTGTGGCAAACTGGAATTTCAAAGAGCCTCACCCAACATATATATAGCAAACTATACACTTGGAACCATGTGGAGTGGGGAGAAACAAAATAGAATAAATTCCTAACCCCATCAATTTCTTTTTATCAGTTGGAGGTGCTTCCATAAATGCATCCCAACAGATGACATACTCAAACTCAAAGGTCTAAGGGGACCCTCAAAATGTTATCTATGTGGTATTGAAGAAGAATCTATACAATATGTATTTTTCAAGTGCAACTTCTCACAAGCAGTTTGGACAGAATTGATTGGTCTTCATTCTGTTAAAACACTAACTCTAGATTTTCAAGATTTGTCTTCCTGTTGGGGCAGTTGGAATGCAACCAAAATTGATGTCATTCCTTTCATTGTTGCTTGGTTTTTGTGGATGGCCAGGAACAGCTATAAATTTGATTGGATTTATTTTACTGTTAATAAAGTTGTTGGTCACTGCATCTCATTTTTGTCAAAACTTATTAGATTCAAGAAGTTCCCAAATATCCTGCTGCATCTACCTTTGGATCAGGTAAAGAAGGCCAGGATCTTAAAAGTATATTGGAAGCCTCCACCTTTGCTACATGTGAAAGTCAACACTGATGATGGTTTCTCATAATTGGGAGCAGGTTTTGGTGGCATTTTCAGAGATCCTATGGGACATTGCCTTTGTTTCTTCCATGCCCCAGCAGTAGTTACTAATCCTTTGGAAGCTGAGCTGATTGCTGTTTTCTGGGCTATCCAATTAGCACTTTTGAACAAGTGGGAGCATCTACTAGTGGAGTGTGACTCCGCCAATGTTTTACAATATCTGAATGAGGAGGTGGACCTCCCTTGGCACCATTCACTCTCGATCAGAAGGATTAAGGTTTTAAAATTCAATATAGATGTAAGTTTTTTCCTTTATTTTTAGAAAAAGCAATAGGCCTGCTAACTGGCTTGCTAGGAAGAGCCTTGCCTCTAATGAGGTTTTTGTGTCTTCTTCACCCCCCCTCCCCCTCCCACCTAGGCTGACCTGCTAGAGGCACCTCATTTCAGAACTGTACCTGATTGTATATATATAGGGGTGTAAATGAACCGAACACGAACGAACAGAGCTAGTGTTCGTGTTTGAAATGTTTGAACACATCACTGTTCGTGTTTGGTTCGTTTGCTTATCGAACGAACACAAACTTCCTGGCGAGCCGAACACGAACTATTCGCGAACAACGAGCTTTTTTGACAGCCCTAGCTTTGATAGGATACTTCATCAAAATGAAGCAAATTGATCAGGTATTCCGTACACATCAGGTAACTCATACTTCCTCAAAATAAAGCAAACCGAATAAGGCGTTTAGGGTTTTATTTTAATATATAGTACAGTATTTTAATTATAATATTATAATATTTATATTAATATAATTAATACTATAATATTATTATTATTATTAATTTATCAT
This sequence comes from Papilionanthe hookeriana x Papilionanthe teres, assembly GCA_022702705.1. Taxonomy (NCBI): domain Eukaryota; kingdom Viridiplantae; phylum Streptophyta; class Magnoliopsida; order Asparagales; family Orchidaceae; genus Papilionanthe; species Papilionanthe hookeriana x Papilionanthe teres. Next base: position 16,540,795 of record CM040421.1, on the reverse strand, counting down.
ATATTATAATTTATAGAAGTTTAATTATTTAAAATATGATAAATTTTTATAATATATAATTATTTTTAAAATATCATAAATTTTTTATGTATAATTATTTTAAATTATTTTATATTTCGAACAATAACGAATAGAACACGAACAAACACATCACTGTTCGTGTTTTGTTTGTTTAACAAACCGAACAAAAAAAATTGTTCGTGTTTCTCTCATTTGCTTATCGAACGAATCGAACACGAACTTCTTGGCGAACCGAACACGAATTGTTCGCGAACAACGAGCTTTTTTGACAGCCCTATATATATATATATAGTTCGCGAACAACGAGCTATATATATATATATACATATATATATATATACATATATATATATATATATATGTGCCATCCATCAAAGCCAATTTTGCTCGGCACCTATAATTATATCATCTATAAGGCTTCTAATATTCATACAAATATTTTAATACTTAGAGAGAATTAAACAAATGAGACATTAATGGAAACATATGTCATGATTGCATCTTATTGATGTGAGCGTAGACATTGGGTGCATGTACCCAACTTAATTTTTTTTGTTTGATTGGATAAATAATTTTTACTTCGAACAATATTAATAACTATTGCATCCCCAATATCAATAACTCTTGCAGTTAACCTAACACCGACACAAAAAGATAACATGCACTATAGGAACTTAGATTTGGGATTAGATAGGCCATGCAAGTTTGGACATATCCCTACTTTCATCATCGTCAACCCAAAATTTTATTTTCAACAAGGAGAAAATTTTGGGTGAGGCAACGTATGTCGGCATCACTAAGGATGACATAAAACTAAAGAAAATAAAAAAAACCGCATCACAAATGTAAACCCCAATGAATTGAACATTGTTATATCTATGCCCAATTAATTTGCTCTATTTGAAATTACATGAAAAGAAAATGAAGAAAGAAAATAATACATTGCATTTGGAGAAGAGTTATGATTTTGTTGAAGGAGAAGAGCCATGAACTGCCAACCATCTAGCTAGAGAAGAATCGCAGCCAAATCACTCGAGCTTGCCGAAACAAAAGAGGGAAGGGATTAAATGGGCTTCGTTCATGAGAGGGGGTACTTTAGGGCGTTAATATCCGCCTTTGCGTCAACCAATTTTGACGCTAATTTTTTTTTCAAAATCACATATTTTCTATTGCGCCTCTTTTTTAGTTCATAAATCATTAATTTACCATATTTAGAGAAGAATACCTCACAAAATAAGACTTCTACACACTTTAACACACTTACACACTAACTCTCCAAAACCCTAACCCACTCTTCCTCTCCCCCCTCTTGAAAAGGGCATCCATAACTGTCTAAAATAGTTTAGAAACGAACTCCCCAAGAGTTTCCTCGAGTAACCCTTCAAAAATTGTCCAAATGCATTGAATTTGGTCTCCACCGGCTTTGGGCGTTGTCGCAGCCCTATTGTCGATTTAATTTGAATGCTCTATGGATTTGGGCGCCGGCAGTGCCCATTCTGGCACTGTTGGCGCCAGTAAGCTGATTTATTCATTTTGCTTCTTTTTTGCTTCAAATTTGTTCATTTTTACTTTCTTTTGCTCCAAACACCTAAAATCATCATACCTACAGCAAAACATGAAAAATACTTTCATTTACAGTGCAATATCACAAAAAATAGGTAAAATGTATATATGTGAAAAACTAGCATTTTTTTAGTGCATCAGATATCGCATGAATAAGTAGTAAATTAAGGTATTTTCTGATTTAGATAATTACATAAACTTTATAAATTCATAACTTGGTATAGAAATTATTAAAAATAAAAGAAAAATATCCATGTGCTCAGTGAATAGAGGATAATATTATGGACTTAAAATAAAAAATATTAATCAAGTATTTTATTTTAAATTAATTAAATACTCCAAAGGATAATTAATTAATAACTAATTAATGTTTATCTAAATTAAATGAACCTTTGAGGGCTTGTTCCTAATGTCATTAGGAGTTTTCTCTAATTTTTCCATGGTCAAAGGACTCTCCTAACAGTAAAAGCCTTAATTTTCTAGGAGTATAAGCATTATTTTAAATAAAATAAAAATAAATAATGAAATAAAAGTTGTATAAATATAAAATCATGTTTGAAAGGTTCACTGTGATCAGAGGACTCTATAAAAAATAAAAATCAAATTTTAAAAGATAAAAAAGTAATTTTCAATTTAAAATCAATAAAATTACTAAAAATTAAAAAAAATACCTCAAATAATCACCAAATTTGGCCAAATTGAGTTTAACCACCTAAGGAGGCTCTTGTAAAGATTTAAAAGCCATGAAATTTATTTTTGATATTAAAATGAATTTTCTAAGTAAATGTGAGTTTTTGTTTAAAATAATTATACAAATTAAAATAAAAATAAAAAAATTGTAAAAGGTGGTTTGAAATATTCCTTAAGACTAAAGGAACCTTAGAGAAATAAAATTAAAGTTAAAATAAAAATTTTATTTTTGAGCTATTTTTCAATTTAAAAAAATTAAAAATAATTAAAAATCACAAAAATGTGAATAAATTTTAACCACAGAAAACAACTTAAAAAATACATTTATAAATGTTTAAAGACATAAAATGTGTTATTTTTGGGTTTAAATGTATTTTTCTTAATTTTTAAATGAAATAATTATAAAAATTAAAATAAAAATCACAAGAATATAAAGTGAATTTTTTCGTGTTCTCTGAATCTAGAGGGACTTAAGAAAAATACAAAAATTAATTTTTGAAATAAAAATGTATTTTATAGTTAATTACCCCTTAAAATTAATTAAAAATTATGAAAATTAAAATATAATTAAAAAATTCACCAAATTTATTTCTAGAGGTCCTCTAACCTAGTTGAACCTCCAATAGTTTTCTTAAGGATAGAGGCTTTGTTTTAGTAAGTTAAATTAATTAACATTAAAAATCTCTATTTTTGAGTTAATTTAATTATTAAAAATTAAATAAAAATTAAAAAAATTATAATTTCTCCTCCTATATTTTAATTGACCCATGAGTGGGGTAACAACAAATTTTCAATATCATTTGAGTTAAATTTAAAGAATTGTGAAGTGGAAAGTCATAGGGGCAAAATGATAATTATGAAATTCGAAGCCCTAATTAAAATTCAGGTTAAACTAAAGGGTAGTTGGGCAATGCTGATCATAATGAACTTTCTTAGTTGATTGAAACAGAAGGGGATAAAAGGTAGAAACCAACTCATCACTTTTTTACAAAAAAGGTAAAAATGTAATTTCTTAAATTATTGTGATTTGGAAGTCAATTTAATTGGGAGATCCTAAATTAAGGGGCTTGGGTTAGAAAGATAATAAGTCACTAATTTGAAGCCCCTGATCGAGGATTGAGCAATAAAGTATAATTTTATAAGAATTAAATCCATTTCATAAACCGTTTGAATTTAATTGGGAGAGACTAATTTCTTAAATCCAATTCATATAATTTAATTGGGAGATCCTAAATAAGTTTGTGAAATGATAAATGAATGAATTAAGAGAGAAAACACGTAAGGAGATAGAGGAACTAAGGCACGAATTGTCAATAACCCATCTCATAAACCGTTTGAGAAGCTGTATGGAATCTTTAAGATCAGTCACGTGAAGATGAGGATAATAAAGACATTAGCTGCCAAGAGAACAATTATCACAAACCAGAGCAAGGAGAGCCCTAGCTTCGATGCTATAAGTGGGAGAAGATGATGATAATGATGCCCCATATGTCCCTGGAGAGGAGACTCCAAAATCCTTCAACGATGAAGAAAGGAGGAGAAGAAGGAGAAGGCAGTTGTAGAATGTATGCTCCAGAGAAATCACAAATGCTGAAGCACCCAAAAATTCAAAATCCCTTCCCTGGATTCTTACAAAGGGAGGACTAATTTTGTTGATCATGTTGCCTCTTTTGAATCAAAAATTTACCTACCATGAATATTTGATGCCTTTATTTGTTGTTTATATCTTACGACACTCAAAGAAGTTCCTCTTTGTTGGTTCAGTAACTTACTAATGAGAGTCACTACCTCCTTTGGCAAGTTCAAAAGGATACTCGCGCCTCAATTTGCGAGTGCCTAAAATTTGTAGAAGAGTTCTCAAGCACAATTGAAAATCCGAAAAGCACCATTTTAAAGTGTTAGCTTTTTTATTACTCAATTTTAACAAAATATGTTGTATGATTAAGATCTTAAGCTTTCTGTCACTCATGCAATACTTGCACAAGATCTACATGGTTTTGCATTCAGATATGCATTAGTTTTATTAAACCTGAAAACTTTGGTTGAGCTCTTGGAACTGACCAATGATCAATGATTCATTGTCAAATCTTTCTAGAGCTGGAAACCTTTTTTTGTCTTTTTTTAGAAAGGTATTTTCGTAATAAACCCTAATGTGGGTACAGAAATCCCAAGCACTAATTCATGTGAGGAGATCACTGAAACACTATGTGAAGGCCCTCCCAACAGCAAAAACCACCAAAGTCATCTAACTAACAATTGGTTATATGGAGACCTGAAAATGCATGAATTGCCTCAACCTTCCAAAGTAAAAGTTACTCCACCGAGAGTATCGATGGCCAGGAACATAGAGTTCGTTAAAAATAAAGAGTTCTTTAAGAGACCTCCATCAATGAAAGCAAAAAAGTTTTCAATGCAAGCCCAACAAGCATTGCAATTACCACCACGATCATGGGCATGACACAAAGGAATGTCAACATCTTTTGAAGATTGAAGAATTAATTTGAGTAGGACAACTAAAGGAGTTTTTTGCGCCTGAAGCCAACACCCAAAGGAAAGGAATAGCATCCACCAGAGTTGCTTTTGATGAAGTGGTCCCTATCACCATTATGCACATTTTTGTAGTTGTACCTATCATATTTGGTGGGGATGGACCTAATGCTTCACGACAATCATGCTTGAACTGGTTAAAAGCAGAGGATGTTAATTCTATCCATCAGGTAAAAGTGAGTACTCAAATTCATTTGTTGATTACCTTCACAGAAGAGAACCTAAACAAGAAAAAAATTCTTTTAATAAAACCATCATTGTAACTACAATGATAGGAACTCAACTGATTGAAAGCATTTTATTCGACATTGGGAGTTCTATCAACATCCTCTTTGGAAAAATTTTAAGAAGATGAACATGACAAACACCAAACTTGCTCCTACCTCTGGTCCTTTGTAGGAATTCTCTGATGAGTGGAAAGATACTTGTGGAGTTATCTCTCTCTTAATAATATAGAGAGAAGGAAATAAGCAATACATAGCTATGACAGATTTCATAGTAGTGGACTCTTTGACTACCTACAATACTATCTTTGGTCAACCTCTACTCAATGCATTAAAATCGGTAACTTCTACCAACCATGTAGCTATCAAATTTCTAGCAAGAAGATAAATTATTGCCATTCAAGGAGATCTGATTCAATCCCAAACATGATGCTTGTTAGATGTAAGGAATGTACAAGGGAACCTCTTTGAGCTCGATGCTCACAAATGAACTAGCTAGGAATTACCTAGACCACCAAGTGAGTACGTATCTATGAAGGTAAATGTTAGAGAACATTCCAAATCAGCTCCAGCCTAAATCATGGGCATAGGGAGTGATGCGATGCGACTTTATATATGCTTTTAAATACAAGAAATTGATACCACTTTTTAGAATATTTAATTCCTGGCAAATGGCATCAAAAACTTGATGTGCGATGTTTACTTTTACTTATGAATTTATATTTAGATTTTATAATAATTATTATAAAAGTCACAATTTTAAACGCAAGTATACGTATCGTTCAAGTACTACAGGGCTCTAGTGGAGTCATGGTTATCGATCCCACAGGGATAGTGCTTTTATAAAAAGTAAGAAAGGTAAGAAATATTTTGGAATTTTTCAAATTAAAAGTAATATATATATATATATATATTATTTTCAAATTTAATTTATTAACAATTTTTACTATAAACAAGTAAGCAGTAAGCAGTAACTAAAATTCAATGCAAGTATAAAAACGACTTTCTCCTTTTCAACTAATCCAAGATTTTTAGAATAATTATTTTTTGTGGGGAATTTAGATTATGGTATTGTGCTAAATAGAAGCATTCCTATTCTTTACCCTTTAGTCTAGGTGTAAAGAACATTGACTAATCTATAGATCAGTTCAGGATGTTTTATTAGTAGAATGGGTTAATCTAAGCTCACACTACTAGATGTCCAAGGGTGGCTATGGTCGGCCCTACCAGTGACCCGTTCCCTTTTCATAAACCAAATTATTAGAATTTAGTCTGTCACTCTAAAAACTAATTAATTTTATGCCCAATAAATAATATTTTTCTATTTATTTGCACTTCACCTTGAATAACCCACATAAAGCCTTCGACTACTCAATGATTCATGTGATATCTACTAGTTAAGAATTTATCTCCGGATAGGTATCAAAATTCTTCAACTGGTTTTAACAATTTAAATGGTCAATTTAAAAAGTAAACTAAGATCAGGTATTAATATCATCACAATATTTTAAATATTTTAAATTTAGTTATCCTACAAAATTTAATTAATTTATTATCTTTTCATAGTTGAAAGGAGAAAGATAACTAACTACTCAGGACACATTGAAATCACACAACAAAACATATTTATAAAACTTTGAACCAAGGTACAAATACTTATCTGAAGTGTTCCTTCAAGTGATCCGCTGACTTCTACTGACTCCAAAACAATGATGAAAGACTCCAACAGCAACAACACATAATAAATACTCAAAATAAACTCATTAGATACAAAGTAAAGTGGCACCCTAAATGTGGAAGAGACTAAAAAAACTAAGTAAAACTAGAGGGGGGAGAGAAGGTGCTAAAAGGGGGCGATTTTCTCTGTAGAATGGGCTCCTATTTATAGAGCTCTTAATTTGACCAGGGGTTGCTTAAGGCACCCCTTCAAAATTCGTCCAAATTCAATGCATCTTCTAGGAGGTAACTGCCACGCCTAGGCGCTGGACTCCGTGAGCAGATCTTCGCACCTCTTCACTTTGGATCACACCTCTTCATGATTAAAACCATTTTCTTGTGTCCAAATGCATTGTATCACATGTCCTATATATTATGAGTAACTTCCAGACTTCTAGAAGCTCCAATAACCGCTTAACTCCGTCAAAATAACTCCCCAAAATCATCAAAAAATCTTAACAGCGTCTGTATCGAGCTGGCGCTTAGGCGTCGGATTCTGGCGCCTAGGAGTTGAAGGCACTATTGTTTTAGCTCCCATATTAAAAAGTCCAAAACTAAAATAATAGTTTTTCATTTACCTTGGAGTCAGGAAAGAAGTTGTTAGCTCAGTTCTAATCATCAAGAAAAACAAGAAATAATTTCTAATATATTACATGAGTAAAGTTCTACAATGATCTGAACTATTACATGATCATGAAAAAATGTATTTTGGCGCTAGTCACTTTAATAAGCTGTATCCTTACTTTTAAGCTCGTGTTGTGCATATGACAACTAACCATCCACTCAAGCCATTGTTGTTGTGACCTAGTCATTCCATAAGACTTTTGAAGTGATCATTTGAACGAACAAGTTTAATATTTCATGCATTCTTATGATGATGATCAAAGCTTAAGTAGTCACCTACTTCATAGTGGATTTCTCAGAAGACTTAACTCAAAATGGGACTAGCATGAAGAATAAGCTTTAGACATTGTGCGTAGATTGAGCCTCAAGAACTTAAAGAAAAGGAGTGGGTATGATCTTACAAAACTTTGAAGGACTTGTACCCTATCATTCAATACAACTCAATTTTGATACCGCAAACAATCAAACTGAGTATGAGGCATTAATCACTGGATTAAATTTTTTCATTAGCAATCAGTGTAAGACATTTTTTTTGTAAAATCAAATTCACAGTTGGTAGTCAATCAAGTAAAGTGAGTGTTTGAAGCACCAGACAAAACCTTATAAAAATATTTAACAAAGGCCAAAGTTGAAATTGGAAAACAAGAATAATTTTAGAGTAAGCACATTTCAAGGAAAGAAAATTACTTCATCAAACTTCCCTCCAAGGTTGAACATTAAGAACATAAATGGTATTTGGTACTACAACAGTCTACTATCAAAGAACCAGAACTTTCAAACATGAAGCTAAAGCGCGAGACAAGCTGAGTCAACCCCGTAAAAGAATACTCGATACATGTGCAATCCCAACGGAAATTGCAAACCCTCAGAAGTTTTGATATAAAATGACATAGATCCTAATTATTGAGGATGAATTATTCAGAAAATTGCTCATGGATATTGCATTATGATGTGTCAAGGAAGATGAAATGGTCGTAATCCTTCAACATTTCCATTCTAGAGAATGTGAAAGCCATTCAGAGGAAATAATCTTGCTAACCATGATGACACGATTCACCATGAATCCTAGTGTGACCTATTTAAGACGATGCCTTAACTAAGAATCACTATTTATACTGGATTATTAAAATCATAAGACTCAAAATAAAAGACTTATATATATTAACAGCTAGCTTATTCCATAACAATAAACAACATAAATGTCAAACTAGCAAGATGAAAGCGAATTAAAATATTAACATCACAAGTAATTGATTCTTATTATTAATTCAAAAAAATTTCATCTAAAAAAAATTCTATTAATTGATAAAAAATAAAAAATAAAAAATAAAAAAGCAAAATAAATAAGAAGCACATCAAACATTTGTAGATGATTCATCATGTTCATCTTCTTCATCAAAGTACTCCCAAGTAAGTTCCATGCATTGATTCGTATTATCTCAGGATGGAGGTAGGATCTCCATTTGCACTAGAGTATTTATGTAGGATTTGATCATCCTCTCATAGTGATCTACCAATAATTTCTCATATTCAGGCATTTGCTTAAGCTCATTGAAAATTCATCTTTTGTCTTCCTCCCTTCAATTTGCTTCTTCTAGTTTATGATCTCAAGCTCAAGAATTTTGTTGGACTCAAAATCCACTTTGAACTTTATCTTCAGCTCATTGAAGGCAGTGATCTTCCCCTCCATTTCCTTCTTATGTACTGCATATTTATGAACCAAAAGTCTCGATACTTGCTTATGCTTCTCGAATTCTTTTCCTTGTAATTCCAACTACCCCCTCAATAAATCTAACTCATCTACATGAGCAACATCCTAAGGGTAAACATCCTTTAGCTCATTGAATTGCTTCACTTATACTTAAAGGGAAGCAAGCTACTCTGCATTCTCCATGGACCTAACCTGTAGCTGCTCCTCCTCTTTTACTAAAGAATCTTCCTTCTCTTCATGTTCTAACCAAGCTTGCTTTTGTTTAGCTTGTTCTAGAAAAAACTCATGGAGTGACACACTTACAGTATACACCCACAACCAAGCAAAGGTCAATTTCTCCATTAAAGGAGCATGGAAGGAAGACCTTCCTTGTCTATTCGCAAAAGTCTCCGAATTTTTGGAATTGACTTGGCCAACTAGAAGATCTTCTTTTAGTAGTCTTTAGGGTTTAAGAAGAAGCTTTCTTGTATTCTATATTGGTTATTACATTGAAATAGATTGCTTGCACCACCCAAAAAGTAATGTTCATTGAATGAGGCACAGTCCATGCCTTGCTCGAGAGCACTCGTGGCTACTCCCTACATGTGTAGCAATAATGCCCCAACAGGAATGAAACTCCAAGCACAATAGTGAGCTCTTGCGACTAACCTCTAAGGATAAGATGATAAAGCTTGATGGTGGCAAAAAAATTTATTTCAATCAAACACTTGGCTATCTCTTATTGAGTCCTAATCAAACAAAGTGCTCATTGTGATTTTTTCATTTCTTAAATAACCCATATAGATGACTTAATCTTGAATTTTCTCATTCTCTCATTCTTCTTGCAACATCCTATAGAAAAGCCGAGAGAATCAAAGAACTAAACATATATACAATAAATGAATTTCCTTAGCTACAGGTAGCCTAAATACTAACGGGCGAAATGGATCGAGCCCATTAATTATGCACTTGATGCCTAACCCTGACCCTACTAATTGTACTCAATAGTCGTACTTTTTGAGATGACAAGCTACATGATCTCATTCCACTTAGAAGGACCCAAAGAGTACCTTTGTTGATGCTGGTTGGTATTCATATGAGTTCTTTCGACCAAGTTCAACAATCTTATGTCATGAGGCAAATTCCTTCAAATGAGATCACTCATGCTCTTCGATCTCACCAAGTTTGTCTACTCCAAATAATTTCTACCAATATCCATATAGATGCATCACTGAGCTCAATGAAAACTCTTTTGCAATAGAAGGAGACTCTGTTTCATCACTATCTATATTTATTTATTGATCGTCTGACATATATGCTAAGAATCTTATCAACGATGGGTCTAGATAGGCCTCGTATAGTACTATCTATAATGTAGTTTTTTATTTATTCTTTATAGTCATGTGCAGGCACTTATGTTCTATGATATATAAATAGGAGGTAAAGGGGAGAAACAAAAGATTCTCATCATCCTTTTTTTTTCTTACTGCAATTAAGAGAAATAGCTTTTGAAATCCTCAGCTCCCTTCCCCCTTCTCACAAGTTCTCATATGAATTGTATTAATTCATAAATTACACGAGATCTTACATCCTAAAGAGATTTAATATATATATATATATATATATATATATATATATATATATATATATATATATATATTAAAAAGAGAAGCTTTAGGGCCTATTTTATTGAACTAAAAAGGGTACAAAACAAGTAGTATGAGAGGGCCCAATAGATGGGGTCCACTTATGGGAAACAAAAAAGCTAAGATAGCTCAAAACAAAGGATACAAAAGACATTAAAAAGGAAAAAGCTTGCAAATAAACGTTATCTATGGACGAGGTCGCCAAAGCCTTCCTCTTCCTCTAGTTCTTGTAGCGCATCCAGAATTCAAATTCCGAAGTGATATTCCATTACCAGGAGAGACCAAGGTATCATCCATTAATTACCCAAGTTGGATAGAACCCCCAACCTTCTTCTCCCACCGGGAATTGTATACTTGTCATTCTTCTTCTGAAGACTGGTTAGTCTGATCCACATAAGGAAAGGCAGTTTCGGCGATAGGTTACAGTGTTTGTGTAGGTTCTCCCTCAGTAGTAGTAGGCACCTTTTCCGTCATTTGAGTATGAATGTTCTCTTCTTCCCTATGTTCAATGACATCAGGGAGGAAAGCCTGAGCACCCTCCACGGTAGTGGCTAAAGGCTGAGAAGCAGGGGCAGTGACCGCCTCCGCCTTCTAGGGACAACCACCTGATACTCCTCTAACAATCGATCCTTATCAACATGCTCTGAATCAGTATCAGTAGACTTATGCACTGTATCCAGCGTGGGTGTTGCAGTAGGTATCACAGGCAGTGAGGAAGAGGGTATAATCGCCGTAGGAATGTGTAGCCCAGTAACATTTGTACGTGGAGGTTTGAGATTCAGATGCAGGTGATAGCACTGATGAGGAGAGTGTCCAAACATACGGTAGTGAGTGCAGTAAAGAGGTACATGTTCAAGTTCAGCTAGTTGCCAAAATCCCTGATGTTGTGTGCTAATCCATATCTCTCTCGGAAAGGGTAATGTAATGTCTCGGTCTATCTATATTCTAGCCTCAGAAAGTTGAGTCAGATTCTCTGAAGGCGTATCAGTTTGGAGTGGTGTGCCATATATCTTTGTGAAAGTAAATAGAAGCTCTTAATCGTAAAGGTGAACCTGCAAATCTAGGAAGTGTGACCGAACATGAATGATGGTAGGTTCAGTACGATGGTCAAAATCCACTGTTCATTTTAGCATCTTCATCACCCTTTTGTCTATTCGAAGGGTTCTTCTGACAAACACTTGGGTGTAATCTCCATCATCCGTTAATTGGATGAGAACATGCCTCCCATCCAGTCTACCAATCTTCCAACTTCCATTCAGCTTCATTTATTAAAATTCCTTTCAGATCAGTTCAAGTTTAGGATTACCGAAGATGAACTTACCTACTAGAAACAACTGGCAGGGTGCAGCTAGGGTGGAGATCTATGCCTCTGTGACAAAGATTGCAGGTTTGCCATCTTTACGGGAAGTTTATTTGAGAAACCCGGTTTCAACGCCTTGCGCGAATGTATCGTGATATCTTTGCGGGAGGATGTTAGAACGTGAAATTGCACGGGCGGGGTTATTACCGGCGAGGGCATCGGCGTAAGAACGACCCGAGGCCATTGCAAATCAACGCCGCTACGCAGGACTGCAGTGAAGCGTGACTGCACCAAGCTGACCTCAGTTGTTAAGACTAAAATCCTTCAGTCAGCGCAACCGAGCCAGACGACCGGAAACCGCTATGCACGACGCAACATAGTCAAGCGGCATGCCTGTAGGACGAAACGTCGGGGAGGACGCGCGACGCTGCAGACGAATGCGAAGCAACATACAACACAACTCTTCCACCGGATGAAACAGATGCGGGCTCCTCCGCCAGCTAGAGCCGAAGACGACGAAGACAAATCCTCTGTCAGCCAGAGCCGAAGATGACGAAGACACATCCTCCGCCAGCAAGAGCCGAAGATGAAAAATGCATGCAATACAAGTAAGCATAAAGGAAGGCGTTAGGGTTAGGGCTAGCAATTTGGCTCGTTGTTTGCGAACAGCTCGTGTTCGGCTCGTTAAGTAACTCGCGTTCGGCTCGTTCGTTAAGCCTAACGAGCCGAACTCGAATAAATTTTTAAGCTCGAAATGTTAACGAGCCGAACACGAACAACTGTTTGTTCGCTCGTGTTCGGCTCTAATTGGCTCGAAATAAAAAAATAATCATATAATTATTTATATAATAATTTATTATATATATTTTTATATATTAATATATTATATATATTTATATTTAAGTTTAAATCATAACTGCTTGTGTGGTAGCGTGGTTATGCTTCTTGTTTCCATTCACTTGGTTCAGGTTCGAATCCGGCGCTAGATATATATTTTTTCAATTAATTTTCACGAGCCAATTTCCAGTCGAACACGAGCCGAACACGAATAAGAATATTTAATTCGAGCCGAACACAAACACACATTTCACGAGCCATTTCGAACACGAGCCGATTTCGAGCCGAGCTAATTTCGAACGAGCCGAATAAGAGCCAAGCCTGAGCTCGCTTAAGCTCAGCTCGTTTACAGCCCTAGTTAGGGTTCACCATGAGGCGAAACCCTAGCAGAGAAATGAGACAACGACATCATATATATATTAAAAAGATTGGCTGGAGACTATAATAAGAGCCCCCAACCAACCTATGTGCCTAACCACTTGATCCTGCACTACATGACAGATGCACTGAGTGGGATCGAACCCATGACCCCAGGAGACTCACGACTAACACCGGAGCTATCAATATTATATATATATATATATATATATATATATATATATATATATATATATATATATATATATATATATATGATACAACAACAATAAATTTTCATTATCCATCATGATTTTTTAGGCATGACACAAATCTTGGTGCAATCTTTTGAGCAAGAAACGTTCAAAACTTGATAAAAAGTCATTCAGAGCTCTTATTTCGGCAAACTTTTAATCAAACTGACCAACTCGATGAGACAAATATAATGATATAAAAACTAGTCAAATTCAAGTCAAATCATGCCCAAATCAGGTCATTAAACCACGCTCAAAAGATTTCTGGACAAATTTGGATGGTCAAACAGATATCGACTCTAACAAGCATATACTCGAATCGAGCGTCTCAATAAGACAAATCGAACGAACAAAAGATCTCTCAATTCTGACATCGTTAATGCACTCAAATGTTCATTAAATACCGTAACATCGAAGGAAACTCTCTGGACCGTCCGAGCAAATTGATACATATTCCTGCATTAATCGCAACTAGAACACTATAAATAGACCCCCACCCCTCACATGAGGGGGAAGAAGTCTAGAGTGAGGGTTTTATGAGAAGTTGCAGCTTAGCACTACCGCCTACCGTCATCGATCATCGCCGACTTTCGCCGACCTCCATCGACCACCGCATTCCGTCGTCGACCATCGCCTACCATCTTCGATCTCCGCCTAACATCGTCGACCACCGCTTACCGTCGTCAACCACCACCTACCTTTATCGACCACTGCCGACAGCAGTCGCCCGCCGCAGACCGCCTTCAACTACTCTCAACCGTCGTCAACCACCACCGACCGTCGTCGACCACCACCAACCAAACGCCATCATTCGACATTATAATCTCAAACATATAGTTACACTTTCCCATTTGTGGGATAAGAGATTTCTATAAACATCAATCAACAGTGGATTTTTGCAACTGGGTCTGGCCCCGTGGTATTTCCCTTTACGGGTTTTCCACATAAAAACATCTAGAGTCATCGCTTGTTTGTCTTTCATCTGTGTGTGTGCTGAATTTTCGTACAACACTAAGAAGATACTTCGTTACTCTACCGCCACGAATTTTCTAGCACACATCAAAATATATATATATATATATATATATATATATATATATATATATATATATATATATATATATATATATATATATATATATATATATATGAAGACAATATATTTTAAATTTCTAAAATAGATGTATCATTCACTTATCAATAATTTATATGAAATGAAAACAAAATGGGAAAGTCGCTTAAAATAGAGTTAAATATAAGTTTTAGAGGACCTCTTCAAACTCAGGTAGAGTAAACAATTCAAATTTTGACCAAGTATTCATTTTAAGTCGTGGGCCAATGTATATATCATTTATTATAATTAATATTTAATAACAAATCTTTTGTCCTCGTAATATCGAAAAATCTGAAGAATCTGCGACATTACATAATTGGGGCGTTTACATACATATTACCAAATTCTCATGTATTTACAAATCGTATATTTTATTTATTATATTTATACAGCTAGATCTCTCGTATTATATTAAAAATATCATTATTTTAATTTTTAAAAATAAAAAAAAATCATTATCGTAAAAATTTAAATATTTATAAGAATTTAGTTACATATGTAAGGCTTCGTAGTATATATTAATTATTTATATATATATATATATATATATATATATATATATATATATATATATATATGTATATTTGTGTGTGTGTGTGTTAGATGATTTGCGGAAGGTGATCAATATAGAGTTATTCTTTTCAGGGGAAACTTAAGCCGGTTTTGAACTAATCTGTCATTCCTTTGGCATTGTAGTGATCTTAGGACAGAAAAAATATTTTTGTCTATTGGTATAAGAATATTTTATTAACGTGAATTTACATATGAATATTACATAGATTTGGTGTTATACAATGTTGGCGGTGTGGGCGGAAAGAGATTGGGTTTGGATGTCAATGTCAAGAAGTCGCCATCTAATATTAGCGTAGTTTTATTTCTATAAATCCTATAAAGGATTTAGAGGATTTAGAGAATTTTTAGGATTAATAGTAGAAAATGATGTTTATGATAATTCTTATATGAGGATATTCTAGAATAACATAATCTAGAATTTTCATATTAAGAAGTTCATGGTAAACGAGAGATTTCTATTTCGGGTTCTTTTAGATCTCCTATGTAGCTGAGCTTCATAGCTAATTACATCTTAAACAATTTTCAATTGTTTAAGAAAACTTCTGATTAATGTTAATCATTTGTTTTCTAAATAAATTTTATCTTTAATGAGAGATGTACCCACTATCACTCCCGGATATTTTTATATCATGTTATTGAACACTTTAGGTATTATGTCTAACCTAAAGGTTCTGGTTTTGTTTTTTTTTGTCAATGTCATTGTTTTGTTGAAACGTTTCAGGTTATATGTTTAACCTAAAAGTTTTGGTTTTGTTTTTGTTCGCCTTGAATGTCGTCCTGCAAAACAGAGTTAGTACATCCTATAACATGTAAAGAAAATCTAAGCGAAATTTCTTGTTTTCACCCTGCAAAGAAAACATTGTCAGAAATAATGTTACAGAATATTTGGATATATCTTGGATGTCAATTTATGTCAAATTATTTTGAAATGTCAATTTTATATTGGTTATGTTGTTTTATTTTTGAAATGTCAAATTTTTGTCGATTATGTCAGTTTTAATTTGAAATATTGAATTTATATCTTGATTTTAAATTTAAACTTAAATTCTGAACTAACTTGAGTTCATGTCTGTCTGAATTTTAAGTTAAAAAAAAGTTTAAAATTAGATTCAATATTGATTGAATTAACTTGGGTTCATGTTTGGTTGAACCTAAGTTAGATTCAATGTTGATTGAATCTATTTAACTTGCGTTCATGTCTGTCTGAACTTAAGTTAAAAGGTTTGAAATTAGATTCAACATTGATTGAGTTAACTTGGGTTCATGTCTGGTTGAACCTAAGTTAGATTCAATGTTGATTGAATCTATTTAACTTGAGTTCTTGTCTGTCTGAACTTAAGTTAAAAGGTTTCAAATTAGATTCAATATTGATTGAATTAACTTGGGTTCATGTCTGGTTGAACCTAAGTTAGATTCAATGTTGATTGAATCTATTTAACTCGAGTTCATGTCTGTCGAACTTAAGTTAAAAGGTTTAGCTCGTAATAGATTTAATTAAGTTTTAAGTCTTGTTTAAATAGGACTTAAAGGTTAATCAAGTCTAATAATTTAGACTTAATTAGATTTCGCGACCATCTAAGTCCCTTTTAGATAAGACTTAAGTTTTAATTAAGTCTATTTAAAGTTAGACCTAGACTTAGGATTAAATTTAATATAGGTTGAACTTAAGTTTAGGTTTTATTTAAGTCTAATATAGGTTAGACTTAAGTTTTTTTTTTTTTTTGGTTTGGGTTGAAATTAAGTTCATGTCAAGTTGAACTTTAGTTTTACTTAAGTCTAGTATGGGTTAGACTTAAGTTAGGTCTAGTTTTGACTTAGATTCATATTTAAGTTGAATCTAAATTTGGTTTTACTTAAGTCTACTATAGGTTAGACTTAAGTTAAGTCTGGGTTTGACTTAGGTTTATGTTGAATTAAACCTAGGTCTGCTTTC
This sequence comes from Papilionanthe hookeriana x Papilionanthe teres, assembly GCA_022702705.1. NCBI lineage: Eukaryota > Viridiplantae > Streptophyta > Magnoliopsida > Asparagales > Orchidaceae > Papilionanthe > Papilionanthe hookeriana x Papilionanthe teres. The sequence goes on along the minus strand of CM040421.1, from coordinate 16,523,706 downwards.
ACTTAAGTCTAATGTAGATTAGACTTAAGTTTGGTTTGAATTGAATGTGGGTTGGGCCTAAGGTTTAGGTTAACTTGAGTTCAAGTTGGATTGAACTCAAGTTAGGTTATGTTTGAGTTTATGTTAGGTTCAATATGGGTTGAACCTAAGGTTTAGGTTAACTTGAGTTCAAGTTGGATTGGACTCAAGTTATGTTTAAGTTTAGGTTAGGTTCAATGTGGGTCGAACCTAAGGTTTAGGTTAACTTGAGTTCAAGTTGGATTGGGCTCAAGTTATGTTTAAGTTTAGGTTAGGTTCAATGTGGGTTGAACCTAAAGTTTAGGTTAACTTGAGTTTAAATTGGATTGGGCTCAAGCTATGTTTAAGTTTAGGTTAGGTTCAATGTGGGTTGAACCTAAGGTTTAGTTTAATTTGAGTTTAAATTGAATCGGGCTCAAGTTCTGTTTAAGTTTAGGTTAGGTTCAATGTGGGTTGAACCTAAAGTTTAGGTTAACTTGAGTTCAAGTTGGATTGGACTCAAATTAGGTTATGTTTGAGTTTAGGTTAGGTTCAATATGGGTTGAACCTAAGGTTTAAGTTAACTTGAGTTCAAGTTAGATTGGACTCAAGTTATATTTAAGTTTAGATTAGGTTCAATATGGGTTGAACCTAAGATTTAGGTTAGCTTGAGTTCAAGTTGGATTAGGTTCAATATGGGTTGAACAAAGGGCATCATCATTTTGTCTGGAGTAATGAAAATTAATCCTACTCCGTCTTTGCCTGGTATGATTGTCTGTTTATCTTTGTCTTTCCACGCAGATGATGCTCCGTCAAAGTAGAGTTCCCATCATTGCATGTTAGAATCTTTTACTTCTGATATTTGTTCATCAGGTAGATCGTCGTTAGGGGGTGATCCTGCTGGAATTGGGTGTGCTGCTAAGAAATCTGCTAGGATTTGTCCTTTGATAGCACGTAACGTCACAAATGTTATTTCAAATTGTAACAAGATCATTGCTCATCTTGCTAATCTCCCAGAAAGTGTCGGTCGTGTTATTAAATATTGTAACGGGTTAACTCTTGAAATAAGAGTTACTTTATGAGAAAGCATATAATGTCTTAGCTTTTGAACTGCGAAGATCAAGGCTAAACAATGCTTCTCAAGTGTCGGATATTTTATTTCTGTTGGAACTAAACAACGACTCAAATAGTATAATGCATTCTCTTTTCCTTCATCATTTACTTGTGCTAGTAAAGCTCCAAGTGAATTGTCCAATGCCGCGTTGTAAAGGATTAAAGGTCTTCCTAATACAGGGGCTGCTAAGACAGGAGGGGTTGTCAGATATTGTTTAATGTCTTCGAAGGCATGTTGGCATTTTTCATCCCACACAAATTTGGCATCCTTTTTGGTAAGGGCAGTAAGGGGTTGACATCTACCCGATAGATTGGAAATGAAACGTCGTATATATGCTAATTTTCCATGAAAGGATCTCAATTGAGTTAGATTTTTAGGAGTAGGCATATTTAGGATAGCTTCAATTTTGAGAGGATCAATTTCTATCCCACGATGTCGAACTACAAATCCTAAAAATTTTTCTAAAGTGACACCAAAGGCGCACTTTAAAGGGTTCATTTTAAGATTATATCGTCGTAGTCGTTCAAAGACAATTCTCAAATCATATATATGATTGTCTTTTTGTTTACTATTGTCAACCAGATCGTCGGCATTACATTCAACTTGATTACGTATTAGTTCATCAAAAATCCGTGTCATGCCTCTTTGATAGGTTGCACCAGCATTTTTTACTCCAAATGGCATAACCTTATAACAATATATTCCCATGGGTGTTCGGAAAGCTGTATTTGCTTCATCCTCCAAAAACATTTTTATTTAGTTATATCCTGTGATCCATCCATGAAAGAAAATATTGCATATTTTGATGCAATATCAACCATTAATTCAGGAATTGGTAAGGGAAATTCATCTTTTGGACATGCTTTGTTCAAGTCCCTGTAGTCTATGCAGACTCTTATTTGTCCATTTTTCTTTTTAACTGGCACCATATTGGCTAGCCATGTTGGATAATTTTCTTCTCGTATGAAGTCAGCGTCTATCAATTTTTTTGACTTCCGCAATGACTTGTTGCTCTATTTCGACACTCATCCTTCTTGGAGCTTGTTTAACTGGGCTTATGATTTGGTCTATCCCGAGTTTATGGACTGCGACTTCTGGAGATAAACCAGGCATCTCGTCGTAAGTCCAAGCAAAACAGTCTTTATATTCCATCAACAATTGAGTTATGTCTTTTACTTCCTCATCATTAAGGGATGAACTAATAAAAGTCGGTTTTGGATTTTCATTAGTTCCTAAATTTATTTCTTTTAGTTCATCAATTGTCGATTTAATTTCTTCTTCCAATTCCGGGGAGCATTTTCAATTGGAAGATCAGGCAATGATTCAGAATCACATTCTTCTGTGACAGTCAAACAAAATTCTATATCATCTAATGGTCCCAAAGTTCCAAATCCAATACCTTTTTTAGAGTTAGAATTTCGTTTATTGTTATTCCACATTTGTTCAATGAAATTCGGTTGTTTTAGAGACCATTGTTTCAGCATTAAACTATTTTGAATGAATTTTCGTACCCAAGGAGAATACAACTCAAAAGGAATTTTCATTGATTGCAGAAGATTTTCATCTTCTATTTTTACATCATCTTTAGTACAAGAAGAAGTAGAGCCAAGTCTAAACCTAATTGGCTTTTTGTCATCATTATATACTTCTTTGACTATTAGATTCTCAATTTTAGCAGTAGAGATTGGAGTCAGAGTCATAGAATGTATATAATGATTTGTTTTGTCATATATAGATTCAAATTGTTTCTCTTTATCTTCTTCTTCTAGAGATATTTTGAATTGAGGTTCTTTTGCAACCACAGATGTTGTTTCTTCTTCAGAGTCCAGGTGGATTTTGAACTTAAGTGGTTTCTTCATTGTGACAATTGGATCTTCTCTCCCTTGTCCTCGTCCTCGGCCTCGACCTCGAGTGCGAGTCTGATGGAAATTAGTTCCTTTTGTCTTTATTGAAGAAAAATCCTTTTCATTTATTTTCTTTTCTTTGTTCTTCTCTTCCTCATCCACCGTTGTCTCTTTGGAAGATATTGTTTTATTTATAGGAGCATAATGTGCTGCATCTTCTTGTATACCAATTTCATGGATTGAAAACGGTTGCAGATCTCCTATAATACGAAATTCTTGTCCTTTTCGTAAATATTTGATACATTGATGTAATGAAGAGGGTACCATTTTATATTCATGGAGCCAGGGTCTGCCAAGCAAGGCTTTAAAAGTGGTATCTGAATCAATAATATGAAATTTTCTGTCGTTGCCAAGTCGGCTATTTTTAAGAGCAATGTTATTGATCCAAGAGCCCGTTCTCCTTGTTGAATGAACCCTCTTAACATCATCGTATCTCTTGATAGTTGAGAGGCATCAATGTCTAAATATGTAAGAGTTCTCAGGTTCATAATGTTGATTGAAGCACCTGGGTCAATAAGAACTCTCGAAAGTATCGTGTCATTGATGTTTACTGTAATATATAGTGGACGGTTGTGTTCAGTTGTTCAGAGCAACAAGTCATTATCAGAGAAGGTAATCTTTGTTGATTCCTCTAATGAGTAAGCTTCGTTTTGGGTAGTACTAGGGAGTTGAGTTAAGCAAATGTCAGGGTCCGAAAGGGCCTTTATTAATGATTCTCTCATTTCTTTGGAAAGTATGAGAGCGTCGTAAATGCTTAACTTTGCTGGTAATTTTCTCAAATAGGCCAGTACATTATAATCTTCCTTGTTATAAAGATCATCCTTATTTCTCTCAGAGTTTTGAGGATATATTGGAGGAATGATCTTATCTAGTGTAATTATTTATTTTTCTTTTTCTTAAGGAATTATCCTAGGAGGTAAGATTTTTCCACTTCTCAAGTTAATTTCAACTATTTCTTCAGGTTGATTATCCGATTCATTCATTTTTGAATCCGAAGATTCCAATTTTATAGAAATCGGAATTCCTTGTAATTGGAGCGTAGCAATGTCATTTTCATTTTTGTCGTTGTCAGATTTTTCATTTTCATTTTCACTGTTCTGGTTGTCTTTAGATTGATCATATACGATTTGAGTATTTTCTATAGGGTTAGAATTAAAATGGTCACTCTCAGAAGCATCATCCAGAATAGACAAAATGTACGCAAAACTAGGATTGTTATTATTCATGGTAAAAAGGAAGTCATACAAAGTTATCGGCTTGAGGATTTTTTGTCCCTCGGCCGATATAACTATCCTAGTACAAGAGTGAAATGAACTAGAATGTACAAAAGGAGTTGCAGCCCCTATATCTAGAAGACCTCTAATCTTTTTCATTTTATTAATTTTCTTTTTATTTTCTTTCTTGGGAGATTTTGTAATTTGGTATTTAGCGAAGATCTCTTCAGAAATGCTATCCTTGTTTTTAGGATTAAGTTCCTCTATCGAAATCATATTAACTGATCCCTTTTCAGGTTCTTTCAAGTATTCTTTCGGGATGACTATATTTCCATTTTTGAAATTACGCTCTAACCAGTCTTTAAAGACAAAACATTCTTCTATTTTATGCCCGAGCATCCTGTGATAAGGGAAATAATTAGGATTGTCCTTCATGTCAATTTATGCTGGCCTCTTAGCTTCTGGTAGCTTAAATTCAGGTATTTTAAGCAAGCTACGAAATATTTTGCTGACAGCTTCTGTTTTAAATGAATATACTTTATTCATTCTCTCAGCCATTGTTTTCTTTTCTGTTGATTCTGGGATTGGTTGTTGAAGTTGTAATTGAGGTGACGTCTGTGATGTCGAAGGATTTTGTCATTGCTTCTTTTGCTCCAGTTGAATTTGCATCACCTGTTTGCCTTTTTCTGCAATATTCCCAGGTTTCTTTTCAAAAGTTTTGATAGTTTTTGTCTTTTCAATTTTCTCCATTACACTCATCTGCTTAACATCTTCCTAAGATTGACAGCTTTACTGAGTAATTTTTCAAAAGTTTTTATCGTAAATCCTTTAAGCATAAATGCTATAGGACCATGGATATTTTTTAGCAGTATTCCAAAAGCATGTTGTTCTTGTAACTGTGGTTCACATTTCATGCTGAGATTTCTCCAGCGTAAAATATAATCTACCAAGGTTTCTCCTGGTTTTTGTTTCTCTACCACCAAATCACCAACAGTAGTATGATGTTGTGCTCTCGTAAAGCGTTGAATAAAAAGGCTTTCAAGCTCTACAAAGGTTTTGACAGATCCGTTGGGAAGTTCTGCATACCAGTCGAAGGCAACTCCCGTGAGACTGTTAACAAATTTTTAAAATAGGAGAGCATCATTTCCTCCAGCATTACAGCAGCTTGCTCTAAAATGTGCTAGATGTTGTCGGGGATTACCCGTTCCATCAAACATTTTAAAAACGGGAGGAACAAAACCTTTAGGATATTGAACAGAATCAAATTCCTCTGGGTACGGTCTACCCTTTGGAGTTAATGCTCCAGCTTTTGCCTGAAACATTGTTTCTTTAATTTTCTGTTCCACTATTTTTGTAATATCCTTTTCTGGAGTTTCATTATGAGGAGAATTCTTTCTCTTTCGAGTGCTTTCCTCGACATCCATTGGTTCTTCTCTGCTTTTAAGGATGTAAATAGCCTCCGGTCTAATGATTTTAATAGCTGGAGAAGGGTTCGTTGGTGGTTTTTGCAAAGTCGCTACCAATTCTTCCCTTTTTTGTTTAAGACGACTTATTTGTTCATCTCATTGTCGTATCACCTCTCGCAATTCTTTTGTTGCATCTTCTTCAATCTATTCACGTTCTGAGGAAGTAGATCGGGTTTCTACCATATTAACACTGGAAACATTCTCATTGGAACTGTCAGAAGTATCCTTCCTTTCTTGTCTTGAAAGTTGTTTAATATCTTCTTTTAATTTCTTTAATCTCTCTTGAAATGATTTTGTAGAATAATTTCTGCAAATCTGTTCTTGTGAACTATTTGTAGGAGTGTTGGTGGTATCAGAATTTCTTTCAGATGATTTTCGCCTCCATACATTATTTTTAAGTATAGGGCGAGAACTCTCAGGTGGTGTATCATATCCGGTATAAGGACAATTTGCTTTTTATAGCATCTGGACCAAGTTTGTCATTTTAGCAGTTGTATCTTTTGCTCCTGATATTAATTTGTCATATCGAGTTTTGTCATTTGTGACCAGTACATCTTTTATTCTAGGGCCCAATCGAAATTTTACTGGCACTCGAACATAATGTTTATCAGTTGGGAATTGATAATCAGTTTCTTGATAATCAGAATTTTCCATTGCTAAAATTCTCCTTTTCATGGTGTTGGAGACTGCACAACCAATTTTATCTAATAACTTAGATAGTGAACATCTTTCTTTTTGTGCTAATCTCTTAAGCACTGAATGCACAGCACGAAACGGAGGAGAGCTTTTAGGTTGAAAGGAATTATCAGTGTATTCAACAGGAATTGGAATATATTGATTTTCTTCTAAAAAGGAAGGATTTTCAAAAATATTATGTTGAAATTTAGGTGTTTCAAAATTACCATTTTCGTTCCACCTTTTCTTTCTTTTAAATGTAGGAGTTTTATGAACGTTCCTTGAAGAAGATCTGATTTCATACATAGATGATGGGGGAGCATCATCTCCCTTGTAAACTTATCTTCCTTTCCTATCAGCTTGTCTTTTCATTTCTTCGAGGATATAAGGTTCTTCAGGTGTATATTCAGGTAAATTGTCTGTAAAATTCATAAAGTCTTCATAAGGTTGCAAGTCAAATTCTTGAAAAGATTGAGTATCAGTTTGATATGGATTATCTAATATGAATTCAATTTCACTAAATAATCCATAATCATTTTGATAAAAGGGAGGATTTTCCTCTATTTGTATGTCAAAGTCTTGAAAGTAAGAAAATAATGAATTCGGAGAATCCATTGCAATTTTTCTGAAATTTCAAAAAAAACGAATATTATCGACTTATTTATAAATTGGGAACTTTTATTTTCAAAATTTTTAAACGAAAACAAATGATAACAAAAGATGAGAAGAAAGATTTTCCCCAGCGGAGTCGCCACTGAATCTCTTGTCGGCGGTGTGGGCGGAAAGAGATTGGGTTTGGATGTCAATGTCAAGGAGTCGCCATCTAATATTAGCCTAGTTTTATTCCTACAAATCCTATAAAGGATTTAGAGGATTTAGAGAATTTTTAGGACTAATAGTAGAAAAGGATGTTTATGATAATTCTTATATGAGGATATTCTAGAATAACATATTCTAGAATTTTCATATTAAGAAGTTCATGGTAAACCAGAGATTTCTATTTCGGGTTCTTTTAGATTTCCTATAGAAGCAAGCTTCTATAGTTAATTACATCTTAAACAATTTTCAATTGTTTAAGAAAACTTCTGATTAATGTTAATCATTTGTTTTCTAAATAAATTTTATCTTTAAGGAGAGATGAACTCACTATCACTCCCGAATGTTTTTATATCATGTTATTGAACACTTTAGGTATTATGTCTAACCTAAAGGTTCTGGTTTTGTATTTGTTGTCAATGTCATTATTTTGTTGAAAAGTTTCAGGTTATATGTCTAACCTAAAATTTTTGGTTTTGTTTTCGTTCGCCTAGAATGTCGTCCTGCAAAACAGAGTTAGTACATCCTATAACATGTAAAGAAACTCTAAGCGAAATTTCTTGTTTTCACCCTGCAAAGAAAACATTGTCAGAAATAATGTCACTGAATATTTGGATATATCTTAGATGTCAATTTATGTCAAATTATTTTGAAATGTCAATTTTATGTTGGTTATGTTGTTTTATTTTTGAAATGTCAAATTTTTGTCGATTATGTTAGTTTTGGTTTAAAATATTGAATTTATATCTTGATTTTAAGTTTAAACTTAAATTCTGAACTAACTTGAGTTCATGTCTGTCTTAATTTTAAGTTTAAAAAAAAGTTTGAAATCAGATTCAATATTGAATGAATTAACTCGGGTTCATGTTTGGTTGAACCTAAGTTAGATTCAATGTTGATTGAATCTATTTAACTTGAGTTCATGTCTGTCTGAACTTAAATTAAAAGGTTTGAAATTAGATTCAACATTGATTGAGTTAACTTGGGTTCATGTTTGGTTGAACCTACGTTAGATTCAATGTTGATTGAATCTATTTAACTTGAGTTCATGTCTATCTGAACTTAAGTTAAAAGGTATGAAATTAGATTCAATATTGATTGAATTAACTTGGGTTCATGTCTGGTTGAACCTAAGTTAGATTCAATGTTGATTGAATCTTTTTAACTTGAGTTCATGTCTGTCTGAACTTAAGTTAAAAGGTTTGGCTCAGAATAGATTTAATTAAGTTTTAAGTCTTGTTTAAATAGGACCTAAAGGTTAATCAAGTCTAATAATTTAGAGTTAATTAGATTTGCAGACCATCTAAGTCCATTTTAGATAAGACTTAAGTTTTAATTAAGTCTATTTAAAGTTAGACCTAGACTTAGGATTAAGTTTAATATAGGTTGAACTTAAGTTTAGGTTTTATTTAAGTCTAATATAGGTTAGACTTAAGCTTTTTATTTTTATTTTTATTTTTATTTTTATTTTTTTTTATTTGGGTTGAACTTAAGTTCATCTCAAGTTGAACTTTAGTTTTACTTAAGTCTAGTATCGGTTAGACTTAAGTTAGGTCTAGTTTTGACTTAAATTCATGTTTAAGTTGAATCTAAATTTGGTTTTACTTAAGTCTACTATAGGTTAGACTTAAGTTAAGCCTGGGTTTAACTTAGGTTTATGTTGAATTAAACCTAGGTCTGCTTTCACTTAAGTCTAATGTAGATTAGACTTAAGTTTGGTTTGAATTGAATGTGGGTTGGGCCTAAAGTTTAGGTTAACTTGAGTTCAAGTTGGATTAGACTCAAGTTAGGTTATGTTTGAGTTTAGGTTAGGTTCAATATGGGTTGAACCTAAGGTTTAGGTTAACTTGAGTTCAAGTTGGATTGGACTCAAGTTATGTTTAAGTTTAGGTTAGGTTCAATGTGGGTTGAACCTAAGGTTTAGGTTAACTTGAGTTCAAGTTGGATTGGACTCAAGTTATGTTTAAGTTTAGGTTAGGTTCAATGTGGGTTGAACCTAAGGTTTAGGTTAACTTGAGTTTAAATTGGATTGGGCTCAAGTTATGTTTAAGTTTAGGTTAGTTTCAATGTGGGTTGAACCTAAGGTTTAGGTTAACTTGAGTTTAAATTGGATTGGGCTAAAGTTATGTTTAAGTTTAGGTTAGGTTCAATGTGGGTTGAACCTAAAGTTTAGGTTAACTTGAGTTAAAGTTGGATTGGACTCAAGTTAGGTTATGTTTGAGTTTAGGTTAGGTTCAATATGGGTTGAACTAAGGTTTAGGTTAACTTGAGTTCAAGTTGGATTGGACTCAAGTTTTATTTAAGTTTAGATTAGGTTCAATATGGGTTGAATCTAAGGTTTAGGTTAACTTGAGTTCAAGTTGGATTGGACTCAAGTTCGGTTATGTTTGATGTTTATGTTATGTTGGACTTGGACTAAAGGTTGGATTTGGGTTTAATTTAACCTTAGTTGATTAAGGTTTAATAATTAATTAAGTCTAATGTGGTAGACTTAATTAGAATTTGTGTTTGATTAAGTCTTACTTAGTTAAGACTTAATAGTTTAATTAGGTCTAATGAGTTAGACTTAATTAACCTTTATGTTTGATTAAATCTAATTTAGTTAAGACTTAATGGTCTAATTAGGTCTAAGGGTTAGATCTAATTAGGGTTTAAGTTTGATTAAACCTTAGTTAGTTAAGGTTTAATGGTTTAATTAGGTCTAATGGGTTAGACCTAATTAGGGTTTATGTTTGATTAAACCTTAGTAAGTTAAGGTCTAATGGTTTAATTAGGTATAACCAGGGTTTAGGTTTGATTAAGTCTAATTTAGCTAAGACTTAATGGTTTAATTAGGTCTAAGGGTTAGACCTAATTAGGGTTTAAGTTTGATTAAACCTTAGTTAGTAAAGGTTTAATGGTTTAATTAGGTCTAATGGATTAGACCTAATTAGGTTTTATGTTTGATTAAACCTTAGTTAGTTAAGGTCTAATGGTTTAATTAGGTGCAATGGGTTAGACTTAATTAGGGTTTAGGTTTGATTAAGTCTAATTTAGTTAAGACTTAATGGTTTAATTAGTTACAGGGTTAGACACTAATTAGGGTTTAAGTTTGATTAAACCTTAGTTAGTTAAGGTTTAATGGTTTAATTAGGTCCAATGGGTTAGACCTAATTAGGGTTTAGGTTTGATTAAGTCTAATTTAGTTAAGACTTAATGGTTTAATTAGGTCTAAAGGGTTAGATCTAATTAGGGTTTAAGTTTGATTAAACCTTAGTTAGTTAAGGTTTAATGGTTTAATTAGGTCAAATAGGTTAGACCTAATTAGGGTTTATATTTGATTAAACCTTAGTTAGTTAAGGTCTAATGGTTTAATTAGGTCTAATGGGTTAGACCTAATTAGGGTTTAGGTTTGATTAAGTCTAATTTAGTTAAAACTTAATGGTTTAATTAGGTATAAGGGTTAGACCTAATTAGGGTTTAGGTTTGATTAAACCTTAGTTAGTTAAGGTTTAACGGTTTAATTAGGTCTAATGAATTAGACCTAATTAGGGTTTATGTTTGATTAAACCTTAGTTAGTTAAGGTCTAATGGTTTAATTAGATTCAATGGGTTAGACCTAATTAGGGTTTAGGTTTGATTAAGTCTATTTTAGTTAAGACTTAATGGTTTAATTAGGTCTAAGGGTTAGACCTAATTAGGGTTTAAGTTTGACTAAACCTTAGTTAGTTAAGGTGTAATGGTTTAATTAGGTCTAATGGGTTAGACCTAATTAGGGTTTAGGTTTGTTTTAAACCTAATGTATGAGGAGGTTAATTAAGTTTAATATGTCTTTAAACTTAATTAAAGGTTTGGTTTTTATTAATATATCCTTAAACCTAATTAAGAGAGTTTAGTTTTGGTTAATTAAGTTTAATATGTCCTTAAACCTAATTAAAATTTAATAAGTTAATTAAGCTTAATTTGTCTTTGAACTTAATTAAAAGGTTTGATTTTGGTTAATTAAGTTTTATATGTCTTTAAACTTAATTAAAATTTAATTTTTATATTAAACCTAATTTAAGTAAGGTTTAATAAGTTAATTAAGCTTAATTTGTCTTTAAACTTAATTAAAAGATTTGATTCTAGTTAATTATGTTTAATATGTCTTTAAACCTAATTAAAAATTTAATTTTTATATTAAACCTAATTTAAGTAAGGTTTAATGGGTTAATTAAGCTTAATTTGTCTTTAAACTTAATTAAAAGATTTTATTTTGGTTAATTAAGTTTAATATGACCTTAAACCTAATTAAAAATTTAATTTTTATATTAAACCTAATTTAAGTAAGGTTTAATGGGTTAATTAAGCTTAATTTGTCTTTAAACTTAATCAAAAGATTTGATTTTGGTTAATTAGGTTTAATATGTCCTTAAACCTAATTAAAAATTTAGTTTTTATATTAAACCTAATTTAAGTAAGGTTTAATGGATTTAAACGTTATTTTTTTAAACCTAATTTTGTCTAATTTGGTCATTTTAGACTTAAGTGAAGTTTACCATTAGTCTATCATAAACTAGAACCATTTTCAAACTTAGATCATTGATGAAAATAGGCTAAGTTTATAAAGGGTTATTTTTAGGATTAAAACTATTTAATCAATAAAGAATTTCAACCCTAAGTTTCAAAATATTATTCAAAATAATTTCTATGACTTAGAAATGGTTTTCTTAGGGTTATTGTCTATTGCCCTATCATTTCTAGTCATTTGCATTTTATTTTTCTTAATTTTCAATTTTTTATAATTATTATTTGAAATAATTACAAAGAAACTTGAAAATTAAAGAAAAGTGCCTTAGATATGTTTTCTGTCCTTGGAAAAATCATGGAAGGCTCCTAAGAACATAAAGATAAATGCCTCAAAGTTTCATAATTTTTTTATTTATAAAAAATTTTTAATAATTAAAATACTCCAGAGAGTATTTAATTAATTAAAAATTAAATACAGGGAATAAAATTATTTTTTTCATTTCATAATTTTCTCCTCTTCAAGAGCTTTCTAGAGGTATTTTAATCATTTTTTATGACCTCTAGATAAAAAGATATTGATTTTTGAAGTTTTTAAGGTTAAAATGGATTTTTATTTAATTTCCAGCCGCCAAACTCCTCACACAGCGACGCGTGTCCTCGGAGCCGTCGAAGAGCGGGAAAATCTAGTGTGGGCAGCCGAACAACGGACACCGCGCTGTTTGATCAGCGTCGTCCGTTCCAAAACACGGGAACAGTCTGCTGTGATAAATCCATTTTAATTTCAGAAAATTTCATAACCGTTAAACTTCAAATGTTAATATCTCACTCATTTCTTGATGAAATTGAGTGATTTTTTTTTTAAATGATCATCTGGATGAGAAGTATCCATCCATGGTGATGATACACTTCTGGGCTAGTATAACACATGATATATCAAAAATAAGAATTATTTTGTAAATAAAAATTTCATACCTTTGCCACAAGCAAATCAAGCTGGATCAGACTTTGTGGTTGCCTTCTAGGACCCCAATGGAAGGTTATTGCTGCAGCAATTTGATCCAGAAGTCGGGCTTAGGGGAGAATTTTGAAGAAGTACCTAATTTGGTCTATTTTTGAAATATGATCAAATTGGCTCAAATAGGCTCAATCTATGGCTTGGATTTGATCCTAATGGATTGCTAAGACTCTTAGGAAGAGTTCTTATGTTGGGGGTCAGAGGATTTGGGCAGCCTATGGGTCTCCCTAATTTTTTTTCTTCTTCTTTCTAGGCTCGGGTATGGGCTCCTTTTATAGCCTAGGGGAGGCCATGGTTTAGCTTAGGTTGTTCTAGGGGAGTAGTTATCTCCCCTATCAGTCCATTGGATGAAGAAATCGGCTGAGGATATGCATGGCTCCTTGTCCCTAAGCTTTCCATGATGATTTTCTTTGCTTTGTCTCTCCCCCATTGGCTTATGTAAGAGGTGCATGGTGAGCTGCTTCTATCCTTCTTAGGGAGCTTACACATCATCTCTTAAGCTTGGCAAATGGTGACACACAAGCTTATCCCTCATCATTCCTTCTAACCATGGTGAGGGGAGGTTTCATGCATGGTTTTCCTTCCATTGGGTAGCTTGGGAGGTGGGAGATGAGGTCTCATGTTGGCCGGCCACCTCATGGCTAAATGAAGCTTAGGGTGAAGGAGGAAGAGACACCTCACCCCATGCATCATGATGGGTGTTAACCCATGGCTAAGTTGATTTAAAGTGGGCTTAATTATGTGTTAATTATGCCTTAAGATGGGTTTAGCCTAACTAATAAAGAGAAGGCTATGTGTGATTTCATTTCTTTCTTAATTCCCATTTTAATTAATTGTTTTATTAATTAAAATTGTTAGAAAATGTTTTATTAATCAATTTATTAATTAAAAATAATTTCAAATTAATTAATTGATTAATTTTATCATTTTTGCCATTTTATGATTTTAATTTAATTTTCATTTTAACTAATTATTTCATTTAATTAAAATATTGAAAATTAAATCATTAATCATTTTAATTAATCAAAATAATTTTGAAATTAATTATTTGATTAAATTAGTTATTTTTTTCATTTTTATCTATTTTAATCAAAATAGATAGGTGTTGACCAATTTTGACCTAGGTTGATCCAAGTCAGCCCAAATTGATCATTTTAATTTTAAAATGTCCAGTATTTGTGATTTTGTCATTGTGGGGTTTTAAATGTGTCATTGGGTGAAAGGGTTGACTTATGGGTCAACAGGGTTGGTCATTCGGTCTGATTTGACCATTTTGACCAAAGTTGACTTTTTAGGTCATAAGGTTGACCTATGGGGTCAACAGGGTTGGTCACTGGTCTGGTTTGACCATTTTGACCAAAGTTGACTTTTTAAGTCATAAGGTTGACCTATGGGGTCAATAGGGTTGGTCACTGGGTCTGGTTTGACCATTTTGACCAAAGTTGACTTTTTAAGTCATAAGGTTGACCTATGGGGTCAACAGGGTTGGTCATTGGGTCTGGTTTGACCATTTTGACCAAAGTTGACTTTTTAGGTCATAAGGTTGACCTATGGGGTCCACAGGATTGGTCACTGGGTCTAGTTTGACCATTTTGACCAAAGTTGACTTTTTAGGTCATAAGGTTGTCCTATGGGGTCGACAGGGTTGGTCACTGGGTCTGGTTTGACCATTTTGACCAAAGTTGACTTTTTAGGTCATAAGGTTGACCTATGGGGTCGACAGTGTTGGTCACTGGGTCTGGTTTGACCATTTTGATCAAAGTTGACTTTTTAGGTCATAAGGTTGACCTATGGGGTCAACAGGGTTGTCACTGGGTATGGTTTGACCATTTTGACCAAAGTTGACTTTTTAGGTCATAAGGGTGACCTATGGGGTCAACATGGCTGGTCACCGGGTCTGGTTTGACCATTTTAACCAAAGTTGACTTTTTAGGTCATAAGGTTGACCTATGGGGTCAACAGGGCTGGTCATTAGGTCTGGTTTGACCATTTTGACTAACGTTGACTTTTTAAGTCATAAGGTTGACCTATGGGGTCAACAGGGTAGGTCATTAGATCTGATTTGACCAATTTGACCAAAGTTGACTTTTTAGGTCATAAGGTTGACCTATGGGGTCAACAGGGTTAGTCACTGGGTTTGGTTTGACCATTTTGACCAATGTTGACTTTTTAGGTCATAAGGTTGACCTATGAGGTCAACATGGTTGGTCACTGGGTCTGGTTTGACCATTTTGACCAAAGTTGACTTTTTAGGTCATAAGGTAGACCTATGGGGTCAACAGGGTTGGTCATTGGTCCAGTTTGACCATTTTGACCAAAGTTGACTTTTTAGGTCGAAAGGTTGACCTATGGGGTCAACGAGATTGGTCATTGGGTCTGGTTTGACCATTTTGACCAAAGTTGACTTTTTATGTCAAAAGGTTGACCTATGGGGTCAACAGGATTGGTCATTGGGTCTGGTTTGTTCATTTTGACCAATGTTGACTTTTTAGGTCAAAAGGTATCGACTCATTATAAATCATGTCAACATACAATTTTTCAGGTTAATCAAAATTTTTATGTGATTAAGAATTATTATGAATTTTTTTGGCACCTCATTAATTAGTGATCGCAACATATCTGCAATGCTCGGAAGGCTTAACATCACGCCCAGCCAGTTCAAAACTTGTGAACACGAGCACTACAACTCCTTGATGAAGCACCCCTGCACCCATTAGGGCAAATTTATCAATTTTGCTGAGCGTTGGATTTGAATTTTTTTGTGCAAAGAAGTGAGGAGTGTCATGGAGTGTTTCAAATGTAGAATGGCTTAAGTATAGTGTAATTTGCATAGTTGTCCTCATTTTATCTATAATTTTTTTTTCTTTTTTTGTGATGTGGTTCAATTGTCCGTTCTCTGATTTTACACTTTAAATCTTGTGTATTCTGTTATTTTCTTATTTTTTTTTCATGTTTGTTCCAATTTTTGCTTTGATCTCTCAGTATGAATTTCATTAATTTACATGTCACAATAAAGATTATGTTGAAATTATAACTGCCTTGAAATAATCTGATAAATGCAATTGTATAAGGTATTTCTGAAACGACGTAATGTCCCCGACGGTTGTCCGAGCTAGTATAGTCTTTTTACACTGCATAAACCTTCCACAAAATTCCGCACTGTATGAAACTTTCACAAAATTCTGGACGGCATGAAACTTCCACAAAATTCTGCATCGCATGAAACTTCCATAAAATTTTGTACTGCAAAAGACATCTACAAGACTTCGCAATTCATAAATTTTGATAAACCTCTGCACCCACATTTTCACAGACCTCACACTTCATAAATTTTCATAAATTTCTGCACAGACATTTCAAAAAAATTATGCAGTGCATAAATTTTTACAGACATTCTCCACACTACGTTAATTTTCATGAAGTTCCACACTTCATTGAATTTACACCGCAAATCTCTACACTCATAAACTCCACAAATTTCACATAAACTTCCAAAAAATTCAATATTGATACCACAAATCTTTGCACTCGCAAGTTCTACTTATTTTATCGCCTCCACAAATTTCACATCGATCTCTACAAAATTCTACATCAAACACTGTGCACTCACAAGTTCCATAAATTCCATACTTCACAAACGTCAGTAAATCTCTGGATTCACAAATCTCAACAAATCTTCACAATCTCCGCATTCACAAAATCTCAGCAAGTATCTTCATTCACAAATCTCAGCATTCACAAATCTCAGCAAACCTTTACAATCTCCCCATTCACAAAATCTCAGCAAGTATCTTCGTTCACAAATCTCAGCAAATCTCAGCATTCACAAATCTCAGCAAACCTTTAGAATATCCGCATTCACAAAATCTCAGCAAGTCTTTACAATTTTGCAACTTCACTAGTCCCCAAATCTCCGCAAATCTAAACAATTCCGTAGCACCTCCGCACTCTCATAAACTTTCAAGAATTTCACAAAACCTCTGCAAAACTCTACAATCATCACAATTTCATCAATTCTTATATTCTTCAAACTCATACATTCAACCATTAGGATAGACACAGTCCTACTCCTTTGTCAGCACTCAACAATTAGGATAAGCACAGTCCTACTCCTTTCTCAGCACTCAACAATCGGGATAGGTATAATCTTAATCCTTCTCAGCACTCAGCAATCGGGAAACTTTAATCCTAATCTTTCTCAGCACTCAGCAATCGAGATAGGCGAAGTCCTAACCCTTCTCTACACTCAGCATTCAACATAAGTATAATTCTAGTCCTTCTCAGCACTTAGAAATCGGGATAGGTATAATCGTAATCCTTCTCAGCATTAAACAATCAGGATAGATATAACCCTAACCCTTTTCAACACTCGCTACCGCTTGGGTTGAATACAAGTCCTAGCACTCTCCTTCCCAAGGTGTCAATATTTTTGCCACTAGGTCTCAAGTTAGATGTGAGTCCCCGTGCATTCCTGCTTGACCTAGTATCCTAATCAAATTAAATCGACAAACTATTGAATCCTCAACAAGAAATTCTCAACAACTTTCACCCTTAGAATCTCAAGAATTAAAACAAAAATAAACACTCAAAATAAAGACAAAAAAAATGAACACACAAAATTGAACACAAAAATCAAAACAAAAGCAAAAATAAATCAAATCGACATTTTGCAAGACTTGGGTTATGGATGGCAGACATCTACTTATCAGGTTGTCAAATGAAGAGGATTATGCAAGACTTTTTGCAAAGCAAACCCTCTTGATTGCTGGAACACACCCCTGATTTTGATCCTAACAAGGAGCCCCCCATCATACCCATCTGGTTTAAATTTCCAGATTTACCTATCCAATTATATCACACCAATGTCATTTTCAATATCAGCAGGGCTTTGGGCACACCTCTTAAGGTGGACCCTCCCACCCATGACATGGCAAGACCAACAGCTACTAGAGTGTTGGTGGAGAGGGACATTACCCTCCCTGACCTTGAAAGGGTATGGATTTGTACTGATACAAAAGAAGGATTTTGGCAAGATGTGGTGATGGAACAAAGACCTCTATTTTGTAACCATTGTAGGATGTTTGGACATGTGAGAGACACTTGCTACGGGCTTAGACCTCTTCCAAAAAGAAAACCTGCTAAACCTTTCAAGTCTGTTCCACCTGTCAGTTTCCAGGGGTGCCTTCAAGGGAAAAATCTCCCTGATAAGCTAGGCCTAGTGGAGAATTGTCTATGTCTAATCCAGCTATAGATGGAACTGTTTTGGCAGAGATGCAACATCCCAACATTATGGAAGTACAACAAGCTCCAACTGAAGTTGTGACATTGGGAGACCTGTCCCTAAAACCTACTGTTGCATTTGTTAATGAAGATTCAGGTATTCTATCCCCTTTTGCTGTAAGGAGCCCTGCTGCTCCTTCTCTTGTGCAGTTAGGGGCTATGTAAGAAGCACTAGAATCAAAATGGCAAGTACAGAAGGCAAAGAAGAAAAAAGAAACATGCTAATGAGCTCCAAAAGTTAACAGATCTACCCAAATCTCTGTCAGATAAAATCCCCCTTCTACTTAGTCACGGGCCTTCCCCCAGTACTAATAGAGGTAGGACCAGATCCAAATCCCACCCCTCACATCATCCACCTTCACATGATTAATCTCTTTTGTTGGAATATAAGGGGTATTGCCCGTCCTCTTGCCCAAAAAAGACTGATTCATCTTTACAAAAAATATAAGTTATGGTGTTTTTCCATACTTGAACCTATGGTTCATAAAAACCCCAACAAATTATTAAATAGATTCTCTGGCTGCTCTTTATTTGCTAACATTTCCAATAAGATTTGGGTAATCTGCGAAAAGGAGATCCATTTGTCTGTAGTAATTGATCACCCCCAATTTTTTCATCCTGCTGTGAGAATGAATGGTCATGAAATCTTTGCCACTTTTGCGTGTGCTGGCTGCAACAAATCAACTAGAATGGAGCTCTGGCAAGAATTACATGAGATCAGCCAACAGGTCCAATCCTGTTGGATTATTGGTGGAGATTTTAACTGTATTGGCTCTATAGAAGAAAACATGGGGGACAGGACTCAATGATTAAATAAAATTACCACTTTCAATGACAATCTTCAGAAGGCAGGACTTTTTGATTTAGGCTTTCAAGGATCACAATTTACTTGGAAGAGAGGTAGGATTGGGGAAAGGTTGGACTGATTTTTGGTGAATAACTTGTGGTTACTGAACTTTCTGCATAGTAATGTTACTAACTTGAGCCTTGCTGGTTCTGATCATAGGCCTCTTTTGATCACTATTACTGCCTCAACCTCTCCATCCAGACCTCCTCCTTTTAGGTATCTTAACTTTTGGTCTGAACATCAGAAGTTCCCCAGCACTGTTTCTTCTAGTTGGACTGGGTGCTTTCACCACAATCCTTTTACCAAACTATGATTACTTCATATGAAAGTGGGAAAGGCCCTCAAGAAGTGGAGTTGAGATTCTATTAGAGACATCTTTAAAGCTGTGGACAATGCTGAGAAAGAGGTGGTGGAGCTTGAGGCAGCTACACAACTGGATGATACACAGTGTGGACTTCTTTTTGCTAGCCAGGAGAAACTGCTCACTGCAATTGAATGGCAAGAGAACTTCCTTAAATAGAAAGCTGTAATCTACAAATTCAAGGATGGGGACAGAAATACTAAATTTTACCAAGCCTGTAGTCAGTATAAAAAAAATGTAATGCTATACATTCTATCACTAATGCTAATGGGGAAAAATTACTGTAAAGCCAAGCTATTGCTGAGGATGCTATACATTTCTTCCAACGGTTACTCACAAAAGTGCCCACTGCTAGAACTCCAATTGATCAAAGTGTATTCAGTGAGAATTTCCAGTTTAAAAATTCTCTTACATATGCTGACCCCCCAATTGAAAGTGACATTTGGGCTGCTTTTAACTCTATTGATAGCTCCAAAACTGCAGGTCCTGATGGCTTTACAGCTGACTTCTACAAAAAATCTTGGTCAATCATTAAGGAGGATGTGATAACTGCCATTCAGAGTTACTTTCAAGGTATTGATCTCCCACAATATTTCTATGCTTCAACTATTGTTCTGATACCTAAAGATACTACAAAGAAGAATTGGAATCATTTTAGACCTATAAGCCTTACATTTGTCATCAGTAAAGCTATTAGCAAAATTATAGTGGGAAGACTACAACCTCATCTTGATAGGATCATCAATGACAATCAAACTGCTTTTGTGAAAGGGAGATACATTGTTGACAATGTGCTTTTGGCTCAGGAACTGATTCTTGATATGGACAAACCTTGTAGGGGAGGCAACCTCATTTATAAACTAGATATTAAGAAAGCCTATGATACTATTTGTTGGGAGTTTATTATAGAGGTTCTTCGCCGCGGGATTCACTTCTGAGTTCTGCAATCTTATCCACAGATGATTAAATTACAATCATCATTCCATTCTTATTAATGGTCAGAGCTGGGGTGGTTTCACTGCTTGTAGGGGACTCAAACAAGGGGATCCCTTGTCCCCAACCCATTTTATACTAGTCGTAGATTACTTTTCAAGGATTCTAAATATTAAGGACTTGCCTCACCATTATTCCAGGTTTTATCACAAGTCAAACATCCCTGTGTCCCATTTAATCTATGCTGATGACATTATGATCTTCTCTAGGGCCAGTAAGAATGCTATGAAGAGAGTGATTCAATGTATGAAGTTGTTTCAGATGTAGTCAGCTATGCAGTTTAACCCTGGGAAATGTGAGCTCATTTTAATTCTAGAACCACTCCTTCCATTAAAAAATCGATTATACAATCCACTGGTTATACTACTGCTAATCTTCCCATTAAATATTTGTGGGTGCCTCTTACTAAAGGAAGAACCAAACTCATTCAGTTTGAGGAAATTCTGGGCAAGATTAACACTCAACTATCCAGTTGGACACACTCTTTCCTTTCAAATGGGGGTAGAATTACTTTGCTCAAAACTATTCTCACTACCTTTCCCTCCTATATTCTTCAAATGACATGCATGAAAAAGAGCACAAGGATTCAAATGGAAAGAATCTTCAATAGGTTCTTGTGGTCTGGCCAAAGGAAGCAAATGCATTGGGCAAGCTGGTAGAAGGTATCCATGCCTTATGTGGCTGGGGGACCGGGGTTTAAAGGATTGCAACAATTGTAGCAGGTGAATCTTTGCAAGCTATGGATTCAATTCAGAAAACAAAGGTCCCTTTTGGGAAAAGTTTATGAAAGGGAAATACTGTAAGGATTTACATCCAAATCAGGTACAAAGTAAATTGGGGTACTCAAAAGTTTGGAGACACATGCTCAAAATGAGGCATCTAGCAGAAAACTTATATATGTGGGAACTTGGCAAAAGTGATATCCACTTTGGCAAGATCACTGGTGCCCTGAAGGTTTACTATAACCCAACATCTCAGATGTGAATGCTCAACTCAAAGTTGTTGATTACTGGATTAGTGACAGATAGTCTGATACTTTTCTAAGATCATTCCTACGGGATTCTTCTGTGGACCAAATTAAAAAGCTGCCCTTTCACAGATCTAAACCTGACAGGATACTGTGGCAAACTGGAATTTCAAAGAGCCTCACCCAACATATATATAGCAAACTATACACTTGGAATCATGTGGAGTGGGGAGAAACAAAATAGAATAAATTCTTAACCCCATCATTGTCTTTTTTTCAGTTGGAGGATCTTCCATAAACGCATCCCAACAAATGACATACTAAACTCAAAGGTTATCTATGTGGTATTGAAGAAGAATCTATACAACATGTATTTTTCAAGTGAAACTTCTCACAAGCATTTTGGATAGAACTGATTGGTCTTCATTCTGTTAGCACACTAACTCTAGATAGGCAAGATTTGTCTTCCTGTTGGGGCAGTTGGAATGCAACCAAAATTAATGTCATTCCTTTCATTGTTGCCTGGTTTTTGTGGATGGCCAGGAACAACTATAAATTTGATTGGATTTCTTTTATTGTTAATAAAGTTGTGGGTCACTGCATCACATTTTTTGTTAAAACTTATTAGATTTAAGAAGTTCCCAAATATCCTGTTGCATCTACCTTTGGATCAGGTAAAGAAGGACAGGATCTTAAAAGTATATTGGAAGCCCCCAACTTTGCTACATGTGAAAGTCAATACTGATGGTGGTTTCTCAGAATTGGGAGCAGGTTTTGATGGCATTTTCAGAGATCCTATGGGACATTGCCTTTGTTTCTTCCATGCCCAAGCAGTAGTTACTAATCCTTTGAAAGCTGAGCTTATTGCTATTTACTGGGCTATCCAATTGGCACTTTTGAACAAGTGGGAGCATCTACTAGTGGAGTGTGACTCCACCAATGTTTTACAATATCTGAATGAGGAGGTGGACCTCTTTTGGCACCATTCACTTTCGATCAGGAGGATTATGGCTTTAAAATTCAATATAGATGTAACTTTTTCCCTTTATTTTTAGAAAAGGCAATCGGCCTGCTAACTGGCTTGCTAGGAAGAGAATTGCCTCTAATGAGATTTTTGTGTCTTCTTAACCCCCCACCTAGGTTGACTTGCTAGAGGCACCTCATTTCAGAACTGTACCTGATTGCTTATCAATACAATGAACCCATTTTGCTAACACACACACACACACACACACACACACACACACACACACACACACACACACACACACAATATATATATATACCATCCATCAAAGCCAATTTTGGTCGGCACCTATAATTATATCATCTATAAGGCTTCTAATATTCATACAAATATTTTAATACTTAGAGAGAATTAAACAAAGGAGACATTAATGGAAACATATGTCTAGGTTGCATCTTATTTATGTGAGCGTAGACATTGGGTGCATGTACCAACTTAATTTTTTTTGTTTGATTGGATAAATAATTTTTACTTCGAACAATATTAATAACTATTGCATCCCTAATTTAATAAGTCTTGCAGTTAACCTAACACTGACACAAAAAGATAACATGCACTATAGGAACTTAGATTTGGGATTAGATAGGCCATGCAAATTTGGACATATCCCTACTTTCATCATCGACAGCCAAAAATTTTCAACAAGGAGAAAATTTTGGGTGAGGCAACGTATGTCAGCATCACTAAAGATGACATAAAACTAAAGAAAATAAAAAAACCGCATCACAAATGTAAACCCCAATGAATTGAATGTCGTTACATCTATGACCAATTAATTTTCTCTCTTTGAAATTACATGAAAAGAAAACGAAGAAAGAAAATAATACATTGCATTTGGAGAATTGTGTAGGTTGTAAGAGTTATGATTTTGTTGAAGGAGAAGAGCCACGAACCACCGACCATTTTGTAGAGAAAAATCGCAGCCAAATCGCCCGAGCTCGCCGAGACAAAAGAGGGAAGGGATTAAATGGGCTTCATTCATGAAAGGGGGTACTTTAGGGCGTTAATGTCCACCTTTGCGTCAACCAATTTTGATGCTAATTTTTTTTTTCAAAATCACATATTTTCTATTGTGCCTCTTTTTTAGTTCATAAATCCTTAATTTACCATATTATAGGATGATCGTAAAAGATCATGCTGAACTAAAAGGTTAAGTAGATGAACTTATGAGAAAATGTTTTGCTTAGAAAAGTTTAGGTCTTTATGTAACACCTTTCATTTCACACTTAAGAAATATGGTACTTGAAGAATGAATAAGTTCACAATAAAATATCCATTTCTTATTTCTAGAATGAATGAGATGTGAGATCATAAAACAAGGTCAAGTTCATTGTTAGAAATGGATTTGAAGGGTGGATTCCAACAAATTATGATAACACTTAGCGATAAATGAAATTTCGGGTGGATTATATGAATGGTTGATCATATATATATTATTAAATAATAATCCTAGTACACTCATGCAGTTAAATAACATAAGTTTAAAATTTTTATTTTATCATTTTTATGTTACATTTCGATGAGATTATTATTTAAGATCTAGATGAGGAGTCATATTTAGTTCATCTAAGATTAATTTTAGAAAAATTAGTAGAAAAAATTTTATTTGTCAATTTGACCATCAGAGGTAAATATAAAATTTATTAATTGGGAGTGGATATAAACTATTCATATTAACCTTTATAGGGGGGCTTACTTTGCACATTCTTAGCTAATTTGGTGTCATCAATCACCACCAATAATTTGGTCAAAATTAATTACAAATTGAGATATGCATATTACCCAGACATCCTAATTATTTTATAATAGCAAAATTGAATATATATATATATATATATATATATATATATATATATATATATATATATATATATATATATATATATATATATAGAATATGCCCAAAAGTTCTTTTGGCCATTATTCCCCAACATTCCAATACTACTCGTTGAATCCATTCAAGAGAGAATTTGGTTTGAACTAGTTTTAATACAGATGCTAAATTTAACTTTGTTTTGTCCAAATAAGATTTGAACAACCCTAGAAACAACGTTGATAAAGCTCAATGCTAAAAACATCATTAGACTACACCGCCAGATTTTGTGAAAGGAGCCTTTGGGGGGTAGCTTTTAGGTGAATAACATATGAGAAGAAGAGAATTTTAATACTAAAATTGTTCGGACTCACCACCATGATCAACACATGTGCAGAGAAAGAAATATTTTCAACAGGAGCTCAAAGGGGGCTTGTAGTTGAGACCAAAAACTTGTGAGAAGAAGAGCGCACATACTATGAATGGCACCTCAAGACCAAATAATTTTCAACCTATGTGAAGGAATGTTAAGTTTTGCTTCGAAAAAAAGATTTCATATCAAACCAAAACAAATTAATTCCTAAGGTACTTTAATAAAATGGGTAATTTCTCGACACATTTAAAGCATTAGTCATCCAAATAATGCTACCTGGAGCACACACAATAAAAGGAAAGAGGTAGTATCTTCTACCTTACAAGCATTATTTTAAGTCGCAGATAAAAGGCTTGTGAATTATTGAACATAAGATGCATGTTAAATATTTCCATGGAAGCTTGCTTTTTACTGGAGCCATCCACGGCAACAGGGGTTGGTAGGAGGTTTACAGCACAACGGTTGAAAGTACGGCCTTGCCTCCACCATTAAAGCATTAGTCATCCAAATAAGAGCTATTATATGGAGCACAGCAGCAACTATTACTAATATCTTACCCATTAAACTCTCCAAATTCTGTCGTTCCTTTTGATGAGAACTCGTTGATTCTTCTCACCTATTTATAGGGCAAAACCACTTTACTCTTTCAAATCCTTCTCTCATCAAAAACATTAACTATTATTTCATACTAATAAGACAACGGCTAAGAAAATTTATTTTTGGAAATACAATATAGACATTATGTAAATAGGGCATTTACATACATATAACCAAATTCTTCTGTATTTACATATCTTACACTTAAAATTTACTTATTATATTTATACGACTGAGATCTGTCATATCACATTAAAAATATCACTATTTTACCTTTTTTTAAATAAAATAAATCATTTTCGTGCGTAAATAAGAATTTAGTTACGTATGTAAGGCTTCGTAGCATTAATTATATATATATAAGTGTTAGATGATTTGCGGAAGGTGATCAATATAGAGTTATTCTTTTCAAAGGAACCTTACGAAGCAAATTTGAACTAATTTGTCATTCCTTTGGCATTGTACTAAAATAAAACAAACATTTGTCTTAGGAAAAGACAAATGTTTTTGTCTATAGATATAAGAATACATTGTTGGGAATTCTTTTAATGTGAATTTACAAATGAATATTAAATATATATTGTGTTAATCAAATTTTTTATTGATTAAGGATTATTATGAATTTTTTTGGCACCTCATTAATTAGTGATCAGAACTTTCTCATTAAGAAGAATTGATTTAATGGAATTAGATTTACAAATGTACCACTCAATTCATATGTATTTACATATCTAATGCCTAAACTTACTCATGAATGAAAAGGTTTATTTTACTTTTAAAATGTTAAGTGATAGTTTATTTTAATGTGACATGAAATAAGGAAAAAATTCATTCATTAGAAATTTGGAAGTATAAAGATCCACTTTTCTCTTAATTAAGAAAAAATGAAATTACAAAAATTTATTATATGGAGCTATCCTGATTGTGTCGAACAACTGCCATTTAATTTTGTCAAACTTGATAATGAGTTTGTTGGGAGTTACAATAGTTGTATTCCCCTGTAACGGGTTTAAGGGCAGTACCCACAAAAAATAATAATAATAATAATAAAATCTTACATTGCACCTTAGCATCATATCTGTAATGTTCGGAAGGCGTACCATCATGCCCAGTCCAGTTCAAAACTCGAGAGCACGATACAACTCCTAGATGAAGCGCCCCTGCACCCATTAAGGCAAATTTATCAATTTTGCTAGTTGGGATGTGTTGGATTTCAAATTCTTTTATGCAAATAAGAGGCGAGGAGTGTCATGGAGTGCGTCAAAATGTAGTGTGGCTTGCGTATGGTGTAATTTGTATAATTATCCTCATTTTATTTATAGCAATTTTTTTCTTTTTTTGTGATGTGGTTCTATTATTCTGTTCTCTGATTTTGCACATTAAATCTTGTCTAATATGTGATCTTCTTATTTTTTTGCATGTCTGTTCCAATTTTTGCTTTGATCTCTCGAATAAATTTCAGTAATTTACATGTCACAATAATGATTATGTTGAAATTATAACTACCTTGAAATAATCTAATAAATGCAATTGTACAAGTGGAGTTGGGACTACAATAAATGTAATTGATAACCATAATAATCATAGAAGTCTACAACCTACAAGTTCTATATTTGGTTGCTACAATAGCCGCAGTTGGTTGCCACAATCATAGAAAGGCTACAACAGTCGTTGGTTATCTTCAACAATTGCTAGAAATCAACAGTCTCTTTAAGAGTTATGCTTTAGTTATCAACTCACCATACTCTTCTCTTTCCCTTTGTTTATGTGAAACATGTGGGTTTATTTATATTTTTTAAGAGATATATTCTAATAAATTTAGTCAAATTCTCAAAACACTCCATAAGATTGTTCATGCGAAGAATTTGAAAAATCCTTTGCCCAAAATGTTTCAAGGCTCATGCCTGATTATATTACTTTTTTAGTGGCATATGAGTCGTCTCCTATTATTGTGTGTTGTTACTTTTATTATCCTAGATAATAATACAATAAAAAATTATTCATTATAAATTTGAGGCTTCTCCACAATAAATACTGCCTTGATGGGAGGGGCATTCACCCTATTTTTCAAGTAGATAATTTTTTTCATGAGCTATTGCTGCCTTTTGGTTGTTTTTAAATTTAGGCTATTGCTATCTACCCATATTTAATTTGTTATTATCTATCAATATTTATGTTCTTGTTGCTTTTGGGTTGTTATTTCATACACATATTTAGGTTATTATTTTCTTTAGGCCATTGTAGTTTATTCATATTCATTTTGTTGTTTCAACCCACATGCAGATTATTATTTCAGGTTGATATTTTATGCACATATTCGGCTTATTGTTGCCTTCAGGCTATTTTTGTATGTTCTTCATAAATGGGATAATTTTAAGGATAATTAAGAATAATCAGTGATGTCAATAACTTTAAGTAAGAAGAATATATTTGTTGGATGTTATAGATGTTGGCTTTGACGAAATTAAAATAAATTATAGTCCAGACAGATGTTTTAGTTTTGTTTTAGTTCTGTTATAAACTCTACGAATAAAAACATCATCTGATGAAAACTGAGAACTCTGAAGACTACAAAAGATCCCAAAACTTTTCTAGTGTTGTTATTATTGAATGTAGTGTAACACATATATTCATTAACATTATATTTTGCTTTAATATAGGAATTCATTTGAATATATCAATTCAATTTAAGTTCAATATGTTAACTAATAAACTCTCAATCTTCAAAGACCTCGATTCTTATATTTTCTCCTAAAGAAGATAAAGTTATTTAATGTCCATAAAATTTAAGTCTTTATTAAAGATATAATGTATTGCAATTGAGATATTGCTCCCAAGTATAAGCATAGTGACTTTTAGCTCTTAAGAGGCTTACACCCTCTAAATTATTTTATAAAGAAAAAATTTTATTTTTTCTGAGATATTTTAGCCTTATGTGACTTTTGAGATGTGACCATGCCAACAATCTACTCTCATTCTTAGTGATTATCAAGTCCGCTATTAGCCTCCCATATAGGCTTCCTCATGGGCAACTTCTAAGGTTATAAGTAGAGACATGCTTTGCAATTGGAAACTTACCCTCATGAAATCCTTCAAGTGAGCTCTCAGTGAACTTCTTATTGAGGCTTTCTCTTAGGCCTTTCTTCCAGGGGTATTGTGAAAAAAGCAATAGTTGTTGTTATGGAATGCAATGATTTTACAAGCAGTGAGGCGTGTCAATGACATGTATTATCAAAGTTGAGTGCCAATGGCATGCTTCAATTTTATGGATGATGTTAAGTGATGATGCTAACAAACATTGACATCAATGTTAATAGATAATATGGTCAATGAGTGTCAGTGGTTGCATATATGTAAGAGATTATGGTCAATTAGTAGTAGCTTGATGATAATAATCCCATTACGTTGACAGTCTAAGAATCAGGCAAATAGTATTACTGGTAATATTTAGACAACACTTATTCAATTAAAATTTATAAAGATAGTTAACACAAAGTTGGGCCCGAACATCAATAGTAAAAATGATAATTCAATGACTCCATTAATTAGGCAATAGTAGCTTGAAGTTGGTGAAATATTAAAGCTTTAAAGTTCTGCAATCTTCAAAAGTTTCTTTGAATCTTTTATTTAAGTTTATGTATTTGTAGAAAATAGTAGAAACAATTGCCTTATTGAATGAAAACACATAAAAATGTGGCAATCCAATAATGTGGACTAAGTAGTTACCAATAAATGGATGAGTAAAAATGGTTTGATAATGAAGTTTCTCGTTGATTTTGACTTATGTTTATGAGGTCAAAATAAATCTATTAGGAATGTTTAACATATTTGAAATTATTAATATAACATTAATCTATACATAAGATGACTTTAGAAATTCACTAAAGATGTTTTCCATATAATATGTTATTTGTTAAAGTATTTTTCAATAGTGTTAACATGTATACAATAGGTCATATGAATTCCATAAATAATATTTGAACCTATCTGAGGTTATTTGTAAAATATTAACTTGTATCTAAGATGCCATGAGAATTCCACTATGATGTTTGAATTATCCACGACTATTAATTGTAATGTTATTTGTTAATATTATCTTATATTAAAGAGGTCAAAATTAATCCATCAAAGAAGTTTGAACGCATCTGAGCTTACTTGTACATTATTATTCCATATATGAAATTTCATGTGAAATCCACTAAAAATATTTTGGCATATTCTCTATTATTTTTTACGTTTACTCAATTAGGTTAAGCTATATGGAAAATTTTGAAATAAACCCACCAAATATTTTTGAACTTATCAAGAGGTTAATTGTATAATATTAATCTTTATATAAGATGCCATAAAATATCTACTAGAAATGTCTGACCTATTAAGATTGTTTGTCATGGTATTAATCATTGATGTTAAACTATGTGAAAAAATTCAATGTAAATCCTCTTATGATTGATTGTATCTTGATTGGAAAAGGATAGTTATCGTATGGATTTTGAATCAAGTGTAAAGTTGTTATGTATTTTGGCTGTTGTTTCCCTTTTTGGGACATCTTTATCTAAGGAGTAGAAGTTAGGTAGGAAATTTTTATTAATATTGAAGATCATTTAAGTTTTTTGTTTTCTTTCTTTATTTTAGAATGACCTAAACACTGCTTTGGAAGCATTAAATAAATTTAAGTTGAAAGATTTCTTCGCTTACATATTGTCTCTTTGAGGCTTCAACTAATGTTATCTCTGAATCCAAATTTGTTTGACGAAATGATAGATAATTTAGAATGAAATTGATTGGACCCAGCTTTAGGCTTTACCTTTATATTGCGGTTTCACCCTAATTAAATCTTGTTTATTATAAAAATGATAATCAAAATATGACAATTAGGCTACCTATTATTACACTGCCCTGAGTGGTAATGAGAATGATCGAATAGACATAAGGATAAGCACCTCTTCATTTCGTGCACCATTTTTTTATCTTTAAGATTCACATGTCCGTTTTGAAGAGAGCAGAAATCAAAGAAAGAAGGAAGAAAATGAGGAAAAAGAGAAGGCGAGGAAAAATAATGAAAAGAAGAAGTGTAACTGTATGACATTACAGGCAGCATCATAAGTTAGAGGACAACAATCGACATCAATGTGTAAATGAAATAAGGAGAAGAAGTTTTTGACATCAGAGACGATGCAGAGGTTTTGTCAGCGTGCAAGGTGAAGTGTAAAATCTATAGAAGAAGTGCCTTGAGCCTCAGTGCGGGTCAATCTTAACCCTAGTCGATGAGGCGTGACACTGTGCTCACCATCTAAGGCAGAGAAGGGCAAAGTAGAAAGGTGGGGACATTTCCAAACCTACCTTTCGGGTTCGAGAAGCCGAATGAATAATTAGAGGTGCAATGGAGGAGGGAATCATGTTGACCTCACTTTTGATGAGGTCTAGTCTTTCCTTCCTTAGAAGCATGAGGTCTAGCCGTAGGACTTTCCTGATGACTATCCTAGAGAACTAATGATGGATCCCACATTTGTAGAAATTCTAAACCACTTCTTTACTTTCTTTGGAGTTTCTCATGTAAAGCTCTAACCTCTAGCACTTAGAAGGATGGAGCCAACATAAGGAAACTCAGGGGGAGTCCCCACAGGACTGTCAGACCTTAGGGTTAGCCTTAGGTGGCTTGGGAATGGTCTCACTCACACAAATACCTCAAGCCATCACTATCACACTCTCCTAAAACCCTAAAATCATTCACACTTGACCCTTTTTCCCCACTCTTTTGGAAACTCATGAGGGTGGTCTTCAAGCCCTTAGCCTTTGGTTAGAGTGGTTAGGACCAACACATGAAGAATCCAAAATGGGTTCCCACTGGTCATATGGCACCAAAAGTGTAACATTGTGATTAGCATCTCCACTGAACTTCAATTCTCTACCAAAAAACCCAATTTTGACCTCCAACCCCTAAACTTTTCCAAAATTCCTAAAATATCATTGAAACCCCAATTTTCCTAAAATTACCCAAATTGTCAAATCTCACCCAAAATCATATCAAACCACTCCAAATCATTCAAATTGACCAACATACCCCATTTTTCTCAAAATTCTCAAAACACCTCCCAAATTCTCCAAAATTACAAAAATGACCTTCATGTCCCAAAAATTCTCAAAATCTCTAATTTTAGTCCAAACCCCATGTGATTTGGATAAGGATAGAGAGATATATTAAAGTTAGAAAATGTGTGGTTCTATGGTTGGGGAGATTGGGGTGATGAACAGGAGCCACTAGATCGCGCGTGTATCGAATGGACGCTCCAGATTGAGCCGAACAAGGAGATGTTACGTGAACCACGGGCCGCATGGCAAGCCTACGTGTAAAGTGAAAGTAATTGTGGGACGACGTGTAGTGTTTCAGAGATACTGAGGTTAACGTGGATGTTGACTGGTGCTGCTACAAGTGTTAATTTTCAAAAGGTAACTTCATATCAGTTTCACAATAAGATTAATTTAATAATTAAAAATTCACTCATATATGCAAGTATACGTATCATTCAAGTAATACAGGGCTCTAGCGGAGTCCTGGTTATCGATCCCACGAGGAGGTTTGGAACAATTCAAAGTGTAGTATAGCAATGAAATCCAATACTCAATTCACAATGCAAGTTCAGGAAATATTTAAGTTGCTAGTATAAAGATTATTATAAGCTAAGTTCACAAAAGTTACTTTCTAAATTTCTAAACAAAATTAACTAACACAGACTAAGTTTTGTATTGAAAGGTTCAAATATGGAAAAGCATCTTTCCACTTACAATGACACTATGATGAGTGAATGATATAGATTGATAAAGTTTTTTATAGTGTCAAATAGGAGCATTCATATTCTTTACCCCCTCAGAGTACCCCCTCTTCAGAGTTATGTAAAGAATGTTGGCAAATCATAGGCTTAATCCCTAAATCCATGGTTAGGCTGGGAGGATACTGGCTGTCACTTCAGCGCTCCCACTTCCCTTCACCTGAAGGCTAACCCTAGCTTTGGTTACCAAACACTAAGACCAAATTGGTGATTTCATCCTGTCGTCCTAAAATCTCCAATTCAACACCCATCAAAACACATTCCCTATTTATTTGCACTCAACCCCCATGAACTACGTAACTCATTCATCGACATTGAATGAATTCTCCACTTTTATTGTAGAACACTTAGTCATTTTGGATTGAATGTTTCACAAAAGTTTTAACAATTCAATTGGCCAGATTGAAAAGTAAATGAAGTACAAGTGCAAAATCATAAAAAATTGTTAACATTTAAATTACACATCAAATCTACATCACCACTTCACCACATCTAATTGCAAGGAGAAAGAAAAAGAAAAATACTCAGAATTCATTAGAAAGATACAACAAAAATTGGATTTTATATATAAAAGCAAAGTCATACAAATCACAAGAAGTAAATACAACTTATCTCAATTTCTTCTCCAAGAAAATCCTTTGAAGTTCCTTTGAATCATTGTCTGTCTTCACAACAACTTTCAATTCCCTCTTTAGAATGGTAAGGAAGAAGCAAAGTCTCACTTTCCTTCTTCTCCTACCCTCTTTAGATAAGAATCCCTCATAAAATAAGACTTCTACACACTTTAACACACTTACACACTAACTCTCCAAAACCCTAACCCACTCTTCTCTCTCCCAAAAGGCACTTCTTCCTCTCCCCCCTCTTGAAAAGGGCATCCATAACTGTCTAAAATAGTTTAGAAACGAATTCCCCAAGAGTTTCCTCGAGTAACCCTTCAAAAATTGTCCAAATGCATTGAATTTGATCTCCACCGGCTTTGGGAGCTGTCACCGCCCTATTGTAGATTTAATTTGAATGCTCTATGGATTTGGGCGCCAGCAGTGCCCATTCTGGCACCGTTGGCGCCAGTAAGCTGATTTATTAATTTTACTTCTTTTTGCTTCAAGTTTGTTCATTTTTACTTTCTTTTGCTCCAAACACCTAAAATCATCATACCTACAAGAAAACATGAAAAATACTTTCATTTACAGTGCAATATCACAAAAAATGGGTACAATGTATATATGTGAAAACTAGCATATTTTTAGTGCATCAGATATCGCGTGAATAAGTAGTAAATTAAGGTATTTTCTGATTTAGATAATTACATAAACTTTATAAATTCATAACTTGGTATAAAAATTATTAAAAATAAAAGAAAAATATCCATGTGCTCAGTGAATGGAGGATAATATTATGGACTTAAAATCAAAAATATTAATCAAGTATTTTATTTTAAATTAATTAAATACTCCAAAGGATAATTAATTAATAACTAATTAATGTTTATCTAAATTAAATGAACCTTTGAGAGCTTGTTCCTAATGTCATTAGGAGTTTTCTCTAATTTTTCCATGGTCAAAGGACTCTCCTAACAGTAAAAGCCTTAATTTTCTAGGAGTATAAGCTTTATTTTAAATAAAATAAAAATAAATAATGAAATAAAAGCTATATAAATATAAAATCATGTTTGAAAGGTTCACTGTGATCAGAGGACTCTATAAAAAATAAAAATCAAATTTTAAAAGATAAAAAAGTAATTTTCAATTTAAAATCAATAAAATTACTAAAAATTAAAAAAATACCTCAAATAATCACCAAATTTGGCCAAATTGAGTTTAACCACCTTAGGAGGCTCTTGTAAAGATTTAAAAGCCATGAAATTTATTTTTGATATTAAAATGAATTTTTTAAGTAAATGTGAGTTTTTGTTTAAAATAATTATACAAATTAAAATAAAAATAAAAAAATTGTAAAAGGTGGTTTGAAATATTCCTTAAGACTAAAGGAACCTTAGAGAAATAAAATTAAAGTTAAAATAAAAATTTTATTTTTGCAATATTTTGGATATTTTGAAGAACATTCAGATCAATTATGCTTTAATGAAGAAAATCATCCTCAAACAAAGGCATAAGGACCCACCATGATATGACTTGGGACTCGATAATTGACCCAAATCAATAAAAATACCCTAAAACTACTTATCCTATATTTACAATCCAAAGCTCAAGGATTTGAGTCTTCTATAAAGTATTCAGATCCTTGTGAGTAATTGTGTACTTTTTTTGCCACATTTGAATCATCAGACTGGTGTAAGTCTGAGGTCTAGGTGGCTAAGACAATGAAGATAATGCTAATATGTAATAAATAAGGGATACAAAGTGGAATTTTTAGAATAGTATCTAAAAATAGTATCTAAAAAATGATGATAATGTTAATGTGGCTAGGGCATTGACACCTACCTCAAGGACCTTCAATGAAGGGAGGGGATAATGATTGATGATACTATTCACCGACTCTTGATGAGATTGTTTCCCCCGATAATCTTAGGTTACCAGTAGTCTTAGCTTGATTAAAGTAATTTACCTGTAGACTATGTTACCCTACAAAATACTTTAACATCAAACTCTTTATGCATAACTACTTTTTGCTTGCTAAAATAAATTCTACACACATGAAAATTAAAAAATGAAAACTTATAAAGGTCTACGGTTAGTCATTTGGATCGAGGTTAAAGACTATCCTCCGTAGGTTGTCGGGTTGGTAGCTCTTATTCAAGGCTGGGAAGCACACGGTCCACCTCTGAGCCCCCACCTTTACCAACTTCTTACACTTAGTCCTGATCTTGCATATGTAATTACGAGTTCTAGTTTACTTGCTCGTGTTTTCATATGTAATAAAGAGCTACTATATGTGTTGAAGCGAACACAATAATATTGATCCATATAAAATAGGTTGAACGACTCTCCTCCATTGAGAAACTCTCAGCTTTATTCTAACATTGTTTTGAAGCGGTCATAACAATATTAATCCGTATAAAATTTTGCCTTCATATCTATCTATCTTTCTTTCTATCTATCTACCAATATATATATATATATATATATATATATATATATATATATATATATATATATATATATATATGTATGTATGTATGTATATCATTGATGGTCGTCTCTATAAGCAGAAAAGGTTATTTATTTTAAAGACGTCTATGAGAGATTTCCTAGTTGTAGGAATTCATTCAGGGAGAATAGCATGAAATATTAAGTTTAAGACTATAGATCAGCATGCATATATGTTTTACTGTGCATCTTTAAAAAAGGATGTAGAATAGATTGCGTTCTAATGTTTCACATATCATAAAGCTAAGACTACAAAATAAAATTAGAAAATTACATTGCCTTGCATATTCGTTATTTTTAGGAAGGTTGTTCGATTGTATTAAATTCCTTTCGACATTTCTTTTTTTTTTTTGGAAAGGGATTTCAAGTTTGACCATTAGAGATAAATAGAAAATTTATTAATTGGGAGTGGCTATAAATTATTCATATTAAACTTTTGAGGGGGCTTACTTTGCGCATTCTTAATTAATTTGGTTTCATCAATCACCACCAATATTTGGTCAAAAATAATTATAAATTGAGATATGCGTGTTAGCCTGACATCCTAATTATTTTATAATAGTAGAATTGAATATATATATATATATATATATATATATATATATATATATATATATATATATATATATATATATATATATATATATATATTGTTAGTTTACTTAATAGAATATGCCCAGAAGTTCTTTTGGCCATTATTCCCCAACATTCCAATACTACTCGTTGAATCCATTCAAGAGAGAATTTGGTTTGAACTAGTTTTAATACAGATGCTAAATTGAACTTTGTTTTGTCCAAATAAGATTTGAACAAGGCTAGAAACAAGGTTGACAAAGCTCAATGCTAAAACTATCATTAGACTACACAGTCAGATTTTGTGAAAGTAGCCTTTTGGGAGGTAGCTTATAGGTCAATAACATATGAGGAAAAGAGAATTTTAATACTAAAATTGTCAGGACTCACCACCATGATCAACACATGTGCAGAGAAATATTTTTAACAGGAGCTCAAAAGGGCCTTGAAGTTGGGACCAAAAACTTGTGAGAAGAAGAGCACACATACTATGAATGGCACCTCAAGACCAAATATTTTTCAACATATGTGAATGAATGTTAAGTTTTGGTTCGAAAAAAAGATTTCATATCAAACCAAAACAAATTAATTCCTAAGGGATTTTAATAAAATGGGTAATTTCTCGACACATTTTTTCAAAAGGATAAACAGCTGGTGTATCTCTCCAATTTCTCTTATATTGAGGCCTAAACAGTCAATATTTCAATTAGAATTCCAAATATTGAGACTACTTGATTAGCATAAATCAAGCTTGAATAAATAAATAAAAATAAAAATAAAAATCTGATGAAAATAGTTTATGCATAAATTTATTATAAATCAAGCTAATTTCACACAAGTCCTTCGAGCTTCAGGCTACCTGGAGCACACACAATAAAAGGAAAGAGGTAGTATCTTCTACCTTACAAGCATTATTTTAAGTCGTAGATAAAAGACTTGGGAATTATTGAACATAAGATGTCTGTTAAATATATCCATGGAAGCTTGCTTTTTACTGGAGCCATCCACGGCAACAGGGGTTGGTAGGAGGTTTACAGCACAACGGTTGAAAGTACGGCCTTGCCTCCACCATTAAAGCATTAGTCATCCAAATAAGAGCTATTATATGGAGCACAGCAGCAACTATTACTAATATCTTACCCATTAAACTCTCCAAATTCTGTTGTTCCTTTTGATGAGAACTCGTTGATTCTTCTCACCTATTTATAGGGCAAAACCACTTTACTCTTTCAAATCATTCTCTCATCAAAAACATTTAACTATTATTTCATACTAATAAGACAGCTGCTAATATATATATATATATATATATATATATATATATATATATATATATATATATATATATATATATATATATATATATATATATATATATATATCAGAGCCCCATGGCCTCCAGCATAATATGTTTTGTCGCATTAAGTAATAAATATATATATCAGTGATAGATATATATATCTCCGTCTATCACTTAATGCGACAAAGCATATTATGTCGGAGGCCATGGGGCTCTGATATATATATATATATATATATATATATATATATATATATATATATATATATATATATATATATATATATATATATATATATATATATATATATATATTGCATTTCCAAAAATAAATTTTCTTAGCAAAACGATAACCCAACAACTAAATGGGTCTGATGGATCGAATTCATTAATCATGTACTTAATGTCCTGATCCTGACCAGTGTAATTATACTCGCTAGTCATACTTTCTGAGATGACAAGCTACAAGATCTCATTTGCTGCTCAGAAGAACCTAGTGAGCACCTCAACTAATGCTCGTCAACACTTACATGAGATCTTCCTACCAAGTTTGCTATTGCTCTTCGAGCTCTTTTACCGAGTTTGCTAGGACCAGAAAAGTTCCCCTGCAATGCTTAACGATATTTATCCAGGTAAGTGGAGTGGGGGAAGTTGGTAGTGGATCAAGGGTGGGGTCATTGGGGAGGATGGGGTCAGAGATGATAGGCACAGGAGGATTATTTAAATCCACTTCAACAGTCGGTAAGGAGGTGTGGGATGATTGCAAGGGAATCAAGGGAAGGTTTTCAGTGGGAAGAATGGGATCGGGGTCTGATGGTAAGACATTGAAATTTGGAAGTTCAGAGGGAGGGAAAATTGGGAGAGAGGAAGGGGGATGTAGGGGGAGAGGAGGTGTAGGCACAGTTGGAGGTGGAGCAGGGATATCTCTGGCTTCAGTGGTAGTTGTGGGGGGGTGAGCAGGTTTAAGGTGGGGGTGAAGGCGATAGTAAACACTTGAAGAGTAACCAAACATGGAACAATGTGTGCAATAGGGGGGATGGGGACCAAGAACAGCTTTCTGCCAATAACCGTTATGTGAGGAACCAACCCAAAGCTCATCTGGATAGGTTTGTATGATGTCACATTCAACCAAGATACATGCTTCAAAGGGCTTGTTTCCTTCAAGAGTAGGTGTGTCAATACGAAGAGGTTTGCCAAAAGCCTGAGCAAGATTATAGAGGATTTCATAATTGAAAAGGTGCCATTTCAGTTCCAGTAGCTTGACCCAGACTGGGATTACAGGGGGTTCAGACTTGGGATCAAAATCAACAGTCCATTTTAAGATTTTCATGAATCTGTTGTCCATTTTGACGACTTTCTTAGAGAAAACCAAGGTATAGTCGATTTCATTACTCAGCTGTATTAAAATATGCCTTCCATTGAGTAAGCCAATCTTCCATTGACTAGTTAGTTTTAGGGAGTTGAAATATTGTCGAATGATTTCCAGTTTAGGATGAATATACAAAAATTTTCCAACCAAAGTAAAACGGAAAGCCGAAGCTAAGAGGTTAGTTTCGACATCATAGAGGAAGAGAGCAGGTTTACATTCTTCTTGCCCAGTTTCCGAATAAAAGTGTACTCACCACTGCCAGAGGCAGAGGCATCATGGAACACTTGAGGGAAGAAGCACGAGTGACGGGTAGAACCAGTAGGGGAATCACCAGAAACCGCAGCTGCATAACTTCTGGCCATAGCAGGGGGAAGGAGAAGGGGAAGGGGGAAGGTAACTTACAGCGCTAAGAGAGGAGAAGAAATCATCAGGTCGAAGAAGTGCCATGAGAAACCCAGGAGTCGCCAGAGCAAAACTCTAGAGCATCGGCGCAGCTCATTGTCTCTCCTACTATTATATATACGTTATAAAAAAATTGGCTGGAGGCTATGAAACGAGCCCCCAACCAACCTATGTGCCTAACCACTCGATCCCGCACTGCATGGCAGATGCACTCAAGCGGATCTAACTTGTGACCCTAGGAGACTCACGACTAGCAACGAAGCTGTAGATGTGTGTGTCTATATATATATATATATATATATATATATATATATATATATATATATATATATATATATATATATATATATATATCATATAATATTTTTTATTTCTAAAATAGGTGTATCATTCACTTATCAATAATTTATATGAAATGAAACAAAATGGGAAAGTGGCTTAAAATAGAGTTAAATATAAGTTTAGTAGAGTAAACAATTCAAAATTTGACCAAGTATTCAATCTTAGTTTTGGGCCAAAGATAGCGATGATGAAGATGATGAAGGTAATGAGACAATAATATATAATGTATATATCATTCATTATAATTAAAATTTAATATCATATCCTTTGTCCTCGTAACATATCAAGAATCTGCAACATTATGTAAATAGGGCATTTACATACATATCACCAAATTCTTCTATATTTACATATCTTACACTTAAAATTTACTTATTATATTTATACGACTGAGATCTGTCATACACATTAAAAATATCACAATTTTACCTTTTTTTTTAAATAAAATAAATCATTTTCGTGCGTAAATAAGTATTTAGTTACGTATGTAAGACTTCGTAGCATTAATTATATATATATATATATAAGTGTTAGATGATTTGCGGAAGGTGATCAATATAGAGTTATTCTTTTCAAAGGAACCTTACAAAACAAATTTGAACTAATTTGTCATTCCTTTGGCATTGTACTAAAATAAAACAAACTTTGTCTTAGGAAAAGACAAATGTTTTTGTCTATTGGTATAAGAATACACGTTGGGAATTCTTTTAATGTGAATTTACAAATGAATATTAAATATATTTTGTGTTATACAATTTTTCAGGTTAATCAAAATTTTTATGTGATTAAGAATTATTATGAATTTTTTTGGCACCTCATTAATTAGTGATCAGAACTATATAATTAAGAAGAATTGATTTAATGGAATTAGATTTACGTATGTACCACTCAATTCATATGTATTCACATATCTAATGCCTAAAGTTCAATTTTTTACATATATGCCACCTTTCCCATGAATGAAAAGGTATATTTTACTTTTAAAATGTTAAGTGATAGTTTTATTTTTATGTGACATGAAATAAGGAAAAAATTCATTCATTAGAAATTTGGAAGTATAAAGATCCACTTTTCTCTTAATTAAGAAAAAATGAAATTACAAAAATTTATTATATGGAGCTATCCTGATTGTGTCGAACAACTGCCATTTAATTTTGTCAAACTTGATAATGAGTTTGTTGGGAGTTACAATAGTTGTATTCCCCTGTAACGGGTTTAAGGGCAGTACCCACAAAATATAATAATAATAATAATAAAATCTTACATTGCACCTTAGCATCATATCTGCAATGCTCGGAAGGCGTACCATCATGCCCAGTCCAGTTCAAAACTCGAGAGCACGATACTACAACTCCTAGATAAAGCGCCCCTGCACCCATTAAGGCAAATTTATCAATTTTGCTGGTTGGGGTGTGTTGGATTTCAAATTCTTTTATGCAAAGAAGAGGTGAGGAGTGTCATGGAGTATTTCAAAATGTAGAGTGGCTTGCGTATGGTGTAATTTGTATAATTATCCTCATTTTATTTATAGCAATTTTTTTCTTTTTCTGTGATGTGGTTCTATTATTCTGTTCTCTGATTTTGCACAATAAATCTTGTGTAATCTGTGATTTTCTTATTTTTTTGCATGTCTGTTCCAATTTTTACTTCGATCTCTCGAACAAATTTCAGTAATTTACATATCACAATAATGATTATGTTGAAATTATAACTACCTTGAAATAATCTGATAAATGCAATTGTACAAGGGTAGTTGGGTCTTCAATAAATGTAATTGATAACCACAATAATCATAGAAGTCTACAACCTACAAGTTCTATATTTGGATGCTACAATAGCCGCGGTTGGTTGCCACAATCATAGAAAGGCTACAATAGTCGTTGGTTGTCTTTGACAATTGCTAGAAAATACCAGTCTTTTTAAGAGTTATGCTTTAGTTATCAACTCACCATACTCTTCTCTTTCCCTTTGTTTATGTGAAACATGTGGGTTTATTTATATTTTTTAAGAGATATATTCTAATAAATTTAGTCAAATTCTCAAAACACTCCATAAGATTGTTCATGTGAAGAATTTGAAAAATCCTTTGCCCAAAATGTTTCAAGGCTCATGCCTGATTATATTACTTTTTTAGTGGAATATGAGTCGTCTCCTATTATTGTGTGTTGTTACCTTTATTGTCCTATATAATAAGACAATAGAAAAGTATTCATTATAAGTTTGAGGCTTCTCCACAATAAATACCGCCTTGATGGGAGTGGCATTCACTCTATTTTTCAAGTAGATAAATTTTCTCATAGGCTATTGCGGTCTTTTGGTTGTTTTAAATTTAGGCTATTGCTATCTACCCATATTTAATTTGTTATTATCTATCAATATTTATGTTCTTGTTGCTTTTGGGTTGTTATTTCATACTCTTATTTAGATTATTATTTCCTTTAGGCTATTGTAGTCTATTCATATTCATGTTGTTGTTTTCTACCCACATGTATATTATTATTTCAGGTTGATATTTTATGAACATATTCAGCTTATTGTTCCCTTCAGGTTGTTTTTGTATGTTCTTCATAAATGGGATAAATTTAAGGATAATTAAGACTCATCAGTGATGTCAATAACTTTAAGTAAGAAGAATATATTTGTTTGATGATATAGATGTTGGCTTTGACGAAATTAAAATAAATTATAGTCCAGACATATGTTTTAGTTTTGTTTTAGTTCTAGCATAAACTCTACGAATAAAGACATCATTTGATAAAAACTTAGAACTCTGAAGACTACAAAAGATCCCAATACTTTTCTAGTGTTGTTATTATTGAATGTAGTGTAACACATATATTCAATAATATTATATTTTGCTTTAATATAGGACTTCATTTGAATCTATCAGTTCAATTTAAGTTCAATATGTTAACTAATAAACTCTAAATCTTCAAAGACCTCAATTCTTATATTTTCTCCTAAAGATGATAAAGTTATTTAATGTCCTTAAAATATAAGTCTTTATAATGTATTGCAATTGAGATATTGCTCCCAAGTATAAGCATAGTGACTTTTAGCTCTTATTACGCTTACACCCTCTAAATTATTTTAATAAGAAAAAATTTTATTTTTTCTGAGATATTTTAGTCTTATGTGACTTTTGAGATGTGACCATGCCAACAACCTACTCTCATGAAGTCTTTCTTAGTGATTATCATGTCCGCTATTAGCCTCCCATATAGGCTTCCTCATGGGCAACTTCTAAGGTCATGAGTAGAGACCATACTTTGCAAGTGGCATGCAACTTACCCTCATGAAATCCTTCAAGTGAGGACCCTGCTCTCAGTAAACTTCTTATTGAGGTTTTCTCTTAGGCCTTTCTTCCAGGGGTATTGTGAAAAAATCAATAGTGACTATTATTGGCATGCACTGATTTTACAAGCTGTGAGGTGTGTCAATGACATGTATTATTGAAGTTGAGTGACAATGGCAATCTTGAATTTTATGGAGGATGGTAAGTGATGATGCTAACAAACATTGACATCAATGTTAATAGAGAATATGATCAATGAGTGTCAGTGGTTGCATATATGTAAGAGATTATGGTCAATTAGTAGTAGTTTGATAATAATAATCCCACCATGTTGGCATTCTAAGAGCCAGGCAAATAGTATTACTAGTAATATTTAGACAACACTTATTCAATGAAAATTTATAAAGATAGTGAACACAAAGTTGGGCCCGAACATCAATAGTAAAAATGATAATTCAATGACTTCATTAATTAGGCAATAGTAGCTTGAAGTTGGTGAAATGTTAAAGCTTTAAAGTTCTACAAGCTTCAAAAGTTTCTTTGAATCTTCTATTTAAGTTTAAGTATTTGTAGAAAATAGTAGAAACAATTGCCTTATTGAATGAAAACATATAAAAATTGTGGCAATCCAACAATGTGGACTAAGTAGTTGCCAATAAATGGATGAGTAAAAATGGTTTGATAATGAAGTTTCTCATTGATATTGACTTATGTTTATGAGGTCAAAATAAATCTATTAGGAATGTTTAACATATTTGAAATTCTTAATATAACATTAATCTATACATAAGATGACTTTAGAAATTCACTAAAGATGTTTGCCACATCATATGTTATTTGTTAAAATATTATTCAATAGTGTTAACATGTATACAATAGGTCATATGAATTCCATAAATAATATTTGAACCTATCTGAGGTTATTTGTAAAATATTAACATGTATCTAAGATGCCATGAGAATTCCACTATGATGTTTGAATTTTCCACGACTATTAATTGGAATGTTATTTGTTAATGTTATCTTGTATTA
This sequence comes from Papilionanthe hookeriana x Papilionanthe teres, assembly GCA_022702705.1. Taxonomy (NCBI): domain Eukaryota; kingdom Viridiplantae; phylum Streptophyta; class Magnoliopsida; order Asparagales; family Orchidaceae; genus Papilionanthe; species Papilionanthe hookeriana x Papilionanthe teres. Next base: position 16,480,506 of record CM040421.1, on the reverse strand, counting down.
AAGAGGTCAAAATTAATCCATCAAAGAAGTTTGAACTTATCTGAGGTTACTTGTACATTATTATTCCATATATGAAATTTCATGTGAAATCCACTAAAAATATTTGACATATTCTCTATTATTTTTTAAGTATACTCAATTACGTTAACCTATATGGAAAATTTTGAAATAAACCCACCAAATATGTTTGAACTTATCATAAGGTTAATTGTATAATATTAATCTTTATATAAGATGCCATAAAATATCTACTAGAAATGTCTGACCTATTGAGATTGTTAGTCATAGTATTAATCATTGATGTTAAACTATGTGAAAAAATTCAAATTAATTCCCCTTATGATTGATTGTATCTTGATTGGAAAAGGATAGTTATCATATGGATTTTGAATCAAGTTTAAAGTTGTTATGTATTTTTACTGTTATTTCTTTTTTTGGGACAACTTCATCTAAGGAGTAGAAGTTAGGTAGGAAATTTTTATTAATGTTGAAGATCATTTAAGTTTTTTGTTTTCTTTCTTATTTTTTTTTAGAAAGACCTGTCGGCATTATTTTTAGGTTGGTGTTTTGAAAAGGGGTCGCCAAATAGAAATTGTGCGGCGAATTTTATATTTTAATTTTAATTTAAATATATATAATTTGGAAAGTAACAATTGATTTTTGAAAATAATTTTACGTTTAAAAATTTTAAGATATGAAATCAAACCGATCTCATATCCCGAATAGTTTATATAAACGAGCACCGCACCACAAACTGTGTATCTATCCCGAAAAATAGACACACTGCTTCATGATGGGGCTCGATTAAATAAACTAGAAGATTTGTGATATCTGTTTGGTCTGCAAACCAATTTTATAAGCCGACAAGTTCCCCTGCTTAATACAAAGGAATTAAGCAGGGTTTTTATTACCTGGGTTCTTAAAGTTCCCTATAAGGGAAAGCCCCTATAGTTAATTACATCCTAAATGTTCAAAGACACTTAAGAAAACTCTTGATAATGATCAGTGGTTTTGCTCTCAAGAATTTCAAAGTTTAGGGTTTTCAAACAATTGGATTTTGGAAATTTCAAAAGGGATTAGCTCAAATTTGGAACAGTTTATTTTAAGAGTCCAATGGAAGAGAGGTAGGAGAAGTTGAGGATCCAAGAAGAATCTTGGAAACTTCCCAAACTATCCTATTGTTTGGCTTCAATTTGAGAATTTATTTAATGTTGTGATCCTGCCAATTTAGTTAATTAGGACTTATTCTTGTATGATATGATCACACAAATAGCCTCGAAGATATGAGGGTTTATATCGTACCAAACGACTACCTCGGAATCCTAAGACCTGTTAGGGCTTAATTTGCATAATATGGTTATGCAAATGCCTAACAAAAAGTTGAGAATTTATGTTACACTAGGCAAACTACCTCGAAATCCTATGGTTTTGTTATTTAATGTTAAGAAAGGTTTTGCTATAGTAGACTTAAGTTTTGCTGACGACGATGGTCATGATGCCCACTATGCTCCAAGTTCCTTGTCGTTGTAGAGATTTAGTTTTAGAAAGTGACAATCAAGAGATGAGAGAAGTATTCTGGTTTTGAAAAGTCTTAAAGTTTAAATGTCTTTAATGTTTTATTAAGGGAATCTTAAAGTTGATTATAACAACGCCGGTTAAGATCCCACGGTTCCATCATTCCAGCACCGTTATTTTTATCGGATTCACTTAGTCCAGATGAATTTGCTAAACTCAACTGAATGAGTTCCACACTTTCATTTAGACCGTAGGAAATCCCGTTAGCAACACGTAGGTTACATCATCCGAGGTATTCCCGATCATCCAACGAGATATTTTAATTTAATTGCAATTGTAGTTTTGTTGTTATGTTTGTGATTAAATTTTGAGTTGTTTTATCTTTTGAATGTTGTGGCGGTGAAATTTATCTTGTGTTGATTTTTAGTTTAGTTTTTGTTTCAGTTTTGTGGCTACCCTAAAAGTTTTAGTTTTCATGCAACAATCTTGTTTAACATGCAAGAAGAGTAAAGTATAGCTCAAATAAATAAATTGCAATAAAGTAAATTTCAATAAAATAAAAGCGTACCTGGAGGGTCTTCTCGTCATTCCAAGCTATATTTAAAAGACATGTTAAGGCATTTAAATATTTATAACAAGTACCTAGGTAAAGCTAAGGGAAGGTTTTGGTTGTCTACCAAATTCCTAATCCTATTGCTAGTCATTTCCTACAACGTCTAGGTTCTTGTATTTTGTTAAGGATGATTTTCTTCATCAAAGAACAATTAAATTCAATTGTTCTTCTAAAACACCCCATCATATTGAGGAAGTGCTTAGGATGAGTCCTAAACATCTTTTCAATATTTTGGGATTATTTTGAGTCCAAATGAGTTTTATTGCACAGGTGAATTAATCATCCAAAAATTTAGTTTAGTTTGTTTCTTACTCAGCGAATTAGGATGTTTGATTATCCTATAAGTAAAATGACATTTCACTTGATGATTTACTTAAGAGTTATAATAATGATAACCTTTAGGGGGAAATCAGTTTGTTAAAGAATTTAATGATTTAAAATTGGAATTGGTGATTTAAAGTGATTTAATTTAGTTATGAAATTTTAATAATTTTAAGTTTGGAATAGTGTTCAATTTGTTTTAATTTAATTAAATCTTTACATCTTTAATGATCTCAATGTATTAGATTAATTTGGGTTGAAAGAGGTGTTTAGATTATTCAATTTAAATTTTAATGATTTAATTTTAATTTAATTGAAATATTTTAGGTTAATTTTTTTTTATTGATTTGATTTTTTATGTTTTTAATTATGAATTGTCTTAAGGTTGATTTTATTTAATGTTTTAAATTTGTTTTAGATTTGTTTTTTAAGTAATTTGAAATTAATTTTAATGTTTTAAATTTATTTCAATTTGATTATCAAGTTATTCAATGTTTTAAGTTTTAATTTAATTAAGGTTTATTTTCCTTTTAATTATTTAATTATTAATTATAACTTTAAATTTAATTAAAAGTTGAATATTATTAAAGTGATTCATTTAGGGATTTTAAATTAAAGAATTGATATATTCTTAAATCAAATCCTTAATCTTAATAATCCAAATTTTAACCTATTCTTCCAAAATTCAAATTGTTTAATTAATTAAAATTTACTTTAAATATTTTAAAGTTGATTAGTGGGTTTCTACCCCTTAATTCCCTAGGTTTCAATCATCTATGAGAAAAGTTAAGATCAGATATTTTACCCTCCCTTTGATTAGACATAGATATTAATTAGGATTAAAATTCTTTAATTACCTTTATGCCCCTTTTAAGCATATTCATTTCATAACTCATCAAATTAAGCTCAAATGAACTTAAAATTTTTATGTCACTTTACTCACATGTCAATTAAGACATTAAAGGAGAAAATGTGATTTTTTTAAAATTTAATTTAATTTATATAATTATCTTAATGAAAAATAGGGATTTTCAATGGAAATTCAACAACATGACCAAGGTGAGGTTCCTGTCCTTAGAAAAATTATGGGATGTTCCTACTGACTAGAGGACCATTTGGACCAATTTTGGTGATTTTTTAAATTATATTATATTTATTATAATTATTTTGAATTTTTTGAGTGTTAATTAATTATAAAATAAAATTAAAGTTGAAAATGGATTTTATATTTTTCCTAAAGCCCTCTAACCTCAAGGAGTTCAAAGAAGCAAATTTTATATTTTTTTGATTTTTTTTTTTATTTATTAGAATTAATTTGGTGAAAGGGTTGGAAAATCCATTTTTTAATATTAAAAATTGTCTTAAGCATTTAAAATTAAATATCTTAACCTAGAGACTTGAGAAAAATATTTAGTTTGTTCTTAAGTGATTAGGAATCAAAATATGACATTTTTATGATTTTTAATATTTTTGTGATTTTTATTATTTTTAAATTATTAAAATATTAAAATATGGTGAAAAATGATGATTTTTAGAAAATTTTAATTTTAATTTTCTTAGACTCCCCTAATATTAGAGAAGCTCCAAAACTATTTTTGTGAATCTTTAAAATGTATTTTTGGAGTTATGAATTTTTAAGGTTTAATTTTGGTCATGTAATTTAATTGGTCCATTTAGTGGGGCTAATCAGCTCCAATTGGTTTCAAATTTTTATGTGGGACTCCTATGAACCCAAAGATCAGTGGAGGATTGTTTTCAAGTGATTTTGATGTATGGTTAACCCAAATTAATTAAAATTCAATTTTGAGTGTTTAGGCCAATTAGGATTATTCTTAATGAATTAACTCAAAACATAATTTTCCTAGGGTCCTCTGGTCCTAAGATACTTCTCCTAATTTTCCTAAGATTTATTGCACAACATGCTAATTATGGGAATTAAAATATCAAAACAAACACAAAAATTTGGAAAATCAATAACTTGCCATAGAGATGGTCTCTGACCTTGGAAAATTCAGGGAATGTTCCCAAGATCAGAGGCTACAAAAGCCTTATGGTCTCATGTCATGGTGAACTGTCTATGCAAATGGAGAATTAAAACATTGAAATGATTAAATAATTAATTAAAAATAAAATACTCAACAATATGACTTAATTTCTTTTCCACGTTGTTCTTCTATGTTCACTGAGTAAGAGGAAATTTTTAGTTTATTTTTCTGATTTCTCTATGCAAAGTTATGGATTTTTCAAATTCTGGGTATTTAAATAAATAGAAAATAACCTATTTATCTACTTATCCACGCGGCGCCGCGTCAACCTCGGCAGCTCCGAAAGGCCACGCGTCGCTCTCCCATTCGACTCCGCCACCTGAGTCAGCAGCCACACGTCCAGCGGTCCCGTTCCATCTTCTGGTCCGACGCGATCTGCACTGTCCATCCGATACACGCTCGATCCAACGGCGGTTGGTCGTCGTCTCAGACTGGTGTGTCCCGAGAGCTGTCTACACTCAAACCCTAAGATCTCTCTCATTTCTCAACGGATTTTCGTGTTCTTATGCTCTATGGATTCGTCTTGAAGAGACGAACACATCCATGCGGTTTACATGCATTGAAATCAATTCAAATGAAATGGAGAATCGCTGGAAGCTCTCGGGGAGGAGGAGTATCCATACCTTGGTTCAGGAGGTGAAGCCTCAACTAAATGTGCTTGACACGTTAGTTGGAGTTGGAGAAGCCTAGGGATGAAGCCTCTGGCCCTGGTGAAAGGTCTAGGTATGAAAGTGACTAGGCCCGATTTCAGACTTTGGAGGCTGGAAGCAATGGCTGGCCTGGTGAGGGGGCTTTTGTTGGGGGACTTCTTCTCTTAGTCCTGTGCAGGTATGGGTGAGTTTAATTTGATTTTGGTGGAGGTTTCAAAGTTGTCCTGGTTTTTGGGTGGATTTTTGACAGAGAAATTGAGCTCTATTAATGGGGATTAGGGCAAAGGAACATTGGGAATCAATTGCTCTGGGTTAGGAGAAGGTCATGGAGCAATTTTGGCAGTGTTTTGTTAAGCTCTGGTTCATCACCCTGTTTGGCCGAGAGGGGGTGGAGTTTAAATAAGGGTGGCCGGAGGGCCTCCTAGGGGGGTTTGATGGCTTGGATCCACTGCTCTGGTGAGGAGAAGAACGGCCATGGTGTCCACTGGCCATGAGACAGCTCAGCAAGGAAGAATTCAAAATTTGGCTCACATGGGTGCTTTCGGCTCGGTGTTTTTCAGCGGGCTGTGGTGGTCGGCCGGCCGGGGTCGAGTCACCATCCCGATCAGGAGGGTCAGGGCTTGAGACTTGTGAGCTCAATTGGCTATTGCCATATGTAAAGGGGCTGAATTGAAATGGAATGGGGGAGGCTCATTTTGGATTCAATTTGGTCAACCCATGCTTTTGGGCTAGGTGCACCCCGCAAGACCTGACTTTGGGCTGAAAAAAATTACATGGATCAGCCTCCCATGTGTGGTGAAGCCCTCATCCAAGGTGAGGTGGCTAATTTTGGTTAAGTGTAACATGAATAGGGTTAAAACGTTTAGTGAAGGTTTAAGAAAGTAATCCCCTCTTTTGCCATTAATGGGTTGGTGAGGTGGAAATGGCTCCTCAAAACTTGCATATGGCTTATGCATGGCTTCATGGCTCCATTTGTCTTGGGGCCAAGCTTAGTCAATTTCATGGAAATGGGTTTTAAGGATTTTGGATATTTAGGGGTAATTTGGCACATGTCTTAGTTTAGAAAAGTTTAATGATGAATTTGAAACTTAGGGAGTAATTTAAATCAAAGGGATGATGAGGTGAAAGTGTCATGTAGGCTTTGGATTGACTTTGGGCCTTTTGAAATCATTTTGGATGGGCTTTTAAAATGGTTTAAGGAAGTGGGCTTTATGTTTCAAAATGGACTTTTGGATGAAAAATTTTGTGAAGGATCATGCCAAATAAATGTTGGGTTTAGTTTAGGGATGTATCATGAGTGATTTGGAAAAGTTTTGGTGTCATTTGGAGTTGAAATGGGTTTAATTTGGGCCTTTTGATAATGGGTTCAAAATGGGCCAAAAAGGACTAACTTGAGCTATCTTGGGCTAAGGTTGGGCTAATGTTGGTTTTAATGTAAAATAAATGTTGGCAAATGTTTATAGGAGTGTTACAAAGAGTTTTCAATTTTGGTTGGGTTTTGATTTAGGGATTTAGGCCTATTTGGGTTATGTTTGGGTTTAGGCCAGTTTAGGGAATTTTGCTTTTGGGTTAGGTTTGGGTGGAGTTGGGTTCAAATTTGGAGCAAATCTTGTTAGTGTTTTGTTTTTGGGGATATTAGAAAGGTTTAGGAAAAGATTTGGGGTTAATTGGAGTTGAGTTGGGTTAGTTTGGGCTAAGTTTAGGTCATGGGCCAAAATTGGGCTTTAAGCTTCAAATTGAAATTGGATCCAAATGTTAATCAAATTGGGCTTGTATTTGGTCTAAATTGATATTGGAGATATTTATTTGAAGTTTAAATTGGATTAGATCAACATTGAGGTCAATTGGAGTGGTTTGGTTTGACATTGGGCTTACTTTGGTTAAAAATGGGCCAAATTGGGGGTTTTGGTAAAAGTGGGTTAAATTGACAAAATTGGCCTATGGTGTAGTTGAACAAAATTAAATTGGAAATATTTGGGATTTTCTGGAATTTTCTGGAAATTTTTGGAATTTATGGATTTTTTGGGCTAAAAGGGTATTTGGAGGGTTTTGAGGGGTACTTTTGGGAATTTTGGTATATTTGGCTATGGGTGATCAATTTGAGTGGTGGGAAATGTTTAGAATTGATTTTGAGGGATTTTTGGTAAATTAGGTAATTTTGCAAATTTTGGGCATCTTCAAGGGCATTTGGTAGGTTTGGTGGGTGTAGGGCCCAGGGATCAAAAATTGAAATTTAGGAAAAATGAAGATTGATTGAATGTGAGTAAAATGGAATCACTTTGGTTGAGCCGTGAAGCCATATTAAGCTCATAGGAGCCATGAGAGGACTCACCTTGGGCACTCAATATGTTGTTCCTAACCCTCTTAGCCAGGGGCTTAGGGGTTGAGGACCATTGATATGGATTACCTACATGAGTCAAGAAGTCAAATTGGATGAAAGTGTTTTTTTTTTTGGATTTAAAATGTGTGTATGGGTGTGATGTGTGCAAGTTTACCCTCATCAGACCAGGCCACTCAGGGTAGTCCTAAGGCCAAAGAGTCTTATAAGGAACTCATCCTTTAAACCTCCACATTTGATCTTAACCCTCCCAGTGGTTTGGGGGTTGTTAATCATGCATGTGGGGTTTAAAGGGAGTTAAGACGTGTTTGAATTCCTAAGCGGTGGCTCCCATCTCTAATCCTCTAAGATAGTCAAAGGGAAAGCCTACGGCTAGATCTTAAGTACTAAGGAGAGAGAAGAGAAAAGACCTCATCAAAAAGGAGGTCAACAAATGGACCCCCAATAGGTGTGGTGTGCTAACCAAGCACACCGCACGTATTGGCGTTGACCGAAGAGATCAACAGAACCAACACAGACGTCTAAGTGACACACTTAGAACGAAGTATAAAAAAGTTTCCGCTGGGGAGTATCAGGTAAATCTCCAAGATTGAAGATCCCTGAACTCTCGCTGGGGAAAAGAAAAGGAGGTGAATTCCAGATCACAAGACTCGGGGAGATTTTGATTTAGATTTTGTTTCATTTTCTATTTTAAATTTTAATGTGTGAGTTTGGATTTTGGTTTATTTCGAGTTTCAATTTCGATTTAAGTTTAATTTAAAGTCTATTTAAGGAAATCTTGTATTTGAAATGAGAATTGGAACCTAGGTTCCAATCTCGGGATTGCAAAGAGAACTGGAATTTAAGTACCAGTCTCAAAGGGAGAATCGGAGTTTAAATATCGATTGAAAAGGGTGAGAATCAAAACTTAAGTACTGATCTCGAGATGAGAACTGGAATTTGGTACCAGTCTCGAAGGTTTAAAAGGTTGAAATTTGGTATCAACCTCGAAAAAGAGTCGGAATTTGGTACCGAGCTCGAAGGTTTAAAAGGTTGAAATTTGGTATCAACCTCGAAAGAGAGTCGGAATTTGGTACCGACCTCGAAAGAAGAGAATTGGAATTTGGTACCAGTCTTGAAGGTTTAAAAGGTTGAAATTTGGTATCAACCTCGAAAGAAAGTCGGAACTTAGTACCGACCTCGAAAGGAGAGAAATGGAATTTGGTACCAGCCTCTAAGGTTTAAAAGGTGGAAATTTGGTATCAACCTCGAAAGAGAGTTGGAATTTGGTACCGACCTCGAAAGGAGATAACTGGAATTTGGTACCAGTCTCGAAGGTTTAAAAGGTTGAAATTTGGTATCAACCTCGAAAGGAGAGAACTCGAATTTAGTACCAGTTTCGAATGTTTAAAAGGTTGAAATTGGTATCAACCTCGAAAGAGAGTCGGAATTTGGTACTGACCTCGAAAGGAAAGAACTGGAATTTGGTACCAGTCTCGAAGGTTTAAAAGGTAGAAATTTGGTATCAACCTCAAAAGAGAGTCAGAATTTGGTACCGACCTCGAAAGGAGAGAACTGGAATTTGGTACTAGTCTCAAAGGTTTAAAAGGTTGAAATTTGGTATCAACCTCGAAAGAGAGTCGGAATTTGGTACCAACCTTGAAAGGAGAGAACTGGAATTTAGTACCAGTCTCGAAGGTTTAAAAGGGAATTGAATTTTATTTGGAAGGATTTGTGAAAATTTCAGTTTAGTGGAGGATTGGAATGAGACATGAATGTGTCTTACATCCCAGGAGCGTTGATCGAAGTTTGATTGTTTGGCGAAGGATACGAATCCATGCCATCAGAATCAAATCGAGAATTTCGTGGTTCTGTGTCAGCAGACTCGGTCGACCTTCACAAAAGAGGGAAGAAATTGCAGAGATTCGAAAGGGATTTCGAGAACAGCCGGAGGCTGGGGATTTCAGATTCGGGAATATTTTTTAGTTGTTTGTTGTGATTCAATTTTAGCTTGATTTTCAATTTAGAGTTCACGTTTATTTAGAGTTCGTGTTTATTTGTAGTTTGTTTTGACATTCATCTTTTTTTTTAAAGAGAGTTTTCATTTATTTTTATTTGTCCTTTGTTCTTTGTTCGAAGTTCTTTTAATTTAAAGGCGTTTCCCAGTCAATTTGCACAAAAATAGGTGAAGGCAAAACATGACATAGTCATTTTCATTCCAATCTTATTGAAAATACATCATACAACTTGATCTAAAACATGATGATATTTTCTTTAAGAATTCAATATCTCATACAATCCATATAAATCCAAAACGGATTGTGTAAGATTCTTGCAAGTTGTTTCTAAAATCATCTGCGAAAATCCATGTCTGAATAGTTAGATACATGGACAATAACATCACCTTCCAAGCCACCCTTGGCAGGAATGTCGTACGGATGTGCATTGGAGGTGTGTTATCTCCCATGTAACTCACAGCTCGTAAGGCCGGAGGCTCTCTAACTCTGGATCTGGCTGAAAGTGAAAAGGAATCTTTATCTCATCCATTCTCTTGAAAGTAACAGAGATCCGCTCAACAGGCACTCCTGGAATATAATGCTTTGCGATGTCCGCTCCATTCCCTTTTAACACCATGATGGAACCTACCGGTAGTGGTATCTCCACCGGCCCTCAGAATTCTCCGGAGCCTGCTATCCGGAGGTCAAATCCGAACATGATATTGCACTGGTTAACAAAAGACACTGTGCAGAAAGGTCTAACGAAATCATGATGGTCTATGTGTGGAGGTATACAGTCGCCCTCCTTGTAGATGTTAATGATGCAGTTGTTGGGTATGCAGTCTGCGGGCAATACCTTCCATGTCACCATCATCTTTATCATTCTTTTAATAATATTCGACATCGGATCCACCTCACTGCGACAGAGCATCCCTGGTGGATTTCTTTTTCTGTCTACAGCGAAGTTGTAGCAACACCCGCATTGGATCGTAACTCTTCCTTTTTCTGACATCCATCTTCGGGGTTCTGAATAAGTTTTCTCCCTCAGACGACCAACTCGGCCCATTTTCTGAAGTTTAACGATGCAGTCTACAATTTTTTATTGTTCGTAGTCCGAAAACACATTTGTATGCAGCTCAAGGCCTTCCAAGATGTTAATCTTCTTGCCACGGATTCTTTCAAAGTATTCAAAAGTTTTCTTTTCAACATTCTGCATCTTTTCCAGCTCATATTTCGGAATAATCCGCAACTGGCGAGGTCTAGTAACGTACTGTGGGATGTATGGTTCAACCCCATCACGTTCTCCTGCATGTCTCGGCTCCTCAGAGATAATCTCTGTCGGGACATCCTTCGGGATTGCTTTCGCAATAACACTCTTTAAAACTGGTGCATTTGCATGGCGTCGTGGCGCAGATTCTATTTCTGCTTTTGTTGGAATTTCTTTTATCTTTTCTATTGTTCTTGGAGTTGGTCTCCTCTTTTCTGGTTCCTGACGAACTGGCTTCTTAGAAGTGCTTGCACTGACGGTAGCAGCTGTCTCTTCACGTTGATCCGCTGCTAGCTGGGTTAGCATCTTGCGGATGCGTCGGTTCTTGTTTCTTCACTGGGTTGGAGTGAGAGTAGCTCTCCTTACCTCTTGAATTTATGTGGCCATTGCGCTGACGAGCCTGCCCTCTGCTGTAGCAACCACGGACTTAACTTTCTTGTCCTCTCCTGTTGTATGAGCGGAGTTTGTTTTTCTTTTCTTGCTGGTGGACTGCTGACTTGGGCCACCCAATTTCATCATTGTATGGCTCCGGAGCTCTTCCCGATCAATCGGAGTCCAATCATTTTCTTTGTACTGTAGCCCGGCTGGTGTGAAGTCAGAGTCGATCTCAATCACGGCTCCATCCTTCATCATTTTTTTATCGAGTGCTAGACTCACGCCATTCTTAAAGTTCAGAACCAACCGCCCGTTCGACATTTCCCTACGAAAAACAAGGAAATGATCAGGAGCTGTACTAAGAACAAGAACAATAGAAAAATTTATTAAAGGAAAATGTCATTTGTTTCTTTCAAATTTCAACAAGAGTAGGAAAAGATGAAGAAAGATCAAGAGTGAGACTCGATTTGAAAGGAAGGATAAAAATTTTATTATCATGATTTCACATGTTTTCTTTAAACACTTTTTTTTAACGATTTTCTTTATCATCCACTTTTTTTATATTTTTGGGTTCGGACCCAGTCATAAGTAATTACTGTGCCTGTGCTTCTAGGAATGAGGATTCATCCTTCGAAACATCAGGTTGCTTAATATTTCTTAAGATATCGTCCATTAATTGGAAGCATAAGTCGTTCTCCACGGCAATTCATCAGTTGATATGAACCTCCAGAGTAGACTGTCTCGACCACGAATGGCCCTTCCCAAGTCGGTTCAAATTTATCACCTATCCTGCGATGTGTAAGAATAGGTCTTCTGAGAACCAAAACCAAGTCATTGACTTTGAATGTCCTTGGACAGACTAATTTATCATGGGCCTGGATCATCTTGGCTTGACAGTTCCAAATTCTGTTGTGCTGAAAGTCTTTTCCCTTCCAAGCTTTCCAACTCTTCTAGTCATAGTTTGGCATTTTCTTCTATAGTGATCTTGTTTGCAACTGCAATTCTGAGAGACAGAAGCTGAACCTCTAAGGGTAGAACGGCCTCGGACCCGTACACTAAGGCGTAAAACCTAGACTGGGTGGGAGTTCTGAAAGTCGTCCTGTAGGCCCATAAGGCCTCTAACAACTTCTCGTGCCAATTTCTCTTGTTGTCGTCCAAAGTTTTCTTTAGGATTTGGACGAGAGTTTTATTAAAAGCCTTGGTCAAGTCGTTCGCTCTTGGGTAGTAGATTGTTGAATAGTGCCAGTCGATCCCGTGTCTTCTGACAAAATTGTTGATCTTCGTTCTTCTGAATGCGGACCCATTATCTGAGATAATTCTGTGCGGTACTCCAAAATAGTAGATGACTTGATTCTTGAAGAACTGTAGCACGTGATGTGCTTTCACTTCTCTGAGCGGTACTGCTTCTACCCACTTAGAAAAGTAATTTGTAGCTACAAGAATGAAGCGATGTCCTCTTGAAGAAGGCGGTTCTATCGGACCCACAATATCTGTGCCCCAACACACAAACGACCACGACGCGATTGTCGGATGTAGCACATTTGGAGGTTGATGTAGAACCACTCCATGCACCTGGAATTGGTGACAACTTTTGGCAACTTCATGCAATCGGTCATCATCGAGGGCCAGTAGTACCCTAGCCTCTTAATCTTCATTTTTATTTTCGGACCCGACTAATGAGCGCCACAAAGTCCTGAGTGCACTTCTTTAACAATTTCACGAGCTTCGGACCCGCTCTGACACCTTAGCCACATCTGATTGAAAGACCTTCTGTATAACGTATTGTTTATTAATGCGTAAGACAGATTTCTTTTCTTAATCTGATGAGCTAACAACTTATCGTCCTGTAGGTTTCCTTTTTGCAAGTAGTCTATTAATGGTTGCCGCCAATCTTCTGTAACTTCTATTACTGCTGCAACTGATTCTTTTTCTTTTCCTTCTGATTTGTGAATTGTATCCATGTCGAGCTGTGATAGGACCTGTCGTCCTTGAACTGACATTTCAACTGACACATCCTGCAGGCAGGTAAATTCTTTTGCAAGGCGGGCTAACGCATCTGCGAGAGCATTTTCTCTTCTGGGAATCTTGTAGATCGTTACATTTGGAATTCGTTCCAACAAATTCATGGCATATTGGAAGTACTGCTCAAGCCTTAGTTTTAAAATCTTGTACTGTTCGGCGACCTGTTGAATGATCAACTGGGAATCTTCATAGATGTTGATGTTTGTTATCCCCATCTGAATGGTTAATTCCAGTCCGTTTATAAGGGCTTCGTATTCTACCTCGTTGTTTGTACATAGTTCTGTTAGATGGTAGGAATACCTTAACATCCCCGCTCCGGTGTTATAAATATCAATCTAATTCCTGCCTTACCTGGCACTATTGTTTGCAATTCTTTGTCTTTCTGTGCTGAGGATGCTCCGTCGAAGTACAATTCCCAACGTTGATCATTGGGGTCTTCTAGGCTCATTATCTGCTCGTCTGGCAAATCATCGTTGAGAGGTGATTCTGCCGGTAAAGGGTGTGCTGCAAGGAAGTCTGCTAGGACTTGTCCCTTTACGGCATGAAGCGGCACGAAAGTTATATCGAATTGCAATAGTATCATCGACCACCTGGAAAGTCTACTGGAAAGCGTCGGTCGGGTCATCAAATATTGCAACGGATTGAACTTCAAAATAAGGTTAACCTTATGAGAAAGCATGTAATGCCTGAGCTTTTGAGCGGCGAAGATCAGGGCCAAACAATACTTCTCAATCGAAGGATACTTTACTTCTGTCGAAATTAGACAACGACTTAAGTAGTAGAGAGCATTTTATTTTCCCTCATCATTGACCTGGGCTAGCAGGGCTCCGAGAGAGTTGTCTGAAGCTGCGGTATAAAGTATCAACGGTCTACCTGAGACTGGGGTTGTTAAAACAGGAGGTGTCATTAAATATTGTTTAATGTCCTCGAAGGCATGTTGACATTTGGAGTCCCAAGTAAACTTGGCGTCCTTCTTAACCAAAGCAGAAAAAGGCTGACGCCTTCCTGACAAATTCGAGATAAAGCGTCAAAGATACGCCAACTTCCCTTAAAAGGATCGTAGTTGTTTCAAGGTTTTGGGAGGCGGCATTTCTAAGATAGTTTTAATCTTCTCCGAATCAATTTCAATTCCACGATGTCAAACAACAAATCCTAATAATTTCCCAGAGGTGACGCCGAAGGCTCATTTCAAGGGATTCATCTTAAGGTTATATTGTCTTAACAGCTCAAAAATAATTCTCAAATCATACAAATGATTTTCTTTTAGTTTGCTTTTGATGACTACATCATCCACGTAACACTCAACTTAGTTGTGAATGAGATCATCAAAAATCCTTGTCATTGCTCTTTGATAGGTTGTTCCTGTGTTCTTTAATCCAAACGGCATCACTGTGTAGCAGTATACCCCGATCGGCGTTCTGAAGGCTGTAAGCTTTTCATCTTCTAGTGTCATCTTTATTCGGTTGTATCCTGATGATCCATCCATGAATGAGAAGACTTCATGTGTTGAAGCAATGTCGATCATCAATTCTGGAATGGGTAGCGGGAATTCGTCCTTTGGACATGCTTTATTCAAATCTCTGAAATCCACGCAGATTTTGATCTGACCATTCTTCTTTCTGACTGGTACCACATTGGCTAACCAAGTTGGATATTGTTCCTCACGGACAAATTTAGCATCTATTAACTTCTTAACTTCAGCTATAACTTGTTGTTCAATCTCCAGTCGCATTCTTCTCGGAGCTTGTCTGACTGGAACGGCAGTGGGATCTACTCCTAACTTGTGAACTGCGACCTCTGGAGCTAATCCTGGCATTTCATCATAACTCCAAGCAAAATAGTCCTTGAATTCCATTAATAACTTGATTATCTCTTCGGAGTCTTCTTTATTGAGTAAGGAGCTAACAAAGGTCGGCCTAGGCTCTTCGCTAGTACCTAAGTTAACTTCCATTAACTCGTCTATTATAGATTTAATTTTTTCTTCGAATTCTGGTAGAGCATTTCCAATTGGTAGATCCTCGAGATCATCTGAAGCTTCCAGGAAACTTTCATCATGCTCATGAGTGACAACTAAGAAAAATCCTGAATCATCAACAGACCCTACTGTGCCGAATCTGAAACCATGTTTTGAATTGGGAGGCCGACTGGCATTGTTCCATAATTTTTCGAAGTGTTGTGATCGACTTTTTGTTCATTATTTAGGTAAGACATCACGTTGAATTAAATTTTGAACACAGGGAGAGTACCACTCAAAAGGCAATTCCATTAATTCAGATGAAGTAACATCTTCAAATTGTACATCTTTTTCAGTATTGGAAGAAGAAGCGCCACGGTAGAATTTGATCGGTTTAGTACCACCACGTACTTCCTTGACCACCATACCCTCGATCTTATTAGAATGGATTGGGGTCAGGGTCATAGTTGTCGGCATATTTTTTAGGTTGTGTGTTTTGAAAAGGGGTCGCCTACAGAAATTGTCGGCGAATTTTTAATTTAATAAATAATTTGAAAAGGTAGTATTTCATTTTAAAAATAATTTTTAAATTTGAACATTTTAAGATATGAAATCAAACCGATCTCACATCCCAAATAGTTTATACAAACGAGCACCGCACCACAAACCGTGTATCTATCCCGAAGAATAGACACATTGCTTGATGATGGGGCTCGATTAAATAAACTAGGAGATTTGTGACATCCGTTTGGTCTGCGAACCAATTTTATAAGCCAACAAGTTCTCCTGCTTAATATAAATGAATTAAGCAGGGTTTATATTACTCAGGTTCTTAAAGTTCCCTATAAGGGCAAGCCCCTATAGTTAATTACATCTTAAGTGACGGGAATCACCTAAGAAAACTCTCGATAATGATCAGTGGTTTTGCTCTCAAGAATTTCAAAGTTTAAGGTTTTCAAACAATTGGATTTTGAAAATTTCAATAGGGAATAGCTCAAATTTGGAACAGTTTATTTTAGGAGTCCAAAGGAAGAAGAGTAGGGGATGTCACAAACCTGAAGTGAACTTCAGTGACTTCCCAGACTATCCTAATGTTAGGCTTTGAATTTCGGGAATTCCTAATGTTTATTTAATGTTTTAATCTCGCCAATTTTAATTAATTAGGGCTTATATTTATATGACAGAATCATACAAATAGCCTCGAAGATATGAGGGTTTATGTCGTATCAGACGACTACCTCGGAATCCTAAGACCGGTTAGGGCTTAATTTGCTATGCAAATGCCTAACGAAGGGTTGAGGATTTATGTTGCACTAGGAAAACTACCTCGAAGTCCTATGGCTTTGTTATTTAATTCTAGGAAAGTTTTCTTTGAAGTAGACTCGGGTTTTGTCGATGACGATTGTCTGTCTTGCCCACCATGCTCCGAACTCCTTGTTGTTACGGAGGTTCAATTTTAGAAGTCATAAATCGGGGGATGAGAAAAGTGTTTTGGTTTAGAGAAAATCTTAATTTCCAAGTGTTTTCAATATTTTAATTAAAACAAATCTTAAAGTTGATTATAACGACACCGGTTAAGATCCCACGGTTCCATCCTTCCGGCATCATTATTTTTATCGGATTCACTTAGTCCAAATGAATTTGCTAAACTCAACCGAATGAGTTCCACACTTTCATTTAGACCGTGGGAAATCCCGTTAGCAACACGTAGGTTACATCATCCGAGGTATTCCCGATCATCCAACAGGACGTTTTAATTTAGTTGTAATTGTAGTTTTGTGTTACGTTTTGTGATTAAATTTTGAGTTTTATATTTTGAAATGTTGTGGCGGTGAATTTTATCTTGCAATGACTTTTAACTTAGTTTTGGTTTCAGTTTTAGGGACTATCCTAAAGGTGTGGGTTTTCATGCAACAGTTGTTTATCATGCAAGAAAAGTAAGTGCGATGCGATTAATGAAATTGCGATAATGTAAATTGCAAGAAAGTAAATTGCAATAAAATAAAAGCGTACACTGGAGGGTCTTCCCGTCATCCCAAGCTGCACTTAAAACACAATTAGAATATTTAAGCAAGTTCCTAGATAAAGCTAAGGTAAGGGTTATGGTTTTCTACCAAATTCCTAATCCTATAGCTAGTCATTTCCTATGACGTCTAGATTCCTTGTGTTTTTATTTGAGGACGATTTTCTTCATCAAAGAACAATTGGATTCAATTGTTCTTATAA
The DNA here is from genome assembly GCA_022702705.1 of Papilionanthe hookeriana x Papilionanthe teres. Classification (NCBI taxonomy): domain Eukaryota; kingdom Viridiplantae; phylum Streptophyta; class Magnoliopsida; order Asparagales; family Orchidaceae; genus Papilionanthe; species Papilionanthe hookeriana x Papilionanthe teres. The sequence goes on along the minus strand of CM040421.1, from coordinate 16,463,204 downwards.
ATATCCTATCATATTGAGGAAGTGCTTAAGAAGAATCTTAAACATCTTTTCAATATTTTTAGGATTGTTTTAAGTCCAAATGAATTCAATTACACAAATGAATTAATCGTCCGAGGTTTAGTTAAGTTTTGTTATTATCTTACTCAGATGAACTAGGATATTTGAATGTCCTATAAGTGAAGTAACATTTCATTTAATATTACGTTTAGGAGTTATGATAACTAAAGCTTTCGAGGGTAAATTGGTATTCGAATGATTTGTGATTTAGTTTAATTTCAATTAATTTGGAATAGTGTTCAAGTTATTTTAGATTTATTTTGAATTCTTTATGTCTTTGGTGATGTTATATTTAATTCAACTTAATTTAATTTAATTTAATTTAATTGAGTTTTAAATTTATTTAATTCAATTTAATTCAATTTAGTTTGATTTGATGTTAAATTAAATTAATTTGATTTGATTTAATTTTAATTTAATTTGATTTAATTTCCTTTAATTTAATTTAATTTAATTTAATTTAATTTAATTTAATTTAATTTAATTTAATTTAATTTAATTTATTTAATTTAATTTAATTTAATTTATTCATTTAATTTAATTTAATTTGTTTATTTAATTTAATTTAATTTAATCTTTAATTTAATTCAACTTTTAATTTTAATTTAATTTAATTTAATTTAATTCAATTTAATTTACTTAATTTAATTTAATTTTTAATTTAATTTTATTTTTAATTTTAATTGAAATTTTAAAAGAGTTTAATAATTTAATTTTAGTTTAATGATTAAGTCTTTTAATATTTTGAATTTTGAGTTATCATTTTAATTAAGAATTGAATATTAATGAGATGATTAATTTAGGGATTTTTAAATTAAAGAATAAATTTCTTCCTAATAATATCCCTATTTTAATAATTCCAATTTTATTATTCTTCCAAATTCAATCAATTATTTAATTAAGGTTTAATTATTTTAAAATTGTTTAATGGGTTTCTACCCTTTAATTATTTAAATTTCAATCATCCAAATCAGATTAGGATCAAATATTTTACTTATTAATTTTTTTTAAACCTAAAGTTTTAATTAAGGATTAAAATTTTAATTATCACTTTACCCTTTAAGCTTAATAATTTCATAACTCACTAAATTGAACTCAAATGAACTTGAAATTTTTATGTGACTTCACTCATATGTCAATAAAGACATGAGAGGAGAGAATGTGATTTTTCTGTATTTAATTTATTTATATAATTATTTTTGGTAGAAAATAAAGATTTCCAAGGAAAATTTAATAACATGACCAAGGGAAAGTTTCTGTCCTTAAGAAAATTAGGGGACATTCCTAATGACCAAAGGACCACTTGGACCAATTTTGGTGATTTTTTGAATTATATTATTTTTATTATAATTATATTAAGTTTTGAAGTGTTAATTAATTTAAAAATAAAATAAATGTTGAAAAATGAATTTTATATTTTTCAAAAATCTCTCTAATATCAAGGAAATCAGAGAATTAAATTTTGCAATTTTCTGATTTTTCTATTATTTATCATAATTATTTTAGTGAAAATGCTAGAAAATACATTTTTTTTAATTTTAAAATTACCCTAGAGCTTTAAAATTTAATATCTCACTAAATAGACCTAAGAAAAATATGGGGTTTGTTCCTAAGTGATTAAAATTCAAAATGTGACATTTTGGTAAATTTTATTATTTTTGTAATTTTTATTATTTTTTAATTATTAAAATATTAAAATAATATTAAAAACTCAACTTTTTTAGAAAATTGAAATTTTAATTTTCTTAAATTCCCCTAATATCAGAGAGGCTCCAAAACCAATTTGGTGAATTTTTAAAAAGTATTTTGAAAGTTATGAATTTTTAACGTTTAAATTGACTAAATGGCTTAATCAACCCATTTAGTAGAGCTAACCAAGTCCAATTGGCCTCAAATTTTTATGGTGGGTTCCTCTAATCCTAAAGGTTAGTGGAGAATTGATTTCAAGTCAATTTGATGTATGGTTAGCTCTAATTAATTAGGGATCTATTTTGGGTGTTTAAGCCAATTAGGGTCATTCCAAGTGAGTTAACTCAAAATATATTTTTCATAGGGTTCTCTACTCCTAAGGAACATTACCAAATTTTCTTAGAATTTATTTCATAACATGATAATTATTGGAATTAAAATACCACAAACAGTGATATAAACTTGGAAAATACATAACTCTTTATAGAGATGGCCTATGATCTTGAAAAATTCAGGGAATGTTCCCAAGATCAAAGGCTTCAAAAGCCCTATGGTCTCATGCTATGATGAGTTGTATACATTCATGGAGAATTGAATGATTGAAAACACTATTTAATTAATTAAAAATAAAATATGCATCAAATAAATATAAAATCACTTCCACATTATTTTTCTCATTTCAGTGAGCAAGAGGGTATTTTTATTTTATTTTTTTGAGTTTTCTATGAAAAGTTATGAGTTTTTGAAGTTTAGGTTCAAAAATAAATCAAAAAAATGCATTTCCCGCTTAAATGACACGTGTCGCGCTGCTACTGGCTGGCGTGGTTGCCTGTTCACGGATAAAGCTGCCGTCCAACTCCATCAGCGCCTTCCGTGGGATACATGCCTGATCGGACGGCTGCTGCTCCTCTTTCTTTGTTCTATTCACTCAAAACCATCCAACTTCAAACCTTGATATCTCCCTCGATTCTCAACTAAATTTAATGAATTTTTTTTTAAAATGATCGTCTAATTGAGTAGCACACATCTATATAGTGATGATATACTTAAAACATGTGAATAAGTACAGAAAATTAAAATATGCTCGGTTGGAGGAGAAAAAAATTGATACCTTTGTCCAAGAGGTGAGGCCTCAATTGGAAATGATTTGATTGAACTTAGAAATGCTTGGAGAAGCTTTGGGAACAATTTGGCATAGTCTCCCCAAGGTAAATCTTGCATCTCCTCCCCTTGGTCATGGAGGTGGGGTTTAAATAAGGAAGGTTATGGTGGAGCTTGGGTGGCCATGAGGGTTGGCTTGGTTCATTCACCAAGGTTTTTTTTGCTGAGAAAAACTCACATGATTGAGCTTCGATCTTGGTGCAATCAATTGGGTTATGCCATGTGTAAAGTCAAGGATTTAAATGGCATGGGTGTAAGGAGCATTTTTGGTCCAATTTGGGTCAATTCATGGTTTTGGCTTGGTTCACTCACCAAGGCTTGATTTGGGCTGATGTGAGATCATTTGGGTCAGCCTCATATGTGTGGTGAAGTCCCCATCCAAGGTGAGGTGGCCAATTTTGGTTAAAGTGTATCATGAATGGGGTTAAAAAGGTTTAGTGAAGGCTTAGGAAAGGCTCCTCTCTTCTTGCCATAAGTTGCATGGTGAGGTGGAAAGGGCTCCCCATAGCTTGCATATGGCTTATTCATGGCTCCATGACTTCATTTGGCTTGCTCATGGCTTGGGAAAAGGTTGGCTCACTTGCATGGAAAAGGGTTATTTGGAATTTTGAAAACTTTGGATTCCATTGATGGGATTTGTCATGATGCTACAAATGGGTTGATTTCATGATGGTTTAAGACTTTGGTCAAATAGGATTATCAAAGGAATGATGAAGAAAAGGTTTCATGTGGGCTTGGTAATGGACTTTGGGCTTTTAAAATTTGGTAAATGTGGGCTTTTAAAATGGTTTAAGGGAATGGGCTCTTGAATTTTAAAATGGATTTTGGGATGAAATTTTGGTAAAGGCTTGGGCTAAATAATTGTTGGGTTTAGCTCATGGATGTGTCATGAGTGACTTGAAGCAAATTGGGGGTGATTTGGGTTTGAATTGGGTTGAATTTAGGCTCTTTTGGTGAATGGGCCAATATAGGTCCAAGTGGGCCAAGTTGGGCCAATGTTGGGCTAGGGTTGAAATTGATGTAAAATCAATGTTGAGAAATGTTTATGGGAGTGTTTCAAAGAGGTTTTGACTTTGGTTGGGCTTTGATTTTGGGGTTTGGGATCATTTGGGTTAGGTTTGGGTTTAGGTCAAAATTGGGCCTTTTAGCTTTGGGTTGAATTTGAGTGGGATTTGGGTCCAAATTTTGGGCAAATCATGTTAGTGTTTTGCTTGTGGGGATGCTAAGGAGGATTTAGAAAAGATTTGGGGTTAATTGGAGTTGAATTGGGTGAGTTTGGGTTAGGTTTGGGTCATGGGTCAAAATTGGTCTTTAAGGTCAAAAGTGAAATTGGATTCAAATGTCAATAAAATTGGGCTTGAATTTGGTCCAGATTAACATTTGGGATGTTGAATTGAAGTTTAGAATTGAATTGGACCAAAATTGGGGTCAATTGGGTAGGTTTGGTTTGACATTGGGTTCACTTTGGGTTAAAATGGGTCAAATTGGGGATTTTGACAAAAGTAGGGTAAATTGACAAAATTGGCCCATGGTGTAGTTGGACAAAAAGAAATTGGGAATATTTGGGATTTTCTGGAATTTCCTGGGAATTTTCTGAATTTTTGGATTTTTGGGTCAAGGGGGGTATTTTGGGTATTTGGAGGGTATTGGGAGGTATTTTTGGAATTCTTGGTATTTTTGGGTATGGATGATCAATTTGAGTGATGTGGAAATGTTTGGGATTGATTTTGAGGAATTTTGGGTAATTTAGGTGATTTTGAAAAATTTGGGTAATTTCGAGGCTTTGGGTAGGTTAGGCGGGTGTAGGGTCCTGGGGGTCAAAAATTAAAAATTTGGAAAATTGAAGATTGGGTGAATTTGAGTGGAATGAAATCATTTTGGTTGAGCCATGAAGTCATATCAAGCCCACATGAGCCATGAAGGGACTCATTTGAGGTATTCACTATGTTGTTCCTAACCCTCTTAGCCAAAGGCTTAGGGGTTAAGGACCATCCATGTGAATCACCTACATGAGTCAGGAGGTCGAAGTTAGGTATGGGTGTGGTTTTAGGAGTTGTGTGAAAGTGTAGTGTATAAGTGTAGTGTGTGTGTAAGTCAGCCCCTTCACTGCACCGGGCCACCTGTAGGCGGTCCTAAGGCCAAAGAGTCCTATAGGAACTCATCCTTTAAACTTCCACATTCGATTTCAACCCTCCAGGTGATTAGGGGTCTACGATCAAGTTTGTGGAGTTTGCAGGGAGTTAAGAAGTGGTTGAGTTTCTAAAGGGGTAGGTTCCATCTCTAGTCCTCTAAGATAGTCAAAGGAAAAGCCTAAGGCTAGATCCTAAGTACTAAAGAGAGAAGAGAAGACCTCATCAAAAATGAGGTCAACAATAGTATGTACATAATGGTTAATCTTCTCGTACATTGATTTGTATTCTTCATTCCTTTCATCTTCGAGAGAGATCTTGAACTGAGGTTTCTTTTGATTTACAGTTGCTGCTTCTTTCTTGATTTCTTCTTCTTCGGAACAATTCTCCCAATCAACGTCGATGACCGGTTTTTTCTGTCCAACTGTTCCAACATCTCTTCCTCGACCTCATCCCCGGCCTCGACCTCGGGTGCGAATTCTAGAGAAACCTTCACCATCTCGCCGTAAGGGACTGGTGAGTAACCGTTGGACTAGAATTTCAGGTTCTTCATCGTCTTGCACTTCTTTTGCTTCGTTTGGTAAGGTGTTTCTAGAGAATATTGTTTTCTTCGGAGGCGCGTAGTAGGCTGCATCTTCATGGATTCCGATTTCATGTACGGAGAACGGCTGCAAGTCACCTTTGATACACTGTTCTCCTCCTTCATAATATTTTATGCACTGGTGCAGAGACGACGGTACCATCCGGTTCTCATGGATCCATGGCCGACCCAATAGAGCGTTGAATGATGTTTTAGAATCAATTATATGGAATTTTGCGGTTGTCTTTGCCAAATCACCGGTCTTCATTAACAGTGTTATTGATCCGAGTGCTCTTTCTCCTTTCTGATTGAACTGTCTTAATAACATCTTGTCTGCTTCAAGTTCACGAGCATCAATTTCCAAATATGCTAACGTTCGAAGGCTCATTATGTTGATTGATGCTCCCGGATCAACTAACACCCTGGAGAGCGTAAACTTTTTGATAGTGACTGAAATGTACAACAGTCGATTGTGATCAGCCGTTCCGAGTAGTAGATCATTGTCTGTGAAGGTAACACCCCGCTGTTCTTTCAACGAGCAAACCTTGTCTAAGGAATTACCGGCCATTTGAGCTAGAAAAATTTCTGGATCAAGTAAAGCCTTGATCAGAGTTTCCCTCATCTCCTTCGACAGGATCAGAGAGTCGTAGATGCTCAATTTGGCTGGTAGCTTCCTAAGATGGGCTAGCACGTTATAATCCACTTTATTACCGGGTTCTTCAATTTCTTCTTGAATGGGCAATTCTTCTGATGGGGTTGGCTCTTCTTGAGAAACCACCTGCTTTCCTTTATCCTTTGGACCCATTCTCGGAGGTAGAACTTTTCCACTTCTTAAATTGACTTCAGCTATTTCTTCTGAATCTGGTGCTGAATCTGTCGGTGTCTCCCCTTGAATCGGAACGACTGGCTCTTCTGGCGTTGCTTCGGAATCTGATGACTCTAATTCTATCACAACCGGAGCTCTTCGAAATTCACAAATAGACACATCGCTTGTTGAGCTTTCATAGCCATCCTTGTTGATCACTGAAAATTTTATTAAGAAATTCATACCTATTTTTGATGAAATTGCACTTTAAAGAAAGGTATTTTCTTTATTTTGTTGCAGGAATGGAGAATTTAGGTGATAAAAGCAAAAATCATAAAAAGGAGCGGATTTGGAGCAAAAAGAAAGAAAATAATGCAATTTGTGCTCGAGTCGCCGATCGCGAGATCGAGCTCGCCGACGGCGAGGGTACGAGGAAGAAAATTCCGAAGGATTTATAACCGTCTCGGCCGACGCCGAGCCCGAGCCCACCGACAATGAGATAGCGCGGTTCGAAGACCTTCTAGAAGCCTCACCGACAACGAGGTAGTTCGTCGCCGATGGCGAGCTAGTTCAAATGGCGCAGATACATTGAACCTGGACACTTTTGAAGGGATGCTTACACACCTCTTGGTCCTTTGCTCACCTCTATATATAGAGGCCGAAATTCAGCCTCGAAGTGTGTTATTTTGTGAAGTGTGTGTCAATTTGTGTCTTAAGAGTCTTTTATTTATGTGTGAGCAGTCTTTAGAGTCTTAATTAGTGTAATTAGTGAGTCTTTAGTGAGTTAGTGAGTTTTTAGTGAGTCTTGTCATGACCGGAAGGAAGAGTCAAAGGAACTCGCGAGGAGTCGCATTGGGATAAATCGAGATAAGTATTTATATTTATTGTTTTTAACTTTAAATGAAATCCATGCTTAGTTTAGTTCCCATGCATTCCGAGTAGTTTATTAATCTTTCTCCCCGTTATGAAATTAAGTGACTCGATGAACTTAAAATGTAAGTACTTATATATATTAATAAATTGTGATAATTTTTACTTAAAACTTAATTTACTTTCAAACTGGCCATTTGATTTGTTAAAATGTGTTGATTATCAACTATAGTAAAAAATTACATCTGATATTCGGGGAATTCAAAAGCCTTGGAAGGAAGGTGCAAATAAATAGGGAAATAATATCACTGGGCGTAGAATTGAGCATTTTAGTGTGACAGACTAAAATATTCAATCCGGTCCTATTGTTTGAGAGCCGAAGTGTAGATGTTAGCCCTCGGGCGAGGGGAAAGTGGGAGCTCGAAGTGGCAGTCGGTATCCTCCTGACTTAGCCGCGATTCGGTAATCAAACATGTGATTAGTCAATATTCTTTACACTCTGACTAAAGGGTAAAGAATAGGAATGCTCCTATTTGTCGAATACCTTAAAATTATCTATTTAAATTCATCAATCACTTAAATTTCTAAACAAGGGGAAAGATAATTTTTCTGAATAGTTAAGACTTATTTAGCAATTAGTTTAATTTCCTGCACTTTCAATATGTATTAATTTTCTACTTAGTTAAGTTACCTAATTAAAATACTTAGTTTACTTTATTGCGCTTAAATTTAGAATTCCAAATTTTCGTATACTATTTTAAAATTATTATTATTATTATTTTAAAATTAGTTGTTATTTAATTTTTTATTTCCTTGTGGGATCGATAACCAGGACTCCACTAAAGCCCTGTATTACTTGATATGATACGTATACTTGCGTATCATCCACAACATAAACAATTACAATTCTATACATATAATATAGCGGGGTCAAGTTTTTGGCGTCGTTGCAATTAAATTAAAAATATCATATAAAATTGTGGGTCACTTCTGAACGTCTTCTCCTTCGTCGTGGTCATTGAGGTTTAGAATGATTTAAGAATCGTTATTTATATCGAAATCGAGATCCAGATTAGGTTGGTTTTCGTTAGTTACGTAATCGTTAGAAACAGTCAAAACGTAGCCAACACCAAAACTCTTATCATTATAAGATCTCACCGGGGCGAGCAAATAATCATACAGAGTCAGAGGTTTGAGGGATTTCTCCTCTGAATCGGAAACAACTATCCTAGGATAAGCAGCCCCTAATCTACTCTTTGGAGCCTCTGTCCACTTCTCTCCCACGATCCTCTCTTCCTTCTGGGGCGGTTCTTCAATCGCAAGCGATAGCACCGGCTCGGCAGGTTTCAAACTTTGAGTTGAAGCGCGCACCTAAGCGTTCTAGATATGATCCAAGATTTTCTTTGAAGACTTTGTCCAGACGGTACTCCATCCATCATGGGTCGTGTAAGGGTCTATCGAAACAATAGGATCCGTTGAAATAACATTGACGGAACCTCCCTTTTTGGGGTTCCTTCATGTATTCCTTCTGGATCGTTATGTTCCCTTTCTGGAGATTGTCGTCAAGCCAAATCTTGAAAGTGATGGAATCCTCTATCTTGTGCCCGAGCATCCGGTGGTAAGGGCAATAGTTTGGATGATCTCTCTTATTGACTTCTTCCGGCCTCTTGGGCTCTGGTAGCTGAAAATCGGGTGTCTTCATTAAACTGCAGAACATCTTCGCTACTGCTTCAGTTTTGAATGGATATTCCTTATTCAAAAATTCTTTCAGGGTACGCTGTGGACGAGGCGGTTGTTCATAATGCTGAGGCGACTGATAGCTTGGTCAAGGCTGTTGGAAGTTCTGTTGAGGTTGCTGATAAGTACGTTGCGGTGGTTGATAGCTAGGCTGTGGCCGCTCTGGTTGTAACTGCACTGGCTGCTTGCCCTTATCTACTGTCGCGACGATTCTGGACTTCACTTCGAATGCTTTCACCGGTTTCTGTTTATCTGTCTTGTCCACGAAACTTAGCTGCTTTGCTTCCTCTTGTAAGCTCCCGGCCTTGCTAAGCAACTTCTCGAAAGTCTTGATTGTAAATCCTTTAAGGAGAATTGCTATCGGGTCGTGGATGCTTTTCAGTAGGATACCAACTGCATGTTGTTCCTGTAGTTGTGGCTCACACTTCATACTTAAATTTCTCCATCGAAGTACGTAATCCACTAGAGTTTTGTTCAGTTTCTGTTGCTCCACCACTAGATCACCGATCGTGATGTGGTGTTGAGCCACAGCAAACCGCTTAACGAAAAGGTTTTCTAACTCTGAAAAGGTCTTAACTGAGCCATTTAGAAATTCTGCATATCAGTCGAAGGCAATCCCTGATAAGCTGCTGACGAACTGCTGAAAGAGTAAAGCATCGCTCCCACCGGCATTGCAGCAACCAGCATGAAAATGTGCAACATGCTGCTGGGGGTTTCATGTGCCATCAAAAGTCTTGAACAGAGGTGGTACGAAGCCTTTTGGGTATTGGACTGCATCAAATTCTTCGGGGTATGGTCTACCCGTCTGAATAGATGCTCCACTCTTGGATTGTGCTAAGGCTTCTCGCACCTGCTGTTCTACAATATTTTCGATGTCTTTTTCGGGAATCATGCTCTGTACAGAATCCTTCTTTGGTTGCTCATCTCTGTTGACAGATGTAATCTCTTTCCCTCCATCTACAACATGGATGATTTCTGGGGGTGTTTCTTTCTGAGGTTGCACCTAACTTTGGAGAGTGGCTAAGGTGACCACCATCTCTTCCATCTTCCTTGCCATTTGAGAAATTGTGTTATCCTTCTCCTAAAGTTATGCTTTCATCATTTCCAGCTCGTCTCTTTCCACTACTGTCGGAGCACCTTGCGAAGCTGACGATGCTAGTGTTTCAACCATGTTGATCTCGGCATACTCTTCATCCATAAATTCTGATGAATCAACTTCATTTTCCAACTTTTCCCCTCTTTCTTTTGCCAACCGGCGGATATCTGTCCATAACTTTCCTATGGCATCCTCTAGTGGCCTCTTCTACACGGTCTCGCGGATGTCGTGTGATGACTGTTGAATGTCTTTCTCAGGAGTTTCTTTTATTGCAGTGGCACTTCCTTTAGATTCAAGCCTCCTGAAGAGACTTTTCTTCACAGAATGCTCTGATGGTTTTGGTTCACCAATAATAGGTTGCCACACCATCCTTCTAGCAGTATGTGGCCTAGGACAAGATGGTCGGTCGGTTGTGCGTAGGTAGGTGGTGTCCTCCCTAATATGGTATCCCAATACGATAACAGGCAAACTCCTTTCGTTGGCTCGTGCCTTTTTTCTTGGGTTTTCCTTAGTAATGATCGGGTTTACTCGCGGTCCAAGGCGGGATTTGGCTGGCACCCGTCCCATTCTCCTCAGAATCTCAGATACGGGGCATCTCTCTTTCTTTGCTAACTTTTCTACTACAGCTTGCAGTCGAGTGAGCGGCGTAGCCCTAGCTCTTTTTCTTTTGCTGTCACTGTAATATGCAGGTCGGGGTAACGCAGCAGCGATCCTCCGGGCATCTTCTTCATCAGCTGCAGCAGAGAGAGGGTGGAACCTACTTCCTCCTAACAGTGGTGAATATTCAGGCAGCTCTTCTCTTTCCTCAGGAATTTCCTCTAGAAAAGCAACTTCAGCAGCTTTGGCTTTCTCGATCCTGGCGATCTTTCTGCCTCTGTTTCTTCTCTGAGTCCGAGTCAGGGGTGTAAACTTTGAACTGGACTCGATTTCAAAAATAGATGGTATTTTAGCAAAAACCGTACCCTCCACGGTGGCAGGTTCATTATAAACTTGGACTCTCTTCCCTTTCAGTTGGGCGGGAATTGAAGCAGGTGTAGAGACGACTAGACCGGTGGGGGTAGAGATTACAGTCCTCCTACGAACAAGTGGTATCTTTTTCAACTGGAAACCTTTGCGTAGGAGGAAATTCTTGAGTCGATTTCAGGTTGAATTCAAGCATGAGTTTCTCAGTTTATGGCGCTTTGTCCATTAGTGTAAAAAGAGTGACGTCAGAGAACTTGATTTTTGTATTGTTAAATCCTTGTCCAAAACGGATGATCCCATTGTCGGGCAGCTCATCCTTGTAAACGGCGAAGTCTATTCCGTTGGTGAAGGAGAAGATTAACTTTGGGGCAGACATTTTCTACAGGGTAGATTCTGAGTATTAGTCCCGAATTATGCTTCCTTTTGTCACAAAATTTAGGACGAAAAAGAAAGAGTCCAAACACATTTTCGTTTATCTTAATGCATTTGTGATCTAAAAGAGTTTGTTTATTAAAGGGTTGTTTAATAGAAGATTTGTTTGTTAGGAACGAAATGTTTAAAGAACGGAGGTTTATAGAAAAAGGAAGGGACCCTGTTCGGAATTGAAAAGGGAGAGAAATTCTCGTAAGGCTTCTCAATCCGAAGGATCGCTCCTAAGCTAACACCTATTGGGGGTCCACCCCACCTCTTAAGAGGCAAAAGCATTTCGGAACCTCTCTGTTTAGGGGTGTCTAAACAGTGGCTCCTAAATCAAAAGGAGTTGACTACACTCACTCAAGACAGAAATGAGAAAGGTATGTAAACAGAAAGAATGGTAATTTGGTCCATTAGGGATATGGACTCGCTACCGATTTATGAAAGAAAAATCATTTGATCAAAATGGAGACAAGAACTAGTCCCCAACGGAGTCGCCAAAAGTTGTCGGCATTATTTTTAGGTTGGTGTTTTGAAAAGGGGTCGTCAAATAGAAATTGTGCGGTGAATTTTAGATTTTAATTTTAATTTAAATATATATAATTTGGAAAGTAACATTTGATTTTTGAAAATAATTTTAAGTTTAAAAATTTTAAGATATGAAATCAAACCGATCTCACATCCCGAATAGTTTATATAAACGAGCACCGCATCACAAACCGTGTATCTATCCCGAAAAATAGACACACTGCTTGATGATGGGACTCGATTAAATAAACTAGAAGATTTGTGATATCTGTTTAGTTTGTGAACCAATTTTATAAGCCGACAAGTTCCCCTGCTTAATACAAAGGAATTAAGCAGGGTTTATATTACCTGGGTTCTTAAAGTTCCCTATAAGGGCAAGCCCCTATAGTTAATTACATCCTAAATGTCCGAAGACACTTAAGAAAACTCTCTATCATGATCAGTGGTTTTGCTCTCAAGAATTTCAAAGTTTAGGGTTTTCAAACAATTGGATTTTGTAAATTTCAAAAGGGATTATCTCAAATTTGGAACAGTTTATTTTAAGAGTCCAATGGAAGAGAGGAAGGAGAAGTTGAGGATCCAAGAAGAATCTTGGCAACTTCCCAAACTATCATATTGTTTGACATCAATTTGAGAGTTTATTTAATGTTGTAATCCTGCCAATTTAGTTAATTAGGACTTATGCTTGTATGATATGATCACACAAATAGCCTCGAAGATGTGAGGGTTTATGTCGTACCAAACGACTACATCGGAATCCTAAGACCGGTTAGGGCTTAATTTGCATAATATGATTATGCAAATGCCTAACAAAAAGTTGAGGATTTATGTTACACTAGACAAACTACCTCGAAATTCTATGGTTTTGTAATTTAATGCTAAGAAAGGTTTTGCTGGAGTAGACTTGATTTTTGCTGACGACGATGGTCGTGCTGCCCACTATGCTCCAAGTTCCTTGTCATTGTAGAGGTTTAGTTTTAGAAAGTGGCAATCAAGAGATGAGAGAAGTATTCTGGTTTTGAAAAGTCTTAAAGTTTAAATGTCTTTAATGTTTTATTAGGGGAATCTTAAAGTTGATTATAACAACGTCGGTTAAGATCCCACAGTTCCATCATTCCGACACCGTTATTTTTATCGGATTCACTTAGTCGAGATGAATTTTCTAAACTCAACTGAATGAGTTCCACACTTTCATTTAAACCGTGGGAAATCTCATTAGCAACACGTAGGTTACATCATCCGAGGTATTCTCGATCATCCAACGAGATGTTTTAATTTAATTGCAATTGTAGTTTTGTTGTTCTGTTTGTGATTAAATTTTGAGTTGTTTTATCTTTTGAATGTTGTGGCGGTGAATTTTATATAGTGTTGATTTTTAATTTAGTTTTGGTTTCAGTTTTGTGGCTATCCTAAAAGTTTCAGTTTTCATGCAACAATCTTGTTTAACATGCAAGAAGAGTAAAGTGTAGCTCATACAAATAAATTGCAATAAAGTAAATTGCAATAAAATAAGAGCGCACCTGGAGGGTCTTCTCATCATTCCAAGCTGCACTTAAAACACATGTTAAGGCATTTAAATATTTATAACAAGTACCTAGGTAAAGCTAAGGGAAGGTTCTGGTTGTCTACCAAATTCCTAATCCTATTGCTAGTCATTTCCTATGATGTCTAGGTTCTTGTATTTTGTTAAGGATGATTTTCTTCATCAAAGAACAATTAAATTCAATTGTTCTTCTAAAACAGCCCATCATATTGAGGAAGTGCTTAGGATGAGTCCTAAACATATTTTCAATATTTTGGGATTATTTTGAGTCCAAATGAGTTTTATTGCACAGGTAAATTAATCATCCAAAAATTTAGTTTAGTTTGTTTCTTGCTGAGTGAATTAGGATGTTTTATAATCCTATAAGTAAAATGACATTTCACTTGATGCTTACTTATGAGTTATAATAATGAAAACCTTTAGGGGGAAATCAGTTTGTTAAAGAATTTAATGATTTAAAATTGGAATTGGTGATTTAAAGTCATTTAATTTAGTTATGAAATTTTAATAATTTTAAGTTTGAAATAGTGTTCAAATTATTTTAATTTAATTAAATCTTTACATTTTTAATGATCTCAATGTATTAGATTAATTTGGGTTGAAAGAGGTGTTTAGATTATTCAATTTAAATTTTAATGATTTAATTTTTAATTTAATTAAAATATTTTAGGTTAATTTTTTTTTTATTGATTTGATTTTTTATGTTTTTAATTATGAATTGTCTTAAGTTTGATTTTCTTTAATGTTTCAAATTTGTTTTAGATTTGTTTTTTAAGTAATTTCAAATTAATTTTAATGTTTTAAATTTATTTCAATTTGATTATCAAGTTATTCAATGTTTTAAGTTTTAATTTAATTAAGGTTTATTTTCCTTTTAATTATTTAATTATTAATTATCACTTTAAATTTAATGAAAAGTTAAATATTATTAAAGTGATTCATTTAGGGATTTTAAATTAAAGAATTGATATCTTCTTAAATCAAATCCTTAATCTTAATAATACAAATTTTAACCTATTCTTCCAAAATTCAAATTGTTTAATTAATTAAAATTTACTTTAAATATTTTCAAGATGATTAGTGAGTTTCTACCCCTTAATTCCCTAGGTTTCAATCATCTATGAGAAAAGTTAAGATCAGATATTTTACCCTCCCTTTGATTAAACCTAAATATTAATTAGGGTTAAAATTCTTTAATTACCTTTATGCCCCTTTTAAGCATGTTCATTTGATAACTCATCAAATTAAGCTCAAATGAACTTAAAGTTTTAATGTCACTTTACACACATGTCAATTAAGACATTAGAGGAGAAAATGTGATTTTTCTAAATTTAATTTAATTTATATAATTATCTTAATGAAAAATAGGGATTTTTAATGGAAATTCAACAACATGACCAAGGTGAGGTTCCTGTCCTTAGAAAAATTATGAGATGTTCCTACTGACCAGAGGACCATTTGGACCAATTTTGGTGATTTTTTGAATTATATTTTATTTATTATAATTATTTTGATTTTTTGAGTGTTAATTAATTATAAAACAAAATTAAAGTTGAAAAATAGATTTTATATTTTTCGTAAAGACCTCTAACCTCAAGGAGTTCAAAGAAGCAAATTTTATATTTTTCGGATTTTTCTTTGATTTATCATAATTAATTTGGTGAAAGGGTTAGAAAATCCATTTTTTTAATATTAAAAATTATCTTAAGCATTTAAAATTCAATATCTAAACCTAGAGACTTGGGAAAAATATTTGGTTTGTTCATAAGTGATTAGGAATCAAAATGAAATTTTTATGATTTTTAATATTTTTGTGATTTTTATTATTTTTTAATTATTAAAATATTAAAATATGGTGAAAATGAAGATTTTTAGAAAATTTTAATTTTAATTTTCTTAGACTCCCCTAGCATCCGAAAAGCCCCAAAACCATTTTTGTGAATTTTTAAAATGTATTTTTGGAGTTATGAATTTTTAAAGTTTAATTTTGGTCATATAACTTAATTGGTCCATTTAGTGGGGCTAATCACCTCCAATTGGTTTCAAATTTTTATGTGAGACTCCTCTGACCCTAAATATCAGTGGAGGATTATTTTCAAGTGATTTTGTTGTATGGTTAACCCAAATTAATTAAAATTCAATTTTGAGTGTTTAGGCCAATTAGGGTTATTCTTAAGGAATTAACTCAAACCATAATTTTCCTAGGGTCCTCTGGTCCTAAGATACTTCTCCTAATTTTCCTAGGATTTATTGCACAACATGCTAATTATGGGAATTAAAATATCAAAATAGACACAAATATTTGGAAATCCATAACTTGCCATAGAGATGGCCTCTGACCTTGGAAAATTCAGGGAATGTTCCCTAGATCAGAGGCTACAAAAGCCCTATGGTCTCATGCCATGGTGAATTATCTATACAAATGGAGAATTAAAACATTGAAATGAGTAAATAATTAATTAAAAATAAAATACTCAACAAAATGACTTGATTTCTTTTCCACATTGTTCTCCTCTGTTCACTGAGTAAGAGGGTATTTTTAGTTTATTTTTCTGATTTTTCTATGCAAAGTTATGGATTTTTCAAATTATGGGTATTTAAATAAATAGAAAATAACATATTTATCTACTTATCCAGGCGGCGCCGCGTCAACCTCGGCAGCTCCGAAAGGCCACGCGTCGCTCTCTCATTCGATGCCGCCGCCTGAGTCAGCAGCCAAGCATCCTGCGGTCCCGCTCTATCTTCTGGTCCGACGCGATCTGCACCGTCCATTCGATACACGCTCGATCCAACGACGGCTGGTCGTTGTCTCCGACTGGTGTGTCCTGAGAGCCGTCCACACTCAAACCTTAAGATCTCTCTTATTTCTCAACAGATTTTATGTTCTTATGCTCTATGGATTCTTCTTGAAGAGACGAACACATCCATGCGGTTTACATGCATTGAAATTAACTCAAACGAAATAGAGAATCACTGGAAGCTCTCAGGGAGGAGGAGTATCCATACCTTGGTTCAGGAGGTGAAGCCTCAACTGAATGTGCTCGACACGTTCGTTGGAGTTGGAGAAGCCTAGGGATGAAGCCTCTGGCCCTGGTGAAAGGTCTAGGTATGAAAGTGACTAGGACCGATTTCAGACTTTGGAGGTTGGAAGCAATGGCTAGCCTGGTAAGGGGGCTTTTGTTGAGGGACTTCTTCTCTTGGTCCTGTGCAGGTGTGGTTGAGTTTAATTTGATTTTGGTAGAGGTTTCAGAGTTGTCCTGGTTTTTGGGTGGATTTTTGACTGAGAAATTGAGCTCGTTAATGGGGATTAGTGGCAAAGGAACATCGGGAATCAATTGCTCTGCGGGTTAAGAGAAGGTCCTAGAGCAATTTTGGCAGAGTTTTATTAAGCTCTGGTTCATCACCCTGTTTGGCCGAGAGGGGGTGGAGTTTAAATAGGGGTGGCCGGAGGGCCTCCCAGGGGGGTTGGATGGCTTGGATCCACTGCTCTGGTGAGGAGAAGAACAGTCATGGTGTCCACTGGCCATGAGACGACTCGACAAGGAAGAATTCAAAATTTGGCTCACATGGGTGCTTTCGGCCCGGTGTTTTTCGGCGGCCGTGGTGGCCGGCCGGCCGTGCTCGAGTCATCATCCCGATCAGGAGGGTCAGGGCTTGAGACTTGTGAGCTCAATTGGCTATTGCCATGTGTAAAGGGGCTGAATTGAAATGGAATGAGGGAGGCTCATTTTGGATTCAATTTGGTCAACCCATACTTTTGGGCTAGGTGCAATGGAGGAGGGAATCATGTTGACCTCACTTTTGATGAGGTCTAGTCTTTCCTTCCTTAGAAGCATGGGGTCTAGCTGTAGGACTTTCCTGATGACTATCCTAAAGAACTAGTGATGGCTCTAACCCAGCATAGAAATTCTAAACCACTTCTTTACTTTCTTTGGAGTTTCTCATGTAAAGCTCTAACCTCTAGCACTTAGAAGGATCGAGCCAACATAAAGAAACTCAAGGGGAGTCCCCATAGGAATATCAGACCTTAGGGTTAGCCCTGGGTGGCTTGAGAATGGTCTCACACACACACATACCTCAAGCCATCACTATCACACTCTCCCAAAACCCTAAAATCATTCACACTTGACCCTTTTTCCCCACTCTTTTGGAAACTCATGAGGGTGGCCTCAAGCCCTTAGCCTTTGGTTAGAGTGGTTAGGACCAACATATGGAGGATCCAAAATGGGTTCACATTGGTTATATGGCACCAAAAGAGTAACATTGTGACTAACATCTCCACTGAACTTCAATTCTCTACAAAAAAACCCAATTTTGACTTCCAACCCCTAAAATTTTCAAAAATTCCTAAAATATCCTTGAAACCCTAATTTTCTCAAGATTGCCCAAATTGTCAATTCTCACCAAAAATCATATCAAACCACTCTAAATCATTTAAATTGACCAGAATATCCCATTTTTCTCAAAATTCTCAAAACACCTCCCAAATTCTCCAAAATTACAAAAATGTCCGTCATGTCCCAAAAATTCATAAAATCTCTAATTTCAGTCAAAACCTCATGTGATTTGGATAAAGATCGAGAGAGATATTAATGTTAGAAAATGTGTGGTTCTATGGTTGGGGAGATTGGGGTGATGAACAGGAGCCACTAGATCTTGCGTGTATCGAATGGATGCTTTAGATTGAGCTGAACAAAGAAATGTCACGTGAACCGCAGGCCGCATGGCAAGCCTACGTGTAAAGTGAAAATAATTGTGGGACAATGTGTAGCATTTCAGAGATACTGAGGTTGACGTGGATGTTGACCGGTTCCTACAAGCGTTAATTTTCAAAAGGTAACTTCAATTCAGTTTCACAGTAAGAACAATTTAATAATTAAGTAGTCACTCGTATATGCAAAAATACATATCATTCAACTAATACAAGGCTCTAGTGGAGTCCTGGTTATCGATCACACGAGGAGGTTTGGAACAATTCAAAGAATAGTATAGCAATGAAACCCAATACTCAATTCACAATGCAAGTTCAAGAAATATTTAAGTTGCTAGTGTAAAGATTATTAAAAGCTAAGTTTGCTAAAGTTACTTTATAAATTTATAAACAAAATTAACTAACACAGAGTAAGTTTTGTATTAAAAGGTTCAAATATGGAAAAGCATCTTTCCCCATACAATGATACTATGATGAGTGAATGATATAGATTGATAAAGTTTTGTATAGTGTCAAATAGGAGCATTGATATTCATTACCCCCTTCAGAGTACCCCCTCTTCAGAGTTATGTAATGAATGTTGGCAAATCATAGGCTTAGTCCCTAAATCCATGGTTAGGCTGGATGAATACTTGCTGTCACTTCAGTGCTCCCACTTCCCTTCACCTGAATGCTAACCCTAGCTTTAGTTACCAAACACTAAAACTAAATTGGTGATTTCAGTCTGTCACCCTAAAATCTCAAATTCGACGCCCATCAAAACACATTCCATATTTATTTGCAATCAACCTCCATGAACTACGTAACTCATTCATGGACATTGAATGAATTCTCTAATTTTGTTGTAGAACACTTAGTCCTTTCAAATTAAATGTTTCACAAAAATTTTAATAATTCAATTGGCCAGATCGAAAAGGAAATGAAATACAAGTGAAAAATCATCACAATTTCTTAACATTTAAATGACACATCAAATCTACGTCACCACTTCACCACATCTCATTGAAAGAAGAAAGACAAAGAAAACTACTCATAATTCATGAGAAATATACAACAAAACATGGATTTTATATATAAAAGCAAATTCATACAAAGCACATGAAGTAAATACAACTTATCTCAATTTCTTCCCCAAGCAAATCCCTTGAAGTTCCTTTAAATCATTTTCTCTCTTCACAACAACACCCAATTCTCTCTTTAGAATAGTAAGGAAGAAGTAAACTCTCACTTTCCTCCTTCTCCTACACTCTTTGAAAAAGAATCCCTCACAAAACAAGACTTCTACACACTTACACACTAACTCTCCAAAACCCTAACACGCTCTTCTCTCTCCCAAAAGACACTTCTTCCTCTCCCACCTCTTGAAATGGGCGTCCATAACTGTCTAAAATAGTTTAGAAACGAATTCCCTAAGAGTTTCCTCGAGTAACCCTTCAAAAATTGTCAAAATGCATTGAATTTGGTCTCCACCAGCTTTGGACGCCGTCGCCGCCCTATTTTTTGATTTAATTTGAATGCTCTTTGGATTTGGGTGCCGGTGGCGCCCATTCTGGCACCGTTGGCGCCAGTAAGCTGATTTATTCATTTTGCCTCTTTTTGCTTCAAATTTGTTCATTTTTTGTTTTCTTTTTCTCCAAACACCTAAAATCATCATACCTGAAACAAAACATGAAAAATACCTTCATTTACAGTGCAATATCACAAAAAATGGGTACAATGTATATATATGAAAACTAACATATTTTTAGTGTAACAGATGTCGCGTGAATAAGTAGGAAATTAAGATATTTTCTAATTTAGATAATTACATAAACTTTATAAATTCATTACTTGGTACAAAAAATGTTAAAAACAAAAAAAATACCCATGTGCTCAGTGTATAGAGGATAATATTATGGACTAAAAATCAAAAATAATAATCAAGTATTCAATTTTAAATTAATTAAATAATCTAGAGGATAATTAATTAATAACTAATTAATGTTTATCTAAATTAAATGAACCTTTGAGGGCTTATTCCTAATGTCATTAGGAGATTTCTCTAATTTTTCCATGGTCAGAGGATTCTCCTAACAGTAAAAGCCCTAATTTTCTAGGAGTATTAGCATTATTTTAAATAAAATAAAAATAAATAATGAAATAAAAGTTGTATAAATATAAAATCATGTTTGGAAGGTTCACCGTGATCAGAGGACTCTAGAAAAATAAAAATCAAATTTTAAAAGATAAAAAAGAAAATTATTTTTGATATAAAAATGAATTTTCTAAGTACATGTGAGTTTTTGTTTAAAATAAATATATAAATTAAAATAAAAATAAAAAAATTGTAAAAGGTGGTTTGAAATATTCCTTAAGACTAGAGGAACCCTAGAGAAATAAAACTAAAAATAAAATAAAATAAATTATTTTTGAGCTATTTTTCAATTTTAAAAAATTAAAAATGATTAAAAATCACAAAAATGTGAATACATTTTAAAATATCACAAATAATTCTCTAACCACAGAGAACAACTTAAGAAAATACATTTATAAAAGTTTAAAGACATGGAATGTGTTACTTTTGTGTTTAAATGTATTTTTCTTAATTTTGGAATGAAATAATTATAAAAATTAAAATAAAAATCTCAAAATTACAAAGTAATTTTTTTTGGGTTATCTGAATCTAGAGGGTCTTAAGAAAAATACATAAATGAATTTTTGAAATAAAAATGTATTTTATAGTTAATTACCCCATAGATTAATTAAGAATTATGAAAATTAAAATATAATTAAAAAATTCACTAAATTTGTTTCTAGAGGTCCTTTAACCTAGTTGAACCTCCAATAATTTTCTTAAGGATAGAGGCTTTGTTTTAGTCAGTTAAATTAATTAACATTATAAATCTCTATTTTTTAGTTAATTTAATTATTAAAAATTAAATAAAATTTAAAAAATTTTAATTTCTCCTCTTATATTTTAATTGACCCATGAGTGGTGTAACAATAAAGTTTCAATATCATTTCAGTTAAATTTAAAGAATTATGAAGTTGAAAGTCATATGGGCAAAATGATAATTATGGAATTCGAAGCCCTAAATAAAATTCAGGTAAAACTAATGGGTAATTGGGCAATGTTGATCATAATGAACTTTCTTAGTTGATTGAAACAAAAGGGGATAAAAGGTAGAAACCAACTCATCACTGTTTTATAAAAAGGGTAAAAATATAATTTCTTAAATTATTGTGATTTGGAAGTCAATCTAATTGGGAGATCCTAAAGCAAGGGGCTTGGGTTAGGAAGATAATAAGTCACTAATTTGAAACCCCTAATCAAGGATTGAGCAATAAAGTATATTTTTTATAAGAATTAAATCCATTTAGTCCAATAATTCTAATTATTACAAATTTATCCATAAGAACTTAAGGGCTTAGCAGTGAATTAAGTTTGATCTAAAATTGCTTAATGAAGTTTAGAAAAGGAAGCATAATCAGCTATGAATAACCATAAAACACTAAAAGCTCGACCCCAATTAAAATGGCACGGGCTCCTTAATAATATCATTTTCCTCTAGGGATAGTCATCCACATAATTCCTAAACAAAACGTAAGTGAATGTCAAGTTACCCAACTCATGGGATGATTAGAACATTAGTGTTCATTGAGTACATGTTAAATATCATCACTAAATCATAATTTAAACAAGGGATGATTAATTTAATGGTGTAATAAGATCAAATGAACTTGAAATGATTCAGAAGGTTTTAAACGTCATTTAGGCTTATGCCCTGAACACTTTTGCAATATTTTGGATATTTTAAAGAATATTCATATCAATTATTCTTTGATAAAGAAAATCATCCTCAAACAAAGGCATAAGGACCCACCTTGATATGACTCGGGACTCGATAATTGACCCAAATCAATAAAAATACCATAAAACTACTTATCCTATATTTACAATCCAAAGCTCAAGGATTTGAGTCTTCTATAAAGTATTCAGATTATTATGAGTAATTGTGTACTTTTTTTGCCACATATGAATTATCAGACTGGTGTAAGTCTAGCTAAGATGATGAAAATAATGCTAATGTGTAATAAACAAGGGATATGAAGTGAAATTTTTAGAATAGTATCTAAAAAATGATGATAATGCTAATGTGGCTAGGGCATTAACACCTACCTCAAGGACCTTCAATGAAGGGAGGGGACAATGATCGATGATACTATTCGCAGACTCTTGGTGAGATTGTTTCCGCCGATACTCTTAGGTTACCAGTAGTCTTAGCTTGATTAAAGTAAATTACTTGTAGACTATGTTACCTTGCAAAATACTTTAACATTAAACTCTTTATGCATAACTGATTTTTTCTTGCTAAAATAAATTCTACACACATAAAAATTAAAAAATGAAAACTTATAAAGGTCTACAGTTAGTCACTTGGATCGAGGTTAAAGACTGTCTTCCGTAGGTTGTCGTGTTGGTAGCTCTTTTTCAAGGCTGGGAAGCGCACGGTCCAGCTCTGAGCCCCCACCTTTACCAATTTCTTACAATTAGTCCTGATCTTGAATATGTGACTACGAGTTCTAGTTTACTTGCTCGTGTTTTCTTATGACTCTTTTTTTTACTTCTTCATACTAGATTTTCCCTCTTTCTTTTTTCGCAGCTTACATAAAATCCCTACAAATATATTATGTTTTATGATACTAACCATGCATCGGTAGCGGATGCCCAGGTACGCATTTACATTTTATGTACTACAATTTTCTTATTTACCTTGTAGTATTTTCTACCTGCATTTAATTACTTTAAGTGTACAACTAAAACCAAACCAAAATCAAAGAAACAACATAATACGCTTTCAAAAATATTAATACTCTTTTTAACCCCGTTGAACGAACTTAATACACTCCTTATGGGTTTGCAAGGATTTCTCGGATGAGGTAACATACGGTTGCTAATGAAAATTCTCCGGCCTAAATGAGCTTAACAACTTGTTTAGACTAAGTAAACTCAAAAGAAAATAGTGATGCTGGAATAATGGAACCGTTGGATCTTAACCAGTGTCTCTCAATTTAAATTAAAATCTCCCCCAAATATTTGAACAACAACAATGACAAAAGCCCAAAACATTGACACCTACACTATGAAACCATAAAACCTTAAACCTTGGAATTGCTACTTCAATGAGGATCTTGAAGCAAACACCGTGGGCAACACAACAAGGGCATAGAGAAGAACATCTTCGAGTGAGCAAACAGATCTGCGTCTGCAAAATCTTTTCTTTGAATTAAACAACAAGTCATGGGACTTTAAGGTAGTCCGTCTAGCATGGTGTAAATCCTCAACTTATCTTTAGGCTCATGCACAACCATGATGAGCAGTATAAGTCCTAACTCTTTTTATACTTCGAGGCTATCTTTTGGTACGATGTAAGCCCTCATATTTCCGTAGGCTATTTACATGATTGGTGTCATGCAAATGTAAGCCCTAGATAATAAAATTGGAATAATGTAATATCTAATAATATCTCTTCAAAAGTAAAGCCAAACAATAGGATAACTTGGGAAATTACTGAGATTCTCTTCAGGATCTGTGACGTCCCATACATTTCTTTTGTTGGATTCTACAATAATTGTTCCTATTTAATCCCTTCCCATTTAAATTTTCCATGTCCAACCTTGAGATTATAAAAGTTAAATTCATGAAGACAAATACCTCTAAACTATATCGAGAGTTTTCTTAAGTGAATTCAGTCATTTGAGATGTAATTAACTATAAAAAATTTAGAACCCAAGTAATATAAATCATATCTAATCTTTTGTATTATATAGGGGAACTTAACAGTCAACATAAAGGTTCACAGACCAAAACAGATGTCATAAATTTCTTAGTTTACTTAATCAAGCTACACTATCAAGTAATATGTCTATTCCTCAGAATAGTTGTATCGCTCGTGATGTTGTGCTCGATTGTTTAAACTATTGAATATGTGAGATCAGTTCGGTCTCGTATTTTCAAATTAAAATGTTGCCTTTCAAAAATTATATATAAATGTATTAAATTAAATATATTTTCAAGGCAATGAACGGAGTCCCCATTCCGGCAACTGACAAATTATAATTTGGTGATCGACAAAGCCGAGTGTACGAGATAGAGAGACATGTCATCGTTGAGCAGCAAGAGATACGGTGTGGGGAAGTCAAAATAGGCCTTTCTACATGATCTCATGCTTGTGGAAGTAATAGAGAGCTACTATATGTGTGGGTTAACAGAACCGAACAAAATAAAGAAGAAAAGCAATAAGCAGAGAAAGAAGAGGGAAATGTGAGCTTTTAAAATGGTAAGTTAGGGTTTAATATTTTTTTGATTTTAATTATATTAAATGAATTTTATTTATAGAATTAATATGACTTTGTTTTTTAGACGAAATTGTAAAGACTGGTAGAAAGATTTGAGAACAATAAATGAATGGTTAAAGAAGATCAAAACGAATTGTTCACCTTGCAATAAAAGGAATTGAGGTAAATTGAATTATGCATAGAATTTATGTTGATTAAATATTTAGTGTTAAGATAATATTAGTATAAAATTATGTTACTTTAAGTTGGGAAGACAAGCAAGGACTTTGTTTTTGTTTTAGCGCCTAAGAGAGAGTGCAGACGAATCAACGGATTTGAAGAATTGATTCAGACACAACTTTAATTAAGAGTTACTTTACTTTCAAGTACATAACTGTCAAATTCGATAAATTTATACTTTCTTAATTAAATCATAAATTTATGTCTAATTAGGATATTCAATTATAGTGATAATTTAATTAAATAATATTTTATAATTTGTGATAGGTATTATATTGTAAAAGAGATTTCAAAACTTAAAAGCAAACAAAAATCATGTGAAAGCAAGGTGAGTACTTATACTTTTAAATTATTGTGACTTTAATTTCTCCTAAGTTTGATTCGCTATATAACTTGGTTAGATAGATCTTACTGACTTTTCAATTTCATTTTGATCATGCTGAGTGTATGTCAATGATAATTGCATGTTATTTAAATTATTGTTCAGGTTATTGAATGGTATGATAAGAAAGAGATTTATTATTTTAATTTTAGGTATATGCTTGGCTATGATGAAGTGCCCCTTTATGGTACTAGCGGGGGAAAGGTAATGTACCCATGCATGTAAATGAAAAAAGTTATTGATATTGATATATCTTGAGTGATATAATTTTTTTGACGGTGCTCATGTGACCGTTTTATACAAATTAAAAAGGATATTGATATATAAAAGATATAGTAAGATACTTAGTGAATATTTAGATCACCTTTTATGATCATGTTATATAGTACAAACTGTTAAAATCCATTATATTTCTATGTTGTTTATTTGGCATGCATATTATCTCCCTTTTCATTGAATTACTATAGTTTATGAGTATGAGTGGCCACTAGCTTTGTTTAGCTAAGTTTTGTTTTAACTAACTTTTGTTTTAACTTTCTAGGTTTAATTAGTTTATTAAAAGATCAATGATAAACAAGAAAATATATATAGATGCTGGGGACAACCATAAATGAGGTATAATTTAATTGTATTGCGTTAGTTTTATTTAGTGGTTTTTTCATTCGTTAAATGTTAGTCAAGTAATGAATATAAAAAAATTTTAATTTTCACTGTCTAACCTTCTATTCTGCCTTGTTTAATTTCAAGTCTCAGGCTGGGTTGTGATAACCTATGAGAAATTTTTAAGGATTTTCCCTTGAACCATGGTTTTTTTTCCATGAAATTATAAACATAATAAAAAATAAAAAATTTGCTCGCTTTAAGTTAAAAAAAAAAATTGATTTGAATGACCATTTATGATTGTGGTTACATCAGTAATCTATTGGTTGCATTATTCAGTCAAACTTATTTATTTTATATAAATTCACCTTCAAAATCCGTTTTAAATGAGACATTCAATTTCCTTTTAAGTTAATAGCATGATTAAGTGAAAATGATAGTATTATTCTTGATTTTATAACTTTAGTTTTAATGGGGTTGGTCTTCTAATATTTTTTTCTTCTTGAATGACCATCAAAATATTAACATGTGATGTATTGAGTGGCATATATGCATTTTTTATTCAAGGCTCACGTTGTTGGCTTGGAGGACCAAGAGAGAAAGATGGGTGTGTAGAACTAGTAGTGTTAAGTAGATCAGCTTCCTTACCTCGTTGAGGAGGGGGCCCAAAATGATTATTCTCGAGCTGGGCATTTTCAGTTAATGATTGATCTTGAGGCAAGTTTCAACAATTAACACTACTGCTAATTATTGAGCCTCACTTAAGAGATGATGAACCCTATTTTGTGATTTCTCAATTCTATGCACAATGTCTTCCAAGGGTAAAGAAGAAGCACATTCACTGTAAGGATAATATGCATCCAGGAAAAAAAGATTCAGAGTTCTTACCTTTAAATTATCCCCTAGAATGATGAGTGTTGGAGGAGATTTCATTGTTGTGAGTGTTATGCTTAGCAGCCATCTTAAATCAAATGACATCAAACTATTCTGTATAAGAAAATTCTCTATGACAAAAAAATCTTAAATCTTAGCTCAGTATAATTTCCTAACACACACACAGATAAACATATAGTATTAAACAACCAAAATTTTTACATAAAATTGCCCAATGAATGGTACACTCTTCTCCTAAGAAGTTATTTTTACAAAAATATATTGAAATCACAACTATCTTGAAATAACCAGAAAAATATAACCAAATACGGATTTTTAAATTACAAAAAACTTTTATTGGTGGTTACATTAGCCGCAATTGGCTACTAAAGCCGTAGTTGGGCTCGTGATTAGTGATTGCTAGATATTGCTCTACTTGTACTTCTTTTCAAGAGTTATGACTAAGTTATCAGCTCACTTTTCTCTGCTACTCCCCCTTTTATAAGTGAAAATGGGGGGTCTTTTTTTTTTGTAAACCGGGCCTATTTAATTGTCATAATTACCCCCAAAACTGAATGATCTTAAACACATTGAATTCCTTTTGTTGAGTAGCTCAATTTATCTATAAACAGGGCAAATGTTTAAATTGTTTAGCCTTCTAATTAATGGATCAAACCCTTGCTTATACTATATATGAGCTTTTTTGGACTCATATTGGATCACTTTTAATGTCATTAGACTTGTATTGTCAAGATGCTCACCTTAAATATAAATTTGTGGAAATCAAAGTTTAGAATATCCTGACTTTGACTTTGAAAGATTTTTTATTACATCGACATTTTTGCATGATCACATAAATTTCTTGGTGGCATTAATTTTTAATGCCAAAATATTTGGATGACAATTATTCCATCTTGATAAACAGTTTAACACACACAACAAACAAATACACACACACACCTACAATGGCGTAACCAGTCTCTTTTTTGAGTGGGGGCAAACAACCCTCCTAAACTCAACATGGGAGGGCAACGAAGGGCAAAAGTGATATATATATATATATATATTAACAACAAATTATTATGTATGTATAAATAGATAAAATTTTCTGATACTTTATGTAATTTTTCATATTTAATTTCGGCGCCAACTTCAAAAAATGAAATAATATTATTAGAGCAATCAACAGTTCCTCCACTAAGAAATTAAAAAATTACGTCGCAGAATCGCCATCAACGATGCTTTTGCTGATTTTATCTTTTCTTGCTAATTTGTCATTTTGTATTATTATTAAATAATTTTAGTTTTAAAATTTTGCCTTCATATCTATCTATATATATAACAGTGGTTCGATTTTAAAATTTATGTATTTCACTTTCTGCATTACCCGAAGATATTGATAGCATTGAATAAGCCGATAATTCTTTATTTGCATACATTATATATTGCAATTAATAGTCTTTTGCAATAACTTTAAACAAGCCGAACATGAGCGGTCTGGGCTTCGCTCGTCTTCGGCTCGTTAAAAAATATCATTGTTCTTGTTCGGCTTATTTATATCTTGAACACAAAAATCTTATTCAGGTTCGACTCGTTGCTTAGCAAGTTGAGTACAAGCTGTTCACGAACAAAAAATCTTTTTGATAACACTAATTGCGCATGCAACAGTTTGAAGTGTAAACGAGTCAAGCTTGAGCGAGCCCATGCTTATTTTTGCTCGGCACATTTATATATCAAGCTCAAAAAAGTTCTTGTTTGGCTCATTTAATTATCAAGCCGAGCACGAGTTATTCAAAAATGAGTCATTTTGCTAACCCAAGCGACACCGTCATAGGATACTAAGGGTAAGACGAGATTTAAATATTATTATTTATATTAAAATTTCATTTAAATATAGTTTAATATATTTTTATTATTTTTTTAGTACTAAATACAATTGATTATAAATCTATCAATATATATATATATATATATATATATATATATATATATATATATATATATATATATATATATATTTAAAACCAGCAAAACTTTATTAATCAAAGTCTAGTACATCTGATTTGAGGATGCTAAGCAAATCCCCATTCAATAAAGATCTAAAAAAAGAAGAAATAGAAGATGAACTTGAATAAAAACTACATAAGATATTTTTAGAAGATGAAGCCTCCTTAGCAAGCCAGTTTGCTGGTTGATTTCCTTCACGATGAATATGATTCCAACGAATGTATAAGGAAGATGAAATTTGCATAATTTTGTTAATCCATATTTGAAGATACTAAGGAGCATCAGTGGTATTTGTCAAAATATGTAGCAATTTTAATGGCCCAATAAAATGAGCAATTTTAATGATTCAAATGAGCAATTTTAATGGCCCAATAAACTGCCAAAGCTTCAGCCTCAATTGCAAAAGAAACCATAATAAGGGAGGAAAAATACCATAGACAGGTCCCTTTTGTATTTCTACATAAACCTCTAATACCACTAATATCAATTCTATAACTTCCATCTGTATTAATTTTAACCCAAGGAGGAGAAGGCTGCTTCCAAAGAATTAAATGAACTTTCTTTTCTAAAGAAGTTGGCTGTGAAGGATTGAACATATTGATCTTGTTAAGATAAGTTAAACAATTCCATGTAATAATAGCAGCAGTGGGAGATAAACCTTGATGAATTGCATTATTTCGGGCCATCCATATGAACCAGAATATGATAAAAGGCAGATAATAATTTGATGACGAATTCCAATCTTGCCAACAAGCATCTATGTTGACCCATGTAAAAGATGATTCTCGAATTCCTGTTACATTAATAACATTAGCCCAAACAACTTGAACAAGAGAGCACTGAATAAATAAATGAGAAATTGTTTCTTCATCCATATGGCATAAATAACATCTTGAAGGACCCCTTAATCATTTTAATTTTAAGATATCATCAATAGGAAGCAGTTTATGAAATAAACGCCAGCAAAAGAAGGACATAGAAAGAGTTGTATATTTGTTCCATATATATTCTCCCCAAACAGATTTTGGCCAGAAACATAAAGTAGAATATATATATTTTGTCAAACTTTGATGCTTAGGATTTTTGGGTAGCAGTCTATCAGCTTTTGTTGGATTAATTGGAGCTTCAAGAATTCTTTGTTGCATCTCTTTATTAACAACAGAAGATAAAATATCACAATCCCATGCATTATTCCTCCAAGAATCAGAAACTTTCAAGATATGACTTTGCTGCACACAATACTCATTAAGAGATTCATTGAATAACCAGTTATCCAACCAAAAAAGAAGCTGGTCATTACCAATTTCCCATGTAAAGAGATCTTCAGCTATAGTTTTTATCTTCAGTAACTCCTTCAATGTTTTGGAATCTCCAACTTTAGGAAGTACTTGAATAGGATGTACATGTGGAAAATACTTTTCTTGCATAAATTTTGCCCATAGTTAATTCTGCATTCTGATTTTTATCCATTGCTTACAGTAGAAGATGGTACTTAGATTATCAAAACTCTTAAAACCCAATCCACCACAAGATGTTGGCTTACATAATTTTTCCCAGCACATCCAATGTGACTCAAAGGAATTTATTAAAAATAATGGAAAGCATTTTTTGAGTACTTTTTCTCATTTTGATCAATTGAAGAAGTTAAAGAGGGAATGTGGTCAAAATGCTTTTATGTAATGCAATCCTTCCACCATTGAGAGGAAAGAATTGGTCCAAAAATGTATTTTAGAATTAATCTTTTCCACTATATCATCATAATGTATAAGCTTCTTCCTGCCTTTAAGTAGTGGAAAACCCAAGTATCTAAAAGGATAAGAAGCTTCATTGAATCCAGTATAATCATTAATCCAAGCCTTAATATGAGGTTTAACTTTAGAAATTGTCAAAACTTGACATTTTGCTCTATTAAACTTCATGCCAGAGACACTTTCAAAATCAAGAAAAGTTTTCATGAAAAGCTTAATAGACTGCTTACTTCCATTAGTAAAGACAATAACATCATTAGCATAGGCTAAATGACTAACCATGCAATTAGATTTATGTTGATATTGAATATGTGAATGAGAATAATGAATATGATTTAACATCCTTGAGAAGTAATCAAAGACCAATATAAAAATATATGGGGATAAAGGATCTCCTTGTTTAAGTCCTCTACCAGCTTGAAAGAAACCATGACATTGCACATTAATCAGTACACTATAATAAGTGTTTTGAAGCCAATTTTGTACAAGCTGATAGAAATCGGTAGAAAATCCTCTTGTTATTAGCACGGTATTTATAAAAGACCAGCTTATTGTATCAAAGGCTTTAGCAAGATCTAATTTAAAGATGATATTAGAACCTCTACATGGCTTATCAATGTCAGCAATCAATTCTTGTGCAAGAAGTATATTAACACTGATACATCTGCCTTTTATAAAGGCTGACTGATTTTCTAAAATCAAACCTATTAACAAAGGTTGTAGTCGAGCAACCAGTATTTTACTAATAGCTTTGGAAAAAGTACTTGTTAAACTTATTGGTCGAAAGTCTTGCCGTGAACTTTTCTTTTTATCTTTAGGAATCAATACAATAGAAGTAGCAGCAAAGTATTTAGGCATTGGATTCCCAAGAAAAAAACTTTGGACAGCAGGTATCACATCAGTTTTGATTATATTCCAATATGTGTTTATAAAAGTCAGTTGTATACCCATCAGGACATGCAGTTTTGTTACTATCAATCTTAAAGAAAGCAGCTCGAATTTCATCAGCAGAAGGAGAAACAGTTAAATGATGACAATCCAATAATGTTTCAGAAAAGAAAGTGGAATGAATAGAATTCCTTTCAGTAGATTTCTGTGCAGATAATAAAATCTAAAAATGCTTTACAACACTTTCAGCAATTTTTTGGGGATCAGAAAGCCAAACATCATCAGATTTAATTCTCAATATTGCATTAAAAGATCTCTTATACTTGATGATAGCATGGTAAAATTTTGAATTTCTATCACCATGAAGATGTCAGTTAAGAGTTGTCTTCTGTTTAAAAACTGCTCCTCTTGATTAATAGCATTAAGTAGTTCATCATTAGCTTCCAACAGCACTCTTTCAGAAGCTAAGCCATCCTCAAGTTGTTTTTCTATAACAGCTACTATATGTTCAGCAGTAATAACATTATAATGAATGTTACCAAAAACAGTCCAATTCCAATGCTTAAGAGTCTTAGCAAGCTTTTTTGCAGTAGCCAAAGCCTTATCAAAGCATTTCCATTATTCACAGAATTAGATAGATGCCAATTAGATTGGATTAACTCTTTACAGCTGACATGAGAAGACCAAATATTAAGATATCTGAAGACATAACTTTTAACAGATTGCAGAAAAGAAACTTTATCATGTAAAGGAGCATTATCAGAATTCAATCTAGGTAAATGTTGCACATTAGTGAATGAAACATATCTAACCATTGTTGATTAACAAGAAATCTATCTAATCTTTCATAGATTGAACCCCTCTTCCATATAAATGTTGATCCTTCATAACCCAAATCATAAAGATTAGCAGTTTGTATATTTGAAGTAAATTTCAACATGGATTGAAGATTGGGATTTCGACCCACCACCTTCCCCCCCCCCCCCGCTTTTCACTAGGATTGGCAATGCAATTGAAATCTCCACCACACAGACTAGCTAGTATCCATGGGGAGAATGATATTATGTAAATGAGACCACAATTCCAATCTATCAGTCTCAGAACATCCAGCATAAATAATTGTAAGAAAACCAACAAATAGCTCAAATTCAATTTTGAGATGCAAAAATTGAGGATGATCTAGAATCACTTGAACATTTAATTCATTTCTATAGAAAACACAAATTTTATTAGAGCTATTCAATTGTAAATAAAAACCAGAGAACTTGTTAGTAATTATGTGAATATTTTTCTTCACCAAAGGTTCCAAAATAGCAATAATAAAAAATTTATGAATCTTGTTTAAATTTGAGATCCTATTAAGGGAGTCAGGATTTGCCACTCCCCTAACATTCCAGCAGAAAAAATTAATCATGAGTATTAGATCTACCTCCTCTAGTTAATCTAGAGAAAACATAAGCTGGAGAACCTTTTTTCATGATAATATTATCTTCTGATAGATTTTTTAACTCCAAAGTTTTCTTCTTCTTTGCTTTTTACACTAAACAGTCATTCTGCATAATGGTTCTAGCCTTTTCCATATTAGCAGCATCAGCATTACAAAGCTCAGTATCACTGTGATGAGCAATATCCTCACAAAGAGTAGTAACATGATGGGCAACAAATTGACTTTCATCAGCAGGCTTAGGCAGCAGTACTTCACAATTAACAGGATGCAGTTGCTCAACATCAGAAAGTCTGTTTTCTTCTTGTGAAAAAATAGAAGGAATATTTTGAACATCAGAAGAAGGCAAATGTTGTGTCTCATTATGATTATTATTTAAGAAGTGAGATGTTCCATGATAAGTATTATCATTTTCTTGTACTGAAATATCAACATTCTGAACTTTAAAATTGTCAATTTCAGGAATAACATCAGCTACAGGTTTAGAATTTAAAATAATAACATTATTATTAGCAACATCAACTGATTTAACTAACATTCTTCATAGCAGCTATTTTGAGGGTAGGATGCAATTTGAAACAATTTTCCATTACATGTCCAAACATTTTGCAGTGATGACAATAGGATGACCTTTGTTCCATTACAATTGGCTGCCAGTAGCCATTATGGGCGGATCCCAACCATATCTCATTTACATCAGGGAGAGTAATATCACGCTCTATCATAATTCTTGCCATAGAGGGTCTAGTCAAATTAAAAGTTGGCATATCATGTTTAAAGGCTTCCCAAGTGCAGTTCCTATAGCATAAAGTACTTGATGATTGAAAAAATGTAGCTTAAGATTTGGTAGATTAAACCTGATAGGAACATAAGGAGGTTCTTTATTAGGATCAAAATCAGAAACCATTTAAGGATCTTCATATATTTGCCATCAATCAATATAAATTTCCTAGAGAACAAGTTGGCATAATTAGTTTCTTTAGATAAATGGATCATGATGTGCCTGCCATCAAACAAACCAACTTTCCACCTACCAACCAATTTAAGATTTTCAAAGTATTGTCTTATAACCTCCATTTTAGGATGACCAAATTGAAATTTACCAATCAAAGTAAATTTGTGAACCAATGCCAAAGAATCGAGCTCCTCATCCGAAAATACCAATGCAGGCTTACCCCCTTTCTTTACAAGCTTTTTGATATATTGGCAATCCCCCTTTCCAACTGCTGTATCATGATAAGCTTGCGGAAAGATGAGATTATCCACAAAAGAAGAACTTGAAGCACCTTGATTAACAATTTCAGCAAAAGTAGTCTTACCCATTAAAGATCCAGAATTCAAATCAGCCATGACAGATTGAAAAAAACTAGAAAAAGAGGAATGAAGATTCTTGCAAGTAGAAGTAGAAAATCTCAATGAATTAAGAAATGACTAAAATTTTAAAAACAAAACCCGGAAAATTCAGTAACACCAAGAGTGAATGTAGAATCTTGCAAGAAGCAAACTTCTTCACATTCAATCAACAATCTTGAACATCTTGAACATCATAAGCGAAGGAAATTCAAAATCGCCTGAGATTTTCTATCCGCACTTCCCACAAGTTTATATATATATATATATATATATATATATATATAATTTAATTATTTTGAGCCAAAATAAACTGAACACAAATTCATCCATGTTCCACTCATTTATACACCGAGCACAAAAAATTTATTCGTGTCTTACTCTTTTACTTATCGAACGTATTGAACACGTGCTACTTAACGAGCCGAACACGAGCTGTTCGCGAACAAAAAGCTATTTGACAACCCTAATGATATGCTAGCTTATGTTAATTAAAACTGATCAACTTCTATTAAAAATATTTTATATATATTTGGATTTTCATTTTCTTATATAAAATAAAAAAATTTTGAATTGTTTTGATAATCCTTTCATATATATATATATATATATATATATATATATATATCATATATATATATATATATATATATATATATATATATATATATATATATATATATATATATATATAACCTTATCTTAACTCAAATATAGGATGAGCAATAAACCAATAACCAATATGCAACCAACAATTAAATTTAATGCATGCATGGAAACGAATATAAAAGCTTGAACATAACCGTAGCAAAAATAGTATATCTCATATAAAAAGAAATGGCAATAAACTTGAAAATAGCTCAATAATAAATATATAATAATATCATGCACATCTAAATTAAAATATAACCAAATTAAATTAAAACAAATAAAATAATAATAAAATTGTTCTAAACCATCTCCACAGCAATTACAAAAACTAAAAATCATGAAGAGGATCAATGAAACTCATTATTGAATATCCATAAGAAAACGTTAGTCTTCCCTACCAAATGACTACAAACATGAAAATATATATTACAAAAAAAGATACAAAGATTTGCAAGCAAAACAAATAAATTAGCTAGTAGCAATAACAGTGGTCGGATGAATATATACAGTCATCTCCGTCTGTGTCTGGAGAAACTTGGAGAGTTTACAGTCTGTTGTCTCCTGTACTGTGGAGAAGAAACCGGCTTATGAAAGGAAGAAGAATAAGAAGGTTTTTGAGCCGCCGGAAGAGAATTTGGGCGGAGGGAGGACTCCATGAAGCATGATATGTTGAGACGGGTCCTCTCCAGTTCACCTTCCAACAATTCCGTGCTATATTGTTGTGCTAAAGCCTGCACACCAACAACAAAACCTTAATCCCACTAAATGGGGTCGGTTACATGAATCATTTTTCTCCATTACGTCCTATTTAGTGTCATATTTTCATTTAATTCTAATAAATTAAGATCATTCTTTATACAATAAACCTAAGTCTTCCTAGGTCTACCTCTGTCTTCCTTAACGTAAGTCGAATCTAAAACATGTACTTATAAAATAAAAATGTAATATGTACACTGAACAGAAAATATAGAAATAAAGTAGGCCAGCATAAAACTTCATATATGGATGTTCATGACTGATGCCTCCATTATGGCATGGGAAGGAACAGAATGAAAATTTGGGGCATTTATATAAATACCACCCAATTGATGTATGTCTAAATATCAAGGACTTCAACATGGTTTTTACATTTATATCACCCAAATCTTTCATATAACATTAAAAATACCACCATTTTAACTTCTGAAAAATGACAAAACATATTTTCTTGTAGAGGTAGAGTGATATGTATGATTAAAGATGTAAATACATGAGATTTAAGTGGCATGCATATAATTTTTTAGATCTTCCTAAAAATTTACTATCGATATATTCATGAAGGGGGAGATCAACTTACGATCAAG
Source organism: Papilionanthe hookeriana x Papilionanthe teres (assembly GCA_022702705.1). NCBI lineage: Eukaryota > Viridiplantae > Streptophyta > Magnoliopsida > Asparagales > Orchidaceae > Papilionanthe > Papilionanthe hookeriana x Papilionanthe teres. Next base: position 16,427,077 of record CM040421.1, on the reverse strand, counting down.
TCGTCGGGAGAAATATTGGATCCCAGTTGCCTATCGTCTGTGATTGCATCTTCACTACCTTTAGTGGAACGTCGGTGATGGCCTGGATTCTCGACAGATTCTGATGCTCCCTCGCAGGTTTTCTCCAATAAGAGTCCTTGCAAAGATTTTAAGGATTCAAGTGCGGTGGGCGAGAAATATGAGTGAAGAACAGTTTCTATATACTCGAGCTGGAAATAAGAGAGAAGCGATTAGAAGCACTTGAGTAACATTTTTACAGCGTTCAATCGAGTAAGAACCTGTGTAGGACCTGGACAAACAAAGGTATGCATAAAATAGTTGTGCTAAAACTAAAAGACAGAATGTATTAACCTCAAGCATAAGTTGGCAGAAACCATTCACGTCCAAAGACTTGAGATACTTGGCCTTTTGCGTGGTCTTGTTTTCATGAGAAAGGCTAAGAAATGTATCAATCAAGCCTTCCACCAGAATACCCATTGTTTTCTCAAGCAAAGGCTTGGCACTGGAAAAAACCTGTATCAATAAAGAGTTCATCAAATCCTTAGCTGGAGCAGAAATTTGTTTGAAATTTTATTATATTCAACTCTTCATAACACTATTTGCAAATCGCAACTAAGGTTCAACTAAAGTTTGTGAGGTTTACAATCATCATAAGAATGGTATTTGATTCCCTCTTTCTCATCATTTTCCTGAACTACAAATCAACTTAATATCAAGTCAACTTTGACTGAATCTGGAATAATCAGTTTCGGAATTGCTGTAGCATGTAATAGTCCACCTGATAAGGCCTTGGACATTTTTTATTTTTTTAAGACTTTTTTTTTTTTGGTGGCCTTTCAAATATTGTCTGCCCTTACAATAAAACCTATCCGGGATGGGATGGGAAAAAATTTTCAGATTTGCAGTAGAATCATAAAGCCCAATGAAAACAGCCTCATTACTCCACCCTTGAATCATTTGCCTTCACCAAAATATGAACTCCTAGAACTAAATACTAATTAAAAACTAATAAATCCTCTTAATTCCCTGCTAAAATCTGAAATCACCAATACAATGCACAATTAGTCGTAGGTCTATACGGCCATTGCTGAGCCAAGCATATTATCAATCAGACTAGGTCTTTCTACACGTTAAAATTTACCATCTTCTGCATGTTAAAATTTAACACCAGCTCGAGCACAGCTTCACAAACACACTTCTCCCTCTCTCTCTTTCTCTCCTCAGTTCCTACAGTATCTCTTGGACATGATCGGACAGATCTTGATTCAATATCCTGAAAGGAACAGCGAGCGTGCATCATGCCACCAACAAGAAGAGAAGCACGCCAAGGTAAAAATTTTCAGATAGACAGTTCTAATAAATAGCACGCAAGGGGAATTTACACAACAGCAGATTCACTCCATTTATTCCTCACCGTAAGCAATCTCCAAGAAACTTCATCTCTATCCCCGTAGATCTGCAGAACTTAGATTCAGAAACTGCATACGCTTCTGCATTAAAAATCCCCTGCAACGGCCGTCTCTCGGAGGGCAATTGCTGTCGCGGAAATCGCACAGAAATCTCCTGGCCAACCATTGTTGTCGTGGAAATCAAATAGAAATCTCCAGGATAACCATCACTGTCACGGAAACATCACCTGTCAAATGCTCTCACAGCGTCGCCTCTCCCTCTGTCGTGCGGATTTCACAACGTCGCCACTCCCGTCCCGTGGATTTCACAGCACTTCTTCCTCCTTCGCAATGCGGAAAATGTACCTGTTGTCCGGCCAACCGACCTCTACCAACCAGCCCTCTCACACACAGAAATCCTCACTGATCTCCCGCTTCTCTCTCTACTGACCCTTTCTCCAGAAATCCTCAGCAATTGGTCACTTCTCCCTCTAGCGACAAGCCCTCTCTCCCCATAAATCATTACCTATCATTCTCTTCTCCTTCTACCGAACAGCCCTCAATTGTTATGTATTCATCCAGTCGGCCACCCACTGGTTAACTACCACTTCACTACAGTCGCCGACCCACCGGCCGACACCTTGCCGTTCCAGTCGGCACCTTGCCGCTCCAGCCAGCCACCCACTGACCAACCACCTCAAAACAGAAGATTTACATAGATATCACTCAATTCGTCGGTTTGCCTTCAGTCAGCCACCCATTGGTCTGCAACTTCAATCCTCCGGCAGGCCACCCACTGGTTGGCCACCTCAAAACAAAAGATTTAAATACATAGCACCCAATCCTTTGTCTTTATATAACTAACCCCTAAACTTTGTTATTTTCTTTGTCGATCGACCACCTCATCGGCCAAATCTTTGTCTTTATATATCCAGATAAGAGGTAGAGGACACTAAGTTACAAGACATCCCCTTCTTTAGCAAAGGGTGATGATGTAATTTTTCATTTGTCATCCTATCTTCTATAGATAGGATCCTTTCATGTATTAGAGGCTTTTGGTTCTCCACATATAACCCAAGTATTCAAGAAATAAAATAGGTGAAAGAGCCCCGGAAATAGCCCATTCGCTCCCACAGGTCAAGTCTTCTTCTTTCTCTCTTCGGTCCCTACGCTTTATCCCTGGGGTATGATCGGACATATCTGGATTCAACATACATACATTCATATATATATATACACATATATACATATATATTTATATATGTAGTGTGTGTATTTAAAAATTCAATATAACTTTGATAAATCCTTCTTTTTTTTTTTTTTGCAATGTCTAAAAAATAAAAGCTCCAAACACCAAATTTTCAAGCTTTAAAAAAATATTTATACACAAATATATTTTTTCACTGAATATCTTGAAAAACCAAAAAACATATAAATATAAATATAAATATATATATATGTATGTGTATATATATATATATATATACATATATATACATATATACATATATATATATATATATATATCAAAGCATAAAAATTAAATTAATTCTACAATGCTAACATAATCTTTTTAAACCTGATAATTACACTATTGATAGCAACATTGTAAGAAATATTAAGTTCGATACCTAAAAAACGGTCACAATCTTGAAATAATGCTTTTAGTAAAACTAAAGATGTTTCCACTCAAAATGACATGGCAAACTTAATCGTGAGAATTAAATAAGAATTTTTGCAAACCAAATTATAATAATACCTCCCATAACTCTCAAAATCTCAATTGGTTCAAGTGAATCTTCAAACCTAACCATATAGCATACTTCATGACCATGATCTCATGCCCTTATTATTTTAGCCTTAAAACTCGTAAAATAACTTGTCACAACAGTTAATATTTTCTTGATGCCTCTTATTTACTTAAAATCTTATAAATTTTCTCTTTTAATAAATTTAACTTGATCAGCACTTGAGATTTCCTTTTTCTTGACTAAGCTATTTTGTGTATACTCTGAGCCTCTTTGTCATTGCTTTCCAACAACTTTGCTTCTCAAATAAAGTAACATTTCAAAATTTCAAATTCCATGAAAAAACATACAATAGAAAGCACAATATAGCACATGTACCTCCTCCAGAGCTTTACAATTATAAAAACACACTTGAAAAAACACATCAAATACCAAATCAACCATTAGTTTCTTTTTCTCATAAAGCTACCCAAGCATATAATCATGAAAATTTAGCTTTAACTTTGTTTGCTAAACCTTAGCAAAAATTTAAGCCGTCTAATAATTATGCCTTAAAAGTTTTCTTCTGTCATATTTTACAAACAAATAATTTGCCTACATAGTAATAAAATATAAAAACAAGCTGATGAAACAAATTAGCCATATAAATTTCATTGCCAACTTGATGTAATTAGCTTAGAAAATCAATACCTTTTAACTCAACCAAAATCATCAAAAATAACATTTTAAGTATCTTTAAAAGAATAGATAGAAATAAATGAGTACCTCTGCATGCACAGCAACTAAACTGTGTATTAACTCAATGGTAGCATCCCGAATACCCTGAAGCATTAAGAAGCCCTAGCATCACTAACTATATTAAAAGAACAAAATTTAGAAAAGAAATAGGATAAGAAGATCAACAAGTGTGCTTATCTGATACCTTAACCAAAGGTGCAGATCCCCATTGAATTCCAGAATCCAAGAGATAGTTCAAAGCTACGGTCCTTATTAAGTTCGACTGGTAAAAAAAACAGCAGAATGAATTATAACAATTCCATCTTGTGCATGAACAGAAAACTTAAATCTCAAAACATGCTGCGGCATAAGAAGTACAAATTATGCTAAAACATTAGTAAGGAGATGCCTTTATATTTTACTAAAACGGCAAAAGTTAGAAACGGCAGCTCAATAAATTTTATAAAATGAACAAATATCCTAGACGCAAAACCATATTATATACAGACTAACAAGAGGATTGCCGACAATTGACAATCAAATAATACTAGGTCCTAGAGAGAATAAAAGATTGTGAGAATGCATCAATAGTTAAAGCTTTCAGGGAAAAAGCTATACATATATTGCTGCATCATACCTTTGCATAAGTGTAATGTTCTAGAACTTTCTCCTCAAGTGCAGAAAAAGATGAAACTAGATCACGAACATCAGTATTTTGTTCACTTCTTTCCCTAAATAAGAAAAAAAAAAGAATGCTAAATTCTGATAGCAGGTAATCGGAGAAAAAGCTGTGTACACGCTTTTGAATATGCATTGCACATCCATAAGTTTATATGCTTTAGAAGGAAGATGCTCGTCAACGAAAAAGCCTGACTAGTGTTTGTGTGATCTTAAGCATTTTTTCATTAGGCAAATATAGTGCCTGCCAAACTTTGCAGGCCGCTTTTCCATAAAAAAATAAATAACAAGAAAAATGGGATACCTGTATGTCAACCATATGTGCATGTATTTTGTATACAACCCACGAGCAAGTTCATCTTTGCAATACCCAATGTTACTTAGAACTATTAACAACCTTTTGTGAGAATCAGCAACAGCAGCACCGGAATGAAACCCACTTAATTCTCCATCATATCCATATAAAAAACCATTCTGGAAATGGCCATCTTCTTTATTTGAACTCACTTGAGACACTTCAATTCCAATTCTTTCAAGATAACCTGATGGCTTGCAAAACCAGTTAGAGTTTAAAATTAAATCTGAGCAAGCATATGAAGCCGAATTTGATCACACTTGTCATCTCAACATACCAGCAAAGTCTAGGAAACAGTTCAAGAACCCAATTCTAACTGATTCTTGAATTTCTTGAATATGTTCCAACATGTCATCTGACTTCGCCGCCTCTGCTGTTAAATTATTAATCATGCTAGAAGCACCCAAAAGAAGTATTAATTTCAAAAATAAAAAGTGGATATGCTAATGTCACTTGAAATTCAAAATTCTTTCAATGCTATAATACATAGAAACCACATTGATTTATGAACGAATTTTAAGACCTCAACAATAAATATTAAACTAAACACATTTATTAATTAACCATAACTTGCATCCACCGTATTTACCATAATGTAGAGTGAAAATTGAAATATATATTAAAACATCCTCAACAATAGTACTTGTTCTTCAAAAATAATGATCGGGCACCTTAAGCTCAAAGAATATTGCACAAATGATCAACACAAACAGCAAACGTGAGAATCATATATATACTTCATGCATCAAAATATTTCTGGGGAAAAGAACTCGTGAATGTTGTGGAAAAGGTCAGGTGAAGGTAGCTTTTCCAGCATTTTCCTGGTCACGGTTCAATTAAATATAATCGAGAGGAAACAACAGTTCAAACTATTATGGTTCGCTTATGGCTAAAATCCTGACCCCCTTTAAGATTCTCTTCTGCGCTCAACTCTAAAAAGCATTCAAAACACAGAAACTGACAGATCAAGGTTATTAGGGAAAAGGTTTAAATGGAATAAAAATGTAATTTGTCTCAAATAAGCCTAATTATCCCATGACAGATTAATAGGTTTTATATAAAGTTTAGTAGAAAGTTCATTATAATTTGATTTGCATCTTCATATTATTTAAAACTATAATCAAAGATTATGGTGACAAAAATCTTGAGTTCAATTTGACTTATCATTTCATATATGGCCTTTATAAATCTACCGAATCCTGCTCTTAGGAATTATTTAAAACAAATATAGTGACAATTTTGTTTTAGAAAAAACGTTAAATCCTAATGGAGGATCTATATAATTTTCAAATTCAACATCCTCATGAAAGAAAATTCAATTCCATTCATAAAATTAAAAATCTAAAATTATAATATGAAATTTAATGAAGAACTTACGCCTGTATTCGATCCATAGCTGAACTTAACATTTCTCGGAATGCTATAGGCAGATATGAAATGGCATATGGAGATTTGTTCCTCTCCAGAGTGGATAATGGTATCCACATTTCTTCCTTCGCTATCTCCTCGCCTGCCACTCGCATCCATGAGCAGAGTCTATACACATGAACCTTAGTAATTTCGAAATGAAGGGCTCTCAAACTTTTAACTGGAAAGTACATAATAAAATCACAATTAAGATTATAAAACTGAAAATAACTTACTTATAAGAACAAATGGTAAATACCAGCAATCGAGGGGGAAATCTCTTTTCCTTCAAGAGCCTGACAAGCTTTGGCAATTTCTTTGATAGCATCACTCATGTATGGTCTAAGAATATTTGATTCTTCAAATTCACGAAACGTGTTGTGGACCTGCCTTACATAAACATTTGGGTAAGTTTATTTTGTCTAGTCACAAGATTCTTAACAAGGACATGGAATCATGGTTAAAACCACTTGAACAAAATGAGTTAAAAGGGAGAAAAACCATGCAATGGGTCCAAAAAAATTCAATGAATATATAGTTATAGCATCAGCACATTAAAAAAAAAAACACAATACGAAACTTAAAGATAGGAAACCAACCTCCAAAGAGACTTGATAAGAATATCAAACAGCAAAATGTCAAATGACTGGGCAGAAAGATGTTTTTAATCCACATAATCCGTCATTTAAAAACTAAAAAATAAATAAATAAACAAAATTTTAGGTCACCATAAGTTAAAAAACCATGGGCTTCTTACATCTGGACAAAAAATTATAGAACTTTATGAAATTAAATGTTGATAGTTCTAATTTTAGGTAGATAATTAGAGCAAAATCCACCATTCCACTCAACCTTTAGGCTTTCTATTGAATTCATTTACTCAAAAGCCAAATCCTAGCAATGCGGTTCAACGGTAATATCTTCAAAAACTGGCCTAAAAAAGGCATATCTAACAACAAAAGAGACTCTGGAAAATGCACGGAGTACATGGAAACTGAAGAATGAAGCCGTATCCCTGTATAAAACTATACATAAGAATATAGGTTGTTTAATAACAAAGCAGCTGGAGCAGTTGAACTCCTAAGAAGCAAAATCATGAGAAAGCCCTGAAGAGGAAGAGTTCTTCTAGCTGACAGAACAAGAAGCGACACTCCTGAGAATCTAAGCTACGGAAAGAATGGGAGGTTCAGCTTAAGAGGAAAGGCAAGACAAATCTAGAGGCTGGGACAAGGAAGGAGCGAATATTACATGTAGAATCCGCATGCGTGTATTGGTGGTATTGGGGTGGTATTCCGCACGTAATAATTTTTTCCAAGGAAAGAGAAAAGGGAAGCGTTTCAGCCAATCATGAGGGAAATAAAACTCTTCATAAAATCTAAGTTAAAATAATTAGGAAAAAAATAAAACTAATCACAAAGTAAAAATGACACAATGACAGCAGGTAATCACTAAAATGAAGATAAAATTGCATAAAAAATGCAAATGACAGACTGAAAAAAACTAGTATCTTGAAGTCCACTCATGGTCTGCCATCATTGTTATGCTATTTAAATCTATGATCTCCATGTTTTAATGGAGGTAAATATTATAGCTCGAAGCCCCCAATCTTAACTATGACAGCTCACGATAAATAAAAGAATGTTATTCTTTTAGTTGCACAAATTTTCATTTATTACGATACCGATGAGATAAAAAGCATCATGAACGCTTGTTATTAAAACAAGAAATCTTATTAATGGCATCAATTGTCCCGTCCCTATCATGCATCTCCTTGGTACACTTAGCATGATTAGCATTTACAACAAAATTAAATATCAAATGAGATTAGAAGAGTTCTTTCAACCAATATTAAACAGCACATGATGCACTCAAGTAAAAATTTCACGTACCTTGACCTCAAAAGCATTTATGGTATCATGAACCATAGTGGTAACTTCCTCAAGAGAGTGACTTGAAAATTTCACATCAGCGGCTTTGTCATCACTCCTATTTTGCGTATGTTTGGAATTTACATCAGAATCCAGATGAACATTGCCTGCAGTGCCCTGGGTCATCAGAACTTCAGAAATAAATAAAAAACAGCCAGCCCAAAGTTATGGAAGCACTGAAAGATATTTACAAGCTTTTGCAGTAACAATTGTTCCAACGATGTATAGGAAAAGGACTAAAAAATAGTCATCTGTTTTCAATATGAACAACTACGAATTAGTTAAAGAGGAAAAATTAAAACTTCATATAAAGTCAGGTAAAAGTACAATCAATCAACCGGGGAATCCAATCCAATAGCATTCCTTCAAACTTATGTAATGGTTTATTCACGCATAAACAAATGAAATACTACAAATATGATTCATTTGATTATGAGATCATTAAAAATTGCTAAGAAATTAAATACTTGATTTTCTATGAAATGAAAAGAGCAAGTTCTGCTTTAAATATGCATTTCAAAAGTGGTTTTCAAAACACAATTAGAGTTGGTCTTTTCAGTAAAAAAACCGACTCAATTATTATTTAATAAAATAAATTAAAGATAATATGGTCGTTTCACTGGAACAGACTATTATCGAGTTCACCAATAAGAGAGAAGGCATGCAAGAGGAGTAAGCAACAAACAAAGAGCGAACAGGACGATAGAAAATGAGCAAGTAAGAGACATAAGATACAAAAACAAAAAGCGATAACAAAAGCGAGATTGAGAGAAAAAGAAGTGAGATATAAAGAGGGAGAGTGTGAGAGGCGAGCAATCTAGTGAGGGATCGGGACCGCTGGAGTGGCTACAATGATCTAGACAACGGCTATGAGATGTTGTGTGGCCATGCAAGTAGTCCCAAAAGAGGATGCGACATCGAGCGAACTATAGAAGAGTGTATCAAGGCTAGCGCTTTTCTTCAAGATCAAAAGTAAAGTTTAACCAAGATTTTCGTTTTCAAATCAATTAGACCAAGATAGTGGTGTAAAAGAGTCGAACATGTGTGAGCTCTGAGCTTGTTTGTTTTCAACTCGTTGGAAATTGTTTGTGGTCGAAATGAGCTTGTGTTCGAAACAGCTCGTTAATAGTCCCGTTCATGTTCGATTTGATTAAAATTCAATTTTTTTTGAATTAGCACATATTTGGCTCAATTTTAAGCTATTCAAACATACACTCCAAATTTTTTTTATTATTAAATATTTCTCAAAATATGAGATAGGAAAAATTTTTTATCAAACATTTCAGCATATTTTAGCCGCATCCGGAGTCAAGTCGCACTGCTTACACACAACAACTAAGTATCCTATCCAAATGGAAAATTCATAATTTAAAGCGTGAGAACTGTTTTTTTTTTAAGTGATGTCAGGATATGGGATTAAGTTAGAGAGTAGCAGAGACACAAGGACCACGAAGGTGGCAGTGGAACTGAACGGGAGTAGAGAGAGAGAAGTGGGAATTGGGAAGGAATTTTTGGCATTTCCGTATACATGATTACAAATCACGCTTCATATGAATATTTACATTTTAAACTTTTTTTTTTCTGGTGGCCCATACTGGGTGGATCCTTGGTTTGGGGAGGGAGGGCTTAGCCAAAAACGTTCTATGAAATTGTCTTACATTCCAGTAACTAGTTCTTATGTATTTATATAATTCAATATGAGAATTTGTTTTTCATTTTAATACCTAACTAAATTTTTTTAAAATTTAATAAAATTTTATACTTATATAGTATAAAAATTAATATATAAATATTATAATATTATTATTTATTTATTTTTCATTTTAATACCTAACTAAATTTTTTAAAATTTAATAAAATTTTATACTTATATAGTATAAAAATTAATATATAAATATTATAATATTATTATTTATTTATTATTTAATTAATTCGAGTCAAATCAAGTCAAACACAAATGAACACGTCTTTGTTCGTGTTCGGCAAATCGAGCTAAAAATATTTTGTTCGTGTTTGACTTGTTTGCTTAACAGACAAATCGAACGTGAGGTACGTCGCGAGCCAAACACAAATTATTCGTGAACAACGAGTTAGTTTGACAACCCTAGACCAATATAAATTATGTAATTTCTAAATAATTTGTTAAGGTTGCATGGTATTAAGACAGAGTGGATCAAGAGGAGAAAGGAAGTTGGAAAGGAGAAAAGCAAGAAAGGTATGCACAAAGTTAGAAAATAAAGAATTTTATTGATAATAAACTTTAAAAGTATAATTACAAATTTCATGAACTTTATTATATTACATTGTATCAAATCAGTTTAATTGCAAAGCTAGCTTTTCAAACAACATATTGTAATATAGGGAGTAAAGAACTCCAGTGTTGAAATTAAGTTTGCACAGTTTTCACTCAGAATCAGCATTAGTTAGTAGCAATTTTTTTTTAAAAGCAGCTTCGTATCATAACACAACTAGGTGAACCCTTGCTAGGGCTTCAGCAGAACGCCCTTGAACACACGATAATTAACCACGACTGATGCATAGTGGTTAAAATAAGTGTGACGTAACCCTGACCCACACTACCAATCAACTCCATATATCATTCTTCAAAAAAAAGAGGGAGGCTTTGATCTTAAGAAGTACAAGTTTATAGCCTTGTTTCAAAAGGCATTCAAGGCACACATTGAAGAGTGCCTTAAATTAAAAGGCATAAGAAACACTTCAAGGCTTACGCACTTTTTTGTTTGAGGCTTGGATGCAGTGTCTCAATCAATACAGGTTAAAAAAAATTTATATTATATTAAATAGTATTATACTTATATCTAATATATTTGATACAATGAATTAAAAAAATTAAAAGATACTTTAAGTATGATTCCTTTATTTTGCTATTTATGTTGTTATTCTATTTTAAATTATATCAGATTTAATGTTAATTGATATAAATGGTTAGACAAAAAAATAATGATTAAAGAGATTTGGTGACGTAGAAGTTGGATTACCGCAATTCCACATTTATGCATGATGCGGACACCGCGATCGAGAGAGTTATGAGCCTCAGGAAATCCTTTTGATTTATTTTCTATTTGCAATAAGTTTCTTCTTTTTTTCTTTTTTGTTCTTTCCTATCTCTCTATTTTCTAATAGCGTTATTTTCTATTAGGGGACCTTCATATAGGTTGTGTTCCATTTGTTTTGATTGTTAACTTGATTTTATATGGGAGAAATCTCCGATTTGTGCTCTCCGTATTGATGTTTCTTCTTCCTGTTGCAAGTAGTGTCTATGTAGCTTGCTCAAGGTGAGCCCCCCTTATCGTCGAAACCTTGTCGTTTTGCTGCTCACCCACTATTTTCAAGCGGACCGTCGTTGAAACCACTGCCACATGCTATTTACAGCATTAACACTTCTTTTCACTTTTTTGATTCACAGTTCAGTCGTCATTCACGCCGAATTTCAGTTTCCATCCATCCATCCTCCCACTCCAGCTAACCACCCTTAAATTTTTCTAATGCCTTTTTGTGTTCTAACACACCTTATAGGAGCGCTAGAACGATATCAACTGGTATCAGAGCCAACCAAAATTTTGGTTGGAAGAACGACACGCATTACCCCCTAGAGGCTCAACAAGGTGCTCAAAAAATTAACATAGGAAGAAATGTAGTGGAATCCTTCAATTGTAACGGAGACTCATTAATTTTGATGGAATACAACATCGAGAACCAACAGCAACAATGGTGATTGCCCAGATGAAGAAGATGAAAAAACCCTTCGCATTGAAAAGTTTCAAGTGACGAAGAGTAGATGTCAGATCAATTAGACATTAAGTTTAGGAAGAGAGGGTGACTTTGAAGTAAAGTTAAATTTACCATATTTTGACAGTCGTACGAAACCAAACAAGCTCATCGAATAGCTCCAGACAGTGGAACGGGACATTGAATACAAAAATGTTCCACATGGCATAAGAGTAAAGCTAGCCAACATCAAATTAAAGAATTGTATTTTGCTATGGTAAGAAAATTTAAAGTGGCAATGTGAGGAAAAAAACAAAATCATTTTGAAGCAAGATGAAAAAAGATATGCAACACAAGTACCTGCCAGTACATTACAGACATAATATGTTCTTGCGACTTCATCACCTACAGCAAAAAAATTCCTTAATAGAGGAGTACATCGCTTGCTACTCCCTATATATATATTGAAGGGTGCATGGCCCTATATGTTGGGGGATAGACATTGTCCATAAGCAACGTGGCATAGTTACAACCTTATTGGACACATTACAAGGTGTCTAGGCCTTAACTTTGAAAGAGGAGAGACAAAACTACAACATCAAGCCCATACCACCTTCTAAATAGGATTAAACCTTCAAATCAAGTAGCAAGAACGCACCGGCCAAAGTACGGAGACCTACCACTTGAGAAGGGATGTCGGCATAGGAGTAGACAATGACTGGTCAGACCATCAAAATAAAAAAATTCAAACCATGAAGTGTTTTAAATGTCATTAAATCAAGCACATTGCATCCAAAAGTATGAACAAAAAGGTGATTTCTTTTAACAAGCATGACGCAAAGAGAGAAGGTAGAGAGTGAAAAATCAAAAGAAGAGAATGAAGAAGAGTACGAGCAACTCGTAGATGATGTTGAGATAATTGTGGTTCAAGTTTTCCAAACCAAGCCTACGAGAAACCAGCAATGGCCCAGTAATAACATCTTCCATACCAATTGCGCTGCAAAAGAGAAGGTGTGTAGTCTCATTATAAATAGAGTCAGATGTGAAAATATCATATCGACACAAATCGTGGATAAATTGAGCCTCATCACCCAAAAATATTCTCAATCATATGCCCTAACGTGTTTGAAGAAAGAAAATGAGATATGTGTCGATAAGAAATTTTTGGTGGAATTTTTTAATTAGAGACAAGATGAGAAATCAAATTTGGCATGGCATTACACATATGGATGCGTGTCAAAATCTATTGGGCCGACCACTGCAATATGATGGGAGTACACTTCACTGTGGACACAAAAAAACTTATATATTTAATAAAGATGAAAAGTGTATTGCACTTTTGCAATTAAAGGAGTTTACAATGTGTTGGAACCATTTTTGGATGCCAAGCCAAGGGATGATATTCCACTCTCCCAGAGTACCCCATGGCTCGTGAACGTCCAAAAAAAATGCCCTAAAGCGCATCGCATTTAATCATGCATATTTATGCTCTAGCACACCCGCATTGAGTCCCCGGCGCGCCAACGCCTTTACTAAGCCTGGCGAACCCGCGCTCACGTCTTGGCACGCCTGCGTCTTCCTTAGGTCAGACACGCCCATGCCAGCAAATAGAGAAGATGGAGCGCTCGCGGAAACTCATGGAACGTCCTCACCCTCCTTCGGTCTGGCACACAAATGCTGGACCCGCACCATCAAACAGAGAGGATGGGTGCCCGCGGCAGTTACGGGCACGCTCGCACCCTCCTGTGGTTGGTGCACCCAGACTAGGTCGTGCTGGGAACCCAAAAAAGTGGCGCCCCGCGACATAACATGGGCTCACTCACGCCGCGATCTTGTCGCACCCGCATCAGACGCGATCTGATCTGGTTTGAGCTGGACCTCTTAGTTGGATTTAGGGGGCAATTTGGACTTGGAAGTCTAGAGAGCTCTCCCAAGTTAGCTGCCTGTCTAAGCCAACCCTTGCATGCAGAGGGACCTTGCCAAGTGCCCCCTTCCCTTGGGGAAATGTTTTATCTGACCTTGAGTCCAAATAAAAGGGCTGAAATTCATTTTAGCTTTTTCTTCTTCTTCGTCTAGCTCTGTTTTGGGGAGTTTGCTTTGGAGAGTGTTCTAGTGATTGCACTTGACAAAGAAGAAAGAAGACCACCGCTAGAAGCTTCTTACTGCTCGAGGTCACGTTCCTTTTGCTTGGAGGAGCACTTTCAAAATTTCTTCATCTTCATCCGTCCCCTAAAGATTTTCTTCCTTATCCTCCTCACTCTCCACCTCATTCCACTTCCACCATACTTCCTTCGAGAGAAAAGTGTAGTTATGAAGGCCACTCTACATTTGTTAGACTCTCCACGCGAAGGATAGCTTCATCCCTACAAGCGGCAAGGAAGGAGCTTGGAGCGAGCAAAGAAAACGCTTCCCCAACCATCACAGTGGTGAGAATTCCTTAACTTTTGCAATTTCATCCCTAGTAAGCCCCCTAGGTATGGATGATAGAGGCATTAGGCTATGTTTGTGCTTAGAGGAAGCCCTATAGGTTAAAAGAATCCAGCTTACATTTAAGTGATGACTTGTAGAGGGGTGTCACAAAGGATAGTTATCTCACAGGAGCATCTCGACGCTTCCAAAACTCACGTCAAGCCATACAGGCAGAGAGTGAGTCTCTCACGATCCCATACAGATGGCTGCTCATCGATAGTTGAGGCCTATGAAATAACCAGGTTACCTCATAGGGTCCACAAATAGGGTAGATCGAGCCGGTGGCGACATGCTCCGGAACAAATACACAAATTCAGTTCTCTAGTTATGGGTAGCTTATGTAGATATTCTTTCCTGGATATTCGGTTCAATGTGTCTCAATCCGATCTTGTTTGGACATACACCCTTGACCTATCGCACGAGGTTTACAGCACATAAGCTTTCCATGATTCTTTTTAAATTTAACGACCTAGTTTTTTTCTTATTTCTGTATTTTCCAATCCCTCCTTCTCTCAGAATCATTATGATAGTTCAAGTGAGAGTGTTATTTGGAAAAGAGAATTTTAAGACGTTGATTTAACAAGTTGTGACTCCAAATTTTTAAAAGAACTAGAAACACGTGTTTAGTATTTAGACCAAGAAAGAAGCCATCGTGCCTCATGTAGCATTCCTACAAGCCACGAGAGAGGTGCCAGTGGGCTTGGCCTTAATGATGCTGGAAGGCAGTGATACGAAGGTCTGACCCTTGCAGAATTTCAAAATGTGTTAAAGGACAGTACGACACCAAGAATTATCACATTTACGAGAGATTCGACATACTATAGATATTATCCTGAGACCGGTGCTACCCAACCGATCAGTCTAATGGATGCGACTAGTAAAGTATGAGAAGCTAAATAAACAAGTTGAGGATCTAATGGATAGAGGACTAATTCGAGAGTACCAATCCATGAGCTATGCCAGCTTTGATCGTGGCACGTGTATAAATAGCAGAGTTGTGAATAAGATCATAATCAAGTATAGGTTCCATATTTCTAGATTGGACGATTTGCTTGATCAATTACATGGGGCCAATGTCTTCCCCAAGATTGATCAACAAAATGGCTAATCATATCAGAATGAGATCAAGGGATAAATGGAAGATAACCTTCAAGACACGAAACAAATTGTATGAGTGAACATTCATGCCTTTGGGCATATCCAACACTCTAAGCACTATCATGCGGCTGATGAACCAAGTTTTTGAAGTTCATTGGACAGAGCAGCTATATGGTCATCCAAATAAATGCCACATTTTTACACTTAAGAAATGCTTTATAAGTTACATTGTATCGGTTGTCAGCATTGAGATGAACCTAATGAAGATCGAGACTATTGTGGCCTAGCCCAAACCCGTCATTTACTGCCAATTTCATGGTATAACTTTCTTTTTCAAAAGGTTTATCAAGAATTTTAGCTCAAACGTGACAACTTTGACAAAGCTTCTCAAGTTAAACAATTTTGTTTGGTCAGGCGATGCTAAAACTAATTTTGAAATTTTGAAGAGATAGACGACTCAAGCTATCGTTCTAGTACTCTCAAATCTCAAATTTCGATCGTTCGAGGTAGTGTGATGCATCTAATGTGAGAATTAGAGCTGTAATGTCAAGGAAAACACCCTATTGCTTTCTTCAATAAAAAATTGAACAATTTTAGAAAAGATTATTCTCCTTATTAGAAGCAGTTTTATATTATTGTGAGAGCCCTCAGTCACTGAAATCATTATCTGCTAGCAAATGAATTTACTATTTGCACTAACCATGAGGACATAAAGTTCTTAAATATTTTGAGTAAGCTAACGGAAAGACATCTCGTGGGTGAATTTTATTTCTTCATTCCATTTTGTGTTTAAACATAAGATAGGTGGTCAGAAAAAGTAGCATATGCACAAAGTCACCGCCAGTTACATCACTACTATGCAATCTAAAGTAGTTGATTTTGAGGTGTTGAAAATTTATATGCGGCCAAAGAGGGCTTTTAGGATATTTGGAAGCAATGTCTTAATAGACCGCATGAGCAGTATCATAGATCCAGCAGATATCTATTCTTCTAAAACAAATTATGCATTCCTCAATGTTCACTTAAAGCATTTTACAAGTGTTAAGTGAAGGGGAGAAAAGAAATTTTGGAAAGAATAAGAGCCTCTCCTTAATCAAAGAGAATTTTTATTGCCCCAAATTGGTAAGAGATATGGAGAGACATGTCAAATAATTCAAAGTATGTCACTTAGTTAAGACTTGAAGACAGAATACAGATCTATACACTCCCCTTACTGTTCCAGAGGCATCCTGGTTGGACATGAACATGAATTTTGTGATGGGCTTACCCCGAACACAATGGAGTAAGAATTTTGAAATAATGGTGGTGGAACGTTTCTCCAAGATGGAGGATTTTATTCATTTCCATAAAACGATGGATGTGTCACGTATACCAAGAAGGTAGTTCTCCTTCATTGTATACAAACTACAATTACGTCAAACAGGGATGTGAAATTTCTCAGCAGTTTTGGAGGATTTTATGGGGCAAGTTAGGTATGACACTTCAGATCAATTCAGCGGCTCAACCTCAGACAGATAGGCAGGCAAGGTTATAAATTGTAGATTGGAATATCTTCTTAGATGTTTGCAGAAAAGAACATCAGACATTGGGATTTGCTTCTTTCTCAGATAAGTTTTTCTTAAAATCATTATGCTAGTCAATCACAAATCACAACCCCTTTGAGATTGTGTACAAATGGAACCCTCTTATCCAAGAAATCTATGCTTTTCAAGGAATCATGGTTTAGATCAGGTTAAAAGAGCAATTTCCTATAGATTCATTTGGAAAACTCAAGTCTAAAACTGATGGCCCATTTAGTCTTGCTAAGAAGATTAATGACAATGCCAATAAAACTGACTTATCGGGAGACTACAATATTTTTTTAAACTTTAATGTATCTGACTTGTCACCATAGTACAAGAATCTTGGTGGTTTTAGAGACAAGGGTGAAACCTCTCCTACTTAGGGAGATTAACATGGGACACGGGACAAGGGATTACCTCAATTTTGCAGTTGCGTAGTTTCACATGGCGCAGATCCCACGATGACGAGGCCCCAAGAAATCCCTTTTTATTTATTTTCTATTTGTAGCAAGTTTCTCTTTATTTTTTTATTTTTTATGGCTCTTTCCAATATCTCTACTTTATTTTTTTCTATAAGGGGACCTTTTATATAGGGGTTCTCTAGTTGTTTGGATTATTAGCTTGATTTTATGTATTTTGGGAAATTTTCCTCTAATTTATGCTCTCATAATATATCATTTTACTATTGCAAATAGTGTGTTTGTAGCTTAATCAAAAATAGGTAGCGGATCCCCCTAGCCGTTTTGTCGCTCGACAATTGCTTTCAGTCAAACTGATGTCGAAACCGCTGCGACTTGTTGTTTATAGCAAGAAACTAACATTTTCCTACTTTTGATTTGTTGCCCAACTGCCTTTCATGCCAAATTTCAGCCGTCATCCATTCTCTCAATCCCACTTACAACGTCTCTAATATATTTTTGTGTTCTCTCACTGATACTGAATATAACCCAAACCACGATAGAAATACAAATATTATTGTTGAAATTCAAAAGGGTTAAACACAGATTCTTGACAAAAGAAAATAACAACACCAATATCAAAGACACCAAAGGCGGTGTGGTTGGCGTCTGGACTACAGGTGGGGTTGTCAGTTGGGTGCAGCGGTAGCAACAAGGGGAGTTAGAGGGCATGTGGCAGCGGCTGAAGGAATGTGTGCAGGTTATGACAACAACCGAAGGGTTTGGAGAGGGTGTGGTAACAGTGGGACAAGTAGGACAGGTTTGTGGGTTGGATCAGCAGCTTGGGAACAGGTTGGGGTTTAAACATGCAGCTAGAAAAGAATACAAGCAGGGTCTTGGCATTGGTAGGAAGGAGCAGTAGGGTTTGGTTACCACTAGAAAGGAGTATACGCAATTGCAGCCAACAGGTTGATGGGAGGGAGGGTTGGCCGCACAAATGGGAAGTTGGTGATACTATGGGTAGGCCGGGGGTAGGAGGGTGGAAGATGGCAGTAGAGAGGATGAATGGGGAAGCAGCGGCAGTGATTGAGGAAGGATAAATATCCCCGTGGAATCGGGTTACAGCCAAAACACCCCTCAAACCGTTGAGGAAGATCACCACCTTGGGCGGGTTACAAATGGAGCACCTCCTCGCCTTCAAATACAACCCAAGAAGTAAAAACAGCCCCCGATGGCTGACTTGGATAGAAATATGAAATCTGGAAGATAAAAACTATACCCTAAGACAGCAAACAATATATTTATAATAGGTACTAGTAGTTAAAATATGAAGGAAATAGAAAAAGGCCATGAATAGAAGAGAAAGGAATAGAAATAGGAAAGAAAAAGAAATAGACAAGGGAGAGAAATAGGCAAGAACTAGAAATAGGAAAGAATAAAAATAAGGAGAATAAGAGGAAGAATTTCCCTCCATGGAAGGGAGTAAAATAGGAAATTGGGACCGGAAAGTGGCGGCAATTCCGGCCCCCGTGAAGCTCGGCGGGTTCCGCCGTCCACCCAGCAAGCCCAACATCACTCACACTGATATCACTTGGAAGATGTTGAGCAATAGAATTAAATGACAATAAAAGTATTACATATAATAATTCCTCTTAAGTCGCTAAAAGTGTTGAATCTAACATGGATCTTGATTCTCATGATATATTTACATTTTAAGCAAACACTTACTGTGAATCTCATTTCAATCTTTCTATTTTATGTCAACATTTAAGATTGGTATTTGTGAGTTATAACTTATGATAATAAACTAAATCGATATCGATGATTTGTCATATTTATGAATTATTTTAATCTATTGAGCTTTATATATATATATATATATATATATATATATATATATATATATATATATATATATATATATATTTTTTTTTTTTTTTTTTTTTTTTTTTTTTTTGAGGCATGTACCTCGATCTATCTCAAAGCTTGAACCATCGCCTCACCTTAGCTAAAGTAAAGAATGTGCTTGATGAAGGATGGAAGAAAAAGGAGGAAATCCACATACACAACTTGAATTAAAAAAAAAAAGGAGAACTCAATTTGCGCCATACTATCATTCATCAAAATAACCATTTCAATTTCAATACACTAATCCCAATTTATAAAGATAGATCTGCAGGGGCAAAACCAGGCTAACCAGGCAATTGATATTTAAAATTCATATCCAATCCTCACGAAAATCAAATATAATGCTATCAAAATATAAATTCAAACTTATTAGAGAAAATGATCAAAATAGTTCTCCGACTGTTTGTGAGGGGATATTTTAGTCTCAAACTACGTAAAATGTCCAATTGAATCTTAAAACTCCTTAAACGTAAACCAAAAAATTCTGCTGCATAAATTAAAAAATTAATTAATGCTATTAAAAAAAGAAGCTTTTTTATAAAAAATATATTCTGATCAAATATTTAATAAACCTAATTTCCTAGTTTACTTAATGTGCAGCAATTAATTCAAATGCATCAAAAGTGGATTGAAATCATATGGGTTGCAAGTTAATTTTTTTATAATAAATAATTTTATTTTAGATTTTTGTAATGAAAAAAATTGAGTTTATTTTTTCCTAATGGAATTAGGATAAAACAAAGTCAAATAGAATTATTTGTAATAAAATATCAAATTGTGCATGCAAAGTTAATAGTTATACATGAGAAAAACAGATAACTAGGGAATTAATATTACTACAAAAATTCAATTTTCTAAAGCATCATTATTTTTAGCACCATTAACTTTAACTTTAGTTTGGATGAAAGGAGTATTTTGGCTTCTTATTAAATATTTTGATAACAAGATCAAACATTTCACGTAGTATGGGACTAAAATGGCCCTTCAAAAAAATCGGATTATTTTGGTTATTTTCTCCGACTTATTATTATTCAGAGAGCATAATTAAACCTAAAAAAAATATTTAAAACAATAAGGAAAAAGTTGGCCAAAAAATAATGGAAATTTGCTACGTATTTACATATCTCACACCTAAACTTTCATATATACATACATAGTACTTCGACGCTTTATACCTATCCATGAAAAGGTGCATTTCACTTTTAAAAATAGTAATAGTGCTATTTTTAATGAGATATTAAAGATTTGAGTGTTATGTATGTAAATATGAAAGTTTGGGTGTTAGTATATAAATACATAAGAATTGTGTGCTATATATGTCCAAAAAATAAATAGTGCCCTTAAAAGGCTAGAAAAATGGTCTAGTTCATTAACTTGTAGCCTGATTCAACTTTTCGAGTTAGTTTATTAAAATTGAGCATGTTCCAAGATAAACTAGATAACTTGTATTGCATAAGTGCTTATTCAATTTTTATTTAAACTTTAGGTTCTTCCTAAAAAAATGAAAACTAAATTTCCAAATAAAAGGTTTCATTTTGCCAAAATTCTTCTCCATTTCAACATTTTGTTGATCCATATCACCAAAGAACAAACTCATCCTTTTTTACTCCATTAGTTATTAATCCACAATGGAGGAAGCAAATAAAAGATTGTCCTTAAGAAAAAACAATGATTGGAAGGTACCTTTGCAAATTTTCCACTGAACACGGACAAAGCTAGCCTCCAGAATGCTGGAATATGATGGATGAGTACAGCAGTTAACCTGGTAATATACCTTCCTCTTAAAGCATCAACTTCTTCACCAGTCATATAGAGCTGTTGCGAGTCTATTGCTAGAGAGTCCCATTCAGAGGAATCAACACCTAACTGGCATGAAGAGGAAAAAATATGGTCAATTTCTTGAGGGATCTTACTTATCATAGGTAGTATATGTCGCTAGGTATCATTGGTAGTATATGTCACTAGGTGGGTTCACGTGGATGAAGTACTTCGTCCTACAATCACCAAAAGATTAGATACAGAATCACGTATATCAAAATTTGATATTTTTCAACCAATCTTGATAAAATGGTTCAACATGAATTACTAGAGAACTTAATGGATTTTGCTGTACAATTCAGTAAACCTGAATATATTGCGATAGAAAACTTACAGACTTGTTTGATTCCTGTTGAATCTGCCTCCATCTTGCATCAGCTTGTGCTCTCTCTTGAATCTCATTATGCAAGAGTTCCATCTGAGCTTCATAATCAATGGTGCACTTTTCAAATAATCCCCGCACCCTATGATTCTGAAAAAACAACATGAATATTTTATGAAATTATGAGCACTGCAAAAAATTTGCAAGGAAGAAGTAAACCAACTTTTTGAATAAGGTCAGGGAACAAGCCTGAATGTTGAGATAATGCCACACTGGATCTGAATCAGGTTCTAACTCTATTAATAAACGCACTGTATTTTCCAGCTAGATAAAACATACAAGAAACAGAACATGTAAGGAATTTTTTTGTGATATAAAAGATAGGAAACCATAAAAAAATGTACCAGTAAACAGGTAATATGATCAACGACAGGCCTACTTACACGTAATCTACAATAAAACAATGCAATAAGCAACAAAAAAAATGAAAAAAAGTAAATATTCTAACTTTTAAAATAACATCCACCTAGGGCTAAACAAGACTTCTTTCCATATAAAATTATGGTGAATCTCAATTTAAGACCAAAACAATGAAAAAGATGCCTTAAAATCTAATGGTAATGCACATATAAAAACGAAAGTTGTAGTCCTCCCTATAATATTTAATGTAAGATAGTTCAGAGACAAGGGTTCCAAATGCAATTTAAAATGAGATGCATGATGAAAACGAATAAGGATACTATCCAGATATTACCAATCCTTCATAAAAATCAATCACTATTAAAGTAAAACATAAAACAAACTTCTTTCATTCCAAATGATGATTTAATTACTCCCAAAATTTGAAATCCACAATGCAAATCGTGAACAAACATCATTCCAAAGATCATCAACTGGGCATATTTCTCCATTTGAAATAAACTACAAAACTAAGAAAAAAAACAACCAACGAATAAAAATAAATAGATTTGCATCATTTTACTCAACCTAAAAAATTGTGGTCTGATGAATTAATCATTTAGTTTATGTCAGGCAATCAAGGAAAAACAACTTTGCTCCGACAAGTTAATCCATATATCTAACATCCATGGCACAAGAAACCTAAGAAATACACCATCAAAAGTAAAAATAATCCCTGTATATAAGCCTTATAGAACAAAACTAATAAATACATCTAGCAAAGAGTTGAATGTGAATCAACAGGGAAAGGAAAAACAAAAAAATCCATGATACTTGCAATAGATTAATTAAAAAAAAGTCAAATCCGACATGCTGAACATTGATTAATGCCAGCAATTCTCTGGATTTTGAGTAAGCAAGCGTTAATCCCAATATTGCGTAAGCCTTTATATTGCCAAGTATTCTCATAGATAATTTCTTAAAGGTCCCAACGCACCGCCTTTATGGGTTAAAACATATCGTTAGCTTATCATATATCTTGAATTCCAAAAATCCCAATCACACAAACAATAGACAAAGAATTCTTATAATCAATAATTAGTTTCATGTGAATCTCTTCATACAAATCATTCAAATGATAAAAAATTTAAGTTCAATTTTATAGTTTCCAAATCAATTATAGCTATAAGAATTCATCGAAGCATTTCAGTTTGATATTCATTAACTAAAATTTTTCAATAAAATCAAGTTAATTTAATATCAAGTTTAAAGCACGTAATTTTTGTGTCGAATTATGCTAATAAGTTTGAGAGAAGGTGGTTTAAATTTCTCTTTATAGATTGTGATTATGGACGTGGTATTGCTTACAGATCATTTGTGATATATATATATATATATATATATATATATATATATATATATATATATATATATATATATATATATATCCAAAATAAAAACTTCATCGACGGCAAAACGATACAAAGGTTTTAGTGAGCAGGTGCGAGGAACCCACTCGAAAAGATAACAACAAAAAAAAAGTCAAAAAGTGCAAGTTTTGTCGTCTCTCGCGGAAGGCGGGAAGGGGAAGGGATATATATATATATAGCAACAACAACAAGCCTTTAGAGGGATAAATGCTTCTTGTTGTTGTTGGACAACATAAGAAGGCACGCCAAAAAAAAAAAAACACTTAAGATGACAAAAATCTATTGCAAAAGATCCTTGGCAAAGCAAATAAATATATAATGGTGGTCCCAAAGGATATCATGTTTAATCACAAGGTTTATAAACATATCATAAGATACAAATACAATAGAAATGGTTTCTCTACATCCCATAAAAGTGACTATTCGATTGGTCCTGAAATTCTCTACATCCCATATCAACCTGTAACTTAGGCGACAATGTGCAAAATTTGACATAACATATATATTTAAATATGTATTGATCTATCATAAAACTTCAACAATATTAAAATAATAGTAATAAGCACAAAGAATTTAACTTTTCGACAACATTAAATATCATAAAATGCTCAATATGAAAAAGTAAAACTAGCATACACATAATAGTCTACTATCACCCTAGAACAAAGTTCAAAGTTTATGCTAGTTGTGGCATCGATTTGCGAAAGAGAAAATTCCAATTCACTTACAGCATGATCATGACACACCTAAACTTGTAGCTTACCGTGAAGGGTTGTTCATAGATTACCGGGCCATACCATCACCACACTGGCCTATGAAGCCAATCTGCAACGTCATAGCAATTTTGAATTGGCTCAAGAACCTGAAAGTCCGCCCACATAAGAGAAAGTTATGATGGCGTATTTCAAGAAATGCCATCTCAACCAACAGGTGGCTGCACTCGAGAGGCCGCACCTAGGATACTTCCTGCCCTTGGAGATGCCAAGCAAGTGAAGATAGTGGCCATGTGCTAGCCAACACTAAGATGCTGCTTGAAGTTTTAAGAACAAGCTAAATAAATGCGATGATACTGATCTGGAGCTCCTAGAAGGTATTTCTGAAACGAATTTAACGGGAAAATGGTTGTGGAATAATGGGGGAATTAAATATGGAAGTTTGACAGCATTTAGACAAAGATAGATGTCCATCGGTGGCTATCTCAGCTGAAACAGCGGAGAAAAATTCTGCTTTGGCGATGTTAGGGTGGTGAGGAGCTTCACCACCTATTCATGCACAAGATACGGACACACCGCTTGAGAAAAAAAATGAATACAGCGCTCCATTAGAGTAGCCCCAAAAGAAACATCACTGAAATACATAAACTCAGCAAAACTATTCAAAACAAGTCTAAAAATAATATACTCATACGAAGACAGAAGTTAAACCCTAATTAAAAAGAAAAGGAAAGAATAAATGCATAAAAGGCAAAAAATGGTCTTGCTAATTTGGTAGCAGATTGAGAAATCCAGTAAGGGATGTTTCAGGGAACCGGCATTTCCGACCAGCCCATTTCACGATCGCGGTAATCGTGGAAAAATTGGGCTATGCGGGTCTTCAATCCCGAATCATTATCACGGGGTAGGAGGAGTTTAATCTTCTTCCCAGGAAGTTTCTAAAATCAACCTATCACCAAAACAAAATCACTCCATTGTTGTGGCTTGGGAAGCCCCGCTACAAATCTATACTCGCATCCACCCATGAATACTCTTGAAAATGTATGACCTTCCAAATTCTATTATGATAGATTAAGTATCCATCCTTTATTGGTACAATCAAAGCTGGAACTGCACATAGGTGACTAATCTCACGAAGCAAATTTCTAATCATTAAAAATGCCATGTGCTTTTTCCCATTTCCCATATTTTGTTGGGCACATCCGATAAACAAGTCTATCTGAAAGAATTAACCCTAGAATGTAATATGTGGGATGTTGGACTACTCTTAGTGTCAACCATCCAATAAATAAAATGTTGCTAATGATGTCCGGCAATTCCTTCAACAAGGGATGTCCCTTTTCGAGTATTGGCTTCTTCAACTCACTATCTTTTAGAACAAGCAATTTTAACCATGATGTAATCCTCTATTAGGCTCCACTTGAATCACTAGCATCTCTTTCTCAACGACTGAAACTTGAGACTCAGCTATGAAGTTTTCATCATCTCTTGTATCATTGTTCACTTCTTCAACTGCTCCTTGCACATAGAAATAGACAATTCTCTTATTTGAGCACTTTGGTTCAAGATGCCCAAATCCGTGACACTTGGAACACTTCCGGACTAATTTGGGAATGCTAGTTGGCTCCACCTATTCTCCAGTTTGAACTAATTTCTCCTTAGGAAGGGTTGGCTTGGATATTCCATTGGGTGCTTCCAAATCTCTAAGACCGTCAAAATTTGATAAATCCACATTTACTTCAAGATCATGGCTTATCTGATATTTCAATTCAAAAGTTTGAGGTAGTGCTTCTTTATCACAAGAATTTGCCTAGTGGAAAAAATTCACTTCATTCTTTCAATATGGCAAGCCACCATTGTGCCTACGAGTGACCTCTCCAGATAGTCTCCTCTCTAACGCGGCGACCCTCTGTTGTAGTTGGAGGATTTCTCGTTGCATATCTTTCACAAAATTTTCTTGGACACCTCTTAGCGGATTTCTCCTAGGGGCATGGCGTTCTTCTAAAATTGTAATGCTAGCGCGCTAAAATTGCAAAAACTCATGGCAGAGCTCATTGCACTCCAAACAAGCTTGCAGCCACAAATTTGGAAGCCCTCACTACCACTCACCTTTCATCTTTGCAGGTGCAATGGAATACCAACCAACCCTCAAGGATGTTTTCTACCCCATTTTGGCACCCCCCCCCCCCTCTCTTCCCCTTCCCTGGAAGGTTGAACATCAACGTGGACAGAACTATAATTCCATCCCATATGACTATCACTGCTATAAAAGTGTATTATGGTTGCAGGGTAACAAACTTGAGCACTGGGATAGCTCACATGTTGAGCCTATGACTATTACCCCATTACAAAATATTATAGAGCCCAACGTGATCAAATTTAAAGATATTATTATCGGAGGTGACAACAACGTCATAGTTTGCCTAAGAGCAGCACATTGTTCTGCACATAGGGCCCCTGATACAAAGTTTATTTGTTAGGGAAATTGATAGCTCTCATTTTCTTTTCCCTTATGTTGATTTTTATCTAGCTCACGCTCTTTGCCTAATTGGCTCATTTTTTGCATCGCTTTTACAACCTTTTTTCTTCTTTTAGGAATGCAAAATGCATCCCTTCAAAAAAATAATATCACCTAGAAATGGATAAGCAATATCCTTAAAAAGAATTTTGCTCCCTCCATTAATATTAAGTACATCAACGCAATTACTAAATCCTTAGCATGAATTTTCTTATTTTTATCAATTCAATTTTATCATTCGTAAATAACCGAAAAAAAGTCAAATTTTTCAATCTATTCTAATTTGTTATTTAACAATATAACTATAAATCACGCATCTCAAAATAATATTTTTACCTCAAAAATTTTTCTCCACATCCAACCCATCAACCTGTCAACTTAAAACCTAACTCCATGAGCAATAAAAAATTACAACACATGGAACTTTACCTCTAAAACTGTAGCTCCCTTTTCGCCTCCCTTTCTTTTTCCTTCCTTGTTCCTTGTTTCAGTTTCAACCATATCAAAGCTCTCTATATGAAGTTACGATATGAGAAAATGGGAATGCAAGCTTCAATGCTTTAGGTCAATTTAAATTTATATAAATATATAGCAGTATTTTTTACTCCACCACCAACATCCAATACTACATCTGCCAATGCAGATTCTTCTAGACAAATGCTTGCTACAAATACAATGGCTTCGTGAATAGTAAATTTTCTTCAAAGTGGAACACGAGCAATACAAATGCTTGCTACAATACAATGGTTTCATGAATAGTAATTTTATTCAAATGAATAGTATGATAAAATACTCAAGACAAAGAATTAAGGGCTTGTTTATGACAGCTTAAAAGTGCGGCGGCGTTTTTGAAAACGCTGCCTACCCGTTTGAACTGCTTATTTGAAAAACCGCGTTTTAATTTTGTATTACACACGGCCCGCGGGAGGACCCCCGAGGGCTGCTTTTTTCGTTCGCGTTTTCGGATCCAATTACCCTCGTGCCCTAGCTCGCATCGGTCTTCTTCTTCGGCATTTCCAAACCAGCGATCATCCCCATGCCATCGCCGACCCTCTCAACTCTCTTCTTCTCTTCTTCTCTTCCTCTCTTCCTCTCTTCCACCGTCTCTGCTCCACTTAACCTTGATATGTGTCATGGAAGACTGGTTTGTTGGCCCAATCATGGATAAGATCATCAACACTTGCTCTGATTACCTGCAAGATCAATATAGATAGCAAACGAGCATGAAGAAGGAGCTCGAAAGCTGCGAGAGAACCACCCCAAGAACCAAGCTGTCAAGTGAAATTCATGGATCCTCTTGGGTTGACATATTGGTGCAAGAAATGATGAATGCTTCTGATTTGAGCGATTTTAGATGCCGAACCATGAAGATTTTGGAGTCTTTTGAACAGATGGTTGGTGCTCATTCTAACGCTTCAAAGGAGGTAATCACTTGTGCAGTTTTAATATTTTTCGTGTTAGGGAAACTATTTCATCTGTAAAATTCTGCATCTGCACGAGTATTGGTATTATTTGTCTTCTTATTTTAATTGGGGGCAGCAAGAGATTGCTTCTCTTAAGGGGCAACTGCAGTGCTTGTTAAGAGAACCAAATCATGAGGAGGGCTGTTGCAATACAGCATGAACGTAATATAGAATTAGAGGAGAAGGCAAAAGAAGTACAACAATTGAAGAATATAATCAGTCAATACCAAGAGCAACTCCGAACACTGAGGGTAATTTCTATTATTTCTCAGCTTAGTTCGCTTTCTAAAAATTTGTTATTGCACCGAAATTGCATATTCAGTAGTACAATATGAGGACCAGAGGTGCACAACATTGTGGGGATGGAATTGAGCTTTCTTTTTATCAGCTGAAGTGAGACCTTTGATGCTAGCTTTGTTAGAGAACTTTGAGGAGGGCTTGTTATTTTTGGTTGGTGTCTAGGTGTGTACATTGGGAAACTTGTCCAAATAAGTTTGTCACATTATCTATTTTGGAACTAGTAAGTATAGTTAATTGACTTGACAACTCAAGTTGCTCTTGGTTATATGTGATTCAAGGTTACAATTTCAATCTGCTAATATGGCAATTCTGTTCATTTCCTTGAGTGTTGTTTGCTTGATGTATAGTTATTTAAAATTTATTTGCCATAACTTTCTATCATTCAGCTGCATTTTGGGTCTCTCAGTAAATGTTTTCTTCTATATAATTTATTTTATAATGTATATTATAAATAGTATTTGTTTAGATTTTATATCTTATATTGAGGTGATCTCATTGACATAAGTAATGGTAAGTAATGTTTGACATATTTGGGTTATTCTAATGCAAGGAGATGACTCGATCTAAAAATTAAGGTACACCCTTGCACCACACTCAAATGAATTAACATTAAATCAAGCACACAAGGAAGAGTGTTGAAAAATCTTTAAGTTAGAAAAGTTCCCACACATGAGTAGGATTATTCTATCCGTATGCATCAAATGTAAACCCTGAAGTCAGCTATCTCAAATGTCTGAGCTCAATTCAAAGCAAGCTTTGAATTCAATGGATATTAACTTAAGTGCAAGTCCAAGTTGATGTAAGAAGAAATTGGTCTAGCTTATATATAATGGAAGTATGCTGTAGGGTGAATGAGATTCAAACTTACATAAATTGCAAAAGATGTTTGATTTAAGTTCCTTAGGAAAGTTAGTGAAGTCATGATTGATATTCTACTATTGGATTCACTTAGCAACTATTGATTTATCTTGAGAAAAATCAATAGAGAAGAGCGGAAATTGTTATTTCTCTACAAACAGCTGCAAATCAGCTGTTCTCAAACCGCAAAAACCAAACAGCTTAACAGTTTATTCATTTCAGGGGCATAATAGTCATTTATCCACAAACAGCGGCAAATCAGTTATTTTCGAAACGCTCAAACCAAACAGACAAACAGCTTATCCGGATCAGCTGCTTATCAGCAGCTTATCCGAATAAGCTGCTTATCTGGATAAGCTGGATAAGCTGGATAAGCTGGATAAGCTGCAGCTGCCCCAAACAGATCCTAAGTCAGTGTGTTAAATTTATAAAAGCTTATATATTAATACTTTATAACATACATCTATTAATCAAAACAATCATAGCAAAATGAAGAATTTTATAAATATATCTTCTATTATTTTTTGAGATCTATAAAAAGAGATAATAATTTTTAGAAAAAGTTTGATCTCGCATTTTTTTTGGTATTATAATTCTATCCTCCTTGTGATAGTTTCATCTTCAAACTTTTTTTCTTTACTAATCAATCAAATAAATGAGGGAAACCTTTATCTCATTTCATGTTATCTTTCCAAAATTAATTGCTTCTCTTTCTGATCTATGCCCCGACTACATCTTAACATAAAGAACATATATATTTCTCAACATCTAACAAAAAATTTTAATATTCTTTGGAGTTCTTCAATATAAGTTAATTCTTTGCACCTCAATTCATTGTAAGGTATTCTATAATTAGATCCATAACCTATTTCCTCAACAACAAACATTTTATATATCTCACATGTCTGTTAATAAAATAAATTTGTAGACAAATTTGTCAAACTTGCATATGCCATTGGTCTAACTTTCAAAAATAATAAATCATTAATTTCCTATTTTTATAATTTGGGTCACAGATTTTTGGCCAACGACCCAACACAACTTTCAATATATATCTGACTTTCTTCATAGATACATCAGCTAATGTTAGACTCATCAACTATCTTTCTCAACCTCAAACAAGTTTAATTAAGTTCTACACATTCTATCATACAATGTCTCATAAAAGCTTCTTAATATTGGATTAATAACTATTAGTATAAGAATACCCTATAATTGGAAAGTGAAGCCCCAAAAGCAGTCAACAAAATCCAATACATATAGTCTCAAAAAATCATCTAACACATGACAATTCTTTTTTACTTTGAAATCAATTTATAGATGAAATGTTGTAAGCCCAGTGCCAAAACTTTCATATATGCTCTTCCACAATCAAGAAGTAAATCCGCCATCTCTGTCTGATACAATCATAACTGATATGTCATGTTATCCAACAATCTATTTCACATATAGCATTGACAATTTTTTAAACGAATCTGACAGCTTAATAGGTAAAAAATAAATTAATATAGTTAGTCAATCGATTGTCACCCATACACAATCATAATCATATCTAGATCAAGAAAACCATATAAAAAAATTATTAAAACAGCTTCTCACTTCAATTCTATAAAGAAAACGTCTACAACACTTGATCCCTGATGTTCAATCTTAAAAATCTAATAAGTTTCACACTTTAACAGACATTAAACAACATTTATTATGTCGGACCACCAAGATAAGATTTTTAAAATTTGTATGCATCTTAGTGCTCCCTAAAATGGTATATCAAGAGTAATGATCTTCCTACAAAATCATCTGTCTCAAATTAAAATCATAAGATACCGATAACATAATCTTATTTTTAGCACCACCTTATACATCAATGGTGATTTTCTTCCTTTTTTTTCCTAATTGAACTTAATTATTTTTTTATGCTCACTACCAAATTTATGAGCCTCGTAAATTCAAGCTTCAAAAGTTGGCCCATTTGATATATTAATCCTATGTCAACCAATCTTCGGACCTGTAATGGCAAAACTTACATTTCCTCAATCCACTTGGAATTTTTGAGTAATCATCTAGTTTGTAATACCTGTCAAATTTGGATTCAAAGCATCAATCATAATATTTACTTTTTCTGGGCAATACTACATATGCAGCTTATAATCCTTCATCAATACAAGTCATCTTCTTTGTCACAATTTTAACTCTTTCTATTTGAAAATATATTTTAAACTCTATGATCAGTAAATATCTCACAGTTTATCCCAATACATATAGTGTCTCCGAATCTTTAGAGTAAATATTACAGTTGCTTAATTTCGTATCACAAGTTGGATAATTTTTTTACATTAAATATCAACTAACTTAATGCACAAACAATGATTCATTTTTTCATTCTAAAATTAAATACATCGCAGCCCTTTTAATGATGCATCGCCAAAAATATGAAACTCTTATGTTCATCATGGGATAGCTAAACATTAGCACAGTAGTTAGATGATTTTTTAATTGTTAGAAATTATTCCCACATTCTTCCAACTATTCAAACTTAATATTATTTCTCATCAAGTTAGCCAATGGCAAAACTAACAATTTAACTATCCAACTAAATCTCGAAAACTTTTAAGTTCTATAATTATTTTTTGGTACAAGTCATTCTAGTATTGCGCTCACCTTCTGAGAATCTAATGAAATTCATTGCTAACTTACTATGTGCTCCAAAAATACAATACACTCAATCAAAATTCACATTCTAAAAATTTGCAAACCATTTGATTCTTTCTTATCAAATCCAATAATATTCTCAAAAGTTCAGCATGATCTGCAACATTCTTAAAAGTAAATCAAAATATTATACATGAATAAAATCACAAATTTATCTTTGTACGGCCTAAAAAACAGGTTCACTAAATCCATAAAAATTGTAAGCATAATAGCTAAACCAAAAAGTATTACTAAAAATTTAAAATAATCATAATTGGTTTCAAAAGCTTTTTTGGTTATAACCACCTTCTTAACTCTAACTTTATGATAGCTTGATCTCAAATAAATCCTTAAAAACAATTATCACTCTTCACTTAATCCTTGATAATGGATTATTGTGCTTAATTGTCTCTTTATTTTATTTTCTATATTCGATATACATTCACATGAATCTATCTTTCTTCGTAGCAAAAGATATATGCGCACTCAATAAAATAACGGTCTATGAAGCCTTTATCATCAAATATTGCACCTAACATTTTAATTATTACGTTTTTTTAGAGCCATTTTGTAGATAGATAAATATATTGTTGATGTTCCTTGCTGCAATTTAATTTCAAATTCAACTTCTTTTATGAGGTGGCAATACAGATATCTACTCAAATAATATAGTAAAAAAATTGTTATAGCTAAGTTATTCTTAATTGTTATACCAGTTTTTATCCATTAACTAATCTTTAATGCACTAACTAGGAACATCATAACATTATAATTACAAGAAAAATAAGATGGCATTTCATCTGTTAAATTAAATCTAACACGTTTCTTCTAAATTTTAATATGTACAAAGTGTCTAACTAAATAGTTCATTCCCAAAATAAAATTAAAAAACATCATAGGTATCAAAACCAAGTAGATTATCAATTTCTTAACTAGGATACTAATATGCACAATATATTTATTTACATACATGTCGTCTCCAAAACATATCAAAAAACGTAAATCAAGCATAGATCAATCAAAATACTATTAAAAAAATAAACAAATGTGAAGCATCGTAATCAAACAAAACTATGTCAAAAAGCTTACTTATAACTGCTTGACACCGATCTGAGTTTTCTAAATGGTGATAGATAATGGGATTGGGATGTTGCAAGATGTAAAGAAAAAGGGAAAATTCTGAGAAACAACGATGTATGGAGAAGGGGAGAGGGCTACTACTATCCCTGGGAAAAATAGAGATTGGAAGGAAATCGGCGGCAAGATCGGCAATATACAGAAGTTAAGAAGGTTCTACCAACAGCTCTCAATCAAGATAGACCCACCTGAGACAAATAGCAAGGAAAGGAGGGGAGAGGATGCCTACTATTCTCAATCAATTTGAGGGAAGAGGGCACCTACCACTATCCCTGAGAAAAACAGCAAGAAGAAGGAAGTCAGCAGCAAGATCCGCAATATGAAAAACTTAAAAGAGTTTCCACCAATTGCTCTCAATCAAGATAAACACACCACTAGAAGGAGAAAAAGGTTAAATCCGTCTAAATAGATAGAAAAATAGAGAAAAATCTCCAAAACAGATTTTAACAGCATTTTTATAATAAAGAAACAATAAATGGTCC
This sequence comes from Papilionanthe hookeriana x Papilionanthe teres, assembly GCA_022702705.1. Classification (NCBI taxonomy): domain Eukaryota; kingdom Viridiplantae; phylum Streptophyta; class Magnoliopsida; order Asparagales; family Orchidaceae; genus Papilionanthe; species Papilionanthe hookeriana x Papilionanthe teres. The sequence continues at coordinate 16,393,564 of CM040421.1, read as the reverse complement.
CAATATTAGCCCAAGAGAAACCCCAAAGAGGCCTACCAGCCCTTGGGAGTTGGAATTCCTGAACCCGTCTCGAAGGGACCGGTTCACTTTTCTCGAATCCCTAGGCTGGTTCACTCTCGAGTCCACCACGGTTAGACGTGGAAGATGCCCATATCAATATAACTTCTGATTCCTTAGTCTATAGGGTGTGATAGCAAAAGCTATTGCTTTCACTAGTTGGTTATTCTTCTTAGCTGAAATTTCTCTTTTCACCAGCACCGACGGCTTTCTATAGAATTGAGACTTACTTTTTATTGTTTACGTACAAGAACTTTCTTTGTTAAACCTATCCCATATATCCTTGTGGACTGTTATTTATCTTCTCTAAAGAACAATCTCTCTAATGGTGTCCAACTTCTTCACATTTGAAATAATTCCTAATTCTAATAAGATACTCACATAATGACTTCTCAGATTATGTGAACTTTTTGCATGTTGCCAAATCGGAACTCAAAATTCTTGAAAAGTACTCATTTATTGATGTCTTCTCTTACTAAAATGTTGCTCCTAATTCTGCTTAAAATAATTCAACTCATATTCAACTTTTCTGGCTCTTTCTACTGTATGATTAAAAATACATTTCTACTGAAAGATGTCAAAGCAACTCTAAACTGATATCTGAGGCCTTGCAAAAATCTATGGCACATTGCTCCCTGAGTTTTGAAGTAATATGGAGCATAACTTGATTGTGATGTGAACTCTGACTCAAATTATATAAGTCATGTTGAAACTTGAGTTAGGTTGAAGAATCGACTTAATAGTGCCAACTTAGTTGATGATAAAATAAATCAACCTTTGAATACTTTCACAAACTCATCTCAGTCTCATTCAATCATTCAAGTTTCTCAAGATGTTATTGCTAGCAACATCTCTCAAATTCTCTTTCTACAAGAAAAATGCTAGTACAAGTCTCTTTCATTTCCAGGCCAAATCGTGCCATCAAATTTTTTTCCTATTTTTAGCAACTAAACCTCAGCAATATATATTACTTGCTCATTTGAATACAGGTGAATTCAAAGTTTAAAATATTCTTAATTTCTTTTTCAATCTATATCATCTACTATCTCAGAAATCAGATTCAGACAGTTCTAGCCTAATTTATTCTATTCTGAAATTCACTTCTATTAAAACTATCCTCATCTTACATCACAATTTTTGTGGTTGAACTTTAGATGTCTAACTATTCATTTATCTAATGTTTCTTCAGTGATAATTATACGTAAACAGTTAAATTAATTTATTTAATAAAAACACTATATAATGATCATAATATGCACAAGTCACTACTAAACTCAACTGTATGGACTACCCCACTCAAATCAGCATATAAGCATGTAGTAATCATATTCAAAGTTAATATCAATCCTACCTTCATTTATAAATTTAATTATGCTTCTGTATAGTTATAAAATTCAACCTTGCTCTGATGTCCATTTCTACGATGCTTTATTTAGACCATTCCCTGTAAAACTAAAACGGGAGATGGCATAGGCAGTCAATCTGAAAAATATTTCCACCAGCGCATTCTAAAATTTAGTAATTAGAATCAAATGAGTACAAAAATGGTCTGTTTAACGTTAGTAAACACAGTTATACTTTAAACTTCTCTAATGGATCCAACATAATCATTGATATGGAAGAGTTCATAATTTAAATAATCAAAATAAACTACAGAGCTTTTATTATAGTTTATATATAATTAATGCATACCAGGAATTTTTAATTTATATCATATGAGTTATGTGTTATTTGATACATCCAAACTTGATATCCCCAAATCAAATATGAATCCTCCATAGCGCAGAATCCATCAAGAAAGAGCAAAGGTTCAAAAAGTGAGGATTAGCAGTAATTCCTTGCTGATACATTCAAATGTTAGGAAAGCAGAAAAAACAAACAAGAAATCTGAAAAGAGTTGAATCTAAAAAATTTGCAGCATATCAAACCCAACAAAATAATAAAACACAATACAGCACAAACCATTCTCAATGGGATCATCATTATAAGCATGTTTTTGCACTTAAAAAAATAGGGAATAAAAATTAAGAAATAAAATAACATCAATATATATGATTTGTATTCCCGATAAATAAAAAAGACTTTCAGATTTTTGCATAAATCTTATTCGAGTATACCACACCTATAGGGACCAAGGTTACCTTACCTCAGCTAGATCAAGCTGTGGATCTTCCATTGATTTATAAAGCATGCTCTTAAACTCGCGCATTACTTTCTCCACTTCTTCCAATACCCTTTTTAGAATGCCCACCTGAAATAAATGCAAAAGAAATACATATATGATTAATAAATAATTAACATATTTTCAGCCAGATACAAAAGACTTGAATCAGCTGGCGCAAGCAGCTTACAAGGTCAGATAAACTCAACAAAATTCAACAATTGATGTTCATATACACAATTTAATAATCATGCATGAGTGTACTAAAAAAGTTACACCGACTCGGTAGTCTAATAGGAATGAAAAAAGCGATCTTCTTGATGTGGAATTTCCTTAGGCAGTGGAATTTGGATAAATATGATTGAATTTAATCTTGAGCAATAGATTTAGAAGCTTTCAAATAACAGATTGTGATGGCTGTAGCTTAACAGCTTATGCAGCGTGATGTTCAGCATCTTATCATGTTTCCGCAATTAATTTTAGCTATTGAATTTCTGTGGTAGCAGTCATTGGTCCACTGTTTTGATGGTTCGTTCATTGGGTTTGTTGATTAATTAGTAAGATATTCTGCAAGTTTATTTTCATATGAATAAATAATAATTAGACTTACTTGTTCCTATAGTTGGATTTATTTGGCCCTTGTCCATCTCAGAAATCATGGAGTTCTCCATAATTTTTCTTCAGCAGTTGATGATTCTGTAAAACCAGAACTGTTGTTCTTGTTTTGTCTTACTTCTGAAGTGCAATCCTAAAATGAATTTCACCGGACTTGACTACTTTGTGAATCCAGTGCACTCTATTTAATTAATGATGTGGGCTCTGAAACTCCGTTAGTTGCCAAGCCATCTTCATCAGCATCTGCTCCTTAGGCATTCCCGCATTATGAGGCTTATTTTATGGCAGACCCTGCAGAAAGGACTTTGACAACTTTGGAATCCTGCATGTCACGTGCGCCTCATTCTTTTGCATAAGTTAAGTTAAGGGAAATGACGGCCATGGTTTTCTGCCAATCTCTTCATCCCAATTTCCCACATATTTTCAACAAAGGCCTGCATCAACCATCACAAGCTACCATCATCCTACCAAGATAAGTAGGCGCTCTTATTTCAATGAAAAGATTTTCAATTTAGCATCACATTTATCTTTATCCTTTGCTATTAAGTTTTATTGGGGACAAAACCTAGTATGGAGATTGCCTGTAGAATCATGGTCAAGCTGAAATTGGTTAGGGAGTATTTAGGAGAACTTAATTTAATTCCTTGTTCTCATCCCTCAAAGTTAATCACTCAAAACTCTTCTCTAAGAAATCATACTATGTGGATCGGTTTCCGATGCGGATGCTCAAGTGGTAACTTTACTTTGATTGTTCTGGGGAAACTCCTATTACCCCTATTTGGGCTGTTTTTCTGATCTAAAATTCATTATTTCAACTAATCCACTTTGCATCCTCTTAGCTTCATTTTTAATAAAATGCTACAAGAGAATGTTACCGCCGCTAGGCCTTTCCTGGCAATTTGTGACTAGAGTATTGGTGAAACTAAACGTTACTACCCATTAGAGAAAGGGAATTGGATTAGTTTCATTGATCGTAGTCACGTCCAGAAGATAGAATTTCAAGACATCCCTCGTATTGTTCTTCATGCAAAATTATTTAACTCAAGTTCTTAGAATGATTCAAGATGCACCCAAAGCTACATAAGCCACCTAAAAATCAAGACAAGATGAAGCATTCAACTAACAAAAACCAGGATTCTAATGCAATTTGGATCTAACTTTGAAACAATGTTAACTCATATATTGGATTTAGTTCATTTCCTAAAAGTTGATCCAAGGGAAGTGATAAGCAGCATACGCATTCACAATACTACTAATACAAATCCACCTGAGATATATGCTACTGATGATCATTCTATTGCTAAGGATATTGGAAACCCTGGGTCTTTGTTTTTTGGCTTTGACGTTATCATTATAGCATCAAAGAACTAGTGGACAAAAAGTGCCATAATCAAAATGCCATAAAGGGGAAAAAATTGCTGAGAAGTATAATGCCACTCCAAAAAATATGCAATAATTCAAATTAGGCATCTTGAACCCTTGCTGTTCTTCCCTCCAAGCGTTATTGTTTTATTAGTATTTTAAGTGTATTTTATCTTCTAATTTTTAATCTAACATCTTTTCTAAATTGCTTTATGCAGTATTTTTTTCCTTTAATTCATAATAAAATTTTCGGTTTAAAAAAGTAGACTTGCTATGCATAATTTTGCTCAAAGCCGATATAAGTAATATTCAAATTATGATGAATGAACTATAACTGCTCACTGAGGTTGTGTGGTTCAAATATCTTCTTTATTTCTTTGATTTTTTCGATCATTAGATTATCATCTAGGTTCAAATTCTCATATCCACCGACCTACATCTAAAGAAGGCATTTTCATCCAAATGCTAAGAAGTATTGCATGATCAATATACAACATATACTAATGGATGCATCGAAAAACCCCACCTCTAAAACATCCTATAACACTTATAAAGCATATTAGATCCAGCCAACATTACATATGAGGAACAAAATAATGATAAAAAAATACTGTGGTAAATTTATGATTGACATGGTATCATATGAAAACATAGATAACCATCTTAAGTTGACAAAATCATGCATACATACATGCGAAGGAAGAACAATTGATTTTGCTTTTCTATATTCCCGAACAGCTAAATCATATTCACCCTTGCTTATGCTTCCCCGAATAATGCTTGGCAGATTGAATAATGTACGGAATCTCTGCAACATGCCTTGTACAGATCTAATTTTCTCAGCTTGCACCTGAATTATTTTAATTCAAATCACAACATCAAGCTCGTTAATCCTGATCACCAAAGTTGTTACAATCCCTGAAAAATAAGATTCAGCTATCTACCTGTCTCTCAAATAGAGGCTGGAAAGCAAGATTTGCCAGTTCACTGATTCTATGCGTAGATTCATACAAATGATTTGTACCAGAACCTTCAGGATCCTCCTCAATTTGCCTTAACTTAGACTCAATATCTTGAAGAAAAAAAAGAACTGTTAGTAAGGGTATAATTATTGATCTTCAAGAAAAATCATAGAATATAAGAATGCAAGTACATGCATTTAGTTAGTGCGGACTACAGGCCTGTCCATTAAAATAATAGAAACAATACATTGAAGGGATGAATCTTATATATAGGTTTTTATATCAAATCCTTACTGTTTACATTACATGAGTTTTATGCATGAATTTAGCATGCCAGGTAAGTTATGTGGCTTAAGCCAGAATTCTGTATGTTTGCAAATAAGCATAGAGCATATCATGCACATATGTCCAATCGATGCATGTTTATGCATGCTACTATATATGTAGAAAATATAAAGCATGTTATGAATGGAACTTGCAAGCACCTCTTCCAGAGTATACTTATACCACCTAAAATGGCATTTATGCTTGTGTAAAAAAATTATTTTACCCCCTGATGCTTGAAACAAAGCAAGTAGTAGTAAAATTTCATACATAAATGTTAAATACCTATTTCCAAAAGCGCCAACTTAATTAAAAAAGTTGTTTGTTAGGTTCATCCATGGTGAACCACTCTCTCTCTCTCTCTCTCTCTCCACATCCAAATACATTTGAAAGAAATCAGAATGATATGAATAAAGCCAATTTGCATTTCAGTAATATCAATTAACAGAAGTTCCCTTTGAAACAGCCATAACTTACCATCGATAGTTGTTTTGCACGATACAAAGCAATCAAAGTTCTCTTTAACAAGTTGCTTTTTCTGTTGAGTCCATCCTTTAAGATGACTTTTCAATGTAAGAGCGCCAGATTCTAAATCAGCAGCACTAGTCTCTTGGTGGACTCGTGTAAGGAAAAGTTTGGGATGAAAATTTGGAGAAGTATACATCACCTTTTCTGCAAATAGCAACATAAAACCTACGTTAACTATAAGATGAAATGCATACTTAAAGAACGTCATCCTGACAAGCAATAAAAATGAATAGAAATTATTAAATTGGATTTCCTGATACAGAAACACTAAATATATTTTTAATTATCTAGCCTCAGTTTCAGTTTCTCTTATAAATTATCCCTTTCATCTATGTTTGAAAGTATTACATTTTTTCAACTTATAGTTTAGACTCGGAGAATATCATACACTTAAAGATAAACCTTTTGAAGGCAAGAAATAACTTGATATTGATAACGCCGCTATCCTGAAAACGATCAAATGTTACAATCACGAAAATGTAACTGATAACCTACCAATGGCTTCTAGCATGAATAGCCAGGCTTCATTTGGAAATGTTGGCTTCTTGTTCTGATGCACATAGTGTGTAAAATAAAATCATCGTTACGCATAAGGCTATGAATATTTATCAGTGTCTTCCTTGATCGTTAAGTAGGTGGGCTTTGTTAAATGCTTGGCACACTAATTAATATACTTTGCTTGTTTTTTTTTTAAATTAAACAGCTGGATCATTACCGGATGAAGCATGCATCAACAGTTTTTTCTTTTTTTTTCTTTTTTTTCTCTTTTTTTCTTTTTTTTATAAGAATAAAATAAACTTGTGGAAAAACTAAATATACTTTCAACTATCAAAGATCTTTTAAAGAAAAGTCCGAAGAAATTTTACAAAAACATTTGCTTAAAGTTTATATTAATGAATCCCCAATAGCTATGACATAGAACGTAAATCGGAGCGATTTTAAACATGATTTTTAAATATATAATACAATAATATTAAAATATAAAAACCAAATCGCATATAAAGATAATATGATAACAAAAAAACAAAAAAAAAGTACCCAATCAGACAAGTGACAAGCTCTATGGAAAACTCTCATTGGTAGTGCTTAACTCGTAGCCTTGTGAATATTGGAGATTCTACATAATTGTTCTTCTTATTTCAACCCCAATCTAGAAAACTAATTTGAAACATCCTATCCCTAAACCCTAAACATGAATCCTAGAAAGACAAGGGGTGGCAACATCTACATGCAAGGATTTCTTAAAGATAGAACATAGAATGTAATGTAGAATATTAAGAAGCCGAATAGAAGATACCCGAATCAAATGAAAATCTGGATTTAATATATGTACAGTCTCAACATTGAGACGTCCCATAGAGAATTTGCCCACTACAAAGAAAGAGAACAAAGTAGCTAACTCGAAAATCTCAAATTTCACAATAAAAAGAGCAGGTTTACCCCCAAAATTTGTCTGATCTTTGAATAGAAAACAAATGGTACCAGATAGATGAAGTCCATTAAGATCTTGAACCCTCAACCCCCCAACAATTTCAGCGAAAGATTGAGAAGCCATGGCAATAAGAAAAAAACCATAAAAGCTTCAATAACAAGAGGAACTGCAAAAGATAAGCTGGGCATCGAAATTAATGGAAAAAAAGGAACAGCCCCAGAAGAGCAACCTGCAAAGTAGGCGTAGATATAATAAGTTGTCAAAACCCAAGGGACGAAACGAGTGCCACTCGAGGCATCAAGGCAGAAGACAGCATGAACTCGAGCGCACCACTTAAGAGGCATAAACACCTAACAAAAGAAGCGCTAAGGTGCAAAGGAAACCATGAGTGGGAGGCCCACATGCAAATATTTGTAGAGAAGCGTCAACCGAACACAAACAAAGCTATGCCACATGACAACAACAAACTATGCAGTGAGAGAGAATCACACGTGGGCAAGTAGTTCAATTCAAAGCCTAGTATGACCCAGCACAATGAACGCCAAGGGACGAAACGAGTGCCACTCGAGGCATCAAGGCAGAAGACAGCATGAACTCGAGCGCACCACTTAAGAGGCATAAACACCTAACAAAAGAAGCGCTAAGGTGCAAAGGAAACCATGAGTGGGAGGCCCACATGCAAATATTTGTAGAGAAGCGTCAACCGAACACAAACAAAGCTATGCCACATGACAACAACAAACTATGCAGTGAGAGAGAATCACACGTGGGCAAGTAGTTCAATTCAAAGCCTAGTATGACCCAGCACAATGAACGCCGCAATGAGTGACAACATATTCACTAGCAAGAGAGCAAAGAAAATCATAAGCCAAGTGGCTTTATGGGGATCAACCCAAGCATGAACAAAAGAGCCTGCAAGGGGTGAGCTTAAGAGCAATTGGCAGACAGTTGCCTACCCAAGTGCAAGATACAACAAAAAGGTAGGATCACTCAAAGGAAAGTGTTGTTTTGACCATGATCATAAAATTAGCTCGTTGGTTGATTGATTTTTCAATAAGGAGGGCAAGTGACAAACAAGCTCCAATAGAGACTATTAATGAAGCTGAATTGTTAGGAGTTTTATGAACTAGCCTAGGGTAAATATTTGGGCACAAAGTAGGTCAATAACTCACAAGCAACGAAAGCTTTCACAGTTCTCTAGTGGGAATAATGCAATATATGAAAGCTTGACAAAGTGAAAATTTTCAAAACCAATGAAATGTATCAATTCTAGTCATATTTAATATGGAAACTATTTAACAAGAAAAATGGACGAGTGTGGTCAAAATAAGGTTAACAGGTTAAGCTTGGCATCATGACTAACATTTTATCCATTACATGAATTTAACTCAACAAACAAGTTAAGTGCAATGGCAAGACTTCGTAACAAAATATTTCTAACACTTCGCAATCTACCCCAACATTATATAAACAAAAATGAAAGAATACCCTCATGGATGTAAGCACCACATTACAAGAATCTCTTCCAGGGGATATAGCAATCTTCACTCAAAGACCCTTAATTCTAGGAACTGTAATACTCTACTTCTCATTGTTGCTGCCACTGATTTATGCTTCATTGTTTTCTAATACTCACCATATCTACTTCAAGCTATTCACTAACTTTTTTCCTGCTACTCTAATGCCAATTATTTTTATTGTGGAGGCCTCACCTGCCAATTATATTGTGCCAACTCTATTGCCCATTGATTGGCACGTTTGTTTCCAATAATTCTTTTTTGTCGATTCTCTATTTCAAAGTGTCACTAACCAATTTTATAATGTCTTATAGTGAATCGACAATTTGGGCTTTACAAATTAAGGGCTAAATCTTCAAGGAAGCTTAATGATGCTGAAATTCATAATGGATACATTAAACTTGATTGCATTTTATTATTTCTTTAAAAAAAATTCTTATTTTGAGTTCCTTGTGATCTATAAATATGACCCCTGAGACATGTATAAAATTATGGGGAATTAAACTTTACAATAAGAACTCTAGCATTCTTCAGTTCTTGTGTGTAATGGTTGGATGTGCATTCTGAGTGCTTTACAGACATTGACAACTACTTCTACAGGCAAGTCCTTCTATACTGGCACGAGACCTGGCTCTTCCTTTAGCTAATATCAATCATTGCATCTTGCTTTAATTTATTTATCTATTGGTGCAGGGGCTTGAAATTTTCTCAAATGAGATGAGCTGCATCTCCTTTTAGCAATGTGAAAATTGCTAAAATTTTATCTTCATTCAATATTATTCTAGTGGGATTTCACATTTTAACAATTATTAAACTATTATTTGAAATAAAGAAAATATATTTGTTATTTTCACTTTAAAAAATTGCTTTGGTAAATATAATAGTTGATAATCTATACATTATTATGTTTTGTATATTTATATTCTGCATCTCATTATCGGTATCATTAGTAAATTGTAAATCTTAATTGTCCTACTCAAATTAACATTAAAGTCATTTTAACTAAAGTAAGATATAATTCAAAAATTAATAGAAGATACAACTTAAATTAGGTTATAATAAATCAAAAAGGACACACAACAACATTATCATGCGTTATCAGGCGAATCGAAATTACATTCATACATGCCGTGGGAGTTATAATCTTGAAAATTTTTTAGAATAGATTAATAATTTAGAATGCATTTTCTAAAGAATTCTAACTATTTAATTTCAAAAGATTTAACTGCAGTAAATCAGCACAAGTGGGTTGTGCTCGATCATTTTGGCATAGTATTGCAAGTTAAACTAAATCTATATGTGACACGAGGCTTGCAAGAGGGTCGGCTGAGCCGGCCAGAACCGGTCTCGTTCCAGTAGGAAGCTGGACCGGCAGGCCTTCAGGGGTAGGAATTACCGCCCCTTCCCCCTCCTATTTTTCTATTTCCCTTCCTTCCATTAGAGGATATCCTTCCTATTCTATTGCTTGTTGTTTTTGTCCCTTTCCCATTCTATCGCTTGCCTTTTCTATCCCTTTCCTATTCTATTTCTTTCCAATTCCAATTCTTTCCTATTTTAACTACGAGCAACTAGGACTATCAAAACGGCTTATTGTTCGTGAATAGTTCATGTTCGGCTCATTAAGGAGGTCTTGTTTGGCTCGTTCAATAAGTTAATGAGCTGAACACAAACAATTCTTTTGCGTTCGATATAAAAACGAGCCGAACACAAATAAAGAGTTCTTCATTCGTGTTCGACTCGTTTTGGCTTGAAATAATTAAATTATATAAATATATATATGATTGATGAGAAGTGTTTTTAAAAAATTTGATTGAATACAAAGCTAAAATGATTTATAATCAATTAAAATTATTAATTAAAAATATAGAATAAAATATATTAAATTATAATAAATGATGTTTTAATATATATATTAAGATTTAAATCTTTTCTCAACCCTTAACGTCCTATAGCGGCGTGACTAGGTTGTCAAAACGAACACATTTTTTTGTTCGAAATATAAACGAATCAAACACGAACAGTGATATTTTTTAACGAGTCAAACACTAGCTGAGCCTGGATTTTCTCACGTTCGGCTCGTTTACACCCCTACAAGCAACTATTATATATATGGTGTTTTCTTGCATAAGAATTTTTACTTTGCTACCTCTAAGGTATTTCTCCCTTCCGATGGCTATAATCGAAGGCGAGAATGTGCTTCGACTGTAGCTCATATGAGGTGGTAATTAGCTCCACGAGTTCCATCCCTTCATACTATCACCAGCCCTCCAGAGCTTGTCTTTGCTACCGCCAGACCCTTTCAGGCATGTTTTGGTTGTCGCCAGCCCCTCCAGGGTCTGCCACTATTGTTATCCAGCCCCCCTACTCTTCATACCGCTATCCAGCCCTCCTACTCTTCATGTGGTTGTCCAGTTCACCGCCACTACTTCCGGTTGTTGTGAATAACCAATCCCAATTTTATTGAGTAAGTTATAATTCATGCATCTCATTTAAAGATAAAATAGAAAGACTTACAACTACAATTAAATTATCTTGATGTTATGGATTTTAAATTTATACATATATTAGCACATATCATTGAATCTAAATTTAAACAAGAGGCAATTCCATAATTTCAAATTGAATTTGAGTATGAATTTAAATGCTTGCTAGAACCTAAAGTTGCCATTCAAATAGAAAATAAAATCATATTTGAACTAAAGTAAAGCATGAGCCATGACTCGCTAAACTCCCAACATATCTATATATATATATATATATATATATATATGTATATATATATATATGTATATATATATATATATAATATAGAAAAGCTAAAGGGCTAATTTTATTGAAAAGAAAGGATACATCAAAGGTGTATGAGAGAACCCACAAAAGAATCCTACCCATTAGAGAGCAACAGACCATAAAAACCCCAACATAAGGGGATATAGACTCAAAGAAATTCTAAAACATACAAAATAAAATAAGAAGCTAGGGACGAGTCATTTTTGTCCTACCTCTTCCTCTAAGTTTAGTGACAGAGTCAGATATCAAACTTTGAAGTGTCGTGTCATTGTCAGGAGTAACGACAGTGTCATCCATTAAGTTTCCAAGCTGGAGTGTGCCCCCAGCCTTCTTCTTCCGCCGGGAAGTGTAAACCTGTCATTCTTCATCTAAAGATGGCTCATGCGATCTTTGGTCTGATTAGATGGTATAAACTCAGTAAAAAGAAAGCCGACCGTTGCAACAACGAAGAGGTTCAGTGTGTAATGTCACCTCTGCACCTGGTGCATCCTGAGGAGGAGCTGCAGGACTATCCTGATTTGCAATCCGAGCATTGTCTCTTGCATTAAGGTCAGAATTAGGGGAAATTGCTTCAAGTACCAACTCCGGTCTTGTGGTGAGTCTCTCCTCAGGTGGAACCAATGTGACCAGAGCAGTAGTTCCTAAACTACCTAAGATACCAGTTCATTTCTTATGATGAGTCCCTCCTCTGGTGGAGTTGTGTCCAGAGCAGTGAGGTCGTGCTTTTGACTATAGGTTCTCAACTGTGGGTGCAATCTAAAACATTTATCTTGCGAGTGTCTGAACATCTTGTAGTGCTTACAGTAGTGAGATTTTTGTTCCATTATGATTTTTTTCCAATAACCCTTGTGAGCAGAACCAAACCAGATTTCTTCTGCATCTGGTAGTCTAATATCTCTTTCAACCAAAATTCTTACAATGGAAGGTCTTGAGCAATGAACTGTAGGTGTGTCTACTTATATAGATTTTCCAATAAAATTCTCAATTGCATATATGGTATGATAGTCAAAGAATTGAAGCTTGAGTTCAGGTAATGGGAGATAGGCGCAAAGGGAGGTTTCTTGATTGAGATCAAAATCAGGTGTCCATTTGAGCAACTTCATAAGTTTGCCCTCAATTGTGATGAATTTCTTCGAGAAAATCCTGGTGTAGTATTCTTCTATGCACAACTGAATCAAAACAAGTCTTCCGTCGAGAATGCCCATCTACCAATCCCAATTAGCTTAAATCTTTGAAATTCTTCCTGATATTCTCCATTTTAGGGCGACCTAATTGGAACTTGCCAACTAGTGTAAATTTGTGTTTATTTGCAAGAGTTGAGATTTCAGCATCAGTGAAAAATAGCATTGATTTGCCCGCCCTTCGTTCCTACTCTTTTAATAAGATTGCAATCACCATGTCTGCAACAGAATCATGATACGACTAGGGAAATATCGAACTATCGGCAAGGTGGAAAGGAAAGTTGCGTTTGTGAGCCACTGTGGTATTGGAATGTTTGGCGGAGTTGTCGTCGGCAAGGACAGTGGCGTAAGAAAGCCCTGATGCCATTAGCGTGCTTCACAGAGGACACCGCAAGAGCAGAAACAGCTAGTTGTCGTGTGGCTGTCGAGCTCGCTGAAAGATCGCAGATGAAGCCGGACTGCAGGAGGAGCTGGATCGACCTGCAGGATCGTGGGATCTAACCCGTCCGAGCGAAGCTCCGGACGAAGCAAAGGAGGGAGACACAGGGAGTCGAAGCTATCGAGTGTAGCTGACGTCGAAACCAGTCGAGCAGCACGACACAAAACCTGCAATACGAAGAAGACACCAGACAATGGGAGCAGCAGTCGAGCGGCTCGACACGAAACCTACAGGACGAACAGACGATGCGAGCTCTTCCACTGAAGACGACGAATACGCGCGTCCTCCGCTAGACAGTCGAAGACGAAACTGGTGGATACAGTGCGAGCGAGAGTAAGGAAAACGCTAGGGTTCACCAAGAGGTGAAACCCTAGCAGAGCCGGAACAACGAATTTGAGCATGAGCTTTGAATAAACATTGAAACCATTCTTTAAAGAACCTTAACCTCTCATGGAAACTCTTACATATGAACTTGAGCTTCTAAACAGCATCAAGCCTGTTCCATAACTTATCATGTCTCTCGTATTGGATAATTCTGACAAACAAACTAATATTATGAACCTTGAATATGAAAGTAAGCGAATCAATTTGAAAAAAATAGGATGATATAACTACTAATGATGTTTCTAATGACATATCTTCAATCAAAATGAAATTGACTTTATTTTTAATTTCACATTTCTTCACCCACAAATTTATAGACAGAATACTAGTAAAAAAGTGAAATTACTGGAGTATTTAAAAAAATTTAATAATAAGTGTCTTAACAAAAACTTTAACATTAAAATTCCATCTATATTTTAAGTCTTTGGGTTAATTTTCTCAAAGGAGATTATTCTTCCATATAGCCATCAAAACTTTATGTGGCATGCATGTTTTCAATTTCCTTTCCCGTCTCATCATGTAGGACCAGACTATAAATCATGAGTAATTCTACCTTAGAATTTATACTAGCATTTCAGATTTTCATTGTTTTATATCATATTCATGATTTGCAATGTAGACCAACCGTGATCCAGTTAGGAGAGTGGATATTTTAAATTTGACTTATTTTAAGAAAGGTAGAGGTAGACCAACAAAGACTTGGGCATGATGTATAAAAAATGATCTTAATTTATTAAATTAAATGAAACTATGATGCTCAACAGGACAAAATGGAGATAAAGCACTCATGTAACCGACCCCACTTAGTTGGAGAAAGGCTTGTTGTTGTTGTTGTTGATATTCATGTGATATTGGAGTTAACCCAAACCATATCAGGAAAATCAAATATTATTACTGAAAGCTAATATACGCTTATAATCAATCACATTTGAAAGAAAATTACAACAAACACGATAAAAACTCACACCAGAGCTCAATTCATGGGAGGTGGAGGACCGCTAAGTGGTCAGGGACCAGAAGTAGGTGACTGAAATGGGATGGGGGTGGTTGGGACAGCAGAAGAGGGGCTGAAAGCACACTGGCAGCGAAGCAGAGGGCTGGCGCAGTGAGGGCAGTGAGTGCAGCGTCAAGCGGAGAGGCAAGGCACCGCGGTAAAGGCTAGAACAGCCAGGGGACAGCAGAAAAACAGCAGGTTTGATCTTTTTCGGATGACGGTGACAGAGGACCGAAGTGGGGAACTTCATGACAGCAAGGGACGGCTGTCGAGGGCGGTGACAACAAGCAAGAAGGGCTGAAATGGAAGACTGCAGTGAAAAAACAGCAAACAAGTGTAGTTCGGGGCAGTAACAATTATGGAGGATGGTACAAAGCATTGTGGGGAGGGTGGGTAAGATGCGAAAGAGGATAGAGGATATGATCACCACCTCGGGAGAGAGATACAATCAAAGCATCACCAATCCCTTGGATACAGCCCTCGAAGAGAGAAGAACGGAAGCCGACGGCTTTCCTAAACAAAACACATGAAAAACTGATCTAAACATTTAGAAATAACATGTGTGTGTGCGCGCGCGCGAGTGTGTTCTAAACACCTAAGGTAAAGAGGAGTGAAACCTGCTCAAATAGGAGAGAAACATGTGCTTGGAAGGACCAGTAGCTCCCTCCTTTGCTTGGACCTAACCGGTTCGGCGCAACATAGTGGCATCTGTCGCGTCTAGGATAAAAACACCTAGGATTACTAGTATCGCAGAAACTAAAGACGCCCAGTGTCATCATGATTTGAAAATTTATTGGACTTATATGAAGAGATTTGCAGAACTTCAACGGTTGATTATGGCAATCATAAACCTATTACTCATGTGAAGAGAATGCAAGTGGAATTTAAACAATATGATGATTTGAAGACGTGAAGAAATCCTCGCACATTTCCTAAAATAACTTTATTAAATTAGCAACAATAAAGGCGGCTCTACATAAAATCACACAATGCACTGAGATAAATACTTATGAATTGGAACTTTTGAGAAGTTTTGGTAGTATTTCAAACTTCAATATATCTAATTTGACTTTATTGATGAGACAGTTGTCATAGTTGTACATTCCTCTATTTCCATCCCCTACTTGTGAATTCACATCCAACACCTTATTATAAGGATATGTTCATAGATCCAAAAAAAAATTTATATGCAATGACTGTGTCCACTACTACTGGTAGATATCACAATTTTTTTTGTCATGAGATAACAGGCCTCATCAAGGGTTAACTTGTAGGAACATAAAAATTTTCTCATATTTTGCATGACCAAAATCAAACACTTAATTCTTCAAAGTTGAATATAGCCGAGATCGGCAAAATGATACAAATTAGACATAATGGGAATCCTTTCCTGGGACTGTAACTTCATTTAAGGACACTTGGCTCTCAAGACTATAGTTATCTGCTTTATAATGTTGTTGATCTCATTCACACTTCTGCTTCTCGTGATCATTCCCTCTGCCTCTCACTACTTAGTTGCCAACTACTCCCAACCTATATTCCCACAACTCTACTCCATGTTATCATTATTGTTGTTGCCACTATCGGTTAATCATGTTGTGTCAACTCAAATGCCTATTAATCTTGTTGATTGTTGCTTTTATGTCTTATGATAATGGGCATTGTCAAGTTTATATTTGACATTATCATTTGCCTGTATTGGCATTATCAATCGGAGGATTTGATGTTCCTGGAATTTATGAAAGATGCATTGAAACAATTTGATAATGAATATATGTTAACATCTTGTAAAAATTGCCTTATTTTGGGTCTCTTGTGGTCTATAGATATGACACCTAAAATTTGTAAGAATTACATGACACTACATATTGCAATAAGAATTTAAATTCTAACTTCCTTTTTTATTCTTTTTATTCACTAATAAATGTGTATTCTTCAAATATTTCACAAGTGTAACCATTTCATTAGTGAATCTACTAATAATAGCATGAGGTCTTGATCTTCCTTGAAACGAAAACGAAAAAATGGAATGAATACAACTAAAGCAATAAACAACAAGTGCGAGCAAAAAAGAAAAGGTATGAAAGAAACAGTACGGATGGCATGAAAACCTTTGATACTAAAAACCCAAAGAACATGAAAACCAGCAAATAAAGTAATTCATTTAGCTCTCCTTGTTCAAGGTATGATGAAAACAGGAAGTAATGATAAATTTTCTTCTAATTTTTGCCATGCTCGGTGAATATAATTTGAAATGTCCTAGCCACCAAAGTTAACACTCTTAAGTGCGCATGTGAATAATAAGGCTAAAGAGCTTCAGGTTTATCACTATGTTCACAGACTAGGTGGAGGAAAGTACTGTAGTAATCAGGTGACTCAAAATTTATGATGATGTTGTTGATGTTAATGTGACCACCACCAAAGGGTGCTCGTGCAAGTACACAATCCTCTAATCCTAAGGGAAAATCTAAAATTAATTACAAGTTCTAGTTGCAAACCTTAACTATTAGATGAGTTGCCTCCAAAAGGATAGAAGGTTAAATCTGGTCATTTTATAATATCCAAAAATATTGCTAGATGATCAAATGTTGGAGTTCCTTAAAATTCAACACCCTATTAATATTGAAAAGTTAAGAAATCCACAACTCTTTCTCAAACTAAGGGTCTGTTTGGAGCAGCTTATTAATAAGTTGTTGATAAGCAACTGCTCCAGAAAGTTGTTGTGCAGCAACTGCAAATGAAAAGCTAGTTGGCTATTTGGTTTGTGCTGTTGAAAAACAGTTGTTTTGCAGCTGTTTCTGGTTAAATGACTATTCTAACCGTGTGCAGCAATATTATTTACAGCAGAACTGTAATAACAATATATTTGACACTTGAGAAGCAAAAATATACTTCATAACAATATAAAAAGTAAGAAATCTCAACAGTGCGTATCATGATTATTAAAATAAGGAAAGATACTACTAAAATAATACTTAATAATATGATAATATTAATTTTAAATTGGAGACGGGCCATATCAGTAGCTAGGCCATCCTCCAGAGATACTCTACACGCCCAGTCACTCTCGGTAGTTGATTCCTCGAGCTTATATGCCCACCTAAAGAAGTCACAATTCTTTGTGATTCTCTGCGGTTACTTGTAGAGCTGTCTCTTGCAGTTATATGGCTAGCGTGATGTCAAGAATGAAGTCTAAAGTCCACAGTGGCAGAGCAATCATCGGGAGGTCCCTGAAATCCTAAATCTCATCTTTATTGAATGTTTTACAAGACAATTTATTCGTCATAACACAAGTATAAATTAATAAAGCAGTAATAAATTACAGTTTTGTGCAGGTGTGATATTTCAGATAACTCAATACAGCAAACAACGAATCTGTCATTATAAGAAGACAGCAGACCTTACCACGTAATACCAAGTTCGTGTACGTCACGTATGCATATCATCAAAAAAAGTTCATCCAGAAGTTCGTCAAAAATTGTTGCATCGAAAAGAAAAGAGATACTTGGTTGCCCTCATCAAGATTTCACATGTGATATCAATCATACAGCGACTAACAGACCATCCAGAAGAACCCATAAGATCAAACGTCTTATCAACGACCTCACAAACCCACAAAAAAATAAACAAAATGGAAAAATAAAAAAAATACAATTACAAATTGCGTGAAAAATACAAAAGCAAAAATATCAACCATAAACTGCATAACATAAAGGAACATAAAATAATATTACTAATACAAGGAATAGAAAATAAACATGAGCTATATAAAATAAATAAGAAACGATCAATCAACATGCAACAATGGCGTTTGTAATTTGCTCTCTCAATTCAACTATTTCTGCAGCACCTTCCCCATCATGTGCAACCTTCCTATGATTTCACTTTTGGTTGTGATACAGATTATCATACGTGATATTCAAATGCTTCTATTGGAACCTGTAAATGACCATCGTCAGTCATGTTGAAATCTACATTAGTCTGAGAATGATGTCGTCGAATGTAGTTGTGCAGTCATTGTAGGCACCACAAAATGCAACTACTTCGAAAATGGATATGTCAGCATATCACGCAATATGACATTTTTTCTTCCATACTCCACATGTTTTTTTTTAAATTATATCGCGTAAGAAGTGTCCTTTGTTAAATATTTTATTCCTACCCCGAGCAACACCGTTGAATCTTTCAAAATTGGGAATATGATATTTTATATCCGGAAATGGCTTTAAATACCCCCTTTATAAGGGATATCCAACACCGACCAAATAATATTTATTTGTCTCAAATACAAAAATTAGTAATAAACTTTAAAAAATGAATATGATTGATAGTTGAACAAACCTGGAGGCAAAAGAGGGAAGTTGTGATTTCAATTTATTGTCGCAAAAGTTAGAATACAACTGACATGTGCATTGTATTCCTAACCAGCAATCACAAAATTAAAGCACATGTTGAAATCACATACCGACATCACATTGGTGTGGGTGATTCACACAGTCCAATGTATGTGACATTTTCATTATTGGATACACGTGCATGCACATGGGTTTCATCGATCGCTGATAAATTAAATAAAGTTGTGATAAGTACTTTACTCATTTTGATTTCTAAATATAACGAGTAAAAAGAATTTACTTTAAAAAATGACAGCGGGTCATTTACAATCTTTGTTAGAGTCCTCTCGAATGTTGGATCATTTGGCTTAATAATTTGTGGCGACAAACTAACAAAGTCAAACTCACTGGGAAATATATGTTGATATTCTCCGATGAATGTCAAAATCGCTCCATCTGATTGATTCAATCTGTGATAAAATGTAAAGAGTCATTGCTAACACCTCTCTGGTTGTCAATCTTGATGAGTCATAAAATCCATGATTCCTATGTAGTTCACCAAGCAGGTCCATAAATATAAATTATATCATACGGAACATATTGTTGAATCCTATATGGTGTCCTTGTAATAGCTCTCCAACCCATTTATCACCAATATAAGTAGATGTGAAGCAGGGAGTTCGATCAACGCATGAGTTGTAGTAATCATACAGCATACATACTGCTGTCACAATTTTTCTTCTGCGCATCTCTCTTTGTGAATCCATCTTAAACAAGAGCTCTGTTCAGGTAATATATGTGAGTCGCACAACTTTAAAAAATATCAAAAATCTACTGACAAAGCGTAGAATAAGAAGAGATAAATACAGAGTAACATATGAATTGTTCTTACGAGAAAGAAAAAACACCCAAATTAGAAATCTGATAAAACAACAAGAAAATAAATCCAAGTAGTACAACAAAAACTTCACAAGATCAAGTGCCCTTGCTACCAAAAAAATACATAAATAATTGATTCTACGATCAAGGGGCATCTTCATGAAGATCTGTCTACGAGTAGGGTCGTCCAGCAACTTCAAGAAGTTTAGATATAACTCCATGCTCCCATAAACTTTGAGAGTTGCCTCCAGAACTCTAAGAAAGTCATCTACGGATGTGTCATGGGAAAGTCCAGGCTCAGTCGTGCATGTAGCCACCAGTTTTCTTATTTGGCTTCTGTTGAAAGCATCTCCTTTTTCTTTTTCTCCACCCTATGACACTTTGATCTACATGTGGACTCCAATTCAATTTGGTTTGAGCTTTTACCTGCTCGGCCTCAAAGTCCTCTAGTATGTTTGCAAACCCATGCTCTAATGAGGTCAATGCATGAGTATATGTTGTCACAACCCCACCGAACATATGGTCCAACTTCTCCGTATCATGATCAATTCCAATGAATTTGAATTTCTTGGCGGCTAGCATTATGTGCAACATACGGGCAAGTTTATTACTTCAAATAGCTTAGGAGGATAAAGTAATGAAAATCATGCCTTCAATGGATACATTCCTACCTTTAACTTCTCAGCCCACCATTCTTCTGAAGCATCAATAGTCCGTTTGATTGGATCCCAACCAAGCTCGTGGATCTCCATTTTAGTACCTTCCGTAATTTTCAGTCCTTCAACTGATCTCACTTGTTCTTAAGTTGCAACTTATCGTACACACTTCTTGTCATTTCCTTAAACTTCTTCATAATATTGTGTCACTCATTCTTGTTAAAATAGGTGGTGGATATATTTCCCAACTCAACCTCATTAAGACACAGCTCGCAAAATATAAGTTTGGTTTCTCTATCCCACATAGCTGATAAATCAACTCCTTTAGTCTTAACGATTGCGTTACTAGCAAAGAAAAGCCAAAACATTAAGATTTGAGAGCAACCAGAATACAGACATTAGCCACCACCCAACCCACAAGCATTGCAAAACCCACAGCCACCCAGACCACAACCACCCAAGCACACTGCCACACAAATCCCACAGCCCCCAACCACACAAACCCCAACCCCCCAACCACACAACCCCCCAACCATCCTGCCACACCATATGACACCCCAAGCACAACACCAAACACATCCCACAGCCACCACACCACATGACACAACCCCCCAATCACACAACCCCCCGACCATCCCACCACACCACAAGACACCCCAAGCGCACCAACACACATCCACAAACTTCCCACAGCCTCGACACAACCATCCAACCATCCCATATTTTTCATTTGAGGCAATTACATACAAATAAAGCAACATCTTTCAACCAAATTTCATATTTATAGCTCAAACATAAAATAAAAAATTAAAAAAAATGTATGAAATTTTGAATTGAGGCTATTACAAACAGGGCAGACAAAACAATGCTACGAACAAATCAAGCACCCTATCTCATCCATTTTTCAAATTATCAATCAAACATCGTGAAAAAATCTCATCCCATATTTTTCATTTGAGGCAATTACATACAGAGCACCTAAAACATTAGTATCTACAAATGAAGCATCCTCTTTCATCCAATTCTCAGATTCACACTCAACAAAAGAAGCAAATTCTTTCATCCATTCTCCAAAACAGCACTCCACATTTTCAAATTTAGTTATCACATGTTCAGTCCAATTTAACTATCACATGTTGGAATGAACTATATATATATATATATATATATATACAATATATCGTATACCAGTGGAGGCCTTTCAATCGAAGGATGTGTAAGAGTTAGTAAGTAATCCAATTCCACACGTATATTGTTCGACTTTAGAGACAAAGCCTAATTTCACTTAAAAGATAAGCATAGCTTACAATTTCAAGGCATTTAGAGCCTTCATGTAGGAGCAAGCAAAGTACCATAAACAATGGCCTTTAAAGTTCCTCGCAAAGGCCACTAATGCCATCGCCATTACTAGAGTAACTTCCATCGTTGTTTAGTTTCACCCAATGCGGTGAGGGGCCCTCCAAACAACTAATCTGGACAAAGATGAGGGGTTGCTCTCCCGAGTGAATTAGAAGATGAACCATTCAACTTTCCGATAAGGACGCAGCTGTAGTATTATCTTACGAGAGACGACAGAAGGGCTCAGATTTATGAACATTCCCGCCAACCGTGATAAACCGTAAGATAATGAAAGGAATATGTTTTTTTAATGACAAGTTTCCAAGAATCCCAATGATCTTTAAGATTGGACCGACTAGTAATAAGATCCAAGCAGTTGTTCTCTCAGTAAGTACGAAGCCCAAACACTTCGGAGACTTCACAATGCAACATCAGTGAATAAGGCTTTCCTCAGCGAGTGGCATAGGATGACAATCCAAGGCTCCTTCGATACCTTTAAGTTTTAAAATGTCATCGATAGGAAGAAATTTTCTAAACAACCTCCAGATCGAAGAATGCCATGAATGGGGTTATGTTAGCCTTTCCAAACACTTTTTCCCAATCGGTAGATTGCCATCGGTAGTGAGAGTGATAAATAAACTTGGACAAACTTTGATGGGAGCCATTTTGATAATAAATCTATCGCAGAGCGAAGGATTGATAGGGAGATTCGAAATACTTTTAACAATGTGAGGGAATTAACCTCACTAACCCCAGAGAGGTTCCACTTACCTTGCACCAAGCAGTCAGATATATTAATTATACTAGAGTTAATAGGTTGATATTCCTTCAAAGAATGATTCCCCAACCAGTTGTCAAGCCAGAAATTGATTTGGCCTTCACCCACATCCCAAATGAAGAGAGCTTCGGCAGCATCTTTAACCTGGAGAAGAGCTTTCCAGTTTCTAGAGTCCCCCAATTAAGGATTCACCAGTGATGGATGAGAATTAGGACAATATTTACCTTTCATAAATCTTCACCATAGAGAACATCGTTGTCTGAATCTAACCCATTACTTACGATAGAAGATATGGCTCATGTGTGCTAAATTTTTAAAGCCCGACCCACCGAGAGCGATGAGGATGACGGATCTTGTTCCAAGATAGCTCAGTGATGTTGTTTATGTTGACTGCACCTATAGGAACTTGCTGAACGACACTTCCAACATTCTTTGAGTGTTCTTTTTTAACTTGATCATTTGAAGGATGTACAGTGGGTAAGTAGTGAGAACCGATTTGAGGAGCGTCAATCATCCCCCATTGGATCTTGGAGGTCACCTTTTTCACCACCTCATCAAAGTGGGATTGCTTCCTTCTGCCCTTGATCAAAGGGAATCCTAAATATTTGAGGGGATAAGTAGTAGTGGAGAAACTCGTGAGATCTTTAATCCAGGTTAACCTCGGTTAGGTGGCAACTTGTTGCTACGAAGGAGTTAGCATTTTGATTTATCGAAAGAAAGTCCGAAGCATTCTGAAATAGTCCAACAATTTCATAACCTTCCTAATAGCAGCTTAGCTCCCATTAGTGAACAAAATGACATCATCCGCATATGCAAGATGCGAGACGATACGATTTGATGCTGCATGTATCTCGAATAGGGTGACTCGCTCATGTGAATGGTTAATCAACCTCGACGGATAATCAAAAGCTAATATGAAGATGTAAGGGGACAAAGGATCCTCTTGCTTAATGCCCTCGAAGCAGTAAAGAAGCCATGACACTCTCCATCGATTAATATGCTATAGTGAGAATTATGAAGCCACCTTTTGATAAGTAAACGGAATCCTCGGGAAGTTCCTAGCTTTAAGAGTCCGTAGAACAAAATCCCGGCTTATTGTATCATAAGCTTTAAGCAATGTCCAATTTAATGATAAGATTGGATCCTCACAAGGCCCGTCAATCTCCAACATTAATTCTCGTGCCAATGTAACATTGTCGCAATGCTTTTCCTTGGACAAATGCGGATTGGTTGGGTGAGATTAACTCATCCAAGAAAGGTTGCATTCCGAAACAATAATTCTATCGATGACCTTAGAAAAAGCGTAGTTAGATCGATTGGCCTAAAGTCCTTCCATGTAGATTTGTTATTGTCCTTAGGAATGAGAATAATTGTAGTAGCAATGAAGTATTTGGGTAATTCGTACCACGGAAGAAACACCGAATAGCCGGAGTAAGATCTAACTTGATAGTCTCCCAAGCCTTCGATAGAAACCAGCGAAGATATCCATCGAGTCCACTCGTTTTTATGGATCCAAGGAGAAAAGAGCCTCTTTGATTTCATCTTCTTCAGTGGAACGATAGACAGCGATCACTCATCAAAACCGGTTTTCGCTTGGGTAAGATCTCGGGTCGAAGTAGAGGACCGATTGGAGGGCCAAGGTTAAACAACCGATGAAAAAATCGTACGACGGACTGTGATAACTTGGGTACCGATCAACCAATCACCCCCGTTCCCTTTAATTTTAGTTATCGCATTTAAGCTTTCTCTTATAATTTATAACAGACATGATAATATTTAGAGCTTCGTCCCCCGTGCAAACCAATCGACATGCGAACTTTTCGTTTCAGTGAATTGTTCTTCAATATCTATAGCTTCCAAGAGTTGCGATTAGCCACCATTAAATCATTGTCATTAACACTACCTTCCGAGTTAGCTCGCTCTAACCGATTCACAATTTCCTCAGCGAGCTAGAATCTTGTGAGTGAATGTTTCCAAACACCTTCCAATTCCAATCCTTCAGACTTCTTAGCTAATCTTTTTGTAGCATCTTCAACTTAACAATAGGATTGTTAAATATATGGGAAGGGTTCCAACCAAGAAGATTGAACAACATTATGGAAAGTAGAGTGAGAAGCCCATGCATTCGGATATCTAAATTGGGCTTTACTAAGAAAGCTTCGGAACGACAACTTAACCGAGTAGGAGGGAATGATCCGATGCGGTCTCAGGGAGATGTTTCACACTCTAGTTGAGGTAAAGAAGTTAATCCACTCTTGATTAGCCAAGAATCTATCCAACCTTTCCCAAATCCCTGCCTCTCTTTCAAGTAAAATCGATCCTTCATAACCCAAATCAAAAAGTCCAAGCATCCGAAATATTATTGGAAAAATCATCATTTTCCGATATCGAGTGTCCTTCCTCCTTTCTTTTCACCGGGATTAGCTATACAGTTGAAATCCCCACCAACTATCCACATTTCAGACATGTTGCTACTGATCTGATGTAATGAGTTCCAGAGATCATCTCTATCGACTTAGTTGCACCCAAGTATAAATAAAAGTTGTCAATCCAGATCACTCGCTTCAATTTGAAAATGGATGTGAAGAAAGCGAGGTGAGTTCAATAAAACGATCATTGTCATTTCTTTCCGTCGAAAAACCAAACTTTGTTGGAGCAATTGGCAACAAAGTTAAATTGAGGAAATTTATTGGTAATTCTTGTGGTGTTATATTGAACCATAGCTTCCAAGAGAGCAAAGGCCCAGAATTTATGAATCCTTTCAAGATTCACCAATCTATTAAGGAGCCCAGGCAGCGACCCCCTAATATTCCAACACAACATGTTAATCATAAGGAGTCATTCCACTCCTAGTGAGTCTAGGAATGGAAGATACATGTTGTTCTTCAGAATTAGTCTGGGGTTGAATTATGTTCTCCGAAGATAGGTTCCTCAATTCTAGCAGTAGCTTTTTCTTTTTGGAATGATAAACAGTCCACCCTTCAACAAAGTCAGAAGCAACATTATCAAAACACACTGGTTCAGAGCTAGGAGAGAAAGGCAACACAATGGGATCTGGATATGAGGTACTTGGTGGAAGAATTATTTGTGTAGGTAGAGGTGCTGACTCTGAGAAAGCATGTTGTCCTGGGTCCAAATGAGACACAGGTAAGGGTTCACTAGAACCATCTGCTGGAGGGATACCAGGAAGAGGTTCAGCAGTAGAAGAATAGGGTTCAGCAGAGGGAAGACAAGAGGGGGTGTCCAGCAACTCAATATCGGCGGGATGCATACCAAGATTACCAACTTTCTCAGCATTCCCATTAACAATAAATCCTTCCTTTTCAGCAGGTGCCAAATGGGCAGGGTCCAACTGGAGGCCAGGCTTAATGGAGATAGGAGGAATAGTTGGGGCAGAATCAACAACTAGGTCAGAGGGGGCCACCGCAGGTGGAGGTTTTTTCCTTAGTTCAGGCTTCAACCTGTAACACCTGTCCATAGAGTGACCAGACATTTTGCAGTGTGAACAATAGTAAGGCCTCTTCTCCATCACAATTGGTTGTCAATAACCATTGTGTTCAGTCCCAAGCCACAATTCTTTCACTTCAGTAGAGTGACATCTCTTTCAAATAACATTCTAGCACTCGAAGGCACAGTAACTTCGGTGGTTGGGTCATCAACAAGTAGAGGTTTGCCCAAGGCTAGCCCAATATTATAAAGTGTATGCTTCTCATAAAAGTGCGAGATGTAGTTCGTGCAAATTAAACCGGATGAGGGCGATAGGAGGTTCAGAGAAGGGTCAAAATCAGGTGACCATTTCAATATCTTCATCAATTTTCCTTCAATTGTAAGAGCTTTCATGGAGAAAACCCTAAGCATAATCATCTTCCAAACTTAATTGGATAATCACATGCTCGCCATCAAACGATCCACTTTCCACGAGCCAAAAAGTTTCAAATTTTCAAACACCTTTCCGATAAGCTCCATTTTAGGATGACCAAGCCGAAACTTTCCAACCAAAGTAAATTTGAACTCGTCGACCAAAGTATTTATCTCCTCCTCGGTGAAAAAAATTGCAAGCTTCCCATTCTTCTTATCGATTGGCTTAATAAACTAACTATCGGCGTTAGGTATCCCATGAGCAAGCATCATGAAAGCTCTGTGGAAAAACTCCCTTACAACAAGATGAAGAAGAAGCCACAGCAGAGGCATAAGAAACTTTCCCCCCCAATGGAGGGTGACATTCCATTGTATAGGATCAGAGAGGGCGCAGAGAGGGCAGAGAACGGAGCAGAGAGGAGACATATATATATATATATATATATATATATATATATATATATATATATATATATATATATATATATAGTTAAAGGGCCTACACTCAAAATATACTATCATGCTTATTCAGATATGTAACCACATAGGGATTGAAATGTATGAATGTAAATTTTCCTATGTTCTTATAACTTAAAGGAAGGGCAAAGAGCTACACATTTCTTATGCATTAATATATCTAAACCCAAATTTTATCTGCTCATTTGTGCCACCCAAATCTTCCTCATCACATAAAAAATATTTCCCTTTTAATAAAAATTGAAATACAACTTTTCAAGAAAGGTGGCATGAATGTAGAAGAATTGGGAGTTTAGGTGTTAGATAAGTAAATATACTGGGAATTGTAGTATATATGTAAATCTTTCAAATAATAACAAAAACACAAAGAATTCAACATATATAGATACATTTGATATATACAATTTATTTGACAGAAGGCTCCATCATCACATAGGAACCTAGAATGTAAGACATGAGGAAGAGTGGCCACAAATAGAACAACAAGAAAAGGCATCGATATCACCTAGCTATTTTTTTTACATATCTGAGCAGCTAGAGAATAATTTAGCAGCCAAAGAAGTAGCTATTCTATCAATTTTTCAAACAAGGTACCCGAAACGATGCCATGTACAAATCAAGCACCCTATTTCATCTATTTTTCAAACAGGGCAACGGAGACGTTGCTATCTAAAAATGAAGCACCCACTCTCATCCATTTTTCAAATTCATAGTCAACAAATCAAGCAAACTCTTTGATCCATTCTCCAAAACAGCATTCAACATTTTCTATTTTTTAAATTGCAAGATCCAAATCGAAAACAACAAATCTCAAATGACAAATCAGAAAGTCACAAATCGTGAATATCACAAAAATCTCACAACAAACTGCAAATCAGAGAGCCAAAAATTGCAAAAAAAAAAAACCAGCCATCGACAATTAACGCAGAAATTACGTACAGAGCACAGTGATCAGAGATTGAAGAGAGCATGAAGAGGAGAAAGACAAAGCTAAGCGCGAAAGAGATGCTGGACAGGGAGAGAAGCATGATCTTACAGGGTTCGCAAGAGATGGAATGCGAAAGAGGCACTGGAGCAGCGGGGTAATATATGTGCAAAGGAACGCGGGCCATGGAATCGAGCCCACAGCTGCGTTTAATAGGAATTTTGATTAGATTATTACGATAATCCACCGCACCGCACCGCACCAACCAAACCCAGTTTCTGACGCTTTGAAAGCGCGACGCACCAAATAAGCTGCCCTAAACAGGCACTAAAAGGACTTGTCAAGTAACATTATCCATTTGTCAAAAATAGACTCCAAAGAATATAGAGTAATAAATGAATTTGAGGAAATGTGATCTAGATTGCGGTAACAGATGGTTCCTTAGAATAGTTAAAATGAGGCTACCTTTTAACATACACATAAAAAAGCCATTGAGAAAGTAGGAACTTTGGGAGGAAAAAACCCAATGTAGTGTGCTTTTGAAATTTTTTTATTAGAACATCACCATAATTAAAGCCCAATGGAATAATAATCAACTAAACAAAAATCAGAAGAAAAGTTAATAATAATTTCAAGTTGGGAAAACCCAACAAGAATTGTCAACAATAGATCAATTGAGAGGCCTAGCAAGCTCTAAGATCTCTTCTTCTATGATAAACATAGCAGGTTATTCATAATAAGAGGATGGATGCTTATAAAGAGGCGATGCTGGATTTTGATGAAAAAATAAGAAAGAAATGACTATTTGAAGTCAAATAATAAATCCTCAAGCCATTCAGCCCGCCAATAACATTTGCAAAAGAGCAACAGCAGTTAAAGGTGCAGAATTCAAAGGAGGGGATGTAAGAGAAGTAGCTATGAAGCAAGGAACCAAGGGGATAAGAATGGGCAACCGAATTGGGATATCATACAAAACCTGAAGTAAAGGTGAGACCTATTGAGAGATTGATGGCAAAAGATGACATGGATCCAAAGCGAAAGCCAAAATGGCATTCATAAAGCCATCAAAACTCAAATGAAATGAAAGAGCAAAATGCTGAAAATGAGAGGAAAAAAATCTGTAAATAGAAGAAAGGCCTCTCAAGAAGGTAACACTACTGCTTTAGATCATAAGTGATTGAGAGGAAAAGCCTTACCCGAATGTGGGAGGCACCATACACCAAGGCCAGGAGGTGTAAGCAAAAGATGAGGGAAACAAGCAACATAGTAGTAAGCGAGTGCGATTAAACAGAATTTTAGAGTGGAATAATGCTCACTGAACATACAAATAAGAATGGACGCTCAAACAAGAGAAAACCCCAACTTGACACAAATGCGAACAAAAAAAGTAGATTGGAGTCAAATGGAGTGAGAGGAGACCTCCCACGCACCATTTACATAAGGGCAAGGCCAAGCAATACACTTGCAACAAGCAAAGGCTATGTGGGACAAAGTTGGCATGGAGCGGGGTTATTCCTTCGGATGATTTCTATCTTGCTCGATCACAAATGTTTGTATGTAATTGAAACGAAACAAAAAGTGATTGTTGTTCTTACAGTAAAACTTTTTTTTATTTGCTAAGGTTAATAGCTAATAACATGTGTGTTGTGATTTTTATATGTTTCTAAGTGCATCTCATCTTACGTTGCATTAGAAAATTCTAGAGCCTGACTGTCCTACATCAGTTCCATTTCATAAATGACTACAACAAAGTGATGTATGTTGTTATGACTATAAAGAACTGAGAACACTAGGATGGGACAAAATTTTCAAAAACTTATTTACCGTGCATGAGAACAATAAATCTTAGCTTCAATATTTGTCCAATAGTTTGTGCCTAACAACTCAGTCTTGACAGTGTGCTTAAGCCAAGCCGCAAGTTCCATTATCCTCTATGCTTGCCTTAAGCCATCCTTCTTATGCTTTCACAATAAAAAATCATTAGAATCAAAGGAAAATAACAAAGGCAATTCTTCTAGTCTATTCAAAATGAACATAACTAATTAGAGATAACATCAATAATTTGCTTATGGGATTGCAGACCGCCTAACATCAATGCTCAACTGGAAAATATTCATTTTAGTAAGTAGTACTCACTCTCTCAAGTAATGCCACTTCTTGGGTTTCCATAATGTCACAGTTTAAAGGTTAAAAGTAAAAACATGAAGGAAAAAAAAAATCTAATATAGATATAGTATCTTAAGGAATTAATTACTTTGTTCAATAAAAATATGTTCTAATGAAGCTTTGCCACGAGAATATCCAGATAAATTCAGAAATCCATAATGATAACAAGCACGTTTGAAGTGCAAGTCACACATACATAGAATCAAAATTAAACATTACAAAAAACAAATGCAAAAGCCCAAAAGATACGCAGAACAAATAATCAAGATGGATATCAGACTTAACAAAGAAATGAACAACCCTCTGAGATTACATACCACGATCAGTAGGGTCCACTGGCTCAATTTTTTCTTCAAGACCATCTGTAATCAGCCTAAGAGACTTGTTATCTATTACCCTGATAATGTCGAGCACAAATTTAAGGGTGAAAGCATACAAAAGATAAAAATTATACTGCATTTCTCAAATAAAGGGTTGTAATAATAGGACTAAGTCAAACTATTAACAATGATGAATAAATAGTTATTGACCAAATTCAGCTAAATTTGACAAGCAATACCTCTCAAAAAGAAGCAATTATATCTATGAGGAAGGGATTGCTAAAGAAAGAACACAGCCAAAGGCTTAGCATAGTCATTGTTACTATTATTACTAGTAAGAGTAGAACTAAACAAGAAATTAAGCAACATGAGCAAATTCTGAAAAATTTTCAAGCAGCAACATGTTCGTGGTTTAACATAAGTTCACACATCAACTTCATGAATCAGCAGATGCCATTATTAGCTCATTAGCCGATTGATGATATTCATAGGTAGACCTTGAAAAAATTAATCCCATAAAGCTTTTTTCATGTTATAAACTTGAGCCTTCAGTAGCACATCAAATATCCAAAAAAATGATAGCACTAGATGAAACAAGCATCAGCACATATATCTAAATCACAGAAAAAATAAAATTTTGGGAACAATATTGCACTAAGAGACAAAGGAATGAATAGCATATTCTAGTTTAGAGCTAGGAAACTTACCCTAAACCTAGTGGATCTAGAAATTCCACACCATGAGGCAGAGACTGTAAGTTAGCAAGCCCCTTTCGTCCGGGTGGCTTCGCTTCAATAATTTGAGGAGTTGACCTCGTCTCACGTAGTTCACGAACTCTACGAGCAAGCTGAAGATAGAATCATGTTGGTCAATAATGCGGCCTTACAACATTAAAAATTGGAATGAAAATGTTGGTTAAATAGTAGTGAAGAACCAGAAAAAAAATAATAATAATAAGTGCTCCAAGAATATACTAGCACAATGCCTAGTGAGGCACTTCCAAACCAAAAGAAAAGAGCATGTAGGAGAAACAGATATTTTCAAGTATAAAGCTAAAATACCAAAGAAAAAGCTCGGACCTCAAGGAGTATCCATACTATCAATGATATTGATCGCAAACGTCATTACAATCACCATCATGGACCACCTTTAAAAATCTTCCTCCATTCATTTCATAAACTTACTTTGCAAACATCTTTTACTTAGTTTGATTGCAAGTTATATTTATTCTACCGTTTTCCTTCCTAAAGCTTCCACATTAATTCTATACAACCATCTTATTGATTGCAGATTAAAAAAGTTCAAGAAAAAATAAAACACTTTGATGGATGAATCGATTGATGGATGGATTATTATTAGCATTACTATTAGTATTACTATGAATGTTAGTACTAGTATTAGTATTATTATATTAAGAAAAAGCGCATGTCTAACATTCATTTGCCAAAAAAAACGAAATTATTTTCTCAGTCTACTTATGAAGTATCAACAATCCATAATATGATTGTATATATTCTAAATATAATCAAAATCGTATAGAAAGTTTAAAAGGGTAGATAAACAATTAGCTATATTATAATCATAAAAAATAATCTGAAAATCCTTAAAATAATCCGTTATATCTATTTTAATAGTCTTTTCCTTTTAATAAGAGTCCATTGTTTCAATTAAAGAAGTCTAACATTTCTATGACTAATTAAAATTCAAATGGAATATGTTTTTACATGCAATTGGTGAAAGTGCATTCCAACCTCAACTGTAGATCAAGAACTAGCCAACAAAGTGAAGTCAAACTAATTGAACTAAAAGAATATAATATGTAAGTTTGAATGTATAAATATAGCGGCTAAAAATAAAAAATAAGTGGAGACAACATGTTTTGCAACATTAAGAGTTATCAAATCAAACCAACTCAATTAAGATGCCTTGGACTCATTGAAGCTCATATAATGAAGTGAAATTAATAGAAATACCAAAAGAAATGCTGACTTTCTCATGAACATCAAAAAAATTAGAATATTTGCTTCGACATGCAGCATAAGCAAATAAGAGATGGAAAATAAAAGTAAATAAAAAATAATATGTAAGTGTATGATGGAAAAAAAATGAGGGTGGGTAAATGAGCCTAGATGAGTTCTAATTAACTAAACAGAACTTCATTGTTTGTTGTTGTTTTTTTTTTTTTTTTTTTTTTTTTTGCTTGGTTATTAGGCTCTTCATAAACAAAGTTCAAAAAAAGGGGTTAGGAAATTAATCCACCTAGAAAACTATCAATGATCCAACGGACATCGCTTTTACCAGGATAATTAGCATCCCTCTCCTTTGCAGCCTTTCATCCTTTTTCAGGTCTAGGCTTTAACAAGGTTGGTCATTTCATATTATCTACAACAGTAAAATATGGCCCTTTAACACTTCCAAATAAAAAATAAAAAATAAAAAAGCCAAACCAAACATCCATCCAGTCTTGTTCTGCTTCCTCAGTAGCAGTAAAGTTTCCAGTTTACACGGAGCAGCTACAACTTCACACTAGGCCACCTGCTCAACCAAAATGCAGGCCAAACAATCTAATCAGAAACAAGCCAGTTGCAAAAACAAATACGTATCCCCACAACATTTTGAAATAGGACCATTTTCAATACTAACAAAACTATATACAATGAGATTTCTAACGAATCCACCAAATCAGACGGAAACTCAAGCAACTTTCCAATCAATTCAACGTAAATACGAAAAGTTAGCTGCAGCAGCAGAAACTCATACCTCTGACTCATCAACCCGTTTCCAGCTCCCAGGCTCACCGCCAACATCCGCCCGATCATCATCAATCGAACCCCTCTGCGGCCGCGCCTTCTGTGTAACCCCCAAGTCCCGAGACGACCCCTCATCACCGGATGAAATACTCAACAGTTCAACCTCCGAGTCATCATCGTCGTCTGCACCGCCCCTGGAGTCCCTATGATGTCCCTTGGAGCTCGATCTCGATCTAGCGTTAGGCATAGGGTTCGAATTGCTGGTACGCACGAAAGGGGGAGGGGGCGGAACCTGGACAAGATTGACGACGGGCTTGGAAGGTTTCGACTGTTTGTGGTAGTTAGTATCCCGTTCCGACTGCTCCTTAAGAGCCATCTGGAGGAGCTCGTCTTCGTCAAGGTCGCTGTCGCTTGCCATGGGGGACGGGATTTATCTTCCCCGGCGAAATAAGGTTGGATCTGACGGTGAGTTAAAAAAACAAACACAAACGAAAGCGTATAGCGACCGATCGCCGCTTCACTATGCCTAACGCCTTTAAATTTCTGATTTTTAACCTTTGAAAGTTTCCTTGTGGCTGTGTGTCGGCTGAGAAAAATGCAGCATATTTCAAGTTTTTTAGTTATTTATAAAATAGATGCAGGGGAATAACGTAAAAATAATTTATTTTAAATATTTAAGGGTTATTTAGTTTTTTTTTATTTAAAAAATGTAGAATATTTAATTTTTCTTTTTAGTGTTGAATAATATATAACTTTTATTAAATTTACATATTTAATTTTATAAATACTTGCATTTATTTATATGGTTTATTTAATAATATGATTACATTGATATATATTTTATATTTAATATACTCATATTAGTGATAATGTTGGTTTTATAATATTCTCTTTTTATATTTATAAAAATATCACCATTTAAATTTTTAAAATACTAAATACTTTTTTTCATATATTGATAAGATGGTATATATGTAAAAATAAAATTTATGTGTAAAATAAGTAAATACATAGAAATTAAGTGGCATGTATGAAAATCTTCCTCAGAATTTTTAGTTTGGTTGAGACGAAGATACTTCTACTTTTATGAATTAATTAAATAATTATCTTCAATGTAAAATAGAGGTGCTTAAAATTGGACTCTTTGTATCAATGAAGAGGAAATTTGGGGCAATACCGAGAAAAAAAAGATATAATGGGGGACAAAGTTCTAACAAACAATACATGGGCAGTGCGTCGAAGCCCGCTGCAGCCCCATCAGACATCGAGCGGTCAGCTTTGCAGTGCGTCGAAGCCTGCTGCAGCCCCATCAGACATCGAGGGGTAAGCTTTAACCTTTCGTTTGTTTTATTTAGTTTTATAATACAGCTAATGGGTAAGTAATAATGTTATTGAGCATAATTAAATGAGCAATACACATTTCATTCGAGCTGGAGTTGTGAATTTGGATGCGCGAAGGTGAAATGCTATTCGACGAGATGGATTCGAGCATGAAAATGTCGAAATAAATTGTGAAGCCGTCAATGAAGTGTACCTATAATTCACTCGAATTGGGGGTACTTTGAAGTCCCTAAGAAAGGCTCCAAGGAGACTTTGTTTTTTTTATTATTATTCTCATCAGAAATGGTTTTATTAGCCTTCATCCACTTTTTCAGATCATTTTTTCTAGGGCACCCTCACTTAGAAAAATAAATAAAGAAATGAAATGTTGAAAATAGATATAACTAAGAAGAAACAAAATGAATAGTTACGAATATATTTGTAAAGAGAAATCCTTGTAGCCTAAATAAAAAAAAAGCGGCCCAAGGTAAATTTGAGCTTGCTCGACCCGAGAGAATATACAAGAAAGTTCATATAGAAAAGACATTAGTAATCAAACTAGAATACAAAATTAAAAGTATTTTGTTCTGAGTTCAAAAAGACATCACAGTATAATGTATCTTTGTGTTCAACTTCATCTTTGGGGATACCCGGGAAAACACATGATAAAGGTTGATGTGTTTACCAAAATTGTTCTAAAATATATTTAATGAGTTTCTAGCATTCCCAGTAGGGAAAATTTTCTAACCGTCGCATCAAAAATAGGCCACCAAGCAGAGGGTAAATCACCATAACTTAGGGGACAGTTATCGTTGAGCTAGAAAAGCATATGGTACTCGCCTAAAAAGACTCGAAAAAGGAAATGGTTGTACCCAAGGAAGTAGATCAACGACAAGGTCAAACAAAATCACAAAAATCTACACAGATAAAGATATCCTGACCGGGGCTCCATATATTTGTCCTCCCATACCATTGAGGCAGTCAATTCAACCCAGTTGGAGGTAACTTCATTAACAATACATGTGTTGCATCGCCCAAAAGCAATCCAAAAGATTCAAATTCAAAAAATGTAAACATCTAAGCTCCTATGACTATCTAAACCAAAAGATAGAGCAAAGATCATACCTGCTAAGAGTATGGACAAGAAACATACACCAAAAAAAAGAAAGAAATATCACCCCAGTACAAAGCCAAGCTACCTCATAAAGAGCTTATAATATTGTCTGGATTAGGAAAGTCTCTATCACCCACCACTGCATTCATCAACCAAAAAATTGTATAAAGCATATGTTGGAGCTGTCATATAAGCAAGAGTACTTTTATCAAGGTATGCAATATGTATGTTATTATCTATAACATCCTAATTTTGGAGACCATATTAATATGCAAAAGAAATATATTCATGTATTTTAAGATCATTTAAATTCAGCCTAAAGTTCGTAAAGGAAAGTAAAGACAATAAATAAAACTGTTGACTTTAAAATCTTGCAATTTTAATCCTAAACTTTATTAAGATGGATATTTTATAATAAACTTTTATATACAATATTTTATGCTAAAGACTCTAGTTGTTATCATATCCAAACAAATCACATGCAAAATAAAGAATGAAAGTACGCAAGGTGTAGCAAAGAAATGCTCGATATAAATAATAAATAATATGTCGAGTGTTGTTGGGCCAGCAACATGTTCCTAAAAACTAAAATAACGGTCAGACTCTTCGTATGCATACCCAATCTTAGAAATATACAATAAATATATAATTTAGAATTAAGATATGTGGCACTGACCCGACCCGCAAATACGCAGTTCATTTGGTTTCCTGGCTTCTTTATGGCGGCTAGTATGCAAAATGGATACATTATAGAATTTAGAATTTAATTTATATTCACGAACGTGCGGTTTTACGCAAGTACACATGTCGTTTCAACTAATATAAGATTTTTTGTAAGACACAGAGTATCGATCCGACAGAGAAGCGAGGTAAAGAATCCCTTAAGCTAATTCAAGTCTACTACTATCAGGTCTTAGTTTGCAATGTCGATTAAAGGTGTTTTTCTAACAACTACTTTTAAATACAAACTAAAATCTAAAGATAAACCTAACTAGATAAATTGGTTTGGTGAATTTAGAGATGTAAAACTACATTTCTCAAGCGGTGACTTAGATAAAGTGAAAGAATGAAATGCTTAGAATTTAATGTGACCAGCGACAATAGGAGCAAACCTATTATTTACCCTTTTCTGAGTGTATAAAAAGCATTGGCTAACTTATAGTTGATTCCTTAAAGCAATTAGATTGTTACGGCTGTAGTCTAGCGTGTCACTCCAGAGTCTCCTACTCCACTAGCCCTCTAATTAGCTCAATCTCAGGTTTAAGGTACAAAACTCTAGATCAAATTGATATGAATCTTGCATGTCACCCTATAAACACCAGTTTACGCCCATCAATGAAAATATCCCTAACATTACATTGAATCTCTGAACTACTTATCTTTCACCCATAAATTCAATGTGGTATCACTTACTTGAGAGTTACACCGCCCTTCCGGATCCTAATGCAATTACAATAAATCTTAACACTACAAAATGCCTAAATTGCAATGTAAATGAAGTTCAAGTGAAATATCATCACATTTATAATATAAGAGCATTTATAAAAAAAATCTAAATTCCTAACCATTCAACCATTTCATTGCAATGGAAAATTAAAATGAAGATAATGTCATAAGCAGTAGAAGAATTTATAGAAATTTGTAAAAGTTTTTGTGCCAACAAGGAACATATATCTACATACTCTATTCTGAGTGTATAGTCGCGCTTGGTATTCTAGTAGTTTTTCGCAACTAGCATAGATGCGAAGGTGTGTAAAATGTGCCCTTAAAACTCATGGCAAGGACTCAAATCACTTAAATCAATTGTCACCTAAAAGCTCATAATAGAAATAGATCATGAATTATACTTCATTAAAAGTTGCATTGCTGCCTAAACAACTTTATCATAGCCAATCGAACAATGTGAGTGCACTCAGGTTGCGAGAACACTGATCTTCCTAGTCTTAGTTTCACTTGCAGCATATTTTAACAAAACCTATTGTCAGTAAGTTATGTAAATCAAGAAAATCAGATTTTACTCATCATATGAAAATAAAAATTATTCTATCTTAAAACAAATTTTCCTATTCATGGCATTACTTCATATGAAAAGAAAAGAGTAATGATAACTACTCACTAAGTATGAATAATACACAACAAAAAACTTCATTAAATTAAAATAAATCCACTAGAAAGTATTTACAACAACTATAAGATAATGAAGAACACAATACTTAGATTTTTCCTCTGAAAGAAATATAAAAATCCATCTAACAAAGTCTCTCGCTAATCCATGCAATGCAAGTACAATCACTTTTAATATATCTCAAAATCTACTCTCCAATCTCCCCAAAAAATGTTGAAATCTAGATTTCCTACTCCTGTATAGGGCCTCTCGGCATTCTTAGAGATTCTAGGACATTGAAATGCCAAAAATTCACTTTCCAAGCGAACAAATTTGTCATATATATCTTCGGGATGAGCCGAAACGTTTTGAACCTTCTCTGGCGCCTAGGTGTCGGGTCATTTTTGCCTCCTTACTTTAATTGCTTCTTTTAGCTCTTTTTTAACTCCAATCCGCTCCAGGTGTTATGCCTACAAAGTAAACATGAAAATAAAATTTCTTTAAAGTGCAATTTTATTCAAAAACATGTGATAAATGTAAAGAGAATTAAGCTTAAGAAAATAAGAAAGACATATCAAAATGCGATTGGTTAAAATTTTCTTCATATATCCATTTGACTCTAAATTGCTTTATTTTTGCTCTATTTTCTCCATAATTCCATTTCTTGCACATGTAATAAAAAATGCAAAATATCTTTCATTAAAGTATAATATTATTAAAAATGAGCCCAAAACGTATATAAAAAGTAACACATTTTTAGGCGTGTCAGGCTCGAGCAAACATCAAATGTTTTTTTCTCGAGTCCCTGCTCTAAACTTTATGACTCGTGCTTGTACTTTATTTATAAAATAGACATTTTACAATGGACTCTAAAAGTACATAGAAAAAGGTTTAAAAAACTCAATTTACAAAACATGGTGTGCATGTTATCTCATGCAACATATGAAAGGGCGTACCTAATAAGGAGGTCAGTACAAGCTGTGTCTTTCTGTTGTTGAGATTCGTTGGTGCAAATGTTTTATTAATAGGAAGGAATATATTGAAATCCTTTATGGATATTGATCTGACATTTACTCTTCCTATTCCAAAATCTGGTGAGATTGGCTTTTGCATCTCGTCGAATCTCGTGATGTGTGGACTCTGTTAGAAGCTTCAGTGGCTAATAGTTTAATATCTCCATTTGTTTTGATAATAAGAGGAGGTTTCTCATTTCATGATAAAGTTAAGAATGCACATAGTTTTAGATTCAAAGTTGTCATTGTTTATGACAGTAAATATAACAATGGATTGGTGACAAGTAATAATTTTTATTGCTCAATTATATATCGACCTTAAATCTATTATTGTTATTATCTCAAAATTTTTAGGTTGAAAGTAAAAAAATTTTGATATATGGCTTTGAAACCTTGAGTGTTACTAGTAGATTTGATTGCATAGTTGACATTCACATAAAGTATGTTTTTCTTTAAGAAAAAAATCTTCTATCGGCTGGATGTGATGCCCTGAAAGAAATATGTGCTCTAATCTACTAATGTGCAAGTCTCAAACTCAGTAAAGTACGTAAAAAGACACACAAAGTATATAACTAATAACACACACTAAGGGATAATAGTTGTGTACAAAAATTCCAAACTATACCCCAGTCTTATTTCTAAATAGTAACTACAAGGTGTTGCCTACACATACATCTACATGCAAGTCATGCAGTGCCGGGGCAAAGGACATTAACGTAAGATCTTCACGTGATCACCAAGTTAGCCTCGGGTCAATTACCTGGAAGAACTAACACTTTGTCTCAACTAATGGTGAATATTAGCACATTTC
Source organism: Papilionanthe hookeriana x Papilionanthe teres (assembly GCA_022702705.1). Classification (NCBI taxonomy): domain Eukaryota; kingdom Viridiplantae; phylum Streptophyta; class Magnoliopsida; order Asparagales; family Orchidaceae; genus Papilionanthe; species Papilionanthe hookeriana x Papilionanthe teres. The sequence goes on along the minus strand of CM040421.1, from coordinate 16,353,975 downwards.
TATGCTTGCAATGATCCTTAGCTCACATCATCATCAAGATAAGCCGATCATTAATGTTGTTTCCTTCTTTTCATCATTGGTCATACTAAAAATCGTTCAAATACTGCCACTGATATACTGACTCATGAGACCAAGACCTACAAGGTACAATAAAAAGTTACTAAAATAAATAAGACTCCATGTGTATGTACACACACACAAGAAATGCATAAAACACACCATGAAAATATCATGCCAATGGGAATAAAAACCCAATGACACTAAAGCTAGGTCAAAATTCATAAGAAGATAAAATTAGGAATACATATAAAAGACACAAATAATGACTTTGGAAGAATGAACCCCAAGAGCTCAAACTCAAGATCCAAATGCCATGAAAATGATAAGAAGGACTGCATATAAATACAGATCAACATATAAAGACATACACGTGAAATAAAGCACATGATTATGAATGTAGAGATATAATAATTACCTCTCATATCATCATAAAGTGGGTATTATAAATTCATGAAGACAACTTATAGAACAATCTATGAGATTCAGAAGTAAATGGAAGTGGTGTTCTAATACCAACAAATGGTACTCATAGAGAAGAAGGGATGTGTTGAACCATAATACAGTTTATACATAGTCAATAACATGACACAAGTACTATCCTACATGCCTCACATTGGTGATATTCAAAGGGTGAAAATGAATGAAAGCGAATTCATGTCAGTTCATGCTAAAGGATGACATAAATGACATAAGCCATGTTGATCAGTTAATCAAAGCAAAACTGTCGCCCATATAGAAGGGTGTACCAAAAGTTCAGAAGGGAAAGTCCCTGATTCGATGATCTATAAAGATCTTGACATGATTATTCGGAACCACTAAACTCTGCCTAAAGATGTGGTCATATGCCCTAAATATCGCCTCCCATATGAAAGGGTGTATCAATGATCAAAAAAGAAAACCATCAAATCTTTTTTATATTTGTGAGAGTTGAAATAATTGATGATTTTGCTACTAGTAAATATTGAACTTAACTAAACAGTGGGTAACCATTTTGGCTACACTACATCAAACAAACGACTCTTGGAAAAGCGTGATAAACTTGTTTATGTTGTGAAATCATTAGATCACTAATGATGATTTAATGTTGTGTGTCAATGAACCTCTGAGTGAAATCTTCTTTCAACTTGGTAGTTTGGTAATTCGGCATATCAATCAAAAGTGAAATCAATTTGTCTAGTCATAAAAGACACGATAAAAAAGACATCTTTATTTCCAATATTAATGCATAAAGCTATTTATTGTGCAATATGTTGTCGAAAGTTCCCAACCCCTTACACGATCAGTAAGGAAAAAACCCTTAGGTCAAGGGATGGAATCATACTCTTCTGGTTATATACTCCCTTCTGCTAACAAAACTCTCCTATTGGGCGACCGAAGTTGCTTTAATCCTTTCATTAATGAAATGTTGCAACTAGCTATCTAAATCAACAGAGGCTTTTGGTGAAACATCCACCAAAATAACTATAGGTATAGGCATCATTAGAAAAACTGGCATTAAAGGATGGATCACGACTGGTACGACTGGCGATGCCACTAGAGACTCAACCCACTCATTATGTAGTGTAATGATCTAATAAGAGATGATGCTCATGTTGGGCATTATCTATAATATATGTTTCTTCAATTTTGTAAGGATAATATCATGGTTGACCTTTGTATGACATATCACAATAACTTTTTGAGCTCCAAAAAACTCAAAATAGTCAGATGGATTTGAACCTAAAGGGGAATCATCTAAGTTAGGTCTATCATTGGTAATGATCACTATAATATGACTTACCAATAAATTCTCATTGAGAGGGATAAAGTCAGTGACAAGCTCCTTATTTAGCATTTCTTCCTCCGAAAGGGGATCATCCTAGAATATACAGAAAATTTCTTTAATTTATCCTTATATTTTACAATCGACACAAATTTAGTTGCAGATACGTCGAATGACGTAGAAACAACATGCACTGTGTAAATAACAACTGCAGGAGTAGCTACTGTTTCACCTAAAAATAACATGTTTTTAGTGCATATTTTATACGTTTTTTTATATTTTTGATGTTATTGCACTTTAAAAGAATATATTTTGCATGTTTTTTGTTTCAGGTACTTGGAATGAACTTTTAGAGAAAATGTGAGGAAATGGAGTAAAATTGGACAAATATTGGTGGCACTAAGCGCCACCCCTAGCACTAATAGAACTAGTTTCCAGCCATAGTGGCGTTATAGCACTAGAACTACATTTCTAAAAGATTCATTGAATTTGGCCGAATTTTGGAGGGGTGTTTAAAGCAACCCTGATTATTTTATGTTTTATATTAAATGAGAAGAATTTGGCCAATTTTAGAGACCTTTTGGAGCCTAAAAATTTCAATTGGGGGCCAATAGTAAATTAACGTTTTCTTATTTTGTGTTTAAGTGTAAGTGTGAGAGTGTTTTAGTGTTTATAAGTATTGAGATTGCTTAAAGAAACTCTAAAAGTTGACTTGCGGAGAAGACATAAGGTATTTTGTATTTGTGTTTAAGTTTTGTTATAAAACTTGGATTTCACTGCAAATATTTTTTTTTGTTTAATCTTCATAAATTCTGAGAAGTTCACATTCTTTCTCCTTACATATAAGAATTAATCTTGTGGGATGATAATAATTTAAAGACTTCTTTTTACTTTTAAAGTTGTGATAGTATTTTCACCGAATCTTCATTTACTTTAGAAAATAGCAACCTGTGAGGATAAAATCCGTAGAGAAACATACTGACCTTGAAGGGCTATGATTTCACCCAACTTGTAGATACCACATTTCAATCTTCGCAGAGTCATTGCAATCACGTAGGGGGAGTGCAAATAAATAGGGAGATGAGTTTTGATGGGCATAAAATTGGTTAGTTCTAGGGTAACATGCTAGATTTTTTCCAATTTGGCTTAAGGTTTAGTACTTGGATGTTGGGATTCAGTCAATATATACTAAATCGAGGTATGGCATCTATAGGTGACAGGCTAGATTGCTACCATGTAGAATAAAGATGTTAAGGAATCAGTCTTAAGTTAGCTAATGTTCTTTGCTAGCACCGAGAGGGGCTAAATAATCAGGTATGTCTTTATTTGTCACAATACATCAATTTGGTCTTATATAATTTGAATCCTACATAGGTTAAAATCTCTTTGCAAGGAGAAACATTTTTCATAAATTCCAAACTTGTTATATTTTATTAAGCTATTAGTTGTTGTTCTCTTTTTAGTAGTAATTTTTAGTAAGCATATGTCGGCCGATAAAATTTATCTCATGTTGTTTTGAAAATAATTTAAATTTAATTTAAAAGAAAATAATTTAGATTTGATTTAATAAATATAGCTTTGGAAAATAGTATTTGAAAATATAATTTTCAGTTTTAAATTATGAAATTATAATCGATTTCATATCTTTAATAATTTAAATAAATGGGCGCCGCACCTTAAACCACGCTTCTATCCCGAGAGATAGACACATTGCTTGATGATGAGGCTCAATTAATAAACTATAAAAGTTATTACTTTCGTTTTGCCTGCGAACCAATTTTATAAGATGACAAGTTCCCCTACCTAATATAAGAAAATTAGGCCGAGTTTATATACTTGGGTTCTAAAGTTGCCTATAGAGACAAACTCCTATAGTTAATTATATCTTAAATGACATAAGTCATATAAGAAAACTCTCAATTAAGATAAGTGGTTTTGCTTTCAAGAATTTGCAAAGTTCAAGTTTCAAGGATGAACATGAGAAATTAAAAAGGGAATGGTTCAAAGTATGAGCAGTTTATTTTAGGGAATCCAAAGAAATGAAGAAGTAGGGGACGTCATAGGAATTGAGGAGAACCTTAAATGACCTCCCAACTATCCTATTTATTTGGCTTTAATTTTGCAAGAATTATTTAATGTTCCTATCTTGCCAATTTTACTTAATTAGAACTTACATTTGTATGACACAATCATACAAATGACCTGAAACATAGAAGGGTTTATGTCATAATAAACGACTACCTCGGAGTCCTCAGATGAGTTAGGGCTTCAATTGCATAACATGATTATACAAGTGCCTACAGATGAGGTGAGGATTTATGTTGCATTGAGCAAACTACCTCAAATTCTTATGGATAGTTATTTATTTCTAAGAAAAGTTGGGTTAATGAAGATTAGTTCTGTTGTTGAAGATGACGGTGCTGCCCAGCGTGTTTGCTCCAAGCTCCTTGTTGTTGCAGCAGTTTTAGTTTAAGAAGCGACAATCAAGGGATCAGAGAAGTGTCGTGCCATATAAATGTTTAAATTGAGGTGTTTTAAAATTTTATTGGGGAAATGTTAAAGTTGATTAAGCGATATCGGTTAGGATCCTACGGTTCACTTATTTTGGCACCACTATTTTCTTCATATTCACTTAATCCAAATGAATTTACTCAACTTAATTGAATGAGTTCCATACTTTCATTTAAACCATGGAAAATCTCGTTAGCAACACATAGGTTACCTCCTCTGAGGGATTCCCGATCATCCGAGAGACGTCTTAATTTAAGTTGAAGTTGCAAGTTTTTTTTTGTTTGTAATTAAATTTTAAGTTGTTTAAACATGCTAGGTTCTATCATTTTAGCAATTTATCATAAGTATGCAAAAGCAACAAAGACACTTAAGTAAAGCAACACAAATTGCAATAAATAAATGTGTACCTGGCGAGTCTTCTCGTCTCCCCCACCTGAAAGTTTAGTTTTACAATGCATATATATAATATCACAAGAATTTAAAGCATACCAAGAAACAGGAAAAGCATATGTAAGGTGTATATCCAATTCTAAGTTGTGATTTGGCGGGTCCTTAAGGTGTGTTAATGATGATTTCCTTCATCAAAGAACAATGAAATCCAATTTTTCTTGTAAAATGCCTCATCATATTGGGAAAGTGCTTAGGATGTATCCTGAACATCTTTCTGCTGCTTCTGGGATCATTTTGAGTCCAAATGAACTTCATTGTGCTAATCAATCAATCATCCAAGTTTATGTAAGGTTTAAGAGTGACTTAGTTATTGCTTAGTGAACTGAGATGTTTTAATCATACCTTGAGCAGGGTAACATTCATTTGATGTTTCATTCAAGAATTATGTGAGTGAGAGCTTTTAGGGGGGCAAATTGAATCGTTAGAAATTTAGCAAATTTAATTAATGTTGAAGTAACAGAGTTTTATGACGTTCTAAATTATAAAATTTTAAAAATATTTCGAATTAATTATATTATTTTGATTTGATAATGTTATTTTAAATTTAATTATATTATATTAATTATGTTACTTTAACTTAATAATATTATTTTAAAATTTAGTTATATTGTTTTAGAACTATTTTAAATTAATTATATTATTTTAATTTTTTTTAAATTTATTATACTATTTTAATTTATTTTGAATTAATTATGTTATTTTAAAATTATTTTAAATTAATTATAATGTTTTAAAATGTTTCAAATTATTTATAATATTCTAACTTAATCTCATTAATAAGCCCTTAGGCCCTTATGGGTAGACTTATAATTCATTTGATCTTTATCCAAGGTTACATCATTATTAGATCATTTATTAGGGGTTTACATTGGTGAGTTAAGATCTTCCATGATCCTACCCCTTTACCTAAAATCTTCTCTTTTAATTAACTTCTAAATTTAAATAATTATGAAAATTATAATGTTTCTCTTAATGTTGAAAAGCAATGAGTTAGTTTCTACCCCTTTTAATCTCCCATATTTCAATCATCTAAGGAGATCACTTAAGATTTTTTATTGATCATTACCCATAGTTAAGCCTAAATATTAAGTAAGGCTAAATTCCATAATTACCATTTTGCCCCTTTAGGCTTGTTCACTTCATAGTTAATTAAATTAAAGTCAAATGACTTGGAAATTTTTACTTCACCTTACTCATGGGTCAATTAAAATATCGGAGGATAAAATGTGATTTTTCTGAATTTAATTTAATTTATATATTTATTTTAATGAGTAACAGGGTTTTTAATGAAAATTCAAGAACTTCGCAAAGGCTGGGCCCCTGCTCTTGAAATTTTTACTAGAGGTGGACCTAGACCAGAGAACCACTAGGACCAATTTTCATGATTTTTAGAGTTTTAATTTAATTATGAGAATTATTTTAATTTCTTGAATATTAATTAATTATAAAATATTTTAAAAGTGAAAAATTAAGTTTTATATTTTCCTTAAATCTCTTTGAGGTCAGGGAATCCATAGGAGAGGATTTCATATTTTTTTATTTTTCTTTGAATTATTAGACTTTTTTTAGGAAAATTAAGGAAATTCATTTTTAGCCTTTAAAAAGTATTTTAAGCCTTCAAAAATTAATATCTTTAATTAGGGACTTTGGAAAATTATCCTAATTGCTCACAAATGATTAGGAGACAATTTAGAATGTTTTTATGAATTTTATTAATTTTGTGATTTTTATCATTTTTTAATTATTTAAATATTTAAATATTGGTTAAAAATGTAAATTTGACCAAAATTTCCATTTTATTTTTATTATGCTTCTCTAATCACAGAGAACTCTCAAAATCAATTTGGTAATTTTTTGAGTTATATTGATTAATATAATTATTTTAATGTCAAAATAGTCATTTTACTCAATTAATCCATTTGAGGGGTCAAATTAATTCCAATTGGTTTGAAATTTTTATGGAGGATTCTCTTAATTTTAAAGCGCAGTGGAGAATTATTTTCAAGCCATTTTGATTTGTATTTAGTGCAAATTAATTTAATTTAATTTTTAGGGTTTTATGCCAATCAGGGTAGTGCTTAATGATTTAAATCAAGTTTATATTTTTCCTAGGGTCCTCTGTTCACAGTGAACCTACCAAGAATGATTTTATTTTTTTCTCATGAACATTTAAATTACTAGAATTTTTAAACCAAAAACAGGGACCATTAACTTAAAAATTATGGTTCTCCCTCTAGAGATGTCTTCTAACCTTGGAAAAATCAAAATATGTCCCTAACAATAGAGGGAATAAAAGCTCTATGGTCTCAGGTCATGATGAAATGTTTATGGAAGTAGAGAATTGAAATAAAGAATATAGTAATTAATTAATTAAAATAAAAAGACTCAACAAATAATTTTGATTTTTATTCCACATTATTCTCCTCTGTTCACTGAGTAAGATGATATTTTTATTTTACTTTTAGGATTTTTCTACACAAAGATATGCATTTTTGAAGTTTGACCTAATTAAATAAATCAGAAAATCCCTAAATTTTTATTTATCTTGCATTGGCGCTACGTCAACCTACGATGGATTGAAGTCCCCACGTGGCGCGCTTCCATTCGACGCTGCCAGCTGGCTGTGTTACCATGCGACCTGTTGTTTCATTCTATCTTCCCATCCGACGTGATCTGAGCCATCCAAGACAAATATGCGCAATCCAACGGTCACAGAGCTTCGTCCCCTACTGGTGTGCACTAATCCCCGATAAATGCAACGGCGCCAAAAACTTGGTATCGTTCGGTAAATGCGCTGAAGATTTAGATATGAAACTTATGATTTTATAATATGGGATACAACGCAAATATACGTATCGTTTATCAAGTAATATAAGACTTTCTGATTAAGTCCCGAGATATCGAACCCACAGGGAAAATATGAAAATTTTTAAAGAAATCAGAAAATTATCTTTTTACTTTCTTTAATTGTTTTTGAAAAAGTATGTCTTGATTTTGAAAAGTTTTGAAAGTTGATTTATCTTTTAAAATTTTCTTAATAAAATGTTAAGCAATGAAATTAAAAATATAATAACTAATAACACTGGATGTAAAATACTATTAACTAGAATATATTTTTCTTTCCTTTTATGAAGTAGTAATAGTTCTTAAAGTATTATTGTGGAAGTATTTAAATTTGTTGTGACAGATAGAAGCAAATGTGTTCTTTACCCTTACTTGGTTCTATAAAGAACATAGGTTAATTTGAAATTTTTATTATTTTGAACATGATTAGGCAGGGAAGATACTAATCTCTCACTCTAGAGTTCCTTCGATTCTCACCACCTAGGGGCTAACTTCTCATAACAAAACTCAAAATTTCAAACCAAATTAGGGGGTTTTAGCCTGTCACTCTAAAATCCTCTAATTTTACTCCTTTCGTAAAAATATCTTCTAATATTACATTCAATTATATGGACTACAATTCTCACCCATATAATTGCATGTAATTCTTACTAACTTTTATGAGACAATACTGCATTGGATCTTACATAATCTCAAGAAATTCTACAACTTAACGAGCCAAATTAAGAAGTAAACAAAGTTTTCGGAATCAATCTTCATAACTTCTTCCAACTTTTAAACACTTATACTTTCCACAACAATTCTTTATAAATTAATTACTTCTATATTTAAGAAAGAAAAAGATAAAGTAAACTACTCAGAATGCATTAAGAAAATACAAAAACACATTGATTTGAAATAAAAAACAATAAGAAAAATAACAAACGAAAGCAAGTATTAATAAAAAGATTAAAAGTAAACACTTATCTGAAAATTCTCTCCACAAGACTAAGGAAGTTCCTCTAAAACTTTGACTCTTCGCTAAACTACTCCTCAGAGCAAGTCTCCCAACTCCGATGACTCAGAATACAGACTTCAGAATTCAACAAAAACTAAACAAAAAGAAAGAAAAGAAGTGGGAAGAAGAAGACTTCACTCCAACCCTTTTCTCCTTTCTACTCTCTACTCCTACTTTTAATAAAAACTCTTCAAATGCAGTGGAAGAACAATGGAAGTACCCTTCAAAATGCAGTGGAAGAGCCTCCTAAAGCCTCCCCTTCAAAACGCAGTGGAAGAGCCTCCTAAAGCCTCCCCTAATCTTTCCTAAGACTCTCTTTAAATAGTAAACCAAAAGGTGCCTTGGTGTCTCTTTAAAATGTGTCCAGATTCAATGTATCTACTAAGAAGCGCACCCCTTCATTCAAACTTGCCGCCCAAAGGAAGCTATGGTAGTTACCGCCAAGAGTTGCATCCCATCCCTTTTGAAATTGGGACAAAATTCATTTGAATTTCGATTTTTAACTGTGGCGGCTAAGCGCCGCCCAGCGGTGCTTAGCCGCCAGTGCCAAAATTTTGATTTTTCATTATTTTTGCTCCAAATTTGATTCAATTTTGCTCCTTTCATCATAACCATCCATTTTCATCATATCTTCAAGAAAACCACAAAATACCTTCCCTTAAAGTGCAATATCATTAAAAATAGGTATAAAAATGTGCATAAAAATATTATATATTTTATGTGTATCAAAATCCCCCAAACTTAAAATTTTACTTGTCCTCAAGTGACAGTTAATCTCATAGAATATTTTAGCTTACAAATTATGTAATGAGTTTCTTAGGAAGATAACAAAATTTTGTTCTAGAAATGGAATAGTCTAATTTAGAAAAAATTTCAGTAATTAAAACTAACTTAAAATTTAGAAAGTTCTTAAGTAAAGAAAAATGACAAATATAAGTCTCTATCTATTTTAGAAATATTTGTAGATTCTTCAAAATATATGATTCAAACATTTATTTTTCTCACTTAAAAATCTTTATTTGAAAAATAATTTTACTTACTATATTATAACCTTAAGTTTTAGATTTTCTCTGAATTTATATCTTAAACTTTATGTATGAAACCAATTTTTGATTAGGCCCTTAAATCCTCAAGCTTCTCCCCCCTTTTCATATACTATTTTTCACTTTTTTTTCTCTTTTTTTTAAATTTTTTTATAAGGCAAGGATTACTATATTTGGATAGACCTTTAATGATTTTGAATTCCATCCTTTCATTTAAAATAAAGATCAGATTTATGTTTTTCACTTAAAAATCATAATAATAGTATCTGAAAATTACTTTTCAATAAAAGAAATTTAAGCTTTGAAGAATAAAAGTAAAATTTTCTATTTATCTAAAAATACAAAACTTCTTACTAAAGATAGTTTAACTTTATTTAACACTTCTTTATTAAGAAAATTTTAACTTTAAGTTTTTCATGATTACTATAAATTTTAACTAAATTCTTTTATTCATTTCTATATTCAAAATTTTGTTCCCAATATAACTTCATGTACATAATTGTTCTCAATCAAAAATAAGATTTATTTTTAAGTATTCTTGAGAATCAAATAAAATTTTAGGTTTTTGAAAATCTTTGTTTTTTTAAATCCCCCCGAACTTTAATTTTTTAATTAAGATAAAACATTTAAGCATAAGAAATGATATATGGGTGAGAAATAAAAACTGACATATCATGCTTGCATGAATTTTTATAATCCTAATATGCAAGTATAACAATTTAAATAACACAAGTAAAATGAAATCAAATTTAGTTTTTTTTTTTCAAAACAAATTTTTTTTATAATAAGAAAAGTAAAAATTTTAGAAGACTTCTATAGTAGTGGAGGTTTTCAAAGCAAATACACACCAACTAAAATAACACACTGATACAGATAACAAATGATAGTGGAATTTGAAAAAAATTTAAACATATAGTTTCCTAGGTAGAAGTTCCTAATAGTGGTTTATAATCTCCTAATAGTTTTTGAATTAAGGTGCACACTATTAAAAACTCTGACATAACATACACATAAAAACATTTAATATTACTCACTATCACAAAACAACATATAAATCCACAATAAAACAACAACACTTGAATATGCATAACAGATAAATAGTACAACTACAATCTGTATACTATCAAGGTTCACATCACAACACAATCATCAAACAAAACACTAAATAAAGTACACAGTAACACAATATAACAACACAATAACTAAAACAAACAACATACATCTACTCTTCATCCTTATCATCTTACTCGTTCCAATCCTTGGATAGCACATAAGGTATGTATAATGGATGAGGTGGAATCTCAACACTCTGATCACCTCTATTCAGTCTATACAAATATTGCTGATAACTCTCCTCATATTCATCATGTTTTATAATATATCTCTCCACATTATCCAGCTTACCATCCATGTGTTTCATATGCTTTCGAGTAAGACTCGCTTTTTTAAAATATTTCTTAATAAACTAGTCTGTGAATCAGTAGATGACGAAGCACGTGAAGTAGTAGCACGAGAAGTAGATGCGACGAAGCGAAGCGGTGGAAGCCCTACCAAATCCTCCTCTCCGACCAAACTCTGAATGTACAGTGTAAGCTCCAACGTTCACACTGGTAATTGGTCTCAATAGCTGAAGTACCTCTTCCCAGGTATCAAAATTCACTTCAGATCGTTCACATAGTGAATGAATCAAGGAAGGAAATCGCATACCTGCTGATCACAGAAAAATATGTTAAGAAATTCATACCCATTTTTTATGAAATTGCACTTTAAAGAAAGTTATTTTCTTTATTTTATTGCATGAACAAAGATTTATAAGTGATGGAAGAAAAAAACATAAAATAGAGCAAATTTGGATCAAAAAGGAAGAAATACATGCAAAATGAACTAAGTCGCCGACAGCGAAATCGAGCCCGCCGACGGTGAGATTATAAAGAAAATTTCTTAAAGGTTTGCAACTACCTCGCCGACAGCGAGCCCGAGCCCGCCGAGAGCGAGATCGCGCGGTTTGAAGACCTTCTAGAAGCCCCGCTGACGGCGAGGTTGTTTCTCACCGACGGTGAGACCGTTCAAAATGCCAGATACATTGAACCTGAACTCTTTTTGAAGAGGTGCTTAAGTACCCCTTGGACCATTGTCTACCTCTATAAATAGAGGACGAATTTTAATATTTAGTGTGTCTATTTTAGGAGTCTTAGAGTATTCTATTAGTGTGCTTTTGAGTCTAAGTTGAAGTTTAATGTGAGTAAGTGTAAGTAGTAAGTTAAGAAGTGTCTTGTACTTAGAAGGAAAAGTCGAAAGGAACTTCGAGGAGTACGCAGGGAGGAAATTGAGATAAGTATCTTTGTTTATTGTTGTTAACTTTAAATGAAATCCATGCTTTGTTTAATTCCCATGCATTCGAGTAGTTTTCTTAGTCTTTCTCCTTGTTTATGAAATTATGTGAATTGATGAAATTAAATAGAAGTGCCTAATATATTAAAATAAATTGTGATAATCTTTTACTTAAAACTTAATTTACTTTCAATCGGCCAATTGAATTGTTAAAATATGTTAAATTATCAACTATAGTAAAGATTACATCCAATATTCGAGGAAGTCAAAAGCCTTGGAAGGAGGGTGCAAATAAATAGGGAAATATTATTTATCGGACGTAGAATTGGACATTTTAGTGTGACGGACTAAAATATTCAATTTAGTCCTATTGTTTGAGAGCTGAAGTGTAGATGTTAGCCCTCGAGTGAGGGGAACGTGGGAGCTCGAAGTGGCAGCCAGGTATCCTCCCGACTCTAGCCGCAGATTAAGTAATCAAGCATAGGATTAGTCAATGTTCTTTGCACCTGGACCAAAGGGTAAAGAATATGAATGCTCCTATTTGTCATAATACAATAAAAAAATCTATTTGAATTCATCATTCACTTAAGTTTTTAAAAACAAGGGGAAGGATACTTTTTTTGAAATCTTTAAATCAACTTTATTTAAAGCATTAGTTTACTTTAGATCATTTTAGTTAAGTATTCTAAATTCCGTATACTAAATTAGTAAGTAAATCCTTTAAATTTAGCTGTTACCAATCTTTTAAAACTTCCTTGTGGGATCGATAACCAGGACTCCACTAGAGCCCTGTATTACTTGATACGATACGTATACTTGCGTAGAATCCACATTATACATTCCATCATAAAATTAAATATATATTAAGTGAGATCAAGTTTTTGGTGTCGTTGCACTTTTTGTAAACATTAAAAAGTGGGTCAAGTTTTTGGCGCCGTTGCTAGGGAAGTAAAGAAATTATTTACTAGAGTAGCAGACTATTTTAAAATTTATTTTACAAAATTGTATGCGTAAATTTAGAAATAAAAATTTAATACCTTACGATTCAGAATTAGAGCGTACAATTAAAAGAATTAGAAAACAAAAAAGAGAAATTATAAATTTAACACAAATGGCGAATATTCCTGAAAATGAAAATATCAATCAACGGAGACCATTAAGAGATTATGCCAACCCTACATTAGATGAAATTCATTTAACTATTCAAAACCCTGATGTAGCTGCTAACTCATTTGAACTTAAACCTGCAATTATCCAAATGGTACAAAACAATCAATTTAGTGGTTCACCTACTGAAGATCCTAATTTAGATCTTGCTAGTTTTTTAGAACTATGTGCTACTTTCAAATATGAAGGAGTATCTAACGATGCTATTATACTTAGACTTTTTCCTTTTTCTTTAAGAGATAAAGCTAAAATGTGGTTAAATTCGTTAGCACCTGGATCTATTAAAACTTGGGGAGAGTTATCAATAAAATTTCTATCCAAATATTTTCCACCATCTAAAACTGCTAAGCTTAGAAATGATATAACTTCTTTTAGTCAGTTTGATGGAGAATCAATATATGAAGCTTGAGAGAGATTTAAAGAACTTCTTAGGAAATGCTCACATCATGCGTTACCGTATCGGTTAATTATTCAAACTTTACTATAATGGATTAGTAGGATCTCTTAGATCAATCATCGATGTCTTCTTGGATGATCATTAATGTCAAAACCATTTGATGAAGCCTATGCACTAATCGAAGAAATGGCTACCAATAATTTTCAATGGCTTCGTTGATAGAATGAATCCGAAAAAGATAGCCAGTATTCATGAAAATGATGCAATATCTATGTTAGCTTCGCAAATCGCTGTTATATCTAAAAAATTAGATCATTTAGGAATGAATTACTCTCCAACTATATTAGAAGAAAACTCATCTGGACAACTTATAGAATCTCAACCTTCATATGAAACTATGAATGCTATTAATAACAGACCCAATAATCCTTATGCGAATTATTATAATCCTGGATGGAAAATCATCCTAATTTTAATTGGAATAATAATACAACTAATCAACCATGGATGAACAACATAACACAACCATTAGGAAATCCCTCTAACCAAGAAAATTCTAATTATAAACCTAGTTATCCACCTGAATTTAATAATAATAATAACCCTCAATTTAAAGATAACAAATTATCTATAGAAGAATTAATATTAAATATGGGTCAACATTTACAAAATCAAGGAAATCAATTACAAAATCAAGGAAATCAATTACAAATACAAGGAAACCAATTACAAAATCAAGGAACAACTATTAAAAATATTGAAACTCAATTTGGACATATCGCCACCGCACTTAATAATAGAATACCTGGAACATTTCCTAGTAATGTGGAAATAAATCCCAAAGACAAAGGAAAGGAACAAATTAAAGCGATACAATTACGAAGTGGAAAAGAATTAGAACCTCGAATTCAGAAAGAACTTGAAAGTCAAAAAGAGGAAGTGGAAATCGAAAAGGAAAAGAATCAACAAGATCCGAACTTAGAAAATCCTTTAATACCAATGAAAATTTCTATTGAAAAACCTCCACCACCATTTCCTCAACGACTAAATCAACATAAAAAAGATAAACAGTTTGTTAAATTCCTTGAAAATTTGAAGAAATTAACAATAAATATTCCTTTCGTAGAAGCTTTAGAACAGATGCCAAACTATGTAAAATTCATGAAAGATATTCTAAATAAAAAAAGAAAATTTACCGATAATGAAACGGTCGCACTTAGTGAGGAGTGTAGTGCTATTATTCTGAAAAAGCTTCCTGAAAAATTAAAAGATCCTGGTAGTTTCACTATACCCTGCGCTATTGGAGAAAAATTCTATGGAAAAGCTTTGTGTGACTTAGGAGCAAGCATCAATCTAATGCCTCTATCAATTTTTAAGAGATTAGGATTTGGAGAAATTTCACCTACTTTAGTAACCCTTCAGTTAGCTGATCGTTCTGTTACATATCCTAAGGGAGTTATTGAAGATGTTTTAGTAAAAGTGGATAAATTTATCTTCCCTGTAGATTTTATTGTTTTAGATATGGAAGAAGATAAAGAAATTTCTATCATCTTAGGAAGACCATTTTTAGCCACTGGGAAAGCTATGATTGATGTTCAGAAAGGAGAATTAACTATGAGAGTAAATGACCAAAAAGTTACTTTTAATATTGCTAAATCAATGAAATATCCCGCGCTAGAAAAAGATGATGAGTGTTTTCGAATGGAAGTACTCGATCATTTACAAAAAGAACATTTTAAGGAATATTATGAAGAAAAATTAGAAAAAGAAAATATCTGAATTAATTGAAAAAGTCGATATAAATGAAGAACTAGATTATATTCAAGAGAAATTTGAATTTTTGGATAATACAGAAAACACTGAAAAAAATATAGTTCCATCGATTATTAAACCTCCTGAACTTGAGTTAAAAATGTTACCTAATCATTTGAAATATGCTTACTTAGGTAATTATTCAACTCTACCAGCTTATTATTTCATCCGAATTAAATGAATCTCAAGAACAAAAACTTTTAGATACCTTAAAAAAATATAAGAAAACTTTTGGTTGGACTTTAGCGAGATATTAAAGGAATTAGTCCTTCAATCCGTATGCACGAAATTATTTTAGATAATGAACATAAGCCTAAAGTAGATCCCCAAAGGAGATTAAACCCGATAATGAAAGAAGTAGTCAAGAAAGAAATTTTAAAATAGTTAGATAATGGTATTATATATCCTATTTCTGACAGTGCTTGGGTAAGCCCAATTCACTGTGTGCCTAAGAAAGGAGGAGTGACCGTAAAAGCTAATGAAAATAATGATCTTATCCCTATAAGACAAGTTACTTGGATGGCGAATATGTATTGATTATATGAAATTAAACACGGCCACCGGGAAAGATCACTTCCCTTTACCATTTTTAGACCAGATGTTAGATAGATTAGCCGGACATAAGTATTTTTGTTTCTTAGATGGATACACCGGTTATCATCAAATACAAATTACTCCTGAGGATCAAGAGAAAACTACATTTACTAGTCCAAATGGAACTTTCGCTTTTCGAAGGATGCCTTTTGGATTATGTAATGCACCTGTAACATTCGAGAGATGTATGATGTCTATATTTAGTAAATTAATTGATAATGGAATAGAAGTATTTATGGATGATTTCTTTGTATTTGGAACATCATTTGACACATGCTTAAATCATCTTGAAAAAGTATTTGAAGTATGTGAGAAAACTAATTTAGTTCTTAATTGGGAGAAATGTCAATTTATGGTTGCAGGCGGCATTGTATTAGGGCATAAAATTTCGAAAAAGGGCATGAAAGTAAACCCTGCAAAAATTAAAGTTACAGCTAAATTATCACCTCCAACTACGGTAAAAGGGGTAAGAAGTTTTCTTGGACATGCTGGATTCTACAGACGTTATATAAAAGATTTTTCAAAAATTACTAAACCTTTATGCCAACTTCTTAAAAAGGACAAGAAATTTGAATTTACAACTGAATGCCTGAATGCTTTCGAATTATTAAAAGATAAATTAATTACAACACCTATAATAGTTTCACCTAATTGGGAGAAACCATTTGAGCTTATGTGTGATGCTAGTGATTATGCTTATAGGAGCAGTTCTTGGGCAAAGATATGATAAGATTTTCAAAGTTATATATTATGCTAGTAAAACTCTAAATGATGCTGATATAAATTATACAGTTACTCAAAGAGAATTATTAGCAGTTTTATATGCTTTTAATAAATTTCGGTCTTATCTAATATGAACTAAATGTATTATGCATACTGATCACTCTGCTATAAAATATTTAATGCAAAAAAAGGATTCTAAACCAAGATTAATTAGATGGATGTTATTAATGCAAGAATTTGATTTTGAGATCGTTAACAAAAAGGGAACTGATAATCAAATTGCTGATCATTTATCAATATTAGAATATCATGAATTATCTGATACCGATAATGAAATTATAGACGATTTTCCGATGAACAACTTTGTAATATAAATGAGTGGAAAATACCTTGGTATGCTCGATATAGTAAATTATATTGTAAGTGACATTTTACCACCTATGTTAACTTTGCAACAACAGAAAAAATTCATTCATGATACTAAAACGTATTTTTGGGATGAACCATACTTATATAAGCAATGTAAGGATCTAATTATTAGAAGATGCGTGCCTTATGAAGAAAGCTGAACCAATTATTCAAAAATGTCATGATTCGATTATGGAGGACATTTTGGGACGGATAAAACTACGTATAAAATTCTACGATACTGGATTCTACTGGCCTACTCTATTTAGAGATGTATACAGATATATAAAAACCTGCGAAAAATGTCAAAGAGTAGGAAATATATCAACAAAAAAATGAAATGCCTCTGAATTTTATATTAGAAGTTGAAATTTTTTATGTTTGGGGATTAGATTTCATGGGACCTTTTATTCCTTCATTTGGAAACTCATATATATTAGTAGTTGTTGATTATGTTTCCAAATGGATTGAAGCGCAAGCTTTACCTAGGTGTGATGCTAAAAGTGTTTTAAAATTTTTAATGAAAAATATTTTTACTAGATTTGGAATGCCGAGAGTGATTATCACTGACGGAGGAACTCATTTTAGAAATAAATATATTCACAAACTAGTAGAAAAATATAATATTATTCATAAGATAACAATTGCTTATCATCCACAAACTAGTGGATTAGCTTAAGTTTCTAATCGAGAGATTAAGCGTAATTTAGAAAAGTTTATAAACCCTAATAGATTGGACTGGTCTATAAGACTAGACACTGCATTATGGGCATACAGGATTGCGTATAAAACTCCGATTGGAATGACTCCTTACAGGCTTATATATGGAAAAACTTGCTACTTACTAGTTGAATTAGAACATAAAGCATATTGGGCGATTAAAGAATTTAATTATAATATGAAAGAAGCTGGTGAGAAGAGATTGTTGCAGTTAAATGAATTAGAAGAATTAAGGAATGAATCATATGATAATGATAGGATTTATAAAGAAAGGATGAAATTATGGCATGATCGGAAGATTAATCAGAGAAATTTTGAACCAGGACAAGAAGTTTTGCTATATAATACTAGATTGAAATTATTTCCTGGGAAATTGAAATCTCGATGGTTAGGACCTTTCACTATAATTCAAATATTTTCATATGGAAATATAGAAATTAAAGATCCAAAAATAGGACATAGATTTAAGGTAAACAGACATAGATTAAAATCATATTTCGAAGGTAGAAGACCAAATTTTAAAGAGGTTTTAATGCTTAGTCGACCTGATTATTAACTGAAATTAGGTCGGGCTGATGATGTTAAACCAAGCGCTTTATGGGAGGCAACCCATAATAGTCCTTTATTTTAATTATATACAAATTAGTGAGTCTGTAATATTAAAATAAATCTTACTATTCAATTTTTAATTAGAATTATAACAAATTCAAACTTATATGATGAGATTAGAAAATATTCGGACCAGAGCGAAATTGGGCAATTTTACCGAATCTCGCCGACAGTGAGCCCGAGCCCGCCGACAGCGAGATCGCGTGTCATATTTTTAAATCAGTTTTATAACTAGCTCGTCGACGGCGAGAAACTTCCTGCCGACGGTAAGGCAGTTGAAAAATTGTTCTCTTAAGTTTTATGTGCGGTTTTGGACGGTTCTAAAGCCATTTCTTTGTAGAAAACCATCCCAATTTCATTTTTACACTGTTTTCTTCCCTAGAAACGACTAGAGACCATTCCTTTCAATCCGAAATGGCCACCAAACTCTTAGAAACCACAAAAACTGGAGTTTTCAACCGAAGAAAATTCGTCAGTTCGGAGGCGCAGCGTATTTTCAACAAAGTTTTGATGAAGAAGCGACTTATTAAAGAAAGGGGATTTGTCAACAGAGGAGTAGAGAATTTCACCACAAAAATTGAAGAAATGATCGTGCAGCGGCATTGGGAGGTATTTTGCTATACGACATCCGCTGTAGTTATTCCTGTAGTTAAAGAGTTTTACTCTAATCTACATGCGACCAACAATGGAAGTGTCTACTTCAGAGGAAGATGGGTAACAATTACTCCTTCAAGGGTAATGAATTATTTTCTATAGAGAATACCTCTGTCTGTCATTATTCAAACTTTGTTCCTTCAAGATACAATATGAACGAGATACGAACATGATGATTGGGAGTTGCGCGAAGACGGGTATGTCAGTTTCTCTGCATCACTTCTTAACCCTGTCTCGAAGCATTGTCATTTCTTTATCTCATTAAAATTATTACCCACTATGAGGGTAAATAAGGTTTCAAAAGAATGCGCTATATTAAATTACTGTATTCAAATTGGACTACCTATCGATGTTGGATCAGTTATAGTAAAGACAACATTGGGATTGATTGTGCATGGGTCAGTTCATGGACTTGGACTCTCATCGACTATATTTGCTTTATGCAGTCAGTACCAAGTTTCTTATGAGGCGTGAGAAAAGGTAGTTTCTTATGAGGCGTGGGAAAATGTTACTTTTGCCATGGAAACCACTCGATCCTACGGATATGTTTCCAACTTTGGATAACAATGATGAGATTACCGTTATTTCTGATAGAGCATCACAGAACAATCCTTTAGTGGGGCCCCTTACTGATAAAACAAATTTCATTCTGAAAAAGATTAAAGGATTAGAGAATGAGTTGCAAAACATGATGAATTTCATCGATAATATCTCTGATATGTTTGATCACATTGACTGGAGGATGAAAGAGAACTTTGATCATACTGGACATCTAGAGGCCACTTTTATTCATTTACCGAGACAAAAAGGGTGGATTGATGAAGAATCTACTGCAGAATTCCCTTTCAATCCTTTCTACAATCTATTTGTGCACCTGCGTCATATTGAGAATATCAGAGAGGATGTTAGTTCAGACACTGGGGAGTAGTAAAGATTTCTATCTTATGTTATATTTGTGTGTATATATGTGTTGATTTGGATTTAGGTTTTACTATGATTTAAACTTTAAATTTGATCATCTCAGATTTGATGAAATTATATGTATTTTTTATGTCTCAGCATTTAAAGTGTTGTGGTGTGGATTGTAATGTTGAGTATTTATGAGAGTTTGAAGTATTGAAGTCTTAAGTGTTAGTGTTTAAAAGTGTGAAGTTTGTAAGTATTATGGATTTCATATATAAAGTTATATTGTTTGTGTGAACTTTTTGTTAGTATAAGTATCTAGTCTTCATACTAAATTATCAAATTAAGTGATCGGAAGATTAATTAGGGCTAAATCGAGGTTGAAAATGATTGAAGAATTTTAAATATTTAAAAATTTTGGGAGCTCGCCGACGGCGAGAATTATCCCGCCGACAGCGAGGGAAAGCCCGCTGACAGCGAGAACGATCTCGCCGACGACGAGATTTTCCAGAAACTTTGGCCTTGGTAAATTAATTAGCTCGCCGATGGCGAGAAAAATCTCGCCGACAGCGAGATCGCGAAATGTCCTATATTTGACCAGTCAACCGACACTATTCATCATCCCCTTCCTCAAAACATCGAAAAAAACCGATCTAGGGCTAGTGAGATCTTGGATTTGAGGCGATTTCAACACTTTTTGACACTGGATTTCATCTCCCCTTGGTAAGTGTTTCACTCTTATGCAAAAATTTTTTATTTTCACCATGAATTTCTTCTACATTGGGAAATTTTGGAAAAATTCGAAATATGAAAAAAATACTTGGAAGAAATTCATGGAGATCGATTTAAATGGATTTTAGTTACTATAGGAAGCCATTTTAGTAATAATTGGAAGTTTAGTTAGAATTTTTGTGATTTTCATAGATCGAACGAAATGGCTCCTCGACAAAGACGAAGGTTGGATTACGACGAAACTCGATTCATAAATGCAAGAGCACAAACTCGATACTTTCAAAACATTCAAGCAAGAAAATGCATACAGGATCGAGTTTTCAAGAATCCGGGCGGAGAAGTGGAACGAATAATTAAGGAAAGAGGATGGGAAAATTTTTGCTACACCACAAACAGGGCTGCTGTAGAAGTTGTCAAGGAATTTTATGCCAATCTGACTGCAATTGAAGATGCACCGATCAAAGTAAGAGGATTTTTGGTTGAATTCAGTGCTACTAGGATTAATTCATTTTATGAGGTACGTGACCTGCATACCAGTGACTATGATACTTTTGGAACAATGGAAGCACCACTGGAAGAGGTGATAAACTTTCTCACTGACGGGAAGGGAGTTTGGAAGATAAAGCAGCGTGAAAGGGTAAATTTTCCTCTTTCAATGTTAAATGCATTATCTAAGGCCTGTCACTACTTCATTTGTTCTACCTTGTTATCCACATATCACCACAGTGAGGTAACAAGAGATAGAGTAATTATGAATTATTGTATTCAGAATCAGAAAAGTATAAATGTGGGAAATATTATTTATAAGAATATATTATCCACTACACGAAGTGAAAGTGGAGGAGGACTAGGACACCCTGGTCTGATTTTTGCACTCTGCCAACTTTCTGGAGTTGAGGCTAGAGATGATGAGGAATGGGTGTAACCAATGAAGCCCATCACTCCGACTAATATTAAGACGTATGAATCCCACGAAGGATGGAGATCAGGGACGAGGAGTTATATGCCTTCATCGAGTAGAGATATACCTTCTACTAGTTATGTCCCCCCTCAATACACCACCCATACCCTTCATGATCTGATGAATGAGCTGACCCTACATAGAAAGAGTTTTGAAAATTTTGGAGAGAACATGGAAAGGAAGTTTGAGCATATGGACCAAAGGATTGGAGGCTTGGAGAGAAGACATGATTATGATAGTGAATATCTCCAGGGACATTAAGAATGCGAAATAGCATATTATGAGGCTGAACGTCGTTACAGGAGAGGTGAATTAGATGTTGTCTTTCCTGAATGCCCCCGCTACACACGTATCGACTGCTCGGCCTTCTCGGCATGGAGATCGGGGAGATGATATAGTTTGGGATTTTGATGTCGAAGATTAGAGACTTTATTTGGTTTGTTTAGATTAATTGTTATTTTAAGAACTTTATTACTTTGTGTGTAATTGTTATGTACTTTCTGTGGACTGTGGAGTTGGTGTGATTGTTTTAAATTGCTTAAGCTATTATGTTAGACTTTTTACATATGTTAAATTAGTATGTAAATTCTCTTTAAGATAGTATGTTAGTTTTTCTTTAAATGTGTTGTTTAAGTTTTATAAATTGTGAACTTTAATTTTAGATTGTTTTAGTAACCCAGTTGATTGGATGTGTAATAGTAGATTAAGTTTTAATATGTTTGTGTTTTTATACTTATTTCAAAATTTCTTTACCCATCACTCTCTTTTAAATACTATATATATGGAAGAATACTAACGAGTACATAGTTCTTTAAATAATGAAAAAGCTCGCAAAAATTTAAAGGAAAAGAAATACCTAAAGCTCAAAGGTATGATGTAAATTCTTTGTATATTTTCCTTTTCACCATTTAGAAATAAATAGAAAAATTTAAGTTTGGGGGAGGATAAATACAAATTTAATTATTAAATTGTTCTCAATTTCTATTTTCAAAAAAAAAATTATTATTATTTAATTTTACGTAATAATTTTTAATTCAGTAACTTGAATTAATTTATATAATTATTATAGAAAGTTGAATAGAATATTTCTAGAAATCCAAATTAATTTAATAGAATAAGATATTTGGTTAAAAAGAATAAGAATATAGTAAACTATTTAAAGTAAGGGAAACTATATTCTAAAATTGAAATTCTTAAGTATTTAAGTGAAAAAGAAGAGATTGTAACTCAATGCAGTAAAGGCTATGAAATACATATAAGCAAAGAAATATTTTAAGTTTCAAATTTAGGAAGAGAAAGTTGAAGTTCAATATTATTAACGAGTTATCCAGATACGATAATCCTCACTTGAAAAAGAAAAAGAGAATGATTGAAAATCAATCCAAAAAGAAAAAAGAAAAGAAAAGAAAAATATAAGTGAGGAGAAGCTTGAGGATATGTCTTATCAAAAATTAGCTTCAATGGAATCAACCTAAAGGGTAAAACTCAAATATATTTCTAAACTTATATATATGGATTAGTATTTTACTAAATAGTGTTTTCTTGAACTTCCTATCATCTAAATATCTTAAGTAAATTACCCTTTTAATTATAGTCTTTCCTGAAATAAATAGAAAGCTAGAAATCTTAGATCTGATAACTAAATAATCTTATATCTATAAAGTTAATTTAATTACTTAAAAATAGTTCTATTTAACTTTACTATAATATTATTTAACTTTAATTCATAGTTTATTTGAATTAAATAATTATATTACAAAAATCATTGTTTTTATTTAGTATAAAAATTACTTGAGGACAAGTAATAATTAAGTTTGGGGGATTTTGATTACAGAAAAGTATGTTAAGAAATTCATACTTATTTTTTATGAAATTGCACTTTAAGGAAAGGTATTTTCTTTATTTTATTGCAGGAACGAAGATTTATAAGTGATGGAAGAAAAAAGCATAAAATAGAGCAAATTTGGATCAAAAAGGAAGAAATACATGCAAAATGAACTAAGTCGCCGACGGCGAAATCGAGCCCGCCGACGGCGAGATTATAAAGAGAATTTCTTAAAGGTTTGCAACTACCTCGCTAACAGCGAGCCCGAGCCCACCGACAGCGAGATCGCGCGGTTTGAAGACCTTCTAGAAGCCCTGCTGTCGGCGAGGTCGTTTCTCGCCGACGGCGAGACCGTTCAAAATGTCAGATACATTGAACCTGAACGCTTTTTGAAGAGGTGCTTAAGTACCCCTTGAACCTTTGTCTACCTCTATAAATAGAGGACGAATTTTATTATGTAGTGTGTCTATTTTAGGAGTCTTAGAGTATTCTATTAGTGTGTTTTTGAGTCTAAGTTAAAGTTTAGTGTGAGTAAGTGTATGTAGTGAGTTAAGAAGTGTCTTTGTACTTAGAAGGAAAAGTCAAAGGAACTTCGAGGAGTCTACTTGGGAGGAAATCGAGATAAATATCTTTGTTTATTGTTGTTAACTTTAAATGAAATCCATGCTTTGTTTAATTCTCATGCATTCGAGTAGTTTTCTTAGTCTTTCTCCTTGTTTATGAAATTATGTGAATTGATGAAATTAAATAGAAGTGCCTAATATATTAAAATAAATTGTGATAATCTTTTACTTAAAACTTAATTTAATTTCAATCTGGCCAATTGAATTGTTAAAATATGTTGAATTATCAACTATAGTAAAGATTACATCCAATATTCAGGGAAGTCAAAAACCTTGGAAGAAGGGTGCAAATAAATAGGGAAATATTATTTATCGGACGTAGAATTGGACATTTTAGTGCGACGGACTAAAATATTCAATTTGGTCCTATTGTTTGAGAGTCGAAGTGTAGATGTTAGCCCTCAGGTGAGGGGAACGTGGGAGCTCTGAAGTGGCAGCCAGTATCCTCCCAGCCTAGCCGCAAATTAAGTAATCAAGCATAAGACTAGTCAATGTTCTTTGCACTTGGACCAAAGGGTAAAGAATAGGAATGCTCCTATTTGTCACAATACAATAAAAAATCTATTTGAATTCATCATTCACTTAAGTTTGTAAAAAAAGGGGAATGATACTTTTCTGAAATCTTTAAATCAACTTTATTTAAAGCATTAGTTTACTTTAGATCGCTTTAGTTAAGTATTCTAAATTTCGTATATTATATTAGTAAGTAAATCCTTTAAATTTTACTGTTACAAATCTTTTAAAACTTCCCTGTGGGATCGATAACCAGGACTCCACTATAGCCCTATATTACTTGATATGATACGTATACTTACGTAGAATCCACATTATACATTCCATCATAAAATTAAATATATATTAAGCGGGTTCAAGTTTTTGGTGTCGTTGCTATTTTTGTAAACATTAAAAAGTGGGTCAATGCAGTCGTGGTTGATCTAGCACAGTTCAAAACATAATAAAAAATTATACCTCCAATGTCAATAGGCTTCCCTTGCTGAATACAATGGTTCAACACAACTCTTTCTCTCGTTACTTCACTAGTATGACTCGAAGGTAACAACTTAGATGAGATAAAATAATGTCATGCCTTAGAAATGGCATTCAATTTGGAAGCAAGAAAGTTCACTCTTCTATCATTTGTTATTTTCCATAATCCTCTTCCATCAGTCAGAAATTTCATGATCTCATCTAATTCCCCTTCCGAAGGATGATAGTTAGAATAAAAACTGAACATGTCAGGAGGTAGTCCATAAAAATTATTGATTGCCCCAGAAGAAAAGTTGACCTCATGCCTCCTAACCATCACTTGATTCTCTTCTGCAGCAGGCAAATTTGCATAAATTCTCTAACTACAGAAACAACAGCAACAGCGGAGAAGCAATAGTAATTCTCCCAGTTTCTTTTAGCAATCATATATTCAATCACCTCTCCTGACTTACTAAACACACACTCAGGAATCAACTTACGTGACTGCAATGCATCGACGTATCGTTCCTCAGCCCTCATACTAACAAATTTTTCAAAATCATACTTCATATTTTCTCGTGCATGCTTTGACTTTGGAGCCATCTCTAAAAATTCACGAAAGATTCACCATAAATTCTAAAATCAAACTAAACTTGCTAAATTATCTTCCAAAACATATTTTCACTAAATCCAAGGAATTTCTCAAGTTTTTCCTCAAAATTTCACCATGAATAGTGATTTTAAGATTTTCCATAATGTAGTCAAAATACATGGTGAAAATAAAAAATTTTACTTAGGAGTAGTGCTCTTACCTCAAGGAATCCAAATCTAACAATTTTTGTTGAGTTAAGCTCTTAAATGATCCACAATATGATGTCCTAGGCTTCTCTTTCGCGGTAAACTGAAGGTTGAAGACAATGGGGTGGTTGAAAATGACAATTTTCGGGTTTTTAACTTTTGAGAACCAATTTTCGCGAACTGGCACCTAAGCGGGAACTCTCGGCGCTTAGCCGCGAAATCTGGTGCTTAAGCGTCGGCATTCTGACGCTTAGGCGCCAATACCCAAATTTTAATAATTAAGGTATATGCACTAAATCACTTGGTTAATCACCCTTAATTACTTCACATTAATTATTTCTCCCCACAATTCTTCCAATACTCCAAATCAAAATTTAATAACCATTGATTCCACATAAATTTCACAAAAACACAAACTTATATTAAAACAAACATAACACTTAATACTATACTAGAATTTCTGTCCAAACATAAATGATGAAATTCTCTAAATACAAGAGACATTAATCTCAAACTGATAAGTATACATCTCTAGGATGTAACCATCACATCATCAAGCTTAGTTAATATTTAAATAAAAACACTAAACACACCAAACATGAACTCACAAGAACACTAAACATAACACATAAGAACATTAAACAAACAAAACACTCTTAATTCCATTCTCCATTAGGCGGAATATATCTCATACCACTATTATTCTCATTTGACCCTTGTGGAATACAAATTTGATAGAACGGGCGATAATTGTTCATTCTTACATCATCTTCTTCAATCCATTTGTTCTTCACAAACATCGCCTTATCTATTACTTCCACGTACCTTGAATGATTAAATTGCATCTTGAGTTGCCATCCCATGTGTTCCGATTGTAAGTTAGTATCATTGATCTTTGCTTCCATTGAAGTCACTCGGGCTTCAATTTTTTGCAATCATTTCTGCAATACCCTGAATACTAACAGCGAGATATCCATTAAATAACTCTTTAGCACTATCACCAATGAGCTTACTTTTGTCAGAATCTTGCTTCTTCTTCATCTCATTCTCCCAGGAAGACATCATGCACTCAAAATTCTCTTCTTAAGACTTTAGAAATGAAAATAGGACTTGGGGCAAGTGTTTCTTTTAAATCAGGTCCTTTTTTATAAACTTGAGAAATGTTAGAACAACCCCAAGACGTTTAGAAACTCCAAAATAACTCCCAAAAGTTCTTGCCCACGATCTAGGGTTTTAGATCCACATTTTTCACGTTTTTTATAACTGTGGCGCCTAAGCGCCAACTAGTCGGCGCTTAGCCGCCGATTGCATAATTTAGCATAGTGTCTGCTAAGTGTCTAAATTTTCATTCGACTTATCTAAATCATCGATTAAGGTCAAATAAACTCTACTTAAGTTTAAAAACTCCAAATTACTATCACTAAAAACATAAAAACAAACCAAACAAAGCAAACAAAACACACTAAACAAACATAAAGCAAAGCACACCGATAAATATGGGTTACCTCCCACAAAGCGCTTGTTTTAACGTCTTCAGCCTGACATATCCAGAACTCATTCTGAGTGACCCAACATCAAATTCTCATCAGATTTAGATTTATTTACTGAAAAATATGGTTTTAGTCTATGTCCATAAATTTAAATATTTTTCCAGTCTTAGGATCTTGAATATCTACAGCTTCATAAGAATAAACTTTTATCACAATAAATAGACCCATCCAACTGGACTTAAGTTTTCCAGAATATATTCTCAATCTAGCATTATACAACAAAACATGTTGTCTTGGTACAAGATTTTTGGTAAGAATCTTCCAATCATGCCATAACTTCATCTTTTCCTTATGAATCTTAGCATTTTCATAAGATTCATTCCTTATTTCTTCAAGCTCATTCAATTGCAATAATCTCTTTTTAGCAGCATTTTCAAATTATAATTGAACTCTTTAATAGCCCAATATGCTTTATGCCCAAGTTCAAAAGGTAAATGACAAGCTTTTCCAAAAATCAGCCTATATGGGGACATTCCTATAGATGTTCTGTAAGCAGTCCTATAGGCCCACAAAGCATAATCTAGTTTAATTCACCAATCCTTTCTATTTGGATTAACGGTTTTTTCCAATATTCTTTTAATTTCATGATTGGATAATTCTATCAAACTACTTGTCTGCGGATGATAAGCAGTAGCAATGCGATGATTAATATGATATTTCTTTTCTAACTTCCCAATAATAGCATTTCTAAAATGACTTCCCCCATCAGTTATGATTACTCTTGGTATTCTAAATCTACAAAATATATTCTTTTCTAAAAACTTTGCAACACTTTGAGCATCACATCGATGTAAAGCAATAGCTTCAATCCATTTGGAAACGTAGTATACTTCTATCAAAATATAAACATTTCCAAAAGATGGTGTAAATGGTCTCATAAAATCCAGTCCCCAAACATCAAATATTTCAACTTCCAACATATAATTGAGGGGCATCTCATTTCTTCTAAAAATATTGCCTACACACTGACATCTATCACAATTTTTAATATAAACATTCACATCCTTAAAAATGGTAGGCCAATAAAATCCTGATTGTAATATTTTATATGCAGTTTTATCACTTCCAAAATGTCCTCCATAATTAGAATAATGACATTTTTGAACAATTTCATAAGTCTCTTCCAAAGGTACATATATTCGAATTATAAGATCATTTCCTTATTTATATAAAAATGGGTCATCCCAAATATAAGTCTTAGCATCAGACAAAAATTTCTTCTTTTCATGATATGTCAAACCATAGGGTATAATATTACCAACAATAAATTTTATTATGTCTGCATACCACGGAACATGCCATTCTTTAATAGTGAACAATTTTTCATTAGGAAAATGTTCATTAATTTCTTCAATATCACAGAGAGATTTTTTAATTTCAAGCCTGGACAAATGATCAGCAATTTGATTATCAGAACCCTTCCTATCTACTATCTCAAATTCAAATTCTTGCAAAAGAATAATCCATCTTATCAATCTCGGTTTTGCATCATTTTTCTTCATTAAGTATTTAATAGCAGAATGATCAGTATGCACAACACATTTAGTTCCAATTAAATATGATCGAAATTTATCAAAAGCAAATACTATAGCTAATAACTCTTTCTCGGTAGTGGTATAATTAATTTGAGCTTCATTAAGAGTTTTACTAGCATAATAAATTACTTTGAAAATTTTATCATATTTCTGACCCAAACCAGCACCAATAGCATAATCATTAGCATCACACATTAATTCAAAAGGTTTTTCCTAATTTGGTGAAATTATTACAGGTGCAGTGATTAATTTTTCTTTTAATGTTTCAAAGGCTTTACGACAGTCATCTTCAAAATTAAAAATTACATCCTTTTCCAGTAAATGGCATAAAGGTTTTGTAATCTTTGAAAAGTCTTTGATGTAACACCTGTAGAATCCAGCATGTCCTAAAAAACTTCTAATTCCCCTTACATTGGTTGGGCAAGGTAAATTAGATATAACTTGAATTTTTGCAGGATCTACCTCCGAACCTTTTTCTAAAATCCGATGTCCCAAAACAATTCCTCCTACTACCATAAATTGGCATTTTTCCCAATTAAGGACCAAATTAGTTTCTTCACAGCGTTTTAGGACTTTAGATAGATGTTTTAAATATAATTCAAAAGAAATCCCAAACACTGAAAAGTCATCTATAAAAACTTTAATCCCTTATTCAATTAAATCACAAAAAATAACCATCATACATCTCTGAAATGTAGTAGGGGCATTACATAAACCAAAGGGCATTCTTCTAAAAGCAAAAGTATCATAAGGACTAGTAAACGTAGTTTTCACTTGATCCTCAGGAGCAATTTGAATTTGGTGGTAACCAGTATATCCATCCAGAAAACAAAAGTATTTATGCCCAGCCAGTCTATCCAACATTTGATCTAGAAAAGGGAGTGGGAAAAGATCCTTCCTTGTGGCAAGGTTTAATTTTCTATAATCAATGCATATTCACCACTCTATAACTTGTCTTATTGGTATCATTTCATTCTTTTCATTAACAGTCACAATTACTCCTCCTTTCTTAGGAACACAGTGAATAGGACTAACACATGCACTATCTAAAATAGGATAGATAATTCCAGCATCCAACCATTTTAAAATTTCTTTCTTAACAATGTCTTTCATAATAAGATTTAATCTCCTTCGGGGATCAGCCCGCGGTTTGCAATTATCTTCCATAAGAATTTTGTGCATACAAATTGAATGATTGATTCTTTTAATATCAGCAATTGTCCATCCAAAGGCTTTCTTGTGCTTCTTCAAAATTTCAAGCAAACTCTTTTCTTCTTTTTTAGTTAATTGAGAGGAAATTATAACAGACAAGGTTGAGGATTCATCTAGAAAAACAAACTTCAAATGATCAGGAAGCATTTTTAACTCAAGTTCAGGAGGTTTTTCAATTGATGGACTATAAGATTTATATTTTTCAGTCATATCCAACATTTCAAAACTTTCACGAACAAACTTTAAATCTTCTTCTTGAAAATCTTCAGAATCAAATAACTCCTCTTTTTGCTTATATTCAAATTCTTCTCTTTCAGCTTTCTCTTCATAAGTTGATTTGAAATGACATTCACTTAAATAATCAATAACATCCATCATATAACACTCATCTTCTTTACCTCTAGCAGGATATTTCATCGATTTTGAAATATTAAATATAGCAGTTTGATCATTAACCCTCATCGTTAATTCCTTTTTTTGCACATCTATCATGACTCTGTCGTAGCTAGAAAAGGTCTCCCCAAAATTATAGGTATCTCTTTATCTTCCTTCATATCTAACACAATGAAATCCTCAGGAAAAATAAATTGATCCACTTTTAACAAAACATCTTCTATAACTCCTTTAGGATATGTGATCGAATGATCTGCTAATTGCAGAGTTATAGTAGTTAGGGTATTTCTCCTAGTCCCAGTCATTTGAATATTGATAGAGGCATAAGGTTAATGCTTGCACCCAAATCACATAAAGCTTTTCCACATAATCTTTCTCCGATTGCACATGAAATTATGAAACTACCAGGATCTTTAAGTTTTTCAGGAAGCTTTTTCTGAATTATCGCACTGCACTCCTCACTAAGTGCAATAGTCTCATTTTCTTCAAACTTCCTATTTTTATTAAGAATATCCTTCATAAATTTCGCATAGCTTGGCATTTGTTCTAGGGCTTTAGCAAATGAAATATTAATGGTAAGCTTCTTTAATATTTCCAAGAATTTTGAAAATTGCTTATCCAACTTTTGTTGACGAAGTCTCTGAGGAAATGGAGGTGATGATTTTTCTAAATCAACCTTAGGTGGAGAAATAGGTCTTTCAAAACCTTTTGGAGCGTCCTCTTTAAGTTTTTCAATCTCTTCTTTCTCTACTTCAGTTACTTTTTGAACTCTATCTTCCAATTCTTTTCCACTTCTCAGTTGAATTTCCTTCACTTGTTCTTTATTCTTTCTCTTGGATTCACTTCAGTATTACTTGGAAGCATTCCTTGGGATTTATTACTTAAGGCATTTGCAATTTGTCTCAATTGATTTTCAATATTTCTGATGGTTGCTCCTTGAATTTGTAATTGATTTCTCATATGTGATACTACTTCTTTCATAGACAAATTCTTCTCCTTATTTTGTAAAGCATTGTTATAACCTGAAGGATAAGTTAATCTATTATTATTATTACCTTGGTTGTTCCAATTCCCCAATGGGTTTACTTGGGTGTTCCCCTATTGTTGATTAACACCACCCTGATTATTGTTATTTCAGTTAAAATTTGGATGATTCTTCCAACGTGGGTTATAATAATTGGAATATAGGTTGTTAGGTTTGATTATAGCATTCACAGTTTTTGGTGAAGAATAAGAATCAACCATTTGACCTAATGAATTTTCTTCAATCATGAGATTTGGCTGAGAAAAATTTATCCCAAATTGGTTCATCTTCCTTGATACAGCAGCAAATTGATTTGCTAACATTGTAAAAACATTATTTTCATAAACATTGGCTACCTTTTTAGGATTTAAACTTTCAGAAGGCCATTGAAAATTATTTGTAGTCATTTCTTCAATTAAAGCATAAGCATCAGAAAATGGTTTAGACATTAATGATCCACCACAGACGAGCATCGATGATTGATCTAAGAGATCCAACTAATCCATTAGAAAAAGTTTGAATTATTAACCAATACGGTATCGCATGATGTGGACATTTTCCGAGGAGATCTTTAAATCTTTCCGATGCTTCATATATTGATTCCCCTTCAACTGACAAAAAGATGTTATATCATTTCTCAACTTAGCAGTCTTAGATGGTGGAAAATATTTAGCAAGAAACTTTTGTGATAGTTAACCCCAAGTTCTAATTGATCCAGGTGCTAACGAATGTAACCACATTTTAGCTTTATCCCTTAGTGAGAAAGGAAAAAGACTAAGTCTATTAGCATCATCTGAAACACCATCATATTTAAAAGTAGCACACAACTCTAGAAAATTAGCAAGATGTAAATTAGGATCTTAAGTTGTTGCTCCCCCAAACTGATTATTAGACACCATTTGGATAATAGCAGGTTTAAGCTCAAAGGAATTAGCAGCTACAATAGGGTTTTGAATACTAGCACGAAGTTCATCTACTGTAGGGTTAATATAATCTCTTAAAGGTCTTAATTCTTGATGGATGCCAATATTTTGATCTTGATGATTTGCCATTTCTTGAATATTTTTATCTTTTTTTGTATTTTTAATTTTTTGATTTTTCTTATAGTTTTTTCTAATTCAGAATCGTAAGGCACAAGTCCTTCAGAACTTGCACTACGCATACAATAATAAAACAAAACAAAACACAACACACTAATAAAAACAAACAAAAGTAAAAATTTAAAATTTCTTAATTCTCTTTAAAATGCAATTTAAATTAATTTTCCCCGGCAACGACAACCAAAAACTTGATCCCCGATAAATGCAACGGTGCCAAAAACTTGGTACCATCCAGTAAATGCACTGATGATTTAGATATGAAACTTATGATTTTATAATATGGGATACTACGCAAGTATACGTATCGTTTAGCGAGTAATGTAGGACTTTCTGATTAAGTCCCGAGATATCGAACCCACAAGGAATATATGAAAATTTGTAAAGAAAATAGAAAATTATCTTTTTACTTTCTTTAATTGTTTTTGAAAAAGTATGTCTTGATTTTGAAAAGTTTTGAAAGTTGATTTGTCTTTTAAAATTTCCTTAATAAAATGGTAAACAATGAAATTAAAATTATAATAACTTATAACCCTGGATGTAAAATACTATTAACTAGAATATCTTTTTCTTTCCTTTTATGAAGTAGTAATAATTCTTAAAGTATTGTTGTGGAAGTATTTAAATTTATTGTGACAGATAGAAGCAAATGTGTTCTTTACCCTTACTTGGTTCTATAAAGAACATACATTAATTTGAAATTTTTATTATTTTGAACATGGTTAGGCAGAGAAGATACCAGTCTCTCACTAGAGTTCCCTCGATTTCCACCACCTGGGGGCTAACTTCTCATAACAAAACTCAAAATTTCAAGCCAAATTAGAGGGTTTTAGCCTATCACTCTAAAATCCTCTAATTTTACTCCCTTTCATAAAAATATCTTCTAATATTACAATCAATTATATGGACTACAATTCTCACCCATATAATTGTATGTGATTCTTACTAACTTTTATGAGACAATACCGCATTGGATCTTACATAATCTCAAGAAATTCGATAACTTAACAGGCCAAATTAAGAAGTAAACAAAGTTTTCAGAATCAATCTTCACAACTTCTTCCAACTTTTAAACACTTATACTTTCCACAATAATTCTTTATAAATTAATTACTTCTCCATTTAAGAAAGAAAAAGATAAAGTAAACTACTCAGAATGCATTGGGAAAATACAAAAACACATTGATTTGAAATTAAAAACAATAATAAAAATAACAAACGAAAGCAAGTATTATTAAAAAGATTAAAAGTAAACACTTATCTGAAAATCCTCTCCACAAGACTAAGGAAGTTCCTCTGAAACTTTGACTCTTCGCTAAACTACTCCTCAGAGCAAGTCTCCGAACTCCGATGACTCAGAATACAGACTTCAGACTTCAGACTTCAATAAAATTTAAACTAAAAGAAAGAAAAGAAGAGGGAGGAAGAAGACTTCACTTCGACCATTTTATCCTTTCTACTCTCTACTCCTACTCTTAATAAAAACTCTTAAAATGCAATGGAAGAACAATGGAAGTACCCTTCAAAACGCAGTGGAAGAGCCTCCTAAAGCCTCCTCTTCAAAACGTAGTGGAAAAGCCTCCTAAGGCCTCCCCTAATCTTTCCTAAGACTCTCTTTAAATAATAAACCAAAAGGTGTCTTGGTGTCTCTTCAAAATGTGTCCAGATTCAATGTATCTACCAATGAATGCACCCCTTCATTCAAACTTGCTGCCCAAAGGAAGTTATAGTAGTTACCACCAAGAGTTGCATCCCATCCCCTTTGAAATTGGCGCCAAATTCATTTGAATTTCAATTTTTAACTGTGGCGGCTAAGCGCCGGCCCAGCGGCGTTTAGCCGCCAGTGCCAAAATTTTGATTTTTCATTATTTTTGCTTCAAATTTGATCCAATTTTGCTCCGTTCATCATAACCATCCATTTTCATCATACCTGCAAGAAAAACACAAAATACCTTCCCTTAAAGTGTAATCTCATTAAAAATAGGTATAAAAATAAGCATAAAAATACTATATATTTTATGTGTATCATGCACCGAGAGCCGTCCACCTTCTAACCCTAATTTCTCAGTATAGACTAAACCAAATTGAGTGAGGTTTGGTCCTATCGACTCGTCTAGACTAGGAGAATATATCCATACGGTTAATCATGGTTTTAATTAACCCTAATCACATGGAGAATTAAATTAAGCTCGGAAAGAGGGGGAGTTCATACCTTTGCTCTGAGAAGTGAAGCTTCAATCAGAGATGCTCTACACTTTCATGGAGGTCCCAGGAGCTTAAGGATGAAGCCTCTTGCCTTGGTGAATTGCTTAGGTATGAAAATGATCAAACTCGATTTGGAGATCTGGTGGAAGTCCCTGCTAGAGTGGCCCATTGATGGGGATTTTGTGAGGGAACTCCTTCTCTTACCCTGTTGATGGTGTGGGTGAGTTTAATTTTATTTTGGTGGAGGTCTTAGGAGTGTCCTATTTTAGGCTCAAATTTGAGCTCAGAAATTGAGCTCGGGCAGGGGATTTGAGGGCTAGAGAATGGTGAGAATTGGCTTCTCCCAGTTGGAATTAGGTCTGAAGCAATTTTAATAGAGTTTTGTTAAGGTTTGGTCCCTTGTCCCCTTTGGTCATGGAGGAGGTGAGTTTAAATAGGAGAGCTTAGGGTGGCTGTCATGGCAGTTTGAGGTGGCTAAGGGGCTGCTTAGGTGGAGAGAAGAAAGGCTCTAATGGCCAATTGGGTTGAGACAGCTCAGTAGGCTTTAATTTTAGTGTTTGACCATATGGGCTCTCTCGAGTTTGGATTTTCCAGCAACCTTAGTGGCCGGCCAGCCAGGTAGAGGTCACCATCCCACTAAGGATGGTCGGTGGTGGGCAAGTGTGAGGCTAATTGGGTTTATGCTTGGGTAGAGGTAATTAAGTGAAATGGAATGGGATTTGGGTCAATTTGGGTTTAGATTATGTCTAGGCTCACCAATATGGCTTAGGTGACTCCCCAAGACTGGTTTGGGCAGAAAGGAAAAGCACTTGATTCATCTTGATTAGTGGGGAGGAGTCACCATCCAAGTACAATTTATGCTTAAGCATGGTTTAAGAGAAACATGGGAAGGTTTAATCACTTTAAGGGAATCAAGAAAGAGGTTCCTCCTTTTGTCCAAGATGGTATAGTGACATGGGCTTGAATCACATGGTTTACATGTGGCTTAAGAATGGCTTCATGGCTAACCTATGGATTGAGAGTGGCTTGGTTAACTTGCATGAAAAGGTATTTTAGGAATTTTTGGATATTTTGGTGAAAATTGTCATGAGGATTGATTTGGAAAATTTAATGATAAACATGAAACTTAAGGAGTGACTTAAATCAAAGGGATGATGAGGGGAATTTTCATGTGGTCCTTTAATTCAATTGTGGGCTTTCTGAATGAATTGGGACATGGGCTTGAATTTTGGGCTTTTTAAAATTGGCAGTGAACTAGGGCTTGATCTTGGGTTGAGCTTGAGTCAAAATTTGGATCAATGAAAGGTTGGGTTTGATGTAGGAAAGTGTTATGAAGAGGTTAGAAAAGACTTCAAGTGATTTTGAATTGAATTGAGTGATCAATTTAGTGGATTTTGGGTATTTGGTCCATTTTGGGTAAATAGGGTTAAGTTAGGTTAATGTTGGGCTAAGGTTTGGTCAAGGGCTAATTAATGGTTCTAAAAGGTTTATGTGGATGTGATAAAAATTTTTTCAACATAAATTAGGTTCCAATTTTAGGAATAGGGCATTCAATTTGTTGGATTTTGGACATGTGACACATTTGGGTCTAAATTGGGGATTTTGAGTTTGGTTGGATTTGGGTGAAGTTTGGGCCCAAATTGGAGGCAATTGAATGTTGTATTTGGTTTATGGTAATGTTATGAAGAGTTTAGAATTCATTTTGAGGGGAATTTTGATTGACATTGGGTTCAATTTGGGGAATTGGGCTACTTAGCCAATTTTGGGACATTCGAGGTTTCAGTGAAGTTGGGTCTAAATGGGGGTCAAATTGGGCTTAATTTTGATTAAGATTGGGACTGTGGATGTTGAATTTTTATTTGGGATTGAAATTGGACAAGATTAAGGTCAATTAGGCTAAAATTAGGATCGAATTTGGGGAAATTAGGCCTTAAGGGCAAATTGAGACTTTTGGGTCAATTTGGGTTGAATTGGTTAAATTGGGACAAATTAGTGGTTCCAAACTAAAATTGGAAATATTTTTGAGGGTTTTGGAATTTTTGGAAATTTTTTGGATTTTTTGGCTATGGAGGGGCATTTTTGTAATTTTGGCTAATTTTAGTTAAAATGATCAAAAGGCTGATTTAAAGGCTCGAGGTGGTTTAGGAAGAAATTTGGAGTCAGATGATAGTGTCTGGGGTCATTTTTGATCAATGTGGAAGGTTTTATGAACCTCAGAGCATTTTTTTAAGTATCTGTTATTTTGGTGTCGATGTGCCAAAAAGTTGTCTGAAGATATGACAAGTTTACAGTCAAAATTCTCAGTGTGACACAGAGAATGTTTTGGTGTCATTCTTAGGACTTATTGGTAACTCTAGGAAATTTTGGGAAATTTGGGTTAAGGTGGGTAAGTAAGCCATTAAGCCATTTGAAACTCATAGGGGCCATATGAGGGCTCATTTTGGACACTCAACATGTTGTTCCTAACCCTCTTAGCCAGGGGCTAGGGGTTAAGGTCTACCCATGTGAGTCTTCCAAAAGAGTCAGGAGATCAAATCAAGATAGGTGCAAGTGAGTTTAAGGTTTGGAGTGTGTGAGAAGGTGTAGTGTGTGCAAGCTGACCTAACCAAGACCAGACCACCCAGGGTAAATCCTAAGGCTTGACCATCCTATGGGGGCTCATCCTTGACCTTCCAAACATTAGTCTTAACCTTCCAAGTAGCTTGGAGGTTCATGACCATCTTTGTGGAATTCCAAGGAGATCAAGGAAGTAGTTTGAATTTCTAAGTGGTGGGTTCCATCTCTAGTCTTCTAGGATAGTCAAAAGGAAAGTCTTATGACTAGATCCTAAGCACTAAGAGAAAAGAAAGACCTCACCAAAAATGAGATCAACAATATATCATTATATACCTTTTATCTGCTTAATTTGTAATTTAAAAAAAAAAATTATGTAACTTGATTTTAAGAGTTACCGCTTTCCCGTGTGATCGATACTAGGGTTATTGAGGAAAATCTTATATTACTTAAAACGATACATTTACTTGTGTAGCACCCTTAGTGTGAAAATCTATTATATATTTCATAAATCTTTATATTTTGTCACACTAGCCGCTAGATACACTTTGATACATATTTTCTAGCAAAATTTTGAAGTTTTAAAATACACGTAATTGCAAGTTGGGTCAGCTACTTAGACGACTGAGGCCAATCTCGTAGGCTATAGAGTAAATCTATGGGTTCTCCATGATCTACTCTTAGATATAATAGTAGGATCATAATGGTAAAAGAGATCATGCAACTCTTGCCCAAAAGTGTGAGCAATGCTAATAAAGATATCTTTTCCATCCACCATGCCCTTCCTTATAAGGGTATGAATGGATCACTCAATATTTTTTGTATGGTAGCAAGTGAAATCTTTTTAAAGGTAGACAATGATTCTATCGATGCCTGAGTTGTGAATTGAAGTTGCATACCTCAAATAAACCATATTACAAGTAAAAATAATAGGTTATGATGTAATAAGGCCAGCAACAAGGGCTACAAGCTTGATGGAAACTGGGACATGAGCAAAAGAGAAAATTTTATAGGAATCTCCTAAATGAATGTAGTTTGCATCACTAAATGAAATAGCGAAAAGGGTTGGAGACATTGACCTATTAGATATCCGACAAGGGACATGGTATGAACAGTTTGTGAGTATGTAGAACTTGTTAAGGCTCACTGACACTTAACCAATCCATGGGTAAGTCCTTTAGCAGGAGATTTTGGAAAGACTTCTACTAAACACCCAGTCGTGCGTTTAACTTCCTCCTAATTTTCCATCTTAATGTTTTAGCTGGAGTATAAGTTGGTTCCTAAAATTCAACTAACACCTCATTAGAGTCAACAATCATGGGGAATCAATGGTGACATCAGAGGTCACCATAACAAGAGTATGAGCAACAACTTAAGGGGTGCCCTAAACAAACTCAAACATACCAAAAAAGACAAGTGTCTTGTCATAAAGTTGATTAAAAATAGAAAATGGTTACGATGCATTAGTGTCAGGCACATACCTCTTCCAAGAAGGATGAGTGAGCCCACATGATTAGCTTTGATTGGGGCATCCACGTGGGAACAACTCTTGTTCCTCTTAGGATGGCATAAAATTAGCACATCTATAGATGTGGAGTTCCCTACCACTATGTGGGTAGACTAGTTGACACTATAGAAAGTAAATGTACCTAGTCGTCAAAGAAAATAGAAAGATGTAAGGATAGAATGTCATATCAACAAATTTTGTTATCATAATTCTCTCAATCACAATTCATACATAGTAGAGGAATAAGAAGTTGAAGAGTTCTACAAGTGAAATGACACTAGGAATGTATAAAACATACATCTGGCATGTTGAGAGAAGGGATGCCATGGTAACCAAAGTGCTAGGTAGAAAGGGCACAACGTTGCTAAGATACTAAGAGTATACTACTAGCAATCATGAAAATTGAAGCTCAATCCCTACCCAAGATACTCGAAGCATAAGACCAACAAGTTGAGGGTACAAAAGGGACATGAATGTGTTGGCCAACTAAACCTAACTGTCGTGCCATATAAAAAAACAAGCATAAATTGAATCCAACAAAGAACTAAATCAAATTAGCTAAAAGTGAACACTATGATAAAAGAATAATTGAAAGAAAACACGACATTTAATATAGTGAAGTGGTATTTATCCATATGCCAAATTTTTCCCATGTTCCCATTTTGCTTTATCAAAATATGGTCTTTTTAATATTTGTCCACCTTCTTAGATCCTCCTTATTTAGGTCACCCTTGCTTTAAAAAGAGAAGGAAAAAACAAAATACTAAATGTGGACAAAAAATAAAAAAATAAAATGAGTGGCTAAAAAAATTTTGCATAAACAAATCTTTGTAACATAAATCAAAGAAGAGTGATTCAAACAA
Source organism: Papilionanthe hookeriana x Papilionanthe teres (assembly GCA_022702705.1). Lineage (NCBI taxonomy): Eukaryota > Viridiplantae > Streptophyta > Magnoliopsida > Asparagales > Orchidaceae > Papilionanthe > Papilionanthe hookeriana x Papilionanthe teres. The sequence goes on along the minus strand of CM040421.1, from coordinate 16,314,146 downwards.
AAATAAACCTTCTCAACTAGATAAAATATATGAAAAAGTCCCTATAGAAAAATGCTTTTTAATAAAACCTTAATAAAAAATTAAAATTATTTTATTTATTGTTAAAAGAGACCTCCAGTGATGATATATCATTGTTGTCAATTACATCTTGATCGAGACCTAAGAAAACTCATAATTAAGTTTGTTCTATTTTACTAAATTATCTTGAAACATAGGTAGCCATAAAAGATTTTTGATGGTCCAAATCCACTGAAAATTTGATAGTTTTTTACTATCCATTTCATACTTTTTTTTTGATGATATTGCACTTTAAAGGAATGTATATTTCATGATTTCATACAGGTACAGTGATTAGAGACCTTTGGAGCAAAAGGAAGAATAAAGGAGCAAATTTGAAGCAAAAAGGAGTCAAAATGTATAAGTTGAACTAGCGCCGAAAGGCGCCCTATCCAGCGTCAAACCGTGCCCGTTTCTAGAGAGTTATTTTCCAAATGGCGGAAAATAGCGCCGAACGATGCTCTATCCAACGCCGAACTGCGTCTTATCTCGATTTCAAACTAGATTCAATGTATTTAGACAAATTTTGGAGGGAAGCATACAAAAACTCTTGGGAAATTAGTTATGACCAAATTTAAACCATTTTTGTGAGAGATTTCAGAAGGGGGGTGTGTGTATTTAGTGAGTGGTAGGGAGTAGAGAGTGTTAGGGAAGTTTAGAGAGAGTGATCCGGAGCTTGTAAATTCTCTTCCAAGGAGTGTAGGAGAAGAGAGAAAATGAGAGATTTCTTTTTTCTTACTATTCTAAAGAGAGAATTGTGTGTTGTTCTGAAGAAAGAAAGGAGTCAAAGGAATTTCTTAAGATTCACTTGGGGAAGAGTTTGAGATAAATAGTATTTTCTTTACTCTAATTGTATGACATTGTTTTTATATATAAAATCCATGTTGTGTCATCCTTTCCTCATGAGTCTTGAGTAGATTTCTTTGTCTTTCTCCTTCTCATGTGATGTGTTGATGTTGTAAATGGAAATGATGTGTCAAATAATTATAGATAATTTGTGATGATCTTTTCACTTAGAACTTCAGTTACTTTTTGATCTAGCCAATTGAATTGTTAAAAATTGTTGGTAAACTTATGTTCGGAAAGGATTATGATTTCCACAACTTAAGTGAAGATCACATTCGATGTCCATGAATTAGGAATGTAATTCATGGGGGATGAGTGCAAATAAATAGGGAAATATACTTTGATGGGCGTAGTATTGGAGATTTTAGAGTGAAAAACTAAAATCCCCAATTTGGTCTTAGGATTTGGAAACCAAAGCGAGAGTTAGCCTTTAGGGGAAGGGAAGTGGGAGCTATGGAGTGAGAGTCAGCATCCTCCTAGCCTAGCCACGGATTTGGGGACTAAACTTAAGATTAGCCAATGTTCTTTATACGCTGAAATATGGGTAAAGAATAGGATTGCTCCTATTTGGTATAATACATTTGCATCACTGATCTATGTCACAATAATCAACACATTAACATTGAAAAGGAGGAAGACTCTTTCTTGCAACTGTGTTTAGTTATAAATTTAGTGTTGTGTGTTATTTTAACTTATTGCTGCGTACTTTAGTAGTAATAGTAACTTTTACCGTTTGCAACTATTTCAAAAATCAAAATTACTTGCAATTGTGTTGTGATTTGAATAGTGATTTCTGTGCTACGCCTTGAAATTAATTGCCTCCCTGTGGGATCAATATCTAGGACTCCATTATAGCCCTTTATTACTTGAGCGATACGTATACTTGAGTTAATTATGCGAATCATTTTGAAAATCTAAATTAATATAAATATAAATATGAGTTCCTAAATTTTAGCAAATTAAAAAATTCGCACCAAGTTTTTGGCGCCGTTGCTGGGAAGGTAAGATAAAGAAAACTATTAGAATTAATTTCGTAGTATTTGAAATCTTATGTTTGAATTATAAGTCATAATTGTGAGTGTTTGTTTATTCTTAGTGTGCTTATTGTGATTGTATGCATAGTAGTGGATCTATAGGTTTATTGCCTTACGATTCTGAATTAGAGCATACAATTAGAAAATTCAAAAAACAACAAGAAAAATATGAAAATCCTCATAAAATGGTGAACAATTTGAACAATCAAAATGGAAACATTCCAAGACCTTTAAGAGATTATGTTAATCCAACAACAAATGAAATTCACTTAACTTTTCAAAATCCTGATGTTGTTGCTAATTCATTTGAACTTAAACCTGCTATTATCCAAATGATACAAAATAATCAATTTGGAGGAACACCTAATGAAGATCCTAATTTACATCTCACTAGTTTTTTAGAACTGTGTGCTACCTTTAAATACGATAGAGTGTTGAACGATGCTGTTAGAATTAGACTTTTTCCTTTTTCTCTAAGGGATAAGGCTAAGGCGTGGTTAAACTCGTTAGCACATGGATCTATCAAAACTTGGGGAGAACTTTCACAAAAGTTTCTGTAAAAATATTTCCCTCCTTCTAAAACTGCTAAGTTGAGAAATGATATCACATCTTTTAGTCAGTTTGGTGGAGAATCTATATATGAACCTTGGGAAAGATTTAAAGATCTTTTGAGAAAATGTACATATCATGTTTTACCAGATTGATTAATAATTCAAATATTTTATAATGGATTAGTGGGATCTTTGAGATCGATTATCGATGCTGCTGCTGGTGGATCATTAATGTCTAAACCTTTTGATGAAGCATATTCATTAATTGAGGAGATGACTACGAATAATTTTCAATGGCCCTCTGAGAGGGTAAATCCTAAGAGAGTAGCCAGTATTCATGATTTTGATGCAATAACTATGATAGTCTCTCAAATTGTTGCACTATCAAAGAAAATAGATCAATATGGAATGAATTATTCTTCAACACCACTAATGTTGGAAGAAAATTCATAATGACAGATGATAGACTCTCAATCACCTTATGAATCACTGAATGTCATAAGTAATAAAGTCAATAACCTTTCTTCAAATTATTATAATCCTAGTTAGAGGAATCACCCAAATTTCAACTTGAATAATACTAATGTTGTTGTTAACCCGCAGTGGGGAAACAATCATATGAATCCAGTTGGAAATCCAAACAACCAAGGAAATACCAATTTTAGACATTCTTATCATCCAGGTTTTAATATCAACCACAATTTAAGGAAAATAAGTTGTTTATTGAGGAAATGATTTTGAATTTGGGAAATCAAATTCAAGCTCAAAATGCTGCAATGAGGAACATTGAAAATCAATTAGGACATATCTTTACTGCGCTTAATAATAGACCTTATGGAAATCTTCGAAGAAATGTTGAGATCAACCCAAAAGATCAAAACAAAGAGCAAATTAAGGTTATTCAATTAAGAAGTGGAAAAGAATTAGAAACAAGAGTTCAAAAAGAAGTTCAAGTTGAAAGAGAGAAAGTGAACATTGAGAAATATTCTAATAAGAAATATCCTGAAAATTATCTGTTGGAACCAATGAAGATAACTGTTGAAACACCAGCTTCTCCTTTTCCTCAAAGACTAAATAAACAGAACATGGATAATTGATTTGCAAAGTTTTTAGAGCAGATGTCTGATTATGCAAAGTTTATGAAGAATATTTTTAAAAGAAAAAGAAAGTTCAAAGACCACGAGACTGTTGCACTTAGCGGTGAGTGTAGTGCAATTATTCAGAAGAAGCTTCCAGAAAAACTTAAAGACCCAGGTAGTTTCACTATCTTGTGTGCTATTGGTGAGAAATTTTTCGGAAGAGCTTTATGTGATCCTGGAGCTAGTATTAACCTTATGCCTTTATCAACTTTTAAAAGATTGGGAATAGGAGAAATTTCACCTACATCTGTGATTCTTCAAGTAGCTGATCGTTCTATCACTTATCCTAAAGGAGTTGTGGAAGATGTATTAGTAAAAGTGGATAAATTTACCTTCCCTGTGGACTTTATTGTATTAGATATGGAAGAAGATAAGGAGACTCGAATTATTTTGGGAAGACCATTCTTTATTATTGGGAGAGCTATGATCGATGTTAAGAAAGGAGAGTTAACTATGAGGGTTAATGATCAAGAAGTAACTTTCAATATTCTGAAATCTATGAAACACCCTTCAACTGAAAAAAATGATGAGTGTTTTCGAATGGAAATCTTCGATTATTTGAGAAAAGATTACTTTAAATAAATATTTGAAGAAAACTTATAATGTGAGGATGAAGATGGAAGTGAAATAGAAGATGAATTGGATGATATGAAGAATGAAAGGTTAGAATTTGTTCACGAAAGATTTGAAAGATTGGATATTATGAAAAATGGAGATAAAAGTTTAATTTCATCTATCATTAGACCTCCTAAACTTAAACTGAATATTCTCCCTAATCATTTAAAGTATATGTTTTTAGGAGAATCATCTACTTTACCAGTCATTGTATCTTCGAATTTAAATGAAAATCAAGAACAAAAATTATTAAACACATTAAAAAGATACAAAAAGGCTTTTAGTTGGTCCATAGTTGGTATTAAAGGAATCAGTCATTCGATATGTATGCACATAACTTTTTTGAATGAACAACATAAACCTAGAGTTGATTCACAATGGAGACTGAACCCAATAATGAAAGAAGTGGTTAAAAAGGAGATTCTAAAGTGGTTAGATGCTGAAATCATATATCATATTTCTAATAGTGTTTGGGTAAGCCCAATTCATTGTATACCTAAGAAAGGAGGAGTGACGGTTATTGTAACTGAAAGAAATAAAATTATTCCGACAAGACAAGTCACTGGTTGGCGAAAATGTATTGATTATAGAAAATTAAATGTCGCCACCAGAAAAGATCACTTTTCTTTACCATTTTTGGACCAAATGCTAGACAGACTAGCAGGACACAAGTATTATTGCTTTTTGGATGGATATACCGGTTATCACCAAATACCTATTGCTCTTGAGGATCAAGAGAAGACTATATTTACTAGGCCTTATGGAACTTTTGCTTTTAGAAGGATGCGCTTTGGATAATGTAACACACATGCAACAATTCAAAGATGTATGATGTCCATATTTAGCAAATTAATAGATGACAGAATAGAAGTGTTTATGGACGATTTCTCAGTATTTAGAGACTCTTTTGATGCATGCTTATGGAACTTGAAAAAAGTTTTGGAGGTATGTGAAAGAACAAATTTAGTTCTAAACTGGGAGAAGTGTCAATTTATGGTTGTAGGAGGAATTGTGCTTGAGCATAAAATATTTGAATATGACATGGAAGTAGATCCTGCGAAGATTTAAATTATAGAAACATTACCACCTCCAACTATTGTGAGAGGGGTAAGAAGTTTTTTGGGACATGTAGGATTCTACATGCAATATATTAAAGACTTTTCAAAAATTACTAAGCCTCTATGCCAACAGTTGAAAAAAGATAGGAAGTTTAATTTTAATGATGAATGTGTTAAAGCTTTCAATCTATTAAAGGAACAATTAATCGTTGTCCCTATAATAGTTTCACCTAACTGGGAGAAACCATTTGAATTAATGTGTGACGCTAGTGATTATGCTACAGGAGTGGTTTTAGGACAAAGACACGATAAAATGTTTAAGGTTATATACTATGCTAGTAAGACTCTTAGTGTTGCTCAAATTAATTATACCACTACTAAAAAAGAGTTATTAGTTATTTTTTATGTCTTTGAAAAATTTAGATCGTATTTAATTGGAACTAAATGCATAGTGCATACTGATCATTCTGCTATTAAATATTTAATGCAAAAGAAGGATGTCAAACCAAGACTGATTCGCTGGATACTGTTAATGCAAGAATTTGATTTTGAGATCGTTAATAAAAAAATGGGTCAATAATCAAATATCTAATCTTTTGTCTAGACTTGAACAACCTAATTTGGATGATTTTGAAAGAGAGATCAGAGAAACTTTTCGTGTTGAGCAACTATATAATATCATTGAAGGAAATTTACCGTGGTATGCTGATATTGTGAACTATATTGTTAGTAATATTATACCACCTGAATTTACAGTGCAACAGAGAAAACAATTTATTCATGATGCCAAATTTTATTTCTGTGACGATCCTTATCTGTACAAGCAATGTAAAGATCTGATTATTAGATGTGTGCCTTGTGAAGAAACTGAAAGAATTATTAGAGAATGTCATGATTCTGAAATTGGAGGACATTTCGGAGTTGATAGAACTGCACATAAGATTTTGCAATCTGAATTTTATTGGCTTACTATTTTTATAGATGTTTATAGATTTATCAAAACTTGTGATCGATGTCAAAGAGTAGACAATATATCTAGAAGAAATGAAATGTCTCTTAACTTTATTTTAAAAGTTAAAATATTTTATGCTTGGGGATTAGATTTTATGGGACCATTTATACCTTCATTTGGAAATATTTATATAATGATTGCTGTTGATTATGTATCGAAGTGGATTGAAGCAATAGCTTTACCTAGGTGTGATGCTAGAAGTGTTTCGAAGTTCTTAATGAAAAATATTTTCATGAGATATGGAATGACTAGTGTAATTATCACTGATGGAGGATCTCATTTTAAGAATAATCTGATTCAGAGATTGGTGGAAAAATATAATATTATGCATAAAATCTCTACAACTTATCATAAAAAAAATGGTTTAGCAGAGGTATTTAATCGTGAAATTAAATGAATTTTGGAGAAAATTGTTAATCCTGAGAGATTAGATTGGTCTGCTAGATTTGATAATGTTTTATGGGCATACAAAACTACTTATAAAAATCCTATAGGAATGTCCCCTTATAGACTGATATTTTGGAAAAATATGTCATTTGCTAGTGAATTAGAATATAAAGCATATTGAGCGATAAAGTAATTGAACTTTAATTTGAAAGATGCTGGTGAGAAGAGACTATTGCAATTGAATGAATCGGAAGAAATCAGAAATGAATCTTATAATAATGATAAAATATATAAGGAGAAAAGGAGAATCTGGCATGATCGGAAGATTGTTAAAAAGGAATTTGAACCAGGATAAAAAGTTTTATTATACAATACAAGATTGAAATTATTTCCTGGGAAACTGAAGTCCAGATGGACTGGACCTTTCACTGTTACTAAAATCTATCCATTTGGTGTTGTGATTATCGAAGACCCCGATTCTGGAAGAAAAGTTAAAGTTAATGGGCAACGATTAAAACCATATTTTGAAGGGAATAAACGTAATTTTAAAGAGGTTTTAATGTTGAATCAACCTGAATAACTGAAAGTTATGTCGGGCTGACAATGTTAAACCAAGTGCTTTAAGGGAGGCAACCCACATTTATTTAGTGTATGTATGTATGTTTGTTTGTTTGTTGTGTTTGTTTGATACTTAATTAAGTTCTAACCTTCCTTAATTATCATTTATAACATTAAGGAAATGGATCAAATCGAAGTTTGGAATAAATTTGGATAAAAAAAAGTTCGGTGAAATTTGAACTACCGCCGAACGGCACTGTCACCAGCGTCGAACTGCGCCGCTGATCAGAAAACAATTTATCGCCTCTAAATTCGAGTTTTGGCAGTTATAAGCAGCATTTCTTCCACTTGAACTCCCAAAAACCGCCCATAGACGCAGAAACTACCAAAGGAACGAAAAGGAAGATCCCAAATCTCGTCTAATGGATTCCGACTCGATTGAAACTGTAAGATTTCAAGTTTTCAATTCTAGGAAGTTTGTGAGTTTTAAAGCGCAACATCTTTTCAACAAAACTATCTCAAAAATGAGATTGTTCAAGGAGCGAGGCTTTGTGAATCGAGTTTTAAAATCTCCTACTACTCGAATTGAAGAAATAATTATATAGAGACATTGGGAAGTGTTATGTTATACTACTACTGCGATATTTGTTCCGGTTGTGAAAGAATTATATGCAAATCTTCATGGAATCAACCAAGGATCAGTTTATGTGCGAGGTAGGTTTGTCACATTTACTCCTGCAATGATTAATGATTTATATATGATTGAGAATGTGTCGATCTGCCATTATTCTACATTTGCCCCAACGAAGGACAACATGAATGATATATACAAATATCTGATGGATTAAAGTAATGATTGGGAGATAAGAGATAGCAGGTATGTAAGTTTTTCAACCACACTGTTAAATCCTACGTCGAAGCACTTACATTACTTCATACGTGCAAAATTGCACCCAACTATGAAAATCAGTAAAGTAACTAAGGAGAGTGCTATTCTGAATTATTGTATTCAAATGGGAATGCCTATTGATGGTGGTGCAATAATTGTAAAGTTTGTTTTGGGATTGATAGTTCATGGATCTAAATATGGGCTTGGAAACCCTTCCACCATATTTCTACTCTGCAGTCAATCATAAGTGCCTTATGAGAATTGGGAGAAAGTGCTTCTACTTTGGAAGCCTATCGACTCAACAGATCAGTAGTATTCAGGCAATTGGTAATTTGAATGATATGAGTATCATTGCAGATTAACCATCTCAGATATCGATACCTATTCCTCCTTACTTTCCTGAGAGTTCACAGATCATCCTGAAGAAAATTAAGAAATTGGAGAAAGAATTTCAACACTTGATGAATGCAATCAACAATCTATCTAACTTCTTTGATCATCTGATTGGAGAATGAATGATCACTTTGATCATTCGGGATATCTTAAAAGAATTTGGTTCAGTTGATGTGAAAGAAAAGTTGGATTGAAGAGGATTCCATCGAAGAATTCCCGTTTCGTCCATTCTACAACTTGTTCGTTCATGCTCAGTCCATTGCAGATTTAAGAGTTGAGGATAATTCTGAGGAAGAGTGAAGGCTTGATTATTGTGTTTATGTGTCTATGTTTGTGTGTTGTTTGCCTTGCTTTGATTAGATGTTATGTTTGGACTTGCTTTCTTGTTCAGTTGTCAGCGTTATTGTGTTGTGGTTGTGATCGACATTGAATCTTAGAGTCTATGGTTTGATCGTGTGTTATGTTGAGTGTTATTAGGATGTGGTTGTAATTTGGATTATATATATATATATATATCAAAGTGATGTTTTGTGTTGTTTGTGTTATGAATATAGTTTGTCAAGGTTTTAGTACGTTATTCAGTGCTTATTTAGACCAATTAGACGTCAGAGCGGGCTTGAAATGATCAAAATTGCAAAGGAAAGTAGGAAACCTAGTTTTTGAATTGGCACCGAACGACACCCTATCCAGCGCCGTTCTACTCCCAAAATCAGAGAGTTTGGCCTGTAATGCAGAAAATTGCGCCGAACGGCGCTAGCGCTTGCGCAGTTCCACGCTAGGTCAATAATTTTGCCCAAACTCCAGATTTTTGCGATTTAACCTTGGGACCCGCCATTTTTGCCCAAACCACCGTCTTCTACCTCCAGCCAAGGCCGATTTTCACACCTATGGCTCACTAGCATTGGGTTTGGAAGCGATTTCGTGGCCATAAAAGTTCGGATTTCGTCTTCTCTCGGGAAGAGCTTCACTTTAGACTAAATTTTTCTTTTTTACCTTGGACATCTCCTACATTAAGATGATTTGATATTTTGAGGTTTTTAGAAAATATTTGGAGATTTTCCATGATATTTGAGTTCTTACCTACTTAATTTACTTTGGAGACATTTACATTGTGATTTTGGAATTTATTGGGATTAATTTAAAATTTTTAGACAAATGGCTCCAAGATTGGCTATGGGGAAGAGGAAGTTTGAATATGATGAGAGCAGATTTGTTAGTTTCAAGGCTTATTCGCACTTTAGTACATCTCTTACTAACAAGAAATGTATTTAAGAGCGAGCCTTTGAAAATCCTGGAGGAGAAATTGAAGAGTTGATAACGAGTCGTCGATCGGAGATTTTCTATTGTTTTACTGCTGAAGCGATATTGGGTATTGTTCGAGAATTTTATGCTAACCTCTATTATTCGAAGAGCGAGTATATTTTGGTTAGAGGTCAGATGGTTGAGTTTACCCCTGCCAGCATCAATGCATTATTTCAATTGCGATAACCTTTTCGTTGTGAGTATAAGACTTTTTCTGTGACGAACGAAGCATTGGATACGATTATAAACTTTTTGACTGATGGAAACGGGGAATGAAACAATAAGCAGAGGATGAGAATTAATTTCCCCCTTTCTACTCTGAATCCTTTATCGAAAGCTTGACACTACTTTATTTCTGCGAGACTATTACCCACCAACCATCACAACGAGGTGGCTAGTAATAGAGCTGTTCTGAATTATTGTATTCATAACATGGAGAAGATAAATATTGGGGTTGTTATTCATAAAAATATTATGTCTATTTCAAAAGGAGAGACTACAAGAGGACTGAGACACCCTAGCTTGATTCATGCCCTGTGTATTCAGTCAGGTGTAGTAGTTGATGGTAATGATGAGGTGATCCACCCCATGAAGCCCATTGGCAAGCTGAATCTGAAGACCTATGCAGCCCATGTGAATTAGAAATGAAGTAAGACATCTGATGAACCTTCCTTTAGTCGAGATAGACCATTTACATCCAGTGAGCCTACTCTGCATGATGTTATGGTTCAGTTGGAGAGACTGAACACCAGAGTAGAGGGACTAGAGACAAGGAACAAGATTAATGATGATTATCAAGTGTGGTAGAGAGAGTACGAGATAACCTACCATGACACACATATGATATTCTTCAGGGGTGATACTAGCACTGTGTTTCCTACATACCCTGACAATACTCCATACAGCTTGATGAACTAGATGATGGTGATGCTTCTGTCGAGGGTGATTGATAGTGTTGTTGTTTTCTTTTATGTTTATTTGATGATGTAATTATGTGTTGTACTGTGTTATACTTGGGACTCCTCTGATTTGTGGTTGTATTATACTTTTTATTTGGTTATGTGTGTGGTGAACTTGATGCTTAATTGTGATGTTTGTGATGAGATAGTATAGTTTACATGTGTTTAGTTTGTTTGTTACTCTGTGAAAGTACTTGTTGAATGTTTGTGATGTGTGTTTGATTTGCGGTAGTATCTATTAAGATATGTGTTTATTTTGTTAGTTGTTCTGTGGTAGCACCTCTTAGATGTTTGTGTTATGTTTTGTTGATGTCGTGTGTTTTTAGATTTCCTCATTTGAAAATTTCTAACCCATATTTGTGTATAGAAATGCTCTTAAATATTTCATGCCTACTGTTCTAATATCTGAAGAAAAACCTGCTTAAACTCAAAGGTATGAAAAACCCAACATAAGAGGTATGAATTAAATATGTTTATGTCTTTTCTTTCTTCTCATGTTAATTGTATTTATATTTAAAAATTTAAGTTTGGGGAAGGGAAATAATTAACTATTAATTGTCCTCAATTAAAAAGTATTTTAAAAATTATTAACATGATTTCCTATGATATAACTCAATTTCAGATAACTGTATTTTGATTTTATATAAGTATTTATGTGAAATTGAATTGAATTATTTGGTAATGAAAAGTAGTTTTGCAGGCTAAGATATTTGGTATAAGAGAATATGTCTATTGTCAACTATTAAAAGTAAGAAAAATTGTATGTTTTGTATATTAAGAATCTTAGAACTTTATGTGAATAGAAAAAATTGAGACTTTATGATGAATCAATAATAAACCTATGAAATTCCTATAAGGTAAATGATTGTTGTAAGTTTCAAATTTAGAGTGAGAATGGTGAAATTCAAAATCATTAAAGGCTATCCAGATACAGTAATCCTCACTTGAAAAGAAAATAAAAAAAGAAAAAAAGTAAAAGAAAAAGAAAAAAAGAAAAAGGAAAAGAAAAGAAAAAAAAAGAAAAGAAAAGAAAAGTGAGGAGAAGCTTGAGAAAATGTCTAATCAAAAATTGGCTTCACTTGAACTCACATAAAGGGAAAAACATATTTATTTCCTGAATATATATGTGTGGAATAGTATCCTTACTAGTAGTGTTCTCATGAACTTCTTTTCATGAAATGTTTTTGAGTGCCTTAATAGAACAATCTACAGTCATTTCTGAAATTGATAGAAGGCTAGAACTCTTAGACTTGATTGCTAGATATTCCTACACATGCAGAATCTACTTGAATTATTTAAAGGTCTTTCTGAAAGTTTCACTATTGTACTTATCTAATTCAGAATATTAATATTCTAGAAAGGAAAGTTCATCGCAATGGATCATAATTTTATGTATTAACAAAAATTACTTGAGGACAAAGTAATAGTTAAGTTTGGGGAATCTTGATCCACTAAAAATTTGATAGCTTTTTACTATCCATTTAATACTTATTTTTTATGATATTGCACTTTATAGGAGGTATTTTTATGATTTCATGCAGGTACAGTGATTAGAGGCCTTTCGAGCAAAAGGAAGCAAAAAGGAGCAAATTTGGAGCAAAAAGGAGCCAAAGTGTAAAAGTTGAACTAGCGCCGAATGGCGCCCTATCCAGCGCCGAACCGCACCCGTTTCTAGAGAGTTATTGTCCAAATGGCAGAAAATAGCGCTGAACGGCGCCCTATCCAATGTTGAACCACACCATATCTCGATTTCAAACTAGATTCAATGTGTTTGGACGGATTTTGGAGGGATGCATGCAAAAACTCATGAGAAATCAGTTATGGACAAATTTAAACCACTTTTGGGAGCGATTTCAGAAGGGGTATGTGTGTGTTTAGTGAGTGGTAGAGAGTAGAGAGTGTTAGGGAAGTTTAGAGAGAGTAATCTAGGGTTTGTAAATTCTCTTCCAAAGAGTTTAGGAGAAGAGGGAAAGTGAGAGTTTTCTTTATCTTACTATTTTAAAGAGAGAATTGTGTATTGTTGTGAAGAAAGAAGAGGAGTTAATGGAATTCCTTGAGATTCGCTTGAGGAAGAGTTTGAGATAAGTAGTATTTTCTTTACTTTAATTGTATGTCATTGTTTATATATATATATAATCCATGTTGTGTCATCCTTTCCTCATGAGTCTTGAGTAGATTTCTTTGTCTTTCTCATTCTCATGTGATGTGTTGATGTTGTGAAATGGAAATGATGTGCCAAATAATTATGGATAATTTGTGATGATCTTTTCACTTAGAACTTCATTTACTTTTTGATCTGACCAATTGAATTGTTAAAACCTGTTGGGAAACTTATGTTTTGAAAGGATTATGAGTTCCACAACTTAAGTGAAGATCACATTCGATGTCCATGAATTAGGAATGTAATTCATGGGGATTGAGTGCAAATAAATAGGAAAATATACTTTGATGGGCGTAGAATTAGAGATTTTAGAGTGACAGACTAAAATCCCCAACTTGGTCTTAAGATTTGGAACCAAAGCGAGAGTTAGCCTTCAGGGGAAGGGAAGTGGGAGCTCTGGAGTGAGAGCCGGTATCCTCCTAGCATAGCCATGGATTTGGGGACTAAACTTAAGACTACTCAATGTTCTTTATATGCTGAAATCTGGGTAAAGAATAGGATTGCTCCTATTTTGCACAATACATTTGCATCGCTGATCTATGTCACAATGATCAACACATTAACATTGAAACGGAGGAAGACACTTTCTTGCAACTGTGTTTAGTTGTAAATTTAGTGTTGTGTGTTAGTTTAACTTGTTGTTGCGTACTTTAGTAGTAATAGTAACTTTTTCTATTGTACTTATTTCAGAAATCAAAACTACTTGCAATTGTGTTGTGATTTGAATAGTGATTTTTGTGCTACACCTTGAAATTAATTACCTCCATGTAGGATTAATATCTAGGACTCCGTTAGAGCCCTTTATTACTTGAGCGATATGTATACTTGCGTTAATTGTGTGACTCATTTTAAAAATCTAAATTAAAATAAATATAAATCTGAGTTCCTAAATTTTGGCAAATTTAAAAAGTCGCACCAGGTCCCAATAAGCAAATATCGTCTAAGTGTCCGGTGATGCGAATAAATTTTGTCCTATTTTTCCATCATAATTTCATGCTTTCTTTTTTTATTTTGATGACTTTAGGTTTGTGGAATATCCTTTGGGTATTTTTCAAATATATCAAGTTTAACCAAAATAAAGACCGGTACAACTATGTCGGACAATCACATAATTACATCACGCACTCATTCTTAAGTAGTGTGGAACAAGTAAAGCAACAATGGAAGTGACATAATTACACTAGGATGAGGCGTAATTATGCCTCAGTGTGGCGTTTCTATGTCGGGTTTGGGCGTAACTATGCTTGGATTCTGATCACAGAAAAATACATTAAGAAATTCATATCTATTTTTGACGAAATTGCACTTTAAAGAAAGGTATTTTCTTTATTTTATTGCATGAATGAAGATTTATAAGTGATGGAAGCAAAAAGCATGAAATGGAGTGAATTTGGATCAAAAAGGAGGAAATTCATGCAAATTGAACTAAGTCGCCGACGGCGAGATCGAGGCCGCCGACGGCGAGATCGTGAGGAGAATTTCTGAAGGAATTATAACTACCTCGCCGACAGCGAGCCCGAGCCCGCCGACAGCGAGATCGCGCGGTTTGAAGACCTTCTAGAAGCCCCGCTGACGGCGAGGTCGTTTCCCGCCGACGGCGAGACAGTTCAAAATGCAAATACATTGAACCTGGACGCTTTTTGAAGAGGTGTTTAAGCATCCCTTGGACCTTTGCCTACCTCTATAAATAGAGGCCGAATTCTAGTGTCTTTGTGTGTCATTTGTGTGTGTCTCTTGAGTCTTCAGTGTGTCTATTTTAGAGAGTTTGAGTCTATTTTGAGTTAGTCATTAGTGAGTTTCTTTAGTTTATTTGAGTGTTATTTAGAAGTTTGTTGTACTAGAAGGAAAAGTCAAAGGAACTTCAAGGAGTCTGCTTGGGGAGGAAATTAAGATAAGTATCTTTGTTTATTGTTGTTAACTTTAAATGAAATCCATGCTTTGTTTTATTCTCATGCATTCTGAGTAGTTTTCTTAGTCTTTCTCCTTGTTTATGAAAATTATGCGGATTGATGAAATTAAATAGAAGCACCTAATGTACTAAAATAAATTGTGATAATTTTTACTTAAAACTTAATTTACTTTCAATCTAGCCAATTGAGCTGTTAAAATATGTTGAATTATCAACTATAGTAAAAATTACATCCAATATTCAGGGAAGTCAAAAGCCTTGGAAGGCGGGTGCAAATAAATAGGGAAATATTAATTATCAGACGTAGAATTGGACATTTTAGTGTGACAGACTAAAATATTCAACTCGGTCCTATTGTTTGAGAGCTGAAGTGTAGATGTTAGCCCTTAGGTGTGGGGAACGTGGGAGCTCTGAAGTGGCAATCGGTATCCTCCCAGCCTAGCCGCAAATTCAATATTCAAACAAAGGATTAGTCAATGTTCTTTGCACCTGGACCAAAGGGTAAAGAATAGGAATGCTCCTATTTGTCACAATACAATTTAAGAATTTTATTTAAATTCATCATTCACTTAATTTTCTAAAAACAAGGAGAATGATACTTTTTCTGAATTATTTAAATCAACTTATTTCAAGCATTAGTTTACTTTAGTTTGCTATAGTTACTTTTAATTTTCGTTTACTATATTAGTAAGTAATTCCTTTAAATTTAGCTGATAACAAATCTGTTAAAAACTTCCCTGTGGGATCGATAACCGAGGACTCCACTAGAGCCCTGTATTATTTGATACGATACGTATACTTACGTAGAATCCACATTATACATTAAATCATATATCTATATTTAAAGCGGGATCAAGTTTTTGGTGTCGTTGCTATAAACATAAATTGCAAACTTATTAAAAGTGGGTCAAGTTTTTGGCGCCGTTGCCGGGGAAGTAAAAAAATTATTTACTAGAGTAACAGACTATTTTATTTTATAAAATTTTATGCGAAAATTTGGAAACGAAAATTTAATACCTTACGATTCAGAATTAGAGCGTACAATTAAACGAATTATAAAAAAAAAGAGAAATTATAAATTTAACACTAATGACAAATATTCCTGAAAATGAAAATATCAATCAACCAAGACCATTACAAGATTTTGCCAACCCTACATTAGATGAAATTCATTTAACTATTCAAAACCACGATGTAGATGCTAATTCATTCGAACTTAAACTACGCAATTATCCAAATGGTACAAAATAATCAATTTAGTGGTTCACCTACTGAAGATCCAAATTTACATCTTGCTAGTTTTTTAGAACTATGTGCTACTTTCAAATATGAAGGAGTATCTAACGATGCTCTATTAGACTTAGACTTTTTCCTTTTTCTTTAAGGGATAAGGCTAAAATGTGGTTAAATTCGTTAGCACGTGGATCTATTAAAACTTGGGGAGAATTATCACAAAAATTTCTTTCCAAATATTTTCCACCATCTAAAACTACTAAGCTTAGAAATGATATATTTAGTCAGTTTGATGGAGAGTCAATATATGAATCTTGGGAAAGATTTAAAGAACTTCTTAGGAAATGCCCACATCATGCGTTACCAGATTGATTAATTATCCAAACTTTCTATAATGGATTAGTAGGATCTTTAAGATCAATCATTGATGTTGCTGCTGGAGGATCATTAATGTCAAAACCATTTGATGAAGCCTATGCACTAATCGAAGAAATGATAACTAATAATTTTCAATGGCCTGCTGATAGAATGAATCCGAAAAAAATAGCTAGTATTCATCAAAATGATGCAATATCTATGTTAGCTTCAAAAATTGCTGCTGTATCTAAAAAATTAGATCATTTTGGAATGAATTACTCTCCAACTATATCAGAAGAAAATTCATCTAGACAACTTATAGAATCCCAATCTCAATATGAAACGATTAATGCAATTAACAACAGACCCAATAATCCTTATGCAAATTATTATAATCTTGGATGGAAAAATCATCCTAATTTTAATTGGAATAATAACACAACTAATCAACCATGGATGAATAATATGACACAACAATTAGGAAATTCATCTAATCAAGGAAATCCTAATTATAAATCTAATTATCCAACTGGATTTAATAACCCACAATTTAAAGATAAGAAATTATCTATAGAAGAATTAATATTAAATATGGGTCAACATTTACAAAATCAAGGAAATCAATTACAAATACAAGGAAACCAATTACAAAATCAAGGAACAGTTATAAAAAATATTGAAACTCAACTTGGACATATCGCTACTGCACTTAATAATAGAATACCTGGAACATTTCCTAGTAATGTGGAAATAAATCCCAAAGACAAGGGAAATGAACAAATTAAAGCAATACAATTACGAAGTGGAAAAGAATTAGAACCTCGAATTCAGAAAGAACTTGAAAGTCAAAAAGATGAAGTGGAAATTGAAAAGGAAAAGAATCAACAAGATCCAAATTTAGAAAATCCTTTAATACCTATGAAAATTTCTGTTGAAAAACCTCCACCACCATTTCCTCAACGACTAATTTAACATAAAAAGACAAATAATTTGCTAAATTCCTTGAGATTTTGAAGAAATTAATGATAAATATTCCTTTCGTAGAAGCTTTAGAACAGATGCCAAACTATGTAAAATTCATGAAAGATATTCTAAATAAAAAAAGAAAATTTACTGATAATGAAATGGTCGCACTTAGTGAAGAGTGTAGTGCTATTATTCAGATAAAACTTCCTGAAAAATTAAAAGATCCTGGTAGTTTCACTATACCCTGCGCTATTGGAGAAAAATTCTATGGAAAAGCTTTGTGTGACTTAGGAGCAAGCATCAATCTAATGCCTCTATCAAGTTTTAAGAGATTAGGATTGGGAGAAATTTCACCTACTTCGAGTAACTCTTCGATTAGTCGATCGTTCTATTACATATCCTAAGGGAGTTATTGAAGATGTATTAGTAAAAGTGGACAAATTTATCTTCCCTGTAGATTTTAGTTTTCTAGATATGGAGGAAGATAAAGAAATTCCTATCATTTTAGGAAGACCATTTTTAGCCACTGAAAAAGCTAAGATTGATGTTCAGAAAGGAGAATTAACTATGAGAGTAAATGACCAAAAAGTAACTTTTAATATTGCTAAATCAATGAAATATCCCACGATAGAAAAAGATGATGAGTGTTTTCGAATGGAAGTACTCGATCATTTACAAAAAGAACATTTTAAAGAATATTATGAAGAAAAATTAGAAAAAGAAAATATTGAATTAATTGAAAAATCTAAGATAAATGAAGAATTAGATTATATTCAAGAGAAATTTGAATTTTTGGATAACACAGAAAATACTGAAAAAAATATAGTTCCATCAATTATTAAACCTCCTGAACTTGAGTTAAAAATGTTACCTAATCATTTAAAGTATGTTTACTTAGGTAATTCTTCAACTCACCAGTCATTATTTCATCTGAATTAAATGAATCTCAAGAACAAAAACTTTTAGATACATTAAAAAAATATAAGAAAATTTTTGGTTGGACTTTTGCAGATATTAAAGGAATTAGTCCTTCAATTTGTATGCACATAATTATTTTAGATAATGAACATAAACCTAAAGCAGATCCACAAAGAAGATTAAATCCAATAATGAAAGAAGTAGTCAAGAAAGAAATTTTAAAATGGTTTGATAATAGTATTATATATCCTATTTCGACGAGTGCTTAGGTAAGCCCAATTCACTGTGTACCTAAAAAAGGAGGGGTATTTGTCAAAGCTAATGAAAATAATGATCTTATCCCTATAAGACAAGTTACTGTATGGTGAATATGTATTGATTATAGAAAATTAAACACAGCCACCAGAAAAGATCACTTCCCTTTACCATTTATAGACCAGATGTTGGATAGATTAGCCGGACATAAGTATTTTTGTTTCTTAGATGGATATACCGGTTATCATCAAATACAAATTACTCCTGAGGATCAAGATAAAACTACATTTACTAGTCCTTATGGAACTTTCGCTTTTCGAAGAATGCCTTTTGGATTATGTAATGCACCTGCAACATTCCAAAGATGTATGATGTCTATACTTAGTAAATTAATTGATAATGAAATAGAAGTATTTATGGATGATTTCTTTGTATTTGGAACAACATTTAACACATGCTTAAATCATTTTGAAAAAGTATTTGAAGTATGTGAGAAAACTAATTTAGTTCTTAAATGTCAATTTATGGTTACAGGCGGCATTGTATTAGGGCATAAAATTTCGGAAAAAGGCATGGAAGTAAACCCTGCAAAAATTCAAGTTATATCTAAGTTACCACCTCCAACTACGGTGAAAGGGGTAAGAAGTTTTCTTGGACACGCTGGATTCTACAGACGTTATATTAAAGATTTTTCAAAAATTACTAAACCTCTATGCCAACTTCTTGAAAAGGACAAGAAATTTGAATTTACAACTGAATGTCTGAATTCTTTTGAATTATTAAAAGATAAATTAATTACAGCACCTATAATAGTTTCACCTAACTGGGAGAAACCATTTGAGCTTATGTGTGATGCTAGTGATTATGCTTATAGGAGCGAGTTCTTGGGCAAAGATATGATAAGATTTTCAAAGTTATATATTATGCTAGTAAAAAACTAAATGATGCTGAAATAAATTATACGATTCTTGAAAGAGAATTATTAGCGATTGTATATGCTTTTAAAAAATTTCGGCATTATCTAATAGGAACTAAATGCGTTGTACATACCGATCATTCTGCTATAAAATATTTAATGCAAAAGAAAGATTCTAAACCAAGATTAATCGGATGGATATTATTAATGCAAGAATTTGATTTTGAGATCATTAATAAAAAGGAACCGATAATCAAATTGCGAGATCATTTATCAAGATTAGAAAATCATGAATTATCCGATATTGATAATGAAATTTTAGATAGTTTTCACGATGAACAACTTTATAATATTAATGAATTGAAAATACCTTGGTATGCTGATATAGTAAATTATATTTTAAGTGACATTTTACCACCTATGTTAACTTTGCAACAACAAAAAAATATTCATTCACGATACTAAAACATACTTTTGGGATGAACCATACTTATATAAGCAATGTAAGGATCTAATTATTAGAAGATGCGTGCCTTATGAAGAAACTAAACCAATTATTCAAAAATGTCATGACTCTGATTTTGGAGGACATTTTGGGACAGATAAAAGCTGCATATAAAATTCTACAATCTGGATTCTACTTGCTCTACTCTATTTAGAGATGTATATAGATATATAAAAACATGCGATAAATGCCAAAGAGTAGGAAAAATATCAAGGAAAAATGAAATGCCTCTGAATTTTATATTAGAAGTTGAAATTTTTGATGTTTGGCGATTAGATTTCATGGGACATTTTATTCCTTCATTTGGAAACTCATATATATTAGTAGCTGTTAATTATGTTTCCAAATGGATTGAAGCACAAGCTTTACCTAGGTGTGATGCTAAAAGTGTTTCAAAATTTTTAATGAAAAATATTTTTACTAGATTTGGAATGTCGAGAGTGATTATCACTGACGGAGGAACTCATTTTAGAAACAAATATATTCACAAACTAGTAGAAAAATATAATATTATGCATAAGATATCAATCGCTTATCATCCACAAACTAGTGGATTAGTCGAAGTTTCTAATCGAGAGATTAAGCGTATATTAGAAAAATACAGTAAACCCTAATAGATTAGGCGGTCTATAAGACTAGATATCTGCATTATGGGCATACAAGATCGCTTATAAAACTCCGATTGGAATGACTCCTTATAGGCTTATATATGGAAAAACTTGTCACTTACCAGTTGAATTAGAACATAAAACATATTGGGCGATTAAAGAATTTAATTATAATATGAAAGAAGCTGGTGAAAAAAAATTGTTGCAATTAAATGAATTGGAAAAATTAAGAAACGAATCATATGATAATGATAGGATTTATAAAGAAAGGATGAAATTATGGCATGATCAGAAGATTAATCAGAGAAATTTTGAACCAGGACAAGAAGTTTTTCTTTATAATACTAGATTGAAATTATTTCCTGGAAAATTGAAATCTCGATGGTTAGGACCTTTCACCATAACTCAAATATTCTCATATGGAACTATAGAAATTGAAGATCCAAAAACATGACATAGATTTAAAGTAAACGGACATAGATTAAAACCATATTTCGAAGATAGAAGACCAAATTTTAAAGAGGTTTTAATGCTTAGTCAACCTGAACACTAACTAAATTAGGTCGGGCTGACGACGTTAAACCAAGCGCTTTATGGGAGGCAACCCTTAGTAGTCTTTTATTTTAAATATCTTCAAATTAGTGATTTTATATTATTAAAACAAATCTTACTACTCAAATTTTTAATTAGAATCATCACAAATTTGAACCTATATGATGAGATCAGAAAATATTCGGACCAGAGTGAAATTGGGTGATTTTTACGAATCTCGCCGACAGCGAGCCCGAGCCCGCTGACAGCGAGATCGTGCGCCATTACTTCAGTCAGTTTTATAACTAAGTCGCCGACGGCGAGGAACTTCCCGCCGACGGCGAGGCAGTTGAAAATTTGGTTTCTTAAAGATTTTTCGTGCGGTTTTTGACGGATCTAAGCCATTCCTTCGTAAGAAATTATCCCAAATCCGATTTTACACCATTTTTCTTCCTTAGGAACGACTAGAAACCAATCCTTTCCATCCAAAATGGCCACCAAATTCTTAGAAACCACAAAAGCGAAGTTTTCAACCGAAGAAAATTCGTCGATTAGGAGGTGCGACGAATCTTCAACAAAGGCTTGATGAAGAAAAGACTTATTAAAGAAAGAGGATTTGTCAACAGAGGAGTAGAGAATTCTACTACAAAAATCGAAGAAATGATCGCACAGCGGCATTGAGAGGTATTTTGTTATACGACATCCGCTGTAGTTATACCAGTAGTTAAAGAGTTTTACTCTAATTTACATGCGATCAATAATGGAAATGTGTACGTCAGAGGAATATGGGTAACATTTACTCCTTCAAGGGTAAATGAATTGTTTTCTATCGAGAATACCTCTGTTTGTCATTATTCCAACTTTGTGCCTTCAAGATACAATATGAACGAGATCTATAGATACCTGACCAACGAACCTGATGATTGGGAGTTACGAGAGGACGGGTATGTCAGTTTTTCTGCATCACTTCTTAACCCTGTCTCGAAGCACTGGCATTTCTTTATATCATCAAAATTATTACCTACCATGAGAGTAAATAAAGTTTCAAAGGAATGCGTTATTTTAAACTACTGTATTCAAATTGGATTACCTATCAATGTTGGATCAATAATAGTAAAGTTCGCATTGGGATTAATTGTGCATGGGTCGGTGCATGGACTTGGACACCCATCTACTATATTTGCTTTATGCGGTCGTACCAAGTTTCTTATGAGGCTTGGGAAAAAGTACTTTTACCATGGAAACCACTGGATCCTACCGATATGTTTCTCACTTTGGATAACAATGATGAGATTACCATTATTTCTGACAGAGCATCACAGATCAATCCTTTAGCAAGGCCCTTTACTGATAAGACTAATTTCATTTTGAAGAAGATTAAAGGATTGGAGAAAGAATTGCAAAATGTGATGAATTTCATTAACAATATCTTTGATATGTTTGATCATATTGATTGGAGAATGAAGGAGCACTTTGATCATACTGGACATCTGGAGGCCAGTTTTATTCATCTACTAAGACAGAAAGGATGGATTAATGAAGAATCTACTGCAGAATTCCCTTTCAGGACTTTCTATACTTTATTTGTGCACTGCGTCGCATCGGAAATATCAAAGAAGATGTTAGTTCAGACACTGAAGAGTAAGAAAGATTTCTATGTTTATGTCATATATTTGTGTATATATGTGTTGATTTGGAGTTAGGTTTTATTATGAGTCGAACTTTGATTTGATCATCTCAGAATTGATGACATTTTATGTAATTGTTAAGTCTCAGCATTTAGAGTGTTGTGGTGTGGATTGCGATGTTGAGTATTATGGATTTGAACATTTAAGTTAAGTATGTGCTAAGTTGTTAGTGTGAAATTTGTAAGTCTCATGGATTTCATATATAAAGTTATATTGTTTGTGTTGTGAGACTTTTTGTGAGTATAAGTATCTAATCTTCGTATTATTATTAAATTAAGTGATCGGAAGATTGATTAAGGGCAATTCGAGGTTGAAAATGATTGACGAATTTCAAAAATTTAAAATTTTTGGGATCTCACCGACAGCGAGAAAACCCGCTGACAGCGAAACCGAGCTCGCCGACGATGGATTTTTCTCGAAACTTTTGCCTTATGAAATTAATTAGCTCGCCGACGGCGAGAAAAATCTCGCTGACAGCGAGATCGCGAAAAATACCTATATTTGACCGATCAACCGACACTATTCATCATCCCTTTCCTCAAATTTTCGAAAAAACCGACTTAGGGCTTGAGAGATCTTGGATTTGAGGCGATTTCAACACTTTTTGACGCCGAATTTCATCTTCCCTTGGTAAGAGCTTCATTCCTATGCAAAAATTTTTTATTTTCACCATGGATTTCTTCTACATTGGAGAATTTTGAAAAAATTTGAAATGTGGAGAAAATACTTGGAAGAATTTCATGGAAATTGATTTAAATGGATTTTAGATGTTGTAGGAAGCCTTCTTAGTAATATTTTGGAGTTTAGTTAAGATTTTTGCAAATTTCACAGATCGAGAAATGACTCCACGACAAAAGCGACGAATAGATTATGACGAAACCCGATTCATTAATGCAAGAGCACAAACTCGATATTTTCAAAACATACAAGCAAGAAAATGCATTCAAGATCGAGTTTTCAAGAATCTAGGAGGAGAAGTTGAACGAATCATTCAGGAGCGAGGATGGGAAAATTTCTGTTTCGTGACCAACAGAGCAGCTGTAGAAGTAGTAAAGGAATTTTATGCAAATTTAACACAGGCTGAAGATGCACTCGGTCAAGGTTAGAGGATTTTTGTAGATTTCAACGCTGCTAGAATAAATGCTTATTATGAAGTACGAGAAACCTATACCGGCGAGTATGAAACTTTTGGAACTATGGAAGGACCACTTGGAAGAGGTGATCGACTTTCTCGGTGATGGGAAAGGAGTCCGGAAGATAAAGCGAGTGGGAACGGGTAAACTTCCATCTTTCTATGCTAAATGCAACATCTAAAGCCTGACATTATTTTATTTGTTCTACTTTGTTACCTTCCTACCACCATAGTGAGGTAACAAGAGATAGAGCAGTTCTGAATTTCTGTATTCAGAACCAGAAGAGTATTAATGTGGGAAATGTTATTTATAAAAACATATTAGCTACTGCTTAGAAATGAAAGTGGAGGAGGACTAGGACATCCCGGTCTTATCTATGCACTTTGCCAATTATCCGGGGTAGAGACAAGAGATGATGAGGAATGGATTGAACCTATGAAACCCCTTACTCGAGCTAATATAAAGAAATATGAATCCCACGAAGGATGGAGATGCGGGACAAGGGATTATGTACCTTCTTCAAGTAGAGATATACCCTCTACTAGTTATGAACCCCCTCAGTACACTACTCCTACTCTTCAAGATCTGATGAATGAATTAACCCTGAGTAGAAAGAGTTTTGAGTTATTTGGAGAAAATATGGAAAGAAGATTTGAGCATATAGACCAAAGGATCGGAGGCTTGGAAAGAAGACACGATTATGATAGCGAATATCTCCAGTGACATTCAGAGTACGAAATTGCATACTATGAAGCTGAACGTCGATATAGGAGTGGTGATTCAGATGTTGTCTTTCCTGAGTGCCCCCGTTATTCACAGTACCAGCCTGCTCAGCCTTCTTAGCCTGGAGATCAGGGAGATGACATAGTTTGGGATTTTAATGTAGAAGATTAGAGTCTTTTGTTTAGTTTGTTTGGTTTGTTTAGATTTGTTGTTATTTTGGGAAACTTTATTATTTTGGATATGATTATTCTGTACTTGCTAAAGACTATGGATGTTGGTATGTTTGCTTATGTTATGATGTTAGATTTCTTATGTGTGTTAAGTTAGTTTACCATTTTCTTATAGGATGTTAGTTTAAGTTTTTATAAGTTATGAATTTTAACATTGTTTAGATTGTTTTAATATGTTTTAAAATAGATTAGTTAAATGTATGTGTAGTAATAGATTAAGTTTTCATTTGTTATGTTTGATACTTATTTTAAAATTTCATCCTCGCACTTTCTTTTAAATACTATATGTGGAAGAATACTAACGATACAGAGTTACGTAAGTAATGAAAAAGCTCGCAAAAATTTCAAAGAAAAGAAATACCTAAAGCCCAAAGGTATGATGAATTTTATTATATACTTTCCCTTTTTCACTATGTAGTATAGATAGAAAAATTTAAGTTTGGGAGAAGGTAAAAATACAAATTTAATTATTAAAATTGTTCTCAATTTCTATTTAAAAAAAAAATTTATTAAATGATTTTCTATAGTAGTTTTTCAATTCAATAAACATGAGTTACTTTATTTAATTATTATATAAAGTTAAAGAAAATATTTCTAATAATTCAATTAATTAATAGAATAAGATATTCGGTTAAAAGGAATAAGAATATAGTAAACTATTTAAAGTAAGGAAAACTATATTCTAAAAATTGAAAATTCTTAAGTATTTAAGTGAAAAAGAAAGGATAGAAACTCAATGAAGTAAAGGCTATGAAATATATATAAGCAAGGACATATTTTAAGTTTCAAATTTAGGAAGAGAAATTGAAGTTCAAAATTATTAACAGACTATCCAGATATAGTAATCCTCACTTAAAAAAAAAAGAAGAAAAAGAAAAGGAAGGATTGAAAATCAATCCGAAAAGAAAAGAAAAGAAAAGAAAAATATAAGTGAGGAGAAGCTTGAGGAGATGCCTTATCAAAAATTGGCTTCAATGGATTCAACCTAAAGGGTAAAACTTAATATATTTTTAAACTTATATTTATGGATTAGTATTTTACTAAATAGTGTTTTCTTGAACTTCCTATCATCTAAATATCTTAAGTAATTTACTCTTTTAAATATAGTCATTCCTGAAACAAATAGAGAGCTAGAAATCTTTGACCTGATAACTAAAAAATCTTATATCTATAAAGTTAATTTAATTACTCATAAATATTTATATTTAACTTTATTATAATGTTATTTAAATTTAATTCATATTATCTGAGTTGAAAAATTCTATTATAGAAATCATTATTTTTATTTAGTATTAAAATTACTTGAGGACGAGTAATAATTAAGTTTGGGAGATTTTGATCACGAGAAAAATACATTAAGAAATTCATATCTATTTTTGACGAAATTGCACTTTAAAGAAAGGTATTTTCTTTATTTTACTGCTAGAATGAAGATTTATAAGTGATGGAAGCAAAAAACATGAAATGGAGCGAATTTGGATCAAAAAGGAGGAAATTCATGCAAATTGAACTAAGTCACCGACGGCGAGATCGAGGCCGCCGACGGCGAGATTGAGGCCGCCGACGGCGAGATCGTGAGGAGAATTTCTGAAGGAATTATAACTACCTCGCAGACAGCGAGCCCGAGCCCGCCGATAGCTAGATCGCGCGGTTTGAAGACCTTCTAGAAGCCCCGCTGACGGCGAGGTTGTTTCCCGCCGACAGCGAGACAGTTCAAAATGCAAATACATTGAACCTGGACGCTTTTTGAAGAGGTGTTTAAGCATCCCTTGGACCATTGCCTACCTCTATAAATAGAGGCCGAATTCTAGTGTCTTTGTGTGTCATTTGTGTGTGTCTCTTGAGTCTTCAGTGTGTCTATTTTAGAGAGTTTGAGTCTATTTTGAGTTAGTCATTAGTGAGTTTCTTTAGTTTATTTGAGTGCTATTTAGAAGTTTGTTGTACTAGAAGAAAAAGTCAAAGGAACTTTAAGGAGTCTGCTTGGGGAGGAAATTAAGATAAGTATCTTTGTTTATTGTTGTTAACTTTAAATGAAATCTATGCTTTGTTTTATTCCCATGCATTCTGAGTAGTTTTCTTAGTCTTTCTCCTTGTTTATGAAAATTATGCGGATTGATGAAATTAAATAGAAGCACCTAATATACTAAAATAAATTGTGATAATTTTTACTTAAAACTTAATTTACTTTCAATCTGACCAATTGAGTTGTTAAAATATGTTGAATTATCAACTATAGTAAAAATTACATCCAATATTCAGGAAGTCAAAAGCCTTGGAAGGCGGGTGCAAATAAATAGGGAAATATTAATTATCGGATGTAGAATTGGACATTTTAGTGTGACGGACTAAAATATTCAATTCGGTCCTATTGTTTGAGAGTCGAAGTGTAGATGTTAGCCCTCGAGTGAGGGGAACGTGGGAGCTCGAAGTGGCGATCGAGTATCCTCCCGACTAGCCGCGATTCGGTAATCAAACAAATGATTAGTCGATGTTCTTTGCACTCGGACCAAAGGGTAAAGAATATGAATGCTTCTATTTGTCACAATACAATTTAAGAATTCTATTTAAATTCATCATTCACTTAATTTTCTAAAAACAAGGAGAATGATACTTTTTCTGAATTATTTAAATCAACTTATTTCAAGCATTAGTTTACTTTAGTTTGCTATAGTTACTTTTAATTTCCGTTTACTATATTAGTAAGTAATTCCTTTAAATTTAGTTGATAACAAATCTGTTAAAAACTTCCCTGTGGGATCGATAACCAGGACTCCACTAGAGCCCTGTATTACTTGATACGATTCGTATACTTGCGTAGAATCCACATTATATATTAAATCATATATCTATATTTAAAGCGGGATCAAGTTTTTGGTGTCGTTGCTATAAACATAAATTGCAAACATATTAAAAGTGGGTCAGATTCTACCAAGTGCAATTTTGGAATGACATTGGAGGTAGTTTAGGCAGCAAGTATTTAAGGGAATTCAAGTGATACATTATGGCTTCTTGATTATCTGAAGGTTGGGCTTCTTAGTCTAAAGGGAGTCTTAGAATCTATAGTATCTTCTTTATTAGTTTTCCCTTGAGAAGATTCCTATTATTATTATTATTATTATTATTATTATTCTTATTATTGCGAGTTTGAAGAGTTGAGAGAGAAAGAGAGATATTTGTGTGAACTTGTATGAGGGAGATTGATGAAAATGATTTTGGTGTATTACATGGGGTGATTGACTCATGTTTAAGTTGTATGTGCCTTCTTACATTATTTTCTTTAATATTTTTAAATGAACTCTATGCGTATTTTTTCCTCATGCATATCAGCTAGATCTTTTTTATACTTTTGTGATATAAGGCTTGTGATTTCTTCATTGTTTTCTCCATGAGTTTTTCAAAATGCTTTTATGTGCCTTGAATTTCATATGTTGACACATGATCGTAGTTCACTCTGATTCAATTCATTAGGAAGTTTTTTTTTGTGATTTGTGAATTATAATAGTTAAATAGAAGAACAAGTATGTTAACACACATTCAGTTGGTGGAATAGATATATCGTTAGTAGGAGAGTGCAACCAAGATAGGGGACTAGAGGATTCCACGCAAAATAGTACATGGTTTAGTCCCCTTAAATGTAATAAGGTTTCAAACACTTCTTATGACCAAGATACAGGCTAAGTATGACTTGTCCCTGATTTTCAACAATAACATGGGAATCCATAAGAAAAATATATAGGAATCATTCAGCTAGTGTAACGAGAGTATGAATCATTAACCTTTGAAAATCCAACGAAACTTAGTGTATTTTTTTCATCATTATATTAGGATTTTAGAACTTTTCAATTCTATAAATTTGAGTCGTTCAAACTACTTATGGGTGTAGTAAACTAGAAGTTCTCTTATTAGAAAAGCTGATAAGTTTCCTCAAGGGATTGAAAACTTATAATCTGTATGTTAATTGATACACATGTATAGTTGCATTGCATCATAACAATTTTAGGCATCACATTTTTAGCATTGCTGCCACGAAAGAAATTCCAAGTTTCTAACTTTTGCAAAATTTTAGTAGAAACAATTAGAGTTTTGGTTTTCAACTTTTTCATTATTATTATTTTTGTTATTTATTTATACACTTGCCACAAAATTTGTTCCGATCTATGATTTTGAAAAACTCTAAAATAAAAAATTTTTGTTGTTTCTTTTATTTTTTTTTTGTGGTGCATGTTAGATGTTTTCAATTTGTGTGCTACCTTTATATATATATATATATATATATATATATATATATATATACATACATATTTCATATTTTTCTATTTTCATTTTAGATTAGAGCCCCTTGTAGTAAAATCTTAGATGTATGCATAGTAGCTATGTAGCTATATTAGTACCATTTGACCCTAACATAATAATAAAAAAAACTTTAAAAAAATGAAAAGCATAAAACCTAAAAAAACTACTAAAAAAAAAAACAAACCCTCAAGAATATCATTATAATTCTCTTAATAGTATGTCATCCCATCAGTAGCATGAATTCATATGAGTCTAAAACACCTTACCATAGAATCCCCTACATTTAAGCTCAAGCCTAAGCTCCTTTTAATGATTGAGACCAACTATTTTGGCGGATTACCAACATAAGAACCCCCACCTTCATTTGGATAGTTTATTATAACTGTGTGTAAACTTCAGTTATAATGGAGTCTCAAACGATGTCATTAGACTAATTTTATTGCATTTCTCACTTAGGGATAAAAGCCAAGATGTTGCAATAGTCCCTAACATCATAATCAATCAACATGTCGAACAACTTAGCTCAAAAATTCCTAGCCAACTATTTTCCTCAATCCAAAACTGTTCAAATTAGGAAAGACATCAAGTCTTTCACCTAGTTAAATGGATAGTTCATTTATGAAGCTTGAGAGCTGTTCAAAGAACAACTTATGAAGTGGCCACACCATGAATTATCTGACTGGGTGACAATACAAAATTTTTATATTGGGTTGGTGGGACCCCTAAGATTAATCATAGATCCTACTGTGTGGGGTAGGGGGTCCTTAATAAGTTGCAAACATTTAGAGAAAAGTATCCAACTTAGGAATAGAAAGCAGGTGATTATATCACTAGTTTTCTCGATGTCATATGAATTAGAATTAATAGCTCATATTCCAACACATAAAACCTATGTTGTATGAACAACTCAAAATTCAATTAGATAATGAAAAACTCAATGTAAAAAATCAGTAGTGGGGGAACATCCAATCTAATCATATAAAAAATTGGAATAATCAGGGCAACAATAACCTTAAAATTGCTTACCCACTTGGATTCACTTCTAATCTCCATTTTGGGAAGATAAAATGTCCTTAGATGATTTTGTTATTAATATGGGTAATTAGATACAAAGCCAATATACAACCATAAGAAACATAAAAAAATTAAAATTGGTAGTTAGTTGACTCTTTAAACAATGGACCTTAAAAGATGCTACTTAGTAACAAAGAAGAGAATCTTAAAGAAAGAAGAAAGGAACAAGTGCAAGTTGTGAGACTTAACAGTGGGGAGGAGTTAGAAGACATCCATAGGAATGAGAGTAGTCTTGTAGATTAGACCCTAATCTTGAAAACCTAATGAGACCTAACCAAAGACTTAGGAAAATCCCACTTAAAGTCTAGGGAGGAACAAAAGAAACCATATTTCATTACTAGAGGGGAGAATATTGATTTGCTACAAGGAGAGTTAACTAAGAGAGCTATCAATCAAGAAACTACATCTATGATTCATAATCCAATTCAACCTCCTTCATATCCTCTAGAAGAATGATTTTAAATTGAGATTGAAAAGATGCATAAAATTCTAAAACCTATAAATTTAACAAAAACTTTATGCTAAACAAATGATTGAAGGATTAAATAGAGATTGTTGAAATGAAATTTTATTATAGAGGAAGATTTTAAGCTTGAATTGATTGTAGGTCTGGTTGAGGATGCTAAATTAAGTGCTAATTGGGAGGCAGTACAAGTGTTATCTTATGATTTTATTTGTGTTTGATTGTGTTTCACTCATATTGTTGCAATGAATTTGTTTTGAATTTCACTCATAATGATAAATTCACAACCTAGTTGTAGCGACATTGCATAAAAAAAGATTATCTGATTGTAACTTAACCCATCCAGCATAGCAACTTCTTCACTCTCTATCTGAAGCATCACATCGTCGTCAGCCTAAAGTTTGCCATATATACGAGCTATCAAGGAGGGCTTTAGGAAACTATTTATTGGCTAGTTCAACTAAAAAATTAGATTAGAAAAGTACTCGAGGGCTATAATACTTCTAATAAAGAGATAATCAAAGATGCCCTTATTATAAAAAAAATGACAATTTTCAACCATGCGAATTTCACAACTTTTGATGTGTGTTAGCTTTGTTATTGTTAGGACAATAAGCCGAGGCATAATTTTCATAGACAACTATTCTGTACAGGAGACATGGCAAGTCGTTTTTTCCTGGTCCTTAAAAAATATAATGAATATATTTATTCAATTATAATTATTTCGAGTCACATAAAATTAAATTTCTTGGGCTACTATTGGCAGAAACTGAGTTAAGGGAAAAAAAAAAGATTTACTTGCATAGCATTCAACTCCTTTTTATTTTTATATCTAACATCTAAATTTCAATTTTCATATATATATATATATATATCATTTTATTTATGTATGGAAATATGTATTTTAATTTTTAAAGTTATGGTGATAGTTTACATTTAAACCTAAAATGTAATATATATATATATATATATATATATATATATATATATATATATATATATATATATATATATATACATATTACGTGGTGCTGCATCGCAGTAGGCATTGTTAGTGGCGAGGTACTTATAAGTCCTCTCGTATCACGGGTTCGATCTTATCGTGGCGCGGGAGCTCTCGAATGTCAAACATATGGGCAGCCTCATCATCGTAGGCAAGAAAGCGAATGAAAAATTAATATTTGGGTATTCGACAACTATACCGGTTTCCTTTTAAAAAACAAAAAAGTATACATATATATATATATAAATTACGTGGTAGATAGGTAAATAACCCAAAAGAAAAAAATTCAATTTAGAGAGTCCACGTCTGAACTCGAATCGATAGGGTCTCTCTGGATTCAGCGCGGCTGTTGCTAATGAACCACAATACATCGCCCTAATAAATTGATTGCCAAAATACGTTATAATCATAAATCATAAAATACAAACATAACACGGAACATTCTTCCTTCCTCTTCTCCTCCTTCCTCCTTCCTCCTTCCTCCTTCCATCTCCTTCCATCTACCTCCTCTCTCTCTTTTCTGAGCAAGAAGAGAAACATGGTGGCGACGAGGAGTTCGGCTTCTTCTAAGCGTTCTCCTTCTTCTCCCTCCACATCTTCTTGTCCGAAGTCCAAGCGCCCAAAGGTGCGATTTTTGTTTTGCCCGTCTTTTTCGGATTTCAATTTAGGGGTTTTAATCCGTTTGATTGATTTAATTCGTATAGGGAGAGGAGGTGGCAGCATCATCGTCGGAGGATCGCGCGAATACGAAGGAGCTCGCGGTGACTTGCGATGCGAGTCAGCCATCTGGAGATCTGGATGTAGATATTCTTGTTGATGCCGCTGCTAATCCTGAGGATAAGCAGGCAGAGGACGGCTCGGAGGAGAGCTCTACAATTAATTTTTCTTCAAGAGGTCTCATCTCTTAGATACCCTAAGTTGCATGCTTCTTCCTTTTCGGCGGATTTTGTTGTTTCTGGTTTTTATTTCCACTATGTTTTTGCCTCCTGATGATTACTGCTGAAAATTGAGTGAATTCTGAGTCTTGGAATGTGGGACGTGGCAGAGACGGAGCAATTGATGAAGATGCTGCCTGCCTTGGAACTGCCGACGATGAAAGGGAAGGCCTGGCCGCAGAAGGCAGCATGGGCCAAGCTCATATCGCAGTGCTCCCAGGTTTTTTATTTTTTTTATTCTTTACATTGTTTCTTTTGTTTTGTGACAATATAGCTCTGATATTGAGCGTGTATGTTCCGTAGGGTTTTCAAATTGCCCTTTCATGTTTCTATGTTTCTGATCTTTTTGTGATTAATTGGATTTTTTTCATCTTTCATCTAAAAATCTGGCCTCTAGACTATAAATTGCTTTTTGTCCATTTCAGACATGACATTTATAGCTGTAATGCTTTGACCGCAACTCTGTTTTATGGAGACGGGTTACTCTCTGTCTTGATTCTCTTATGAGCTGACTTCAAGCTCGATTGTTGCTTGGTTTGGTTAGTGAAGAAACTTTTGTAAATAGTTGTAGTGTCTCAACATTTCTCTTTAACTGCTTCAGGTTTTGGAAATAGGGAAAGGAAATTGTAGATAGTAGGCAAAGTTTAATTACTTTTGTACAATGTATGATCAAGTTTCGGTTGAAATGTAACAACATTATATGTGTTGTTTATCTGGAAATTAGTATTTTGGATTTTAGATATCTAAAATACACTTGAATTTGCATTCTAAAGTCATTTTAAATAATCCTTCATTTTAGGAGAATTTTGGGAATTTGTTGCATAGTATTTTCAGGGAGTTTTTTTTTTTTAAAGAAAGGTTTAATTTAAGGGTTTTTTTATGTTTGATTATCATTTCAATTTTGAAGTGTGATTAAAATGAATTGTAGGAGATGAGAAGATTGGCCACCACAATAAATTCAATGCAGTTCTTTAACAATAAAAGCAATGAACTGAGTGTTGTTGTGATGAAGGAGGGTTGTGGGTTTGAGTTAAACCTTGAGGAAATGATTTTGCAGTTATTTGACAAGTGTTTTAACATTCGAGTAGGTTAGGTATGAGCATGTATGACATCGATATAGGGTTCCTAGACAATAAGGAAAGATCAAGGCATATGTCAGGAGAGTTGTAGGATGAGAAACGAATGAGGAAACAATGATGGCGGTTGAGAATCCAAGGCAATCGATAGCTGGACAACAATCTGATGGCAAAAACAATAGGTTGATGGGAAAGTCTAAAGGCATAGGAGCTTTTCGGATGTCTGTGAGAGTTCTTCGCTACCTAAGAGTAGCAAATGATGCAACACTCCAATAAGCGGAAAATTAGAGAAAACAATATCCAATGCTTAAACCAAAATTAAAAGTGTTCAAAACATAAGTTAGCTACATATTTAACTGTTCTATAGAAAAATAACTCTACCCTAAATAAGGTGAATAGGACTTGTAAGGGAGTTGTCTAGCCCATGGGAGCTGTGTTTGCTCGATCGATCCCTTACCGGAGAGTCACTTTGTATGAACGTTCATTATCTTAGAATTCTTCCAAGATAAGAGTATGATGCACTTCCCATGATTAGTGAAGAAATGTGTTTTGTAGTCTTCATGACGCATGCAATTGCTATATTGACAAGGATGACTTAATAGGATGTGATGAGCATCCCGCATCATAACACACATGCCCCTAGAACTTCTCCATAGGTAACTCTATTACGTTTCTCCTATGAACAATGATCTAATTCTCACACGTCAACCATGTCAGGGAATTTGTCTAGGTGTGTTTTTGTGTGTTAAGACTCAATTTATTTACCATTTTGGTAGGCTATTGCATCCTTCAATGATAAGACCGTTTCTTTCATATTGTCACGGGTATAAAATATGTTTTTGCAAACACACTGTTGGTGTCGCTTGGGCTCAGTCTGATGGATCCATCAAAACACTAACATCTTTGCTTTGTAGTCGCGGAGCTGATACTTTTATCCATGATCATCTTTTTTGGCTGTCATGAGTGTCATTGTCTACTGCTATTGCTGCTTCCTACTTGATTAAATTGATCACCCTTGTGTTTGGAAAATCAGATACTGTTTGTTCAAAACCATGACATTTGGAGTACTTACTTCCTTGAAGGACTTGGTTGTGTTGTGCCCACCCTCCTTTTCTCCACCGAGTATTGATCTCTCATCACATCAGGCTAATTTGAGTGCTTTGGCATATGTACTCTTGTTGTTTAACCCTAGGTTTAAGCTTTTCTCGTAGGGTGTGGCAGCTCTCATGTGACAATGTTATTTCTCTGCTTTCAATGATAAGGTTGTTGATTAAGTGGGGACCAATACTATAATTGTACCACATTGCTTTTAGTTCTTCAGGATGAAAACAACTAGCTCCTTTAGTTAATAAACCCGCATTTCAACATGACTTAATTAAATTCAGCTATGTACTCCTTCACAAATAAATCTTTATCGATAATATAGGGGAAGATATACTGCATTTTCTACTTCATCTTAAACCACATAGTGATCTTACTATTGTGTTTTAGTTATCAGAGACTCTTACAGATTTTCTTACGCAAAGAAGCAGTCTTTTTAAGTTTTATGATTGCTAATTTGATTCTCTTATATTATGGATCACCGTTGTAACTAAATAATCGTTTCATAGTCTTCAGCTATTCATTGAACTCATCCGGGTCCACATGCTTGCAAAATGTGATAATTCGATCTTTACCCCAAAAGTCATTGCCTCTCTCTGATATTCAATGCCAAATTGTCGGGCATTGGTTCTTCTTTATTGAAAACTCTTGGTGAAGAGATTATTCTTCTTCTATCGATTTAGTGAGTGATCATTATAATTATAGGTGATCACTCTGGATTATTTTCTTTCAAATTTGGCATGAGTATGTGTACCTGAGAATTTTCCTGTGCATATTCTTCATTATGAGCTTTTTTACACCCCTTTGTGTGTTTCTACCTGGCAGCATGGTGTTTCTTTCTCCAACTAGGGTTTCAGCTTATATAGGGGGAATTTTTTGTGGCTGAAGCAATTTGGGATTAAGGTTAAGAGTTAGGAAATATGTATTTATTTGGGTAGATCAACTGGGTTATATGGTTTTTTAGGCTTAGAAGTAGGGAAAGACAATTCTCAAAAGATTTATGGTTTTGAGGATTTTGATAAAAAATGACACTGATATAGGATTTCTAGATGGCACAAGAAGATCAAGGGATTGGTTAAGAGAGCTGTAGGATTAGAAATGAAGGGGAAGCAACGATGGCGACTTAGAATCTGACATAACTAGAAATTGAACAACAATCGACTAGCCAAAACAGTGGAGTCGGCAGCAAGAGCTGTAGTTGTAAGATGTCTTTTGATGTCTGAGAGAGTTCATTGCCTAGATCTAATTACGTTACAAGCACATAACCTGAGAGGGACAAATGATTCAACATTATGGTGAGGGGTAAACTATAGAAAATAATCTCTAAATGCATAAACCAAAACAAATGCGTTAAAAATAGAAGTTAACAATGTAATGAAATGTCCCATACCACAATGACCCTAATTAATAACTTAAATAATGTAAATAGGATCCCTAAAGGGCACGACTAGCCCATATGGGTTGTGAGTGCTTTAATTGGTCCCTCTTTGGGCTGGTTCCCTATTTAGGGTCCTCCTAGTAGTGTATAGCGGGATACCCACGTCAATGTAGGCATTAAGATGCAAATAAATCCACCAACTGCTTACGAACAAAAAACTAGTTGCAAATGCAATTGAGAATTTAATGGATACCTTGGAAGTCATCTTTAGTGTAACATTGGTCTCACCTTGTTAAATTTTTAGTGATGACTCACTGGACTGAAGTTGGGCTTTGGCACCAATTGATGTAGAGGTATGCATGGAGGGATTTGCAAAATTTGTGGAAGAAGACGGAGAATAATCACACACGACTTAAGGAAGAAGCATACTAAGTATTTTTCGTTTTAATAATTTTGACCTTCGTTACGTGACCCTTGAACCTCTATTTATAATACGTGATCATTTAATAAAAAATATTAGGGCACAAACATTTATCTTTTAAAATATGAAGATTTTCTGAAATATTACGTACATATAATTCAAAATTACTTTGCTTTAAAACGAATTTTGCTCTTTTATTAGTGAATGCATATTTTCACCTAGGTGATTAACCACATGATAATTGATAGGTTTCCTTCCATCGATCACCATGAAATTTTATTCCTTAATAACCAATCTATGAAATATAATTTTTTGTATTTATGAATTTTTCTAATTCAAAGTACATATCTAA
Organism: Papilionanthe hookeriana x Papilionanthe teres; assembly: GCA_022702705.1. Classification (NCBI taxonomy): domain Eukaryota; kingdom Viridiplantae; phylum Streptophyta; class Magnoliopsida; order Asparagales; family Orchidaceae; genus Papilionanthe; species Papilionanthe hookeriana x Papilionanthe teres. Next base: position 16,277,117 of record CM040421.1, on the reverse strand, counting down.
ACCAAAATAATATTACAACAAAATTTTACCTCAAACTAACCTCTCCTTAGGGAGGAAGCTGAACAATTGGTTTGGTGAGCATTGTGTTCGTGGAAATTTTTTTTATTTTTTTTATGACTGGTTTTATGAAAGTTCAGTGGTTCCAATATATCCTGAGATGCTCACAACGCATCTAAAGTGGTAGAATATTTTTTGGAATTAGAATGTAAATTAGCTGAGAAGAATTTAACCTGAGCAGGTTATGCAGCAAATAATGAATATTCCAGTACAACTATCTAACTGGACGCTATTCGAACTACAAATGCTAAGTTTCACTTGAAAAAGATATGCGAGAAGATCAAAACTAGAGTCAACAATCCATTAGCTGAAGTTCCATTGCATCAAAGTGTATCAATTTGTCTCATTCTTTTGTTGATTGTTGAGTTAACGATTATTCATAATAATCCAGCCTTAACTTCAGAGTTATGGGTTCCCAGTCTGTCTGAAATTTACTATTTTGACTGTGTAGATATTCTTAAAATTTTAGAAATGGTGCTAGGTATTTTAGAAATGGTGCTTGGTATAAGGGAATGAATTTAATTTTCAAATGGATGGTATGGAAAGAATAATTTAACTAAGCTTATCTGGGATGATAATCTGATGGAAGAAACATCCTTTAAAGAAAAGGAATCATATTTTTACAACTTGAACCACCGAATCTAAAGAAATTCATGGTGAGAATGGAAATAGTGAGATGTTTGATTTGGCAGGGGGAGGTTAATTGAATGTGGATGGCTGTGCAAGGCAATTCTAGGGAAGCTTCCAGTGGTGAATTTACTTAGAGATAATGAAGATTCATCCTTGCTTTCTAATATTATTTTATTGTCAAAACTTCTATATTTATTGAAATTTATGTGCTCTCATGGTTTCAAACATTGGTGGCAATATAGATTTAAAAATTATGCGTAGAGGGAATGCATTATTTTTTAAAACAACTGGTGTGGAGTAGCAAACATGTTGATTAGGGAGCATTTTATATGATGAGGTTAATAAGGCTATGTTTAACTATGTTTCAAGTAAAATTTGACATATTTGGAAGGAAGGTAGTGCAATTTCAAATTGGCTGGTTAATGAAGGGTGTAAGGTTGAAGGCTTCTTTGATTTTCAGTCTTAGGACATTCAAAGAAAGTTGGTTGATATTTGTACATTGGATGGATGGAAGTATTCTAATATCTCGTGCTAATGGAAGTTGGAATGTCGGTGATAGTAAGTATGGATGAAGGTTTTTTATTTAGTTGAATGTGTAGATCTTTTACTTTTGATTTGCACCCATGTTGCGTTGACTTCTCTTAATGACTCTTTTAAATGGAATAAATGTTAGAGTTTTGCTGCGGCATTTTATTTCTTTTTGAATGTGTAGTTATTTTACGTTTTATTTGCACAAATATTTCTTTTTTTGATGTTGTTGTTAACTTCTTGCTGTATTGTCTCTTTTTGATGGAATAAACCATGCATGTTTGCCACAATAGATGGATTTAGAGAACAAAGGTTTATGATCTAATTGATCTCTCAAAGTTGAGGTTGTTTAAGTCTTTACTTCTCAGAGCAAGGGCATACTTTTTTTAACTGAACTTTGTTTATTGATGATCATAAATCCTCTTACCGTGCTATAATCTTGATAATTTTTTTATATGATGAATTTTCTTCCATTGGATACATTGCATGATATATTGCTCAACTGTTTTTTAAATACTGTGTTCTCATGAGATCTAGTGGAACTAAGTTCGAGTTAAAGAATCATTTCCTAATTTTATTGTGGATTTTGTTTAGTTATACTGTTTAAGTGGCAGACATTATTGGAGGATTTTGTTTTATCATCTATGTTATGCTAAACTGGCCTCGTAGTGATACTCAAGTGGCAAAACCACAATATATTTTCTTTACTAAATCTCATGGAGGGACATAGGACTCGAATGACTGGTTGAAATTTTAGTTGATTTTTGTTGTTCTTAAAGCCATCTCCTTTATCTTTGTTTTATTAAGGTAGGAGACATTCTGGGAAATGTTGAAAATTTGTGGTATTATGGTAGGAGGCACTTTGTGAGAAATCTGGATGCGAGTGTTATATACTTGGTAATTGTTGCCTTTATTACAATGTCAGCAGAGGTCTTGGGTGGCTTTCTTAGAAAATAAGAATTTTAGGAACTTTTAACTAACTATAGTATAAAATATTTGCAGCATTGTAGCAATAGTTGTGTCAGAAGAGAAGACGAGTTGAATATTCATCATCATCTTTTGTCTTATCCAATTTATTTTGATCCATAATTGTAATTTATTTCTTGAATTTGATGTAATTTGCTGTTAAACTCACATTAACACTAAATCGTACTCATTCAGACTTAAAACTAGGCATGTCATCGATTTGTAGTTATCACTTCATCTTTCAATAATTATTTAAATCTATAAAAGAAGCACCTTTAAGAGTTATGAACCTGTTAAATGGCAACATGCGGGCTAATGCTATTATTAATGGAGGTTGAATTGATGTCAGCCTATCATCGGATGAGTTACCGATGGAAAGTTTAACCAAAAAAAGAGGGTGAGAGAATTTAGAATGGCTCTTCTTTGCTTCTTTCTGTTTCTTGTTGCCTGTTTTGGTTGAGGTAGTTGGATAAAATCTTTTTGAGTTTTTTGCTTCTGCATGGTCATTTATGGTTCTTTACTCAGTTTGACTTTAATGCAAATTTCTTTTTACTGGGGGGTTCTTTCTTGGAATATTTTCTTAGAAATTTTATGTTTTGCTTTTGTGGAATTAATTGGGAAATACTTGAGAACTCTATTATTTTCTGTATTGAATTTCTTAGTGTTATCTACGCCGCAGTGTAGATTAGTATATTTCGAAATTAGACAACGTTGTTTTAGAATTTGTTAGCTTTTCCATTTCTGCTTTGCAGATTGCATACCATTTTGTTGAATTATCAATATGTTCTATTTGTGTCCCATCTTCAAGGTACTTCAGCTCCCTGTTTTAGAGTAGATTTATCTGCAAAGGAAAAAAAGAAAATATAGAATTGAATGTTTAGGAAATTTAAAAGAAATTGAAGTGGTGGGCATGAAGATAATTTTTATTTATCCACTTTTGTTCATGTATCTTCTGCAATTATTTGATTTGTTACGTTCCCATATCTGGATGTTTATGTCTGACATTTATCTATTTTCACATCTGATTGAAAGAAATTTCGTTGGCTTTTCTAGCAACTATGTTGGAAAATAATCACTCGTCACTTTCAACTGTTATTCTTCACTCGTAGGGTGTAATTGTGAATGGAATTCCATATGGAAGCAAATCTGGGGACTCATCGACTTTCACTGGAGCTTCTATACTCGCCTCTTTATCTAATCCGAGAAAGGGCGAGGTCACTCGAACTTCCCCAGCATTTAATGGAGAAAATGAACGGGAAAGAGTTGAAACTACTGCTTTGACTTCTGCTCCCATTGCATCAGGCTCCATTCCAGGATCTGATTGTGATTTTCATTTGAGGGATAGTACTGACCAGAATGTGGTTGCTATTGCTGATGGAAATAAGGCCACTGCTGTTGTTCCTGTTGATCTCGCTTCTAGCTTGGGTGTTGATGCTTATTTCGATGCAGAATTGGTGAAAAGACCTGGTCCAAATATGGAGTTAAGGCCACGTCTACGTCTGCTTGAAAAATCTTCAAACGCTGAACTGGATTTGAGCGGTAATCTATTCAGAACTTCTGAAGTCCAGAAGGAGCTCCAGAAGGATGTTTTAGGTTCAACAGCTAATATAATCAGTTCCAGATCCCAAAAATTCAAGGAGCAACTTAAACATGGAATTCTTAGCTCTTGTGAACAAGTTTCTTTTGAAAATTTTCCTTACTTTCTGAGGTAAGCTTTATTTTAAAATTTTCTGTTTTTCTTTCTCCACATATTTCACCTCCCTTCTTTGGTAGTCATTAGTCATGTTTGTCGTACGGGACATTTTATTTGCTATATTTACTCTTTTATTTCTTGGTATTTCATCTTCAATACCTATGCCTTTTACTTGTTTTCTGCATCTAGTGTTTGCCTTCTGTATTTTATTAACGCAATAATGATGTCTAAGTTCAGCTTCTTCAACGCAACATGGGAAATTAACTAGAATTGCTGGAGTATGAAAGAAAATACAGAATATTAAATACATAAAGTAAGAAATATCTAATGGCATGGGAGAATAACAATGGAGACTAAAAGCTCAATTAGATCACTTGGAGTTTTGTGAAAGCAGGATAATGATGATATATTTAATTTTGATTATGTTCCAGTCTGTTTAGAAGTATTTGTAACCTGCATCAAGCAGCATGTCATCAACCATATTGCTCTCATTAAAATTTTCTGATTCTTGAACGGCATGATCGTATGAGTCTTCACTAATGTGAGGAAGAGGTGCAGCAATATATCGATATTAAAAATCGTTGATAGCATAAGATGTGTAAGCCTTGTGAATAGGGCTATCTTGGATTAGCCTTAAAACACTGAAAATTTTTGCTCAAATAGTTTACAGAAGGTACAATATGCAAGCATCAAATAATTCTTTCAGCCAATAACCACAAAATTTTGAGTTGATCCATAGCTCCTTTTTTCAATGGTAAATTAAGGACCATTTAACTAAAATTCAGCCAACGTAAGTCCTCAGAAGATGTGCTGAGGGACCATTTTGGATCAATTTTGTATAGTTGATGGAATGAATTGGAGAAATGTGATACTCTATGATGTTAAATCGACCACATATTGAATAATCAGGGAATTATTTTTGTGTTTAATTTTTAAAGATATGTATGATGATGCATTGAATAATATTAGAGGTAGTAGCAGAATGATTACAAAGTTTTTCATTACATCAGGGATCAACTTCCACTCTATATCTATTTTATTGAAATGGAGATTTTTTACAAATGATATTCAAATTAGGGTGCATTGGTCTATGTGTTTTTCCTATGACCAGCTGTAATCAGGGATACTTAATTTGAAATGTGGAAAGTTAAAAAATTGAAAAAAAAGAAGAGATAATAATTGACAGTGTTAGGAGGGGTCTTTTCATACTTAATTAATTGTTAGAGGACATCTTTTCTTTTATTTTCCTTTTAAAGGGTAATTTAGTAAGTAAATGGTCTAAGAATTATTTGGGTTAGCTTGCCTATAAATAGACCTTCCTTTGGAGAGAATGGGAGTTCTTTTGGAGAACTTTATTTCAGGTTTTCCTTTGTTTCAGTGAGGATTCCATTCCCTGGTTTGGGGCAAATTCCCCAAGCTGGAAGAGGTGAGAAGGCTAGGGATCATAGCAACAACTTCTTTACCTACAAAATCTGTCTTGGCCCTATCGTTGCAATTTCAAGGGACTCTCTACCAATTTCTTGAAGCAAGAAACCCAATGCAGCGCTAGAAAAATTCAATCAAGAGGATCGGTGGTCATGGTGGAATCTAAGATTCCGCCAAAATTGATTTACGCTCGAAAAAGCATCTTCCGGTGGCTGTCCCATACAAGCTACAGCAGAATCCATCAGTGGAATGGTTCTCAATCCTTGTATTGTGGCAAGAAGATCCTTTGGAGGGCTGTCCATGAGTCCCATAGAAATTGTTCCATGGCAACAGCTGTTTGGAATTTACTCCATGGATTGGTGGAAGTTGGATAATCCCAAGCAAGAAAGAATTTGAGAATTATGACTGCAATCAAGAACGACTACTTGAGGTTGAACTAAAGTCTTTCTGGTTGTTGGAAACGTGCAATCTGTGCTGAATTCCAACAAGAATCATTCTCCTGTAGCTGAACCGATTTCTCCCTGGCTGTTGGAAGACTGCAGCCTGACAAAAGTCCATCTAGAGTTTATTTTATTTCTTAAATCTTTTTACCTATTTTAGTTTTGTATTGGTGTCAATAATGAGCTTATAAGTAATAAAACAAATGCAAAGTATATGATATCAATTTTAAGTGTGTTTGATTATCGGCTGATAGTGTTATACCCGGGTGTGAAAAGTTCAAATCTATTGGTTCTATTACATAGAGGAGTGAGGTTAATGATAATGATATAAATTATTGAGTTATGAATGGATGGTTAAAGTGGCGAAATGCTTATGGTGTATCATGGGAAATGATGCTACTATGGATGCTAAGGTAAGTTTTATAAACTTGTATTTTGGTAGACTATGTAGTATGGATCTACATGTTGGGTATTAAAAAGGTTGTTGATAGCTAAGTTAGCTTGATGGAGATGGGAATGTTAAGGTAGATGCAGGAATAAAGATATTATGGAACGGTTAGGCTACAATCTATTAAAGATATGATTATTAAAAATAAACTGAAGTTGCTTGGACATGTATGAAGGGTAAATAATGCACCCATTAGATTGAAACATAAAGTTTAATAGGATTTGAAAGGAAAATTGACGAAACTATGGTAACATGACTAGCCGTTGTTCAGAATGCTTTACAAAGAATTGATTTAATGCCCCTTGCAACACTTAACAAAGGGAAATAAGAAATGGATTATAAAGTTGACCCCAAATGATAGAAATAAGGCTAATGATAATTATAGAAGTCCAGTTTTTACGTAGTCTGTGACTCTTTTCTCTACTGAATAATTTTATGTTGTGCCTGCTGTTTCAAATGTGAATATTGAAGGTTCATGAGGTGGCTGCATTTTACCAAACGGGTATATCCTGCAGCTGAGTTTCCTTTTTGTCAGTTCACAAGTTAAAAAAAAAACTGGCTCTTGGATATCATTCTGATGCTTTCTTTCTGCAATATTATCCAGTGAAAATACAAAAAATGCTCTCTTATCATGTGCATATATTCATCTGGAACTCAAGGAATTTGCAAAATATTCTGCTAACATTTCATCCTTAAATCCACGCATTCTACTTTCTGGTCCTGCAGGTACGACTCTACTCTTTTATTTTCATTTTGTGTTTATTCTTCTCCAAATTTTCGTAATTATCTGAGGAAAAATGTCTTTTGAGCATGTAGGATCTGAAATATATCAAGAAAGTTTGGCAAAGGCACTTGCTAAGCACTTTGACGCTGGATTGCTTATAGTAGATTCCTTGATTTTACCGGGTGTAGGTTTTCTCTAATTCTCCCCTTGCAATATTATTTTATGTTTACTCTAATTCTCCCATTGCAATATTATTTTCCAATATTTCTGTTCAAAACTAATTGATGTCTTTTACTATAGCCCTTCCTCCTGTTTTCTATCTCGCATTTATGCTGGAGCATGACATTATCTATGCCAATTCCTTGAAAAGTATGCAATGTTAATCATATCATAGAAGAATTTTTCCTTATACTCAATAAAAATTGATTTCAGGTTTCATCGTCAAAGGATTCAGAATCTCTTAAAGAAGGCGGGAGAGGTGAAAAATCAGGTGGTTTTACCAAACAGAGATCTACATTGACGGACACTGTTCATCATAGAAGACCAGCATCCAGTGTGGAGGCTGATATTGTAGGAACATCTAGTTTAAATTGCCAATCCTTACCAAAACAGGAGTCCTCAACAGCATCTTCAAAGAACTACACATTTAAAGAAGGTATCTACCTTTAGAAGATGTAGTGATGTAAATACTTTTTTGTTCGACATACATTTTGTAGTCTAGTCTTTTTAGAAGAGTTGTTTTTGTTAGTTTTTCATGTTTTTATATTATGCCTGATTTAATTGCTTTATTTTCTGTTGTTTCTCCACCAAATTTTCACCTCAACGATTCTCATTTTGTTGTTGATTGTGTTTTTTTCTTCTTAAGGGGATAGAGTAAAATATGTTGGTCAGATGCTTTCCTCTGGACTGCCTTTTCCATCTCAGAGGTATGGTTTAGGCTTCCCATGTTACTCTTTTTAACTTACAACCAGATGTACTTGATAATCAACTCTTTAATGTTTAGGGTATTTTATTTTATTTTTAATTCTGCTCGAGTAGCTTCTAGACGCATCAGAAATTGAGTTGCAAAAGACTGTCTCTGTCATTGAAAAGGAACCATTTTTCTTTCAGGAAATTATTAGTTTCGTGTAAAATTTATTTTGGAGTTATGGTGATTGATCATGATAAAAAAAGGAGCATTGTGTATATTTGCAGTTTTCTTTGGCAGACCTTGGTGAACAGACCTTAGTAGAACATTTTTTTTCCCTAAGAACATGGATGGTCCTCGTTTTTATTTGTTGCATTTATTTAAATTCTTCTTCACTTTGAAAGCATATTATGTAATCTACTGGCCTAGTCGAATTACTAGTCTTTATAACACGCTGAACTCTTGGAGCTTGAAATCATTTCAAATGTTTGTTTTGGATAATTGCATATTTACACATTTCCTGAAGGTGTATGCTCTGCTCAAGTCTTTGAGATTAATATAGCAGATTGTTTTCTTTTTTAAGAACTTAGGCCTGCATTTTTTTGATTCAGTGAAAGCTTTTTTTGTTTCATATTTTTCTTTTAGCCTCCTAAATTTAATATATTGCAGGGGTCCACATCATGGGTTTCGTGGTAAAGTTATGTTAGCATTTGAAGAAAATGGATTATCCAAAGTTGGGGTAAGATTTGACCGGCAGATACTTGAAGGCAATGATCTTGGGGGTCTTTGTGAAGAAGATCATGGCTTCTTCTGTGGGGGTAATTCGCAAATGGCGTTTGTTTTGCAGTAATTTCTGAAATTTGCTTGCCTAATTTTATGTGTAATTGACATTTACCTTGTAGCTGACATGCTTCGGCTGGACTCCTCTGGAGCTGATGATTCCGAAAGGCTAGCTATCAATGAATTATTGGAGGTAGTTTTTGATGTTTTCTCTACCTCAACATTTTAAATGTTTTCTTGCTACCAATTCTTTTGTTTCTCATTTTTTTATCTTCAGGTGGTTACGGAAGAAAGTAAACATGGGCCTCTTATTGTTTTCTTGAAAGATGTGGAGAAATGTATGGGTAGTAATGTAGAATCCTATCTAACTTTCAAGAACAAAGCTGAATCTATTCCTGCAGGAGTTTTGCTGATTGGCTCTAATATACAGATGGATAACAGAAAAGAAAAGGTCTCTGGTTCGCTATTGAATTTTTGCCCCATTGGACGAGCTAGCCCTCACATTTTTTTCAGTAATTTTGTCATGAATGTTTTTCTGAGATATTTGTCTTGCAGTCTCATCCTGGTGGACTTCTTTTCACAAAATTTGGAAGCAGCCAAACGGCTCTGCTTGATTTTGCCTTTCCAGTAATCTCCGGCTTCTTTTTACTTATTTTTCATGCTTTGCTTTTGGTGTTCTTTGTTTATGTTACTATATCAAGTTTAACTTGTTCATTTTTTATGTTTATCAACCTGTTTTCTTAACTTTTCATGAGCCACCTGATTTAAACAAATTTATTTCGTGTAGAGGGTGGTGTGGCTGTGATTTATGAGAGATCAGTGTGAGATGAATTGCAATAGATGGCAAGAATACAAACATGCATTCTAAAAAATCATCATCAATAATTTTTTGTGGCTTTGAATTGTTACTTTGGCTAAAATCAGCACTTCTTATTTTCCTCCTTTTTGCTTCTATGATTCTTCAAAGATGTTGCGTTTCCATTATTTTCTTCTGTGTCTTATTGTTGTTAATGATGCACCATGTGTCTGGAAAATGGTGCACTGTGTGATGTGATGAAGGATTAATTTCAACCTATAAGAAGAACATCAAGGGTCAAGTCCAAATAAAGTATAGGAAAATACTAACATGCAAGTGGAAGTATAGGGAAGCAAATACTATTTTGCTGCATCACTTTTAACAATAGTTCAACTGCAAAATAATTACTAATGGAAAGAAAATGAAATAAACAAGCACATATGCAAGAAGTACCCAAAACCTATTAGAAGTTTAAATAAAAATCACTAGAAAACTCAAATACCAAACGAAATAACTATTACTGATAGGTCAAATACCAAACGAAATAACTCAAATACCACACAATTTGGTAGAATCTATTACAAAAAATAAGAGTATATCATGAATGGCATTCAAACTGAGATATCATGACATGGACATGCAATTTAAATTGTAAAAGAGGCATGTATTGGAATAGAATAATAGTATAAGAATGCCACCATATCATCAGACTAGAATAATATTGCATGGAATGAATAAAATGTCTCATATTTTAAGTAATTTACAATAATTACCTATTTCGAGTCACAACACTTCAAACTACATTTCTTTGGGATCCAAAGAAATAACATCAACTGTGTATTAATTCAAAGGTCTTAAATACTAAGAATTCAATATTAATATTTGAAACTATACTAAGTAATCAATTACATGCAACATAAGACCTACTACAACCAAAAAGTAATTATATCAATCTTTTGTTAAAAGTCAAAGTCATAAAAAGGTTAATATTTAATTATATTTAACCTAGTTCACATAATTTACCTAATTATGATGACAAAAATAAATCTAAATCATTGAACTTATAAATATAGTGTACATAACTAAACTATTTTAATTGAAACCTAAATATAAGATGAACATCTCTAAATTGATTTGAAATAGTGTTAACCCAAAGTAATGAGGAGAGATAATGGATCCAGTAGCCAGTGCTCAAGGAAGACGTAACAAAAATTTTGCAAGGAATAAGAGCAATAAATTGATTATAATGAGATTGACAGGGAAGATTGGAGGAGGTGAAAGGGTCGACGATTTATCCTGCACTATGTATTGTTGCCTAGGTCATTAGTTAAAGGGGACGAAGAAGGCGACATACTTAACCCAACGTAATGAGGAGAGAGAATGGGTTTAGTAGCCATTGTTCAAGGAAGACGTAACAAAGATTTTGCAAGGATTAAGAGCAATTAATTGATTATAATGTGATTCACAGGATAGATTGGAGGAGGTGAAAGTGTCGACGATTTAGCCTACACTAAGTGCTGTTGCCTAGGTCATTAGTTAAAGGGGACGGAGAAGGAAACAAATGCGTTGTGTCTCTTATTATTACAACTGAAATAGATGCCCAAATCAGTGGATACTTGTATTCCATAGAAGAAATTGATTTTGAGGGTCTCTGTAGGCTGTAGTTGTGTGGAAGGAATAAGCTGCAATCTCCTACCAAGATTTGATCTCAGATAAAGAGTGTAGTGGTAAGCCAAGGGAAGTAAAAGGTGGTGGGAGGACTCAAGCATTGCTTGATGTGTTTGTTGGGCTTCGGTTTGGTAGGAACTAGTCTCTACGTGATCTTTGCATTATGGAGCTTGGGTTGATTTGGGTTCAGATTACTGTTTGCTAAATAGTATCCCCTTAAGTCAAATTCATACATTAGCTTTAGAGTAATTGTGGGTACTTCATGATCATCTCTTCTCTCTTTCATATATATATATATATTTTCTCTTTTTGACTTGTTCTTCTAGAGTACCCTTACAGAGTGAATGTCCAAATTTATGCTCAAAATTATGCTTTGGTACTCATCATAACTTAGAACTTCTTGAATCATCAGTAGCTTGAATTGAATAATATGAGAATTATCGTGGATATAGCGTTGTTAGAAAGTGATATAAAAGATATTGTTCACTCATTTTATGATTTGGAAAAAGAACCAATTGCAAAAAAATTGTGCCAACTCTTTCAATCATCATAAAATGATAGATTACGTTGAAGGCTATAATTTTTGTCAAGCCTTGGAAGTCATCACATAGGCAAAATCTCAAGAATGCATGATCTCTAATGTTGAACTCAATTCTTTTGTAATTAGGATCGGAATATATATTTTGACTCTTTTAATTGATAAAATTTTCTCTTGAATAGGGTGATGCCAGCCAAATCAATTAGTAAAGGCCTTAAATCCCTTTCGCTGATTTAAGATTAACATCATGGATATTTTTATATCCTGCCATAAGAGCCTCTTATGCTGCTTTGCTGATACAAGCCTGAAAATTACTGTTGTATGCAAACTCCATAAATGAGAGACGATCTTTTAAACTGCCTTCAAAGTTAAGAATGCTAGCTCTCAAATAATCTTTCAAAGTTTGAATTGTATGCTCTGGTTGACTAATCGTTTGGGGATGGAACACGATTCTGCAATCTATCTTCTTACCCAAAGCCTCTTGCATTTTCTCCATAGCATTAAATTTTCTATCTCAATCATAAATAATGACAATTGGTATCCCATGTAGTCAAATAATATTGTCCACGTAGACCTTTACTATGTTCTCCGTGCAATCATTTCACTTGCTTTAGTGGAAATTCAGTGGAAAATGAGCAATCTTCATGAGCTTGTCAACCACCCCGTAAATTTCTTTGCGACTATATTTAGATCTAGGCAATTCAGTCATAAAATTCATTATAATTTCCTTTTACTTCTGTTGTAGAATAGGTAGAAAATGGGTGGCCTTTTTGAATATTAATCACCACCTAAATTGTATCCAGGTCATGTTTAGATCTTGGTATGCCAATTATGAGATCCATTTTATTCTCCTCACTTTCAATTTAGAATAAATTGGCTAGAATAGCTCACCAGCTTTTTTAATATTAGTTTTGAACATTTGACAAGTCAATCATATGACTATCAATCTCGAAGTGTTCTTCCTTATTTTAGATGCCAAAATTGCTTTTTATGATTTTCATATACTTTCGTGGATAAATAAAATATGAAGTCATGTATTCTTTTTAGAGTACTTGTTGTCCAAATCTTGCCTTTTTGGAACACATTAATGGCCAATACATTTTAATATATCTATTTAATGATTACTGAACTTAGTTATCATTCCATTTTGAAGTGATTTCTAAGTTGTGTCACGTCAACATTTTCCAGCTAAGCTGCATAGATTCAATTTATTATTACTAGTTGAAAAATCTTGTGATATATGATAAATTGCCTCTTAGAAATAACATCTCAAGTTGAATTCATTGCATCTAAAGTATTACTTCTTTTGAGTGGTCATTCAAGTTGCATTAATTGAATATTTTCTGCTCAAAGCATCTACAACGTCGGCAGCTTTACCTTGTTGGCGTTGAATCTTTAAATCACAACCTTCATTAACTTAAGCCTTTGCCTTGGTTTCAAGTTTAGTTTCTTTTAGATAAAAATATACTACAAGCTTAATTAGTGAAGATCTATTTGTGAATACCATAAAGATTATGTTTCCATATCTTCGATGCAAAATAACTAAGGACCAACTCAAATTTTTGAGTAGAATCACTCTTTTTGTACATAAAAGTTGTATAAAGACATAATCTATTGTTGTGCTATGTTACATTGGAGCACAACTTAAAATGTCCTTCATTCTAATGAGGACAATGTGGGTGAGTGTCTGGCTGGTTAGGTTTGGCTGGAGTTAGTTACTATGAATTTCATGTGCAGGGTGTGCTCGGGTCATTGGGTCAATTCCTAATTTACTACAATTAAAGCTTTGTTGTATGTGCTTATTTGCACGATGGTGTGCCATTTATGGTGGAGCAACATCATATTTACTAGATTTAATGCTTTGGTCTTTAATCAGTTTAGTTGCTCTTTCATATTGATTTCTGACGAAGTGGTGAGATGGTCTATGGATGTAAGAATTTACTTGGTTGCATTTAAAATTTAATGTGAATTGTTTATGGTAGAGTGTGATAAATTATTTGAGAAAATGGTGTGAGAGACAAGGATCCTTCATATATTTTTAAGAATTATCCTTTCTTTTTGTTTATTCTTAAATCATAATTTGATATTGTACTTTCTACTCTCAAAGAAGAAGAAATTATTATAATTTGACTTGGACAGTTTAAATTTAAAGTGAAACCTAAACAAGCGATAAGGAGGTAATCAAATGGCCAAATATAGATAATATATAAATTTTATTTGTGTCATCCATTGACGCCCTAAAAATGCATTCTCTTTATTAAATGACATTATGGGAGGGGTTGGTTTACAAATTAAGACACCTCAGTTGCAATTTGATGTCAAGTAGTTCAAGTGTAAGGAACTTGGTTTTTATGATATAAGATGAATAATGTCTGCACCAATCCTTCAAAACTTGCATTGGCCCAAACTTAGTTGTTAACATATTATTATGATTTACATTCAATTTTAATTTATTTGAAAGTAATCCTTATTTTCTTATTCTGTAATCATTGCAAGTTACTCTATTTTTATTTTAGAATTGCCATATCTCGAACACACTTAAGTAGCACAACTTTTGAAATTAAGAATGAGTGGTTGATTTGGAGAAAATAATTATGAATTTTATGTGATTAAGAGAATATCATGGTGTTTTAAATGTAAGATTGATTAACTTTAATTAAGTTTGACTATTTATTTTTTAATTTGAGTGCAAGGCAAAAAAAATGTCATTAACTGTCAAGTTGAGCATGATAAAAATGAGATTTTGATAAAAGTGGGGATATATTAGATTTATGATGGGCTGAACGCCTATTGATGATAAGGTAGTGTAGGATAGACTTGTGTGATTTAAACATATACAATGAAGAGTAGAAACTGCATCCATAAGATGGGTAGATAAAATTAGCATCGATGGATTTATACGGAAAATATTGCACTAAATGTAACATGGGTAGAGGTTGTGTCGAAGAATTTTGTGCAGAATGGGCTTTGATAGCTCATATGACATGCTCTATGAATGAACTGTGAAAGGGAATTTTTAAAACTGATCAAAATTAGTTGAGATGAGGCTAATAATGATGATGATTATGATGAACTCTCAAAGACCCTTGAGCGTTGATGATATTATTATCACTATGTACTTTATAAAGAAGATTTGTGCTTGCAATTAATAGGCATACCAAACATTTGTAATATAGCGTTCAAAATTTGCATCTAGTAATGTTAATTGGAGTTTTAGTGGTCATTGTTTTCATCACTTCGTTTCCCTACTAATTTACTTGGGATTGTGAATATTTTTATATAGTGGGTGGAAGAAAGTGATATTCTGAAATTTCCCTTGAGACTTAGCAATTCAACCTTATTATAATTATTTTAAGCGTCTTTTAATGTTAATCTTGAAGTATTTATTTACAATGCAGGATAATCTCAGTCGGATGCAAGAAAGAAATAAAGAAATCCCCAAGGCAATGAAGCAGTTGAGTAGGCTCTTTCCAAACAAAGTTATGATTCAGCTTCCGCAGGTATGACATGCCATCACAACATGTGCTGTCTTTGTTCTTATCCGTGAACTCTGCTCCTAATAATTAAAAAAAAAAATGATGTTTACAGGATGAAGCCCAACTTTTGGATTGGAAGCGACTATTGGATCTTGATGTTGAAACTCTCAAAGCTCAAGCCAATAATTCCAGTATCTGTTCAGTAAGCTTTTGCTAGACATTCCTAATATTTAATTATAGAAAGCTGTATTTTTATTATTTATTGGGATATTTTCTGTAGAAGCTTCATTGGCTTTCATTCTTTCTTCTGCTTTGTTGTTCTTGCTTTTATGGTTTTATTCTTGGAAATTTTTATTTTTTTGATTTCGTATGCCAATTGACGTGTTTTTGCTTAGATTTTGAACGTTTATTGTTATATTAGCAGTGCAAAATATTTTTATTTTCATTGTGCTGTTTGGCTAAATTTTGGAATTTCATTATTGGGTTTGATAAGTTTTTCTGATGTTGTAAGGTTCACTCTAAAAAATTATAGCAGACTGCAATCTAACTGCTTTTCATACATATAGTCCATTGTAATTTCAAAATTGCGATCTAGATTTTCTTCATACCTGCTAGATTTATAATATTCCTTGGAAGGCCTTACGTATTTATTCTTTTGTTTTTTGAAACCTTTGCATCAGATTGGATATACAGTAGCACAATTGATAACTAATTTCTTGTAATGCCGGGTCTGGTGTCGTGAAAGTAGCTTCGATATATTTGTGCACCAATGACCAGATTATTTTTATTATTTATGATTTTTATTATTTTTGTTGAATTGTTATCCTTTGCCATGAGGAATTTCCCAAATTCCTGCTATGGATGTGGAAGAAAAGCAATTGCTACTGCCAGGAATGGAATGCGTGTGCTGTCCCTGCTTCATCTACTGCTGTCCATGGAAAATTTATTTGTTGAAATCTCCTAATTCTAGTAAGTGGTAATATGTGTCCAATAAGATAAATCTTGGAAAGTGGACATCTGCTATTCTTAGGAACATTATAGTTGTATTATATACTGAACATGTACAACAGTATGATGCCATGGCTAGGGCTGTAATCGAGCCAAGTATATTTTAGTTTGGACTTGGCTTGGTACAATTATAAGTGGTTCATGTTCGGCTTGAGCTTGCTTTCATATACTGCTTAAACTTGACTTGTTTAATTTTTCAGTGTTTGAACTTGATTTGTTTATGACAAGTGAACGGATATTTAAACAAGGACAAGTATCTAGATTTTCATATAAAAATATAATAAATAATTTTACAAATCAAACTAAATAAACAATTGAATAAATCATATAAACAAAAGAGCTAACCCATACACTGTCATCTAGTGTCTATAATAGATATATTCTCACAAGAATGAATTCTAAGATAAAAAAAAAATGAAACAAGGGGGAAAAAATTAATGAACTAGTATATAACGCGAAACCATCATTAATTTGTAGAAATAATTGAGAAAAATCAAAGACAAACAGATCAAGCATAATGAAAAAGAATGAGCGAATGTGATGCCACCTTTCAGAATTCTATCATGCTAATTTTTAAATATTTAACAATTAATAATAAAATAAATATTTAGTTAAATATATAAATATTATTGATATACTAATATATTATGATTAAACCTATAACTAAATAATTTTTAGCTTATAAAATTTTATTTAAATAATATATCATTTATGGTACAAATTATGTTCGAGTTTAATATCGAGTATTTAATAAGTTACTTGTTGAATAACAAACAAGTTTGTTTATGAACATAAACAAATAAGTTTGATTATGTTCATGTTTAGTTCACTTAATATTCAAGTTTTGAAAAACTATTCAAGCTTGTTTATTTACTAACTTGAACAAACATGATCGAGTCTTAGTTGAGTCGAGTTCGAGATGTTCAACGAGTGCATTGGTTCATTTACAGCTTTAGACATGGCTCATCGACTCCATGAGGAATGGCACGGGAGATAATTTCACCTGATGTGAAATTGTGCAAGAGATATGGGCGCAACAAAAGAAGCCCCCTTAAACAAAGAAAATACTTTTGAGACTCTTGAACTCAATGCAAGTCTTTATGATAGAAGGCCAAGCGATCTTTATGCGACAAAATGCTTGATATTCTTATTATAAATTGGCAAAAACTTACTATCCATGAAGATTTTGAATGTAAGCATTTAGATGATGACACGTGCTATAAGAAAATAAATGAGAAGGAATGAGTCTACACATTTCTATTTGGAACTCGATGAATTTTTTTAGAGAATCGTAAGTAATAAACCTCTTATTAGCATTCTAGAGGCATCGCGGAAGTCAAGATAGAAGTAAGCAGGAAGAAAGTTATATTAGGAGTCCACTAATTCTGAAAGAATTGGTCTCGTTGATTGTAGTCTTCAATTTTCCCATG
Organism: Papilionanthe hookeriana x Papilionanthe teres; assembly: GCA_022702705.1. Classification (NCBI taxonomy): domain Eukaryota; kingdom Viridiplantae; phylum Streptophyta; class Magnoliopsida; order Asparagales; family Orchidaceae; genus Papilionanthe; species Papilionanthe hookeriana x Papilionanthe teres. Next base: position 16,259,603 of record CM040421.1, on the reverse strand, counting down.
ATAATCTTTAAAAAAAACCGTGGTGTGGACATTACTAGAAGACTAGACATACCAAACATTTTCGAAAATGCAGGAAGCATAATAACTTGAAGCACAATATGGAATACTAGGGTCATTTTGGCAATGTTACCGCCACAATAATGACTCTAGAACCTTGAAAACTTTGTTCATTCTGTGAGGAAGTTGAGAGGTTTAAAAGTTACTTCAACAGTCATAAAAAAACACACCTCTACAAATGGTACATGGTTCATAGCACAAAAAATAACTTTTGAAACACCTCAAATCTTAAAAACAAAAATTATAGCCTTTGGATTGTGGAAATTGGTGCATCCGATCTCATGATTGAAGATGCATTTAAATTATACAAATATAACATCTTTTGAGGAATATGTTATTGTTTGGATGTTTGATGGCTCTCTAATGCAGGTAGGTATTTTTGGAATATTATCATTTAGAAAGATATATTATGCAACTTTGATCTTTTTTGTTGAAATTTAAATTTTAATTTACTATCATATGAAAACTAATGAGGTGTCTTAACTGTGAGCGATTTAAGATGTGTTGAAGACTACCATTGTGAAACAAAGTCAGAGAAAGATTGCCAAGCTGTATTTACCAACATATTTTAAAAAGTTGCCTTCGGTTATGATATTTTTTAAGTCATCCTAATCCCCTGTACCTTGAAGAAAATTTTCCTTGAATTTTCAATTAAAATTGTGCCATCCTTTATTATGAAATCTATCAATTATTCAATGTTTGAAGGTCATATACAAACCCACCTTACAACGCTACTTATCTTTTTTATTCAAATCATTGTGACATTTTAGGTCCTTCTAGAATCATTAACACAATCAATTCTTTTATCCATTTCTATTCCATAATTCAACGCAATCAGATGCAATGAAAATGGTGGTTATCAGTCATTGTATCATATGGGTTCAACATATATCACCGACATAAAAATTAATCATATATCACCTATTTCATGAAATAGACCATGACAATGCATTTAGAGTATCGAAATCATGAGCAACCGCTCTAGTTGATTCGGTCAAACACAATAAAAGTGATAAAAGATATATGCGATATGGTGCATATTTAGTTTAAAATGCATCAACCACATTTGAAATCACTCTAATTCTTGTTTTGTTGAATGGAATGGACGAATTTATTTTGAGTATCGAAATTACCAAGACTTTGCTCAACCAATCAATTCTTTTGAACACAAAAAGACTGTAGATGACAAGCGTTGTGTTTCACAAATTTATTTCAAAACTTATTACATACATCAAAAGTATCCGAACTTGTCCTTTTTGCACCCCACACTTGTCTTTCTTATGCTCATAGGGCATTTGCCTGCTCGTGGTTGGCATGCGTCTCCACACAACCTGCCCCCGCTCGTGGGGCTTTGGCCTTTATGATGGGCTCAATGGCTTGCCTCATGTCTTATTTTGCCAAAACACTCTCGAGGCTTTTGCATCTTTTGTGTGTGATTTTGTGTGCACGCTCAGCTGAGCGCCTACCTTTTTTTTGTTGATGCCTCATGGCATCAACTATTCCCTTTCGTTGTAGAAATGTCATACTCACTCCTCGTGCCTAGGTATTTTATGTCTTTTGAATCTTTTATATTTTTTGGGAACTTTTATTTTTTCCTCTTATGTTTGTTATCATGCTCACTCTCTTCCCTCGTCTCCATTCGATTTTGTACCTATCATTTTAGTTTCGAGTTTGATTCCACCACATTTGCCACCGTTTTCTTAGCAAGCCTCTCGTCTTCCTCCCTCTTGACATTTCTTAAAGTTTTGGATGAAACCCTTATCAGGCCGCCTCCATAAATTCCAGTAGCCCTTCCTATAACCAACCACCTTGTTTTTTTATTTTTTTATTTTTTATTTTTTTGTAAAGGTTGTTAGTGGGTAGGATAACAGTTCAAACAATCAATTGTTTCTACTTTTAATCAATATTCAATTTCATGTTCTCACAAACTTCCTTCCATCGGCATATAAGGGCCAACCCATCGTACATACATGTCTTCTATCACTGTCTTTTATCATTAGCAAATTCGCATTGGGTCAGCCCAATATGGAGATTGTTAAAAGTTTTTTTGTCGGATTTACTATTGGTTGAAATCATTTTGTTATGCTTTTTAATCCCTTGCACATTGTTATTAAACCATTCCAAGAAGCAGAGTATGCTACGCCTTTTTCTTGATGGACTTACTTTATCATTTATTTCCCAATAAATAAGTTAAAATTGCTGCCCCACTTTGTCTTTTCTCATGGACCACCAATCACTATTATCTAAATATTACATCCTCGGGCTATATTGTGTAATCATTCCTCTTTTGCATACTCTTAACCGCCATGCTATAGTGGCGGCTTTTTTTCACATGCCTATCCATTGATTTTCACAGTTTCTAGTGCAACTTCTACCATACCCCAAATTTAAGATCTTAATGATGACTATGCTGCTTTATAGTCATGTGTACAGCGTTGACTTATTGATGAATAGTAGGCTTCACATTCTATTGATTAGGAAAAGCAGAAAAAAAAAAACGTAACTTCCTTACTTTCATCAAATTGCAAGCTAAGGGATGCAAATGAGCTATTTTTTTAGTGTATTTGGGGATTTAGTCCTGGAGTTTTCCTTTTTTTTTAAATCTTATTTATGAGCATTCCTTTCTTTATGGAAATTAATTTAGTAATATTTTGAATCGTTAAAAGAATTAAAAAATGGTAGGTATGACAGCTCCCTTTAGTTATTTTGTGCTAGCAATAGAACTCTCCGAATTTTCTTGTCTATCTCCTCCTCTTTTTTTTTTCTCTTCTTTCTTTTTATTTTCTTCTCATCCAATCTTTTCATTATTTTTTTATTCTTTGAGACTTTTCAAATCTTGTCAGTAGCATCTTTGACATAAGCAAAGATGAATCGGGATTCATCATTTTGAAACTTTTACGGTGAATGTGGATTGATATTAAAACTTGAATTAAAGCACTATAAGAAATTGAGCAACAAAGCAAATAATCAACAATGTATTTTAAAACTCAATTACTCATATAATCTTTTCTGGAATTTAATAGTTACATGGGAACTCGTCTTTATAATTCAACATGCGCTCTAGGAACTCACTCCTCACATATTGAAGAGCATTCTGAGAAGCATTATAATAAATAGAGCAACAAAATAGAGAAACAATATACATGAACAATTAGGTACATTATATAACCTTTCTCTAGAATATAGTTGAGTACTTGGGGAACATCTCCCTATAATTCAACAAGAACTCTAGGAACTCATCCCTCATATTGAAGATGAGGGGATAGCTCTCGTCCAAAATTCAAATTTTTCTAAGGGAGATAGAGATCAACTTATCCAAAAATTATAGTCTTTTATAGAAACAAAAAAAACTTGAAGTCTTTCAAAGAAGAATTCAACTCATTCAGGAAATAAAATTTTCTAGAAAAAAATAAATAAATTAGCAAAATTAAAATAAAAAAACTTAAACTTATTCCTCTTATAGAAAAAGTTTTCTTTTTGTTTAAAAATAAAGAAAAAGGAGAGGCATGAGGAAAAATTATAAGAGTTTAGATATAAAAACTGAATAACTAACTTTTAAAGTTGAAAATGACCAATTTTAAGTTTGAAAGTTGTCGTATTTGATGGCATAGATTGATATTAATTTTTCTTTTTAAATGAACACTTAGCTAATTAAATTAAATATAAACTAACTTGAGTTTCAGATCAAGTTGATCTCTGCATATGATTAAATTAAAAAATTATAATACTACTACTTGTAGAAGGTTTAAGGTTCTGTTACGTCGATGCCTAGCCTAAGGTTAATTTTGTCTTTTATTAGCTAAAGGGCAATTTAGTATTTATTATTAATTAATGTTTGATATAAATAGGGCATGATATTTTAGGGTTTTAGGGTTATGCATGCGATTGTGTCTGAGTCTTAGGGTTAGGGTTGGCTTTTATTATTAAGGTATTTGATTGGCTTATTTGGAATTTTTTGCAATAAAATATTTTCTTTGCTCTAATTTCTGCCAATTCAATCGATCCCTGGGAAACTATGACTGAATCACGTATATGTTTATATTAGAGAAGCAACTACGAGATTTCGACTACAGGAGAATTGTGGGAATCAGAATCGGAGCTTACAGGCGGTACAATTCCAATAGAGCTAGTTGGGAAGCGATAATGGGATTATAGTGTGCCTCCATATGGCTCGATTCGTGAACGACCGGATCGTGACGTATAGGGATCGACAACAACATGATTCGAGAGTTTGCTAGGCAGCAACGTTGGGATCGCGACATACAAGGAAATAACAATCACACGATTTGGGAGCTAGCTGGGAAGAGCGTCAAGATCGCGGCTTACAAATCTCAATTGCTAGTGTATTCTTCAATCAGGGAAAGCAACGTTGGGATCGTGGTTTACACGTCTCAACCGCGTGGGAATTCTTTGATTTGGGAATCCAACGACAGGATTGTGGCGTATACAAATTCCTTGTGGGTTTAGCAGAAGCCTAGGTGTAATGGCGGCTAAGAAAGTGGATGCCTTAGAGGAGAAATTGAGGGAGAGATGAGCCAAATCAGATCTTGAATGGAGGAAAGGTTCTCCACTGTCGATTTAAGAGAATTGAGGAGATGATCAAGGAGGCTTATTGAGATGTAACCCAAGACTTTGGTGACAGCTCAATTTGAAAACTCCAACCAAGGGTTGACCAGAGAATCCTCGATCAAATCAAAATGAAAAGAGGTCAAATGAGAGGATCATGAAGAGGAAAGCATCCACCAGCAAGAAATCGACCCTAGGACTTTGATGTTTGGTGGATTAGAGATTTCCAGTGGAGCGGACTGGGCCGAAACTTGGAGGAGTTATGCAATGGGTATTGATGGGCATGAAGAAGGAAGGGTAGAAGCCATGATGGGGTATGACGATAGTTGAAGAGTTTATCATAGATAAATGGGGGGAAACATAGAGGGAGAGGAAGTTGGGAGAGATGCTAGGGTTAGGAAATTGATATCGATCTCAAGGGAGAAGGCATATGCTAAATGGGAAGGAGAAGTTCATGGCGGTAGGGTTAAGTTTGGAAGGGAAAACCTAGCATGATTTCAGTGAAGAGAGGCTAGATATCTGATATGCTCATTGGAGAAATTTAAGGATTATTTGTTATAATGTTTTTTTCAGCCATTCGAGAAGGAGACCTACACGAGCAATTCTTTGTCTTGACTCAGTAGAACATTATGATAGAATTTAAGAGATTCGAGTTATTGTCGAGACAATTGAGAGAGATTTTTGAAGCAGTATTGGATCTAAAGCCCGACATACATTCAACACTTTGTTCTTTGAGGCCGTGAAGATTGAGAGAAATTATGAAATTAATGCAGTCGGTTTAAAATAAAAATGCAATTGAATGAGCTAATAGGAGCATCACAAGTGGGGTGCCCCATTGAAATGCTACCCCAACCGTGTTACCAAAAACTCAAACAATGAAAGTCTAGAGGGAGGCTCCCTGAGCCATGAGTAATAGGCCACAACTGAGGACGTCATTTAACTGACTTACAGAGATAGATCCAAGAGAAGCGAGTAAATGAGTTATGTTTTCGGCGTGATGAGAAATTTATCCCATGACACTATTATAATGATTAAATGTTACAGGTTCTCATCGTGCGTGACGAAGAGGCACGGGAACTCGATCCAATAGCAGTTTTTTTATCCATCTTGAGAATAAGTTGCTTCATTGGGAGGGGAGTATCGTTACGCTGGTGCCTAGCCTAATGGCAAATTTGTCTTTTATTAGCCTAAGAGAAATTTTGTCTTTTCTTATTAATTTTACTTTGGTATAAATAGAGCTTAATAGTTTATGGTTAGGCTTATGCATGAAATTGTGTCTGGAGTCTTAGAGTTAGGGTTTGGGAGAGATTTTCTACCTCTCGAATTGTAGAATTTTGTAGAGATCACCTACCTCCCAAATTTTTGGTGTTTATCTTTTATTTATTTGAGTGTGTCGTTTGGAATTTATGCAATAAAATATTCTGTTTGCCATAATTTCTATCAAGCATCGTACTAGGCACTTGATGGATAAATTGAATGTGAAAATTGACTTTTTATATAATTTAAAGTTGGTGTTTCATTGTAAGGAGAAGAGACATCCGATGAATTTTAAAAAGTGTATTCACTTGACTTCTTTGAATCAAGTCTCCCTAGTTCTTAGAGTATTGGCCACTTAATCCAGACAAAATTTAGCTTCAACTAGAAGTCTGCTAAATCCAAATATTTTAACTTGACCAATTTCTAGAATCATGCCCAATATTTTTGTATCCTTTAGAAACAAGGTTTAGCTACAAAACTTTAAGCCTTGACTCAATGACAAGGTTTGCATTGGGTATAAAAAGCAATTTTTTCTAAATGGTAAGGCTAGTTGGGTTGTCTTATAGAAGACAAAAGCTATGGTGGAAGGCAAGTCCATTTTGGGTGACCACTTGTTTTCAGCCGATATGTTGTCAATGAATGTTACAAACAGCGTTGAGGTATCAATTGTTAAATGGTAAGGCTAGTTGGGTTGTCTTATAGAAGACAAAAGCTATGGTGGAAGGCAAGTCCATTTTGGGTGACCACTTGTTTTCAGCCGATATGTTGTCAATGAATGTTACAAACAGCGTTGAGGTATCAATTGTTAAATTTCTTTGAGATTCATGTTCTTTAGCTTGGGGAATTGCTGTGCTGCTTCTATATCTTTTTATTTTTTCCTTTGTCTATCTCAAATTTACTATTGGATCCATAAACAAAAAAGAAAAAAAGAAATGATTAATTCAATGTGCATGATAGCAAAGCTGCTAGTTATGAGATGCCTAAATATAAAGAGCAACTCTGATACAGTAGTAAAAATGTTCTTTAATGAGAAACGGAAGTCTGGGATTGTAAAATTAATTTTCAAAATTAGTGTTGATGAGGTACATCTTCACATCATCCTCCCAATCAAGGTCCTACAACCTTTTTTCTATTTTTTTTCTCATTTCTTCTGTGTTAACCTAGATACAAAAAAGAATTTGCTGATGAGGACAAATCAAAGGGCTTCTTCATCTCTAGAAAGTCAAAATTAATGTTATTTATTTGAATCCAAATCACCAAAGCAGCTAAGAAGAACTGGAATAATAGACCTTTAGAGCTTTCTGATCTGCTTGTCTTCTGGTAAAAATAAAACAGATACTTCCAGGATAAGTTTTCAGATCTTCCTTGGATGAATAAATATTAGAAACTCATTTTATCCTGACGTTTTTATGCAACTATGAAAATTTTGAAGTTTTTCTTTCTTTTCATTTTTACTTCATTTTCCCATGATTTTGTGCTTTTAGCTTTATCAATATTTGTTCATATTTTCTTTTTGTAGTTCATCACCATTTATAGATGTTTGGAATTTATCTTATTCATCCAAAGGTTTGATATTTGGTTGACTCTTCTAGTTCATTGAAACATTTGCCCTTAACTGTTTATTCCCAAACTCCTGTGTTTTACAGTTCCTAAACCGTAACGGCCTTGAGTGCAGTGATCTAGAAAAGATATACATAAAGGATCAAACTCTTGGCAATGAGAGTAAGGAAATATATTCACACACACCGTTTACCTCCTTTCATTATTATTATTTTCTTTAACTTTATAAGTTCATACTTTTAACATGCGATTTTGTTCGATAGGTGTTGATAAAATAGTTGGTTTTGCTCTTAGTCACCATCTCAAGAACAATAATGAACGGATTAATCCCAAGGATGCTAAGCTTACCCTCTCCAGTGAGAGGTTTTGTTTTGAGAACTTCTATTTTGTGATGATTATCATCATTTGATTTATTTATATCATCTACTAAAATACTTCCTTTCATATTATGCAGCATCATGTATGGTCTTAGCTTGCTTCAAAGCTTGCAAAGTGATACTAAGAGTTCAAAGAAATCACTAAAGGTGGCATTTTTGGTCTCTTTCACATGCTATTTAACTGAAAATATTATAAATTTATCCAAAGTTTGATATTCTTTTTTTCTAATTAATAATTTGGGTCCTCAGGATGTGGTCACAGAAAACGAGTTTGAGAAAAGGCTTTTGGCGGACGTTATTCCACCTAATGAAATTGGTGTTAGTTTTGATGACATTGGGGCTTTAGAACAGGTTAAAGACACGTTGAAGGAGTTGGTGATGCTTCCTTTGCAACGACCAGAATTATTTAAAAAAGGACAGTTGACTAAGGTATTGAGCGTTTCAGTTTAAGTTCTTTTTAAAGCAGTATTTGTCCCATTTCTTTTTGCACATCTATTTATTTGACAAACCCAATATGCATAGAATTTAGCAGTTTATTTACAATTGTCTATAATTATGCATACAGAAGTGCCAAATCCCCACTAAAATTAGCATTATTTTGGGAGATGTTGAACCGGAGCTTGCAACTTTGGTCCATTTTGGGCGGCTGTAGTCTTTTGTTAATATGGTTATAAATTTGTGCAGAATAATGAATAATTTTTTATGGAAAAATTGGACAGAAACTTCTTTACATCAACCACATTTTAGCAATTCTGATTGTAAAGAGAAGATTCCAACTAAAATGTCTGAGTAGTAGTAAGAAAGCAGTAACCAAAGCGGTCTGGAAAGCAAAGCCGAAATAAAGAAGTCTTCTTTTTTTTGGTTCATTCTTTTTAATATGATGCTTACTCTTATGTTTTCTCTTATGTTGATCACTGTGGAATTTGCGGTGCCTTTCTTAAAATTACATGATAATGTTATATTTTTCCTATGCTTTTCAGCCTTGCAAGGGAATACTGCTTTTTGGCCCCCCAGGCACCGGAAAAACTATGCTTGCTAAAGCTGTTGCAACAGAGGCGGGTGCAAATTTTATTAACATATCAATGTCTAGCATCACATCAAAGGTATCAGTCTGTTAGTACTTTTCATAATTAACTTCATCTAAAAGTTTAACATCTACATTTTGTTATTGTCCTTTTTCTCAACTTTTTATAGTGGTTTGGTGAGGGGGAAAAATATGTAAAAGCTGTATTCTCCTTAGCAAGTAAAATTGCTCCCAGTGTTATTTTTGTTGATGAGGTACGGCTTTTCATACCATCATTCTTTGTTTTTGATTAGCTGATGCTAAACTGCTTACCTGTTTATTTAGTCTCTTATAGTCCTTCTTTTTGCTGTTTAGGTTGACAGTATGCTGGGTAGAAGAGAAAATCCAGGAGAGCATGAAGCCATGCGCAAGATGAAAAATGAATTTATGGTGAATTGGGATGGGTTGCGCACAAAAGATAAAGAGCGTGTTATTGTTCTTGGAGCTACCAATAGGCCATTCGATCTTGATGAGGCTGTCATAAGGAGACTGCCACGAAGGTAGTGCATATAATTAAATGCGAAATTTACATACCTAGCATACAATTCTTATGTATTTATATATCTTACACCTGACTTTCATTTTTACATACATAACACTTTGGTGCTTCAAGCCTTTGCATGAAAAGGTGCCTTCACTTTTAAATAGTGGTGATAGTGCTTTTTTTTATGTGATATTAAATATTTGAGTGCTATCTATGTAAATATGGAAGTTTAGGTGTGACTTACGTAAATACATTAGAATTGCGTGCTATTTACGTAAATGCCCCTAACTAGATTGACACAATTTTACATCCGAGTGGTGAAAATAGTACGGTGCATAACTGTTTTATAAAATAATTATTGCAGATTGATGGTTAATTTGCCAGATGCGTCAAATAGAGAGAAGATTTTGAAAGTCATACTAGGCAAAGAAGAGTTGGGATCAGATGTAAATTTTGAAGCAGTTGCCAATATGACCGATGGATATTCTGGAAGTGACCTAAAGGTTTTTGCTTGTAGTCATTTTTTGGTCATATTTTTTAATGTTTTTGTTTTCCTTTAAAGCACCGGGCTAATCATTTCCTTTCGCTCTACATTTTTTTCTCCCATTTTTAAGAATCTTTGCGTGACTGCGGCACATCGGCCTATTAGAGAAATTTTGGAGAGGGAAAAGAAGGTTTGTGTGGAAAACTAACAATGTTACCTTGTTTGGTGCTGAATGTTCTTTTAGCAGTTGTTGTATTAGTTACTTTTGCAAGTAGCCTTATCAGTTCGTTCAACACTTTTAGGAGAGAGATCAAGCAGTTGAACAAGGAAAACCCTTCCCGCCATTGCGGAGTTGGGTGGACATTCGTCCTCTTGGGATGGATGACCTGAAATATGCACATGAGCAGGTGACTTATGTTTTTCAGTGTTTTTTTTTTTTTGAAGTTTGAAAATTTTGGTAGCATTGATGTGTTGCATTTATTCTATCCACAATCACTTTTATAAATGATAATTAATTTTCATTAGTTAGGATAAGTACAAATTTTATTGGTAGACAATGCATATTTATAAATTTATATTTCATCCAGATGACGTTGCCTCTAAGCAAATCAAAACCCTTAGTATTTTAATATATTTATGACTAAAACTTTACATACCTTAACTACTTGTTTGCTAGAACACGGTACACTATGCTCTTAGATCTTAATTTAGCTTTGTTTATGTCCCCTTAATTTGGTTTGGTAATTTAGCGACAAAGATATAGAAGTTCACTGTTATGCTTTGATGAAATCCCAAGACAAGTTTTGCTATTTTGAGAACATAACATGATAGTCCCTATTTTGACCCCTTCTAGTCAAGTATGACATTTAGCAAAGACGGATGATCTAATCTGATATCTTCGGCAGCACTTATTTTGATTTTTGCCGACTAGGATTGAGTGAGTAAATAATTAGTCTGTTGGGTTTGTCATGAAATATGCACTACAGTTAATAATTGTCTAAAAGATCTATCATAATCACTGAAGTGTTTATAGTTTAAGTCATCAGCATGGATTTTCAAATTTCTGATTAATTATATATATAATTGATGTGTACTTGAAGTCTTACATTTATATTATGTGCATTCTTTTTAATGATTCCTCTAGAATTGTACCCCCAAAATACTATGTTGTAAGGGAAAACTGGGCCACTTGACTAGTGCTTTAAACTACGTTTTGCCCTTATCTGAAATAACAGCGATGATAATATCTGATGACCTATAAGCTGACCGGGACAAATAATTATAATATAAAATTCAAGATATAAACAGGGGAGAATATGCATCTAGTCTTCCAAACTATTATGAGTATTGATCTTCATAAAAAAGCCAATTTGGTGCAATAGGTTTGAAATTAGGATATAATTTGCTAATTAAATAATCAAAAGACTTGAGCATAAGCAATAAACGTGATTGTTTGCAAGAAATAAACTGCAGTTGTCAACAAATTATTTAAATGCATTAGGACAAATGCTTTATCAAATCACTTGCATTTTTTGTTTTTTCTTCTCGTTCGTATTGGTCATGGTTGTATAATATAATTTCTGTATAAGTAATCAAACATTGCAGCTATCAACTGCTGCTCAATAAGATTTGGACTACACCAACTTGATATTTAGCGACAGTTGAGATGATTTTTGGTTCCCATCAAGGCTCAGAACTTTGACTCTACCCTGCGCAAATCATAATAATGTGCAAATTTATCACACATTGAATAATTTTTTGGAGCTTATTTGATTTTTTGCATCTTTGTTATAGGCATTTAAAATATTTTACATTTTTATACACATCATGTTATCAATTTGTATTTACATCTATTGAAGACATGATCATGATAACCAGTGATAAAATTATCTGGTCACTAACATACTTATTGAATGGCAAAACAACTGTAAAAGTTGCATTATATGATAAACATGTGCAATTATCTTGACCAGGTAATCATATAAAATGTAGTAGAATTCTGATATCATCGTCTCATGCTCAATATGAAGATTTATTTACTCCCATAAATATAGTAGTTCAATCTAATATTAGGAATTAATAAGAGCAGGCCTAAGGATAATTTGCTCATTATATTGGAAATTGAGTACTTCGCCACAAGTTTTAGATCCTCTAAACGAGTTTTCTTATTTCTATTTCTCCAGAGTATATCTCCTTTCTAAATCACCTGGTGAAAACATTGATTTATTTCGATATATAATTATTCTTAAATTATTTTCTCACAACTAAATCAATTAACCTCATTATAGCATTCTTACCGAAGAAAATTTCTCTTCATTCAAGATTTTAAGCTTAGAAACCTTAATATAAACTTGATCGTCCGAAGAAATATGAAAATCAAGTTTCTTTTCTAACGAGCAAGCTTCTAGCTCTAGCTTTTCTCCCTTCTCTTTCATGGCCTGTTCTTCCTTGCTGCTCTCTGTTTGCTGCCAGGTGAAGTTACTGGATTGGTGAATCATTTGGCTTAAGTATTGTAATATTTTAGGTTTTTACTTATAAATTAATGGTTATATAACATTATATATCATTCTATTAAATCCAAAAATCATCTCAACCGTTTAAATATGTATCCTCCAATGCATATTTTTTTTAGGTGGATTAACATGGGATCCAAAAAGTAAATGGTAACAAGTTTTTATTTGGAATCCCTAAGCAGCAATCTCTATCCTCCTTTACTCGATTTTCTTGGCTAACATATCACTCTCTCTTTCCCCTTGAACCCCCATCCATCATCATAAATAAATCCATGTGGCCATCTCCTTTAACACTTTCGTCCAGCCCTCCACATGCCTCTTCCATCACCGGACCCTTCCACCAAGTGATATTGCTCCATCATTGTTTCCTTTGGCAATGCTCCCTTTGAAACCACCCTCCTTCAACGACTTATCCAACAACTCATCCATATTTTTATTCTTTTAGCACCATCATGTAAAACTATTGTGAGATATCTTCCAAAAGATGAAGGTGAATCTTTCCTTGAATTGGTTTCTAATATTGTCATTGAAACTATTTTTCCCTTTAATTCTTGGATGCAGTTTATGATGAAGAGGATTTAGTGTACAAAAGTAGAAGTGGCTAGGAATGTTTGGATAGTTTGACTTTTCATTGGGCATTTGTACACAAAACTACATAGAAAGAAAAAAAAAAAGGAAATAAATAAATGCAATGACAAATACAAAAATTGTCCCTAGCCATCTAACGTTTCATCATTTAGGATTGCCAATTCATGGGCTCTTTCTTTCCCTTCTTGTATATGAATTGGTGGAAGAGATATTGCTTTTAAGTATTGAATTTGTGGATTCTAATTTTCTTTATCTAGCTCTCTTAGTGACCCTTTTGATCCGTTGGACCTTCAACTCTCTCCCTGAAATTAGATTTATAGAGATCTAATTTTTAAGTTTGCTTATACTTTTTTTGAATCCAAGCTTGTTTAGTCTTTTTTTAGTGAATATATTAACAATCTATCTACTGGGTTCGACATACAATCAATTCACTTTTTAGGTTTTCTTTTTTATAATATATATCTATTTCCAAATTCTTGACAATGTTCATTCTTTATAGGATTGTGAAAAATGCTGATGACAAATTTATGATCATTATATATTTTTATAGGTTGTGCTCATTTGATTTTCAGATCTTTTAAGATGGTTTTATTCTCTAGGATTTCACAAATCCCTTGAGCAACTATTTTGAATTCAGCTTTACATTGGATGCTGAACCTATAAGTTATTTTTTTCTTCCTTATGTTAGAAGCTTTCCTCCAAAAAGTGTTGAAACTTGAAATTAATCTTTTGTCAACCGGTGCGCTAAACAGTCAGCATCAGTATAACCTTGTAGTTGTGGAGTATCATATTATTTGCAAAGAATTTCCATGTAGGACTTGATATAAGGCACATAAGGAATCTATAAGTAGCCTGAATGTGAGATTTTTTTGGTTTGTGCATAAACTAATTTATGAGACTTACTGCAAGAACTATGTCAGGGTGTATATGTGATGTATTGATTTGTTTCCCAACTAATTTTTAATTTTGCTCGATATCCACTTTTATTCATTCTTCATATGCGTCTAGTTTTTAACCTGATTTGATTGGAATTTCACGAGATTTACAAATTATCTTTTTTCCTTAATAGGTCTCTAGTATATTTTTGTTGAAAGATAAAAATTTCTTATTATGATTAAACAATTTATATATCTAAACGTATTCAAGTTTGTCCATTTTTTTATTTTAGATTTTTCAAGAAATTCTTGCCTGAGTGATACTTTTCTTTATTGTCATTTTCTGTAATAATTATATCATCAGTATATATCATAAGAATTATAACTTTTTTAATGAAGCATTTTATGAATACTATAATGTCTTGCTGACTTTATTTTTATCCCATTCTATACATCTCTTTTATAAATCTACGAATGCATAGTCTTTGGGGATTATTTGAGATCATAATGTGCCTTTAACACTAGTTTTTGTGGAAGAACAATTGAAATTTGAGAGAGGATCTATATAATTTTGTTCTTGAATATTCTCATTTAAGAAAGCATTTTTCACATCATGCTATTGCATGGGCAATCAAAGATAGCAGCAAGGGAATATTCATTTTCTGCAGCTAGAGCAAATATTTCTTTATCGTTGATTTCTTAAGATTGAGTATATGCTTTGGCAACTAATATTGCTTTGTTTTGCTCTAGAATCTTATTTATCTTCTATTTTAATGAAAATATTTATTTTCATCTTACAATTTCTTTTCCTTTTGGTTGCCCTATGATATTCTTAAGTGTGATTTTTCAAGGCAACCATCTCTTTTCTCCTGCATCCCTTCAGTTTTTAATTTTTAGTGCGGCACATAGGGTTTTGGAGCTGACGTCGTAGGAGAAATTTTTTGAAAAGATGTGCATTAAAAATGGGATGCAACAAGGTGACAATACTGCAAAATAAGCGACATCAGGTCTAATTTGTGACATGTATATAAGCTTTCTCACCAATATCTGCTATCTACCTTTTTCCACTTGTATCCCCCCCCCCTCTTTTGAATTAAAATCCATACGATCAATAATTTTATACCTAAGCATTCCTGTTTCTTTTACTAGGTCTAGTTTGTACTTTCTTTGGCATATCACAATTCTTATCGTGGACCCAGCCACTGTCACGCACTTAAAGTATCTTGTAGCTCCTAGATCTTTAATTTCAAATTTAGTGGCAAGAACCTCCTTAATCTTCTCAATCTTTTTTCCATCATCATTTGTTAGGATCATATCATCTACATGAATAATGAGTATAGTTTTATTATCTCTTTGTGTATGTTTTATGAACAATGTATGATCAGCTTAACATTAGATGTACTCATTATATTTCATAGTCTTGGCAAACTTGTTAAACCAAGCTCGTGGAGATTATTTGTGGCCATAAAATCTTTCTTAGTTTACAAACCTGATGTTTATTTGAGCCATTTTTCAGCTCTGGTGGGATCTCCATATACACTTCTTTCTCAAGATCTCCATTCAAAAATGTGTTCTTTGATGCAATTCTAACTCTTTGTTCACTGCCATGGAAAGAGCTCTTAATATGTTTTGCTTGGACCACTAGTACAATTGTGTCTTGATAGTTTATTCCATAAAAGTCGGTGAAATTTTTGGTCACTAACCTAGCCTTATACCTCTCAATGCCCTTATATTTTTTGTACTTGACGTTGAACACCCATTTGCACCCAACGGGTCTTTCATCTGGGGAAAGCTTTATAAATGTCCATGTGTCATTTAGAGCAAGTGTTTCAATCTCCTCTCCAATTGTTTTTTCTCTCAATTTGGATTTAGAAGTGCTTAATGAATAGACTTGGGTATCTACATACTATCCATATTAAGTATGAATGCTTTATAGGATGATACTCCTAGATATGACAATTTGTGCAACTTTTCATGTCCTCTCCATTGGATTCCACCTCCCTTGGAACTTCAGAGATGTGTGGATTCAAGTTTGGTTATGAACAATCCTATGATTGTATATTGTCTTTATCCCGCTCAGTGAATTTCTCTTTCCTTGTGTACACACGAAATTCGTTCTGCGTTTTTTTGTTCTCAACCTCATGTTGGTTATCCTCATGTCGTGGAACTTGGGAGACAATAGTTAGAGGAAAATATATTATGTTGTGGGACTAGTTCAGTATGGGAATCCAAAGTTGTGACCCAATGCTGATATTTACCTAAACACCCCCTAAATTTGAGTTTTGGGGTTGTATGATTGTTTTTCAAAGAATGTAACATCAATGGAGTGATATTACTTTTCTAGTAATGGGAGAATAGCACTTGTACCCCTTTTTTGTTAAAAGCGTTGCCTGAGAAGATATATTTGATGGATTTTAGGTCAAGCTTTATGCAAATTGATTGGTAAAGAGATAACCAAGTATCTTTAGAGGAGGATTTTATGAGAAGGCTGTAACATGGGGTATGTTTCCATCAAAACATGGACATGGGCTTTGAATCTAATGACCTCGTTTGACATTCTATTAAGGAGCTAGGTGGCTACTGCATCTCCTTAGAAAACCTTGGGGACATTATGAGAAAGCATTATAAATCTAGATACCTCAAGGATTTTTTTTTTTCCCTCTCAACTAACTCATTTTATTGTGGAGTCTCAAACTAGAACTCATGCAAGGTAGGTGCCAAGAATCGAGTCGAAGTATTTCTATGCATTATCAATTTTGAGAATTTAAATTTTGCATTGGAATTGAGTTTAAATCATGCTATGGAATGACTAAATAATTTTGTAGTTTTAGATTTGTCCTTCATGAGGAATATTTTACTAGTTTTGGTGTGCTCGTCAATGAAGGAGATAGATCATCTGGCTCTATTGATGGCTTTTAATTTTGAAGGTCCCTAAATGTCATTGTGGACGATAGAGAAGGATGCGAGTGTTTGTATTGAGAAATAGGATACATATGATGAATATACTTAGCAAACTGGCAGGTTTCACACTGATAAGATTTGCTTTTTATTAATAAAGGGATGGGAGTACAATTTTGCAACATAATGAAAATTGGGATGACACAGACGACAATGTCATAATAAAACTTCTTCCAATAGATCATACACAACAGACTCAAGAACATGAGCAGAGAATAGTGATGAAGACACTTATGTGTTAAGTGAATTAACTCTCTTTGAGCAGATAGAGACTTTGATGCAACTCAACACTGCTAATTATCCATGACGTAAAATTTACGAAAGTTAGAATGAAATTTAGTAACACAGATCAAGTCATAAGTAAGCTTGCTACTTGAATGTCAATTGCAATCTAGTCAGGAAACATATAACACAAATGAAAGCTGAATATCTTTGGAGACTTCCATCTCCTTTCCCAACAATTCTAGAGTGAGATCCATCAGCAAGTCTATCAAATTTGAGTTGATCTCTTAGTAGTTGATGAGAACATGAATGTCTGCAGTTATGTGATCATAATCACCTGAATCTATTATTTAATATCGAAATCTTCCATTTTAGCAAAATAGGAGGGAGATATGATATATTGGTGTATAATCAAGTTGATAGGCTCCTTAGTCGTGCTAGTAAGAAGCTTCTTCAACGCCCCTAGTTGTTCTTTGATGAAGAGATTAGGGTCGACCAACCCTTCAGAAGGGATAACAGCATGGGCCTTGTTGCTTTAGTTCTTCCTGCCAAGTTTAGGTTTCTACTCTATAGGTTTTATTTGTAGTTTACAACACTTGTACTTTGTATGATCAAGTTTCTTATTATGTTCATACAGTGGACGATTCTTATTTGGCTTTAAATCAAGGGAGTTGTGTGTGTACTTAGCTGAACTTTCAGTGATAGATGAAACCACATTTCTTGGTATAATGAGCTTCTTGTTTCCATTAGTGGTAGGAGGGGCTTCATCCATATGATTCTTTCTCTGACCTCATTTAAGTTCTTATGTAGACCCAATAAGAACTTAATCATTTTCTCCACTATTATTTTATATATTATAGTATCTTGTGGGCACTTTGTATGAGCATTTGTATGAGCATTTGTATTATGCATATCTAACTGCAAAATATACATTAATAGTATGTTGAAGTATTAAGTAACAAAACTCTTGTCGGAGCTCATGCAGTTGTCTCAATTTCAAACATTTATGTAGTGTTTTTGATACTAGAATTAAATCTTTTGAGTTAGCTTCCCAAATCTCATGTGTTGTCTTGTAAAACAAGAATTTTTTTTTCCAGTTTTTGTTGTGTTAAAATTGATCAATCAAGACTGACCATATAATCTTGGATTTTCCATAAGCAAGGTTATGATTTGTGAGCTCAAGGACTGTGCCTTCTCCTATGAGATTTTCTGTCATTTTCCACAAATGTACATAAACCGAATTGAGACCTATGATGCACGAACACTGCTGATTAAGGATTTGTGTAGTGTCCAACACTTTCGGACATGGACATGGATTCAATACTCATCATACATGGCATAGAAGTTTCCAAATTAAATAATATTAAAAAAACAATTAAATAAACATTACATTCCTTGGTCGAGCCTTAAACCACACAAGATAGCTTCCCCCTGCACTCAAACCCCTTTCCTGTGCGCAAGAAAAAAAATTATTCCCCCCTGCATGCGAGATCTAGATCACTCATTCCTCCCTTGTGTTTGGCTCCCTCTTGCACGAATAGTCGACGTCGACGTCTCCTTCATACTTCGTACGGTAGTAGCAGACGCGAACCCGGGAGAGCTTCCTTCACACACGGAAATCGCCTATCACGCCATCTTTCTTTGACTCTGGTCGTGACTTGACGCTGCAAAGCAGTGTTGCGATCCTCTTCTTCCCTTGACACATGGCCTGCTACGTCGTTTCCTTGGGTAACAAAGCTCGCAACACCTCTCCTTCTTCTGCTCTCTGACCGCATGCCTGAAAGCTCTTGTTTCTCGTGTCGATTTATAGAGTGACTCTCCTCCTAGGCTTCTGATCCCCCCTTGCTTCCTTTTCCCTCTGGTCGGCTGCCCGTCTCACCTCATCTTCTTCAATGTATCGTTTCCCCTCCTCTTGGGTAGCTAAAACGGGACTTCACAACTGAAATGTTGAGTATGAAAAACAAGGAAAACCTTTTTTTTTTTTTTTTTGAAATACTGAACAGCTGAATATTTATGGGAAGATTGATCGGCATGAGTATGGCCATTATCTTTATTAATTTGAACAAATAAGCTTCAATTACTTCTTTACTTGCCTGATTTACAGTAGACCTTGTTGCAAGCTCATTTTTGCATTGTCTATGTCATTTGGTATGTCTCAATCGGAGAATAAAATGGGAATAGAAAAAAAATATGAGGTGAATTTCATAATTAAATACTTTCGCAAGTGATTAATTGGAATGATATTTTGAGGAAGTTTTCATCGCTGAATACTTTCTTTTTAAATTTTTCAACTAAATCCATGTAAGGGGCATAAGTGTGTTTTTCTAGCTTCAGCATGGCTTTCTTTCCGCTTTTCTTAATTGGCGGTATTTTCTTTAAACTTCTGGTATTGCCCTCGGGAAATTTACAGCCAAACAAAGAAAGAATTCTATATTTCATCAAAATAATTCCCTTCTTTAATTTCCGTCTCATTACTTTTTCTACATGGGAACATTTTCTAAAAGTATTGTAAATTCGACTAAACCAGAAACTCAATGTACTCATTTTGCCTTCACTGATTATTATCACCATTGTTGGGGTTTCTCAGTTGTAGTGGTCATTGCCTGAAATTGCATAGGTTTCTCATTATAACGATGTGAGCTTTTACTATTTGGTGTCACAAAACTTGGATCTCTCTTTAGGAAACTCCTAACCTGCTATGAACTTCTTCATTTTCTAGGCTGAATGCATAACAACCCAAACTCTTACCCAATATTTTACGTCTTGGCAAAAATGGCCTCACGGGCCTCGCGCTCTTGTCCCATTAATATAACTTCCCAAGAGGTCACCCATTGCAGCAGTGCTCCTGCACGAGCACACTTAACTTCAGAATTTTTGATGAAATTTCAATAATTACATCAAAAAGTGCCTCAATGTTTCAGAGCTCAATTTCATTTTACTCGAGGGATTTTACAATCTTCTAAAGTTGAGTGGTTGACGTCCCCATCACTTTTTTTAACCTAGAATTATTCACCAAGCAGATAGAATTCACGTGGCCCCCACCGTAGCTGTCTCATTTAGGATTCAAGTGGTGACTCTCACGACTTAAACATTTTATTTTGTATGATACTTTTCAGACGGGTGTAATGCTCCATTTTTAATGACCTGAACTCTTACTCATCGAGTTATTGATCCTTTGAGCTAGTGGCTTGACAGTTCTGCAGTTACAACGAATTTCTATTTATTTAATTTCAATTTTTTTATTGTTTTTGTTCTGGCCAGGTTTGTGCGAGTGTCTCATCTGAATCGACGAATATGAGCGAGCTTCTGCAGTGGAATGAGTTGTATGGAGAGGGTGGATCCAGAAAGAAAAAGGCACTAAGCTATTTCATGTAGAAAGGCCATTTGTTGTGCAGTTCTCACATCTTTTCCTTCACATGTCGACCCTTCACAAGTTAACCAAAATTTGGAAGCTTGATTTTATTACTGATGGGAAACCCATCTCCATCACAGAGCCAGATTGTGAAATTTTTTTGAGAGAAGGCTGCTGCAGTAAGTGAATCATGTTTTGATTTAGATATAATTTAGCTAGAGAGGCTCTTTGGTTGTTTCCATCTAATCTTGTTGCTCTAGTGAGAGGCCTCTTTGAATGTACATACTCATCATCAGTCTAATATGCAGAAGAAATATGTCTTGACAATTGATATTTTTGTTTGATGTGGAATCTTCTGTTATTTAACAAATATTTTATTTATCTTTAATATTGTGAACTTTTAAAGTTTACTTGGCACTTATAAAGCTGTATTCCGTCTTATCAAAGCACATTCAAGTCCCAGTGCAATGCATAGAGTTTTTGCTACATCTCTTTCTGCATCGTTTATGTTGATGTTTGATTGAACCTGCACATACATACTTTCAGTGATAATAAATATTTTATTTTTTTCATTTTGTATTTTAAATTTTATTTTTCTGCTTACTTGTAATCATAAAGTTAATATTTAGGGGAAGTGTATGATTATGAGATGAGGCTTTTGACATAAGCTTTTTATTTGGGTTTAGCTTATTTAAATTTTTTTGAGGTGGAGAATTCAAAGTCAGGTTGCATTTAGCGAAATGAAATATATTAATAATATAATCAACCCAACATTAAAATCAACATTTAGTTTCAAATTAAATTTAAATAAATGTACTACTAACCGTCCTAATGTAAGATATTATTTGTTAATATCATCATCATTTAGAAAGCAATCATTCATCAGAATAATGGACATAAATTTAATTAACGCTTCGTAGGTGCCACTGCAATATATGAAGAAATTTTTTTATAGGAGTGCAGCCTCCTTGTCATATGATATGCTTATTAGATATTTATTAGATATCAGACTCCTTGTCATATGATATGCTTATTAGATATTTATTAGATATCAGACGTAAATTTTACGTCCAGCATTTTGATGGAACAATTTTTCATTGAGATGTGATGACAGATCTAATTGTAATGTTTTTATATACTTGAAAGAAACACCAAAATTTTGATATTTATACTTGTAACACTGATGTTATAAACTTAACATGCCAATGAATATTTCATTTACAAAAGGTTAATGAAGAGGTATTTCAATGTGATGTTAAAAATTTGAGTGATGAATCTAAAATGTAAATATTTGGGTGTTAGATATGTAAAATAAGAATAGTGTGGTATGCAAATGGGCAATAAATTTTTAAAATCTGTGCTATATAACAAAAATGAAAGTGGCTATTCTGCACAACTAAGTTATAGAGATCTTGCAGCTTCAAAAATAAGTTGGTGACTAAAATGCTCATATCATCGTATTACTGAAAACAAATTCAGCATGAAGCCCTTACAGGTACACCCCCCTCCACTACTCTACCAACCAAAGAATTTATAATTAAAAATTAAATAAAATTGAAGAGTATAGGGAACAAAAATAGACACTATATATACAGCAAAAATTAATGCAAAACCGGCCAATACTCTGGTTGGGAGTCAGTCCGCCTGTAACCTGCAAGAGTGCATGAATAAAAATTAGGAAGATTTACATACATGCCACTCAATTCATTTGAATTTACATATCTAACACCTAAACATGTCACCTTCCCTTATTACGGTTTTATATTGTAAGCTACCATCTGAAGTGATGCATGGGGTTATTTGATAAAAAAATTAATGGCTGACATGAAAGCTAAATGAATAAAATGAAATTTCTATATGATTAAAATAAGATGAAACAATCATGAATAAAAATAATTAACATAATATCACTACACCATCGAGGAGCTTAGAATACTAAGGCGGTAACTGACAGTCAGACAAAGACTTATATAGTTTGTTCAGAATTAAAGTTGTACTAATGCGAAGATATGTAAATCTAAAATGATGCATCAATGACTACGGGCTCCTATCCATATGTAAAAGCAAAATCTCTTACTTTCATTTATACTAAAAGAGGTTTCCCTAAATCATTTTAATAGTTAAATGAATGAGTTAAATAACTATATGGGTAAAATGTCTCTAAATTATAATAATTCACATTTAAAATAAAAAATAAGCAATAAAAAAGAGAATAATGAAATTAATTTTATTATTATTTTTACTTATTTCATTTAAATCATTTATCAATGAGAATCATCTAAATGTGTACTAAAAAAGTACACTTTCCAAACTATTTTCCAAAACTCACTAAGAAAGTGGGTAACAATTTACATTTTTCATTTTACATGGGTACTTTGATGCCTAAGAGGGAGACTCCACATGCATATACATATATCATATTTTATTTAACATTCATTTTAAACAATTTCAACATATAAAAAATAGCTTTATCAAATCACAGCAGTAAAAAATTTACAATTGCTATTTCATAAATCAAAACAACTATTGCAAAATAAAAATATATTTATCAACTTGCTTACAATCGATTGCCCGTTTCTCAAATCAAAATAGTCATTTGTCGTACCAATAATGACATATTTAATTAACTTTGATTATTATTGTCCTTTTCTATGAATTCTAACTTAAATACTTAAGACACATTTGTTTGCATATTATTTAATTAAGTTATTAATTATCACTTCATATGTAAATATATCTTATTCTCTTTAGAGTCTCCAATGAATTGATCCAGCCACTTCTTAATGTTAAGCTATTTCATCAATAAGTATTATTACATAAAATGATCTATCACAATTATATCAATTAATATTGAGATACTTAATTAGATGGATATCCTAAACATCTTTGACATCTTTTAAGTTGAAAGTCACTTGATTATGCTTCAAAATTAGATTCATTAAAATTGAACTTAAATTTCACAAAGATTAGCTTAAAAAATAAGAATTAAATATTCAAAATTAAACTTCATACCAAAAGTTTTCCTCTCCCATAGCAAAGCCCGTAATGTAATCAGCCAACAAACCAAAAGCTCTAATATAATTTTAGCACAATTAATTATAATTTTAGATTTTTTGAAAATGTTCCAAAACTTGGGAGAGCTTATAAAACAGTAAAATCTAAAACTCTGATTTTGAAATTCTAACCCAAAAAGCTCTACTTTTTTCTTGCTGCCTCGCCGTTTCCAACGGTCGAAGCATACAAATGCTAACTCAAACTTTGCTCAGTGTGTAAACTCCGAGCGACAGGGGAAAAACCCTTCTTTTTTCCCCTTATCCCTTGAACAGGAAGTGGATAACTCCCCTAACTTCCCTTCGGCTGTAATGGGATGGTGACACAACAGGGAAACAACTGATCACTCAGCTGTCTTCCATCTAGAACTGAAAACTGCCACAGTTGGCTACAGGAATTAGTTTAGGACAGCAGCTAACAGGCCTCACGAACACCCCTAGGAAGAGTACGAACTAGTTACAGACCAAACAACAGGTTTTCTAGGGAACACCCTCTCGGCACAAATGAAGAGATAAAATGGACACCCAAAAGTCCCCTTTTCATTAAAGAAACTCGCCTAATATAGTAGACAACTAGGAAATACACTTTGGATTGTCCAAAAAGATAACTAGGTCTTTTGAAAGAGAAGAAAATTTTAAAAACATAAAAAAGAAAAAACGAACACAAGAACTATGCAAGATTGCTCCTGCATCATTCTCTCGGGATTGGAGAAGCCTATTCTTGTTGCCGACTGTCTAATCAGCATCGTAATGAGGGCGTCACGTCGGATACATTAAAAGTGACGGACACATTATAATCTCCAGGGAGATAAATTTGATAGGCATTGTCATTTGGCCACTCCAAAAGGACCAATGGCTTTGTCTAAGACCTTTACATGCTTGCCCGGAGGAAAACACTCTTTGCTTAGCCGAATCCAAACCATATCTCCCTCCTTGAAAGATACAAATTTTCTACCCTTGTTGGCTTGCCATGATATCATCTCTTTCCAATTTGTGCAGGCTGTATTATCTCTTGTTTGCAGGTTTCTACTTCAGAGCTGATAGCCACAGCTTCCATGATCAGTAAGAGATCCAAGGGAGAAAGGGCATTGCGGCCATACACCACTTCAAAGGGATTAAACTTGGAGGCGTGATTGCGGGAATTATTATAAACAAACTCCAATTATGATAGATAAAATATCTAATTGTTGTATATTTTTTCCCACATATCAACTCAACAAATTCCTCAAGCTCACATTTGGCTTGACCAACCGTTTGAGAACAGGCCGCTGAACTAAATTGTAATTTAATTCCCAACCTCTTCCAAAAGGCCTGCTTAAAGTGACTTAAGAACTTCACATTTCGATCGGAGACAATAGTACGGGGTACTCCATGAACACGTACCACTTGAAGCATATGTCGGCGACATGAGAGCAACTAAAGTAGTCCTGCAAGAAATAGAATGTAACATATTCGAAAACCAATATATCACCACCATAATAGAATATTGTTGTATTGGATCATGTGGCAAACCCAACCACCAAATGTAAGCTCAATCAGAACCAAAGAGCTCAGGAATAGGCAATGGTAAATACAGTCCATAATTATGAGTTCTACCTGCTCTCTTTCACACTTGACATATTCATATACTGCTCCACAACCACCCTAATAGAAGGACAATTGAATTTATCTTGTAGTAGCTAAAGTATTGTACCTTCCAAAGTGAATCGTGAATAAAACCCCCATCAGGGCAATTGGCTAACAGGGCCTCCCTCAAAGAACATTGTGGTACACAAAATCAAGCTCCGAGGATGAATCATGTGATGAGATCCTTGCAAGCATTTCTTCCAAATTTCTTGAAAGTCACCATGTCGTTCATAGAGCTCCTAGCAGGCAGACAAAGCCCACTACTGTGGCTTGAAGGTTGCCAGCTAACACTTGATACCTGCACCTATGAGCATTGGCCACTTGATTTGTAACACCGGACTTGTGCTTTAGAGTGAAATGAAAAGACGAAAGGAATTCCACCCAAGTGGAATGACATCATTTTAGCTTGTTTTGTCTTTGAACATATTTCAAGTTCATTAACTCCTCAGTGCAAAAGCTCTAGTGGTGTAAACTAGCCGAACACGAGCAAGCCCGGCAAAGCTCGTGTCTCCGCTTCATTAAAAAATATCATACCATTTTCGGTTTGCTTGCTTAAATTTTAGCCGAACACAAGCTATTCACAAATAAAGAATACTTTCGACAACTCTGGGCCACGCTACGCGGGTGCTAAGAGTGCGAGATTTAAATCTTACTATATTAAAACATCACTTAAATAAAATTTAATATATTTTATTCTATTTTTTTAATTAATAATTTTATTTGATAAAAAATATTTATAGCCTTGTAGATAATTAATTTATTTAAAAAACTACTCATTAATTATATATATATATTTCTTTTTTAAAAGGGCAATTTATTTGATCAAAAAGAAAGGTTACATCCAAGATGGGGTATGTCCAAACAATCACCATTCAGCAAAAAAGACAAAAAGGGGATGGTATATTATAACAAGTAAGTAATAGAGAGGAAGAAGCTTCATATGCAAGGTGGTGAGCCGTTTTGTTGTCTTCCCTAGGAACATAAGACCAGATGATTTGAGTAGAAACCGCCAGATGCTGAATATTTTTTATCCAATATATCAGATAACACGGGAGGGAGGTCTTCAGTTGAAGGATGTGTAAGAGTTGTAAGCAATCCAGTTCCACATGTATATTGTTTAGCTTTAGAGCTGAAAGCCGATTTCGGCCCCTAAAAGACAGCTACAATTTCAACTTCAAGAGCATTTAGAGCCTCAATAAGAGCAGCAAAGTACCATAAACAATGCCCTTTAAAGTTCCTGCAAAGGCCACCAATGCCAGCCCTGCTACTAGAGTAACTACCATTAGTGTTTAGTTTCACCCAATGTTGTGAAGGGGTCCTCCAAACAACTAACTAGACAGCAGGACGGTTTACTCTCCCAGGTTAATTAGAAGATGAATCATTCAACTTTCTGATAAAGGACTAGCAGTGTAAGCTTATCTTATGAGAGCTGATAGGAAGGGTTTGGTACTTGGCAGCATTCCTGGCCACCCAGATAAACCAGAAGATAATGAAAGGAATATGTATTTTTAAATGATGTTTCCAAGAATCCGACGAGTCATTAATATTGGACCAATTGGTAAGAAGGTACGGCGGTTGTTCTCCTGTAAGTACGAGCGACTCAAACACTTCTGGAGACTTCACAATGCAACATCAGGTGTATAAAGCTTTCCTCAGCATAGTGGCATAGATGACATCTGGATGGTCCTCTGATACCTTTAAGTTTTAAAATGTCATCAGTAAGAAGAAATTTTCTAAACAACCTTCAGCAGAAGAAGACCATGGATGGGGTTATGTTAGCTTTCCAAACACATTTTCCACAATCAGTAGATTGCCATTGATAGTGAGAGTGATAAATAAACTTGGACAAACTTTGATGGGAGCCATTTTTGGTAATAAATCACATCGGAGAGCGGAAGAATTGATAGGGAGATCCAAAATACTTTTGACGATGTGGGGGGAATTAACCTCACTAATCTTGGAGATGTTCCACTTACCATGTACCCGACAATCAAATACATTAATTATACTTAGAGTTAATGGGTTGATATTCCTTCAAGGAGTGATTCCCCAACCGGTTGTCGAAGCCAAAAATTGATTTGGCCTTCACCCACATCCCAAATGAAAAGAGCTTCAGCAGCATCTTTAACCTGGAGAAGAGCTTTCCAGTTTCTAGAGCCCCCAATTTAGGATTCACAATTGATGGATGAGAAATGGGACAATATTTACCTTTCATAAATCTTGCCCATAGAGAACATTGCTCTCTGAATCTAGCTCATTGCTTACAGTAGAAGATATGACTCATGTGTGCTAAATTTTTAAAGCCCAGTTCACCAGATGCAGTAGGATGGCAGATCTTGTTCCAAGAAATCCAGTGATGTTGTTTGTGTTGACCAACCCATAAGAACTTGTTGAACGACACTTCCAACATTCTTTGAGTGTTCTTTTTTAACTTGATCATTTGAAGGATGTACAGGGGGTAAGTAGTGAGAACCGATTTGAGGAGCGTCAATCTTCCCCCATTAGACAGAAATGAGGTGGTCCAGCATTGGATCTTGGAGGTCACCTTTTTCACCACCTCATCATAGTGGGATTGCTTCCTTTTGCCCTTGATCAAAGGGAATCCTAAATATTTGAGGGGTAAGTAGTAGTGGCGAAACCAGTGAGATCTTTAATCCAAGTAACCTGGTTAGGTGGCAGCTTGTTGCTAGGAAGGAGTTGGCATTTTGATTTATTGAAGGAAAGTCCAGAAGCATTCTGGAAATAGTCCAACAATTTCATAACCTTCCTAATAGCGAGTTGCTCCCATTGGTGAACAAAATGACATCATCCGCATATGCGAAGATGAGAGACCATACGGTTGATACGTGCGGGTATCTCGGATAGGGTGACTATTCGCTGTGAATGGTTAATCGACCTCGACGGATAATCAAAAGCTAGTATGAAAATGTAAGGGGACAAAGGATCCCTTGCTTAATGCCCACAGAACGATAAAGAAGTCGTGACACTCTCCATTGATTAAAATGCTATAGTGAGAATTGTGAAGCCACCTTTTGATAAGTAAACATAAATTCTCAGGGAAATTCCTAGCTTTAAGAGTCTGTAGAACAAACTCTCAGTTTATTGTATCATAAGCTTTAGCAATGTCCAATTTCATGATAAGATTGGATCCTCTACAAGGCACGTCAATCTCCAACGAGTAATTCCTGTGCCAATAAAACATTGTCGATATGCTTCTCCCTTGGACAAATGCGAGATTGGTTGGGTGAGATTAAGTCATCCATGAAAGGTTGCATTCGGAAACAATAATTCTACCGATGACCTTAGAAAATACGTGGTTAGAATGGCTGGCCTAAAGTCCTTCCAATGTAGATTTGTTATTTTCCTTAAGAATGAGAATAATTGTGGTAGCAGTGAAGTACTTGGGTAATTCTGTACCACGGAAGAAACACTGAATAGCCAGAGTAAGATCTAACTTGATAGTCTCCCAAGCCTTCTGATAGAATCCAGCAGTATATCCATCAGGTTCAGCCATTTTTTATGGATCCAAGGAGAAAAGAGCCTCTTTGATTTCATCTTCCTCAGGTGGAGCAGATAGAGTAGTACCATCAAAACTGGTTTTCAATTTGGGTAAGATCTTAGTTTGAAGTAGATGACCGATTGGAGGGCCAAAATTAAACAACTGATGAAAAAATTGTACAACAGAATTGGCAATAGCTTGGGTACCAGTCAACCAATCGCCCCCGTCCCCTTTAATTTTAGTTATAGCATTTAGCTTTCTCTTATAATTTATGACAGCATGATAATATTTAGAGTTTTTGTCCCCTTGTGCAAACCACTGACATGCAGCTTTCTGTTTCAGGAATTGTTCTTCAATATCTATAGCTGCCAAGAGTTGCTAATTAGCCACCATTAAATCATTATCATTAACACTACCTTCAAAGTTAGCACTGTCTAGCCGATTCACAATTTCTCAGCAGCGAAACTTGTGAATGAATGTTGCCAAACACCTTCCAATTCCAATCCTGTGACTTCTTAGCTTAATCTTTTTGTAGCATCTTCAATTTAACAATAGGATTGTTAAATGTATAGAGGAAGGGTTCCGACGAGAAGATTGAACAACATTATGGAAGGTAGAGTGAGAAGCCCATACATTCGGATATCTAAAATGGGCTTTACTACGAAAGCTCACGGAACGACAACTTAACCAAGAGGGGGAATGATCCGATCCGTACAGGGAGATGTTTCACATTGGTTGAGGTAAAGAAGTTAATCCACTCTTGATTAGCCAAGAATCTATCTAGCCTTTCCCAAATCCTGCCTCTCTTCCAAGTATAATCTGATCCTTCATAACCCAAATCAAAAAGTCTAGCATCTGAAATATTATTGGAAAAATCAATCATTTTCCTGAAATAGTTTATATATATATATAAACTATTTCGAGCAAAAATGAGTCGAACAAGAACAAACAAATCTTTGTTCTTGTTCGACTCGTCTATATATTGAGAGCAAAAAAATTGTTCGTATTCGATTCATTTGCTTAGCGAACAAATAAATATGAGCCAAACAAGAATTGTTCGTGAACAACAAGCAGTTTTGATACCCATAATGGTGTCGCAATCTACCTCAAATAAAAAGTCAAAATCTAGAAGTCTCAACCCAGAGGCAGAACAAATTGCTTCCTTCAATTGCTCAAAACTTCTTTGAGCCATTTCAGTCAAACAAGGCTGAGAGGATTTAAGTAATTCAGTCAAGGGTACTGCAAAGGTGCTAATTTTTTTAATTAAATGACGACAGAAAGAAGCCAACCCATGGAATTGTCTCATGAAAGTGAGAGAAGTGGGCGGCGACTATTGCTCTATTGCCTTGAACTTACTCGGATCATTTTGATGCCATTGGCCGAAATCATAAACCCAAGGAAATTAATAGTAGCCACCATGAATTCACATTTCTCTTTGTTTGCAAACAACCGATGCACTTCTAGAATCTCAAAAACCTTTTGTTGATGTTGTATGTGCTCACTTGGATTTTGTCCATAGATAAGTATGTCATCAAAGTATATACGATTATAAATTTTTCCAAGAAAGTTTGAAAAATCTAGTTCATCAAGCACATGAAGGTACTTTGAGCAGAATGCAAAAACGACATAATAGTCCATTTATGCAATCCATCACATGCCTTAAACGTTATTTTCCATTTATCTCCAAACCACACTCATATTTGGTGCTATCCAATTCTCATGTCCACCTTGGAAAACTCTATAGACCCTTTTAATTGATCAAAAAGGTCATCTAGATGGGGTATCAAAAAGTAGTACTTAATATTTATCTTATTGCTCGGCTGTTGATTCACATGTGCCACAATCGATCCTTCCTGGGAACCAATAAAGTGCCATTCAAGGGTAACAACAAAATGGGAACCGCAAAAGGACTAGAACTACGTCAAACAAGATTCTTTTGAATTAACTTTTTCGCTTGATGCTAAAGCTCCTCATAAACATTTGATATGTGGATGGAGCTCAAAATAAAATCAACGTCGTGCTGGATTTCACTTAAAGGCAGCAAACTTGATGGAATCTCGTTGGGAAAAACTGTTTTGAATTGCTGCAGTAGTCTTTCAACTTCCATAGATGGTGGTGGTGGCTTTCTTGAATGGTAGCAATGAGAAGTGCTTAACCTAAGGCTGCCTCCTTTAATTCTTTTATGAAAAGGGTTGTCTGATTTTGAATAGTCTGCAGTTAAACCACTTGATGATGGTGTCCTTCTTCATGGGAACCAACACAACAATGCTACCATTGTTATTGAAGGCATAAGCATTGTTGAATCCACAATGGGTAGTTTTTCGATCATATTGCCAAGGTCCTCCATGCAATAAATGACCAACATCCATGGGAATGGCATCGCATTGCACCTCTTCTTGGAAAATTTGGCCAATAGAAAATTCTACAAGATATAAGTATTGTTGAATCCACAATGGATATTTTTTCGATCACATTGCCATGGACTTCCAAGCAATAAATGACAGGCATACGGGAATGGCATCGCATTGGACCTCTTCTTGGAACTTTTGGCCAATAGAAAAATATACTAGACTTAAGTATTATTGAATCCACAATGGGTAGTTTTCCGATCATATTGCCATGGCCTTCCAAGAAATAAATGACAGGCATCTATGGGAATGGCATCGCATTGGACCTCTTCTTGGAACTTTTGGCCAATAGATAATTATACTAGACATTGTCTAGTAACTTGGAGCTCATTCCCCTTTTCAAGCCAATGAAGCCAATAAGGATATGGATGTGGTCATGTGATCAATACGAGTTTGTCACTATGTTTTCATAACTTCCACCACCGATGATGATGTTGAACACTTTATCCAACACCATGCATCTTGTCCTGAAAATATTATGACAAAGCCATTCTTGGTTGGGAAAGGGCTCCAAATTCAATAGTCTACAAAGGACCAACGATGGCCCTTTATCGGCATCCAACACTTGCTCTTCTGTACAGTTGTTATCCTCTTTCCCCTAGATTTCCTCCTCTTATGAATTATTTTCTCATACCAATGACATGACGCAACGGTTAGGACAATTAGATGCACTATGTCCAAACCCATGTCACTCGAAACAACTTGAAGGCAGGTTTGTACCCATTTCTTCCCTGAGGCTCCAAGACAACATTACTATTGATGGATTCTCCTTCCCTCACACTCAGTCCCGATTTTGTCCAGTTCTGGACTGAACCGATTTCTTCCCTAAGGAGTGATGTAAGGGTGCAGTTTTATGACATTTATGTTGTTGTTCAACCTTGACAGCAAGATTGATGACGTCTTGGAGGGTCCACAAAGGTTGCAAAGTTGTACCACCCAATAATAGAGCAATATAATGCTCTTCCAATTCGGTTAGTTGCAATTCAGTCCATGGCGTTTGAATTCCGTCGCATATTCCTCCACCGCCAAGCTTTGTTGTTGGAGATTAGATAATTTTAAGAAAACTTCTTGTAAATAATGCTCAGACAAGAATTTTCTTTGTAATTCTTTCTTAATTTTATCCCTAGTCATAAACTTTGACCACCCGCCCCTATTTTTGTCTTGTTCTCTTCAAGTTCTCCAGCAAAAGTGATGCACTCTTTGAGTTTGATTGCCAACAACTTGACCACAGTTTTTTGTGTCACTTCTTTGTAATCAAGAAATCGCTCCACCATGTGTAATTAATTGATGAATTCTTTCGAGTCAAATCTTCCATTGAAATCAAGGACATCAACTTTAATTCCAAAATCATAATTTTGAAAGTTGACTTCTCCTATAGGTGTGGATTGGCCTATCTTCCTCATTAGATACCTCTCGAAAGAAAGGAATTTCTTCCTTCTCTTCAACCATGTCCTTGACACCATTTTGTTGTCTCTGATTTCCAGGATTTTGTTGTTCAAGAACAACAAGCCTTTCTTGCAAACGCTGAATTTCTTGTTGCAGTTATTTTACCATCATTTCTTGATTGGTCCTTGCAAGATTTTGACGAGGTGGCATTTCTAGAACCTGATATAAGCACAACAGTGGATGGTACAATAGACTTCTATGGCTCGACAGAAGAAAACCAAACGGCTGGACAACAACGATAACTATTTGCGGTTGGAATTGGGGATAATTCAATCATTGGACTGCAGTAGCAACTTCTTGCAATGGTAGAAAGGGCCTGAGAACGCTTCCAAGAACTAGGCTACGACATTCCAAGAAGAATTCATGCTTTAATCGAACAACCCAAGAAAGAAAGGCTTGCTCTGATAAAAAGATGATAGCGTCACAATATAGAAAGCAACTAATCACTCAACTGCCTTCCTCATGTAACCAAAACTGCCACAGTCGCAGCTTAAATCGGTTCGAGATAGTAGCTAACATGCTCCACGAACATCCTCAGAAAGGGTCGACCCCTCTTTACAAACTAAACAACAGGTATTCAAATGAGGTGTTTGGCTGCAAGTCGGATTTAAGTTAAATAGGATTTAGTAAATCCAGTAAATCTTAACTTATCAAATCCAAATATTATTAAATTTGAAATAATATTTAGTTCAATTAAGATTAAATCCAGTTAAATTCATTTGATATATTTGGCATAAATTTATTTGAAATATTTTTTTCCAAGCTAAATCCATTAAATCCAACTATTACTAAATCCAAATTTAATAAATGGAACGAGCAAAAATTAGATTTAACTTTAGCGTGGATTTATCTAACCTATTTATTGTGTTAGGTGGATTTACATTGTATCCTTACTTAAATGCTGTTAAAATTGTCCTACCAAACACCCCCTAAGAAATACTCCCTCTTGACACAAAAAGAAAAAATAAAATGTACGTCCAAAAGTCCATTTTCATTAAAGAAATCTGCCTTATATAGAAGACAGGCAGGAAATACACTTGGACAGCCAAAAAAGACCACTATGCCTTTTTAAGAGAATAGAAAATGGTAAAAACATAAAAGAAAACTAAAGACAAATACAAGGACAATCCTAGATTGCTCCAGCATCACAATGGCTTCTTCCATCACAAGAAGTCATTCGAAGAAGGCTCACTCGAGCCGCCCAAGCCCACCGCCCAAGCCCACCGCCCCGCTTGTTTGTGCAAAAATCCCTAGCTCGCATTGTAAGTGTGATCGTCAACTTGCATGTCGACACCAAGCCGCTCCTCTTTCACCTCCCCCACTTTCTGTATGCAGACTCCTTAACCATCACATGCTCTGTCTCCCTCGTCACTCAATCTGTCATCTCTCTACCTCACCATCACTCTCTGTTGTGCTTCCTGTGTCGCACTCTCTGTCTAGCAGGAAATGAAGGGAGGAAAGATAAGAACTCCTTGGTTATAGTCGCGGGGGAAGCGAGCTAGTCGAATGAAACCTACTTCACAGATATCGTAAACAGAGAATTAGATGTTATACCAAATTTATCTTAAGTTAATTTAATTAATAATTAAAAGCTTATTATTATATAATTATAAACTCACGGTCCAAAAGTAAAAAAAAAAGGAACTTTTACATACATGCCACAATTCATATTCATTTACCTAACATCTAAAATTTGATTTTTAAACTTTAACCACTATGATGTCACAAATCTATGCATAAAAAGGTGTGTTTCAATTTTTAAAATAGTAATTGTGATCTGATGTGATTTCAAAGAATATGAAAGTTTTAGTGTTAGTTTGTAAATGCATGTAAATTGTGTGGTATGTGTGTAAATGCTCCATAAAATAAGAAGAAAAAGTAAAAAAGCCTCATCAGAAATATAACATCCTAAGATAGAATCACCTTACTTTTCTTTCATAAACTCCTTGTTTTCACTAGAACATTCAAGTGCAAAAAAATTTAAAGAAATGCAAAAGGGTTCAAAGCTAAATCCACAGGAATACAACATTGATGCCATTTCATCATGTCTGAAGGAGAGGACTTTGAAAGGCATATTAACCACACAAAACAAGCACATTACATGCAAGGACAAATGGAAATGGATAAGAGAAACACCATGTAATGAACCATGGAGCGAGGAAAAGGAAATAAGAGAAGGCAAAATGCCTTGAGGGGCTCAAAGAGCGCGTCATATAGACATAAAGACCACATTAAGATGATTATAGTGGCCGAAAATAGTTGATCAAAACACACCAGACAGCAAACAACTATTATGTAGTTGCACAGTGATCTCGCAACAGTCAGCAGCTACATGCCAGAGCTACATAACAGCAAGCAAATACCAGCTGCATTGCACAACAACCCCTTTTGTTGCATAGCAAGCTCCTCTGCGCAAACCCCTATGCTTGGAACGACACAACAACTGGCTAGTCCGTAGTTATTTGAGGGTTGCTTCTCAGGTGAATGTGACACAGAGAACTGAGTATGAGATCGCGGAATCCCACAATCCAGCAAACGAACCAGAATAGGAACCGGTCCCGGCGAGGTTTTGTAATGGGGAGATTCCAGCCTGAGAATTCTCCAATCAAGATCTATCTGGCAGGACTTGTAGGCCTTATTATTATTATTATTATTTTGAATTATAATTAGGGAGAGTGAACTATTTATATCTTGCTATTTCATATTTGTGGAGACTTTTTGTTTGGAGTGTTTTCTTTTATTACTCTCGATTGGTGCGTCTTCTAGCTGAATTATTTTATCTCTCAATTGATGTGTCTGTAACTTAATTGGATCAATGTGGTGATCTCTCCCAGACGTTTCCCTCTTTGAACCCTCTACCATTTGTTGTTTGAAAGCAGAAACCTGTTGTTTTTCCACATCCGGCACACTCTCCAGCCGTTGGCTTCACCGGATTTCAAGTGTCATCACTCCTCCCCCTCCTTTACCAATCTTAGCACAATTCTAACCCACCCCTTGATCTTTCCACATCTTCTAGGTACCCTAAATTAGTGTCAGAACGTCTATGCAAACAGCTACAAAAGACAACCTTCAGTAATCTTTTTTTTCTATATAAAAATGAATCATAAATAAAGCTCAATTAATGCAAAATAAGCCCAGAAAAGGGCACATTCGCCCTAGATTAGTGTCAGAACGTCCATGCAAACAGCTACATAAGTGGGTCCCACAGCCAACCTTCTCTAATATCTCTTTTTTCTCTAAAAAAAACAGAATCAGAAATAAAGCTCAATTAATGCAAAAATAAGCCCAGAAAAGGGGCATATTCGCTGGCGTTGCTTGCATAAGGCAAATGACAACTTTAAAATCCAGCTCACTATGCAGGACTTGTGCCAAATGGAAGAAAAACTCCAAAATTGCATCATCATAAACTTTCCAGGAAGGACCTCCGAGAAACTGCAATCTATTCTCAGTTTCAGGTAAGATCAGCAATCTGCAACTCCGAGAGGATGTTACGCCATATATTGCATGTAGAAAAAATTGAAGTCAGAACGCTAACTTAAAATCGCCTCAGAAAAGATATTTGGGTTCTTCCCACGAAAACCAAAAATTAAAAGGTAATTGGCATGTTTTCATATAACTGTTAAGTCCTAATGAGCTCATCCAATCAAAACATAAAAACTCATGCTTCTAGAATCTTCGTGTAACAAGAGCAAGCGAAGTGATGGTTCTTCAAAATTTTAATCATTGAATTACTTCTAGTTGTGTGAAGGCCTTCAATCAAATCAAGAATTCATATTTCAACTGAAAAATCAAATCACACCTCAATCTAATCATAAGAGTCAACTTACTGCTTAATTTTGATTTCCATCAACACGAACCTCAAATCTTACAGGCCACATCCATGCTTTTATCAATCCAAGAGAAAAAATGGTCTGACACAAGCCTCAGAGACTAGCGTCATAACTTTTAACAATCAATTAGCTATAAGAGAAAAAATGCCCTTTAGTTAGGAACATTTATATACAACATGAATCTCAGAGACCAACTGTTTTCTTAATCTGAAACTCGACCCAACAAAAAGTATAAAACGATCCCTCACACTCATCTCTATAAATAATTGCTTACAAAGAAATGTAGAGGTGATATCAGATAAAGTAGGAAATCAACAGAAAACGCAAAACAAATTTTATTGATGTAGAGGGATGGTTACAACAAAACACAACAGAAAATAACAACAACGACACAAGCAAACACCTCTAAGGTGTATTCCAAGGGTGATGGAGGCCGGCTAGATGGGTCAGGATGGTTGGCAAGGGTGGTGGCGGCAAAATAATGTTGGTGGCAGCAAGGGGAAGATGCACAGCTGCAAGGACAACAATGATAGAGGTAGGTTTTGTTGCATAACAGCAGTGACTAGGTCTGGGACGAAGGTTGAGGAAGGGGAGGACAACAATGTTGGATTGTAGGGACAGGGTGGTTGAAGGTTGGGGTGATGTTCGGGGAGCTGAACAACAGGAGTATGTTGTTGGGGGAAGGGTGGTTGGGTGCGGGGATGAAGGATGGGGAGGCCGATAGCTACTGGAAGGGGCAAAAGGAGTAGGGGCGGTAAAATAGGAATGATACAACACCATCTTAGAGAAGATACAATCGAAGCACCACCACCTCATCGGATACAGCTCTAGAATAGGGAAAGTTCTCCACACAGAAAATCTGAAAGTAGAACACAGACAAAACTCTCTAAATCTCTGTAAACAACAATATATAAACTCCAATTAGAGGAGAAAAGGAAAGAAGTAGGAAAGGAAACTACCGCACAAGAGGAAGGGATGAGAATACTCCAGAAAATAGCCATTAAGGCTTTCTAAAAGGGTAAGAATACATGAGGGGAGGTAGTCCCATCTTCTCCACGAAACTCGCGATCCTTTAGTCTCGAACTTTCGCAAATCATGTTCAAGACCGATCCCCTTGGACTGGAGATAAAGTTGGCCAGCAGGTTTAGCCGGCTGGCATTTAGCGCCCGAATTTAGGGGCGCATTTAGCTCCCGTCTTTAGTGGCGTAGTTAGCACCCCGCGTCAGTCTCTCGGGGGAGCTTCGACCTCATTCTTCAGTGCTCCTGGATCCTCATAATACAGCATTAAGTCCCCTGGTAGGTCAATCATGCCAGTGTTATCATTCCACAACACATTCTGGTAGAATAGATAGTCATCCTCTTTTGGCACATAGTTGCATATAAAAGTGGGTTCTCGCCATGCAACTCGAGCTCTTACATTTGAAATCTTCTCCTTCCACTGCTTGTGCCCAGCGTATGGTGGTTGAGTAACAATTGTATGAGGAGAACTCAATTTTTGGATGAAATATGTGGCAGGCAGTACCGCTCTCACTAGCAACCACTCGGGACAGATATCTTCTTCAGTGATAAAACCCGAGTCCCATTGAAGAATTTTCATTCCTTTTAGGCTCCTAGAGCACATTTCAGAGTTGAGGTTCAACCGACGCGTCTAAAAAGCTGATAATGGGTGCCCTACTAAGCTAACTCTAACATCTGAACATTGTAGTAGTCCGGCTTGGGACATAATGACACCTCTTTGGACATGCAGGACCTCCCTCCGTAAGGGAAACTCAGAAGGAGGTATATAGATCATAAGTATCTGCTTGTTCTTATATGTTAAGGCCTTTGTGGCTGATGTCGGCTCCACAGATTCGTAACTGCATTGGTCACCTAAAATGAAGTTGGCTGGAGTCTATTTCATGAGCTCAGCTGGGACTAAGTATATCTTGTCCTCCGCAACTAGAAGCGAGCTCTCATCGTTTATGCCATCACCATCTTCATCCGCGGTGTCTTTATTCAACTTTTCGAAGATGTTCTGCTCAGTAAAGTAGATCACTCCCCTAGTTGTGTATTCTACTTCACCGTGTCCAAATCTGTGGCGTTTGCAAAATTTTGTGGCTATGATAGACTTGCAAATTAGTTTCGCTGGATAGTATCCAAGAGGGGTTGCATACTGCTGCAGTCTTTCTACTTCGGAAGCTAAAGTCCGCAACACTTGACAGTGGTAAGTTGGGAGGAACTGACGAAGTGTTTCCCGCTTCATCTTCATATCTTCTCGTCCCCCTTTGTGACTTTTCGGATCACGATCAAAGATAGCCTCTCATTAGATTTCATCTTTCATGTTCGTAATCCATAGCTGAGGTTGGTAGATCTCTTGCCGTAACTCATCTCATAAAGGCTCGGGCATGTATCTTGTTGGTGGCATGGCTAGGGTTTACGTTGGGAGGTGAAAGAAATTGTAAGAGACTCATTAACGGTGTAAAAAAAAATTAATTTGTTGTTGTTGATTTTAACGGGTTAATTAGGGTTAGGTCAATTTCTTAATGGAGGTTTGTAAATCAGAATGAAAAAGTTTTGGTGAAGGTGGCTTGGGTAGGAGCGGATGTCAGGAAACCCTATGATAGGACTAGGGTTGGGCTAACTCTGATACCAAATAGTACCGGAACTAGTAGAAAATTCGATGGAAAATGCAAAAGAAACTTTTATGATGTAGATGAAGGGTTATCACACAATACAACACAACAAAAAACATGAATGAAACAAGCAAACATCTCTAAGGAGTATTCCAAGAGCGATGGAGGTCTGCTAGGTAGGTCGGGATGATTGGCAAGGGTGGTGACAACAAAGGAATGCTGGTGGCAGTGAGGGAAAGGTGCAGAATTGCAAAGGCAACAATTATGAAGGGTTGGGAAGTAGATATTGTTGTACAACATGGTGACTGGAACTGGGATGAAGGATGAGGGGGACAACAATGTTGGACTGTAGGGATAGGGCAGTTGAAGGATTGTTTAACGTCCGGGGAGCTGGACAACAAGAGTAAGCCGTTGGGGGAAGAGTGGTTGGGTGCGGGAATAAATAATGGGGATATCGGCAGCTGCTGGAGGGGGAGTAGGGATGGTAAAAGGAATGATACAACACCACTTTGGAAGAAGATACAGCCGGAGCACCACCACCTTCTTGGATACAGCCCTAGAACAAGGAAAACTCTCCACACGGGAATTTGAAAGTAGTAAACAGGAAAAACTAACCCTAAATCTCTATAAACAACAACATATAGACTCCTGTTGGAGGAGAAAATAAAGGCAAAAAGAAAGAAAACTCCCACAAAAGGAAGAGTGGGAATAATCCAGAAAGTAGCCATTAAGGCTTTGCAAAAGGGGAAGAGCACATGAAGAGGGGAGGTAGTCCCGCCTTATCCACATAACTCACGATCCTTCTGTTTCGAACCTTTGCGATCGTGTTCTAGACAGATCCCCCTGGACCGGCGAGAAAGTTGGCCAGCCGGTTCAACCGACTGGCATTTAGCACCGCGCATAAGGGGCGCTGTTAGCGCCCAGCAACATGGGAGCCTTTTAGCCCTCCGTGTCAAGAGGACTTTGAACTCAGTTTTTAGTTCAAGAGGGAGCATGGTTGCTCTTGCTCTCTATCCAGAAAGGAAATCCATTGAATTAGTTTCAACTCTTGTTAACCTTCAAGAAAAATCACTGATTTAAGCATCATAGGGTTTTGCAGGGGGAAAAATCCTCTGGTTGGCTCGCCAATCTCTTATTTTGTTGAATGTGTAGAACACAGTCTTCAGCTCAAGATGACTGAACTTTAGCAGCAATTAAATAATTCCAGCATGTATAAATTCGAAAAACCACTATCTTTTAGAAATTGCGTCTGTGCACAGATTGCTTCCCTTGTTTTCTGAGACTGACTATATAAGTTTAGCTCAAGTCTGAAAGGTGAGTTTATCCCCATTCACAATGTGTAGTAATTTTCGAACAACTATTATTTATGTTGAAGCTTTTGCAATACAATCATAAGGATTTTGAAGCCTAGTAATCACGTTTGAAAATTTTAACTTGATGGAGTTTGTCAATTAGTAGGAATAATTTTAAACATGAAGCGGACCACGTGCAGTTGAACAATTAAAGTCTAATGGCTTCATCAGCATAATTAAACAAAGGATAATATTTTGGGTAACCCAAGAATAGATAAATTTCAAGAATAAAATGCTGACCTTCTGTTAGAAACCATATTCAAGTCAACAAGATGGCGCATTGTTGGCCTACCATGAGGGCAGTTCCAGGGCGACTTTAGATCTACCAAATTATTAAGTATCTGTAAGAAAATAAACACAAATGAAATTAAACGCAAAAAAGCATGGTGACAAACAAAATTTTTTGCTCGAATATAATTACATATTAAGTACTAATAAGAGAAAATCCCCAAGCATCCATCAAAGAGCCAAAATCTCATAAAGCTAGAAAAAAATAATTCCATTAATCATGATTTGAATTAAGAGTTCCTAAACATTACATAGCATGCCTTATTCCACATATTTTTTTTTATTATCCAATTAGTTATCAACAGAGTTGGTTTGACAGATCAAAAAGTCACATTAAAGAATAATAAGAGAAGAATTATGAAAATTTGAGAGATCAACTTGGGGAATAAGAAACGTCTACAACCAAAATAAAAATACCTAAAATAGTCGGAACCAATTTGATCATTTTCTCCAGAACATGAAAATTCCTGAGAACACTTGTGACTCACCAACTGATGTTGAGGAAAGAGACATTCCTCAAATGTATAAGCATCTTTCGGTTGGGTGTGCATTATAAGAAATAAGTAGTGTACTAACAAATGATGAAGCTTAAGGTATGAATATAGAAACAATTTTGAAATGTTAAACCACACTGAAAACTAATCTCAAATCCATTTTATAAAAGCTAAATGAATAACTCCCGAAAAATATCTTAAGTAATTACCACAAGCTAATTTAACTCATAGCCAAACCACCATCGAGTTTGTGAAACAAAGAAAAACGTATAACACAAATAAACTAATACATTGGGTACACAAGAAACTCCAAACAGGATACCTAGACATTTAAAGCAGCGACAGACATGTAATGAAAACCGGTTGCTATTGCCATTACATGCCACTGATTAATCTAGTTCAATGCTACATTTAGTAAAGTAAATAAAGCTCCAGAGATATAGCAGAATATTCCACATTTGTTTGTCAACCAGAGCTACCAGACTATACCTTTGAAAGAGGTAAGAGCTTAGGTCTTCAGCATGCAATATTCAAGTAATGAATGTAAACAAGCACATAATGTACAACCATAAATATAAAATATTAACAATGTGGATTTTTACAGGATCTCTGTAAGAATCCAGACTAGTATGTTTCAGATTACATTTGAGATTCATATCAAACAACTGAAACCACACTTTAGGTAGAGAAGAAAATGATATTTAAATTTTACTTGAATTCCAAAAACAAAAGTCACAGCATTTTTTGGGAACACGAGAAACTTCCAAATAGGAATTCTAGACACTTAAAGCAATCACAGACAAGTAATGCAAACCTGTTATTGCCATTACATGTCACTGATCAATCTAGTTCAATGCTACTTTTAGTAAATTAAAAAGTGCTCCAGAGATATAACGAAATATTCCACATTTGTTTGTCAACCAGAGTTACCAGACTATAGTTTTGAAATAGGAAAGAGCTCAAGTCTTCAGCATGCTATATTCATGTATGTAATAAAAGCAAACAAGCTCATAATGTACAACCACACAATATAAAATATTAACAATGTGGAATTTTACAGAGATTGTGGAATTTTACAGGATCTCTGTAAAATTCC
The DNA here is from genome assembly GCA_022702705.1 of Papilionanthe hookeriana x Papilionanthe teres. Lineage (NCBI taxonomy): Eukaryota > Viridiplantae > Streptophyta > Magnoliopsida > Asparagales > Orchidaceae > Papilionanthe > Papilionanthe hookeriana x Papilionanthe teres. The sequence goes on along the minus strand of CM040421.1, from coordinate 16,217,546 downwards.
AGACTAGCATGTTTCAGATTACATTTGATATTCATATTAAACAACTGAAACCATAGTTTGGGTAGAGAAAAAATGACTTAAATTCCAAAAACAAAAGTGACAGCATTTTTTGTTTTGTTATTTTAAAATATGTCTACCCTTTGCATGTCATGTTTTGCAAGTGGATCGCCAATCATAACAGACTTCCGGCAAGCACGTGAAGCAAGCATGGCACGGACCCTTGAAGGACAAATGGAATCAGCAGTGTCCATTTTGTAACTACTGATGATAGAGCACTCTCCTTCGCTGTCATTGAGGGTAGAAATAAGCTCCTTAAGGTCTGGGTATAAAAAGTAGAAAACCACTGTTATTTTCCTATATAAGTTCAAATAGTGATCGTATCTAAACTAAATAATACAGGCAAAACCCAAATCTTGGTTACCTTCAACTCCAAAAGTTATGTTCTTGCTGAATGGTACAGCTTTTAGTAGAAATCGATGTCTGGGAGCTGCATTCATGTCTTCCATCAGAAGAAACCCGTTTTTCCTTTATTGAATTATACAAAACCATGAGGAGGCTAGCAACAGAAGTGTAAGCCATAAAAATGAACAGAGAAAAACTGAAAGAAGTGTAAGCCACACAAATCAGAGAGAATAAATGACAAAAAAGGCTTGTAATATGTAAGATGATTCGAGGTAGAATGAAAATGTCTAGGTTAATGTATTAAATCACTCCAAATTAAAGAAAACTCAGATTTTTAGAATTAAAAAAAAAACAAAGATCATTAAACTTTGAAGGCATGTATTATCCTTGTATAAGATTTCGAAACTCAAACCTAATATATTCAAAACATTCTTAAATAGCAATATCCCAAGAATAATAACATTATGAAAAAAACTAGAAATGAAAACATAAAGGACTTCGACAAAGCCTACTTAAATGTCCCACTGAATAATGACCTCATGCTCCCATATAGTGTTGAACGAAAAACCTGACAACCATGCCATACGAAATTATGCTATAAAACATTTTCAATAACCACTGTACAAAATAAAGCCTTTAGGCACCAAGGAAATATGAGTCCCTTTTCTATTTAACTAAAGTTTTTTGTAAAAGTACACTAACACATCATGCCCAACAAACTGTTCAAAGTAGTGTATATTCAGATTAATTTTAACTTGGAGTAACAATAATTCTAAATCATATGTATCTATGCAAGAGAAAAGAATTCTTATCCCTGCTTTCTTTGAGGTGTGTGTGATTTAAATCTATTGGCTCGTAACTACAAGTCACAATAAAGATAGTCATTGATCAAGACCTAACTCTTCATGATCTTCATCATCACCATCATTATATCATAATTCTCATTCATCAACAACAAACCTTAATCCCACTATGTGGGGTCGGCTACATGAATCCTTTTTCTCCATTGTGTCCTATTTAGAGTCATATTCTCAATTAGTTCTAATATATTAAGATCCTTTTTTATACAATTAGCCCAAGTCTTCATCGGTCTACATCTGCCTTTCTTAATACAAGTCGACTCTAAAACATCTACTCTCCTAATCGGATGGTCAGATGGTCGACGTGGAATGTGACCAAACCATCTAAGACGACTATCTCTAATTTTGTCTGCCACAGGAGCTACACCAACCCTATCACAGATATAACCATTTCGCATTTTGTCTCTAAGTGGAAAGCCACTTATCCACCTAATCATTCTCATCTCGGCAACACTTAACTTAGTATTATGTTTCTCTTAAAGGCCAACGTTCAGCGCCATAAAGCATTGCAGATCTCACCACCGTCTTATAAAATTTTCCTTTCAGTCTAAGTGGTACTTTTCTATCACACAAAAGGCCCGAAGCATTCCTCCACTTCAGCCAACCAACTTGAATTCTACTATTAACATCCCCATCTATATCACCATTGCTTTGAATAACAGACCCGAGATATTTAAATCGTTCACACTTTTTAATAATTTGATCACCCAAAGTTACACTGTTGTCACTATAGCTACTACTACTAAAATTACATTCCATGTATTCAGTTTTAGTTATATTCAAATGAAGTCCTTTAGACTCCAGTGTAGACCTCCATGATTCAAGTTTTTCCTGGGCTTTTTCTCTCATCTTTTCCAAGAGAAGGATATCATCAGGAAAAAGCATACACCAAGGTCCATCCTTCTGTAAATGACCAGTAAGACCATCCATAACTAAAGCAAAAAGATATAAGCTTAAAGACGATCCCTGATGTAATCCAACAGGAATAGGAAAATATTTTGTCAATCCTCCTTCAGTTCGAACACAAGTAACAGCTCTAGTATACATATCTTTAATGACTTGAATATAAGTCATATCAACACCTTTCTTCTCAAGAACTCTCTAAAAGATATCTCTTGGAACCTTATCGTAAGCTTTTTCTAAATCAACAAAAATCAAATATAGATCCTCCTTATTATCTCTGAACTTCTCCCTCAAACCTGTCAATAAATGTATAGCTTCCATAGCAGACTTGCCCGGCATAAATCCAAATTGATTACTAGAAATCTTTGTAATACGTCTTAACTTATGTTCAATTACCCTCTCCCATAATTTTAAAGTATGACACATCAACTTAATTCCTCTTGCACACTCTTGTGCATCCATTTTATTCTTAAAAATGGGGACCAATATACTCTTCCTCCACTCCTCAGGCATCTTTTTAGTTTTTAAAATAATATTAAAGAGTTTCGTAGCCAAGAAACTCCCAAATCTCCTAAATATTTCCACACTTCTATTGGAATATCATCAGGTCCTACAGACTTTCCAACCTTGGTTTTCTTTAAAGCTTCCTCAACTTTTTCTTTACTAATGCGACGGTAAAAATGAAACGTCTTATTATTATTAACGATATTAAGATCACTATGGTCGATCGTATTTTCAGAAACTTCATTAAAAAGTTTTATCAAAATAACTCACCCACCTATGTTGAATATCTTTTTCAAGTAAAAACACTTTTCGATTTTCATCTTTAATACACTTAAATTGAGTTAAATATTTACTTTTCCTTTCTCTTTGTTTAGCTACTTTATACATATATTTTTCACCCTCCTTGGTATCTGATCTATTATAAAGATCACTAAAAACGAAATTTTACTTAACTTGAGTTAAATCTTTACTTTTACTTTCTCTTTGTTTAGCTACTTTATACATATATATTTCACCCTCCTTGGTATCTAATCCATTATAAAGATCACTAAAAGCGAAATTTTTAGCATCGCAAATTGATCTTTTAGACTCCCTACGACCGATATCATAATTCTCATCCAATAGATTATTAATTTTGAATCCTCTCGACCTTTTTTCTTTCACTATTTTATATGTAACAAATATAAATAGATTTTCTCTCCCTTCTTTCTCTTATGTCCTGATTTGAAGTTATCAAGTTTAGCTTATGAAAAACTATAAAAGTTAAATAAATTCAATGGAGACTATTCATCATAGCTCCATTATTGATTCAAAAATGTCCAATAACTTCCTAATTAACATAATGGAAACAATTTTTAACTTCAAAAAACCCTTTTGAAACAGGATGGAAAAGTAAAAGTGAAAAAATATGCAATGAAATAAAAAATCAAGACCATAAAAAAGGTATCTCGTGATATAAATGGCTATATTAAAAAAAACAAAGATTTATGAAGTTCCCACAAAACATGCTATAACCTAAACTTCTAGTTGAACATTAATTGAGTGTGCAAAAATAAAATATCATTAGCAAAACTGTGAAATAGATTCACTCAAGAATCAATGGTCCTCCAATCCCTGGCCACAAAAAGTTAAAATAGATGGTGAATCTGCAATAAAACATCAAGTTCTCAGAGAAATGAGATATATAATTTTTACAAACACAAAAAAAATAAAGAAAAAGAAAATGGAAAATAATAAATTTCAAAGATGATTTTTTTTTTTTTGTGAGAAAAGCTCAAAGAGCTGATTTTATTGAAATAGAAAAGATTAATAAGGGTGTATGAGAGGGCCCAAAAGAAGCATCCTACCCATACGATATAACGTATAGTAATACCCCAACAGAAAAGGATACAAATGAAGTCAACAAATTTTAAAACATGCAGAAAATAAGTAGATTAGAGACGACGGTAGCTATTCCGCCTCTTCCCTGAGCTTTAGGAGCTGAGCTGCAGTAACATACTTTCAAGTTGTCGTATAATTGTCGGGAGAACTAAAGTCGTCATCCATTAAGTTTCCAAGTCTGAGTGTGCCCTCACCTTCTTCCGTCGAGTAAGTATAAACTCGTCATTCTTCATCCGCAGATCGACTCATGCGATCCTCGGTCCGATTAGATAAGTATAACCGCAGTAGATGGAAAGTCAGCCGTTGCAACAACGATAGGTTTAGTGTGTAATGTCACCTCTGCACCTGATGCTTCTTGACACATCAACTTAATTCCTCTTGCACACTCTTGTGCATCCATTTTATTCTTAAAAATGGGGACCAATATACTCTTCCTCCACTCCTCAGGCATCTTTTTAGTTTTTAAAATAATATTAAAGAGTTTCGTAGCCAAGAAACTCCCAAATCTCCTAAATATTTCCACACTTCTATCGGAATATCATCGAGCCCTACGTACTTTCCAACCTCGGTTTTCTTTAAAGCCTTCCTCAACTTTTTCTTTACTAATGCGACGGTAAAAATGAAACGTCTTATTATTATTAACGATATTAAGATCACTATGGTCGATCGTATTTTCAGAAACTTCATTAAAAAGTTTTATCAAAATAACTCACCCACCTATATTGAATATCTTTTTCTAAGAAAAACACTTTTTGATTTTCATCTTTAATACACTTAAATTGAGTTAAATATTTACTTTTCCTTTCTCTTTGTTTAGCTACTTTATACATATATTTTTCACCCTCCTTGGTATCTGATCTATTATAAAGATCACTAAAAACGAAATTTTACTTAACTTGAGTTAAATCTTTACTTTTACTTTCTCTTTGTTTAGCTACTTTATACATATATTTTTCACCCTCCTTGGTATCTAATCCATTATAAAGATCACTAAAAGCGAAATTTTTAGCATCGCAAATTGATCTTTTAGACTCCCTACGACCGATATCATAATTCTCATCCAATAGATTATTAATTTTGAATCCTCTCGACCTTTTTTCTTTCACTATTTTATATGTATCAAATATAAATAGATTTTCTCTCCCCTTCTTTCTCTTATGTCCTGATTTGAAGTTATCAAGTTTAGCTTATGAAAAACTATAAAAATTAAATAAATTCAATGGAGACTATTCATCATAGCTCCATTATTGATTCAAAAATGTCCAATAACTTCCTAATTAACATAATGGAAACAATTTTTAACTTCAAAAAACCCTTTTGAAACAGGATGGAAAAGTAAAAGTGAAAAAATATGCAATGAAATAAAAAATCAAGACCATAAAAAAGGTATCTCGTGATATAAATGGCTATATTAAAAAAAACAAAGATTTATGAAGTTCCCACAAAACATGCTATAACCTAAACTTCTAGTTGAACATCAATTGAGTGTGCAAAAATAAAATATCATTAGCAAAACTGTGAAATAGATTCACTCAGGAATCAATGGTCCTCCAATCCCTGGTCACAAAAAGTTAAAATAGATGGTGAATCTGCAATAAAACATCAAGTTCTCAGAGAAATGAGATATATAATTTTTACAAACAAAAAAAAATAAAGAAAAAGAAAATGGAAAATAATAAATTTCAAAGATGATTTTTTTTTTTTGAGAAAAGTCTCAAAGAACTCGATTTTATTGAAATAGAAAGATTAATAAGGGTGTATGAGAGGCCCAAAAGAAGCATCCTACCCATACGATATAACGTATAGTAATACCCCAACAGAAAAGGATACAAATGAAGTCAACAAATTTTAAAACATGCAGAAAATAAGTAGCTAGAGACGAGGCAGTTTTGTCCTGCCTCTTCCCCTAGTTTTAGGAGCGGAGCCAGGTAACATACTTTCAAGTGTCGTATAATTGTCAGGAGTAACCAAAGTGTCATCCATTAAGTTTCCAAGCTGGAGTGTGCCCCCAGCCTTCTTCCGTCGAGAAGTGTAAACCTGTCATTCTTCATCTGAAGATTGACTCATGCGATCCTCAGTCTGATTAGATAGTATAACCGCAGTAGATGGAAAGTCAGCCGTTGCAACAACGATAGGTTTAGTGTGTAATGTCACCTTCGCACTGATGCTTCGAAGAGGAGTCGTTAGCGCTATCCCGATTTGCGATCCAAACATTATCTCGGTGAAAGGGCAATCGCATCAAATACGAACTCATCGTCTTGCATGGCGAGTCCCTCCTCGGGTGGAGCTAACGTGTCCATAGCAGGCGGAGTTCCTCGCTTGATCGTTGGTTCTCAAGTGTGGGTGCAATCTAAAACATTTCTCCTGCGGGTGTCCAAACATCTTGCAGTGCTTGCAGTAGTGAGGTTTTTGTTACATAATGATCTTTTACTAATAACCATTTTGAGCGGAGCCAAGCCAGACTTCTTCTACATCTGGTAGTGTAATATCTTTTTCAATCAAAATCCTTGCAGTAAAAGGCCTTGAGAAATGAACTGTAGGTGTGTCTACTTGCATAGGTTTTCCAAGGATAGTCTTAATTGCATATAAGGTAGATTGATCAAAGAATCGAGTTCGAGACGTGAATGAGAACCGGATAAAGTGCGAAGAGGATTTCGACGGGATCAAAATCGGAGTCCATTCGAGCAATTTCATGTGTTTGCCCTCAATCGTGAAGAATTTCTTCGAAAAGCACCTCGTGTATTTCTTCTAGCGCACAATCGTATCATAACATGTCCGTCGAGAAGGCCCACCCGCCAATCCCCAACTAGTTTGAAATCCTCAAAAACCTTCCTGATAATCTCCATCTTAGAGCGACCTAATTGGAACTTGTCAACTAGTGTGAATTTGTGTTTTTCTGCAAGAGATGAAATTTCAGTGTCAGAGAAGAATAGTGTTGGTTTGCTCGTCTTTTTCCCTACTTTTTTAATGAGATTGCAATTTTCAAGTTCTGCTACAGAATCATGCTACATCTGCGGGGATATCAGATTATCAGCGAGGTGGAAAGGAGAGCTGCATTTGTGAATCATTGTAGCATTGGAGGGTTTGGCAGGGTTATCACTGGCGAGGGCGGCAGCATAGGAAAGCCCTGAGGCCATTTTCGTGCTTCACACAGTACAATTGTCACAGCTTGGACTTTGTCGCAGTTGAAACAGCTGCAGCAGAGAGCAGGAGAGTAGGACTCGACGGAGTAGTCGAGCTGCTTTGACATAGCAGATGAGCGCCGCAGGAGCGAACGATGCCGCCAGACAAAGCTCAACACAACATGAACACAGTAGCGACAGCTCTGTCGCTAGACGAACGGGACGCGAGTACTCCGCCTGAAAATGCGGACGACGACAATGGAAACGGACCAGGGAGTAAGGAAAGATGCGACAAAATCCCGTGTGGAGCACGCTACGGTTCGCCATGCGAAACCCTAGTAGAGAAAGGAGACGACGACATTCTAAATTTCAAAGATGGATATAAAGAACAGTGTTTTACCAACTTAAAGTTCTTCAAATTCAAACAAAAAATAGGCAGAAGTCAAGCAAATAATAGCAGCAGTTCAATTCTGAAAAATTATTTTAAACAAAGGGAAGACAAAGATTAACCATAACAATGTTTTTATTTAGTTTAGTAACTCACAAATAAATTGCTAAAGTTGCCTTTTAATTTATTGCCAAAATTTATGTCCTGCTCTTCTACGAGAGTTTGTGATTTTCGAACAAATTTTCAAAAGGCGGTTTAGACTTTAACAAAGATATATCCAAAGATTTCTGCCTCATTCTTATAAAGACTTTAAGATATTGTTCCAATTTTTCCCATGGCACAAGGCCTATAGTAAGTTACCCCTCCCAGTTACAAGAGAGAACTTTTGATTTAGACTAATCATAAACTAAACACTTAGCGCTTAAAGATTAGCCTTAATAAAAAATTCCCTCTCTTCATTAATAAGGGGAATTGACGATAAATGCATATGCATATGGAAAACCTAAAAACAAAATAATAAATTTCTTATAAAATGAGAGTAAAATATCTCAATAGTGTTGTATCTAAAAACCAAATTTACTTTATGAAAAATTAACCCAAAATGACAAAACACTCTCAAATGAGACATGAGCGAAACTTTGAAGCCCACTTAGCATGCATGAATCTCAGTATTCTGGATTGAAAATAGTTTACACATGCATAACATCACAGTTACCAACACATGCTTCATCTATAATTGCTTCTACCTTTCTGAGTGTGTGTGTGAGTGTAAACAAGCTTGAAAATAAAGTCAAAAAGTTACTCAACATCCAAATGTATAAATTTTATATATGTGTCTATTTAATTATATTACAAAGAAAGAGAATCATTAAAATGCTTCAAAACTTGTACTCAAATGCCCACGTGTCTGTGGTTTAGCTTGGAAACCAAGTGCAGAACTCCTTTTTTTTAGTTTCCCACAGCATTTAGCCGCACTGCCTTTATTAAACTCACTGGATTATTCCTACTCAAACAACATGTATAAATTTTATATATGTGTTTATTTAATTATATTACAAAGAAAGAGAATCATTAAAATGCTTCAAACCTGGTACTCAAATGCCCACGTGTCTGTGGTTTAGCTTGGAAACCAAGTGCAGAACTCCTTTTTTTTAGTTTCCCACAGCATTTAGCCGCACTGCCTTTATTAAACTCACTGGATTATTCCTACTCAAACAACATGATGCGCTGTAGCATTATGCTTTCTACATTCCCTCCAGCTTGTTTACAAAACAAATCAAAGAATTCACATTATCAAGTCCATTCAATGTCAAAACCATGAACTCTGAACGCCCATGACTGTAACTGCTAGGTTATCAGAGACTCTTATGGAAAACGGTTGCATCACCAATATGTTAACTAGTTAATGTCTACTTAACAAAAATATGTTTAAAAGTATGTCACAACAAGAGAGAACTATTTCAACGAAGCGTAACTGTCCACAGTTCACCCATTTGTTTAAACAAAAATTGTGTTGTTTGACAGGGGATGAGGCCAATTATTTGGAGGCAAAAAAACCAATTCTGTAACAATTATATAAAACAAGAGGTTGACAAAAATGTAGATGTCATGAAATGCAAGGCTCGACCGACATAGCTTAACTTCTTCATATATCTAGCAACATTTGCAAACGTCACTTCGTAATACATGCTAATGATCATCAGCATGCTTCTGATTTTAGAGTCATGTTATCATAAATGAACTTATTGCTATTTTAAGAAATGTTTTAAATATGAACCGCTTCATTTGTGAGATTCAATAAAAAAGCCTTATCTAAATCCAGAATAATTGAAAATAGCTCACAACTTCACTTCCAAATGATAAAGTGATAATGAAAGGCTTTCCTGTTAATCTAAAGAGACATAAAAATAAATAAATAAGCTGAATCTTTCGAAAGTAGTTATATTAGAGAATTGCCACCAGCTTTGCTGTAAAATATCAATAATGAAAAAAAAATTCAATTTTTACAATCCAACTGTCTGTTACCGTTCTGAAAAATTTTAAATTTTGGACCGGGTCATAACAAAGTGGTATCAAGGCCAAGGTTTAAAATTAAGTAATTGAATCTTGATGAAAAAGTAAATATGATAAATAAAATAAATTTTAAAATTTAGGTTAACTCTTAAATAATTTTTTTAATCCAGGCAAATGAATGCACCAGAGATTGTAGAAGAGGAAAATGTGTAGAAAATGAGGAATTACCACCTACCTTAGCGGTGAACACGAATAACCTAACCCAGATGAAGACGAAAAAGACAACTAATTCAGAAGTCTAGATTGTAGTTTAACAAAAGTGATACTATTATTGTAAATAAGTACTTAAAGATATTTCAAGAGTTGCATCCATCATTATTTTTTTAAAGGTAACTAAAAATCCAATTGAAGCAAAGAACTGGTTAATGGAGAAGCAAAAAGGCGGTGGCGTGGGCAACGTTAGGATAGACTAGGGGATATACCAAACATGATGGTCAAATGGGAAGATTTAGTGAAGTTTTTTAGAGAGTGGTTTGTACCCCTATCCGCTCGAACACAGATGCAAAACAAATTAATTAAGTTGGTGCAAGGAAAGAAGTCAATCAAGCAGTATGAGGCAGAGTATACTACATTATTGAGGTATGCATCGTATTTGATAACTACTGCAAAAATGTTACAGAGTTCTTTCTAGATTAAAGAATTTAATCCGGCAATCGTTGGCGTATTTGCGGATTGATGAATACTCAGTATTACAGTATTAGTGGAGTGAATTAGAAGAGTAAATTTTGAGTATCACTTACTCAGAAACGTAATGGGATACACGAGAAAAATACATAGATGAAGGAGAGCAAGCGGTTCAATCAGAGGGATCAAGTGGGGTGAAGCCTAATTACAGCTCAGCAGTTCAATCGATTATGCCACTCTAAGTCTTTTTAAGTCTACCTCTACCACTCTCAACATAAGTCGAATCTAAAACATCTACTCTCCTAACAAGATCATCAAATGGTCGGTGTTTAATGTTATCAAAACATCAAAGATGACTCTCTCTAATTTTGTCTGACATTAAAGCTACACCAACCCTAATAAGAAAATATTCATTTTGTATTTGTCTCTTAGTGTCAAGCCACTCATCCACCTAAGCCCTCTCATATCAGCAACACTTAACTTTGTTTTATGCTTATCTTTTGAAGGACAACATTGTACGTCACAAAACATTGAACGTCTCACCACCATCTTATAAAATTTTCCTTTAAGCGGTACTTTTCTATCACACAATAGGACTGATGCATTCTTACACTTCAACCAGCCAACTTGAATTCTACTAATAACATCCCCATCTATGAAATATATGAATAAAAAAATTAACATAAGATATTTACGTGCTAGCTGATGGTGGGTTCGATCCAATAGTGAATTTCGTGAGGCAAGTTTGACAATGATCTCGGAATATTCTTGTCAAATAAAATTGATTTTTTTCTAAAGAAGACATAATGAATTAAATATGCCTACTATTTTATTATAAAGTGCTCACTCACATTCTTTCTCCACATAGATATATTGTATTTAAATCTTGGATGTAAATCTTCCAAAGAGCTCAGAGTGGTATGTATGTAAATCTTCCTATTAAAAGAGCTTTGGACGCTATGCACATAGCAACTCAATGCCATTCATTCAATTTTTTTCAATTTTACATTTAAAGGAACCTTGATATTTCAATAAAATAAAATTGCTAGAAACAAAATATCATAGCAATTGATATATGTAAACATACATTATACAGAAATACAGTATTCCACTTTACATTTAATGTTGTAAAAGAATATATGAGGATGAAGAAATAAATATTTATGAATCCACAAAGTAATGGAATTAAGCAACGCTATGATCCATCGTCTTGCTATGTCCTACTTGGCATGCAATAGATTGAAGAAAATATAGTGAATTTTGAAATAAATAAAAATTAAATTTCAGTGATCTCACCCTTAATTCAAAATTTTTATAGAAAAATTAATATAATCTTGAAATAAATTCAAGGTTAGAAAAAATTATGGCTCAAAAGAATGATGCTTGATAATCAACTAAAATATAATTTATTAAAAGAATCGTGGCATTTATTATTAAAAATTATAATGTGTAAAGGAATATGGCTTGGCAAAAATACATTGGACTCACTTTGACACTCAACATTATTTTCCAATCTCAATTTCATGGAGGTTGCATATAGGGCACATGCATATTTACACATATAGCATCCCTTCTAATAATGAGCAATTTACATGCATAACAACCCTAAATTTACATAGGAATTGAGCAGTATGTATGTAATCTTCTTATTAAAAGAATTAATTTACTGGATTGAAATTTCTCTCGTTAAAAAAAAAAGAAAAAAAATTTCTAATAATGGGGCATTTACATGCATACCTGCCTTCTCCAAATGTCGAAAACTTTCCCCTCCCAGTCCTCTTAAACCTCTAGCAATCGAAGAGCCTTCTATGGTAGAAGTGCCTACTACGATCAAAGCTTCTGCCTCCCAGAACGAAGGTCGATGAGTTTGCCACCTACGGTCAAAAGGTCTTAGCTTTAGCGCTTGCATCTCCAATGACCGAAGCTTATACTGCCTGTGTTGAAGGTTGAAGCGTCTCCTAAGGTCATGTAGCATTCGAATCAAAGGCTACAAACTTAAGCTTGAAATAAATATCAAATCAATGCTCTCCCTCGAACTCACGAACACTAGTAAAGGAATTTAAGCTCTTGAGGCTAGCTCCTTCGAACAAAAGACCAGAACTTTAGGTATTCTATCCCTCACTGTGAACCGGATCGAGTCGGTCGCTTCAAGGTGATTTAAAGTACCGTTCAGGTGTGAATCGTGCGCCTCGCACACCATTACCGCACGTGAAGCGCGCTCCACATGCACTTTTAAAAACACTTGTCCTGTCCTTACCTTCAAATGATAATATGATCATGTACCAATTCTTATCAGCTTTATAAGATCTTCTCCTTATGCAAACATGTCTATGAACAATTACACAATCCTAATATCTAACTATAGAACATTTTACCTTAAATCTATTGTCAAGTCTCAAGGAAAGATCATCTTTAATATCATCTTTGATAAAGTTAGGGAATTGAAACAAACTTTTCTCTAATGATTCGCATTTTCAATCTCACTATCAAGTTGCTCGTAGCTGTGTCTAAAAGATGAATGTTTGACTTCTTAAACTTTAAACACCGTACAACTTTGCATTTCCTTTCAAAATCTTTTTCCAAGTAAGTTCTTTTTTATGACAAGCCATTTCCTTGATGTATACTTTTCCTAAGGTCTTCTAGCTTGGTAATAACAATTCATAGTTTAATGGTTTATATGATAAATATGTTTCATTAAACAGAACTTCAAGCAATGCTAGTTTCAAACCAATCCTATTTTTCAGCCAATAAAAATAAACAACTTAGATGTCGTTGCATTGTATATAATTATTGTCAAATGTTAAGCTGAGATACAAAATTAATAAAACATGAGAGGAATAAGAAAATTTGATTTATGTTAAAGGGTTTAAGGAATACTTCGAAGGAGTTGGAAGATCAATTAGCCTCATTATAGAATATTGGAACTTCAAAGTCTCACTGGGCTCTACAGTTATGGAAGCGACTTTACAACTTCCACTGGTAAAATCCAGCAATTGCATCATTCAATCTGATCTGGATACAGAGTTGAAATAGGAAAAAAAAAGAATAAAATCTAACAATTCTATGAAGAATAAGTATACTCAAGCTTATATAAAGATAAAATTAAAAATGGCCCTAATCTTTACTAATGAGGAGATCATTAAGCTTGCTAGACCATTTTGTTTTTCTATTATGGTAAATTCTCATTGAGTTGTCCCATCATAAACGTTATCCACAATTTTTGCCTAGTTTATAGTTAATTGGAGCCCATTCAATCAGGCTCATTGCCCCATCACATTATTATTAAACTATCCTTAGATGCATACTATATCAAACTTTTCTCTAGACGAATTTACTATATCAGTGATTCCCAATGTGTATCTTAAAATGGTTGCCCCACTTTAATGCTATTCAAGAATCAACAATCAATTTAGTGTGAATATCATTCCCTTGACTTCAAATACATTATTTCGATAAATCCTCTCTTTATTTACCGAATTCAGCATTTGGTTAACCCTTGCAAGTTGCTAGTACTATTGCTCATCTTTTTTGGCCATCACTGCCTTGTGTCCTAATCAAGGTATATGCTACATTTCACTTGTGAATAACAGTAAAAGTAAAATTTAAGAACATTCCATCTTATTGCTCATCCTGCAAAAATTTTGTGCCTAGTTTTTCTGAATAATTTAAGGCACATTTAGAATTAAGGAAAAAAAAACAAAAAAGATAAAAAGCATTACAAAAGAATCAGAACCAACAAGCTGCCACTCTAAAGGCGTCTCAACCAAATCATGTTTGCAATTAGGAATTGCAGCCAGCTTTTCTATTGGGATTAGAAGCTCCTATCTCTACTTATGTCCTCCAAATGGTAGTGGCTGCACCCTCACCTACACGCATTTCCATTGATCATGGCTTACTTTTCATAGAAACCCCTTCCATTCCTCATATTTATTATCAAAATGATGATCAACATACTCGACAACTATTCAGATGAGTGTTTACATTGTTGAGTCCTTGGGGGATTGCAGGTTTCAGATTTGATTTGCTACGTGTTGTGGGAATCAAAAAAATATTTACCATCACACACTTGTTGTAACTAAATAGCAAGCTAGGAAACCCATCTAAGCCATTCTGTTAGTTTGTATGTACCTAGGGATTTAATTCTCCATGCTTTTACTTTTTTTTTTTTTTTTGGTTTTTTTTTTTTTTTGGTTTTCATACGTTTCTTTTTTTTTTGGGGGTAAATTTTGTTAATTGTCGTTGATGCACTCGTGCAATTCTCATTATAATATTTTCGCCTTTAAAAAAAGAAAAAAATTGAACTCACAATATATTGTTGACTCCTTGGTGGATTGCAGGTTTCAGATTTGATTTGCTAGGCGTTGTAGGAATCAAAAAATTAATTACCATCACTCGCTTTTTGTCACTAAATAGCAAGCTAGGAAATCCATCTAAGACATTCTCTTAGTTTGTATGTACCGAGGGATTTAATTCTCTATGCTTTTACTTTTTTTTTTTTGTTTCCGTACTTTACTTTTTTTTTCGGGTAAATATTGTTAATTATCCTTGATGTACTCGTGCCATTCTCTCATTATAAGATTTTGGCCTTTAAAATAGAAAAGAAAACTGAACTCACAATATCTATACATATATATCTATAGGAAATATTTTGGCCTTTATGGCTTCGACGGGTAGCTCTGTTAGGGTTTCGCCCGATGGCGATTCCCTGCGTTGAATTCTTCGGCTTCACTCCATTGGCTTTGTCGTGCCAGACGACGAAGGGGTCCGCGCCTCCAGACTTCTTCTGTTTCGATTGCTTCGTCGGTATTATATTCGGTTATCGGATCGCATGTCGTCTTCTTTCCTCTTCCTCGATTTACAGCTTGACGCAGTCTCTCGTCACTCCCTGTTTCGAGGCAGTTTTGTCGTCGTTGTTTCTGGCTGAGCCTTTCTCGCACGCCATCTTCCTTCCTGACGTAGTCTCTCATTACCTGATACGAGGCGGTTGTGTCGTTTGCTAACTCTGGCAACGGTTTCTTGCTTCCTTGCATGCCGAGATGACCTCGGGCTCCGTTCCTACGACGCTGCCCTTGCCAACAACAACCCCACTCTCACCCCTATTTCGTGTATGTTCTCGCAGCGATATCACGATACTTTTGTGCTAGGCATTGACACCGAATTTCTCAAAAAAAACATCCAAGAAAATGGTAAGTCTGCAATATTTCTCTCTGAGGCCGAGATCTCCACCTTAGCGGCATTCGACCGGCTTGTCTTAGTTGGTAAGTTCCTCTATGGAAACTTCAAACTCGAGCTAATTTACAAAGATTTTGAGCAAATGTGTCTGAAAGGGGAATTGAAGAAAGATAAATTGGACGGTAGGCATATTCTAATTCAAATATCAGATTATGAAGACTATGCCCATTTGTTTGCGAGAAGACTCATTCGAATAGATAACCTTGTAATGAATGTTTTAAAATGGACGGTCGATTTTGACCCTCTCACAGAACCTTCTACCATTCCTGTATGGCTGCGTTTCTTGGATCTGAAGTTCCATCTCTTCAATCACGAGCTCCTCTACTCCTTAGCTATGGTTTACAATAAACCCCTCAAAACTGATATTCCTACAGTTAATCTGAGTCGACCTTCTGAAGCCAGAGTTTTGATTGAACGAGACATTACTTTACATTTTTCCAGGAGATATTTTGATTGGCTTACATCACCAGGGTTTTTGGCAGCGGGTGAAACTCGAACAGTTCCCACTTTACTGCACCCACTGTCGTATGTTTGGACACTCTCAACTCTCAAAGTCATCGTTTGCGCCCTCATTTAAAACCTGAGTAAAAATATTACTGGGCCCTCTGCCCCACTCACACCAGTCCCTCCTCCACCCCTTAGTGCAATCCACTAGCTACTGAAACATTAGTTGAAGCGCCATCAGCTCTCCCTCCCACTACAAGAGATCCCCCCTGACAATATTGTTTCTGTTTATGTGATTGACGTGTTGTCGGATGGTTCAGCTGGACAACCTACAACTTCAAACCTTTTTGAAAATAATACTGAAGGAACTTTACCTACAAAAGACAATGTTTAGTCCGACAATCAGAAGAGCTTTGAAGCTCCTCATCTTTAGGAAGCCTCAAGTGCACAAAGGCCAATTCATACTTCTCATACCCTTGAACCCATCACTATTGCAACGATTGACAATCCTTCTACTGAGGCTCTATCACCTCATCAAATCGAGCAAGTTGTTACTGTTAGTCAGGCAGAAGGGGTTCATTATGTGCAACAGCTTATATATACCCAGCAATCTATCGACCAACATACTAATCAGATGAACCAGTCTTCAGATGATGAATGACAGTTTACACCTCCAGGAGGAAGAAAAAAGAATGGAGGTCTGCTCGAACTCAAGAACTAAATAGATGATACATTCGTTGTTTCGAGTAATGGCACCAAACTTAACAATTTGTTAGCTGGCTCCCTTCTTAGAACTAGAGACAATAATAGGACTAAATTGGGTCGCTCTCTAGGTACTTGATTTCTGCGATTTGGCAGATTTGGTTTTTGGGTATACATGTTTTTTTCTTTCTTGGGACTTTTGTGTGTGTTGTATATCGTGTGGGTAGGGTGTCATTTTTGGGCCCTCTCATACAACCTATTTGTACATTTTCTTTTTTAATATATTAACCCTTGGGCTTTTTCAAAAAAAACAAAAAGAAAAAAAGGAAGATTCACATACATACATCTCAATTCCTATGCATTTACATATTTAACAGCTAAACTTCAATTTTTTACATACATACCTTCTTATGGTCCGTAACTATGCATGAAAAGGTGTATTTCACTTTTTAAAAATTAAAAATGGTGGTACTTTTTATGTGACAAAAGATTTGGGTGGTATAAATGTCAAAAGTAAAGTACAGGTGTTAGATATAAAATAAAACCAAATTAATTACCAAATCAAACCTGAATCAAAAAACTCAAAATCAACATAATTTCTACAACTACCACAGTATAAGGAACCGACATCATGTTATTGTGCTTTCAAACAACAAAGGATTCATATATAATATTTTTCAAAATTAAAGCAAACGATCATCTCAAACTACATGACATTAGTTCCGCACAAAAAAAAAAAAAGTTGTGCAGCACTCTTTCAAAACAGCTAGCCTAACTGCCCAATCAAAATTTCAAGCGTGCCAGATGAGCTCATATCCCAAATTTGATGAATGTGAGCTATGCATTGGTAGAGACTTGTTGAATAAAAATGTTATCATCATTACATTCAGTATAATGGGCCATGAGAGGATTCATAGAATGTGAGAGAAATCTGAGAAAAGAAGCTTTAGTAGATTTTAAGGAGAAAACAAGATGAGTCAGAAAAAAATATAAAAATAAAAAATAAAAAACAAAAAAAGATGTCAAATGAGGTGGATGGGACATGTTCTCTCTTTTATCCTCATGATATGGGGTAAAGCTGACATTCTAAACTAGCTCATTCATCCTTTTTTAAGTCCTACTTTTCAGCAACTGTAGTACCTCTCAATTTCAAAATAGTAATGACATCTTACAATAGCAAATTCATTACTCAGATGAGAAAAGAAACAAGTTACTGACAAAAGTCGAGCTATAAAATGACAAATGGATTTCATTTATTAACTAATAGAAAAGAAATCACTTTTCACAAAGATGTAAAATAATTCCAAAAGAAAATTGGCCACTATTATGGAATAGTGGCTTTTGCTGTACATCTCAAAATTAAACAGAAAGGAAACAAAAGAAATATTTGCTGAACAGTAAAATGGTCGAACATAAAAGTAATTAATTTTGGATATTAGTTATTAAAAGAGGCAAAATTAAATTTTGTAGACAAACAAAATTTGATAATGGAGAAACCGGCTAATTGCATTAAAAAGATTTTCATAGAAGTTTTAGGAAAATTTTGAAATAGAACCTATGTAAGGGAAACTAGTATTGAAGTGAGAATAAATATAAGATTTAAAAAAGAACAATTCATTAAAAAATGAATGTTTTAAGTATACCAAAATAAAATACATCCATCACTCTCATTTTAAAGAATATTTCAATTTATAATAATTTCAGGCTAACATGAGTTTTGGGCGATAAAACTATCATTCAAAATCAATATGAATTTGCAAAATTAAGAATGTGTAGATAGATGTTAGGTAAAACCAAGGGAGATAAACAACTTATCATAATAAAGAAAGATCGGCGTAGATTTATTATGAAATTGTGGAAAATATTATCTTAGGTGATTGAGGCATATATATTAGAGGGTAAAAAATGCATTAATAAAATCAATAAATAAAATTAAAATTGAACAATCATAAATAAAAATAGGTAAATCAAAATTAACATCACAAAAAATTATGCAAAATGAAGTGAATATGAGGATTCATAAATTTGAACCCAGATAGTTGAGATAACATAAAAATTCTAATGACTATAATCATAATTATCATTGCTGATTAATTTCCCATTTCACATCAGATTTCAGCATGCATAAGAATCAAAATTAAAGAGCTTTTGATATAACTGAAAAAATATAGATTAATATCCCATTTTACGTGATTCTTCATTTTGAACATGTAAGACCAAACCTTCAAAAGATTAAGAATATAAACATTAAAAAAAATTAAAATTTACTTAAACTGCATGTCATGATGCGCAAATAACAAGGTATACCTGATTATGTCCATATTCATAGAAGCCACTACTTCCTCTTCAGGTGAAAGTTCCAATTCTATTGGCCTATTCATTTAAAATGTATAAATATCGCTAGAGTCAGAATTTGAACTAATGGAACACAAATGACTGTTGAGTAATTCAAGCACAAATGTTAACGCAAGAAATGAAATGACCATTCAATAAGCCATGCAAATTTGCAAGTAAATAGACAAATGGATATGTTACACGATTATGAGAAAAAACAAACTCGTACAAATAATTCCACAACAAGAGTGCAGTACAAATAGTATGATCATTGAAGAACCAAACATCAAGATAGTTAAGTTTCACATGAATTACATCAATAATCCTTCAAGAATCAAATGTCAATTCAAAAGCATGTTAAAAAAAAAGGAAAAAGCAGTATTCCAACTTCCTTTTCTCACCAACATTAAGTTAGAGCTCCCGTCCCTAGTAGACATAAATTTTAAGTGATATACTTATCTCGTTGAGAGGCAACTTTATTTTATTTCCCTAAATCACGTAGTCTCAACTCATCTTTGATAACCCCAATCAAGTTACAATTGAGTAGGTTTAACGTGAGGATGTTTTAAGCAAAAGAAATCAAAACCATCTGAATGGGGGCTGTTTTCGGTTCCTTAAAATTGAGCCTCAACCTATCCAGGGCCCTGATTGAGCTTAGCACATGACAGTATACGACTCATCTTATTTACTGAAATACACCACGTATTTCTGGGCATATCTAAGGAGACCTTTTACATCAGGACTAGAAGCAGTTGGCTTGTGGATCTCTCTTAGCCGAGCACTCCATCAACAAACTTTCATAGGTTATTGAAGTATTTTGGACAACATTTCATAATTTTTAAAGGCATTTACATAAACATCACATAATTCTTATTGATTTACACATCTAACAACTAAACTTTCATGCCTACATGCATATCACTCATCTTTAACATCACATCAAAAATACCATCATCACTCTCTTTTTAAAAGTGAAATACACCTTTTCACGCATAGCTTTATGACATCAAAGTGTTATAAGTGTAAATATCAAATTTTGAGTGTTGGATATGTAAATGCATAAGAATTGTGTGGTATGTAATGTAAATTTCCCTAAATTTAAACAACTGCAACAGATATTCAACTGGCATACAAATTATAAAGGCTTCTTACTTTATTAGAGGCTGCTGATTTAGGGTTGATTTTGAGATGCACTCGAAATTGTACTTTTCATCAGCAGCATGCTGCAAGGCCATTTTCTTAAACTTAGAACCAAAATGTGAAGGTTTTTCAGTGATTCTTGTGTGCATCAATAAAAATATTTGAGCAAAAAAGCCCTTTCGCACATCATATCAGAGCACGCTTTGCATACATCCAATCCTGCAATACATGCAGCTAGAATGCATCAATAAGAAAGCCGAGAAATCTCACCTGATCAATCATGAACAAGTCTTCATCCAATTTTCCAATGATAAAACCAAGATTGAATTGCCCAATGACCTAAATCCATTCCCTTCGTTCAGATAAATACTTGAACAAGGATAAGACAAAAAGAAGAAAATATACGAGTAAATGGAAAACTCAAAATCGGTTGTAACATAGATTAAAGACTTACTTCTGATAAATATAAACTTTTTACCAAGTTTTTAGAAGTTCTGTAATTCATTTTGATGACTTAAAATTATTCAAGCATCTAATGATTATGATAAATCCATTTGAATGTTTATGAAAATGTAGCTATGTTCTATAACGATATAGATAAATTATTTTTACAGTTGATCCTGATTAGTGAAAAATCAAGATGGATGTCAGGGGAATAACTAGCCCTTTGTCACATCTCATGCTTGACCGGTAGGAGGTTAAAATGAAATACGAAAAATTAAATATAATCAACCTTCAATAAATTATTTAACATTTACTAACAGAAGTAATAGATAGATAAAGGAGAAGGGTTGAGGTAGACACAAAAGAGGAACTCGAGATGAGTGGTTTGGTAGGTTTGAGATTGCTACAATAACAAGCCTCAAATTGCTTCACGACAAGCATCCAAAATGCAAGGGAGCAAGGAAAAAATAGATGATAACAAGGGAGGTGATGACCCTAGCAACCTCAATGATTTCAATGAGTAGACTAAGGAAAGCAAGAAGGAAAGAAAAATGATAAAATGAGAGAGAAAATGATTACATCGACATTTGAGGACTAAGAGGGAAAGGAACTCTTTTATGACGACAAGAAGACTCTTTAAATTTCACTCCCAACCAACTGAAATATTATGAGGAGATAAAAGCATTAACTAAGCCTTGGGTCAATGAATTTATTCTATTTTATTTTAATGAGTTCAGAAAACTAATGCACTTTACAAGTTCGGCTTTTGTGTTAGACCATCCTTCTATTTTAATTTGGGCTTATATAAGAAATTACAAAGGACAAAGTGAGAAACATACAACCAGAATCCACATTTGTGACTCTTAATGAGGTGGGAAAGGTTAGGTTCAGAAGCTGTAGGTAGAATGGAAAACAAAAGGACAAAACTAATAAAAACCATTAGATAATGAGAACCCCAAAACTAATATAACAAGAATATTGAATAAGTTTTTTTTTTCCCTTGTATTGACAACATGCTAGAAGTTCATGATAATAGTAATTACTTAAGTAAATACAATGTATATGAATGCTAAGAAAAATCTATAATGAAAAAGTATTCAGCAATGATGACTGCATTATATAAGCTGCACCAGCTACAGATGATGATTAGCATGTGCACATTAAAGTGTCGTAAATCTTATCATGGAACAAGTAACTTGAAATTACACTAAAGTGTCGTAAATGATCACCGTCAATAGTTTTATCACAACTATATTGGGTTGAACTTTATTTCGAATTCAGTGCAAACTTAGTGGTTAAAACATATCATTGAATCATTTTGAATTAGTATCATAAACAATCATTGTCACTAAATTCAGAAAATAATAACGGATTCTAATTAATAAAACTCCAAGGATGTGAAGCTACCTGCATTCTTCCAAAATCTTCTTTCCTGAAAAATCTCTCTAACTCTATAACAGCGGCAGCTAAAGAGTCTATTTTTCCCTTTTCATTTTCTGACTGAGAATTTGTGATTGTTGCAGCAGAGTAACAACTACGAAAAAATATGTGAAAAATATAGGAAAAAATTAAACAGAATGATTCTGACTGGGCTACAAAAAATCAATTAATAAGTAAACAAGAAAGTAATGACTACCCTACCAACCTTCGAATTCTTCTTTCAGTTTTAGATTTTCCAGAGAACAATCTAGACATCATCCTTTTATCCCTTCTTTTTCTAATATCATATATGCTAAACTGTAAATGAGGATAGGAGTTTTGAGCGGAACATGCTTTTATCATTCTACTATTTATATTATGTGCTTCCTCCAATGATGAACCTAAAGTTAAAAGTTCTCCTGATTTAATTTCTAGGTTTTCTCCAGGTGAGGCTTCCAATGCTGACTCTGAAATGGAAAATACTGAATGATGCTCTTCTGAATTTTCCTGACAAGTATATCAAAACAAATGCCTTCAGTAAAAAAATTATGAAAAAAGAACAGGAAAGCAACAGAATGTGAAAAACACAAGGAGCAATTAAACAGAAATATGTTCGTGTATATTTTTCTAGTCTAAGCCGTCATTTGGGATTATTTTTTATTTTTATTTTCTGTTTCTTATTCGTTTTGATTTAAAATAAAACATATTTAATATGGTATAATATATTTAATTATTTTACAAAACACTCCAAACAACTTTTAGACATAAAGTATTTTTAAAAAAAAGCTAGTTTGCTTTAAAAATAATAAAAATATGCAAAATTTCAGTAAACAAACATGGTTTTACAATAAAGTCAACGAACAAAAACCAAAATAAAAAAACAAAAACAATCCCAAACAAGCCCTAAACTTTTATTGCCCGTGCCTGTTGGTTGGAAAAAAAAATTGAAAATGTTTTAAATTTGAAGGTGATTTTGATTTTGAAAATAATATTTTAAATTTAAAAATAGATAAGACTAAACAGGTCTCATATATTTGATAGTTTGGATGACTCAGCATGATACCACAAGTACTACACTATTTCAAAAGATAAACACATCACTTATAGTAGGCTCAACCACCCAAACTAAAGAGTTTTGTGACATCCGTTTGGTCTGCGAAATATTTTATGTGAGGCCAACAAGATCCCCTACTTAAAATAAAGAATAGATAGAGTTATTTTACCTGAATTCTTAGTTCCTTATAGAGACAAGCCCCTATAGTTAATTACCTCTTAAATGACCAAGATCACTTAAGAAAATTCTCGATTAAGTTCAGTGGTTCTGTCTTCAATATTTCAAAGTTTAGGTTTCCACGGCTGGAGTAGAAACGATTATTTTTCAAGAATGCAAAGAAGAAAAGAGTAGGGTAAACCACATATCCGAGGAAAACCCCAGTGACCACCCAACTACCTGTGGGGTTTTATGTATTTGAAATGATTTTAGTTAATATTCAATCCTGCAATTTATTTTATAATTTAGGACTTACATTCGCACGATATCCGATCATGCAAATAGCCTAGAAAGATAGAAGGATTTATGTCGTACCGAACGACAACCTCGAAATCCTAAAGATATTATGACTTATATTGCACAATAGGGTTATGCAAAAAGCCTAAAAGACAGGGTGAGGATTTATGTTGTGTTAGACAGACCACCTCGAAGTCATATGAGTTATGTTATTTATTCTATAGAAAGTTTTAGCTGATGAAGACTTGTTTCGCTGTTACAGATCGTCATCCTCCGTCCGCTACGTCCTAGTTGTGCTGCCCACAAAGACTTGCTCCATGCCCCATGTAGTAGCAATTTCAGATTTGGTGTCTTATATGTGAAAATGTGAGCAAGGTATATCAACGAAAGAATGATAGTCTGGCCCACTAGGGACACACTACGGATGTATGAAGACAAAATCACCTGATCAAAGATGGAGAGATGAATTATTCTCTGAGTCACCAGAATTTGTCGACCGAAAAAAAAATTGAAAATGCTTTAAATTTGAAAATAGTTTTAATATATATAGGCGATTTTGAATGGTTGAGTGTGATACCACAAGTAATAGACTATCTCGAAGGATATACACATCACTTGTAGCAGGCTCAACCACCTAAAGTAAAGAGTTTTGTGACATCTATTTGATCAGCGAAACATTTTATGTGAAGTCGACAAGTTCACTTATCTAATATAAAGATTAAATATGGCTTATTTTACCTGGGTTCTTAGTTCCTATAAAAACAAGCCCCTATAGTTAATTACATCTTAAATGACCGGGGTCATTTAAGAAAACTCTCGATTAAGATCAGTGGTTTTGTATTCAATATTTCAAAGTTTAGATTTCCAAGGTTGGATACGGAAAGACAAGCGAAAATGACTCAAGTAGGAACAGTTATTTTTCAGGAATCCAAAGAAGAAAAGAGTAGGGGAAATCACAGATCCGAGGAAAACCCCGGTGACCTACCAACTATCATATTGTTGGGGCTTTGTCTTTGAAATGATTTTAGTTAGTATTTCAATCCTGCACTTTATTTTATAATTTGAGAATTACATTCGCACGATATTCAATCATGCAAATAGCCTAGAAAGATAGGAGGATTTACGTTGTACCGAACGACAACTTTGGAATCTTAAAGGTTTTATGACTTATATTGCACAATAGGGTTACGCAAAAAACCTAAAAGGCAGCGTAAGGATTTATGTTGCACTAGGCAGACCACATTGAATTCCTATGGGTTATGTTATTTATTCTACAGAAAAATTTAGCTGATGAAGACTTGTTTCGCAGTTAAGGATCGTCATCTTCCGTCCGCTGCGTCCCGATTGAGCTACCCACAAAGACATGCTTCATGCCCCATGTAGAAGCAGTTTCAGGCTTGGTGTCTTATATGTGAGCATGCAATATTATTAAGTTGATAACTTGCTATTGTGTATCTCTTAAACCAAGCTACTGTTGTTTTTTTTATCTTAAAGGTTTTTCGAATTTAATAAGTATATGAATAAAAGAACTACAACGCGGTAAAGAAATGTAGTATGGAGTACAGTAAAGGAACTAAAACAATAAGTAGTAGAAAATGCAATAAATAAAATAAAGATGTGTACTTGAAGGTATTTACCACTGCTGCGAAAGTTTGCATTGCATATAGAAATAAACGAGTATAAAAAAAAATTTAACAGACAAGGCAATCGTGCATTTATGTAAAAAAAGAACAAATGACAGTGCATCACACGCAAAAGACCCAAAGAAAATCACGAATTAACCACGAAAAGCTCAAAGAAAATCCTAGGTAACACGCGAAAAATTGAAGAAAACAGTAAGCATTCATGTAGGTGTAGGCTCAACTTAAGTATTTCCAAAGGAACTCCGAAGGCAACCAACGGTCGTCCACGTACATAAAACATAATGTTCAGTCAGAAATTTCCAACAATACAATCTTAGGAAGGCAATTCTTAGCCCCGTACAGATAATTGACAAATTAACGATAATGTTATATTATTTAAAGTTTGTAGTTTGTCATGCATATAAGCAAAAAACTATATATATAGTTTCTTTTATCTAGCAATCGAAAGTATTTACTTTGTAATGAAAATATATGTTCCATTGTTATATTTATATATTTTATAAAATAAATCATCCACAAGTTGATCACATTGTCAGGTTAGGACCGCCAACAGCCTAAGAAGGCAAGGGGCCTTGCTAGCCAAGTGCCGGTGGATAATATATACATCCTACACTCTTACCAGGTTCCTAGGTCGGGCCCCGATATTGTAGGATGCGATATTATCTTGTTTTATGCGGAGATGCCAGTCATCACCTCCTTTAAACCCCGAACCATCCAGCTTATAGTCTTGCTTGATGGTTCATATATAGCGACAACTATATATGTGCACTTATGCATCAAAAATAAACACCTAGATCAAACCAAGAAGTAAGGAAAGAAAAGAAGAAAAATGAGGTGAGAGAGAAAATGGAATAATCCATTTGAAAGAACAAAAAAAGATGAAGGTGGATTGGCCCTCAATAAATCTTCTTAAAATTGCAATCAATACAATCTTAAAAGGCGTGCTTAAGATTTCCAAAACAATATTAATGCAGGTTCAAATCAAGAAAACTTCAATCCCAGAAAGATGTACTTAAAATTGTAACAAGCTACGGGCAGTAGCAACTACAAATAACAAGCAAGGTACAACAAGGAGAGCACAAGAAAGTCCCTATATCGCTCCCCAAAGCACTCCAAAACAAAATCCAGCATAAGGACTCAAACATCTCCTTCAAAGATCAATAGCATAAAGAGCAATGGAGGGCCTCAAAACCCTCTCCACACATTCTGAAATGAAAGCCCAAATGTGTATTTTAAACCATTCCTCCCAAAACGGTGAAGCAAGAAGCCAAGGCATTTCCAAAGAAGCATGCAAAGTCCCTCACAAATAGCACATTTAAAGCTTCCAAATGACATTCAGAAGAACATCAAGTTACGCTTAAATTAGACCCAATTTGGCGATCATATGTATAGCAAAATCAGCTTTTATATGTTTTGAAAAAAAAAGTGCATTTAAAGATTACTAAGCTGCAGCCAAATCAGTCCAAAAATAATTCCAAAATGTGTGTTTAAAGATTCCAAAAACTGTGAGCAAAAGCCCCCCAACAGATTCTGAATCGTTTGACATGTAAATACATAAGAATTGCATGCTACTCAACAAGATTTCCATAAAGCCGAAGCACAAGAGCTTCGAAACAGATCGTATAGTTTCAAATTTACAAAAAACCAATCCACATAAATTTTAGATTCGCATAAAACCGGCTCGTATAACTTCAGATTTTTATGAAGCCAAACCAAACAAATTTCCAACTTGCATAAAATCGGTTTGCATAATTTCAGTTTCTTCACAATGAGACTAATATAACATCCTAGATTTTTCAAGAATAAATTCCACTTACTTGAAACTCAAATCAAGATCGATTCAAACAAATGCATTAAGCCAGATATTTTCAAAAGTAATAAAGCTAAAGCATAACATTATATTTCCATCATCGAAACAGATTTGAGACATGAAGCTACCAAAATAAGGAAAGCGAACCAGGAAACCAAAAGTCCCCTAACTTATTCAGCACATCCATTTTACCAAAACATAGGAGACTAAAAAGGATACCCTCTTAGCATAATCTCTCTTAATTATACCGAAATGAAGCTCCAAGTACACTTAAATATATTTCAACAAGACAATGAAATAGAGAGAGAGCAAATAAAGGACAAGAAAACTTCTAAAACATCACTCTAAACATGTCAATATAGCGTTCCATCCCTGCTTAAATATATTGCAGGAAAAATGATGAAATAGAGGGAGCAAATATAGAGCAAGAAAGCTCCCAAAATATCACCTAATAATGCCAATATAGAATCTCAGTCATTCCTAAATATATTTCAGCAAAAATGATGAAATAGAGAGAGCAAGTAGATTGCGAGAAAGCTCCCAAAACATCATCTTGCTAATGCCAATATAGAATTTCAGTCATGCCTAAATATTCAGCAAAAATGATGAAATAGAAGGAGCAAGTAGTGAGCAAGAAAGCTCCTAAAATATTACCTTGCTTAGCTTAAAGAAAGGGGAAAGAAAGATAACAAAAACCCAAGAATAGCAAACACACCAATCCAAGAATGATTTCAGCAGCACCTCCCCCATTGGCAAAATTTCAACAACACAAATCTTACCCTAGGAAGGGCTTTTATAGGCATGGAAGAAAGGAGGAGCCATACCTACCAATCCTAAGGTGGTCGAATCAGGCAACGAGAGATAAAGAGGTGAATTTAGGGAGAGAGAGAGGTGGCATGTGGAAGAGGAAGGGGGGTCGGCTAGGCAATGCTTTGCGAATGGGGAGCTTTTCGGTCAGGTTGGGCTCGAGGGGGCGAGCCTGATCGCGAATGGAAAAGGGGACACGGATGCTAGGGCTGCGCTAGGGCGGCCTCAAGTGTGGCCAACCGCAGGAGAGGAGGCGAGCCACCTCGTGCGAACCCAAAAGCTAGGGCACGGAAGAGAGGCTTTGGCCGAAGAAGAGGGGGTACGAACAGAGTGCGTGAGTGGCGTGAGCGTGAGTTTAGGAAGAAAATGAAATAACTTTCTTTTTTTATAATATTTAATATTAAAATCTCCCGATTCACGCACTTTTCGTTCGTGCAAGGAATCATAGCAAACTGGATGTCTCCTCTAGGTAAAATCGACGTTCCGGACGCGCTGCGCAATCCGTTTCGTCATCCAGGGTCGTTTTTACTATTTTTCGATAATCGTGCCAAATTCAATTGATAATTCACGTTTTTCTTATGTGCAATGAATCCAAGCAATATGGGTGTACTTCCTATGTAATTTTGACGCTCCGAGCATATCGGCGTAGTTCGCTTCATCATCCGATGTCGTTTTTGCAGATTCATAGATTTGCGTGCACGAATGTACGAAAATAAATAAGTGCCCTAAAGCTTTTAAATCCTAGTGCAACTCTTTTTGGGCTTCCACATGTTGGTCCTTAGCACTTGCAACTAAAAGTTGAGTTCTTAGGACCACTCATATGAGGCCTCGCAAAAAGAGTTAAGAGGTGGTATGAATTTCTAAAAGAGTGGGTCCCACTACTAGTCCTCTAAGATGTCAACAATAAATCCTAAGGCCAGATCCTAAGATATAAAAAAAGTAAGAGACCTCTCCAAAAATAAGGTAAACAATGCCTTATGAAGTCATCAAAAATAACCTAAAGATGGTATGACACATCTTGGCAGCCATTCAATTTCTATTTATAGCCTCTAACAACGACTAAAAGTACTTTTCAAACAGTTCATCTAAAATGATTGTAATCTGCCAATATTTCAATGCCATGAGAAAAAAGGGAATGTATGGAATTATTCAATTTCAATTTCATATTTAACATTGCATACTTGAACGCATGTAGCTTTGTCTGCCAAATTTATTTTATAGTCAATCCAAAATTCATGCCAACTCCTACCAATCTGTCTTCAATGATAAAAAATTAAAGTTTGCATCAAAAACCATATATAAAATTTGTTAACAGAGAACGTTTGATACCAAATGAAATCAAAGTTTGACCTAAATCATGACGCAAGACACAAATTTATTAATAACTTGAAAGACGAGTACAATATGATTTTTGAATTCCGAAAGGATTACAAACATAACACTAACGAAGCAAGAAATAAATGACAAACAACACGACACGAATAAATAAAGACAACCCCACGTCTAGATGGTGCTCGGCAAGGAAAGCAGCGACTGGAAGGGCCCCTCAGGGAAGTAGTAGGGCTGGTAACCTGCTAGCTGGTGGTAGGTGACTGCTGGAAAGAGTCGGATGGGTTGTTGGAGGGTGGTTGGCGAGTGATAGCCACCAGGAATCCCGAGGGAAGTAACAGGGCTAACAACAGAAGGGGAGGAATTTGCGGTTGCAGGTAGAGATCTGGGAGGTGGCTAGCAGCTGTAGGCGAGGGTTATGGTTGTTGTTGGAGAGCTGGGAGGTGGTTGGCAGTTGTAGGGGAAGATCTGTGGGGTTGTAAGAGAAATGGGAGGTGGTTGACAGCTGTAGGGCAGGAGTTGCGGCGGGTGTAAGATGGAATGACAACTGTAGGGTAGGGTTATGGTTGTTGTAGGTGAGCTAGAAGATGGCTGATAGCTATAGGGGAGAGGTTAAGGGGGGCTGAGATTGATCGACAGCTGTAGGAGAGGAGTTGCGAGGGTTGTAAGATGGATCGACAGCTGTAGGAGAGGAGTTGCGAGGGTTGTAGGAAAGGAAATACGGAAAAATAAATATCTCGGCGGGGTTGAGGCATAGTCGGAGCACCACCCAGATCTGTGGGGACGATCACCACCTCGGACAAGGGACAGTCGGAACACTAACTTGACGTTAGATACAATCCTCAAGGGGGAAAACACTCAAACAAAACTGAATTCAGATTTCGTAAAACAACCCCTAACTCAAAGCACACATCTCCTATTTACAAATAGGCATAACCTATCTTAAAAAACACAAAAATAAGAAAAAGAATAAATTCATATTTTAGATTTGAGGAAAGAATTTAAATTAGGAAGGAAAATAAATATCAGATTTCAGTTTTTAAGAAAGGTTTTAAATTAGAAAGGTGAATAAAAATCAAATTTTAGTTATAAGAAAAATTTTAAATTAGGAAGGAGAAAAAAATCCATATTTCAATTTTATGAAAAGTTTTAAATTAGAAAAGGCCTAAAAAGGAGAGTAAGAAAAGAAGGAAAGGAAAGAAAAAAGAAAGGAAAGAAAAAAGCAAAGGAGGGGAGCGGAAGGAGGAAAAGCCCCGTGCCATTCTTCCGACATTGGGGGAGCATCAACCTCATTAATCTAAGTTTCTGGATCCTCATGGTATGGCGGTAAGTCCTCTAATAGGTCGATCATGCTGGTGTAGATATTCCATAACATATTACAGTAGAATAGGAAGTCATCTTCTTTTGGCACAGCCTCAGCGGGAGCTGCACATAGAGGGTGATTCCCGGAATGCAACTCTCAAGCCCTTACATTTGAAATCTTCTCCTACTTCTCGTGCCTAGTGTACAGTGGTTGAGTAATAAGTATGTGAAAAGAACTTAATTCTGGATGAAATCTGTATCAAACTGCACCACTCTCACTGGCACCCCCACAATAGAGATCTACCCATAGATAGGATCCGGATCCCATAGCAGGAATTTCATCTGCATCAAGCCGTTCGAGCCCACTACAAGTTGGGATTCACCTCATCTCTCAGGACATCTGAAGACGAGTACCATGCTGGACTGAAAAATAACCTCTGAATAATCCCCCGTACTATTTCCGATATGGCACAAAATGACTCCTCTTCAGACATGTTGGATCTCCCTTCATATGGGATAACTCAATAAGAGGTCTAACCATCTGAAAAGTTATTTTCTTGTACCTTTGGCGACCCTGTATCTGATGTTGGCTCCTCAAGCTTGTGATCGTTTTGGACCGCCAAGTTTAGTCTTGTTGTTCTGCCTCTCAACGCCTGTGAAACAATATCTGGAAGTACCACAGTTTCATACTCTTCTTGAAGGCACATTACATTGAGGTCACTACCTTCTAGAATTGCTATTGTTACCTATGTTGGAAACTCTATCTCGGGGTCCGCTGGAACTGGTGGCGTATCTTCCTCGCTAACTGCAAGTGGAGAATCCTCCCAGAAGTCTTCAACTTCTGTCGTATCAACTGTGTTATTGCCCAATTTTTCAACATCATGCTCAATGAAATAGATCTCCCCCCTAGTTGTGTTTTCTGTTTCCACATGCCCAAATCCGTGACACTTGTAACATTTTCTGGATGTGGCAAGTTTGTGAATCAGTTTCACTGGTTAATAAGCAGGTGGGGTCACTTGTTGCTACGATCTCTCTATTTCGGAATCTAGGAGATGTAACTTTTGGCAGTAGTAATTTAGTAGGAACTGGCGTTGTGTTTTTCGCTTCATCTTCACATCTTATTGAAGCAGACCACCAACCCACTGCTTCCCTCATGGTCGAAGGTAACCTACAGGTGGATTTTCATGTCAATATTTTAAAGTCTCCGCTGAAGATGGCAGAGCTCTCGTCATATCTCGTCTCGGGTAGACTTGCGCATATATCTCATTAGTAGCATGGCTAAAGTTTAGGGTTGGGCGGTGAAGATGGTGCATGAGATTATTTTAACGTGTATAAAATTTGATTTGGGATTGTTCATTTTGAAAATCAACAAAGAGAATTTATGGATTGATTCGAAATGGGTGGTTTAGGGTCGAAAAAAAAAAAATTCCAATGGATTGTGATGCTAGGACACCCTAAGATAAGACTAGGATTGGGCTAGCTCTGATATCAAATGATACCAAAGTTTAACCCAAATCACGACACAAGACACGAAGTTATTAATATTTTAAAAAACGAGTACAATATGATTGTTGCATTTTGAAAGTATTTCAAACATGACACTATAAAGCAAGAAATAAATGACAAATAACACAACAACATAAACAAATAAAGACAGCTCCGCAGTTGGATGGTGGTCAGCGAGGAAAATAGAGACCGGAAGGGTTCCTGAGGGAAGCAGTAGGGTTGGTGGTCTGCTATTTGGTGGTAGGCAAAAATTGGTAGAGCCAGACGGGTGCTGGAAAGAGTTATATGGGCTGTTGGAGGGTGGTTGGCGAGGAAGACAACAATTTGAAGGAGTCCCGAGGGAAGTAGCAGGGCTGACAGCAGTAGGGGAGGGGATAGTGATTGAAAGAAGAGGGGTGGGAGGTGGCTAGCAATTGTGCGAGGGCCACAGTTGCTATAAAAGAGCTTGGAGGTGGTTGGCAGCTGTAAGAGATGAGTTGTTGGACTGTAAGAGAGTTGGGAGGTAGTTGGCAGCTGTAGGGGAGAGGCTGCGAGGGTTGTAAGATGGAATAGCAGTTGTAGGGGAGGGTTGTGGTTGTTGTAGGAGAGCTGTGAGGTGGCTGGCAACTGTAAGGGAGAGGCTGGCGGGGGCTGGAAGATGGATTGACAACTGTAGAGAGGAGCTGACAGCATGGGAGAGGAAATATGGCAAGATAAATATCTCAGCGGGGTCGCGATACAGCTGGAGCAATCACCCGAACCCATTAAGACGATCACCGCCTCAGACAAAGAACAGTCGGAGCACTAGCTTGATGTCGGATACAACCCTCAAGAGGGAAAACACTAAGACAAAACAGAATTCAATTTCATAAAACAACCCCTAACTCAAAACAAAACCTCTCCTATTTATAAAGAGACATAATCTAACTTAGGAAAGACTGAAATAAGAAGGATAATAAACTCAAATATCAAATTTGAGGAAAGGATTTAAACTAGGAAGAAAAATAAAAATCATATTTCAGTTTTTAAGAAAAATTTTAAATTGAGATGAAAAATAAAAATCAGATTTCAGTTTTAAGAAATGTTTTAATTTAGGAAGGAGAATAAAAATCTGATTTCAATTTTATGAAAGGTTTTAAATTAGAAAATTTCTAGAAGGAAATAAGAAAAGATGGAAATGAAAGAAAAATGAAAGAAGGGTAAAAGAAATGAGGAAATAGGAAGGAAAAAAAACCTCAAATCAACGCCACTATCTGATTATGATATGATATAAGGCCTCAACCATTCAATACATTTGAGTTTCTTTTTTTCTTTTATATTGAAAGCAAATGCAAGAAAATGCATGTGATATAGGACCAAGGGATTTAACCAAGCGAGCCATATGGAAGAAAGATAAAAAAAGAAGTTAATCTGTTAAGATATGTACAACTGAGTGTCAACGAGGAAGAAACTAAAAATGTTACAAGTACGAGTAAATTGTCCAAAGAATAAAAAATGAATCACAATAAAGCCAGCTTTAAAATTGTGTAATTAAGTAGTGTGTTATTTTTTAAAGGTGAGGCATAAATCTCAAAACTAAAACATTAATCAATAAATAATATGAAAACATAAAGCATTTACAAGTTTCTTTCAAGACTCGACAAAAAGTAATATCATAAAAATCTGAGCTTCATTTTCTTCTAAAAAATATTTACAAGTAATAAAAGGGTGTCAAGAAAACATTATAGAAAGTCATATGAACACTCAAGAAAAAGAACAGAAGTTTTAAAAAATAAATAAATACAAACAAGTGCAAAATAAACAAACAAAAAAGTCAAAAAATAATCAAATTATGATATAGCACTTCAAATTCAAAAGTCTCCCACTTTCATCACCTAGCATTATCATCAGAATTTATTGCTTTATTGCCATATTGCCTCTCTCATCCTCACTTAAATCAATACCCATCCAATTTTCTTCATCATTTTCAATTTGAATAATCTTTCTCTTCCCTAGTCAATAAACTCCAATAAGAATATCATTAAAAACAATGACTATATTGACCTTCTTTAATTTCTATTACATAATGTTTTATACTAACATTTTTCATTTTAATTTCTTGTTGGCATGTGCTATTCCTTACTCGTCAAAAAATCCACCCTTGAGTTCTTCCTCTTATAACTGCGATGGTGAAATTCCATTTTCACCCTCCACAAGCCTTTCTTTATCCGTACATCACTAAAAACCAAAGAACTTCATAATCCTCCAAAAATTTCATACAAGCTATAAAATAGAGACATACCTCAATTCATGCACCTCAAAATGTGCCATAAACAATGTAGGCTTATGTCTCTCCCTTATAAAGAGCAAGACTCAAGACACTTCGCATGCACATCACCTTGAGGCAAGCCTAAAATTATGCAATTTAAAAAAAAAAAGATAATAAGTGAATAGAAATCACCAATAAATAGTAGTATGGCTTAGGTTTTTGCCATGCCATAAACATCCTATCAAAAGCAATATCCAACTTTTATTTTTCATGCTGACATAGTGAATTATTGTGATGGCCAAGAGAAAGCTTCTTGGTGTATATTACTTGCAAATATTGTTCAAATTAGAAAGAGCAAAAGCAAGATCATAAAGTATGATAATAAAAAAAATTGAATTATAATGTAATTGAAAGCATTATGCGTGGAAGATGAGTTAACTTCAAATAAAAGTTATATTGAATTATTACTTACCGATAGTTTTAAGATATTTCAATGTGTTGTTTTTTAAATATATGTTAGAAGTTATATTAGGAAATAATTTATTCTTGTTAAAAGTTATGAGGATTAGATTTATTTCCTTGGATTGGATTTATTTCTTTTCCTATTTTAGATTTATTTCCTTTCTCATTTTAGACTTTCCATTTATCTATAAGTAATTATTATGAATTAATTGGAGATATATGTGTTATATCTTTCCTTTCATGTTATTTCATTTTTTTTGTCTTTCCTATTCTAGGATTCATGTAAGGAAATTTATATCCCATTTTCACATCAATCAAATCATTCCGCTAAATTCTGAAAATCAACATGGTATCAAAGCCTTGAAACAAACCCTAGAATCTTCTAATGCAGAAAACTTCATATTCCTGCAACCGACAATCTTTGTCGTGTTGCATGCCCTTCCTCCGCCTCTGTTTTTCAATTTTTATATCAGAAACTTCCTCTCCTTGCAGGCCCCACCGCCGAAAATTCCTCCAACAGCCATTGTTGCCGCCGGAATTCCCTCAAGCAGCAGGAAATCCTCTTTGCTAGCTGGAAAACTATCTGCAAGCTTCCTAAGTGGAGACACATATTCCTGCAGTCTTTCTGTTGCATTCGAATCTCCTTCCTGTCGACGTTGAAACTCCTGCATTCCAAACCTTGGTCAGATCTGTGTTTTAGAGAGTTGAGAATGGCAACGAAAAGAAGCGTTAGTATCTGAAGGGCGCACATCTGAAGGGGAAGAGCGTGTTCATCAAGGTAAATCTGAATATTCCTCTTCATGGAAACCTCAGCATCAAAGATGATACCAGGATTAGGAATGTCTTTCCCACCACCAATTACTTGTGGGAGAATGGACCCAAGGTCATTCTCTGCAGTCATTTGGGCCACCCTAAAGGTGTCACTCAAAAATACAGCTAGAAGCCTCTTGTGCCTAGGATATCAAAACTTTGTGGAGTTGACGTTGAGATGGCCAATGATTCCATTGGCGAGGAAGTGGAGAAAATCATCTCTGTGTTACCTGATAGCGGTATCGTCCTACTCTATAATGTGAGATTCTATAAAAAAAAAAAGAAAAATGATACAGAGTTTGCAAAGAAACTTGATTCTCTAGTTGATCACTATGTTAATGATGCCTTTGGAATTGCTGACAGAGCTCATGCTTCAACAGGGTGTTACAAAGTACTTGAAACCTGTTGTTGTTGTCTTTCACATACAAAAAGAACTTGAGTACCTTGTCGGGGCTGTTGCGAATCTGAAGCAGCCATTTGTTGTCATTGTTGGTGGTTCAAAGGGTTCAAGAAAGATTAGAGTGATGGAGTCGCACTTAAAGAAAGTCGATATCCTTCTTCTCAAAAGAGGAATGATTTTCGCATTCTACAAGGTACAAGAACATGGTGGTGGTTCCTTCCTTATTGAGGAAGATAAACTTTTGAGCTGAAAGAAGTGAAACTCATGTTACCCTTTGATGTCATTGAGGCAAAAAATTTGGCAGTTTCCTGTGAGTTGTCTACTTCCCTACAAACTTTCTTACAGCATTACCAGTAGGAGCCTTCTACCTACCTACAGGAACTGCAAAAACTGCAGTCAAAGACAACTACGGTCAACTAAAAATATCCCTAAATGCCCTTGGGGTTGACTACCAAGTATAGGATGAAGTGTTTTACTTACAAATAATCTTCCTCGACCATTGTTTGAAATTTTCAAATCCAAGTTGAACATGGTTGTCAACTATGTTTCAACTTGAGGGAGAGTGTTAGAAATTATATTAAGAAATAACTTATTATCGTTAAAAGTTATGAGGAATAGATTTATTTCCTTAGATTGAATTTTTTTCCATTTCTATTTCAGATTTATTTTCTTAGATTGGATTTATTCCTTTCTCATTTTAAGCTTTCTTATTTTATTGTTTCATTTATCTCCAAGTAATTATTACAAATTAATTAATTGGAGATATAGATGTTATATCTTTCCTTTTATGTTATTTCATTTTTCTTGTATTTTCTATTCTAGGATTCATGTAAAGTTATTTATACTCCATTTTCATATTAATAAAATTATTCTGCTAAATTCTGACAATCAACCATATGTAACAAGGATGCATAATAGTTTTCCTATGATTGTCTTAGAGATTTTACACATATATAGAATATTTTAGACATGTTTTAAGACATCACTTAAATAAAAAGGTTGTCTCAAGATTATATGAAACAACTGCATGTTATTAAAGAATTGAAAACAAGCAACATAATGTCCTCACTTATGATTATAGAACCTCCTAGGATTGTGACTGAGATGCCCTACATCTCCTCTGCTCCTTTCCTAATCACCAACATGATTAGTATTTCTACTATTTGAGAGCTCGCTTTTTTAGCCATCTTTAGTCATTCTTTATCACCTTTCAAGCATCAAAGTTTAGTGTAATAATCAAGATTTTTTGTGATTTGGATGCATAAAAAATTTGACAAATAGAGTCAACATGATATGAGTGATGGTTTTGTATATGAGAGAATACATTCCCATTTAGACAATCATGAAAAATAATTCACAAATAATGTGTGTGCTTCATGAATAACTCCAATTGATGGAATATGGAAATAGGCAATATAATATAAATCAAGTGAATAGTAAAGTTGGTGAAGATGATAAGAAGGATGGTGAGATCATTGGTATTAATGGGAATAGGAAGAAAATGAATGTTGATAATTCTTATAATGATGATGATAAATCTTAAGATAATAAAAAAGAATAGTGGGATCATAATTTTAAGCAGAAAATCAGAGTAAGAAATGTTCATAATAATCATGTGAATAATAGATTTTGCAAATAATTATTATAATGGCTACGATGATAATTTCAGCATACAATTGGGACTGTAGTGAGGATCTCTCAAATATGTGATTATATCTCCTTGGAAAAATGTCCTTAGAGGAATAAAAGCGATTGGCAATTATAATGGAAAATGGATAAAAATGTCAAGATATTTGAATCATTAAAAAAGTGCAGAGTGGAAGAAACATTTTGAAAAAATGGGCATTAATTGGCAAGAGATCAAGTGGAAAAATAAAAAAACGTTTAGTACAGAAATGTCGGGTAAACGGGCATCATATTTGGCATGGTATAATATTTAACTGAGATTGAATAAGAAATTTTCAAATATGGCAAATAGGGTGAGGAAAATTATTATAGCCAGAGCTAAAGTTGGGGATGGGTTCAGTCAGATTCAGATCCAGCTTCGTGAGTAATTAGTTCACTTGAACCAAGGAAGCCAATTAGGAACTGAGCAAGAGGTGGCTTAGGTTTGTTAGAAGATGGTATTTCAGTCAACTTGTACCAAATTCTAAATTGTATGCCATCAAATTCAGCGAAAAAGTTGAATATCAAAACTGTCCATAAAAAAATAATGAGTACATAAAAACACAAAATTTTTATGGACAAGATGGAATTTATAAATAAAATATTAAAGGATGGCAGAACTGAATAGAATTTCATGCAATTTTTTTACGATTTGACACCTCATATCCCATTTGTTGAATGAAGTCATGTTCAATCCCATATTTATTTCATTTTATTGAAAAAAATAAAATGAAAAACATGTAAATACTCTATCACCTAGATAAGGCTGCAAATGAACAATATGCTCGAAAAACTATTCACAGTTTGGCTTAAGTACAGGCCGGTTATTATTGTTTAATTAATTAAGCGAACAAGCTTGAACTCTTTTATAAATGCTCAATTGATGAACGAAAAATTAATTTATGATCATAAATACTGTCGTTTCAGATTCATGAACAAACTTGTTAAAAAGCTTAATTAAAGCTCAATAATAAGAATATTTAAAACTAAATACAAATTTATTTAATATGTGATAATGTGAGATACTTAGATTCAATTCATTTGAATCCCTATGCCTAACCATTTTCTAAATTTTCTTTGCAACTACTTCCACCTCGATACCCTAGACTGAGAAACCCTCCAGCTCACCTTTGTGATCCCCAATCTCTCGCCCAAGAACTTCCCCAAAAAAGGTTGACCTCCATTCCCATCAATGTCATTGCTCCCCTGCCTCTCCATCACTCACTAACTAAAATGTCCAACCACAGACGCAAGAAATCATGATGAGACCTCATTGGAAAAGGTTAGAGAAACATCAACGAGACCACCAAGTGTAAAAAAGAATGAAAGTTTCAATACATGGTATCAAGTTAGATCCATGTTGACCCGTTATTAAAAAATAAAAAAAATCATTCCTCCCATTCCCAAGTACTTGGGCCTTAGAAGTCATATGCTTGCAGTTATACACAAGACGTGAGCTCCATTCAGCACTTATTTTAAAGAAATAATAATCATAAATATAATAAGACTAGATGTTTTTAAATCAAAATAAAGAAGAAAAATGATTTAAATTTTGTTAAAACTTAACGAAAACAATTGTGTTATTTCACGTGATTTAGTTTAAATCATACTTGAATCCGGCTGTTACCAAACCTACACTTACCCTCTCTTTATCTCCCTCTCTCGCCTCTTTCTTTCCTTCTGTAACTCTTCTCAATTTCACTCTCTTTCTCTCTCTAAAAAGAGAGAGCAAAAAAAAAAAGACTGAAAAAGAAAATAAAAGAAAAAATGCATGTATAACAGTTTAACTTGAACCCAACTGCATAATATATGCATAACAGTTATTTAAGTCCAATAGGAATTGATGGATCCGATTCAGATCAATTTAGAGTTGGCAAATCAATTTCGGATTGGTGGGTTAACCCACACCTGACCTAAAAGTTGGGATATTTGACCTAAACTAGACTCACATAGCACAAAACATATAGTATTATATATGTATAGCCATTTGAAAATTTTCACTTTTTACAGTTATAATTTAAGCAAATAAAACTAAAAACAGTACCATCATCAAATGAGACAAAAAGTAATAAAGAGGTTATTTCCAAATGTTTTCATTTCGAAAGCGTGCAGGCAAGTGCATCCAAACTAGTAAAAGCAGCTCTCAACACACGACCGAAGAAATGTCTCAAAAAGAAACTCTAATGTAAGAAGAATAAATTAATGAGTAGATGACCGCATTTTAATAACTTATCAATACATGATACAAGCTATTAATAACTTATGAAAGCATAAAAAAAGATGTACCTTGTTATAACTTCTATTGCAAGTTTTAAGCTGTAACGAACGAAAGCCATCCACCTTGTTGGAGTCATTACAGGCTTCATGATTATGTTCTGATCTATCTGCTTTACTAACTAATACATCATCTTCTGAATTATGAAATTTCCTTACTACTGTCGAACCATGTTTTTCGGAACCAGTTTTGCTAATTTGTCTAGAAGTTCTTTCATCCCGTAACAAAGGCATTTCAGATAACATGCTGCAACTATTTTCAAGTTTCCTCTTATTTACATGGCAAAACTTTGAAAGAGATGACTGAACAAGCTTTGAACGAACTTTCTCATCAACATTCGTATTTAACTTGGCATGCGTTGACTGCTTTAAATAGCGATTACACTTACTTTCATCAACACTTTTTACAAACTTTCTAGGAGGGTCGTCATCATCAACATCAGACATGCTTTCATTGTCAATGTACTGGTTGCCAGTCTCTAAGTTCATTGGGGAATCATCATCCAAACCCCGATCAGTAGGGCCAGCTAAGTCCATGACATTAGGATCCTGAGTAGCATCTACTTCAACATCATCCTGCATATATACATTGGTTTCTACGGAGGACTTCGTGATGCTACTAATAGAATAACTGCATTGATCAGGCGAGTAAATTTTCTCGATTTCTGCTCTCAACGAAAGAATGATTGAGCCCTCGTCGCTAATAAAAACCTTCCGCTTATCAGGAGTTACGTTGACATCATAAGATGTAGCGGGTATGATAAAATTCATAATTGCAATTGGATACTGCTTGGAATTTGAGCTTTTATATACTTCATTTAGAAGTTTACTCACTTTTGGCATATCAACAGGCCTACCATTAATATAGAAGAATTGCCTATCTCCCATATTTCGGCCGCTACCATAACCAGGTTTCGATAGAAAACCCTCAACTGTGCAATGTTCCGATATATGTATACTCAAAGACTCCAGACACTGGAAAGTGTTTGAACCGAGGACCGTTATGATGTTTTCTTTGACTGAGATGTTTCCCTGAGTTTTCAATACCACCGATTTTGAATTTTTACTAGTTATGTTGGTGCAAAGAAATCGAACTCCTGTAGTCATGAGAGCATAGGCCTAAACAGAAATGGAAATGAAAAATTGTCAAAATAAAAAGGAAAAGGTGAATAAAATATGGAGCGTTCAGTAAAAACAGCAAACATAGTTGCAGAAGACTAATTATAACAGAAAAAGAATGTCAAGGGATTGCCAAAAATCAGATATTCCAGTCTGTGCCATTCAGACAACAAGAAAAGAGGAGACAAATCGAAATATGTGAACAGGGGAGAGGGTCATAAAAGGTTTAAATATTTTCTCATAATATTAAGCATAAAAATCGGACAACGAAAATATCTTAAAGAAAAAACTCCAATGGACATAAAAAAGAAGGCTTTCTCACATTTAACAAAGAAGTTAGCTTTCCATACTCTCTTCTGATGTTACGACTGAACTCTTTATTACGCACAGGCAAAGTGGAGAACAGTTTCTCCACAGCCACAGTGGTGCCAACTTGACGCGCAGTTTTTCTCTCTGAAATCACTGATCCTGTATGATCAAATGTCAAATGTGTTCCTACAGCCTCGTTCTTAGTTCTTGTTTCAACAGTCAAAGTACCCAAGGCACAGAGTGAACTCAGTGCTTCTCCGCGAAATCCAAAAGTCGTCAAAGAGTGAAGGTCAGAGATATCTGTGATTTTCGATGTATGATGCTTTCTAGCAAGCACCTGCAGCGAATTAAGGTAGATATTCGCAAGAATATGAGGTGATGAATGAAATGTATAGATACACGTACAAACACCATTTCTAAAGTGGTTTGAAGATGCAA
The DNA here is from genome assembly GCA_022702705.1 of Papilionanthe hookeriana x Papilionanthe teres. Lineage (NCBI taxonomy): Eukaryota > Viridiplantae > Streptophyta > Magnoliopsida > Asparagales > Orchidaceae > Papilionanthe > Papilionanthe hookeriana x Papilionanthe teres. Next base: position 16,175,967 of record CM040421.1, on the reverse strand, counting down.
GAGGAGGATTAATGTATTAAACTACTATGAGACAGATTTGATCCATTTGAAAGTTTGCATAAACGAAAGATGTATGAATAAATGGTCAGAACAAAAACTTTCTGAGAAATACTGCATGATAGGAAATTGCTTGACATTATACATTCTTTAAAAATAAGAAACAATAATAAATACATGCAAAAGAGAATAACCACATTTCTTACTAAAAAAAGCAGAAGTAAAAGCATTATTACATCATAATCATCATTAGTCTTCTCCAAATTATTTGGGATCCACTTCATCACACAATGACAATCTAGACACAATGACAATCTAGACGATAAAGATATCTTGACAATAAAGGAAAAATTCCCTGCAAAACTTTTAGTAATATAATAAAAGGGCTCCAACCAAAAAATGAGCATGGTATGGGAGCCTATAGTATCACGGGATGGATATTGAGAACTGCACCGTTCAAAGAGTGCATAACGTTATTTTTGTGGAATTCTAGTGTCAAATTGTCAGCCTAAAATAGGGACGGTCATTGATGTTACAACAAAATTTCATAAAAAAAATATCCCGAAAAAATTGAGGATGTTATTATGTATCAATCAAAGAATCAATGTGTTCCCTACCAATCCGAATCCGAGCATCTGAAACCTTTATTTAATTTACAATTTTCTTCCGTGTTCAGTTTGTTAATTGTGTGGTGCCTTATTCACTGAATATATAGCATCTTGGAATGAAGGTTGTTTAGAGATTCACAATAATCACAAAATGATAACAACTGCCCTAAAACTCTCAGAATGACTTCATCAATCTAAATTTCTCCTCAAATCAAGCAAAAATGAAATGTAGTATGCAGTGCTAAAAGCTAAATCATGGCTCTTGCAGCAGCGATGATTTAGAGAAACCAAGGGGCATTTCCCTCAAAACACCAAACAATTTACTCCAATAATTAATGAAAATGAAGTGACAGCCCTAGGAAACTTATTAATGGAGAGCCACAAGTTATACTGAAATATAAAATCTCCTAATATATGATCCGTGCGTGCAAAATCTAGTTGAAATATGCATTCCGTCACAAGTTTCAGAAAAGCGTTGATGATCACTAAGAGTTAAACAAACTATCCATCAACGAGGCCCAAAATCACCATCAAATCTAGAGCTATTTTGCTTTGCATATCATGCCCTGCTCCTGTGACCTTTCATAGTGTATTAGTTATCAAGAACAAAACACACGGAACACCAATCTTCCTATAATCCAGGCAGAAGATCAAAAATTTTATGTAGGGCTTGTTTGGTATCAATTTTGCTTTTTGTTTTTATTTTTATTTTATTTTTTTATTTTCTAATATGTTTCTTTAGTGTGTTTTTTACATATTTTTATTTTTGTTTCTTAAAATAAATTAACATCTTTTTAAAAATACTCGAATCAACTTTAAGATGTTTGAAATGTTTTAAAAACAATCATACAGTAATCAAATAGTCAAACATGTTTGTTTTAAATCAAAACATAAAAAAACAAAATAAAAATAAAAAATAGAAGATAAAAAGCAAAAGTGATCCCAAACAGCCTCTTAGAGATTAGTAAGTTATCCTATTTGGTCAAATCAACATGTGCTAAAAAAAAGGATAGACAATTTGATAACACCACCAGGACATATATGCTCTAAGCCACATATTTTTTAAGTGACTAAAAATCACATGGATAAATATTACGTAGTTATATCAACGAAACTTTAAATTACATAATTAAATGAGAATAATGGTTGGAAGAGCAAAAATTCAAACTTCAATCAGGGTGATTTCTCAAGTAAATTTACTTTAAATTACATTTTTAACCAAGAAGATTAATTTATATCAACATTTCCATCATTATCTTTCTAATTACCTTTTTCAAAAATTAGCACCTTCTAACTATCATAATATAACCAGACATAATATGTGCAGATAGTTGAAAGACATCAACACCCTATTTTATCTATTCTAGCCAACAAAAGGTATAAATTATCTCCTATAAAAATAATCCTCTTAAAAAATATATAAAAATATCAGTTTATAACTTTTAGAATATATGTACACTAATTTTATGACCATTTTCACCATTACTACAGTCATCGTAATCAGAGACATGTAAATCAGCTTTAACTGGGGATTAATCAGCATACATAAAAACTAAAATGAATGTTGCTAAATACCTGAAAATTATCAGGTGAAATGCCACATCCATTATCCACAACCTTGAAAAATTCTTCGCCATACTCCTTTAGATTGATCTCAATGCTGCTCGCGCCAGCATCCAGACTGTTTTCAACCAATTCCTTCACAGCAGATGAAAGATCTAAGATGACTTGTCCTGAAGAAATTCTATGCACCACAGCCTTGTTGATGGGCTTGATAACTGGAAAATTATTTTGTCTTTCCATCCTATATCATTTCACCAGCCATGATTTGTATCCGAGAGTCAAATTCAAATATTCATTGAGCCTCGGGCACATTATCATACAGATATGTTATCAAAGCAGTTTAATTGATTGGCTGAAAAGATTAGATGTAAAAAATATGTGAATTTATCTTCCAATGCAGAGAAAAAATGTGTTGCGTTCCCTTAAAAACCTATTAGTGAGACCATATTCCCAACAAAAAAAAAAAAATCAAACAAATTATTTTATAAGCGTGAAGTTTAAAAATAACTAAGTACGACAATACCAAATCTTAAGAACCTAATCTTTGCTTTATAAAGAGAAGTTGTTTTAATAAGCTCACACTTAGTGCTACAAAGCAAAGCTCTCCCAAGGAGCTTTAAAGCTATGGGCTCAAAGTTTTTTGTATTTGAAACAAATGCTTCAAATTGAAACCAATGTTTTAGCTTCAAAAGCTTAACTTCATTACAAAGAAACATAATCAATCAATCCAATCCCTACTTCGATCACTTCGCAAATGCCATTTTTTTAGTTCATTCCTCAACTTCATTGCTCTACATAGATTTTCAATCTACTCAACTATATAAGATTTCCAGATGACGTGTAGTTATAAGAACTAAAACTTCCATGATCCATTAGTATATAAATTATATAGGTCCATTCATTTCATATCGTTCTTATTTTTATCCTAAACTTAGTAAAAATATAGTTTGCTGTGAAACTGTGGTCAGATATACATGATTAATTAAAGGTCATATCTGTCTCTCTATATATAACGTATAACTTAATACCCCTAAATGATATTTGATGCAAAAAGTTTGCCCTATTTGACCATATTTTATCTGATATAACACATACTTAAATGGTTACAAAAGTAATTGAATTTAAGAACCTGAAGCTTATGCATCACACATTGACATACGGGCCCCTCTTTGCTAGGTTAAGCACTTCGCTTTACACTTAGTTTTTTAAAGAGAAAACTATTGGTAAAATATTAAAAAGCTCACGAGTTATTCATGAATTTGATAAAGTAGTCATAAACATCCGATTGCTGATAGCATGCCTGCAAAAGGTTGAAAATGACGGCCATCTAGAATTAGAGTACCACTACAGTTAGCAATAAATGAATTTCCCCTAGCTAGTGTGAAAGGTGCTGAACAGTTTTGCTGACACCTGGAAAGTGGCATGGATTGTAGTGTCTCGCATTCCTCCATGGTTGACAATATTACTAAGAAAACACCAAGGTGAGCAACATGGTATAAGAGCTAGGAGATGACGGAGTTGCCTCTTTAACACTGCCATTGCCGGGTCCCAAGCGCCGGATGTGAAAAGTTGAGGGTTGAATTAGAAATTAGACAGCTAGTGTAAAATTTGTCGAAAAATCATGACATTAATACTTTTGATCATTGTGTAAATACTAGATTGTCCCCTGAAATTGGCGTTGTATAGTCGGAATACAGTGAAAAGTGTGCAGGGACTGTTACACCGGCGCCCATGTAGTGTTAAATAAGCAATGGTTCCTACATTACGAACGGATTCAGGTAAAGAAGTTACTCCATGAAACTAATATTAGGATGAGATCTTGGAATATAGGTAATCCCACGGGTAAATTAATGGAATTATTTGATATTATGGTCAATTTATTTATTTATGAAACTAAATGGCTTGTTAAGAAATCAAGGAGATTGATAGCTTTAGTTTTAAACTATGGCATTCAAGTTGGAGTCGCATTAGAAATAGTGTAGGTGTAATTATAGATAAGAGTTTGAAAGATAATGTTAAAAACTAATAGAATTATTGCCCTTAAAATTGTTATTGATAATAAATTTTTAAATATTATAAGTGTTTATGCTCCTTAAGAAGGTCTAGATATATGATCTATAAAAAAATTTAAGAATTACCTACAAAAATTAATACAAATGATACCTCTTGAAGAAAGAACTTCATTGGGGTAGACTTAAATGGACATGTCAGTAGATTGGTAGAAGATTTTAGAAATGTTCATGGTGGCTACGGTTTTAGAGTGATTAATGAAGAAGGTAGAATCATATTAGATTTTAATGAATATATTCGTGATAGGGTTGGTGTAGCTCCAGTAGCTGACAAAATTAGAGAGTCATTTAAGATGGTTTGGTTACGTTAAACATCGACCATCTGATGATCCGACTAGGAGAATAGATGTTTTAGATTCGACTTTTGATAAAAAAGGCAAAGGTAGACCTAGGAAGACTTAAGCTTATAGTATAAAAAATGATCTTTATTTATTATAATTAAAGGAAACTATGACACTAAATAGGACGCAATAGAGAAAAAGGATACATGTAGTCGACCTACACCCCACTTAGTGGGATTAAGGCTTTGTTGTTGTTATTGTTGTTGTAGTTGTTGTATGATTTTGTTATTGTTAATACTTTATTAAAAAAAAGAGATGAGCATATTATACTTATAAGAATGGATTTAATAAAACATAAATTAATTATTTTCCTATGGGATGAAGAGATTGTCGATAATGTAAAAATTGTAAGGTCCTTCCAAATGAAAATTTAAATACTCAACATCGATTATTAATTCTGGATTTTACGATGAAGAATTATAAAAATAAAGAATACTAAGAATCATTATCATAGAATTAGATAAAGACAACTAAAAGGCGCAAATGAAATTATTTTTATGAGTAAACTTCAAAACTACAAAATTTGGGATGTCCATAAAAACTCAAATTATATGTAAGATAAAGTAACAAACACTATTAAACAAGTAACAAAAAATATACTTGAAAAATTAAAAAAAAAATTATAAATAGAAATAGTTTGTGTGGAATAATAATGTGCAAGAAAAGATAAAATATAAAAAGTTATGTGACAAAAACTGGTTTAAATCTAAAAGCTTAAAGAACTGAGAGAATTATAAAATGACCCGTAAGGAATCTAAAAAAACAATTTGTGACACTAAAAATTATGTTTTTAATGATCTTTATAATAGATTAGAAACTAAAGATGATGAAAAATATATGTATAAACTAGTCAAAGAGAAAAGAAAAGTAAAGATTTTACTCAATTAAAGTGTATTAAAGATGAAAATCAAAAGGTTATTTTCTTAAAAAAAAAAATTCAACATAGGTGGGTGAGTTATTTTGATAAACTTCTTTATACAATTTCTGAAAAATATGATCCACCTTAGTGATCTTAACATCATTAATAATACAAAAATGTTTCATTTTTATCGTGGTATTATTAAAAAAGAAATTGAGGGGGCCTTAAAGAAAAACAAGAGTAGAAAGTCTAGACCTGAGGTATGTCAATTGATTTGTAGAAATATTTAGGAGATTTGGGAGTTTCTTTGCCTACTAAACTCTTTAATATCATTTTAAATACTAAAAATATGTCCGAAGAGTGGGGGAAAAGTATTTTTGGTCCTATTTTTAAGAATAAAAGGGATGCACAAGAAAGTGCAAATTATACAGGAATTAAATTGAAGTGTCATACTTTAAAAGTATGGAAGAGGGTAAATGAACATAGGTTAAGACATATTACATAATTTCTCATATTCAATTGGATTTATGTCGGACGAGTCTATTATTGAAGCTATACATTTATTGAGAGGTTTGTGGAGAAGTATAAAAAGAATAAGGAGGATCTAAATATGATTTTTATTAATTTAGAAAAAACATAGAAAAAGGCTCTAAGAGATATCCTTCGAAGAGTTCTAGAGAAGAAAGGTATTGATGACTTATATTCAAGTCATTAAAGATGTGTATGCCAGAGCTGCTAGAGGATTGATCAAATATTTTTCCATTTTATTTGGATTACATTAGAGATCGGCTTTAAGCCCATGTCGCTTTAGTTATGGATGCTCTTATTGGACAGTTACAGAAGGATGTACCTTGGTGTGTTCTTTATGATAGTCTTCTAGTGGAAAAGACTAGAAAATGAGCTCAGAAAAAACTTGACTTATGGAGGTCTCTAATGAATTCATTTGAGTATAACTAAAACTGAATATATAGAATATAATATTAGTAATAGTAGTTCTAGTGACAGAGTTGTAATTATGAATGATCGAATCATTAAAAAGTGTGAACGCTTAACATATCTAGGGTCTATTAATCAAAGTGATGGTGATATAGATGATGATGTTATAGTAGAATTCAAGTTGGTTGGTTTAAGTCGAGGAATGCTTCGGGCCTAATGTGTGATAGAAAAGTACTGCTTAGACTGAAACGAAAATTTTATAGGATGGTGGTGAGACCTCCAATGCTCTATAGAGCAGAATGTTGATCTTTAATAGAGAAGCCAAAAACTAAGTTAAGTGTTGTCGAGATGAGAATGCTTAGGTGGATGAGTGGCTTTACACTTAGAAACAAAACATGAAAGGGTTGGTGTAGCTCCTGTAACAGAGAAAATCAAAGAGAGTTGTCTTAAATGGTTTGGCCACATTAAGTGCCGACCATCTGATGATCCGATTATGAGAGAAGATATTCAACTTATGTTAAGAAAAGCAGAGGTAGACCTAGAAAGACTTTGGCATATTGTATAAAAAATGATCTTAATTTATTAGAATTAAATGAAAATATGGCACTCAATATGACGCAATGGATAAAAAAGATTCATGTAGTCGACCCCACTTAGTGGGATAAAGGCTTTTTGTTATTGTTGTTATTCCAGTACTATGATTTCAAAGCTTGCACATAATATAGGAATCGTATCATTTTTTAAATATTTAAATAAAATATGATAAATATTTGTAAGCTCTGAAGAGTCACTTCTGGATGCAAATTGGATGTGAAATAACACAACTTTTAATATTCATGGCGAATTTTGATGTCCTTGATCCATTCATTTTCAAAGAATTAGTTGTAGTGCAAAGTGGCTGAATGAGGTGATTGGTTCAAATTTCTTGAACGTTGATAAGAATTAGTAAATATTTGAAATGGAATGGTGTGTACGAGCATAGTAAGTTAAATGATAAAAAATACTCGGTGAAAAACATGTAAAATAAAATGACTACAATAACTTCTAGTTTTACTGCAAAAGATTTTGATAATGACGACAATGGAAGTAGTTGAAACATCTCAACCCAAAAATTTGAAATAATAAGGCAGAAATAGATGGTCAAATAAATCATTAAATGCTTTCTACCAACATAATAACTTTAAAAGAAATATAAATAAAGCTTTATGCTAATAAATCTTCCAATATATCAAAAGTCACTAAATCATAAAGTTTTTTGTTTCAAAATGATAACAAAACACATTATTCTTATTATTACATCTATAATAAAATCCAATCACCATTCAATTTTTGATCCATGTAGTCAATATATAAAGTCCCTTCCATCAATCATTCAAAACATGAGATTCATTTAAAAAAAACATTTAATAAATAGCAAATGTGAGCTATAAACATAACCAAATGGGTAAATCATAATTCTAAGCTATAGTAACTTAAGGGAACTGAGAAACAATATAAATGCTAGGCACAATAAATGAATCTACAAAACATTTCTAGTTCATTTTTAGTTAAGAATACAGAAAAAAAAAACATTTTATTATGCATTAATAGCTTGAGTAGGAAACAAAAAATATAATGTCTTAGTCTTATAATACAGTTGACAGAGAAGCACCATATAATTATAACATTTAAATAAACTTAATATCAAAATCCTTTTCCAAACCTACACCAATACAAAGGTGCAAAAGCGCAATAACGTATATGTATAAGCATCCCCAAATAGTATCATGCTCAGGTGAAATCCATCATTTAATATACAAGACATTTGTTACATTTGAATAATGTTTCATTTACATTCTCCTTGGCAAATAATGTTTATTTACAAAGAAATAATATATAGTAAGAATACAACATGATTTGTAGACTATTCATTTCAATATGACAAAACATTTGTGGCAATAGAGATAAATCATCACATCCGAATTAGCAATGTGATTAACTAAGCTTGCAAAATATCATTTGATGCCTTTAAATTAGAAGGATGATACCATTACTATAAAGAAAAAAATAAGACAACCCACTCAATTTCAAAAGATAAGATGTGCCCCTTTAGTCCTTAAATGCAACCTATTTTAACTTAATATCTATAACATGATATATAATTATATGTAAAATATTCATTTGATTGATTTTGTTTTTTTTTTATTATTATTATATCCCTCTTTTTACTGTACTCTCTCCTTTCATGATATTTCTCTTTATCACATTTATCTTTTTCAATGATTAACAATATTAAAAGTACAAATTCAATTGAAGTTTTTAAATCATACCAAGTAATTTTAAATTATTGCCTAATGCATTATTATAATTAAACTACTAATTTATGTCATTATACGACTATTGTAACATTAAATAGGTTATTTATATATATATTCAAGTCTTCTCACATTATTTAATTACCTTAATTATATTTTCTTCCGCTCAAATATATAAATCATATTTAGTTCAAATAGTAATGAAACATCACTAATATTTACGATCTCTAATTTAATAATTTATTATGGCATCATAAGTAAAACCTCAAACTTCAATTTAAAGTTACCTATAATATAAAATTTTCTATACCACATTCTTTTTCAAAGTATTTTATGAAAAAACCACTTACTTTTGAAGGAGGAAGAAATGTCTTAGGTGTTGTATGGCGACAAATGAGTTAAGTTATTAGGATTTAGTAAATCCCATAAATCCGGATTTACTAAATTCTGAATGGGTTAAATCAACTATCCGGCAACGGATTTACTAAATCTTGCAAATCCTGTAAAACTTACACAGTGAAGTTAAGTACACCGGTTGGTGGGATTTACAGCCGAAATCTGGCTTCGTGCTTGGCTGGGTTCCAAGATGATGCCCATTTTCTTACCCCGCTCGATCCCTCGATCATGATACTCGCTCGTCCAATCTATTGTTCACTTGCTCTCTCCCTGCCACTCATCCGCTCACTCTCCTCTTCTTTGTCCACTCTCTACTTCTGTTACTCGCCCAATCTCTCTGACGGTATCGCTCTCAGTAGCTCTGCAAAGCCCAGTATTAATGCAACGCCCCCGTTACATAGGAATAGTCGTATCAAATATTCGAGGGTCCTTGCGATATTTTAAGAAGAGGCGAAACAAGATCGGAAGAATGAACTAAAAGATAGAAATAAAACTAAAAAATCAGAATTTGAGCGAGTGAGAGGAGGGACCGAAGGATTGTGACTGTTGAGCTGTTCGAGGGAGGAAGATAAGGCGAGCTTGCGTTAGGAGGAAGATCGATCCACTCGTAGGAGAGGGGTATTAATCAGCTAGGACAGAGAGGATTGCAATGGTAACTGACCTCGAGCGCGCTTGCGAAGCCGAGCAACGAGATGATCGAAGGCCAGACAGGAGGTGCCGGAGCTGTTACACGCACATTGACGGCCTTCGAGCGCGGGAAGACAGTGAAGGCCTTCGAGCGCGGGAACTATCGAAGACGAACCCAGCCCTAGCGTGCAGGAAGAAGGGCTGCGAGGGTTATGTTTTATTTTAGGGATAATTAAATAAATAACCGCTCAAAAATATAATATTTTAATCTTTCAAATTATAAAAAAACATTTTAATCATTTAAATTTTTCACAAAAAGTCTTCATTAATAATTAAAGCAAGGAGGTTATAATACAAAATATTATTAAATTATTATATTTAAAATTTTATTTGTTAAAATGTTATAATCAATATCTTTTAATAATTGATATGTAAAAATTTCTTTATTTTATACAAGTTATTATATAGTTAGTTAGATGATATTAATTTATACTAAACTTTATCGTATTATAAATTTTTTAATTGAAAGTTATTATCTATAAATTAAATTGTCAACTATATTTAGATTTATGTGCATTTCGTTTTATTTGTCAAATTATTATGATGATTTTACATTTTAATGATAATTGTTATTAAGCATTATGCATACAAAATATACTAAATTAAATGAAATGCACATATAAATTATATGAACTGCATAGACTGAAAATATATACATATTTGATTATGATAGAGTTCATCTATTTATGATGCTAGCAGAGAAACACTAAGGTATCCCTCCACATAAATGAAAAATTATATTAATATTGAAATACGTTAAATAGTATAATTTTAAATGATTCTTCTGTGATGGTTGTACGTATATAAAATGATATAAACATATTATTGATATAGTATGACATTTGAATGTTATAAAATATTGTGATTGATCGTATTTATAAAATATTAAATGTGCTTATACTGATTTGTTAAAAGTTTAACAGACGTGCTTATTATTTTATTTTCATTGCGTTGTTATGATTTAAATATAATTGTACTCACCTATATTTTTAGCTTAAATATTATTTTAAATTAACATTAAAAGTTTAATCAATTTATTTAAAGATGAGCAATAAAAAAGAAATATTTATAAAAAGTTGTGGACAATTTGACCTAAGGTAAATTTATAACTACTTTAGTTTAATCTCATTTATGTAATGGTTCTATTATTTGTTAAATGCTAGTTATAAAAAATGAATATTAAAAAAATAGAAAATACACGGGTAAGCTTTGATAATCTCTACCTCCTCCCATGTAAATCATTCCAAATAAACTCATGCAATAGATATTTTTTTTGGAAAAGGAAAGATTAGTTTGTGGGCGTGCAAGGCTCATCAGAAAGACAATAAAAAAGAGGGAATCCATGATAAAAAAAAAAAATCCAGTAAGATTATGACTTGAAGGAAGAACGAAATTAATCCACTTAAAGAACTTTGACCTGGTTCTAAATAAATTTTAGAATAAAATAGTGTGACTGAAATATGAGTAATTGACTAAGGTATTTCAAGCCTTTTAATTTTATGTCAATTGATTTGGTCCTAACTTTTGAATGAACTATAATATCTCAGAATTCATATTGAGGAATATTTTAGAATTATTAATTAGGGGAGTTAAGATAGTCAAAATAATTAAATGTGCTCAATTAAATATAGTAATTTTTAGCAGATAAAAATGGGAAAGAAAAGATAAAAATGAATTATATGAAATGCTTGATTTAAAAAAAAAAAAATCATGATTTGGCATATCAGCTTATGTAATTCCTTAATGTTACAAAAGGACGACATATCCACTGGAGCATGGACTTTTTCTGAATTGGCATTAAGTCCTTCAGGCATTAATAGAAACATTAGAAACTTCCCTATTCTCGTCCTGAACATGCATTTAAGTGGATTAAGTTTCATGTTCTATTTTCTTAGGTCTTTGGAAGCTTTTTTTAGATAATTGATACGTTGTTCAACTGTTTTCATTTTTACAAGTTCATCATCGAGATACACTTCAATAAATTTTCTTTCTACTAGACAAAAATTACATTCATCAGTCATTCATAGGTTGAACCTGTGTTCTTGAGCCCAAAAAGGATTGCATTATAGCATAACATGCCCTCTTTTTTTATGGACGAGGACTTCTCTGCATCTGTCAAGTACATCTTTATTTGGTAACCTGAGAAAGCATCGAGGAAGTGCATGATTGAGCGTCTGACCGTCAAGTCTACGAATGTGTCGATTCTAAGGGGTAGGTATTTTTTGGTTGAATTGCATTTTCATCTTCATGAAGTTGATAAAAATCTATTATTTATCGTTCACCTTCCGGACCATAATCGCATAGGCTATCCACTCTGGTTGTCGCACCTCCCATATGTCGTCAGCATTTAACAGCTTTTGTACCTCCTCGTGGATTGAATCCTCGAGTGTGATTGTGGTCGGCTTCATCTTGTAATTCAGCAATTAGGCTATTGAGTTATTCAGTTGATGGCAGGTGATGTCGACTGATACTCTGACAATTTTATGGCCGGTCAAGCGAATACGTCATAATGCTCCAGGATTACATTGACATGCTCTCCCCTGTGGCCTGCTTCAAAAGCTTCACTCAACCAAAAAAAGTTACTTATTTCATCATTCATGGTGCGGACTTCCTTAATGGTCTCATTGGTCTCGAGATTGCTCCCTCACTGGGTGTTAAAATCAAGGGGTTCTTAATGCACGCTGCTGACAGCACACAGGTAACAAGCCCACGACTGCTCCAGGATGCCCCATGCGATGAGTACTTCCCCCATTAGCTGAGAATTTCACCGCCACATGGTAGGTTGATGCAAAGACCTGAAAGGTATTGAGTTGCGGGCCAAAAAATGGCGTTGTAGGTCATTGATGAATCGACAACGATGAAATCCACAATGATCGTGACTTACCACCTTCCCCAGAGGTGATTAATAAGACGACGGTTCCCAAGGTTTCCTTCCTTTCCTATGAGAAGTTATAGAGTGGCCCAAGCATGTCCAAGAGACGGGTAATCTCCAGGCCCATCTTGTCGTGAATCGCTTCTAGAGGATGAGCTATTTTTCTAGCGCTTGGTTATCTGAGGACGAGCGAGTTCCCTTGAATTGAGCTCAAAATGAAGGACAAGAGTCATGCCCTAATATCCAATCTTCACTATAGGCGCTTCTTTTTGGGGTGCTAGTTCTGTTGTTCTGTTTTGGTAAGAACAGAGGAAAAATTGTACTATTATACTGATATGTGATTGTTGGCGAGCTCCTATAACTTAATCAATATTTTGGGGTGTTGTAAGCTCAGTGCATAATGAAATGAGCACTCATTCAACTCATGGGTGAGCATGAGCGACCGTAGGTTACAGTCTTAAATTCAACACTTCCAACATCACCTTTTGGAAGTAGGCAAGGACTTGCCCTGCCCCTGACATAGCTATAGGAGCCACCTTAAGCTCTTGTGAGGTTTATGCATGTTGATGAACTGTGAAACAAACATCCTTTTGAATCTGCAAATGAGGTGATCACCCCCAGTGGAAAGCTATTGAACTACCGAAGGGTCGATTCCCTTAGCATTGTGAAGAATAGAAGACATATCAGCATGTTGTTTACCCTAAGCAAGCACGTGAACAAATCAAAGGAGGTGATATGGTCGATCCGGTTCAATTGTACTCGGTAAGATTCCGAGGTTGGAATCTTGAAGCGCTCAGAGGTTCGATTTCAAATATTTCCCTAGAAAAAGTGTTCTCAGGCTATACAAACCGTGATGCTTCAGTCCACCTATAGTTTTTGTGGTCAAGTGGTGTCGAATTTGTGTTGTTAGTGTAGTGAGTGTCTTCCTACCCTTTAAGGACCGGAGGAATTCTTATGGAGTTGGTGCATGCATCCTTTTTGGGTGATGAGACATCATAAGTTGGGGCAATTGCATTCTCTCTCGAGTTAGTATTTCCATGAATACTTCCATCATATGTTCTTTGAGGTCGTTAGATTGTTGAGTCATGAATTCTCGAGTGCAGTCCATAATATTTATGACCTTTTAGTATCGGAGTCTTTCTCCTTTGGTTACTCCTCTTCTTGCTTGTGGAATGATCAATATTTATCACACTTTTTAGGGTATTGAATTAAGATTTGTTCGTGAATCAAACTCAATGAATAGAGTGTAAAGAAAAGAAAGAGAGACATTGACATGGGATAGTTAGTATTTGGTTTCAAGAACCTCAACTACATTTAATATCTCTCTATTTATAGAGGATATGATTGCTGTGAAATGACACTTATATCCCTTGTCTTTTTTATTCTAAGCTGTACATCTGTAACATATACAACTCTTTGTTTGCCCTTATCTTAATTAGGGCAATATTTGAGATAAATGCTTAATAACTTTTGGCTTTTGGTCAGTCAGCCTTCTGTCACCTAGCATTTGATCGGGCGGCCTCTAGTCGGTCGGATGACCTCTGATCGATCATCCTTTGGTCAATTGGCCTCTCAATGGTAAGCCTCTAGTTGATCGACTAGACTCTGATCCATCGGTCTGAGGTCATTCGTGTGTGATTATTCTACTTCAGATGACCCTTCACGCTTTTCATGATGCCAACCTTTCGACACTTGCCTGTCCTGAATCGTTGGATCTATGGAAAATTCAACCAAGCTCCTTTTTATTGTGCAAAAAGAAAAAAAAAAGGTTATTCTTAATATAAAAGATTAGAAAATTGAATGAAATTGAAAATTATATGAGGGCATGAGAAGCACTAATTTTTCTTTAATTCTAAAAAATCCATTTCATAACATCAGAATGGTAACATTAATATAATTCTGAAAGAAAAAAAAATATCAACAGAATATTATCTCGCGGCATTTACAAACATACCACACAATTTTTACATATTTACATATCTAACCCCTAAACTTCAATATTTACCTTCCTCACCACTCAAATCTTTTACATCACACCTAAAAAAAAAAAAACAACAATTATTATCTTAAAAAAAAGTAAAATACACATTTTCATGTATATAGGTTCATAATGAAAAAATTATTATAAATGTAAATATCAAACTTAGAGTGTGAGATACTAGATCTGTAAATTCACAAGGATTGATACGGTATGCATGTAAAATTGGCTATTTTCTTACAAGTATTCCAACATGAACAAGAATTGTGCAGAAAATACACATCTGAGCTTGGCTTACAGAGGTTACAAATATCAGGAAGTGAACATACAAGTCAAATTCCCATGAAAGCCCGGCACTGGGACTCCCAGTGATCCTTAGCTTGCTGAAGCCTCTCTATTCTCTCGGTCTTCAATCTCTGCTCCCAGTACTCAGGGCAGCTGAACAAGATCAGTCATTTGACCAATTAAAATGTTGTATGATTAATACTACATAGATCTCTCAAGACTCATGTTATTGCAGAGACAAATAATATTTTTAAAAATAATTATCATCAATAAATATGCCTTATTTCAATTCAAACAAAAATAAAAAAAAATAAAGCGATCACAAATGGCACTTGCGCTTTTGTTAAATGGCGGAGGACAAGGAAAATTTTTTCCATATGAAGCGCGGATGCAGTTTTGCGTGTGGACTCCAGTAATATGTCGTCATGTGTATTACATCATGAGGTTATTGAACCGGTACCGCGAAGGCTATTGGGGCATTATTACAACATTGTTGAAACGGTTATTGAAATTGTTCCGCGGGGGTTATTGAAATGGAATCGCGGAAGCAATTGGATGGGGGTTTATTTTGGGGTTATCGGGGTATTAGTTCGGTATTATTAAGGTATTGACTACACCCCCCGATAACTCCCCAATAGCCTTCGTGGAATAATCCCCCGATAACTCCCCAATAGCCTTCGTGGCTCCACTTCAATAACGCCCACAAAACACTTCCAATAACTGCTTCAATTACGCTACAATAATCCCTCAATAACCTCTGTGGTTCCACTTCAATAAATCCCCTAATAACCTCCCGGTGTAGCACACGTGGCTGCATATTACTGGAGTCAGCACGCAGAGCTGCGTCCACGTTCCGTATGAAATTTTTTTTCAATAAGGCCAAAGACCGTATCAATTATTAGTTAAATTTACAACAATACCACACAATTCTTATGTATTTGCATATCTAACATTCAAAGTTTGATATTTACACTTATAACACTTTTTTACCATTAACACGTAAATGCAAAGATGCATTTCCCTTTTAAAAATATAACGAACGCAGTACTTTGGATGTGATGTTAAAAATTGGAGTGGAATACATATATAAATATGAATGATAAGTGTTAAGTAAAAATATGAGAACTTTGTGGTGTACATGCAAATGCCACTTATTAAGGTTATCACAAGGGAAAGAACAAAATGGAAGCAACTATAATACTAAGATAATGGGAAGAATTTTTTTGCAAGGAAATTTGAATGCCTACCTTCATGTGAAAGGCAAGGAGAAGGAAGATTTGACCACTTAGCAGGTGGTAAGATGAGAAGAAAAATAATTAATTCAATAAAATACCCTACAATAATAATTAAAAATTTATCACGGGTAATATAGGAATAAAACATAAGCATAAAGTCTAGAGGATGCTTCATCAAAAATAAGAAAGAATATTACTATGTCATAAGCTTAACTTAATCCGAGTTAATAATTTTTAATGGGCATCAAAAAGACAATCTATAACTCCAAGCATCAAATGACTTGACTGTTAAGATAGTATTTAAAAATTAATTAGGAAAGTAATTATAGATACAATACATTATTATAATTAGTTAAATATTAATTAATGATTATCACATTAGACTGTCATATTGGGCAGCGGGCCTAGAGTCAACGGTTGAATAATAATTAAAAAATTAATGCAATTAAGCATTGGGAAATTAAACAATATTTTGAATATCAAATTAAGTTAATTAATGAGTCAAATAAGGAGATAATCATTGATTAGTGGTAAGTTCAGTTTAATTATGAATATTTAGGTACTTAGTGATTGATATTAGTAATTTAGTTAAACTAAAGTCATAAACTAATATATTATTAGAATGTTTTGGATGAATCTACTTAATGATTAGGATAAGAAGTTATGCAAATTAATTAAGCTAACTAGGGAAGAATTACTGAATGAGACAGCAAATCAGATATGAATATCCATAGCTTATCAATTAATATGTTGACTATGCTATTTCATCAAGGATTTGTTGCTGATTTAGTTTAGCTTCTTGTTAAGAATAGAAAAACCATTATTAGTCTTAAGCTTTAAGTTTTAAAGCTGCTAATCATTTTCAACATTCAACAAAATTATAAAATAGGGAAAGAGCACCTAAGTTAAAATAATACTGTACCTCTTACTAAGCAAAATGTTCAGCTCATCCATGTATACAGCTCCTACAAAAACCCCTTGCTGAAATAATTTCAAACAGGCTAAGAATTAATCATAAAGTAAACAAAAAAGAAGATAAATTTATAGACATACCATCCAATTTCTATGTATTTACGTATTTAAGATCTAAACATATTTTTACATTTATACCACCCAAATCTTTCACACCCAAATCTTTATACACTTTTTCATGCATAGGTACCGTGGCTTAAATGTAAAAAATGAAGTTTGTGTATTAGATATGTAAATACATAGGAATCAAGTGGCATACATGTAAATCTTCCAAAAAAGAAGTGAGGGAAAGAAGATGGGAGGAGGGAGATACTTGTCGACATAGCGGGCATTTTGCTCTGTTTTCTGCAGCTTTTAATCCATCAACAATGGTCACTGATGCAGTAGAGCAACAGCACATATAACAGAAAATATGGCCACAACTGAGACAAACAGGATCGAAAACCGTGTCCTGAAATGAACCTTTTGATTATTCAAGAACAAGTTTCACACTAATAGATTCTTATATATATATATTGTGGGCATTTACATACATACCACTCGATTACTATGTATTTACATATCGGACATCTAAATTTACTCTATGCATTTATACAAACCAAATCTTCCATATCATATAAAAAATATCACCATTTTAGCTTGGGACAATACACAATTTTTATATAGTTACACATCTCACATCTAAACTTTCGTATTTACACACATAGCATTCAAATCTTTAATATCATATAAAAAATAGCACTATTAGCAACATTTACAAGTGAAATACACCTTTTAATGGATAGGTTTGAAATGCCAAACGGCTATATATGTAAATATGAGAGTTTAGACGTGAGATATGTAAATACATAAGAATTTTGTGCTACGTATGTAAAGTTCCCTTTTAAATTTTAAAAGGTAAAATACACATTTTCATGCATGGGTAAGGTGGTATGTAAAAATTGAAGTTTAGTTGATGGATATATAAATACATAGGAATTGAGTAACATGTATGTAAATGTTCCTATATATTGAACTCACCAAGCATATGGAACAAGTTAGATCAATGTCAAGCTTCAATGAATCGAACAAGCTACAAGAGAGAATTGGTCTACCATCACTAAATGTGAGTTTCAAATCAGCCAACAAATCCGAAGGCATGGGCTTGTTCTTTCCCCTCAAATTGATGTGGAAAGCCATTAACTCAGATAGCCATGGAGAGTGTAGTATCTCTATATGCATTTTTTGAGCTTTTGATCTAAATACTTGACCTTGTTTGGAGTAATGAACCTATAAAATCACCAATCATGCATAAGAATCAAAATTAGATTTAAATTGTAGCATATAATATGGCAATGTGAACTTTTTACTATGTGGATATTCAAAAATATTTACACAAGCTATGGAAGGAGCATTTAAACAAAATCCTCATGTATTTGCATATCTAACATTTAATCTTTAATTTTTTATATTTATAACACTTTAATCTTTCATATAACATTAAAAATATCACTATTACTAACATTTAAAAAATGAAAAACGCCTTTTCATATATAGTTAAAGAGTTATAAAAGTAAATTTGAGGTTTAGATGTGGTATGCATGTAAATCATCTAAGGGGCAATTTCCATACATACCACACAATTACCATGTATTTACATATATAACGTCTAAACTTTAGTTTTTATATTTATAATATCCAAATCATTTATATCACATCAAAAACCAAATATATATTCACCCAACCGAATGTGTAGAGCGCATTTTTATGAAAAACAAAGATTAAAGTTCATACTATAACTCACTGTACTATAGGTAAACACCTTATCATATTTCTTTAGTATTTTTTTCAGAGCGATGGAGTTGATGATAGCATAAGTGATCAGTTCTTGGCCTTCTTGAATCAGTGCTACATCATTTTTTCGAAGCTTTCCTCCAAACCATATCATACACCTTTGGATACCAGATGCTAAATGCAGCTCTAGTAAACTCTTGGCTTGTTTGTTGAAGAAGCCAACTACCTTAGACATCTCCACCAGAAGAGAAGGGAAGAAAATGCCATCACACACTATATTTGAAGAATAATGCAAACTGAATTAACTGTAAAAGATTATCATGAAAAATAGTACTGCGAACCTAATTAGTAAACTTAATAAGCTGTGGCACAAGTAAATAATGAAGAAGCATAATAAAGATCAAACTGGTATTCGCTTTTTATGACCAAAAAGTGCCTCTGAATGCGAATAGGTGCCACCCCTATGCAAAAGGATGCCAAAGAAATGAAGAGGTGCAAATAAAAATAGCTCTCAAGGGCAAACTAGTGCTTTTATATTTGTCCTCCTATAATCTATAAATAGGAGGACCTTTTATCTATAGAGGGGCAAATGCCATTTTAACTCTCCCCTTCTCCTGTAAATAATCCTTTAATATATGAAATGGGTCCAAGAGCCAGGGGAACACCCTCACTTTGCCCCGCTAGGGGAGATCATGACATCACCTTTTCTTTGCCTCTCTCTCTCTCTCTCTCTCTCTCTCTCGATTTTAACACTCTATGCCTTCGTCATGTATCATAGGACAATTTTGGATTCAATACGCTTTCTTTTTTATTTATATTATAAAGGGAAGCAAAATTATAATTCAGTCTTGAAAAAAGCTACTGTTTTAAACTTATGGAAGATCTACTACACGTCACTCAAGTTCTACGTAGTTACATATCTAACACGTAAACTTCAATTTTTACATACATTCACATTACCTATGCATGAAAATGTGTATTTCACTTTTTATATGTTAAAAAGGTGGCATTTTTTATGTGATTTAAAAAATTTGATTAGTAAAAATGTAAAGAGTATAGTCTACATCAACAAGCTTTCACTCATCCATATAGTTTTCTTGACATTTTGCAGTAACTACCTACAGTTCTCATTCTCTAATTCAATTGGCAACTTTGTGTCATATTTATTGACTACATAAAGAAAATTTCTTGATTACATCTCTTTGATGCTTAAGACTAATGTCACATAAATGTATTTCATCGAATCATGTAAATATGTGTATATATTTGTATTTGTCTCCCCCTGCTACTATTATCCTTATCATTATACTTTGCTCCCTATTTTATGCTAATAATAATTTAATTATACTTCAACAGCACCATTACATGAATAATAAACTATGTGTACTTTTGATCGCTTATAGATAGAAAAAAAGCTGTTCAGAAAGTGATACACATTTCCATCAACCTCAATAACAAACAGCAGATGACAAGCACTGTAAGAACTTGGATGAGGATACTCTGAGCTAAATTTACTTAAGAATACAAAACATTTCTTAGATTGCAAGACATGGCAAAGCATTCTGTTCTGTTTTACAAAGAAAGATTGAACATATTTATGAATTGGTGAGGCGAAAAGACTCCTTTACAAACAAAATTTTGTAGATTTCAAATCCTCCTAATCTCAAAATTTTAAAATTATAAGACAGATAGTCAAATCATATTTTAAAAATTAGCAAGATTTATCAGTTAACCGGGTTTCAAGTTCTAATTCTATCAAAATTTACTAGAGCTAACTTAATAGTAATTTTATTAGCCAATACTATTTTTAGCCAAAAAAGCCTTTAATCTGAATTTAATTTAGGATATACCACACAAAATTTTCCCCAAAAAAACAGTATCATCAGCATGAAAACAACACAAAAACAAAAAAAGGAAATTCAAGTCTTATTTAAATTTGCAATGAACTCAAATAGTAAAACACAAACCTGAGCAATGGTCAGAACATTTGGGCACGCAGCAAAAATTAGGGTTATCTTGTTCTCCCTCGTCCTCAATGAGACGGGGCTGAGATTCGTATTTTCGCCTGCAGTTCTTAAGGATCTTCTTGAGCTTTTTCAGTCCCACTACGGGAAATTCCTTATTCCTCCTCATCTTCATGTACTCCTCATATCGCGTACAAAACTTCATCCTTCCACCACTACACGCTGATAGAAAATGGAGACAAAACAGAGCAGAAAGATAAAATTCCCCAATTTAGCCGCGATAAGGCACCGTTCAGATCAACATATGCCTAGGCTAGCTCCAAATTAAGATCTTTTCACTAAAACGGAGTGGAGGAAGGAGAGGAGAGAGAGAGAGATAGCTTGCGAGCACAGCTGAAGCCTGGACACTTCACCACGTACACGGGAATGGAGGCACCTGTTTAGTTCCCACTTCAGCGTTTTATGGCTGCTGTTATTCACTGCGGTGTATTTTCAAAATACTGTTTGTGACGTTTATTTGGTGTTGGTATATCGAAATAATCTCAATCTCATCAATGTTACCTGTTAAGCTCAGTTGTGCGTGGGTTGTAAATGAGTCGAGCTTGAGCGAGTTTAAATTTGGCTCATGTTCGGCTCGTTTAAATTTGCTCGTGTTCAAAATTGACTCGTGAACAATGTGTTCGTGTTCTACTCGATTTAAATGTTCTTGTTCGCATTCAGTTCGAAAATGACTCGTTAAAATTAATTTGAAAAAATAGATGTATAATGTTGGATTCAAACATGGACCAAATATATTAAAAAAAGACTCAGAACAATATTAACACATGAGTTGTTATGATTTAAAATTAGTTATAAATATAGAATATATTATTATTTAAATAATTGTAGAATTTTTTTTTTTTCGAGCTAAAATGAGTCGAACACTAGTGAATAAAGAGTTTTTCGTGTTCGGCTCGTTTATAATTCAAGCTTAAAAAATTTGTTTGTGTTCGGCTCGTTTACCTAACAAACGAACCAATTACGAGCTACTTAACGAGGCGAACACGAGTTGTTCACGAATAACGAGCTTTTTTGACAGCCTTATTTGTGAGATCGATTCTACGGCCTGCATTCCTTTGAGGGTGTGTTATCCGCTGCCCCCATGCGACTCTCTAGACTCTCGCCTACCCTAGTGTGATCGCTCTCGCGAACCCTATAAGGACGCACTTCTCTCCCTCTCCTATGTCTCTCTTGCATGTAGTGTTGCCTTTCCTAGTCCCTCCAATCTCATTTGCAGTTTATTGGGTTATAACTTTTCTTTATGTAATTTTTTTGCTCTTTGTTAAGCGTTCCTATGACTATTTAGTTTAGGGCTTTATCTTATTTGTCATTTTTTGCTTACTTGTGTATGATGGAATTTTGTTGTCCTCGTAGGAGTGATTATTTTAGCTAAAGGTTGGGTTTTAGTATCCGCTGCATGAGTATATGTAACCTTGAAGAATTTATTCTTCATCACAACCATCAAGCGTTTTTTCTTCTTTGTTTGAGAAGCATATTATTTTATTAGTTTATTTTGGCACACTATGAAATGTTGGAGATTTTCGTTTGTGGCATGGTGCTAGTTATTGCCATTTTTACAGATCTTCTATGGTCTTTTTTCCTTTGCTTATCTTGCACTTGCAGGAAATGAGAATGATGGCTGATATTAATGCACATTTTAGGACATATATGCATTTCATATTTTTATTTGAGAACATATGATGACAAGTAATCATTTGTTAAATTGTAGTGCTGGGGATTTTGTATTTTAGTTCTAAGGAAATGCAATTATATAGACTTTTTATATGGTTGTTATGTGGATTTGTTAGATTGCAGTGTTTATACGAAATCGGTTATATTTTAAAACTGGTTATGTGAAATGCAATCAAACGTAATATATTTACTCCCGAATATGCATAATTTGCATTAGAGATGCTTAATCCGTCAATAGTTTCTTGAGAAACTACATAAGGCTAATTTGCAATTTTTTATCATTTCGTGAATTTGAAAACATAAGATTCTTAATATTCTTGAAGAAGTGCTTCTCTTAAATGTTTGATTGATTCCCAACTATCTATTGAAGTGCTTTCCTTGGATGGTTTCTGTAAGCTTCAACCATTGTTTTTTTTTCCCTTGAAGTATTTTTTATGGGAAATTAACATCTTTTATATATACCCTGTATTTAATTGCCTCGAATTAGGTGTGGGTTGTGGACATAGCGCTATGTGGTTGTGTGTGATGCTGGTGTTTCATTGAGGTTTGGGCTGCGGGGTGTGTGTGTTGTGGGTGTTTCATTAGTGTATGTCAATGTTGCGGGTGCCCTGTATTTAATTGCCTCAAATTTGGTGTGGGTTGTGGGCTGTGTTGCCTGATTGAGGTTTGGGTGTGGTGTTTCATTGATGCATAACAGTGTGGGGGTGTGTATTGTGGATGTTTCATTAAGATTTGGGTCGTGGGATATGTGTGTTGTGGGTGTTTCATTGTTGTACGACAGTGTTGGTGGTGCCCTGTATTTAACTGCCTCAAATTAAGAGTGGGTTGTGGGTTGTGGTGCTTCATTGAGGTTTGGGTGTGGTGCTTCATTGATGTATATCAGTGTGGGGTTATGTTTGTTGTGAGTGCTTCATTGATGTACAACAGTGTGGGGATGTCTATGTTGTGGGTGTTTCATTAGTGTGTGAGTTGTGACCTGTGGTTTGGTGTTGTTCGTTGTGGTTGTGTGTGTGTGTGTGATGGTTATGGGTGTGTGTGTAGTGTGGGGTTGTGTTTGGTATGGGTCTTGATGTGGGTTGTGGTATAGTGTGGTTGGAGTTGTGTTTGTTATAGGTCTTGATGCGGGCTGTGGTGTGGTGTGAATAGGTATGTGGGTTGTGGGCTGTGATTGTGGGTTGTGGGTTATATGTTGTAGCTATAAGCTGTGGATGTGGTTGGGTGTGTGTGTGGATGTGGGTGTGTAGATCATAAATATTAATGTTTTCTTTTTTTCTTTATTAGTAACACAATGGTTAAGACCAAAGAAGTAAGATCATTAACCTTATGGGATAGGGAAGTCACAATCATTTTTGCAACTTGTGTCTTAAGGGGGTTGAGTTAGGAAATAGACCCACAACCTATTTTAACGAAGAAGGCTGGCAAAATATCATGAAAAAGTTCAAAGAACTGGCAGGAAGAGAGTATGACAGGTTGTAATTTAAGAACAAGCGGGATCACTTGAAGAAGGATTGGAAATTATAGAAGGAACTAAAAAGAAGATTCACGGGCTTGGGTTAGGATCCAGTGAAATGGACAATAGATGCTTCGGAGGACTGGCGGACTGAGAAATTAGTGGTACAAATCTAACCAATGATTACTTGTCTTTTCATTCTTTATCATACGAAGCTGTTTTAAATAATAAGCTTGTCTGTATGTTGCAGTTGTGCCAGCCGCAAATAAATTCAAATTCAATGGTATTGACTATGACCTTGAAGAGAAGTTGGATCGTATGATCAAAGAGATTGTTGCAACGGGCACTCATGCGTTCACCCCACGTAAGCATGAGTTTGGAAGCATACCTAAGGACTTGGAGACTAAGCTGGTAAGTGGGTCCGGTGAAGGTCTCAGCTTAAACCAAAAGGATCTGGAGTCTACATACCGGTCAAAACAGCCTAGGGTGGAGAAAAGGAAAAAAGGAGTTGCTTTCATCAGAAGCCAAATGACAGAATTGTTGGAAGCGTGCACAATTCAACTAATGCTTCACATGACACCTTCATAAACGATTTTTTCAGAGTTCTAGAGACATATCCCAAAGTTTATGGGGATAAGTTATTGTATCTGAACTCCTTGAAGTTGCTGGAGGACCCTACCCGCAGATAAATATTCGTGAAGATGCCCCCAGACAGTAAGGTCAATTATTTAGATTTTCTTATGAATAGTAAGAAAATTTGATTTTTTGGAGTTATTGTTTAGCGGCTTTGGTTTTTTTCGTTTGTTTCATGGGATATCTGATTTGGATATTTTTCTTTCTATCATGAACAATCTATATGGTTCTCCGTATTTATGGCTTTTCATTATACCCTGTCTTTAGATCTTAGATGTCATTTTAATATTGTTTGATTCACACATATTACTTGAACATGACACTATTTAGCATGGACTCCCAAAGAGATAACCTAAGAAGAAAAACTGTGATGACAGTTTGTTTGTTGTACGAATACTACAACTCATACATCGATCTAACTCCCTGCATGACATCCACTTATATTGGTAATAAATGGGTTAGAGAGCTACTATAAGGACACCCCACAAGATTCAGTAACATATTTTGTATGACACAACTTATATTTATGGATCTGTTTAATGAACTGCATAGCCATCACAGACTTCAAGCCTCCTCAAGAATGACAACAAGAGAAGTGTTAGCTTTAACCCTCAACATTTTATCACAAAATGAATTAATGGAGGACCGATTCTAGCATTCATCAAGACAATTAGTAGATATTTCCAAATGTGTTTGAAAGCTCTTGTTAGTTTGGTAGCATAGATTATTAAACCAAAGGATCCAACATTCGAGACGACTACAACAAAGATTGCAAATGACCCACATTATGTGCCAATTTTTAAGTTAAATCTTTTTAGCACGTTACATCCAGAAGTCAAAATGAGTTACGTGGTTTTCACTGCTTTATTTAATTTGTCAGAATTGTATTGGAGCGATAGACGGAACTCGTTTGGATGCGCGCATATCCAATATTGAAAAGGTTACATACACTGGATGGAATAGATCGCCCACAAAAAATGTGATGGTCTTATGTGACGCCAGCATGTGCTTTACTGTGATATCTAGTTAGGAAGACAGTGCACATGATAATCTTATTTTTGATATTGCGACAAAAAGCGAAACACATTATTTCTCTCACCCACCTCCAGGTTTGTTAAGTTATCAACCGCATTCATTTTTTTAAAGTTTATTACTAATAATTTTATTTCAGACATATAAATATTACTTGGTTGATGTTGTATATCCCTTACAAAAGGGGTTTCTGAACTCATTTCCAGATACGAAATACCATATTTTTTATTTTAAAAGAGCAAGCGGCAATGCTCGAGGCAGGAAGGAAATGTTTAACAAAATTCACTCCTTACGCAGCGTAATTGAAAGAATGTTTCGAGTGTGGAAAAAGAAATGAGTCATACCATATGATATGTCGATTTATCCATTTCTAAAGCAAGTGCCGATTGCAGTGGCTACAATAGCTCTCAACAACTACATTCGACGTCATCATTCTCGAATATATGTTGAATTCACCATGGCTAATGATGAATAGATAAATGTCATGCCTGAAGCATTTGAATTTCATGTAGGGCAATCTATATCATAGTCACAGGCAGAGTCACATGAAGGGTACAACCAGAATGACGAAGGTGCCACAAAAATGGTTGAGTTGCGAGAGAGGATCACATACGACGTTGTTGGATGTTGATTGGAAGATTTTGATTTATTTTATAAATTTCATATTTATTTTATGTTCCTTGTATTATTGTTATTTTAGATATTGTAATTTTTATGGTATTTGTAATTGTTTTTACTCCTTATTGGATTGCTTTTCTTGCCTTTTTTTTACGGTTGTGTGGTACATGATGAGACATTCGACCTTGTGGGTTCTTCTAGATAACATGTTACTTGCTTTTTATTGGTGTCACATGTGAAATCCTGATAAAGACAACTAAGTCTCCCTCTTCCTTTTGATTTTGCGATTGTCGAGGTACTTCTAGATGGCATTTTTTCGGTGATATACATATATGACACACATGAGCATGATATTACTTGAGTGAACGACAACCAAAAACCCATATTTTATAAGATTTGTTGTCTTCTTCTAGTGTCAGATTCTTTGGGGTTGATTACTGCTTTTGACAATTATACATTTGTTTTTTTTATTGGACGATCCTTGTTTATTTTATTCAGCTCATTTTTTTATTTTTGTTTCGTGTAATTTTAATATTATTTTCTATTCCTTTACATTATAAAAACAGTTGATATTTTTTATTTTGGATTTGTTCAAGCTTTTGCCGATTATTTTTCTATTTGTTTTTCTACTTCATTTCGTGGGTTCTTCTGGATGGCTTGTTAGTCACTGGATGATTGTTATCACATGTGAAGTCCTAATGAGGGCAACCAAGTATCTCTTTTCTTTTCAATGCAGTGATTTTTTAGGTACTTCTGGATAGCCCTTTTTGGTGATATGCATATGTGGCGTACACGAGCTTCATATTACATGAGTTGAAGGCAACCAAAAACTTCTGTTTTATGAGGTTCGTTGCTTTATTGTAGTGAAAAGTTCGTTGGTTGGTGTACTGAGTTCTCTGAGACCCTGCGCCCGCACAAATTTTTATTTAATTAATGCTTTTGTTAATCTATACTTCTGTTATGACTAATAATTTGTCTTTTGAATCATTCAGAGAAGTTGAGTTCTAGGATTTCAGCGACCTCCCAACAATTGCACTCACTACAAACTTCAGACTTCCCTACTGACGTCACATCAGGCACATAACAACGAGATACATTTCTACAGTAGATCGCGGAGAATCACGGAGAAGTGTGACTTCTTCCGATGATCAGACAGTCTAGCAGGTTTCACTATCGACAGTGATCGAGATTGCAATCTCGCTACCGTCTGTATTTTAAAAATAATATTACCATATTTTTAAATGTGGTTTTAATTTTTTTTTCTTTTTTAGCAATCTCGCTACTCATTGTTAAGTAAGGTGTATATCTTATTTTTTGTACTGTTCTGAAATGTTTTCTTCTTCTTAAGTATCAAATATAATTCTATGACAGCTCTGTTGCAAAGAACAATACTGCAGAGGGAAGAATTATCATTTATCAAATAACAGCTGCAAAACAGCTGATTTCCAACAGCAAAAACCAAAACAGCCAGCCAACTTATCCAGATCAACTACTATGCAGCGGCTTATCTGTGACAACTGCTTATCAGTAGCTTATTAATAAGCTGTAGCTGCCCAAACATACCCTAATTTGAGCCAATCTGTTGAAGTGATTGAATTGAGTTCACATGCCAAAGTGCTTGAATTTCATCTCTTCCATGAGGTGACCTACTCCACATAAAGAGAGAAAACTATTATAGATGTTTATCTTTGCTAGCGAGAATACAACTCCATTCTTCTTTAAAGTTATTGCCCGACATCCACGTCACAATATTTTCATCAATATATCATAAATGAGTGTCGTGTTGTACTAAATAAATATATTTTTTATTTATTCTTTTAAGAATAAAAGTAAATTCATGAAGAGAGAAGGAGAATCCTAAACCTTTCCCGGACTCTCTCTCTCTCTCTCTCTCTCTCTCTCTCTTAAATAATGTAACTGAGAAACCTCTCATGAACTATTTTTCTGGTTTCTCAAAGGTTCAAGTTCAATACACAATCCCTGAGAGCATATCTCAATCCTCATATCTATCTCTCTTCTACCTCTCCTGCACAAAATAAGGACATTATCAAGTTGTATGTAATCATGAGTGATAAGAGAGCCTGCGTCCTAAAAGGATTCAATAGTGTAGTTTCCCACCGTGAGGCCATAAGTTCAAATTTCATATATTGGCTTATAGGCTCCCCTATCCCCAAAAAAAAAAAAAATCTACTTGTCAAAAATCATTATTGATCCCTTCATAATTCTAAACATCATAACTCTATTATAAAAAGTAGAAATGAACCAAATATAGGTTAAAAAATTATCTCACCAATACCATTATGTAGATAAATTATTTTTTTATAATTAATAAAAATTTTCTTTAACTTGCAATAAGTTTTTTTTAACTCCTATGGTTAGGTTGCAAATTTTGAAACAAAAAAAATGTTGATTTTAATTGTTGAATATGAATTGAAAAAATGAAGGTTAGATGGAAAGTTTGTTGGCAGTTTTAAAGAATATACATTTTTTTTTTGGATGAGTTCATCTTTTTAGCCTTGTAAGAATTTATTTTTATTATAACAGGTTGTTATATTTTTCTATCATTGTATCTTATTGATTACTAAATCTAATGTTTTAATGCACATTATCTAAATAATCATATATATTATTGAATTCTGATTTGTCCATAAATCACAATGAATAAAGCGTAAGACAGCAGAAAGGGAAAAGAGACAGATTTAAGTGCACAATAATGAACAGTGATTTGAATTCTTGATTAGCCTTTTATGAGGAAATGATCTATTGATTTATATAAGAGGGAAGTACAATAAATGATATTATATATTTTCCCCTACTTTAATGGAGGTGTTACAAGATATTTGAGTTATTCTATGTATATAAACTTTCGGTTCAACCGTTATCTGACTCAACCGGTTGAGATGGTTTGATAAGGTCTGTTCATCAGACTGTATTTAATCTGATTTGTTGGTTGATCTTTGATGTTCTTGGGTCTATGAGACTTGACTGAATCAATTTGGTTCCATCAATCGACTACGCCATTTTGATCGCCAACAATTGATCCTTAGATAAGGAGTTCTTGTCGGCAAAGAAAGGCTAGACTATCAGACAGGGTAAATCACCGTAATCTAAAAAGTAGCTTAGTCCTTGACGAGGCAATCCTTCAAGTTTTGTGTATTTATGCGATGGTTGTTTCTTGGCCCAAGATAAGGGTTTCTAAGGGCATCTATGAGATGGTTGATGATGCTGCATTCTTCCCTTGAATAAGGTTGTGACAAGAGGCGAGTCAATGCCGCCAACTCGACTCAATAGGCTTTCATTCGGACGACCTTTGCTTGATCAGTCCTCAACCTTGGCTAAAAGGCGGTTGAACCTGGTCATATAGGTCTTTCAATACTTAGCTGGTGAATGCTTACTCTTATGGTACTAGACGTTTAGTCTTCCGATGACGAACCTTTAGTCTTCTAGCTGTGGGCTCTTGATTTTTTATCTGTGAGCCCTTGATCTTTCGCATATTGGCAAAAAATCATATTTATTATTCCATTTTAAAAGTTCCCTTATTAAATACTTGCATTTGACATCCTCATACTTCCCATGTGAGGCCAGTGTGAATGAGCTGCTTTCTTTTTGCCTTCGAGAGTGACATCAAAATATATACTGAAATTTAAATAAATAAACACATACAGATATATATATATATATATATATATATATATATATATATATATATATATATATATATATATATATATATATTATGGGTTCCATTCACGGGTAAATGCCGGCCGGCCACCCACCCACTAACCCTTTATGCTCGTTGGACATAATTTTATCTTCCTAATATTTAAAAAAAGGGCTTTATAAAATTGCAATCCCTACGATTAGGGCTGTCAAAAAAGCTCATTGTTTTAGAATAGTTTGTGTTCGATTCGCCAAGAAGTTCGTGTTCGATTCATTCGATAAGCAAACGAGACGAACATGAATAATTTTTTTCGTTCGGTTTGTTAAACGAACCAAATACGAACAGTATGTTCGTTCGTGTTCGGTTCGTTATTGTTCGAAATATAAAATAATTTAAAATAGTTATATATAAAAAATCTATGATATTTTAAAAATATATTATAAAAATTTATCATATTTTAAATAATTAAATTTATGTAAATTATAATATATGATAAATTATTAATAGCAATAATAATATTATAGTATTAATTATATTAATATATATATATATATTATAATATTATAATTAATATATTATATTATATATTAAAATAAAAATTTAAACAAAATCCTAAACGCCTTATTCGGTTTGCTTCATTTTGAGGAAGTATGGATTACCTGATGTGTACGGAATACCTGATCAATTTGCTCCATTTCCAGGAAGTATGCGCTGTAAAAAAAAAAAACTCCTTCGCAAACAGTTTGTATTCGGTTTGTCAGGAAGTTCGTGTTCGATTCGTTTGATAAGCAACGAGTCGAACACGAACAATTTTTTTTCGTTTGATTTGTTAAACGAACCAGACACGAACATTGATGTGTTCGAACATTTCGAACACGAAAACTAGCTCTGTTCATTCGTGTTCGGTTCATTTACACTACAACCTATGATGTACTCTACGGGTTGAATGCAAAATTATTATCTGGACGTTATTATTTATTACGTTCCAAATTAAATTACTATTATAACCCCGCTCGTCTACAAACCACCGTCCCCTTCCACGAAGCGGCCATCGCCCACCCTTCCGTGCGAGTGAACATGGTATCAGGGAAGAGGATGTTCTTCATGCTACTGGTTCTCTTGCCCCAACGGACTTCTAGGGCTCAGCAAACAGTTCATCGTTGACGTCGCCGACGACCCTGAGAACTGCCGATTAACTGTAAAATGAAAATTCAGAGCCGGCGGAGTCCGGCAGAGCTCATGCTCACTTTTCTCCTCACTGAATCTGACGGGTATTTTGGACATTATTTACTGCCGAAAGCGAAACATAAGCTGTAAAGCCTGCTTTTTGTTCGCGTTCCGTAATGGGATGGATTCGGCGTTGCGGTGAAAGAGATGTTCTGAACAAGAACAACAATGCCTTAATCTCTCTGAGTGGGTTTGGCAATAGGAATCTTTTTTCGTACGGAATCTTGATAATGCAAACCCTAATAATATATTATCAAATATTTACATTGGACTTACCTTAATAAACATTAAAATAATAACTTGAAGTAAAACCACATAACTTATTTGGAGATATTAAAGAAGCACGGAGATTATTAGAGGGTTATTAGGGAATCGTGGGGGTAAAAATTTTTACATCAGGACTCTGCACGTAGAGCTACGTGCGGAGGCTTAGAAAATCGTACACGTAGCGCGCATGGCAAAAAAAATAACATTCGGCTAAAATAACACAGAAATATTTCCTCCATATTATTCATGTGTTTTTAATGTGTTATTGTGTGTTATTCAGGTGTTATTCTGCTCCTAGAATATTCCCGGTATTATAATAACACAATAACATATGGATAATACATGAAAAACACACAATGATACATGAAAAACACAGGGTATTTCCTGTGTTATAATTTTTTTTTTTTGCCACACGCGCCGTGTGGCGCGATGTTACAGGACTCCGCACGTAGCTCTACGTGCGGAGTCCTGATGTAAAAATTTTCCATGTGGGGGTTATTGAAGGGTTATAGGGGAGTTATTGCAACGCCCCAATAACACTAAAATAACCCCCTATAATACTGAACGGTGAACAGTTCTAATAACCTTCATGGTTTCACTTCAATAATCATCGTAAAACAACTCCAATAATCTTGTACCCCGCAACAATCCTCCAATAATCTTATTGTTCCACTTGAATTACCCCCACAGAATAAGTTTTTAATATTTTATAAAGTAAACTCGGTGTAGACATTTAGCGTCATATTATTGGAGTCTACACTCAAAACTGCATCCGGACTTCATATGAAAAATTTTCTCCATCCAAACACAATTTCTCTTTTTTCCTTTCCGTCCATCAAACTACAACCGAGATGAAACACGATCTCAAACGAGGCCATACGAAGTGACACCTTTCTAAGGAAATAATTTTAAAATTTAAAAAATTAATTCTATAATAAAATATAATAATTAAATATATTATATGAGCAATCATAATTATATATTTATAATACATTAATTTCATAAATCTATACATAAAAATTATTTTACATTTAAAAAATACATAATAATCATACTTTTATATTGCATTAAAAGCTCTGTCATGATTTTAAAATTATT
Source organism: Papilionanthe hookeriana x Papilionanthe teres (assembly GCA_022702705.1). Taxonomy (NCBI): domain Eukaryota; kingdom Viridiplantae; phylum Streptophyta; class Magnoliopsida; order Asparagales; family Orchidaceae; genus Papilionanthe; species Papilionanthe hookeriana x Papilionanthe teres. The sequence goes on along the minus strand of CM040421.1, from coordinate 16,143,421 downwards.
ATTATTATTTTAAATATTTTTTATTTTTTAAAATATTAAACTGCTGATAATTTTTGTAATTACGTTTAACTTATTCTTATTTACTTATTCTTATATGTTTAAATTTTCTTGTTAAAATATTTCAGTTTTGTGTAACTTTCACCTTTTTATTAATGGCTTTTTTAATATTTTACAATTAATATAAAAACAAGAAGGCGAAATGAAAATTTCAGTGGTATTTACATAAAAATTATCAAAAAATTGATGAATCCAAATGCGTCGTTAATAAATTTTCATCATCTGCTCGAGGCATAACATGAATTTCGATATAACTTTTTTAAATAAAAAATATCTAGAAATCTGATTTCAACAAACTTACAGTGAACTAACCGGTTCAACGAGACAGACACGATACACCAATGTTGATCCAATCAAAGTCAATCAGCCGAAGATTACAACATTTGTAAATTTTAAGTGAATATTTGGCAAGATCATAATAAAATCGAAAGTCACGACGAGACAAATCCAATGAGTCAATGATAGCTCAATTTTGACTTTATTAAGACACTAAAATATTCACCGAACATCATCTGATCGAGGGAATCTCTTCAGGTCGTCTGATGGAGTTGTTTGAATTCCTTCTTTATTTATAAAGCGATATTTCCCGGATTTTATAAATACAGCTCTAACCCCTTTTTGCGAGGGAACCGAGACCTAGAGCTAGAAGAAAATTGAAGCTTAGAGGAGGATCTAAAGTACAACAACACTTTTGCACCACAGATCTGGGGATTAACTTCCACTCCTGCAGCTGCTAACCATTGTCAACAATCACATACATGTAGGGCTGTAAACGAGCCGAGCTTGAGCGAGCTCAGGCTTGGCTCGTGTTCGGCTCGTTCGAAATTAGCTCGGCTCGTGTTCGAAATGGCTCGTGAAATGTGTGTTCGTGTTCGGCTCGAATTAAATATTTTTGTTCGTGTTCGGCTCGAAATTGGCTCGTTAAAATAAATTGGAAAAATATATGTCTTGCTCCGGATTCGAACCTGGACCAAATGAATGAAAACAAGAAGCATAACCACGCTACCATACAAGCAGTTATGATTTAAACTTAAATATAAATATATATAATATATTAATATATAATAATATATAATAAATTATTATATAAATAATTATATGGTTATTTTTTTATTTCGAGCCAATTCGAGCAGAACATGAGCGAACAAACAGTTGTTCGTGTTCGGCTCGTTAAGATTTCGAGCTTAAAAATTTGTTCGTGTTCGGCTCGTTAGGCTTAATGAACGAGCCGAACACGAGCTACTTAACGAGACGAACACGAGCTGTTCGCGAACAACGAGCCAAATTGCCAGCCCTACATACATGTCACAATTGACCACCATCAGCTCCATTTACTCATTGCAACGATGCTTCAAAAAGAGTAAAGATTTGTGTTGCAGAACAACGAAGCACCGTGCCAAGAAACAGCCGACACTGCATAATTACAAAGCATCCTACAAAGCATGATATTTTCCCGACCATCATGATAATCTCAAAGATGGTGTATCGAAACTCCAACAACTTCTCCTCGCTTCGACATATTTATACTAAGATACAAATGAGTTGAGTCGAACTCGAGCCATGCCAAGCTCAAGCTCAGTTGGTTTGACTATTTGTATGCTTGAGCTCGAATGGCGAGCTCGATCTTGACTCATACTGGTAGAAGTCGACTCGCGAGCTCGAACTATAAACTCATTTTTCACAGGAGCTCATAAGAGAAGATATTGATGGCCAGAGGAGGAGGACGTAATGGGAGTTCACTAAAAAGTACATCGAAATGGCTAGTGGTGCGCTTATCAAAGCCTGCTCATGAGCCAACGAGTTAAGTCGGGATTGGCTCGAGCTCATTTAATAAATGAGCTGAAGTTTGAGCTCGAACTTGAGCTCGTGGCTCAATAAGATCAGCTCACAAGTTCATTAACGGCCGGAGCTCAAACCGGCTCGGCTCATTTGAATTCGTACTCCATACTGTGGGGCAGCAAACTCTTCTGTGGACGACCATTGTAACACGAACATCAATCATTATCCATTAGAAAGGCTGCGAAAATTTGGTTATAGCATCATAAAGCAATTTATTAGAAATTTAAGAAAAATAATTCACTCGAATCTATCATTCATTCAATTACGTCTCTCTTTGCTTAAAGTAAAGGAAAAAAATACAAAAGCTTTAATCTAATCCATAAGTGGTGTGCTCTTTGCCTCTTTCTTTATCATCATTTACTTTGTCATTAGATAAGCATCACCGTTTCATATTTTATGAATAGGTTTTATAGTATTTTATGAAGGCCAAATCCTTTATTATCAAGAAATTTGCATAGATAACTCAATTTTTTATGTATTTACATATCTAACATTTATATTTATTCGCCGAATAGTTTTGTGTCTCTGCTCACTAAGGCTGTCAAAACGACTTGTTGTTTGCAAAAAACTCGTGTTTAACTCATTAAAGAAGTTTTTGTTAGATTTGTTCGTAAGTTAACAAGCGATACTTTTTTTTGTGCTTGATATATGAACGTTAACGAGCGATACTTTTTTTTTGTGCTTGATATATGAACGAGCTGAACACGAGCAAAGATTTGTTCGTTCATATTCAGTTCGTTTTGGCTCGAAATAATACTCATCAATTATATATTTATATATATATATATATATATATATATATATATATATATATTATTAAAGAGCACATAGGCTCAATTTTATTGCTCTAAAATAAAAGTACAATTCGGAAAAAAGGTCTCAAACACACACAATACAAATACTCAAAAAAGAAAAAAAAGTCCTTTTTCCAAACAAAATAAAAAATACAGAATAAAATAAAAAAACACGACAAAGAACAAACAAACAGAAACACCTTACATATCAGAATGCACAATAGAGTAAATAAAATCAGGTACAAGGTTGGAAATCACCGGATTAGAAATCTTCATACCAAGCTTAGCGATCCAATCAGCAACAACATTTCTAAATCTTTTAGTATGGTTCCAAATTATATTCATTCCTATTGTAAGCAGATTGAACTTTTTCACCTGCAAAATAATGCTCCAATGACAGCTTAAATGAAACTTGCAAATGTTAAAAAGATATAAAGAATCAATCTCAATAATAAGATGATTCCAACCATTGTTTCAAGCCATATTTAGAGCAAAAAGTACCGCTTCAGCCTCAACAACTAAAGAGGATTCAGCAAAAATTGGAGGAGCAAACCAGTTTAGAACCTTACCATTCCAATCTCTAGCAATCCCACCTATACCAGCAGTAGATATTTTCCAGGCACCATCGGTGTTAATCTTGATATAAGGAGCAAATGGCTTAATCCATTTATCTCTATTTAAGCATTTGACCGAGAATTGAAGCTTAATATTAAGATTAACCACAATATATGCAATATAATCATTATGAAAATGATCAACTATATTAACAGACAAGCATTTAAAAATATAGGAACAAATTTGACTAGTAACTTGCTTAACCGTAGGTTGAGAGTCATTGTGCTTAGCATTATTCCTATTAATCCATAAAAACCAGAAAACAATAGCAGTAATAGAACTAAGAAAGGAATGCCCTCTACTATTCCAGTCCCGGAAGATATCCAGGATAGAATTGTAGCCAGCAAATAATTCCTTCCTGCCACAAACAACAAAGATTTCTTTCCAAACACTACTAGAAAAACAACAATTACCAAAAATATGAAGAACATCCTCATAATGAATTTTACAAAGATGGCATCTAGAAACAATTCTCAAGCCTTTAAGCTTAAGAATATCATCAACAGGTAAACAACTATGAATCAATCTCCAATTAAAAAACGATATAAAAGGTTTAAGCCAGATATTCCAAAGCCAAGCTAAATCCAGACCAGGAGGATAAGAATAAGTAGCAGCAATAGTTTTAGTAACAGTGTTGCCACTAGTAATTTTAAAAACAAGAGTATCAGAATTACTCCTATTAATAGGAATATGAACAATGGAAGAAGCATCAGAAAAGTTAATACAGTTAAGAAGCTTAGTAAAATTCCAGTTAGAATGATCCCAAAGATCATTAACTTTAAAATTAATATCAAAAGGGCCACCATAACTATAAGCAAGAGGACTCTTAGTGGTCCAATCATCATACCAGAAAGAGACATCCCTCGGCGATGTCACTAACAAATAAAAGTCTCAGCATCCTTAGACACTTTTAACAAATTTTTCCAAATATATGAATCAGTTTTATTAGGAGTAATGGATAAAGGATGCTTATAACCACAATATTTAATATGTAACAACTGAGACCAAAAAGAATTCTGTTGTCTAAAATGAAACCATAACCTCATATAGTTAAATTTAATAGAATCAGTAAGAGTATGAAAACCCAAGCCACCCTTATTAATAGGTTTACAACATTTACTCCAACTCTTCCAATGAATACTCTTCTTGCCATAACCATCCCACAAGACGCTATTGAACATAGATTCAAGCTTCTTAATAATAATATTAGGCACATTCATCACCTGAATCAAATATAAAGGCATAGAAGTAAGAGTGCTCTTTAGAAGAGTAATACGCCCCCCAAAAGAGAGAAATTTGTTCTCCCAAGAATGAAGCTTCTTCCTAATTTTTTCTATCAATCCCTCATAATGAATAATAAGTTTAGCTTTCTTATCCAGAATAAAACCCAAGTACTTTAAAGGCAATAAAGCATGCTGACATTGAGTAAAATTGGAAATCCATTGCAGTTTTTCAGCAGTAACAAATTTAGAAGCATAAAAATAGCATTTAGAAGTATTAAAATAAAGCCCAGAAGAGTTTTGAAGATGATCTAAGAGCTTCCAAATTCTCTTAATAGATCTCTTATTAGAGTTAGTAAAAATAATAAGGTCATCAGCATAACATAAATGAGACACACTGAGGTCAGCCTTATGAGTGAAGTTAGTAGTAGAGTAATCAGCATAAAGCTTATTCAACTGCTTAGAAAAATAATCAAAGGCTACTATAAAGAGATAAGGTGATAAAGGATCACCTTGTTTAATACCTTTAGACGTCATCAAGTGACCATAAGAGCTCCCATTTATCACAATAGAATAGAAATTATTATTGAGGATTCTGTAAATAATATTACAGAAAGCATTATTAAAACCATAAGCTCTTAAAACATCTAATAAGAAGTCCCAACTAAGAGAGTCAAAAGCTTTTTTAATATCCATCTTAAATAATGTTAGCATTCCTTTTACACATATCAATGTCATATAAAAGTTCCTGCACAGTTAAAGCATTATCACTAATAAATATGCCTTTTAAGAAAGCAGATTGATTCATCTCAATAATATTACCTAAGATAGGTTGAATCCTAATAGCCATAATTTTAGAAATAAGTTTAGACACAACCGTATTAATACAAATTGGTCTAAAAGAATCCCAGGAATCACCATGATCTTTAGGAATCAACACAATATTAGAGCATTTGAAATACTTAGGTAAGTCTTTGCCACGAAAAAAATCTTGAATAATATCAACCAGTTCTATAAGAATAACATCCCAACATGATTTATAAAATTCCACATTTAAACCATACGGGCAGCCAGATTTGCCAACATCCATCTTATCAAGAGCATTCTTGATCTCAGTTATTGATAGAATAGAGGTAAGATTAAGATTATGAATATTTTCAGAAAAGGAATACACAGCAGTATCAATATGCTCCAAATAACTATTACTGTTATGAAAAAGAGAACTAAAATAAGCAATGCCATCACTAATGATCTCATTTTCATTAATTAAAACAATACCATTGGAATTCTTAATATTAGAAATATGATTCATAAGCCTTCTATTCTTAATAACAACATGAAAGAAAGAAGAATTCCTGTCACCATCCAAAAAATTAGTTTTTAACGACCTTTTGAGCATAGAAATTCTCCTCCATATTAATAGCGACGAGTGAGATCTTTTTGTGCTTGATTAAGAAGATCAAAAGAAACAAGATCTTGATTATAAAGAAATTCCAAATCTTTAACTTTGATATCAGCCTCCCTAACCTTTTTATCAAGATGGCCAAAAACATTCCAATTCCAATTTTTAAGAGCATGAGCAAGCTGTTTTTGAAGCCGCCAAAGTTTCTGACCAGAGTTAATAGGTTTAAGAACAAGTTTATCAACCACCCAATTCTCTCTAATAAATTGCAGAAAAGAGGGATGTTCAATCCACATATTTAAAAAACAAAAATGGTGAGATTTTTTAGAAAGATTATTAGAGATCTTCAAAAGAATAGGTGTGTGATCAGAAGTGGTAAAACTTAAATGATGAACCTTAAAATCAGTAAAAGAATTACACCAAGAAGCATTAGCAAAGAATCTATACAGCCTTTCAAACACAAAGCCACGATGTCAAGTATACATAGAGCCAGTATAACCCAGATCAAAGAGTTCAGCTTCAAGAATAGCATGATTAAAACTATCAATCAGATTAATATTAGGAGGAAGACCCCCTCTCTTTTCATTAACAACAGTAATAATATGAAAGTCCCCCCCCAACAAGCCAAGGAGAATCTAATGGACCAATTGACTTAAGCAAATTTCATAAATCCATTCTATCAGTTTTACTGCAACCAGCATACACAATAGATAAATGAAAAGAAATATCCTGATAAGTAATAACCACATGAATCAACTGTTTATGATTAATAATCAAATCAACCTTAATAAAATTTTTCCAAAGAAACCAAATTTTATTATTAATATTAGCTATATAATTAAAATTACCAATCTTATGAACATATTTAGAATTATTGTAATCCTTCACCAAAGGTTCCAGAATACCAAAGAACGATAAATGATAGTGTCTAATTAAGTTTTTCAGTCTATTAGAGGCATTCTTGTCTGCAATACCCCTATTATTCCAAAACATTGTATTAAAATTCATCATCAATTTCTTTCCTGCCTCTAGTGATTCTAGAGGAGGAAGCAGTATCAATATTATCAAGAAGCTTACCTGTAAGTTGCTCATTTAAAGCATCAGGATTGACATAGCTTAATTCTCTACTACCTTTGAACTTCTTTCTTCTGGAAGCCTTTTGAATCTGCCATTCATCTTCAGGTTCAGGCCTGAACAAATTAATATTATCTGTACCTAACATATCAGCAACATATTCATCTACAACATCCTTTTCATTATTCAAAAGAGTGAAATCCACATTTTCAATAGCCTTTTCAATAATAGGATCAATCAGAAAGTTAGATTGAAAAGCATTAAAATCAGGATTTACAGTATCTTTATGAATGTTATCAGATTCTTGAACTTCCTCATTAGGAATTTTATCAACATTAAGAACATCCTTGTAAGAACTATCAACAGATAATTGAGCATTATTATCATCATTGTTATGAACAACAATGCTATTAGAATGATCAAGATTTGAAGCTGCAAGGTTATCAGGCACTAAATTAATAATATTACCTTCTTTATGCCCAGTTTTTATCTTCTCAGGATTCTTATTCTGTTGTAATTTTAAATGAGGATGAGCAATGAAACAATTAGTGAAAGAATGGCCAAACATTCTTCATTTGTTACAATAAGGTGGAATAAACTCCATTTCAACAGGCTGCCAATAGCCAGAGCTAGCATCTTCTAGCCAAATAGCATCACAAAAAGGAGCAATAACATCCCTTTCAATTAAAATTCGAGCAATAGAAGGACGATTGTAATTAACAGAAGCCATATCAATTTTCATCGGAGAACCAAAAATTTTCCCGATAGAGTAAAGAACTTTCTTGTTATAAAATTGTAGTTTTAATCCAGGGAAGCGAAACCAGATATGAACTATTGGTGGTTCCTCCCTTGGATTGAAATCTACAGTCCATTTAAGAATTTTCATATATACCTTATCAATTTGTATAACTTTTTTTGAAAAGAGCTGTGTATAGTCAGATTCATTTTCTAACTTAATCATTAAATGCCGACCATCAATAAGACCAACGTTCCATTTTCCAAAAAGCTTAAGATCAGAGAAAAACTTCCTTATAGTCTCCATTTTAGGATGAGCATAGGTAAACTTACCTATAAGAGTATATTTCAGAGGTTCAGCAAGAATATTAGTTTCTTCCTCAGTAAAAATAAGAGCGGGTTTACCGTTCTTTTTAGTAGCTTTCTTTAACAAGCTATCTTTACTTTCCTCTCCATATTGATCCCTAAAAGAAGAAGGAAAAAGACATACATTAGTCAAAGAAGAGGAACTATCCATGTTTAACAATTAAAGAGGATTTGTTCTATAGGATCTGTTCAGCTTCATCTTTAACAATTAAAGAGGCAAGCGACTCAATCTGGTTGATGATACGTGGTCTTGGGATCAGAGCGTGATTAACGGTTGAGATCCTCTCATCGGATCAAAACTGTGGAGGATCGTTCGAAGTCGGCTTTCAACGGCTTGGATGATCTCAAGGCTTTCTGACAGATCTAACCAAATTTATATATATATATATATATATATACATACAGATGAGTAGTATTTTTTAAAAAAATTATTGACTACAAGACAACAAAGATTTATAATAAATTAAAATTTAATATAAATAATAATATTTAAATCTTGCATTGATTTGAGTTGTCAAAACGACTTTGCTCGCGAACAACTCGTGTTCGGCTCGCTAAGCAAACGTGGGGAACACGAATATACTTTTTGTGTTCGAAATATAAACAATTCGAACACGAGCAGTGATATTTTTTAACGAGCTGAACCTTGGTTCGCCATATTCGCCTCATTTACACCCCTACTACTCACAATTATTTCATAATATATACATAGAAAGGTATGTTTCACTTTTAAAAATTAATATTAGTGATATTTTGTAATGTTATATAATTAAATATATAGATACATAGATATTGGGAGATTCATATACATAACAATAATACAACCTACTTTATAATAGATGAATTTACATACATACCATACTATTTTTATGTATTTACATATCTAACATCTAAGCTTTTTATTTTTATTTTTTTAACAGTGAGCTGTCATAAACTTTTACATAAAAAAATGTGTATTTAATTCTTAAAAACTTAGCAATAACAGTATTTTTTAAGTGACATTAAAAATTCAATATGAAAGTTCAGTATAACCTCTTTATAATAGCCAAAATAACATAGCTAAAATTGAAGGGGACATTTACATACATACCACACAATTCTCATGTATTTACATATCTAGCACCTAAACTTCTATTTTTACATACATAACCCTCAAATCCTTAATATAATTTCATAATTATCACTATTATTAACTTTGTTAAGTGAATTACACCTATTCATGTATTGGTATCAAATCTCATGTTTTAGATATGTAAATGCAAAAGAATTTTGTGGTATGTATGTTAATTTTTCAAATTGAAATGGAATTTCAAAACTCATGGAGCTATTAAAATGATCAAAACTAAAAGTTTATGGTGCTATAAAATGAAAATCTAGTTTTTACAATGGATTATTTACATAAATAGCACATGAAACATTGTTATTTACAAATCTAGCACACTCTTCATTTTTCAAATTCTCAATTAAATATAAAATTCATATGATAAAATCCCAACCCATAATTTTCCTTTTTATCAAACTCTCAATGGTTTGATTGTGGTAAGTATAAATACATTGGTTCGATAGTTCAAAAATATTATTTGGGTGATAGATTTTGTAAATAAAAATGTTTCGGGGTGCTATGTATGCAATGATCCAAATTTTGATATAATTTGGCCATAATTGGTTGGTTTAAGCGTTAGAAAATATACATAATAAAAATGATGACCTTAACTAGTTTAATCATTTAGTTGGGAGTACTCCCTCAAAACCTAGCTTTCGACCCCTCAACTTAATGAGACTTTCATTCAAACTTAGTGTAACATATTCTGATTTTTTAAATATATGCTTTTTATTAGAAATAAGTTATTAAATAAGCATTAGTTTTTATATGCAGACATCCTTCATGTAACATCTTTATTTGTTAGTTTGTTTTTTCACTTTTAGTTGACCCCTAAACTTACTTAACAAGGGTGGTGGTGGTGGTGAGATTACAAGCATTGGTCATGTGGTTATTTATAATCACTTAGTGACGTGATACATTTTTGCTTTAGCATAAAAGGTTTATCCTCTTCTGACAAGAGTTCGAAGAGCAAATACCTTGTCATAAAGGCTAAGAAGGGATGAGATATCCTTACCACCTCAAATATCAAGCAAGGCCTCAGAGATGTGTCTTATGGTTTAAAGAAGAAATTAGGCAATTGGTGCAATAGCTCCAAAGTGAATTATCTATGAAGTATGTCAACAATCTTGAGCTCAACATAAAGTTTTTTATGAGTCTTAAACCTATCTCAATAATTCAAAGCAAGAAGAGAGCTTGAGTAAAGATCATTAGGAAAATCTTAAGTCAAGACAGAACTCTCATGTCATTGATATGTTGTTGATTCCTTCATCTTTATCATTCTCAAAGAAGATATGATCATCCTCTAAGAATATCTCCCATTAAGACTATACATGCTCTTTTATGTCTCTTTCTATAAAAGAAAGAGCCAAAGGAATGCCACTATAGTTATAATAATAAAAGAATATGGTGATGATGGAATTCGTAATGATCACTAAATAAAAAGATGAAAACTATATTATTAGAATTTCTAATAAAACTGACACTTTTAAGGTCCTCACTTTGTTATTATTAACCTAAGGTAGCCATGAAGGCTGCTTCATTAATCATCCTTAATTAATCCCCTAACGAAACTAATGATTTTAGGGAAGAAAGTCCCGGACTATCCTAGACTTCTCAAGTTAAAGTATTTCTAAGCTCTCAATCACAAGCATTGGTTAGAGAATCATCATAAAATACTCTTATTAAAATACATGACAATAGTTTCCTTCTCCTCATTATAGATTAGGTAGATAAAAGACAATGATAAATGTATTGTTTATCTTGATCAATTAGATATAACACAATTGATCTAAGTGAGGACTTAAAAAATAATTTTTATAAGATATAGCAACCTCCTTAATCTATGTGAGAATAATGTCATGATAGTGAATATTCCTATAGACTTTTTGATGTTATTATAGAGAAAATTTTAGAAAGTGTCAACCTGAGTGTAGAATGATCTAGGCTTTAACATCAAGAATTAGCTTTATGGTATCATGCAAGCTACCTAGATTATTATTTGTGAAAGCCAATATATTTGAGTATCAAGAAGTCTGCAAACTCAACAACTATAGGAGTGTATAACATAAACATGGCTTCTAAAAAAAAAAGAAGTCAATTGGATAATTAAATAAGTAGAGGTGTGAAAACCTTGTCTAAGAAAATGATTGGCCTCCTCACACTTGAACATGAATATATTGCTAACTTAATGATGGAGAACTAATGATAAAGAAATTATCAGTGAAATTTAGTGGTTGACCTCACTCGTGCCAATGATAATTTTGTTGTTAAAATTTCATTGTCATGGTTGTAGCCTCCGCATAATAGCAAGCAAGCCAAAGTTGGGGTGTCCTCTTTAAATGCATTTCTTAAGTTACGAATAATGAGTTTAAGGAGTACATGGATATGCAATAAATTATTGTAGTGCATGTTTGATTAGTATAAGGCTCTTCTTTTATGCCTTATCAAATAGAATGACATCTAACATGTCATATTTCATAATTATAATGATTATTTTTGCATGAGGATGGACTTGAATGTGGATGTAATGGAAGAAAAGAACCCTTAGACCAATAACTGATTTTTATATCGATGTATTCCCTTCTATTTTTTTCATTTCCTTCTTCTTTTTTTATAATATAATAATGGACTTAGGCTGTTTACAACTTCTAACCCCCTTAGGATGCTTTTTAATGAAATTAATCCACAAAAACTTAATTTTTTAAATAAAGGATTGAATATTTATGATATGTGCTCCTAAAGATCTTTAAACTTACTTGGTCATTTTATTAAAGTCTCAAAATGGCTAAGTTCTTACTATGCATGTTCTAGTAAATATAGAAAAAATATTATTTAATGTTGAACATAAATGAGTATTTTCTTATCACTTTTAAAACTTAGTGTAGATTGGGCACAATAAATAAAAGAAAATGTGAAAAACAAAAAATTGTAAAGGTTGGACAAAACACGATCAAATATGTATGCCTAAGGATTCGATATACCCTATTATCTCACTTTCATGGACTAAAAGTTAATTGTAAGTGATATTGAGATGATGAAAACGATTGAGCAATCTGACATAAGTTTTGAGATTAAGGTGGAGGTTATAATATGACATGACAAAACAAATAGTATGTTTTCAGAAGGTTAAAAGATTAGGGAAGAAAACCCACATGTTGGAAAGCTGCATGGAATTCCTGATATAAAGAATAGGGTGGTATGCATTTTATATCTCTCTCTCTTTTTATTTGGGAAAGCTTGGGTGTTAAATACGTGAATACTTAAAATTTTTTTGGCATGAATTTAAATATTGAAGTTTTAAAAACAAAAATAAAAATAAAAATACTTAATCACATAAGAATTAGATATGCTAGATGTATGAAAATAATAATGTATGTAAATATTAAAGTTTAGATATTAGATATGTTAGATGTATGAAAATAAAATAAAATAACAAGAGAGAGGAATTTACCTTGGTGTGTGTAGGAATGATGGTGCTCACACGTCGTAATGACATCCTCACTTTCCGACAATCGGAGCTCTAGTGATGGGAGTTTGGAGCAAAATCTTTTGGTCAAGGTTGAGTGAAAGAGAAGAGAATGGAAGTTATTGAGGAAAATGGAAGTGAGGTTGATGTTGTAAGGGGATGGAGAAGAAGAGTTTAGTGGGGATGTGGGCTTGGTTGAGAGAATGGAGAAGGAGAGTGAAGTGGAAGAAGTGTTGGAATAATAAAAATAAGCCCCCCCACCCCCCCACCCCCCACCCCCAATTATTTTGTCATTTCATGTCTTGTGAGCTTGATATATATATATATATATATATATATATATATATATATATATATATATATATATATATATATATATATATATATATATATATATATATATATATATATATATATATATCTTTTTGGCATTTAGTGGTTATATTAACTTTGACTTGATATGTAGGGAAGTGAACTCGGCTCACTATTGTGTACTTTTGGTCTTTAGCATAGAATTGGATTGTACTCACTTGTCATGAAAATTAGGCTTCATGGGGGCTTGGGTGGAAGGGTCTTAATCATGAGGATTTGGGTTTAACTTAGATTAGGGCCAGTCATGAGAGTGATTAAGTGATTTTTAGAGGATCTTAAAAGAAAGTCATTCTTTTTCCACTTAAGGAATGGTGACATAGCATGGCTCATATGGCTTTCATATGACTTAAAGGTAGCTTCATGGCTTGCCTTTGGCTTAGCTCATTTGCATGAGAATGGATTTTTGGAATTTTTGTATTTTTGAGAGGGCTTGTCATGAGCCAAATTTGGCATGATTAAATCATGAAATTAGAACTTATGAAATGATTTTAACTACTTATGAAATGATTTTAACTAAGTGGATGATGGAAGAAGAGTTTTTCATGTGGGCTTTTAGCTTTTAAAATGATGGGCTTTAAAAAAAATTTATTTAGGGAAGGCCTTTAAAAATGGGCATTTAAAAATGGGTTATGGATAATTAACTTGGGCTTGGATTTGGGATTTTGAAATTATTCATGAAGGACTTGAATTTAGGCTTTTGAAAATTGATCATGTGTATTTGAAATTGAGCTTTTAAATTTAAATAATGTGGGTTTTTTATGATGGATAATTGTAATTATAAGAGGGTTTGGTTTTAGGCTTAAATTTGATGAAGTTACATTTAGGTGTGATGGAATTGAATTTGAAATGGTTTTGGTAGGAATTGGGGGTAAATTGGAATTTTAGTAAAAATTAGATTACTTTGGTAATTTTGAAAATTTGGGTCAATTTGGTCAATTTTTGAGAAGTGTGGAGTATGTTAGGTCAATTGGGTGATTTGGAGGGGTTCAAAATAGTTTTCGTAAAGAAATGAAAATTTGGGGCCATAGAGGCATTTTGGTAATTTTGGTCATTTTCCAGATATTTTAATAATTTTGGTCGATTTGGGTAGTGGGGAATGATTTGAGATGATTTTGGAAGTGAATTTGAAAATTTAGGGAATTTTGGGCTAAAGTGAGCAAGTAAGCCATGAAGCCATTTCAAAGTCATAAGATCCATATGAGGACTCATTTTGGATGTTCAATATGCTGGTCCTAACCTTTTTAGCCAAAGGCTAAGGGCGCCAGTCCACCCATATGAGCTTTCCAAAAGGAGTCAGGAGACCAAATCAAGTGCAACTGATATTAGGGTTTTGAGTGAGTGCGAAATTCTTGGTGAGTTTAAATGTGGTTTTTAAGTGTGTGTGAGCTTGATCAAGACCATACCACCCAGGGTTGTCCTTATGGCTAGACCATCCTATGGGGAACTTTTCTTGAGCTTCCTTATGCTTAGCCTCACATTACTAAGTACTAGAGGTTGGAATTGAGCATATGAAACTCCAAGTGAAGCAAATAAGCATTTAGAATTTTTAAGGGAGGGTTCCATCACTAGTCCTCTAAGATAGTCACCTAGAAATCCTATAGCTAGATCCTAGGCTCCTAAAGAAAGACTAGACCTCAATAAAAGTGAAGTCAACAGACTATCGGCTCGAGATTTTGAAGAGTTTATTAAAAATATAGAAGGTAGTAAAATTACAACCTTAAATAAAGAAGATCAATTAACAGATCAATCGGAAAATTCCGATAATGATAGAATAAAAATTGAACAAATTGAAAATAAATTTTAAGATAATAATTTAGAATTAAAGTTATTTAAAATACATAAATTAAGGGGCAATAAAACATCTTCATATCAAACTCGGCAGACAGGTCGCTACTATTATCCTCGACCTACTTTTGCAGATGTTTTATATGAGAAGATAATAATAAATATCAAAATGATTATAATTCATTAAATATTTATGAATTGGATATTGACGAAATGATTGATCGTCAAATACAATTTGTATTACAACGAATGATGATTTATGTCTCTGCCGCCCATAGTCATAATAATCGAGCCCATCAAATAGTAACACAGCTTACGTGTGGGTTTACTGACCTTCTTAAAGGCTGGTGGGACAATTATTAACTCAAGAACAAAGAGAAGAATTTTTAAGTCCTACAATAAAATGACACCCTGATCAAGAAAATACTGATGTCGTTTATAAATTAATCATTAAAATTTTTATGACATTTCACCGGCATAGTATCTGATAATGGAGAGCAAATTTGTTCTCTTTTACAAAAATTAAGTTGTCCTACTTTGACACATTTTCATTGGTATAAAGATAAATTTTTAATTAGAGTAATGTCTCTACGAGATGCAAATAGTACGCACTTGAAACAAAAATTTATTAAAGGATTATCTAATCTTCTTGTTGATAAAGTAAAAAAAGACAATTACAAGATAATGTATTCCATATGAAAATATGTCATATTGACAACTGATAAATACTCGTATACAAGAAGGCATAAATTATGTACAAATCTCAAACTGAGATATTAGATTAAAAAAGAAATGTTGACAGAAATAAATCAATTAGGCGCTTTCTGTGAGCAATTTGCTTATGATATTTCTAAATTTTTAAAAAAAAAATAAAAATCTTTTCATAAAAAGAAGAAATATCATAAGAAACACTCTGAAAGATATTCAGAGAAAAGGTGGATGATTGCTCATAGAAAAACAAAAATAGAGAAATCAGAGAATTAAAAAACTACAAATGTGGCAAGACCGACCACTATGGAAATAAATGCATAATTAAAAAGGAAATAAATGAGCTTAATATTAATGAAAAAATTAAGCAATCTATTTTCAAAATTATATAAAATTCTTCTCCTGAGAATTGTCGGCATATTTTAGGTTGTATTGTATTTTAAAAGGGGGGTCGCCTAACAGAAGTTGTCGGTGAATTTAAATTTTAAATTTGATTTAAATATATATATAATTTAGAAAGTAGTATTTGGCTTTGAAAATAATTTTTAAATTTGAAAGTTTTAAGATATGAGATTAAACCGATCTCACATCCCGAATAGTTTATATAAACGAGCACCGCACCACAGACAGTGTATCTATCCCTAAGGATAGACACCTGCTTGATGGTGGGGCTCGATCAAATAAACCGAAGTTTTGTGACATCCGTTTGGTACGCGAACCAATTTTATAAGCCGACAAATTCCTCGCTTAATATGAAAGTATCAAACGGGGTTTATATTACTCAGGTTCTTTAAAATTCCATATAAGGGCAAGCCACTATAGTTAATTACATCTTAAGTGACGGGAATCACCTAAGAAAACTCTCGATAATAATCGATAACTCTGCTTTCAAGAATTTGAAAGTTTAAGGTTTTCAAAGATTGAATTTTGGAATTTCGATAGGGAATGGATCAAATTTTGGAACATTTTGTTTTGTGAATCCAAAGGAAGAAAGGTAGGAGAAATCAGCGATTCGAAGTGAACTTCGGTAATTTCCGACTATCCTATCGTTTGGCTTGAGTTTAGGAAAGTCCTAATACTTATTTAAATGTTTTGATCTTGCCGATTTTAATTAATTAGGGCTTATATTTGTATGATAAAATCAAACAAATAGCTTCAGAAGATGTGAGGGTTTGTTGTCGTATCGGACGACTACCTCGGAATCCTAAGACCGGTTAGGGCTTAATTTGCATAAAATGATTATGCAAGTGCCTAACGAAAAGGTTGAGGATTTATGTTGCACTAGGCGAAACTACCTCGAAGTCCTATGGCTTGGTTATTTAATTCTAGGAAAGTTTTCTTGAAATAGGTTCGAGTTTTGTCGACGACGATGGCGCGTCTTGCCCACGCATGCTCCAAGCTCCTTGTTGTTGCGAGAGGTTTAGTTTTAGAAATCATAAATCGGGGGATGAGAAAAGTGTTTTGGTTTAGAGAAAATCTTAATTTCCAAGTGTTTTTTACGTTTTAATTAAAACAAATCTTAAAGTTGATTATAACGACACCGGTTAAGATCCGCGGTTCCATCCTTCCGGCATCATTATTTTTATCGGATTCACTTAGTCCGAGATGAATTTGCTAAACTCAGCTGAATGAGTTCCACACTTTCATTTAGACCGTGGGAAATCCCGTTAGCAACACGTAGGTTACATCATCCGAGGTATTCCAGATCATCCGACGGGACGTTTTAATTTAGTTGCAATTGTAGTTTTGTGTTACGTTTGTGATTAAATTTTGAGTTGTTTTATATTTTGAAATGTTGTGGCGGTGAATTTTATCTTGCAATGACTTTTAACTTAGTTTTGGTTTCAGTTTTAGGGACTATCCTAAAGGTGTGGGTTTTCATGCAACGAGTTGTTTTATCGTGCGAGAAAAGTAAAGTGCATTTGCAATAAAGTAAATTGCAAGAAAGTAAATTGCAATAAAATAAAAGCGTGCACGGAGGGTCTTCCCGTCATCCCAAGCTGCACTTAAAACACAATTAGAATATTTACACAAGTTCCTAGGTAAAGCTAGGGGAAAGGTTATGGTTTTCTACCAAATTTCTAATCCTATAGCTAGTCAACTCTTATGACGTCTAGGTTCTTTGTGTTTTTTTGTTTGAGGACGATTTTCTTCATCAAAGGACAATTAAGTCCAATTGTTCTTATAAATATCCTATCATATTGAGGAAGTGCTTAAGAAGAATCTTAAACATCTTTTCAATATTTTCAGGATTGTTTTAAGTCGAAATGAATTTAATTATATAAATGAATCGATCGTCAGAGGTTTTCAAGTCTTGTTAACTTGCTCGGTGAACTAGGACATTTGAATATCCTATGAGTGAGATAACACTTCATTTGATGTTCCATTTAGGAGTTATAATAATCAAAGCTTTCGAGGGTAAATTAGTATTCAAATGATTTGATTTAAGTTAAAGGGTTTAAATTTGGAATAGTGTTCAAGTTGCTTTACATTTATTTTGAATTCTTTATGTCTTAGGTGATGTTATATTTAATTGACTTAATTTAATTGAGTTTTAATTTAGTTTAACATAGTTCGATTTAATTTGATTTGGTGTTTAATTAATTTGATTTGATTTAATTTAATTTAATTTAATTTAATTGTTTAATTTAATTTAATTATTTAATTTAATTTAATTTAATTATTTAATTTAATTTAATTTAATTGTTTAATTTAATTTAATTTAATTATTAAATTTAATTTAATTTAATTTAATTATTAAATTTAATTTAATTTAATTTAATTTTAATTTAGTTTAATTTAATTTAATTTGTTTTAATTTAATTTAATTCAATTATTAAATTTAATTTAATTTTAATTTAATTTATCTTTAATTTACTTTATTTTTAATTTTAATTGAAATTTCAAAAGAGTTTAATAATTTAATTAAGTCTTTTAATATTTTAAATTTGAGTTATCATTTTAATTAAAAATTGAGTATTAATGATATAATTAGTTTAGGGATTTTTAAATTAAAGAATAAATCTCTTCCTAAAAAATATCCCTATTTTAATAATTCCAATTTTATTATTCTTCCAAATTTAATCCATTATTTAATTAAAGTTTAATCATTTTAAAAAAATTGTTTAATGAGTTTCTACCCTTTAATTATTTAAATTTCAGTCATCCAAATCAGATTAAGATCAAATATTTTACTTGTTAATTTTTATTAAACCTAAAGTTTTAATTAAGGGTTGAAAGTTTAATTACCATTTTACCCTTTAAGCTTAATAATTTCATAACTCACTAAATTGAACCCAAATGAACTTGAAATTTTTATGTGACTTCACTCATATGTCAATAAAGACATGAGAGGAGAAAATGTGATTTTTCTATATTTAATTTATTTATATAATTATTTTTGTGGAAAATAGAGATTTTCAAGGAAAATTTGATAACATGACCAAAGGAAAGTTTCTGTCCTCAAGAAAATTAGGGGACATTCCTAATGACCAGAGAAGCACTTGGACCAATTTTGGTGATTTTTTGAATTATATTATTTTTATTATAATTATTTTAAGTTTTGGAGTGTTAATTAATTTAAAAAATAAAATAAATGTTGAAAAATGGGTTTTATATTTTTCAAAAATCTCTCTGATATCAAGGAAACCAGAGAATCAAATTTTGCAATTTTCTGATTTTTCTATGATTTATTATAATTATTTTAGTGAAAATGCTAGAAAATACATTTTTTTTTAATTTTAAAATTACCTTAAAGCTTTAAAATTCAATATCTCACTAAATAGACCTAGAAAAAATGTGGGATTTGCTCCTAAGTGATTAAAATTCAAAATGTGACATTTTGGTGAATTTTATTATTTTTGTGATTTTTATTATTTTTTTATTTTTTAATTATTAAAAGTATTAAAATATTATTAAAAATCAACTTTTTTAGAAAATTGAAATTTTAATTTTCTTAGGTTCCCCTGATATCAGAGAGGCTCCAAAACTAATTTGGTGAATTTTTGAAAAGTATTTTAAAAGTTATGAATTTTTAAAGTTTAAAATGGCTAAGTGACTTAATCAACCCAATTAGTGGGGCTAACCAAGTCCAATTGACCTCAAATTTTTATGGTGGATTCCTCTGATCCTAAAGGTCAGTGGAGAATTGATTTCAAGTCAATTTGATACCTGGTTAACTCTAATTAATTAAAGACCTATTTTGGGTGTTTAAGTCGATTAGGGTTGTTTTGAATGAACTAAGCCAAAATCTATTTTTCCTAGGGTTCTCTGGTCATAAGGAACATCACCAAATTTTCCTAGAATTTATTTCACAACATGCTATTTACTGGAATTAAAATACTCAAAACAGTGACACTGAACTTGAAAAATCAAGAACTCTTCATAGGGATGGCCTCGACTTTGGAAAATTCAGGGAATGTTCCCAAATTCAGAGGCTTCAAAAGCCCTATAGTCTCATGCCATGGTGAATTGTATGCATGCATGGAGAATTAAAACAATGCAGAGAGTAAATAAATTATAAAAAATAAAATACTTGATGAAATTAAATGATTTCTTTTCCACATTATTCTCCTCCGTTCACTGAGCAAGAGGGTATTTTTATTTTATTTTTATGATTTTCCTACACGGAGATATGAATTTTTGAAGTTTAGGGAATTAAATAAATAAGAAAATACCCTAATTTTCTATTTATCCACGCGGCGCCAGCGCATCCTCGGCAGCTCCGAAAGGCCACGCGGCGCGCTCCCATTCGACGCCGCCACTTGAGTCAGCAGCCCGGGCCCCGCGGTTCTCGTACCGTCTCCTGGTCCGACGCGATCCTGACCATCCGTGCACGCGTGTATTGAATGGACGGCATCCGTTCATCGTCCCCAGTGTTCTCGCCGAGAGCCGTCCACACTAAATCCCACAGATCTCACTCGATTCTCGATGGATTTTTACGTTCTTATACTCTATGGATTCGTCTTGAAGAGACGAACGCATCTATACGGTTAACATGCATTGAAACTAAGGCATTTGAAATAGAGAATCTTCGAAGCTCGGGATGAAGAGTTAGCTCATACCTTGGCTCGGAGAAGTGTGGCTTCAATCTGAGAGTTGTTGCACCTTCGATTGGGTCCTAGCAAGCTCCCGCATGAAGTCTCCCGGGTTCGGTGAATCGTCCGGATATGATTTCACCAAGCCCGATCACAAAGCTGAGGTCAGAGCAACCGGGTGGTCCGGAGATGGGGCTTTTGCCGGTGAACACCTTTCCCTTGGTCTCGGGTGAGGTGTAGAGCCAATCAATTTGAGAATTGGCTCACCGTGGAGAAGTGTCCGTTTTCGGTGGAATTTCAACTCCGAAATCGAGCTTGTGAGTGAGAAATGTATGTGGGAATTCCACTGGGATCAAGTGCTCAAGGGTGGAGAAGGGTCTGGAACAATTTCGCGGTAGCTAAGTGCTGTTTGTGCTTAGCTCCTTTCATGGCCGAGAGGGGCGGAGTTTAAATAGCCGGCCGAGGGGCCTCCTGTGGGGAGTTGTGGCCTGGGATCAGCTGCTCGGTGAGGAGAAGAACAGCCATGGTGACCACTAGCATGGGGCAGTGCCCAAGAAGGAGAATTTCAGTGTCGGCTCACACAGCTCTCACCATATAGTGTTTTCCCATGGCCTCAGGGACACGCTGTGCAATGGTCACCATCTTGGTCGTGGTCAGTATTTGGGTTTAGTGTACACCGGCAAATGCCATGCGTAAAGGCTTGATTCAAAGTGGAATGGGGGCATGGCTGGAATTTGAACTCAAATGGGTCAACCCACCCATTTGGGCCAGTGCACCTCCCAAGGCCCGGGTTTTGGCCGAGGGAAAGTGATTTGCCTACATAATCAGTGGGTCAAGTCACCATCCAAGCACACACCAGTTTAAGCATGATGCATTAATCATATGGTTAATCACCTTTAGGAATTAAGGAAAGAGCCTCCTCCTTTTGTCCAAAATGGCATGGTGACATGTAAAGAGGCTCTCATGGCTTGCATATGGCTTGTGCATGGCTCCATGGCTCCATTTGGCTTGGGAAAAGGTTTCCGTCAATTTCATAAAAAGATTTTAAGGATTTTGATACCTAAAGCGAAATTTACGAAGTCATTTAGAATTATTTGATGATTGGTTTAGGACTTAGGGATTTAATTGAAAATATGATGAGGGGAAATGTCATATGGGCTTTGGAAGAATTTTTTTGGGGTTTTGGATTTGGTGGAAGTGCTTTTTTTTAAAATGCATAAGGAACGGCCCTTAAGTTTAAAAATGAATTTATGGATGGGAATTTTGTAAAGAGGTTGGGCCAAATAATTGTCAGTTTAGCTCATGGATGTGTCATGAGTGATTTGAAACAAATTGGGGGTGACGGATTTGAATTGGGTCAATTCTAAGAATAAATTAGGTCAAAAATGGCTCTGGACTTTCGATTGAGTTTCGAAAGGGACTTGGGTTCAAATTTTGGGCAAATCATGTTAGGTTTGTCAGGGGAATGTTAAGGAAGATTTAGAAAAGATTTGAGGTTAATTGGAGTTGAATCGGGGTGAGCTACAGCCAAAATATGGGTCCAAATTCTCGGGCTTTAAGGCCAAAAGTGATCGTGGGATCCAAATGTCAATCAAATTGGACTTGGATTTGGTCTAAATTGGTATTGGGAATGTTTAATTGAAGTTTAGAATTGAATTGGACCAAAATTGGGGCCAATTGGGTAGGTTTGATTCGATATCAAGTTCACTTATAGGTTAAAATGGCCAATTTGTATTTTTACAAAAGTGTGGCAATCGGCAAATCGGCTCATTGCATTGACAAAATGAATTGGGAATATTTAGGATTTTCTGGAATTTTCTAGAAATTTTCTGAATTTTTGGATTTTTAGGCCAAGAAGGGTATTTCGGGGTACTGGGAGTGGTATCGAGAGGTATTTTCGGAATTTTTGGTATTTTTTGGGTATGGATGATCAATTTGAGTGATGTGGAGATGTTTGAGATCGATTTTGGAAAATTTGTATCAAATTTTGCAAAAAATGTGACGGCCATGTAGAGTTTAGTAGTGTGTCTCGGTCAAAAATCAAAATTCGAAATCGTAGATCGGGTGAATTTAGGTGGAAAGAAAATCATTTTGGTTGAGCCATGAAACCATTTCATCTATATGAAAATATGAAAGGACTCATTCGAGGCATTCATTATGTTTCTGCTCCTAACCCTTCAACAAGGGCTTGTGTGCTAAGGACCATCCATGTGAATCACCCACATGAGTCGAGGTTAAGTTGGGTATGGGTGTGGTTTTAGGAAGTGTGGAAATGTAGTGTGTAAGTGTAATGTAAGTCACCATCGACTCCTGCCACCTGTGGCATTCCCAAGTGCCAAAGAGTCCTATAGAACTCATCTTTAAACTTCCACATTTATTTCAACCCTCTAGGTGATTAGTGGTCTATAGTCAAATTGTGGGAGCTCATAGAGTTTAGAAGTGGCTTGAATTTCTAAAAAGGCGGGTCCCAATTCTAGTCCTCTAAGATACCAAAGGAAAAGCCTAAGGTTGCATCCTAAGCACTAAAAAGAAGAAGAAGACCTCACCAAAAATGAGGTCAACAAATGGACCCCCAATAAAGGCGCGAGCCGACGGAAGACACCGCGCGTATCGCGCGACCGGCCGATAAACAAACTACGTATGTCCATGACGAACTTAAAGACGAAGTAAGAGCTACGGTGGGAGTGTCAAGTATATCTCTCGAACCTAGAGATTCGAACTCCCGCCGGGAAAGGAAAAGAGTGTGAATCCTAAATCACATGATCCTGGGGAATTCGATTTAGATTTTATTTTGTTTCAATTTATGTTTTGATGTGCGAGTTTAAATTTTAGTTTCGGGGTTTCAATTTAGATCAAGTTCACAAAATTTATTCAAGGATTTGAGCCCAACGAAATTTGGGATTTTGAGGTTTTAGATGTAACATCTCCAACCTCGAAAGAAATTGAATCGATTAGATTGAATCGTTGCAATGAGAAGATATTCAAACAGTAATGCGGTGTTTGATGTAAAATCCTTAACCTCAAGAGTTTGATTTTGATGTATTTCATCGCAATAAAGAAAGAATCCTAAAGCAATGCGGTACTGATGTAAATTCCTTAACCCTCGAATTCGATTCGATGGTTTCAAGGCACAGTAAAGAATCCTAAAGTAACATAGCCTCGACGTAAATCCTCGACCCAAAAGTCAATTTATCGCATTTCAACAGACAGAAAGACCCTAAAGTTAAAGGTACTGGATGTAAATCCTCACCCAAAAGTTTGAATTCTGATGTACTTCTCATAACAGAAAAGAATCCTAAAGGCAGTCTGATATAAAACTTCGACCCAAAAGCTCAATTTGATGTATTTGAAGGCAATAGGAAAAAATCCTAAAGAAAAGTAAATTTCGATATAAAAACTCGACCCAAAATTTTGAATTTGATGTATTTCAAAGGTAACAGAAAAGAATCCCAAGCAAAGGTACTGATATAAAATCCTCGACCCAAAAGGTCAATTTGATGTATTTCAGTGCCGTAGGAAAGAATCCTAAAGTAAAGGCAGTCTTGGATGTAAAATCCGACCCAAAAGTTTAATTTATTGTACTAAAGGCAATAGAAAAGAATCCTTAAAGAAGGTACTGATGTAAAATCCTCGACCCAAAAGTTCAATTTGATGTACTTCGCAATAGAAAAGAATCCTAAAGCAAAGGCAACATTGATATAAACTTTGACCCAAAAGGTTGAATTTGATGTACTTCAAAGGTAACAGAAATAATCCTAAAGAAGCAAGGGGGCTTCGATGTAAAATCACCCAAAAGTTTGAATTTGATGTATTTCAAGCCGTAGGAAAGAATCCTAAAAGCAAGGCAGTTCGGGATATAAAATCCTCGACCCAAAAGTTTGAATCTTTGATGTACTCTAAGCAATAGGAAAAGAATCCTAAAAGGCAGCCTCTTGATGTAAAATCCTCGACCCAAAAGTCTGACTTGATGTACTACAGAATAGAAAGAATCCTTAAAGCAACAGTCTGACGTAAAACTTTCGACCCAAAAGTGTTCGATTTGGATGTACTTCAAAGGCAATAAAGAAAGAATCCTAAAGAAGGTACTGGGATGTAAAATCCTCGACCCAAAAGAGTTTGATTTGATGTACTTCTCCAAGGTACAGAAAAGAATCCTAGGCAAGCAAGTGCTCTCGATGTAAAATCCCCGACCCAAAAGTGTTCGATTCGATGTACTTCAAAGGTAACAGAAAAAGAATCCTAAAGCAAGAAGCTGATGTAAAATCCGACCCAAAAGGTTTCCGAATTTGATGTATTTCAAAGGCAAGAGGAAAAGAATCCTAAAGCAAAGGCAAATTTCGATGTAAAATCCTCTACCCAAAAGGCTCGAATTCGATAGACGAAGGCACAAAGAATCCTAAAGGCAAAGGTACTTTGGATGTAAAATCCTCGACCCAAAAGTTTGAATTCGATGTACTTCAAAGGCAATAGGAAAAGAATCCTAAAAGAAAGGCAAGCTGATGCAAAACTGACCCAAAAGTTCGAATTTGATGTATTTCAGTTGCCGTAGAAAGAACTTAAAGCAATAA
This sequence comes from Papilionanthe hookeriana x Papilionanthe teres, assembly GCA_022702705.1. NCBI lineage: Eukaryota > Viridiplantae > Streptophyta > Magnoliopsida > Asparagales > Orchidaceae > Papilionanthe > Papilionanthe hookeriana x Papilionanthe teres. The sequence continues at coordinate 16,118,282 of CM040421.1, read as the reverse complement.
TACTGATATAAACCCTCGACCCAAAAGGTCAATTTGATGTACTTCAAAGGCACAGAAAAGAATCAAAGGTACTGATGTAAAATCCTCGACCCAAAAGTTCAATTCGATGTATTTCCGTTGCCGTAGAAAGAACTTGAAGTTAAAGGCAAGCGATATAAACTGACCCAAAAGTTTAACTTTGATGTACTTCTGCTGCACAGAAAAGAATCCTAGCAAAGGTACTGGAGAATCCTCGACCCAAAAGGTCGAATTTGATGTACTTCACAAGTAAATAGAAAGAATCCTGTTAAAGGCAAATTTCGATGTAAAATCCTCGACCCAAAAGGTTTGAATTTGATGTATTTCAAAGGCAATCAGAAAAGAATCCTAAAGAAGGCAGTCTGGGATATAAAATCCCCGACCCAAAAGGTCAATCTGATGTACTTCACAAGTAACAGAAAGAATCCTAAAGCAAAATATACTGGATATAAAATCCTCGACCCAAAAGGTTGAATTTAATGTGATTGATATTTGATTCGAGACTGAAGAAATTGAATTCACCTGATCGAGACTCAACTGAAAGACTGACTCGAGATTCAATACGAGTTTCGAATCGATCAAATTGATTTAAGATTTGATTCAAATTGGAAGATCAAATTCGAAACTCGATCGGGAGGATTTAGATTTTGATCAGAATTTGATTTGCATTTGAAAAGATTGAAATTTGATTCGAATTTAGCATTTCAATTTTAAAATTCGATCGAGAATTTGCTTAAGCATTCGATTTATCATTCATGTTGATTTCGTTTGTCTTTTAATGGTTCAAATTTTATTTATCGTTTATTTAATGTTCATGTGAACTGTGTTTGTCATTTTTAGATTTTTAAAGAAGGTTTTCTTTTTATTCTCTCTTTTTGTTTTATTTCTTTTTCTCGGTTTTCTTTGCTCGAAGTTCATTTAACTTTAATGGCGTTTCAATCAATTTCGCACAAAGAGGTGACACAAAACGCGGACATGGCTACTTTCATTCCAATCATGTCGAAAATACATCATACAACTCGATCCGGAATATATTTCATACAATCCATGTAAACACTAAACGGACCGTGTATGATTCATGGATCCATCAAAAGAAGCATCTCGTCAAAAAATCCATGTCCGAATAAGGTACATGACCCATAATAACATCACCTTCCAAGCCATCCTCAAGGATGCCGTCGGATGTACATCGAGGATATTTCCCCATGTAACTCACAACTCGTAAGGCCGAGGTTCTCTACTGTCCGTCGGGAAATGGTAAGGTATTTCGTCGTCGTCCATCCTCCCGAAAGTAACTCAGATTCGCTCTACCGGCACCCCGAAGCACATTACGATATCTCGCTCCGTTACCTCGCAAAAGATTTCCATGACGGAACCCACCCAGAATGTATCTTTTACCGTCTCGAACTCACTCCGGGCTCCGTTATCCGAGGTCGATCCGAACATGATGTTACACTCATTCGAGAAAGAGACCGTGCAGTTGTCCGACGAAGCTCTGCGCGATCAATATGCGGGTATGCAATACCCCGTTTCATAGATGTTGATAATGCACGTATCGGGTAATATGCACCGACGGCAGTACCCTCCATGTTATCAATCTTACCATTCTCTCGATAACTAATGGCACGGACGACTTCGCTCATGACCTGAGTATCCCCTGCGGGGTTTCTTTTCCGTCTTCGAAGAAAGTCAGAAAGATCCACATCGTATCGTGATTCTTCCTTCCCCGGGCATCCATCTCCGGGGTTCCGAGTATGTGCTTTCAGCGCCCGCTCGGCCCATTCTTTTCGCATCCCTGATACAATCCACGATTTGCTGTTGTTCATACTCCGAGAATACGTCTGCATGTAGCTCGAGGCCTTCTAGTATGTTGATTCTTCTTCCTTTAATTCTCTCGAAGTATTCGAAAGTTTTCAACATCTCCGTATCCTCTCCAAATTTCGTATTCGAATGATCCGGGCAGATGGCGAGGCCTTGTGACATATTGTGGGATATATGGTTCGATCCCTTCACGTTCCCCCCCGTATACCTCGGCTCCCTCGTGGATGATGTCCGTCTTGACATCCCCGGTCGTCTCGCAACAAGGTCATGCATTACCGGTGGTTCTATCCGCCGCGGCGTGGTAGCCTTCTTTCTTCTCCCGATCTTCCGGAGATTTCCCCGGTTCTTTCGTTATCCTAGGAACTGGCCTCCTTCTTCAGCCCCGGTGAACCGGTGTCCTCAAGTGTATGTGCCGGCATTAGCAATTGTCTCGTCGCGCCGGTCCGCAAGCCTAGTTTTGTTAACATCTTACTGACACGGCGATTCTTATTCCTTCATGGTGCCAAGCCGTGAGAGCAGCCCTCCGAACTTCTCAATCTCTCATGGGCGCGGCGCCGTACAAGCCCGCCCCCGCCGTAGCGACTACGGACTTTCTTATCTTCTTCGGTGTTCGCCTTTCTTCTCATTGCTGATTGGTGGCTTGGGACACCCACTTTCATCACCGTTCGCCCGGGTAGTTCTTCTCGTTAACTCTGACCCAAATACTTTCCTCGTATCAGAGACTGGCTTGTACAAATCCGAGTCAATCTCGATTATCGCTCCATCTTCACCCTCTTTTCATCGAAGTGCGTTTACTTATTCTAAAGCTTCACCAACCGCCCGTTCGACATTTCCCCGCTAAAAGACAAGGAAAGGATCGTACGTACTAAGAACAAGAACATTAAGAAAATGTTTATTAAAGATACATTTTTTATTATTCCTATATTTTGAAATTTAACAGAATGAAGTAGATAAGATTTAGGAAGAGATTTTACCTTAAGAAGAAAACAAGAAAACTTAATTATCATGATTTTATTTATTTTAGCACATTTTATTATTTTTGAGTTCGGACTCAATCATAAGTAATTACTTCACCCGTGTTTCCTTAGGATGAAGAATTCATTCCTTCGAAACATCAGTAACAGAATATTTTTTTTTCAAGTATCGTCCGTCGATCGGAAGCATACGTCGTTCTCCCCGGCAATTCACTAGCCGGCAGTGAACCTCCGAGTATACCGCTTCAACCACAAACGGTCCTTCCGAAGCGGGTTCAAATTTTCTCCTATCTTCGCGGTGTGCAAGAATAGGTCTCTCGAGAACGAGAACTAAGTCACCAACTTCTCAAGGTTCTTTGGCGGACTACTATTATGGGCTCGAACCATCTTAGCTTCGTATAGTTTAAATTCGTTGCGCCGCAAGTCTTTCTTTCCTTTCAAGCTTTAATTCCTTCGAGTCGTAGTCTCAAGGCGTTTTCTTCTCGTCGTGATCATGTCGAGAATCGCAATTCTAAGTGAAGGAAGTTGAACCCTAAAGGTAACACGCCGACCATACACCGAGCGTAAGGTGTAGCTTCGAGTAGGAGTTCCTCAAGGTTGTCCCAGAAAAGCCCATAAGGCTTCTAATAATTTCTCGTGCCGATTTCTCTTATTATCGGCCCGTGGTTTTCTTTAAGATTCGAACGAGAGTTTTATTAAAAGCCTCGCCGAGACCGGCTTTCATTGGGTAGTAACTGGCCGAGTATCGCTGGGCCGATTCCGTGTCTCCCGACAAAATTGTTGATTTGTGCTTCTGAATGCCGACCCATTATCTGAGATGATCCCGCGCGGCACTCCGAAACCAAGTAGACAACTCGTTCCCGAAAAACTCAGAAGACGTGGTGTGCTTTCACTTTCTAAGCGCGAACTGCCGCCCACTCGAAAAGTAACTGGTAGCCGCAAGAATGAAACGATGTCCTTTCGAAGATGGTGGCCTGGCTGACCCACTATATCTGTGCCCCAACATTCAAACGGCCACGACGCACTGTCTGCACATTACTGGAGGTTATGTAACCACCCGTGCACTCGGCAGCATCGGGTGACAAACCCCCGCTATTTTCATGCGCCATTATCATCGAGGCCAAAAGAGGCACCAGTCTTTACCTCGGGCTTCATCTTCACCGACTGCGAGCGCCACAGAAACCCGAATGCACCTCTAACAATTTCACGGCTTCACCCGCTTAGCACCTTACCCACATTCGATCAAAGACTTTCCGTACAATGTGTTGTTTATTAATGCGTAAGACAGAGTTCTTTTCGATTCGATGGGCTAGCGACCTATCGTCCTGCAGGGGCCTTTCCCGCTCGTTGCGTACTATCAATCATTGTCGCCAATCTTCTGTCACCGGCCGCAACTCCATTCTTTTTCTTTGGCCGATTTGTGTATCATGTCTAGCGTCGTCGCGATGTGACCCGACGTCCGGCGTGAACCGACACTTCCACTGATTCATCTTGGTAAAATGTGCAAATTCTTTTGCGAGACGGGCTAAAGCATCCGTTAAAGCATTCTCTTTTCTAGAATTTTCGTATCATTACATTTCAACTGCTCCAACAACATGGCATACCGGAAGCATTGCTCGAGTCTCGTTTTAAAATTTCGATCGTCCGGGTAACTGCTGAATGATTAACCGTGAATCCCCGTAGATGTTGATGTCCGTTATCCCCATTCGAATAGTTAATTCCAATCCCGTTATGAGGGCTTCATTTCCCCGCTTCGTTGTTCACATGGTCTCCGCTGCTGCAGGAGTATCTTAACATCCCCGCTCCGTGTTATAAAGATTAGCCCGATTCCTACCTTACCGGGCACTATCACTTGCGATTCTTCGTCTTTGTGTGCCGAAGATGCTCCGTCGAAATATAATTCCCAACGTCGATCGGCCAAGGTCTTCTAGGTTCATTATTCGTTCATTCGGCAAATCGTCATCGAGAGGAGATCTGCCCAAGAAGGGTGTGTCGCGGAAGTTCCGTTAAGACTTGTCCCTTCTACGGCATCGCGTAGGCACGAAGTTATATCGAATTGCAATAATATCATCACCATCCGGTGTCCGCTGAAAGTGTTGGACGAAGTCATCAAGTATCGTACGATTAAACTTCGAGATTAAGTCGACCTTGCGAGAAAGCATGTAGTGCCCGAGCTTTCGAGCGGCGAAGCATCGTGCCAAACAACGTTTAATCATGACACCTTACTCCGTCTAAGCAAACGACGGCCAAGTAAGAAAGAGCATTTTCTTTACCCTCATCATCGACCCTACAACAGGCTCCGATGAGTCGTTCATAGAGCCGCGGTGTAAAGTATCAGCTGTCTACCCGAGACCTGGGGTCGCTGTCAGAGGTGTCATTAAATATTGTTTAATGTCTTCAAGGCCTTCGGCATTTCTCTTCCCAAATAAATTCGCGATCCTTTTAACTAGTGCCGAGAAAGGCCGACACCTACTCGATTAAAATGATAAAATGGCCGAAGATATGCCACTTCGAAAAGATCGTAGTCATGTGGTTTCGTGAGGCGGCATTTCTAAGATGGTCACTTTAATCTTCTCCGCCGTCGATTTCAATTCCACGATGTTCGACAACGAATCCTAAGAATTTCCCGAGGGACGCCGAAGGCGCATTTTAAGGGATTCATCTTAAGGTTAGATTGTCTTAATCGTTCGAAAACAATTCTCAAATCATACAGGGTTTTCCTTTACTTTTGCCAAGGACGACATCGTCCACGTAAGACTCGACTCGATCGTGGATGAGATCATCAAAAATTCCCGTCATTGCTCTGCAAGTCAGTTTCGCGTTCTTCATCCGAATGGCATCACCGTGTAAAGAAAATACTCCGGACGGCTGCTCACGTCGTAAGCTTTTCATCTTCTGAGTCATTTTTATCCGGTCAGATCCCGAAGATCCATCCATGAATGAGAATATTTCATGTGTCACAATATCGATCACTGCCTGAATCGGGTAGAGGGAATTCATCTTTTCGGGACATGCTCATTAAATCTCTCCGAAGTCCAATACAAATTCGATCCGACCATTCTTCTTTCCGACCGGCACCACATCAAGTTAACCAGTTCCGGTATTGTTCTTCACGACAAATTCTAGCGTCTATTAGCTTTTTAACTTCGCTATGACTTGTTGTTCGATTTCCAGACGCATTCTCTGACCTTGGTTCGACCGAACAGGTTAGGATCCACTCCTAATCCTATAATCGCAACCTCGGGGCTAATCCCGGCATTTCTCATCGTACTCCAAGCAAACAGTTTTTAAATTCCATTAATAACTTGATTATTTCTTCGGAGTCTTCTTTATCGAGTAAGGAGCCAACAGCGCAGTGCCTGGTGTCATACACTCCAAGTTAACTCCGTTAACTCATCTAGTCAGTGGATTTAATTCTTCTTCGAATTCTGCAGCGTCTCCAATTTGTAAATCTTCGAGTTCGTCCGTAGTTTCCATGCCTATCGACTTGCAAGTGACAAACTACAAAATTCAAAAGATCGTCAACCGACCCTACCGCGCCGAATCCGAGTCCATACTTCGAATTTGGAGGACGACCGAGTTATTCCATAACTTTTCAAAATGTTAGATTGGCTCTTATTCATTGTCGAGGTAAGAAACCACGTGAATTAAATTTTGAACACAAAGGAGAGTACCACTCAAAAGGTAATTCCATTAATTCGATGAAGTGACATCTTCGAATTGTACATTATTTTCGCTTGAGGAAGAAGACCAGAGAATTCGATCACAGACCGTCACTACGCACTTCGACCTCCATACCCTCGATCTTATTAATGGACGGAAGCAGGTACGCGTACGTACGCAGCTGCTAATCTTCTCGTACATCGATTCGTATTCTTCGTTCTTTTCATCTTCGGCGGAGATCTTGTATCGCGGCTTCTTTCACTCTATTGTTGCCGCTTCTGCTCGATTTCTTTTTCTTCTTCGAACTATCATCCCAATCAACATTGATGGCTGGTTTCTTCCCCCGTCCAATTGTCCTGCTGTCTCTGCTCACCCGCCCCTCGGCCCCCGCCCCCCCACCTCGGATGCGGAAGCCGTGAGAAACCTTCACCATCTCGCCGAAGGAGTGGTGAGCGACCGTTGGACTAGAACTTCCGCATCCTTCGTTGTCTCGAACTTTTCGCTTCATTCGTTATGGTATCTCCCCGAGAAGATTGTTTTCGCGTGCATAATAAGCCGCATCTTCATGGATTCCAATTTCATGTACCTGAGAATGGCTCGCAAGTCACCTTGATGCAATCGTTCCCCTCCATCGTAGTACTCGATGCACCGATGCGAGTAGATGATGGTACCATCCCGTTTTCATGTATCCATGGTCGGCCTAGTGCAGTTCGAACGACGTTTCGAATCGATTATATGAAATTTCATGGGGTCAGTTTCTTTGCTAAATCACCGGTCTTCACCGCAGCGTTACCGACCCGAGGGCTCTTTCTCCTTCGTCAATCCTCTTAATAACATTTTGTCGGCCTCGAGCTCACGAGCATCAATTTCAAGTATATAGTTGTTCGAAGACTCATTATATCGATTGATGCTCCCGGATCCACCAAAACTCCTCGGAGAGCGTAAACTTCCCAATCGTAACCGAAATGTACAACCCGCTCTGGCCGCGATTCGTCGTCCCAAGTAGTAGTCATCGTCTAAGGTAACACCCGCCGTTCCTTTAACGAGCAAACCTCATCCAAGGAATCTCCCGCCATTCGAGCTAAGCAAATTTCCGGATCAAGTGCGTCTCGATCGAGCTTCTCTCATCTCCTTCGATAAGATGAGAGCATCGCATGCCCGCCTGCCTAGGTTTCAAGACGCCGCGCACGCTCGTAGTCCACTTCTGCTCTCATGCGTCTCAGCTTCTTCTCGGACAGTATTTTCCCGCCGTGGCTGGTTCTTCGAACAACCACCTCGCTTTCCTTTGTCTGACCCATTCTCTATAACTCTTCCACTTCTCAAGCCGACTTCCGTAATTTCTTCGAATCTACGTCGAGTTTGCCGTGTCTCCTCCCCGAATCGGAATGATGTGCTCTTCCTGATTATCTTCAAAATCCGAAGGCTCTAACTCTATCGAACCGGAGCTCCTCGAAACTCACAAACATAGATCCGTTGCTTGTTGAACTCTCGTAGCCTCCTCGATGATGCTTCTTTGTCATTGTGATCGTCGAGATCATGTATACCTGAGAATTGTCAGTTGCATCGAAATCGACGGATTGTCGCTAGTTACGTAATCGTTAGAACAAATAAAACGTAGCCAACGCCATCACCCTTATCATTATATGATCCCACCGAAGGAGCGTACAATCATACAAAATCGAAGTTCGAGGGATTTCTCCCCCGAATCGGAAACAACTATCCTAGATAAGCGCCCCTGGGCCTAGCCTTAGAGTCTCGCCTCCCTCTTCGTCAATTTTCTTCTTCTCTTCGATTTTCTCCTGTCGAGGTGGTTCTTCTATCGCAAGTGATAGTACCGCTAATGTGTCTCGAACTCGAATTGAAGCTCGCACCGAAGCGGTTCGATGTTTGCCTAAAATCTTCTTCGAAGATCTCGTCCAGCGGTACCATCCATCGTCGCTGTATAGGGGTGGGGATCTATCGGGATGACGGGATCGGCTGAGAGCACATTGACGGAACCTCCTTTCGGGGTTCCTTCATGTACTCCTTCGGATTGTTATATTTCCTTTCCGAAGGTTGTCGCTGAGCCAACTTCGAAGGTAATGCAGCCTTCTATCTTGTGCCCAAGCATCCCATGGTAGGGGCAAAAGTCGTGATCACCTTTCTTGTTGACTTCCTCTCGGTCTTTTAGGCTCGGGCAAACTGAAATCTAGAGTTTTCATTAAGCTACGGAACATCTTCGTATCGCTTTCCATTTTTGAACGATATCTCTTCTGCCGAAGCTCCCCTCAATGTACGTTGCGACGAGACTGTTGTTCATACCGCGGGAGACGACCGATACCGGGACCGGGGTTGCCGGTAATTTTGCTGTGGCCGTTGCGGCCGTTCTGGTGGTATTTTGCATCGGTTGTTTGCCTTTGTCAATCGCTGCAACGACCCCTGCATTTCTTTTCGAAAGTCTTCACCGGCTTCGCTGTCCGTCTGTTTGCGCAAAACTTAATTGCTTCGCCTCTTCGCAAGCTTCCGGCCTTGCTTAATAACTTCTCAAAGTCTTAATAGTGAATCCCTCGAGGAGAAGTGCTATCGGGCCGTGAATGCTTTTGAGCAAGATGCCGACCGCATGTTGTTCTCGTTCGTGGTTCACACTTCATGCTTAAGTTTCTCCATCGAAGTATGTAATCCACCAAAGTTTCATTCGGCCTTCTTTGTTTCTCTTACCACTAAATCACCTATAGTGATGTGGTGCCGAGCTCCGGCAAATCGCTTAATGAAAAGACTCTCAGCTCGAGAATGTCTTCACGTAACCGTCAGTACCCCGCATACCCGCCGGGTGCGGCGATTCCCGACGTACTACTAACCGGCCGGAAGAGTAGCGCATCGCTCCCGCCGCATCGCAACAACTCGGCACGAAAGTGTGCAAATATGCCGTCTGGGGTTCCCGGTTCCGTCGAAGGTCTTGGGGCCCAGAGGTGGCACGAAGCCTTTCGGGTACCGGGATGGGGCCACAAATCTCTCGGTAAGGTCTACCCGTCCGAATGGATGTCCCGTTCTTCGATCGCGCTGTGCGGCTTCTCGCACCTCGCCGCTTCTACCAAGTTCTTGATATCCTTTTCAGTGGATCATACTTTCGTGTTGTATCCTTTTTCAGCCGGGTCATCCCCATTGACGGATGCACTTCCTTTTCCTCCGTCTACGATGTGAATGACTTCGGTGGGTGTTCCCAGTGGTTTGATTGATTTCGGAGAGTGGCCGAGCTATGGCCATCTCTTCCATCCTCTTCGCCATTCCGAGCGATCGTGTCGTCCTTTTCTGAAGCCGTCTCTTCATCAGTTCTAGCTCCTCTCTTCCGGTAGCCGGCAGTGGAGCACCCGAGAAGCTTCATGAAGCTCGTGTCTCAACCATGTTGATTTCTCGGTGACATTCATTGCCCATGAATTCCGATGAGCCGATCTCATCTCCGAACTTTTCTTCTCTTTTCTTTTGCCAACCGTCTGATGCCCGTTCTCAACTTTTCCATGGCATCTTCTAGCGGAGCTTTCTGTGTATCTTTGTGGTTGTCATGCGATGGTTGCCGGGTCCTTTTTTCACGAGTCCCTTCATCGCGCAGTTGACTTTCTTCGCATTCCGGCCCTCCCTGGGCCGGCATTCTCTTCGGGCCGCCGCGTTTCGGGCTCAACCGCCCCGTAGTGGGACGCCACACCATCCTTCTAGCACAGAAGGTCTGGGGACCGTATGGTTCATCGGCCAAATGCTGGAAGGTGGTATCCTCCCTAATCCGTAACCCCGATACTACGAATGTGCCAGCTTCTGACTTCTCGTCGCCTTTCATCACGACTACGGCCTACCTCGACACCAAGACGGGACGGACCGCACCCGCCCCCATCCTTCGTACCCCCCGACACGGGCAGTTTTCCCTTCCTTGCGCTTTTCTACCAAAGTCATGTACGAGTAAATGACGTAGTTCCGATTCTTTTTCGCGCTATCGTCAGAAGATGCGGGCCGTGGTAATGTACAAAGAATCTTTCGAACATTCTCCTCATCCTCCGTGGCTGAGAGGGGATGGAACCGCTTCCTCCCAAAGTGGTATGTAGTCGGCAATGCGCATATTCCTAACGGCGTATATTCCCCCGGGAACTCGGGAATTTCCTCCAGAAGGCACCCGGCAGCCTCTCCGGCTTCGGCGATCCTTCTATTTCTCATTTCTTCTTCGGGGTCTCTTGCCGACGAATTCCGAATCGGACCCGATTTCGAAGACAAGGTCTTACACGAAGATCTGTACCCTCCACGGCATCGTGCTCACCATGTCTCCGGATTTCTTCCTTCGATTGCGTGTCGGGGTAGGCAGAACAACTTGGGACTCACTGGGGTGGGCGGAGAATGGCCCCGCGGGACAAGAAGATTCTCCTAGTCGCGGACCCTCGCGGGGAGGAAACTCTGGGTCGACCCAAGGCCGAACTCAAGAAGGGCTCGGCCTTCGATACCTCGTTCGTCGCTGCAAAGAGGGAGACGCTGGGTGACCTCGACGTTCGTGTTTTCAAATCCTTGGTCAATCGGATGACCCCATTGTCTAAGTAAAATTTCATCCTTATAGACAAATGGGTCCAAATTCACAGAAGGAGAAAATCAGTTTCGGGGCTTCCATTTCGCAAGGTAGATTCCCGTTGTCACCTAAGTTACGCTTCTTCTTTAGACGAAAAGAAAGGAAATGAAAAAAAAGTCCGAACTTATTCTTTGTTCATGTATTAAAAAAAAGAATCATTTGTTAAAAGAATCACTTATTGTGAGGGTTTGTTTATTTAGAATCCGAACGTTCAAAGGTGTAGAGAAGGTAAGGAATCCGATTCCGTAGTTGAAAGGGAAAGAAAGTCTTAAGCAAGACTTCTCGACTCGAAGGATCATTCCTAAACTAACACCTATCGAATCCACCCCACCTCGAAATGAGGTAAAAGGATCTCGGAACCTCTCCGTTTAGGGGTGTCTAAACAAAGGGCTCCTAAATCCGAGAGAATGTTGGCTATACTTGTTCAAGATAGAAATGAACATAACATTCAACGTAGAGTTAGGCTGGGTAGCTCTGATCCACAGATTACGGATACACTACCGATTTTGAAAGGTAATTATTTGATTATAATGGAGAGAGGAATCTTCCCTGAAATGAGTCGCTTTAAGTTGTCGGTATATTTTATAATAGATTGTATTTTAAAAGGGGGGTCGCCTACCGTGTTGTCGGCGAATTTAAATTTTAAATTTGATTTAAATATATATATATATAATTTAAAGTAAGATTTAAGCCAAAAATAATTTTTAAATTTGAAAGTTTTAAGATACGAGATTAAACCGATTCAATATCCCAAATAGTTTATATAAACGAGCACCGCACACAAACCGTGTATCTATCCCTAAGGATGTATTAATAATCGCTCGATGGCAGGGCTCGATCAAATAAAACTGTAGGTTTTAGACATCCGTTTGTCCGCGAACCAATTTTATAAGCCGACAAATTCCCCGGCTAATATGAAAGTATCAAAATGTATTTATATTACTCGGGTTCTTTAAAATTCCCTATAAGGGCAAGCCCCTATGCTTAATTATACCTTAAGTGACGGGAATCACCTAAGAAAACTCTCGATAATAATCAATAACTCGTTTTCAAGAATTTCAAAGTTTAAGGTTTTCAAAGATTGAATTTTGGAATTTCAATAAAGGAATGGATCAAATTTTGGAACATTTTGCTCTTTAGAATCCAAAGGAAGAAAGGCTGAGAAATTACCGATTCGAAGTGAACTTGCAATTTCCCCACTATCCTATCGTTCGCTTGAGTTTAGGAAAGTCCTAATACTTATTTAAATGTTTCGATCTTGCCAATTTTAATTAATTAGGGCTTATATTTGTATGATAAAATCAAACAAATAACTTAGAAGATGTGAGGGTTTGTTGTCGTATCTGACACTACCTCGGAATCCTAAGACCTACAGGCTTAATTTGCATGTAAAATGATTATGCAAGTGCCTAACGAAAAGGTTGAGGATTTATGTTGCACTAGGCAACCACCGAAGTCCTATGGCTCGTTATTTAATTCTAGAAAGTTTTGTCAAATAAAGTTCAAGCTCGCCGACGACGACGTGCCGTGCTGCCCACCATGCTCCAAGCTCCTTTGTCATTACAGGTTTAGTTTTAGAAATCATAAATCAAAGGATGAGAAAAGTGTTTCTGCTTAGGAGAGAAATCTTAATTTCCAAGTGTTTTTTACGTTTTAATTAAAACAAATCTTAAAGCCGATTATAACGACACCGTTAAGATCCCACTGCTCCATCCTTCCGGCATCATTATTTTTATCGGATTCACTTACCCGTATGAATTTGCTAAACTCAACCGAATGAGTTCCACACTTTCATTTGCATCGCGGAAATCCCGCTAGCAACATCGCAGTGCTACATCATCCGATAGATTCCCGATCATCCAACAAGTGACGTTTTAATTTAGTCGCAATCAGAAGTTTTCTCAGGTTCTCGTTTCGTTGACAAATTTCGAGTTGTTTTATATTTTCAAATGTTGTGCATACAATTTTATCTTCGCAACGACTTTTAACTTAAGCGTGCTTCGCTTTTAAGTATCATCCTAAAGGCAAGGGTTACGCAACAGTTGTTTTATCATGCAAGAAAGAAAAGTTACATTCGTTAATGAAAGAAATTGCAAGAAAGTAACTGCAAGAAAGTAAATTGCACAAATAAAAGCGTACCCGGAGGGTCTTCCCCGTCATCCCAAGCCGCACTTAAAACACAATTAGAATATTTACACAAGTTCCTAGCAAAGCTAGGGGAAAGGTTATGGTTTTCTACCAAATTTCTAATCCTATAGCTACCAACTCTTTATGACGTTCTGTGCTCTTTCAGGTTTTTTTTTGCCTGAGACGATTTTCTTCATCAAAGCATCAATTAAGTCCAATCGTTCTTATAAATATCCTATCATATCGAGGAAGTGCTTAAGAAGAATCTTAAACAATTTTTCAATATTTTCGTGATCGTTTTAAGTCCAAATGAATTTAATTATATAAATGAATCGATCGTCCGAGGCTTTTCAAGTCTTGTTAACTCGCTTCGCTGAACTAGGACATTCGAATATCCTATGAGCGAGATAACACTGTATTCGATGTTCCATTTAGAGTTATAATAATCAAAGCTTTAAGTAAATTAGTATTCAAATGATTCGATTTAAGTTAAAGGGTTTAAATTTAATGTTCAAGTTCCTTACATTTATTTTGAATTCTTTATGTCTAGTGATGTTATATTTAATTCAACTTAATTTAATCGAGTTTTAATTTAGTTTCTTTAACATAGTTCAATTTAATTTGATTTCGTGTTTAATTAATTTGATTCGATTTAATTTAATTTAATTATTTAATTTAATTTTAATTTAATTTAATTTGTTTAATTTAATTTAATTATTTAATTTAATTTAATTAATTATTTAATTTAATTTAATTTAATTGCTTAATTTAATTTAATTTAATTATTAAATTTAATTTAATTTAATTATTAAATTTAATTTAATTTAATTTAATTTTAATTTAGTTTAATTAATTTAATTTGTTTTAATTTAATTTAATTCAATTATTAAATTTAATTTAATTTTAATTTAATTTATCTTTAATTTACTTTATTTTTAATTTTAATTGAAATTTCAAAAGAGTTTAATAATTTAATTAAGTCTTTTAATATTTTAAATTCGAGTTATCATTTTAATTAAAATTGAGTATTAATGATATAATTAGTTTAATGGATTTTTAAATTAAAGACAAATCTCTTCCTAAAAAAATATCCCTATTTTAATAATTCCAATTTTATTATTCTTCCAAATTTAATCCATTATTTAATTAAAGTTTAATCATTTTAAAAAAATTATTTAACGAGTTTCTACCCTTTAATTATTTAAATTTCAACATCCAATCAGATTAAGATCAAATATTTTACTTGTTAATTTTTATTAAACCTAAAGTTTTAATTAAGGGTTGAAAGTTTAATTACCATTTTACCTTTAAGCTTAATAATTTCATAACTCACTAAATTGAACCCAAATGAACTTGAAATTTTTATGTGATTTCACTCATATGTCAATAAAGACATGAGAGGAGAAAATGTGATTTTTCTCGTATTTAATTTATTTATATAATTATTTTTGTGGAAAATAGAGATTTTCAAGGAAAATTTGATAACATGACCAAAGGAAAGTTTCTGTCCTCAAGAAAATTAGGGGACATTCCTAATGACCAGAGAAGCACTTGGACCAATTTTGGTGATTTTTTGAATTATATTATTTTTATTATAATTATTTTAAGTTTTGGAGTGTTAATTAATTTAAAATAAAATAAATGTTGAAAAATGGGTTTTATATTTTTCAAAAATCTCTGATATCAAGGAAACCAGAGAATCACCCTTAAAATTTTCTGATTTTTCTATGATTTATTATAATTATTTTAGTGAAAATACAGAAAAACACATTTTTTTTTAATTTTAAAATTACCTTAAAGCTTTAAAATTCAATATCTCACTAAATAGACCTAGGAAAAATGTGGATTTGCTCCTAAGTGATTAAAATTCAAAATGTGACATTTTGGTGAATTTTATTATTTTTGTGATTTTTATTATTTTTTTTATTTTTTAATTATTAAAAGTATTAAAATATTATTAAAAATCAACTTTTTAGAAAATTGAAATTTTAATTTTTTTAGGTTCCCCTGATATCAGAGAGGCTCCAAAAACCAATTTGGTGAATTTTTTAAAAGTATTTTAAAAGTTATGAATTTTTAAAGTTTAAAATGGCTAAGTGACTTAATCAACCCAATTAGTGGGGCTAACCAAGTCCAATTGACCTCAAATTTTTATGGTGGATTCCTCTGATCCTAAAGGTCAGTGGAGAATTGATTTCAAGTCAATTTGATACACTGGGTTAACTCTAATTAATTAAAGACCTATTTTGGGTGTTTAAGTCAATTATAAATGCTTTTGAATGAACCAAGCCAAAATCATTTTTCCTAGGCCTTCTGGTCATAAGGAACATCACCAAATTTTCCTAGAATTTATTTCACAACATTCTATTGGAATTAAATACTCAAAACAAAGGAGTTCGAACTTGAAAAATCAAGAACTCTTCATAGGATTGCCTCTCACTTTTGGAAAATCAGGGAATGTTCCCAAATTCAGAGGCTTCAAAAAGTCTCTATAGTCTCACAAAGCATGGTGAATTGTATGCATGCATGGAGAATTAAAACAATGCAGAGAGTAAATAAATTATAAAAAATAAAAATACTCGATGAAATTAAATGATTTCTCTTCCACATTATTCTCCTCTCGTTCACCGAGCAAGAGGGTATTTTTATTTTATTTTTATGATTTTCCCACACAGAGATATGAATTTTTGAAGTTTAGGGAATTTGCACAACAAGAAAATACCCTAATTTTCTATTTATCCACCGCCAAGGCCAGCGCATCCCCCAGCCTCCGAGTGCCACGCGCGCGCTCCCATTCGACGCCGCCACTTGAGTCAGCAGCCCGGGCCCCGCGGTTCTCGTACCGTCTCCCGGTCCGACGCGATCCCGACCATCCGTGCACGCGTTAGAGGCCACCGGACGCGCATCCGTTCATCGTCCCCAAGTGTTCTCACCCGAGAGCCGGCCCACACTAAATCCCTAAGATCTCACTCGATTCTCAGCCGGATTTTACGTTCTTATACTCTACGGATTCGTCTCGTTATACGAACGCATCTATACTGCTAACATGCATCGAAATCCAAGTATCGAAATGTAGGACTGTGTTCTTACGAAGAAAGAAGCCATGTACCTTGGCTCGTAGAAGTGTGGCTCAACTGAGAGTTGCTGCACCTTCGATTGGGTCTCAGCAAGCTCCGCATGAAGTCTGTCCGGTGAATTGGCCCGCAGAGAGGATTTCACCAAGCCCGACTACAAAGCCGCAGGCCGGAGCAACCGGGTGGGCTCCGGAGATGGGGTTGAGCCGTAAACACCTCCCTTGGTCTCGGTGAAGGTGTAGAGCCAATCACTGAGAATTGGCTCACCGTGGAGAAGTGTCCTGTTTTGGGTGGACTTCAACTCTGAACGAGCGCTTCGCAGGAGAAATGGCAGGGGAATTCCACTGGGATCATGTCGAAGCGTGAGAAGGGTCCGGAACAATTTCGCGCAGTTTTCGCAGGTTTGTGCTGGCCTTCTTCATGGCCGAGAGGGGTGGAGTTTAAATAGAGCTGGCCGAGGGCCTCCTGTGGGGAGTTAGGGCTCGGGATCAGCTGCTCTGAGGAGGCAAAGGAAGACATGGTGACCACTAGGCATGGGGCACTTCCAAGAAGTGAGAATTTCAATGTTGCCTCACATGTGAGCTCTCGGCCATGTGGTGTTTTCCGGGCGGGCCCGGTGGCCGGCCGGCCAGGCAATGGTCACCATCTTGGTCAGGTGGGTCAGGTCAGTTTAGTGGTGGCTAACTGCAAATGCCATGTGTAAAGGCTTGAGTCCAAAGTGGAATGGGGGCATGGCCAGAATTTGAACCTAAATGGGTCAACTCCACCCATTTGGGCTAGGTACACCACCCAAGGCCTGGTTTTGGCTGAGGGAAAGTGATTTGGCTCAGCATAATCAAGAGGGTCAAGTCACCATCCAAGCACAATTAGCTTAAGCATGGTTTAGCTTGGAATCATGGAAGTGGTTAATCATCTTTAGAATTAAGGAAAGAGCTTCCTCCTTTGCCCAAAATGGCATGACACAAGAGGCTCTCATGGTTTGCATATGGCTTGTGCATGGCTTCATGGCTCCATTTGGCTCGGGGAAAAGGTTTGGTCAATTTCATAAAAAAGGATTTTAAGGATTTTGGATAATTTGGTGGAAATTTGGATGAAGTCATTTTAATTATTCACGATCAAGCCAGACTTGCGGATGATTTTAATTGAAAATATGATGAGGGAAATGTCATATGGGCTTTGAAGAATTTTTTTGGGGTTTTGGATTTCCAGGGAAGGGCTTTTTAAATGGTTTACGGATCAAATTCCTTAAGTTTAAAAATGAATTTATGGATGGGAATTTGTAAAGAGGTCAGCCAAATAATTGTCGGGTTTAGCTCATGGATGTGTCATGAGTGATTTCCAACAAATTGGGGTGATTTGATTTGAATTTGCTGAATTCGGGTTAGAGCTCAGTTTAGGTCAAAAAAAATGTGGCCTTTTTCGAATTGATCGAGCTCAGGGACTTCCGTTCAAATTTTCGGCAAATCATGTTATGGTTTTATCAGGAATGTTAAGGAAGATTTAGAAAAGATTTGAGGTTAACGGAGTTGAATTGGGTGAGTTTGGGTTAAGTTCGGTCATGGTCCAAATTTGGGGCTGACAATTTGTGCGAGATCGATCCAAAATGTCAATCAAATTGGACTCGATTTGGTCTAAATTGGTATCGGGAATGTCGAATTGAAGTTTAGAATTGAATTCAATCAAAAAAATTGGGGTCAATTGGGTAGGTTTGGTTTGACATCGGGTTCACTTTGTAGTTAAAAGAAGCCAATTTGGGTTTTAATAAAAGTAAAATTTAACAAAATCTGCCCATGGTGTAGTTGGGACAAAATGAAATCGAATATTTACATTTTTCCAATTTTCTAGAATTTTCTTCACACCTCTGATTTTTGCGTTTTTTGGCGTATTTTCGTAGATTTTGAGGGTATTGAGAGCAAGATTTTTAATTTTGTATTTTCGGTATGGATGATCAATTTTGACATGTGGAGATGTTTGAGATCGATTGAAAAATTTGGGTAATTTGGAAATTTTGCAAAAATTCGGTAATTTCAGTTTTTGCTGCAGAGGCGGCAGAGGTGGTAGTGGTCTCAGTCAAAAATCGAAATTGGGAAATTGGAGATTGGGTGAATTTAGGTGGAAAGAAATCATTTTGGTTGAGCCATGAAACCATTTCAAGCCCATATTGTGCCATGAAAGGACCTTACCTGGTATTCATGTTGCTCCTAACCCTCTTACCAAGGGTTGTGGGTTAAGGACCATCCTACGTGAATCACCCACATGAGTCAAAGAGGCTAAGCTGCATGAAGGTTTTAGAAGTGTGTGGAAATGTAAGGTGTAAGTGTAATGTAAGTCACTTCATCGACTGTGCCACCCAGTAGGCCCTAAGGCCAAAGAGTCCCATAGAACTCATCCTTTAAACTTCCACATTCGATTTCAACCTCTAGGTGATTAGGGGTCTATAGTCAAATTTGGTAGGAGTTTGCAAGGAGTTTAGAAGTGGTTTGAATTTCTAAAAGGCGGGTCCCAATTTAAATTCTCTAAGATAGTCAAAGGAAAAGCCTAAGGCGTATCCTAAGCACTAAAAAGCAGCATATTTTCAACATTAAATTAAATTTTTCTCCTGAGAATCCAGAGACATCTAACAATTCAGATGAAATTGAGGACAATTGCCCTTATTCATCAGAATTTGATGAAAATTGCACAAAATCTAAATGCAAATGTAATAAACAAATTTATTACAAATCTATTGTCTAAATGAACGGCTTATTTACTTTATCTTCTTCAATGAAAGAAGAAATACCTAAAATTACATCCTAAATTGAAGAGGAAAAGACTCATAATAAAATGCTAAAGATAATTATCGAGTCTAAAGGAGAATTCTTCTCTTATAATATAAGTCCCTTCAAAGTTATTCAATGAAAAAAGCTTTAAATAAAGCTCTAATTGTAAATACTGAAAATAGACCTACTAAAATTAGTGATTTTAAAAATAAAGTCAATATTTTCAAATCTGAAATAAATATTTTTTCGAAAAAACCAAGAAAAAATGAATACTATATTATTAAAGCTAGAATTACGTAATATTATATCTACTGAAATACGAGTAGAAAAAGAAAATGATCAAAAATAATCCTTTTTAAATTCTTTAAAAAAAATTATGCATAAATGGTTTGTAATCATTACTTTAAATATAAATATAAAATATACTTTATCTGATCTTACTGCTCTTATTGATAACAGAGCATATATGAATTGTATTCAATAATGCATAATACCTTTTAAGTATTTTGAAAAGACTACGCAATAGCTAACTTCTGCGTCTGAAAGTAAAATGAAAATTAAATAGAAAATTTCTTCTACTAATATTTGTAAAAATAATATTTGCATGAATATTCTTTTTTGTTAGTTAAAAATCTAAGACAACACATTATTTTTGGAACTTCATTCATTTACAAAACTATGTCAATAAATAAAATTGATAATACTGAAATTTATTCTAATAAGTTTGGAAATACAATTATTTTTTAATTCATTATTGATCCTACTGAAATTATTTTAAATGAAAAAAATAAATTTAAGTTAAAATAAAATCAAATTATTTTTTTACAAGAAGAAATTATAGAAGAAAAATTGAAAAGTAATTTTATAAAAGAAAAAATTTATACTTTACATAAAAATATGTTAAAAGAAATTTGTGGTGAAAACATTGTATTGTTTTACCGTACATCAATAATTTCGATGAAAGAAATTTCAAGACAAAGACACTCTCTTGTCAAATGAATCAAGAATATTTAAAAATTTGTAAATAAGAAATTAATAAACTCCTTAATAAAAAATTAATTAGAAAATTCAGCTCTCCTTGAAGTTATACTGCATGTTATGTTATGAATTATGCAGAAAGTGAAAGTAATAAACCAAGATTAGTTATTAATTATAAACTTTTAAAAGAAGTTTTAAAATGGATTCAGTATCTCAAACCAAATAAAAAAGACTTACTTAATTACTAAATCTCTAATATTTTCAAATTTTGATTTAAAATATAGATATTGACATATTCAAATTCTTGAATCTGAAAAATATAAAACGGTCTTTATTGTTTCATTTGATCATTATGAATGGAACATTATGTTGTTTTGATTAGAAAATGTTCCTTCTGAGTTTTAAAAAAATAATGAATGAAATCTTCAATCCATATTCTGATTATATATTAGTTAATATTTAGGATGTACTTGTTTTCTCAAAATCAATAGAATAATATTTTAAACATTTACAGGCATTCCAATGGCTTGTCAAAAATAATGAGTTGGTAATCTCTGCTCCCAAAATCAAATTTCACATTGAAATATGATTTTTGAGACTTAATATTGTCTAGAATACAATTATCCAATTGAAAGAAGCAAATAATTCGCTTCTAAATTTCCAGATAAAATTACTGATCTCCATCCATTATAGAGATTTTTTGGTTCACTTAATTATGTAGCGGATTATTATAAAGATTTTTCTTTAGATGTTGTTATTCTTTATAAAAGATTAAAGAAATAACATAATATATGAACAGAGAATCATACTAAAACTGTCCAATTAATTACATAAAAGGTAAAAATGTTACTTTGTCTACATTTTACAGATTTGTCACTCCCTAAAATAGTGGAGACTGATGCATCTAATATTGGATACGGCGTAATCCAAAAACAAAAGGCTTTGATACCGAAAAATTAGTTCATTTTATATCTGGCAAGTGGAATACCATTAAAGAAAAATATTTAACCATAAAGAAAGAAATGTTTTTGGTCGTTAAATGCATTACCAAATTTTAATATGATTTATTAAATCAAAAAATTGTAATATGAATTGATTGTAGTTCAATTAAGTATATAATACAACGAGAAATAAAAAGCCTTGTCTCTAAACAAATCTTTGCCAATTGACAAGCACAATTATCCTGCTTTGAATTTGATATGGAATATATTCCAGACAATACTAATTTTTTACCTAATTTTCTCACTCGTGAATTCTTACAGGGAAAAAGACAAGGAGTAGTGGATTACCCGTCACTCATGCACTAAAATGACACCTCAACGGGTGGCTCCACCTTTCAAGAGAGGAGAGGTAGGGTTTAACCAAATGTGACCCCACAAAAATGTATTAATCTACAACAATATTGGTATGGAAGCCCAATAGCCTCCACACTAGGAGTCAAATCTCCTCAATCTCCTGAGGTACAAATACTATAAGCCACAGAATTTGTATAAAAATCTTCAAAAGAAAAAATTCTCGAAATTAATCTAGAGGATTATTAATGATCCCTGAAAAATCCAAAAGAAATATTTAGACACAACTACCTATGCGCAAGATAATCTTGATCGCGAATCATATGAGAAAATCCTCATTTCATTGCAATGTGTTGAAATTCAACACAACTACAATGAATTAAATAAATTTATTGCATATATCAAGGTGACGATTAATCACATCTTGCATCATAAGGATTGAGGTTTAACACATTTCCAAACTAAACAAGTTGAATTTATTCATCTTGTATCTAATCAGAAAAAAGTATTTCTTTGTAATTATTGGACATATGTCAAGCTATGAATTGTGCTTTTTTACTTATAAATTCAAGGCATAAGCATTCCTAGCTATTTGTGCTAATGCCTAAAATTTTAAATAAATAAATACCAAATTGGCTTTTAGCATAGTGAGACAAATTTGGCACTATTAATGAAATTCTTCCATAACCAATTACTAACATTTATTCAGCATGGGTTCACTTCTCTCCGCAACTCAGCAAAATAAGAAATGAATTTTTAGCCGAATGTGCGAACTATTATTCTTTTGACACACACAAATTTCATGGATCTTCGCATGGAATCTGTCATCAACAAGATAGCCTCAACAAAAAATGTTTATGGAGGAGCTTCTTCATTAAATGGTGATCCGCAATTATTGTTGGTGACAAAGAAACTCAAATCAATAAAGTCATCACATCAATGTTGAAAATAATTGAGAAAAAAGATCCGAAAAAATTTTCTCTAAGGGAAATTCATGACCATATCAAGAGGAAATAGCCTCACAAATCCTAAGATCAAATCAAGAGACGACTTTAGGAACTTTATCAAAGATGGATCAAAGAATTATTTGAATCAAAAGACGACATGTCAGTCTCTAATCAAGGATCATAATATGACGAAGAAAGATGAGAAAGAATGGTGACCCACCACGGATCGAGTTAATGACAGAAAAATAAAGGCTGCTCATGTGAACCCCCACAGAGGTCACTTCATAAAAAATAATGAGCTATAATTCTAGTGGTTGAAATAGTAACAGTTGGTGGAATAGTGGCTACAATAATTATGGTTGGTGTAATAGTATTTGTAATAATTTTTTGTTGTATTTCATATCTAACAAATGTGTTATCTTTTATTAAATTGTAATGAATTAAGTTAGGAGTCCTCCCTCTACTATAAATAAGGGTGTTATGTTCTGTCTAGCCGTGCAAGTCTTTAGAGAGTCTTCTTTTGTAAGATAAGAATATTTATCTTGTGTTATTTTTCCCAAACTTAGTGCTCTGTAAGTTTTTCCTGTTTTTAATATGTATATATATATATATATATATATATATATATATATATATATATATATATATATATGACCTTTTCCTACTATATTATATAAAAAAAAGATACTTATATACTAGAAGAAATTATGCTATACGAA
This sequence comes from Papilionanthe hookeriana x Papilionanthe teres, assembly GCA_022702705.1. Lineage (NCBI taxonomy): Eukaryota > Viridiplantae > Streptophyta > Magnoliopsida > Asparagales > Orchidaceae > Papilionanthe > Papilionanthe hookeriana x Papilionanthe teres. Next base: position 16,095,331 of record CM040421.1, on the reverse strand, counting down.
AACTTTAAACTTTAGCTCATAAAAATAAAAAGCAATAAAAGCATTTGAGGATGAAATCAACTGCTTGGCATTTTCCTTTCTGATTCAGACTAATCACACGGCTCCGTCTATATAAGTGCTCTGTCCTCCATTAACGAAAGGAGGAAGGAGAAGAGAAGGATGGAGGAGAAAGTAGTGGCGGTCGCCGGCGATGCAGAGAAAAGGGTTATGGTGATGGCGTTCGACGATGGCGAGCACAGCCAATACGCGCTGCAATGGACTCTCCGCCACTTCTTCGCCGGCGCTCACGGCGGCGGTCCCCTCACAGATGTTTATAAACTCCTCATCTTGCACGCTGTGGCAGGCCCTTCTCCGGTCATCGGCATCGGAGGCCCGGGTGATTTATTACCCTTTTTATTTTTTATTTTAGGACTAAATTTTGGGTTTTTATTTATTTATTTTTTTGGTTATTTTGATGGATGGTTTAAAATTATAATTGCTCATCAATTTTATATATTTTGCCAATTTATTTTTAATTAAAAATTGATAAATAATATTGAATGTTTGACAGAAAGCTGTAATAATATCATAAAAATTGAATTAAATTTTTATCAAAAAGAGAGACAAGAGGGAGGCCAAGAAGAGGTGTAACTGAGTCAGGTCAAGTTATGAGCCAGCTCGGGCTTGACTTGAAAAATGGCTCGTTAGCTGAGCTCAATGAGCTAATAAGTCGAGCTCAAGCGAACCTCGACTCGACTCATTAGCTCGTGAGGCGGCTTTTCTAAACAATAATAAATATAAATAAATCGTATTAAATTAAGATTCAAGACTTTCTCTTTAAATTATTTAAAATTTTTTATAAAATGATATTGATAACTTAATGATTTATTGAGAAAAATGATTTTGATTCATTTTACTATTATAAATAAATGTTAAAAAATAATAAGTAAAATAATAGACAAATTTTAATAAATCGCTTGATATAAGTCACTCAACCTTTATAATAAAATGATAAAAATAATAAAAAAAATACTGGATAAATTAAGAAAATAAAATAGATTTTAAATTATTTTTAATAATTTATACTTGCATTTTTTAGTTTTAATATATCTTAATTACATTTTATATTAATAGTGTTTTAAACAAGATGGTTCACAAGCAAACGAATCGAATTAGACCCAGCTCATGCTCGGCTCATTAGCTCATTAAACTCAACTCACAACTATTTATTGAGACGAGCCCGAGTCAACTCAGCAGTCAACTTATCTCGATCACAACCTTAGCCTAGCACATCTTTAAAATCAATTATAAATTTATTATTTGAAAATGTCATCACACATGAGATTTTGGAATGACAAAGTAAATCTCAATTGTGATTTTATTTATGTCCTCCATTTTTTTTTCGAAATGAAAATAAAATTTAGAGGCTTTTTATTTTTATTTTTTATTTTTTATTTATATATGAGTGCAGGAGTTGCTGCTGTTCTTCCCAAACTAGAGTCAGAAGTATGGAAAGTTTCAAATCAAGCGCTTGAGAAGGCAAAGGAGATATGTGTTAGTAATTCAGTAAGTTCATCCTGTTAAATATATATAGCTGAATTAATGAACCTCTGAGTATGGTCATATATATTATGATGAATTAATGAACCTCTGTCAGTTCCCCCAAGGTCCCGGTTTCGATCCCTACCGTTGTGCGGACGGGTCGGATAGGCACATGGGAAATCGGTATTTGTAGTTGGACCACGCAAACTATTAAATACTGATTTCTTTATAATATATATATATATATATATATATATATATATATATATATATATATATATATATATAAAATAAAAAAGTTGTTGTTTATGAACAGCCAATAAATAGCAAAGGTGCTAAAATATAGTAATTTGTATATAGTAACTATGTAACCAAGAGATGCAGCTTTAAGTGTTATGAAATTCATCTAATAAAATGGTAAGCACTTACAAAAGCTCATGAATTAAAAGAATATACCATTAATATATAAATTAACAAATTATTGCATTAGAAAAATAATTAAAATAACATTTTTGAAAATTAACTAATTGAGTTAGAGCTTATTTCTAGGAGCTCGAACCTGTAGCTACATGAATGCTATATATATATATATATATATATATATATATATATATATATATATATATATATATATATATTGGCGAAGAGACTATTATACGAGCCACCTAGCCACCCTCGTGTCTTTCTAACTTTTGAGGACCGTTCTCATTACTTAACAAATCGGCAGAGAGAGTATCGAACCCGTGGCCACGATGGGACATACGGCTCTCGAAGAGCAGTTCTGCCAAGCAGTGTCGCAACCGGCGAGCATGAATGCATGATATATATACATATACATATACATATATTAGTTTTCTTTTCAATAGTAACTCTGTCAGCATGTTGAAAAGGTACTTGATGTGGAATATGAGGCAGTCCAAGGAGATGCAAGGCATGTTATCTGTGATGCTGTTGAAAAGTATCAGGCAGATGTTCTTGTTGTGGGAAGCCATGGCTATGGAGCTGTTAAAAGGTATATTATCTTTTTTTAACGCTATGTCTTTACTATAAAGCTATGACAAAAATTATATATCAAGTTAGAATCATGATTCTAGTCATATAAATCGAGTAACATCATCAATGAATCTAGGAGTTGCTTGGTTAGATGACTTTTGATAATGATATTATCTATCAAATGATCAACTGATGATTATATATATATATATATATATATTTATATATTTAAGGCAATTACATACATGCCACACAATTCTTATGTATTTACATATCTAACACGTAAACATTCATATTTACATGCATATTGACACCAAAGTGGCATAACCATCAAACTTCGAGTGTTAGATTTATAAATTTATAAGAATTAAGTAAAATGTATGTAAATCTCCGCCTTTTCTTTAGTACTCATTTTAGTGTTTCGATATTCTCATGACATGTAGATGCCAAGTGTCATACTTAGATATGTTTATAATATCTTTCAATATCTAAATGTCATCAAAATAGAAAATGAGGTTCATTTATGAAACTATTATTCATAAGAATTGAGTGGCATGCATGTAAATGTTCCTTTATTTTATTTTTAAGGCAACTATGGCATTTGTGTACAGGGCTGTGCTGGGAAGCGTGAGCGACTACTGCGCACACCATGCACACTGCACTGTGATGATAGTGAAGAAACCCAAAGACAAGCATTGATCGCTCTCACAGCAATGATGAATCAAATAAATTTACTGCAATTGCAACAGACTGTGCTATTTGAAGCCCATAAAAATCTAGTTTCTTAGTTATCTCCAAGCATATATGGATTGAATATTAAGGCTTTGTGTGGTAGTTTTTGGAGTTATGTTGTGTTGAAGGTGTGTTTTCAATGTGTTATGTGGAATAAAGATATCATAATGCTTCGTTACTTGTTATGATCATTAAGTTATACAATGTGTTAAGTGTAAAATAATTATAATTTTAAGTGTTAAAACTTAGATATTTCTCATTTTAATTTAGATCATAAGGAGCATGACAATCATTATAAAAATTTTTAAAAAAAATCAAACAAAAAAAAATTTTAAAAAAAATAATGAGGGCCACTCGAAAAGACATCAAATCATCAAGCATGAGAACCAATGTGGACAGCAGATTTGGTGTATTTCATGATTAACCAATTAATTATGTATCAAAATAACATAAAAAATCAAAACTTTCTTTTCTAATGTAACCATTTATGGAGAAATTATTATAACAGGAATCTTGCATCAAGACTCCAATCAAAATTTATCACATGTACTGACGAATCCTCAATTTAATACAATGGGTCAATCTACCTGTACACATGATAGATACTGATTAAAATCTTGATGCAACTGATACAATAATTTTTCTCTATCTATGAAGCTAAATAAAATTATTTTAAAGGAAGATTTACATGGACAACAATTAATTCCTATGTATTTACATATCTGACAAGTAAACTACAATCAATATATATATATATATATAATCTTATATTGCATGAAAATGCGTATTTCCCTTTTAAAAATCAAAATAGTGAATTTTTCATGAAGTTTAGATGTTCAATAGGTAATACAAAGGAATTCAATGATATATATATATATATATATGTAAATGAGATTAAGAAAAAGGTGTTTTTTCTTTTCCATTTTTCTTTTGTATAAATGAATAAATTGCCAATTTAAATAATACAGGATCCTAATATTATGCATGTAGTATCAACTTTATTGAACCATTCATAAACAAAATTAACTATTAACATAAATGTACTTAAATAATTTCAATAATATTCTAAACAAAAATTTTGACACTTCACAATTTCTATATTTAGTCATCAAATCAAATTTAAAAAAAAAATCTCAAAATCATCAATTAAGCTCTAGACAATAAAATTAAGAACAAAAAAATTATATATTTTAAAATGAATCCCAAATGGCGATAAAAAAGGAACTTGAATACAACAATTCTCTCCAGTCCACTAAAAAAAAAATAGTTGTCCAGCCTTCTTGAATACAACAATTTGCAAATTCTGATTTAACTTTATTTTTTGGCTAATAAAACTAATAACACCTTCAATCAAACATCAAGGCAATAACACAGTTACCAGTTCCCACATCAATGAAACACACAAAATAGGGTTCAAAACCGCAAAATTTCCGAAAGCAGCATAAAACAAATATAAAGAGTAGGGGGAGGGGTACAAGAACAACAGAGGCCGAGGCCCTCCCTCTTTAGAGGGGGGAAGCTTGTCATTCAGCATTTGATCTCCTTTAATCCATATGCGAAGTACAAGAAAGTTGGATCAGCCGCACCATCCTTGTAGTAAGCAAACACTAAAGTTCCATCATCATGCATGCTTTCACCCACAAAGCTGTCCAATGCAAAATAACAAAATTTGCACGTAAATATATAAATATAATTTGTAATTTGAACATCGAAATATATAAAAGTTTAAAATACATATTCCATACATATATGTGATAACAAATCTGATATTGAAAGGGGAAATCAACATACATACCATGAAATTCATAGTTATTTACATGTCCAACATCTCTAGTTTGATATTTATAATTAATAACACTGTTGCATAAAACTATACATGAAAAGGTGCGTGTCACTTTTCAAAGATTAGTAATTGTGATATTTTGTTTATGTAATATTAAAGATTTATATGTATGCATATAAATATGAAAGGGAAATGTACATAAGTAGCACATAATTCTTATGTATTTATATATGCCCACTAACTTTCATATTAAGATACATAGCAATTTGTGCGTTAAACCTATTCACTTCTAAATAGTTGTAACAGTGCTAATTTTTTGTGTGATATTAAACGTTTGAGTAGTATGTGTGTGAACATGGAAATTCAGGTGAGATATGTAAATACATAAGAATTGTGTGCCAGGTATGTAAATGTCCTGATACGAAAATACATAAAAATTCTGTGGTATGTAAAGGCCCCTCGAAAGAAAGGGGACATTCATCCCACAATTGCTCGAATACTACTACTAGAACAATAACAACAACAAAGCCTTAATCCCACTAAGTGGGGTCGGCTACATGAATCCTTTTTCTCTATTGCGTCCTATTTAGTGTAATATTTTCATTTATACTCCAAAAAAATTGTTCAGTCCATGCATTCAACCTCATTTAAAAGTGAGGTCAAAATTATTTTACCCAATAAATTGTCTATAAAATTTATCATTCTCATGGCATCAAAATGAAATAAAAAATAGAAGGGCGTTTTTAGAGAAAAAAAAGTTAAGACGGATTCAAATATGCATACACTTACAATTGCAAGTCGCTGAGTTTTGAAAGCAGAAATTTAGTGGCAGACTCAATATGTTTCTTGAATAACTCCTGCTTCTCAGCATCCAATTTGGGTGTCAGATTCTTGATATATCGTTTCATAAAGGTGACAAACTGCTTCTTATCAAAGGCCGGTTGCTCCTATTGAAACAAAGTGGGAATAATTAAAAAAAAAAAAAACAGGAAGAATGCTATTTATGGCTTTAAAGTTGAGAAGAAGACGCCTGAAGGTGTAAGGTATCAGCTACGAATAACGAAAATACCTGAAGGCGAAAGGTGTCAACAATATCGACCACTCTAACAGCTTGGTCGTCCACTCCCTCGCCTTCATCGGCACCTTCAGCAGAAGGGTTTGCGCCAATATTAACATCTATAGCACCTTGGACTACCCACTGCTCAAAATTGACCATAAAAGATAGTATAGTTAATGGTTTTTGGCTTGGACGGAAAATAAACACATCAAGTTCAAAGGTATTAATTGATCCAAGATAAGAAATTAAATATGAAGTAGTTTGGGATGGAATAATAAAAAATGGAAATAACTTTTTCCAACCTTTCCTTGAACTTCCAACAACATGCCATTTTCAATTTCTTTAGCTGGGAACGAGTCTGAAAGAAGCTCATCGTCTGCATAGTATAAAGAATAAATTTCTAACTCAAATTTTGGGAAATGATGGGAGAAACAGTAAAAGAATGTCATTTGAAAAATGTAAACAATACATCTTTAAAAAAAAACAAGAAAAAGAGAGAATAATAAAAAACAGACAGGTACAACAGACTAAGAAACATTAAAGGCCACTACAAAAAGTTAAATACATTTGGGTATGGAGGATGGTGCAGCTGCTCCAACATTCTATATAATTATTTTGATTAACAAAAAATCGAAGCAATTATGCTTAATCTGCAATTAGATTAGTGTAGGAATCACAATATCCAACACTAAATCGAACTCAAATTTACCCAAAAATCCAGTGGTAATCTAAATTGTGAGATCAGAAGCACAACTATCCTAATAATTTATTTGCCATCGACCCTTTGAGAGAAATAGATTATAGAAAGTTTAAATATACAACAGTTGTATTGATTATTAAGCTTGATGATGACTTATTTAGCTAGGGGTACCTCTTTTATTTGTTGAGTACCAAGGTACAAATTTGAAAGTTCATGTAACAACTTCTAAGGTCTTTACCAGCTAGGCTGGAGGCATTGAGGGGTGCTTTCAGCAGCTGGACACGATTTAGGAGATCTGGCAGGGGAACACAGGAAGTGGAAGGTGGTAGATAAGGTAGACAATAAATAGGAATAAGACTTTTTATGAAAGAGAGTGAAAAGAAGAGAGAGGGAAGCTAAAAAGGGCAAGAAGGATCTGCAGTTAATGTAGCTGCGATAGTACCACGGCAGAAAGCTCCCGCATCATCTCCTTTTTCTCAATCCTAGGCACCAAGCCTATTAGTTGAATTATTAAAATTGGTATCATGATGAAAGTCTAAAAGACTTATCTCATCTTAAACATCTTATAAATCTCTTTTTTCTCAATCCTTAGCACCAAACCTATTTCATAAATTATTAAAATTTCTATATTTTAGCTCACCGCACTCTTTATAAAACAACTAAATTTCCTGTATCAATCATTAAGAGCATAAATATGCAAATTTGCATGTCTCATTTGGTTGCATGTAAATAGAAAACTTTTTTTGGACATGAGTTTTAATTTTCACTCATTTTGAGTGTTAAAAAAATCAGCACTTGCGAGAGAACTTACAACATTTCAAAAATCTGAACACCATGTTGATTTATAACAACGTTCAACCAAATGTCAAAATCCAAAAGGCTCATTGTCCTAAAAACATTTTTCTAACTCAAAGCAACAAATTAAGCCATAGGAAAAATTAAAATTGGATGTCTACAAATAAAATTATTAAAATTATGGCCAACCAGCTTCATTTAGCAAGTTGCTTTGTTTATGGAGTTCTTTGGAACCAAATTCAATTCCAACCAACACACTACTTAAGCATTCTTTCTCTCATTTCCCATATAAAAGCGTGAGAAAGAAATTCAACCGGCATTTGCTTCAGACAAATAGCTGGAGCACTGGCGTACTAATGGCAAAACTACACCCAAATTTATATCAAGGATCTAATAAAAGAAGGTCCATAATGCAACCAAGGAGATAAACAAGTAGAAGCCAACATTTGGTGTTCAAAGAACATTTCCTCATTTTTTCTTCACGTTCATAATCTTTAAGATCATGTTGCCAAAAAAATATTCAATAAACCCATATTATTCCTCATTTTGAGTATGCATGATCTCTTCGAGCCACCAAGCAAATGAATAACTTTAGAACTATATTTGTACCATTATGCCACCAATCTCCCAATCACCGGTAGACATATCTCTCCAATATGTATCATATGTAATAGGAATTCACTAATGCTTACTTCCTCTCAAACAATAAGGTTATCTAACGTTTATAAAAATACTCATTGTTAAAAGCTTAAATGTGCTTTTTCTATCTTTTGCCACATGACAAAATAAATTTAAAAATTGGGTGTGATTTCCTAGTCATGGTGCACGAGTATCTCGGTCCTCAAACTCCATTTCTAAATTCTTTAAAGCTCCCTACATATAATTGTGCCTTCTTTTTCTTATCATGGATTTCATGCTAAAAAACTCCGCCTCAATCTACATGATGAACCAAACAATGTTTATCGGTCAAGTCCAAAAGAGGTCAAAACAAATAGATCATAATCATCAAGTTAGTGAAAAACGTTAAGTGAGTTCATTTCTTATAGAAATCGTTCGGAGTCGAACATTTATATATTTCTTTGATAGTGAATGATAAGGGTGTATAATTAAGTCTAAGTTGACCCGTAAACTGATTAGAAAGCAACTCGATGAGCAAACAAACTGAGGGTACGTTTGGAACAGTTTTCTACTTACTTTGTGTTTCAAACCGTCACCACAGTTCTATTTGGAGAATTGTTTCAGTGCTCCTTTCTAAAAATTTCTATGATAAGACGTTTTCTTTTCAAACAAACATGTTAAAGTATGGTGATTGCAAGAAAGTGATTGTCAAATCTTTTGGAAACAATATCTATTTATAATTTTGACTACAGTTTTCTAAGAAGTTATTTTCTCTGCCACACTTTACAATCACCTTTTTAAAAAACTACAACCACCCCAAACAGGCCCTAAGTGTGTGCCAACTGATAAGGGACTCGGTAGCTCATAAGCTAGCTTGTTTAAAAATATTACTATAATACACTTAAAATGTATAAGCAATAAATTTTTGTACAAATTTGTTCAAAAATTAAAAAAACTATATTTATATTACTAAAATTAAGTGGATTTCTAATTGTTTCTCCTCTAATTCTTATTTGTTTTATTATTTTATCACAAATTGCTTGCATCAAAATTATTTTAGCTGCTCCATAATAAATGAGTTGCCTCATGACCTTATCAATGTTGACTCAAGCCTCGCTTAACTAGTTAGCTACTGTCTAAAAAATTAATGCATGCGTACTCTTTGCAAACCCATTCTATGCTAGCTCATTCCACACGTATATAAATCTAACAAGACAACATGGCCCAAACAAAATATCTTTATTCAATTTATAAAATAAAACAAATATATATATATGTATATGTATATATATATATGTATGTATGTATGTATGTATGTATGTGTATATATATATATATATATATATATATATATATATATATATATATATATATATATATATAAAGATAAAGAGAGAGGGAGACAATTATCCTTTTGAAAGAGAAAAAACCTCATTCTTCAAACATCTTCATTTAATTCTCTAAATAGTTGAAATTTAAAAGAAATTAAAAAAATTGGCATTGTAAATGTAGCAAAAAACAATATTTAGGTGCTTTCAATCATAAATTTAAGTGTAAACAATTCGAGATGAGCTTAAGTTATGCTTTAACTTTGAGCTCGATTAGTCAAATTAAAGGCAGGCTCAAAATTGAGCTCAAGCTCAACAATCTCGTGTATTAAGCTTGAACCTGAGTCCTTGAAAAAACTATAAGGTCAAGATTGACATGGTAGATCGCCCAAAAATTGCAATGAAAATGGGTTAGCTTTCTAGAGTAGCCATTGCAATATAAGCTTGTCAATAAAGGCTTCATTATTAGAGTCGTCAGGGGACTAGATAGAAAAGCACGGAAGCTGTGAGGATAGCTCATTCAAGAAGCATCCAACAAGTTGAAGCTCGTCGGAGAAGGCATTGCGGTGGGATCTCTCGAAGAATTTAAATTTTGGGAAAAGAAAAATGGGTAAAGGCATAAGAAAAATACAAAAATTACTTATCTAAAGTATGCATGAATTGCGATTTGCAACTTGTGAAGTGGATTGGAGAGTGGATTTTGAAATGCACAATTAAGACAAAAATCATCAATCAGTATTTAGATTTGGGACAATTTTGAATTGATTATCAATCGAACAGCACAACAAGCTAATGGCTGAGTTCAAATTTGAACTCGTATGACATGACTCCATTATGAACTTAAGCTTGAACTTATGGATCAATAAGCCTGAATCACAAGCTCGTGCTAGCTTGGCGTACTACTACCACAAATTGCGTACATTTGAACACTTGGGATAACCCTGGAAGAATTTAGAAAATATTAATCTATCCTTTATTTGTATGAATGTATGTATACATATTAAAAAGCCTCATTAAAAATAAGATATGGTCAATTTAAAGGTTGTACCAAAACAAAAAATTGTTGCTACCAACTGTGCAATTATGGATAAATTAACTAAATTTTACACTTCAAATGACAAATAGAGATGGACGAATCAGTTGAATATCAAAAACTACAAAATGCATATGTGAAAACCAGATATAAGCTTTAAAATTTATTGAAAGAAAAATGTTATTGTTCACCCCAAGATACTAACAAATATCCTTAATAGGAAGAGCACTGTGATATAATGTTCACTAAGACAAAGGAAGAATTAGTAAAGCATCTGCTCAATTAAAAACCATTGTGTGTTAATAAAATGCAACATCACTAACCACACTTTAGAACAAGAGAAAACAAAAAAGCCCAAAAAAACCCTAAATTTCTCACCCTGCATCCAAAGATCCTACCATAAAATACTAAATCTAAAAAATAAGCATCAAAAGGTTACCTGATTCAAATACAAACTTAAGGACAAAACTAAAAGCAAATGATGGGGACTATCTTACTACATAAAACTCAAAAGTACGCATTGACTAAATCACAATATTATTTAGGGTTTTGTTAGTTGCAAGTATGATATAACTCAAGTAGTATTCAATGAATCTTGTAAACCTAGCTTTAATAAATCCTAAAGAACACAAATCCTAAAAACCTTTTTGTACCATAAAAGTTGCATATGGCTAAATATTGGTGACCCATTTGGCTACTTATTTTAAGATTTAAATTTGTAATTCAAATAGAACTCAATACAATTACTAATAATTAATTATTAAGCTAATTTAAATTGATTATTTTTTATTATGCCTAAATACATAAATCATTAATTTAGTAATTTACAAACTAATAAATCATTAATTAGAATTAATAAATTAATTAATCACTAATTAGAAAATTATTATTCATTATTTAGCATGAGAAACTATCCCATTTAATTAATTAGTAATTTATTTAGATAAGTCAACAATAATTTCTAATTAGTCAATTTACATAAAAATAATAATTTAAAAAAGTTAAATACTGATTATCATATATAAATTGAAATTAAATTAACAAAACTAATAAATAACATAAAATAACACGTCAATTAATTATTAACTAGCAATTTATTAAAATAATTAAAGTTAGTCTGATGAAATTAAATTAAAAAAATATATTGTAGTTAACATTAATAAGTTATGTTCATTTAAAATTTTCTTTACTATATGATTTATTTAATATTACTGGTTTCAATTCATAATTTTTTATTGATTTGGTTATCTAATCTCTTGCCTTTCGCTTCTGCCCAGAACCCTCACCCAAAAAAGAAACAAGAATTATCAAAGGGAGCATGCTAGAAAGGCAATGACAAGGTCACAGCAAATGAAGGAGAAGAAGGGTTCTTAAGTGGCAGTGTGTTTGAACCTTTCGTCTTTCTCCCCCTTCCATTACACTACAGCAAAATATCAAGGGGAGAAAAAACAAAAAGACGAAGTAGCACTGTGTTCCTACAGGAGCTATTCATTCGCTTGTCTTTCTCTTCTTTTGTAAGTTTCAATTCAATAAATCCCCTAAGAGGATATTTGGCAGCTTCTGGTATTTAAGTTATTAGAATGTATTAAATCCTCCGAATCTTAGATTTAGAAAATCCCAAAATGGTTAAAATTTAAATCCCAGAAACTGTTTGGTTGTGAATTTATAAATCCAACTAAATCTTGTAAATCTGTTTAGCAACTTCTGTCAAGATTTAAAGTCTGTTAGGTTTGTTGGAATAAAAAAACATAATTAAAATTTAATTATTTTCATTATTACGATAGAAATTACTTAATTTTCATTCTATTAAAGTGTTAAAAATTCAATCAATCACTTTATGTCTGATAATTAATCATTGAACTCTATTAATAAATTATGGTAGTAATTTATAAACAGTAAAAGGAAGGTTGCTTTAGATTCATGTATCAACATACCGAGAGGAACTTTAGGTTGTTAGCTGATAACATTTAACAAATCATTCAGCTCCTTCCACCTCTTCTGTATTGACCAAAAATATCGCCTACCTGCCCCTAGCCCTCTCATCATCGAAACACTCATGTTATAATTGCAACAAGAGCTAGGAAGACGAAGACGAGATCCCGGCATACAGAGAGCACCGCAACTCGTCTCTTTCTATCCCACTTCGCTCCTATCCGAAATCAATGACAAAGTAACAATCGCCTTTTCCCCTTTCCTCATAGTGTGTCCCCAGATTTACAAAATTTGTTGAATGGCCAGATTTATTAAATCCACGATTTAAACCGAAATGGACAAAATATGGATTTAGTAAATTTATAAATCCAATTAAATCTTGTGAATCTGTTTGGCAACTTCTGTCAAGATTTAAAAGTCTGTTAGCATAATTAAAATTTAATTATTTTCATTATTACGATAGAAAATACTTAATATTCATTCTATTGAAGTGTTAAAACTTCAATCAATCACTTTATGTCTGATAACTAATCATTAAATTCTATTAATAAATTATGGTAGTAATTTATAAACAGTAAAAAGGAAGGTTACTTTAGATTCATATATCAACATACCAAGAGGAACTTTAGGTTAGCTAATAACATTTAACAAATCATTCAGCTCCTTCCACCTCTCCTGTATCGACCAAAAATATCGCCTACCTGCCCCTAGCCTTCTCATCATCGAAACACTCATGTTATAATTGCAACAAGAGCTAGGAAGAAGAAGTCGAGATCACGGCATACAGAGAGCACCGCAACTCCTCTCTTTCTATCCCACTCCACTCCTAACTGAAATCATTGACAAAGGTAACAATCGTCTTTTTCCCTTTCCTCTTAGTGTATCCCCAGATTTACAAATTTGTTGAATGGCCAGATTTATTAAATCGATGAATTACACCGAAAATGGACAAAATATGGATTTAGTAGATTCACATATTTAAGATATCCAGAATAACCGTTTGAGAGGATTTAAGTTAAATCTCGCTTAAATCTATAGAACTTCCAGATTCAACAAATCAAGATTTAGATAAAAACTGAGGGAAAATGGGATTTAATGTTTCGTAGAATTTAAATTTTAAATTTTGAGTTTCACAAAATTTTAGTTAAATCCTATGTAAACCCTGCCTAAGGGGTCCTTTTGAATGCAAGCATATGATATAATTTAAATATGATTTAATAATACTGTAAATCTGGATTTATCAAATCCAAATGCTAGCCTAAAATTTGTTCAGTATTATTGAGGTTTAATCCAGTTAAATTCATTTGACTGTCTGGCATCTCATTTCAGAATAAGACTTGGTTTAAATAAGATTTAAATATCAAAATTTCAAAAATATTTCATTAAATTAATCACATTATGATTAATAAAAGAAAGAAAAGTTAATAGTGTACTGTAGCTTTTTGTTACAACTAAAAAACAGTTAATTGAGGTGGCAAACAAATAAGGTGTAATCAAATACCACAATCGACTACCAACAAAGAATTTTATAAAACTGAAAAGCAATGTCTTATAACATATTCCTAACAAAAACAACATAAAATAGTCGCAATAAAAAACTTGATGGAATCATTCCTATGCTACTTGACTTGGAATTCATATCTATTACACACTGATAGGGATTTTGCTTGCTTCATTTTAAGATCATCATGTGTAGCTTGCTTCATTTGGTATCACTTGGTTAATAAGCTATGGGGTTCTCAGAAAAATCTTATGTCCTACTATACCTGAACTTGAGTAATTGGAACCCACCACAAGCTGTCAAACTTTAGAAAAAGTAAGAGATAGACGTTTTTAAAGAAAAGTATTTGCTTATTTATATCACCTCAAAGAATCAATGCAGTAAGCTTGGTTTGGAAACATTGTCATAGATTAACTCAATTTTGTGTAAAAATATGATGCAGTTTTGTGTAAAATCAGTTATAACACACTCGGCTGTACAGAGAGATCAACTTCTAATAAACTAGCTTAAAAAGGATCGCATAAGTGAAGAATAAGATCTACTTATTTGCATTATCATCTACATACTAAACTGTCCACAATTTGTGGCGTTAGCATCAGGTTTAGTGGCAGATCAGCATTTCAGGGGTATTTACGCCCCTAATAGATGATTACACATACATCATGATCTACCATATTACCACCAACGTAATACATGCAACTAAAAAAATGAGCTCAAATTTCCAGTGAAAACCAAAACGTAACAGAAAATCAGGGCACCTAGATCAAAAGCGGGAACTGGAAGGGAGGTTGTGCTAACATTCTCCTTCTCCACATGGAATCAAGGAAGGGACGGGGGTGACGACTATGCAGCAAGACTGGCTGATACCACGACAGGAAGATAAACAGATCTGTGTGAAGAGATCTTAGTGGAGCAACTCATCTAAATAGGGTTTAGGTGTGGATTGTGACAGGGCTAGCTATAGCCTAGAATGGGCGCCACAGGAAACTTGTTCCTTCTTTCCCTAAATCCATTAAATCAGTCATATTACCAAATTTAGGGCACGTTTATGGAAGCTGCAGCTGATTGGAGATGAAGTTGTGAAGCTGCTGAAGAAGTTGTTCAAAATGTTGTGGTAACTATTACAATTTTTTTTTTTTTTTTTTTTTTGGAAAAAGTAAGACCGCAAATTTCTAGCATTTACCGCGTGTAGCCAGGTCTGGTGGAAAACCCAACTTTCAGCTACAGTATTTTGAGAACGTATGGAAAACTGCACAGAAAAAACTGTAGTTTGGCACCGTACCGCCGCCACAAATAAACCCTTAGTAATCAGATTTTTAAGTTGAAATGGAGCCTAATCCGGATTTACACGGGTGTCAAATTTAATTGCTATTTATTAAGTTTGGCTGATTTTATGGATAAATCCAATCCTAAATCCTATTAAAACTCTCTACCAAACAACCTCAACATCTGGCTACCAATAGCTCAATAGTGTTAATTTAAGACATTTGTGGAAGGGCAAAGATGAGGCACGTAAATTTTCCATACACGAGCAAAAAAGTAATTATGGCAGCCAAGATTCAACATCTTCCAATCCAGCGAGATCGACAATCAACCCTATGTGAAGAAATCTTGATTAATCCATTTCAAAATTCAAACTTCAGGTTATTACAACTACAATAGAAGAGAAACCCTGAGATCAAAGAGATCCAGGCATACAATTTCCATATTAAAATACAAATCAATAGTTCCTTCTCGAAAAGCTCCTGATCCTTCCATACCCTTCCATCTATCAGACAATTAGATCTTTTGATCAATAAACGTCATATCGATCGCACTAATCAACGATTCATGCACCGAAAAGATTGACCCCAAAACCTAGTAAAACAAAACCAACAAAAAAACAAGCAAGACCAATAAACTTACTAGTGAGGATATCCTGGTAGACCAGCATGTTGTTTTCACTGAATTTCAACGCAAACCCTAAAATTTGAAGGGCCGGCAAGAGCGTAAAGGTCTAGGGTTTGCAAGGAGAAGCAAAAGCGAGAGAGAGCAAAGACCACGGTCGACCGCCTATATATAGTACTCGGCACCTCGGAAAGAAATCGATTCCTCACCGTCTGATCGTAGTGCCCGTAGGTTCATTGTACTTATTCAGGCCATAATTGCTCTCTATAAAAGTTTAATTGGGAATAAGTTACATTTAATTTAAATTAAATCTAAGTGAGTCAAGCTGGCTCCGCTCCACTCGATATGTGGCTTGTGAATTGAGTTCGATGAGCTA
Source organism: Papilionanthe hookeriana x Papilionanthe teres (assembly GCA_022702705.1). Classification (NCBI taxonomy): domain Eukaryota; kingdom Viridiplantae; phylum Streptophyta; class Magnoliopsida; order Asparagales; family Orchidaceae; genus Papilionanthe; species Papilionanthe hookeriana x Papilionanthe teres. Next base: position 16,079,075 of record CM040421.1, on the reverse strand, counting down.
ATAAGTCAAGCTCAAGCTAAAGCCGACTTCAATCGTCAACTCGTGAGCCAACTTGTTTAAAAAAATATTAATACCAGTACACTTAAAATATATTAAATTTGAAAATTTTTCTAATGTATTATAAATGTTTTAAGAAAATATTTCTGCTATTTTATATTACTTGATTTCTTATTATTTTTTATCGTTTTATTTATCACTATATCATATTTATGTCTTAAACTAATATTATTTTTCTCTCTTTTATAATAAACAAGTCTGCTGATGGGCCAGCTCGAACATGTAAACGTAAGCTCGAGCTCGAGCTCAAGCTTAAACGGAGGGCAACTTGAGCTCAACTCGAGTCATTTACACCCCTAATTTCTTCTCTCTCAGAAGCGAATCGAATTTGATAAATGGTGGAGACTCCATCACTGTTCGGTTGTCGTCGAATGTTCGCTTTGGTCAATGTACCGTTTAGGAGAGATGGTGGTTCCCTGATGCCGACAATTGTTAAGGTGCAGATGAAAGAGAATGTATGTGAGGGCGAGTGTTGTGGTGAGTTCCAATATAACTATGGTGAAGGTTGGCCAAAGAGAGGTTACTTTGGGGTATCAGTGTTTTGGGTGGCTAATATATAAATTATTTAGGTTTGGGTATTGATATAAATTGATATTTTTGACACAATTGGTATTTTAAAATCCCTTCAATATTTTACGATTTTAATGATTAAAATATTAATTGTCAATTTTTAGGATTAATTAATTTAATCTTTATTTCAGTTAAAACATTGTATTATTACCAAAATTTTTCCCAAGTGGAAGCCTTATGTTATAAAATCTTTCAGCAACATGAGATGTATATTTATATGTTGAATGATTTGATGTAAAAAAATAGAGGTGATACGCCACAAACAAATTTTCATTATCTTGCACGAATATCAAGGCTTGATATGGATCTCGAGTCAATATTTTGAGTGAGAAACGTTCAAATCTTCAAGTACGGACTTCGTTTGAAATTTTCAGTCACCAATAATGATGTTGAATATGAAGCACTTGTCACTGGACTAAAACTTGTCATTGACTGTGAACTATGAAAACATGATTATCTACATTGATTCTCAACTCATAGCATCCCAAGTAGAGGAATAATTTGATGCTCATAACTCACAACTGGTGCAGCATCTCAGTCTGGTAAAAACATTTCTCAAACGAATTGAAACATGTCAACTCGTTCATGTACTTTGGGAGGATAACACCCAAGCTAATGCCCTCTCCGAGCTCGCAAATTCAACAACTGGATATCTCTATAAAAGAAAGTGTATTGTGGAGATACATTTTCCCATCATCTAACGCCCGTGGGTGATATTGCCTATAGATGGGGGAGTTATCTTGGATGGATCTCATCATCTCCTCCTCCGAGACGGAACACTGTTAAATGATGTTACTATTCAATTCGTCTCCGACACATGGTTGTCAACTTCATCCTTATTAGAACTAAGTTGTATAAGAAGGCATTTGTAGGTCTATACATCAATTGTCTTCCTCCATTTTATATGGTTACACTCTCTGAGAGGTTCATTCCAGGATATGAGGGAAGCATCTTAGGGGCAGGGCTCTTGCTCTTAAAATAATGAGACGAGGTTTCTACTAGACCACGATCAAGCAAGACGCATCAGAGTTTGTGAAAAAATGCAAGAGTTGTCAATTTCACTCTAATATTACGCATGCATCGTCAGTCTTACTCACATCATTTATGAGTCATTGGCCTTTCACCCAATGGGGGTAGATATCATAGGGTCATTTCTGATAGTTATTGGATAACGAAAATTTATCATCTTAGCTGTCGACTACTTCATCAAATGGGTAGAAGCGGAGCTGCTTGCAAATATCATTGAAGTAAATGTCAAACAATTTGTCTGAAAAAAACATCTCTCGCTTCGGTCTTCACATCATTATGTAACAATCTTCTCATTCAGTTCGTGCGTACTACCGTGGCGCATCTCTAAATGAATGGACAGACAGAGGTGACAAATTGGACGATGCTTGAGGGGTTGAAAACTCGTCTTGTGAGGCTGAGGGCAGTGGGTAGAAGAGTTGCACGACGCCCTATGGGCCTATTGCTTCACCGCACATACTCCTACTTGGGAACTCCATATAACTTGTGTTTCAGCACCAAGGCTATCATCCCCGTTGATATTGGACTTCCAAACTCACGAGTCAAGAATTTCGACTCGGACAACAATGAAGAAAATCTCTGAAAACATTTAGCTTCTTCCATAAATACGTGATGTGGCCCACCTTAGAGCTGTTTCCTACCACCAAAGAGTTGCTCACCGCTTTAACCGAAGAGTTAAGCCTCGACATATCTTCATATGTGACCTTTGTCTTGCGTAGTATCGAAGCTGTGTTTCATGGTCCCCAACGCAACAAATTATCCTGTCTCTGGGAAGACCCTAATATTGTGGTTGTAATGATCAAGTCTGAAACCTTCACACTTAAATATTCAGATGGGAAAATCCTGCCCTAGACTTGGAATACCAAGAATCTTTGCAAATACTACCAACAACACTTCAAACATATCATCTATGTCATCTTGCATACAATATCAATGTATCTCAGACTTATTAAATATTATTTATTTGTTGTCTTTTACAAAAAAATGTCTTTATAAAGTGTAAAGGCTCATTAACAAGTCACTTTTTGCTCTCGACCTAAGAAATACACTGCTTTGGTTGTATCTTAGTCATAGCATGATCGATCCTAGTGGGATTTGATCTGACCTTTTCCATACGGGTTAACATCGCTGAGTTTTTACTCCGATAAACAACCCTTGATAGGTTAAAAATCTTTAGTAGACTACACCGGATCCCTTCCACATAGGTTCATAAGCAAGCAATGCTACAACAAACAACCTCGAATGGGTTAGTAAGTCCTCGGTGGACTTCCGTTGGCTACTCTCATACAGGTTAACATCATCGAGAAATACTCTGATGCATAGCCCCAACCAAGTTAATGGTCGTCGGAGATTTATCCCCATGGTAACCTTCTAACATACTATTACTTCTAAGATATCTTGTATCCTTTTGTAGAACAAAAATAAAACATGTTTCAATATTATCATAAAGAAGAAGAAGAATTTGATACTCAGGGGGCAAATAGCTAACATAATCAAATAAAGTAAGATAATCAACAAGCATAGCTAATACAAAATCATTTTGTCAAATTTTGAGAAGGAACAACAACATCTGCATTGTTAAAGCAACATGACAAAAACAAATACACTACAACCATAAAAAAGGGACAGAGTACTAATCGACGTCAACACTTTCCTCTGCCCTCTCGTTGTCGTTAAATAACATCTTCTTTAATTCACACTCCATGTCATCACCGTCATAATCTGAGGAATAATCATTTGAAGCTTGGCTATGAGTGAGCCCCTCCATGACAATCCCGATTCGACATTGCACTGCTCGACTCCCCTTAAAAAAACCTCTGATGAATTCTTCATGGCAAAACACTTGTTTTCGTCATCCGGGGTCGTTCGGAGCCGTTCGGGCCACTTTCTGAGTAATTTGGCCAAAAAAAAATAATTCGCGTATTTTAAGCCTGTCCGCGGTGTCGTAGCAAATTGAACATCATCCGTAAGTAAAATCGACGTCCCGGACACAATCGTGCTATCTGTTTCGTCATCTGGAGTCGTTCGAGTGACTTTTTGACGATCGGGCTAAAAACGATAATTTGCACAATTTTTTACCCCGCCCGCAAAGCCGTAGCAAAATAAACGTCCTCCCTAGGTAATATCGATGTCCCGGACACACTCGCGTGGTCCGTTTCATTGTTCGAGGTCATTTGAACAAGCTCGCAGGTGGATGAGCCAATTTGAGCTAATTTCTCGCACGACGCATCGAGTAACACTCGTCGACCCCAGTATGCTCGAATGGACATCCCATGCATGTAATATAAAAAAAATGATGCCAACAAAGGACCCCCAACAAGTGTGGTGCGCCGCTGAGGCACAGTGCACTTGTTGGAAGCATCCTTAAAAGAGAGCATCTCTTGGTAGTCGATGTGACATCCCAATAAAAGAGTACAAGAAAACTCGACCATGCCAAATAGACTGGACATGGTATGGTCGAGGGTGTGGCTAACCTGTCGTGACCGGTTAATCACCAAAAATAGGTTCAGAGGCCGTAAAGTCATAACCTAAAATGGTGGTTCAGAGGCCGTAATGGCATAACCACAATACTATGTTCAGAGGCCGTAAAGGCATAACCTAGGGGGGTGGTTCAGAGGCCGTAGAGGCATAACCACAATAATAGGTTCAGAGGCCGTAAAGGCGTAACCTAGGGGGGTGGTTCAGAGGCCGTAGAGGCATAACCACAAAGAATCCCAACCGAGGCCGAAAAACTGGGCAGGGTATGGTTGGGGGTGGTGGTCAGTAGTCGAAGCTAACTGTCCACCGAAGAGCTCAGCCAGGCCAGATAAACTGGACATGGTATGACTAAGAAAAGATTTGCTTGACCTCATTCGAAACAACAGAATCAATGAAAATCCTGTACCTGACCACATTCAAAACGGTAGGAGAGAAATGACCCAGCCAGGCCAGATAAACTGGACATGTTTGGCTGGGTTTTTGCCTGACCTTATTCGAAACGACAATATCAATCTGTTTGACCTCATTCGAAACAACAGAATCGATGAAAATACCGTACCTGACCACATTCGAAACGGTAGGGGAGAAGGCTCAATCATCTCGTGTGACCAAGTCTCCTGTTATGTTTCCTCTGAAAGAAACCCCGATTGCGAGTCTATTGATCTCCTTGAGACGAAACACCCAACACTTTAATCAGGTGGCTATAAAGCACAACATATCCTGATCATAGGTGGTGATCAAACCAATGAGTATAAAGTATGGTTGACCCAAAAGAAAAAAAGAGAGGTGGTTCAGAGGCCGTGAAGGCATGACCGAACATAGTGGTTCAGGGGCCATAAAGGCATAACCACAAAATAGGTTCAGAGGCCTTAAAGGCATAACCTATGGGTGGGTTCAGAGGCCGTAGAGGCATGACCCAAGGAAATTTTGAAGAAGGGATACCCTCGTAAATGAACCGGCCCAAAAGGGACATATGGCCTGAGAAGTATCGAAAGGCTAATGAGCCGGATACGACAATATATCCTCATAAAAGAACTGACTAGAACGTCATATAGCTCAAGAGGTGTCATATCAAACGACCACAAAAGTAAAGTTGTCAAAAGACAGGGTATCCTCATAACAAAGCCGACTAAAGTGTCATATGGCTCGAGGAACATGGCTAGAAAGCCGAAAGTGTCCGGAGATGGGATACTCTCGTAAATGAACCGGCCCAAAAGTGACATGTGGTTCGAGAAGTATCGAAAGGCTAATGAGCCGGATATGACAATATGTTCTCATAAAAGCTGACTAGAGCGTCATATAGCTCGAGAAATGTCATATCAAACGGCTACGGGGCCAAAATGTCAAAAGACGAGATGTCCTTGTACAGAGGAGACTAAAGTGTCATGTGGCTCAAGAAACATCAAGGTATATGGCTATGTAAAGCCGAAAAATGCTCTCATAAGAGAACCAGTCGAAATGGGCATGCGGTTCGAGAGACCTCAAAGCCAAATGGCTACAAAACCCGACGTGCCTCATAATAAGGTCTTATCATCAAGGGTCGGCCAAGTGAAGGCAATAGTGCCGTTGATCGGAACATCAAATGATCAGGAAGGTATATATCCCGATCGAGGTAGTCCATGAAGTATGTATCCTGACTATACATCAAGTATAGTAGGAGGTACATATCCTACTTCACATATCAAATGACACAGAAGGTATGTATTCTGGCCAAGCATCAGAAAGGACAAGAGTTATGCATCTTGCCTACACATCAAACGAGCGATCATATGGCGCAACGGCTCGAGGCAACATGCTCAAAGTATAGTCGGATGTCAAAACGCTCCGAAAGAACATGGATCGGTGTTAAAATCGATACGACATGTGACTCGACGTGGTGGATAGAACCAACCGAAGTAGTCGAAAATATCAAATAGGACAGGGGAGGTATCCTGCCTATGCACCGAATGAGCGACCATATGGCTAAAATAGCCCGAGGTATCATGCTCGAAGTATATGCTGGATGCATAGAGCGCTCCGGCCAAACATGGATCGGCGGTAAGACCGATGCAACATGTTACTCGATGTGGCAGACAGAACTAACCAAATAATCGAAAGAATTAATGGGGTTAGCTAACTGAAATGGTCTAACCACAAAAGTGCTTTTATGTAAGCACTAGCGAGACAAATTTCATCGGGGATTCTCCCATTTAGCAAAGTAATTATGTTAGGGAGGTATCAAATATCCCGGTGTAGACATGGACCAACTGAGCGACTGATACAACATGCCATTCGATGGGGCGGACCAAACCAACCAAGTCAATCGAAATATCATCGAGGTGGACTCACAAGTCCAAATGTAGGGTGCTTTAAGCAAGCATTAGCGAAGTAAGTCTCACTAAAAGGGTCCTCAGAACTAGCGAAGTAGTTGTCGCTGAGGAGAGCTCAATGGATATTTTCTGCAAGAACTGGCTAAGGCAATTCCTGTCGGGGACAATACCGAGGCGAACGTCATGCCTCAGAAGTGCAACTGACTAGCGACATGGATCGAATAGAGAATAGACAAAGTCTAAAATCGATACAACATGTCGCTCCAACAAGGCAATGAAAATTGACCGAGTCAAGAATATCAAAGAGGGTGGATGGTCAAAACATACCAACCCTATACGATACTGCTACCGGAAATTTGGTAGAATGAATTCCAATGGGGAATTACCACAGTATCCAAGAGTGGTTGGTAAAAAACAAATATAGCATTCCAACCGCATGGGTGCATGGATCTCAGACCAACCCAATAGCATCCTCCTAAGAGGGAAAATGCCACACTCATTTGAAATGAGCGGGAGACTCTAATTCGGACCCACACAGGGTGCTCGACCGAATAGAGGAGTCGAGGAAAGAAGTATGGCTTTCCCGCACAAAAGAGGCATCAATCGAACTTGACCTCAGTCAGTCGAGACACCTTAGATAGGTTGGGCAAAATAGAGCGAACCAACCAAATGATATTTAGCCGAAAGACCAAAACATATCCCTTAAGAGGGAATACACCACACTCATCTGAAGTGAGTGGGCCCAAGCATATCCGTAAAAAGGTGCTCAGTTCGGACCCTATGTAGAATGGGTAACCGAACAAGAATGCTAGGAAAGGGCATGACTTTCCCGCATAAGGCAAATATCAATCGAAATCGACTCCCGTCAATCGAGATATTGCAAAGGTTAGCTAAGCAAGATATGATAACCATAATTGCAAGATATGATAACCATAAAGCTATGCTCAAATCCTCCAAATAGAGGGTATCTTCCACTCTTCTTGTGACGAGAGGGACGAATGTATCTACCACACTCATTTATGATGGGTGGGACACACTTGCTCGAACCCACTCAAAGCGAGGAGCCAAAGAGAAAAGATAAGAGAAGTACTTGGCTTCTCTTACACCGATTATCGGTTGCGCCGAGTATAAGCCGCTCGTAAGACTTCCACTTTATCTGTTTAGCAATTCAACAATCAGTTTTAAGAGATGCACAAGACCTCTCTTACTTGCAATGAAGCAAAGGAATGGGTGGGTGTATAGTGTCGTACAACATACCCACAAAGAAGGCTAGTCAACTTCCGAAGGAAGGACTGCCAGGAACCCAAAGGTCAACACATAAAGTGTACAAGAAGGTGGGTAAAAAGCCCACAAGATGGCAAGCCTTTCTTCCGAAGGAAGGGCCACCGGACCCAGAGGGTCGCCGCATAGTACGTAAGGGTGGTGGGTGAAGAGTCCACACACAAGAAGGAGAGTCAACTTCCAAGGAAGGACTGCCGGACCCAGAGGGTCGACGCATAAAGCGTAAAGATGGTGGGTGAAGAGCCAACAAGATGGCAAGCCTTTCATCCAAAGCAAGGGCTGCCGGACTCAGAGGGTCGACGCATAAAGCATAAAGATGGTGGGTAGAGAAGTCCACACACAAAAAAAAAGAGTCAACTTCCAAAGAAGGACTGCCGGACCCAGAGGGTCAACGCATCAAGCGTGATATAATGTAGGTGTACGGTATGTCGTACAACATGCCCACAAAGCTATTGAGAGCCTTCCATGCCATTTATATTTTTTCATTGGCATTAAATATTATTATTTTTTTATTCCCAACATAAGTCGTTATGGGGAACGATTTGGCGTGACATACCAACTCAATCTGGTAAGTGGAGCTCTCAAGTAAGCATCATAGACTCATGACCGGATATACCATGCAAAATATGAGATTTGCAAAATTCGGAGTCCAGTGGGATTTTCCTTAAGTACTCTTCCCTAGTCCCTGTCCTTTAATTATTTTCACCCTTAGCCTAGATAGACCTCATCATTCGTATCTGGATGTAAAGAAATGTTTTCATTTTGGAGATGTCTTTAAATCAATTACTAATTTATCAGTCATCCCAATGTCACTTAAACAATTCTCTGAACCTTAATATTCTAAGGATCTTACCAGGAGAATTTTGAAATCAAAAAGTTCTTTATATCGAATTTTTGATTTCCCACTCACCTCAAGCTTCTTCTCAGGAGTGTTGATCATTTTTTTTTAATCTTTTTTTCTTTTTTTTTATTTTGAAGCCTTTCACACTTTTTTATCTCTCCTGAGAATTACTATATCTGGTGAGCTTCTTTTTGTTATAAAGTAATTTACTCTGACTCAAAAATCTTCTGAGGAAAGATTCTTAGAATTTTATGGTACATTACTTGTCAAGCTTCCATCTGTCTAGCTGAATGGAAAAGTAAGAGATCTAAATAGTCTCTGAAACTACTCACATCTCAATGACACCCATCTAGTCAGTCTGAGGTGTTCTCAGGACTTAGATGAAAGTTCATTAAAGTAAGGGATTCAGTCATCAAGACATAATTCAAATCCCCCGAACCATGAAGATCGAGCAAATCCTAAGAAGGTGCATACATGGTCCGGCTTAAACCCATCCTCGGGATCTATCATAGATTCAACCTCAGAAACATCGAAGGAAAATCCAAGATAAGATCAACTAAGGAGCACAGTTCCTTTCGGAAGCGTCTCAACGGCCTCTGTAAATGGAGCCGAAATATCAAGAGGTACGGGGATAAGAGCCACCGCCTCTTGGTCGAGGTATATCTCGGTTAGATAAGCATCGAGGTCTAACCTAGGTAGTGTCGGATATCGAGGTATGCCGATGAGTCATGGATCGATTTATCATGACAAAGTGTTTTAATCGGTTCAACATGAATATTAACATGGTGATAAGAATCAACCAAGTCAAACAAAATATCCATGAGGTTGGATATAGGAGATGAATCCATCTCACAGTGATGCTTTCTCACAAAGAACAGACTAAAAGTCAATAAGATTCTAGATAGGTGAGGCACCAAATACTAGTCAGGTTCAAAGTAGACTGACTAAATCAAATGCTTAGCCAAAAGTGGTCGTAGCAAAGAAATGCTCTCATCAAGAGCTTAGCCAAAAGGCAAACATAGCTCAAATCAAATGAGGCACTCTCAAACAGCCTGGGAGATGTGCATCCCAGCTAAACATGGATCGACTAAGGCTAGCAAAATGGACTAGTCAATACAACATGTTATCAACAAAAGATTTTTTTGGGGTGTCCCCCAATCGAAGTATAAAACTTCAACTATAGCCTTGCTTAATAAATGAAAGAGGTCGAATAAAGCACTCTTCAAAGCAAAGGCAAGTAAACTCCTTGCTGTCAAATGTGGAAAGTCATTCTACATGTAGCGTCGGAATATCAAGAGACATGGTGGCAAGAATTTGCCTAACCCAATGAGTATTCGCCGAAGTACGGCGATCAACTTATGTCCTCAAATAAGGAGGGAATCGACGGGGTATGCCCCGGATCTCCTTTTATCGACATAGGACAAATTCATCTAGCGCGATGAAGAGGAAGCCACAAAATTTTCCTTATAACTTGTGGAAAGAGTTAACATCCAATATGGGCAAAAGCCACTCCAACATGATCATCAGTGATACCTGGCACAACATCTGGCAAGTGGCACTAAATACCACGCCAAGGGTTTCATGCAACTCCTCGGCGGGTCTCATGGCTTGCACAACAGATGACAAACATCCGGATCTTGTAGTGGACCGAGAAGTATATCTCGGTCTCCTACTTATAAGGATCGTGGGGTATGGTAAGTAGAGGAGTTCTTACACAACATGCTTAGATATTTCGAGAGATCTAAGCAAGGAACTCATCTTAAGAAATTGGACCCTATCCTCTCAAAGAAGAAACTAGAATCTCAACAGGTAAAGAGACCTGTGGCTAAGTCAACCACTATGGTTGCAGCAGTCTGTTCTTATTCTTCTGGACGCCCTTGCCTAATGTAGGGACAGGCGAGACCTCAGAGAAACCAGAACTGGGGCTGGGACAATCGTCAAACCAACAAAAACATTTCCACTTAAATAGGAAGATGCTCCTACGATCTTCTAAGTCAGAGAACTCGTGGTAGCAACAACAGTACGGACTGCAAGGTGAGAATGACTTGCATCCGGAGGAGGGAAGAATCCCAAGCAAACCAAAGCTGGAGTGTAGTCCACATAACCAGACAGAGGAGAGAAAATGATTTTCAGCTAATGGAATTTGGGCGTTATCTCGTCTTGAATCAGAAACAAGTCATGGCGGGGACATGGTCCACATCGCCAGAAGATGAAGAGGTGATTCTCAGCCGACGGGATTTAGCACCATCCCGGGCCAGAACCAATACAAGCCATGACGTCGACATGGTCCACAACGTCGGAGGACGAGAAATGTGATTCTCAACCTTCAAGATTTAAGCATAAATCTTGGGCCGGAACCAAAATAAATCACGGCGGGGACCCAGTCCACACCGCCAGAGGACGGTAACATAACTAGTAACTCTAGCACTCTTACATAATGCAACATCCGTGAGGATGGAAATCCTAAACATATGGAAGGACTAAAATAGAGGCTAGTAAGCATGAAAGAGCGTTGTAGCGCATCGCCATCTGGCACTAGTCCTTTCCTCGAGGGAAAAGTAAAACCGACACAAGTTGCTACAACGAAAGTAGTACTACATGCACAACTCCTTTTCAAAGGAGGGCATGTAGCAAATGTCCAATGAGGACGTAGTCCGCTCAACGAGGACAGTAGCAAACATGACTCAAAACGGGGGCCGAAGGCACCTCCTAACCGGGAGTCAAAATAGGTATATAAACCTGATACAAGCAATGCTGCTAATTTTGCAGCAATCTATTCCTAGTCCTCATGGCCTTCCTGCCTAATCAAGGGACAGGTGGATCCTCAGGGAAAACTGGAACAAAAAGAGAGTCGGGACAAATGTCACAACGACGACAGTAGTGACAAACCTACTGCTAAAAGAAAACTCACCTGCCTATGGCAAGGAGACACGTGAGAACACGGAGGGACAAATCTAGAAAAGACCGTCAGGTGCGGCGATGCATCGCTATCGAGCGACGGCCTCTCTTTGTAAAAGAAACAGACGCGACGCGAGCCACTGCAGCAAAAACAACTAAATGTGTACGACTCCCCTTTAAAGGGGGAGGACACGGAGGAAAACGCCTCAGATAGCGCAGGAACAACTCAATATGCACGTCTCCCCTTTTAAAAGGGAGGGCATAGAGCAAAACGTCTAAGAGAGCGTAAGAACAACTCAATATGCACGTCTCCCCTTTTAAGGGGGAGGGCATAGAGAAAATGCCTCAAATGGCGTATGAAAGACTCAATGTGCACGTCTCTCCTTTTAAGGGGGAGGGCACAGAGCAAAATGTCTCAAAGGGCGTAGGATTACGTAAGGTAACCCCACAGGGGTGCTCGAAAGAACTGAAGGTTATGACACCCTCAGGAGCACAGAAACGCTCGGGGAGTGGGGAAAGAGTTCTCCCCGGCGGCAACGATCGTGTCCACCTTTATGCTCTTCCGCATAGCGGGGCAAAAAGGGATAGCGATCAAAAATAAGGAAAGGTCAAGAAACCAATCACAAAACTACAACGACATCGATGCATGCGATAATGCTGCAACCGAAATGTCGAGGGTGAGAGAAGGGACAGAATGCATCGAGTTGCTACCCCTAGCAACCGATACATGGACTGAAAACCAAGGTCTCACCAAAGGCTCAACTGTGACTCGAAGGAAGAGAACCAGGTCACGATAATATGAGCGAAACTCCAAGTATGGAGAGAGGCTATAACCACAGAACAAAGCGAAGCTCCAAGTATGGAGAGAGAGACCCTTCCCCAGCGGAGTCGCTAGTTTTGTTTTCGTCATCCGGGGTCGTTCGGAGCCGTTCGGGCCACTTTCTGAGTAATTTGGCCAAAAAAGAATAATTCGCGTATTTTAAGCCTGCCCGCGGTGTCGTAGCAAATTGAACATCATCCGTAAGTAAAATTGACGTCCCGGACACAATCGTGTGATCCGTTTCGTCATCTGGAGTCGTTCGAGTGAATTTTTGACGATCGGGCTAAAAACGATAATTTGCACAATTTTTTACCCCGCCCGCAAAGACGTAGCAAAATAAACGTCCTCCCTAGGTAATATCGATGTCCCGGACACACTCGCGTGGTCCGTTTCATTGTTCGATGTCATCTGAACAAGCTCGCAGGTGGATGAGCCAATTTGAGCTAATTTCTCGCACGACGCATCGAGTAACACCTGTCGACCCTGGTATGCTCGAATGGACATCCCATGCATGTAATATAAAAAAAATGATGCCAACAACACTTTTGTTGTGCATTACCTCAACATCAAGTATCCGATCACGAGCCTCTTGAACATTGTGTCAAATGATAAATTCAAGCGAGTTCTTAAAGTCCTTGACCGCTTTACGTTGAAATTCTACAACATCAGCATCCTTTGCATACCTCAAAAGTCGGATTTCTTATTCATGGGCTGACTCGACTTAGGGGCTTTCACGCTCTTATTACTTTTACTGAGATTGTCTCGTGCTTCCACAAACCCCTATCGAGTTCTCTCTGGATCCAAAAGTTGCAATGAGAGGGAGGTTGTCATTGTTGAAAGGTTTGTCCTGCACTCTATCAACTATGATTCCATAGTTGTAATTTATTCAACCTCAGATTCTTATCGGCGCTTATACTTACCTTGGAAATATTTGATCTTAACAAACTCTGGGTTCCCGTTTCCGAGTGTCAGTTCTAGTCCCTTATGGATTTAGAGAAAATGAGAGAAAAATTAAGTATAAATGAACTATTTTGTATGACACTATAACATCATCCTTAGTGTCATAGTGTCAACTGCAAACGAAATTGGCGTTATAGCGCCCCAGCCTGGCGTTGTAGCGCCTCAGCCTGGCAGTAATCACCTTTCTATAATATACATTGAATTTGGTTTAATTTTGAAGGGGTGTTTGAAGCAACCCTTGGTTATTTTCATAGATCTATTAAATGGGAACAATTTGGCCAAAAATGAGAGACTTTTTTTAGAACTTTTATAGGCTTTTAGAGACTCTGGAGAGTACTTTTGGAGAGATTTTTTTAGTATGTGTAATTGTGCGTTAGTAAGAGTTTTTATTTGTGTTTGGAGATATCTTGAAGGAGACTTCAGAATTTGTGTAGGAGAGAAGACATAATGTACTTTGTATTTGTGTTTAAGTTTTATTATTAAGACTTGACATTCAATACAAGTCATGTGTTTTTGTTTTATCTCAATGAATTCTGAGTTGTTTTTTCTTTCTCCTTGCATATGGGAATTAATCTTGTGGGATGAGAATGATTTAAAAGACTTATTTTTACTCCTAAAATTTGTGATGATGTTTTCACTAATTCTTCATTGACTTCGCAAATTGGTCACTTGTGAGGTTAAAATACGTTGAGAAACATAATAACACAGGACAACTATGATTTCACCCAACTAGTGAATACCACATTTCACTTTGGAAAGAGCCGCTGAGGCAACCTGAGGGGTAGTGTAAATAGAGAGGAATATAAGCTTTGATGGGCGTAGAATTAATGTTTTTAGGTGACATACTAGATTCTTTTATCAATTTGGTTTAGATTTTGGATCGTAAGGGTCCCTAATAGGTCTTATAGAGAGGGTATCGTGAGTAATCTATATGCGAGAGGCCAGATTCTACTCAGCATTACTACACAAGCTGGTGAAAAACCCTAAATTAGTCAATGTTCTTTGCTAACACCTTGAGGGGGTAAATGATATGAATGCTCGTATTTGTCACAATATAACATTTTGTATTTTAAATCATTTAAATCCTACATTGATTAACATCTCTTTTGCAAAGGGAAATTTTTTATCATAAAATTCAAACTCGTCTTTATATTTTATCAGTCTTCTTGACTTAATTAAACTTTTAAATCTTGTTTTTACTTCTTGCTTAAAATTAGTTTTTATCATACAAGTATTTCAACCTTGTTCTCCTATCTTATTTATCTGCAATTTAGATAGAAGTTTGCAAGTTAATATTAAGAGTTACGACTTTCTCTGTGGGATCGATACTGGGGTTTTTAAGGAAAATTTTATATTACTCGAAACGATACGTATACTTGTATAGTACTTCTAGTGTGAAAATATTTTATATAATTTATAAATTATTACATTTATTCACACTAGCCGCCAAACATAAATTAAGACAAGTTTTTGGTAATTTGAAGAGATATAAATATTCAAGTAATTACGAGTTAGGTCAGCAGCTGAATCTCAACTTTCGACTTACCTATTTGAGGGTAGGTTTTAGTGTTCATGTTCGAAACATGAAAATTAAGCATAGTTAACGCCTGATGAAGACAAATATGATTTATATCATCGGGGATTTTAGCCTGATTGTTGGATTTGGACTTCAGCTTTGCTCCTCAACATACTTCACATAGGGAGGTTAACCCTACGACATTTAGCTTTGTTCCTTCGACGAGCTATGATCCTCCACCAGAATTTGACTCAATAGATTTGAAGAAATAATATTTGATGGAGTAAGAAAACATTATCTAAATCAAGTGTAAATAAAGACACTGAACCTCGAGGCTCGAATGTAATTTGATTTACTAAATGTTGTTCAAAGGCCACTATGGGAGGGTTGCACATTTTATTTTGAGTTATCTGTAGCACTTAAAATATTGAAAATTAAAACTGAGTTTAACATTTCATAACAGTGCTTCCATGAGTTTGCAAGATTATTGATAGAAATAAATCCACAAGAAAATTTAGTCCTTAAACATTTATAGAGGATGAAAAAACAAGGCTCTACGTTTGGGTTGAAAGCAGAGAGATTGGATTGTGTAAGCATATGTATATTATTTTACAGGTCCAGTGTAATAGAAACTTATTTGTATATTTTATAATTGTTCTTGATTCAAATCTAATAGTATAAAAAGTAAGATGTAGAAGGAATTTCCGTATAAGCGACTATTTTATCTAATGCTTATTCCACATCTTTAAATATTATACAACTTCTATGTATAATGCTATATATATGATTTAACATTGTAGCAAATCAGGAGAAATCAACTCGATGAATCATTCAGTAGTTCATCAGGAATGAAGATATTTTGATCTCTCATATCCTGGGTTTATTGTAGATGCATATAACGTGCGACTTGACTTATGACATTTCTGTGAAACATAATTTTTTGATGAAACCAACATTAATGTTGGAAATAAGTAATTTTTCTGTGTATGAAATGTCATATGGGTGAAGCACCGCGGGAATGTTAGTCTTTTTATATCGCATGAATTCATCTAAGACATTTACACTTCAGTATGGTAGAAAGACTTCATGGTTTGACTGTCATTGTATGTCTTTATATACTAAGCATCTCTTCGGGAAGAACAAGAATGCACTTAGAAGAAATAAAAGTGAGAAATCAACACCAACTCTAAGAATATTCGTGGAAGATTTACTGCAGACTATTAGTCATTATAAAGATTATTATTTGTGACCAGTTTTCTTCACATCATCCACTAGAGTTTGGTATTACACATAATTGAATAAAAAATATAAATTTTTGGGATTTGCTTTAGTGGAACGATAACATGATCAATCTCAATTTGGATATCATGCACATAAATAATTTTTTTTAATAATATCTTCGATGTTATGATGAATTTTAAGGAAAAAATTAACAGCAACGTGTGTCGGACTTAATTTTAAGGAGGTCTGCAAAAGACGAGAGTTTGAGATCGAAGAAACTATTATCAACAAGCTCATGAAACCAAGAGCAAAATATTCTCTTACTTTGGCTCAACGATGATCGATTTATGAGTGACTTTAATCACTAAAATTTCTGAGTGACTATGCTTCGAATTTGAGTTGTTGTGTTGGGGGCATGAAAGATATTTGGAAGGAAAAACTTTGACCGACAAACTTTCTTGTAAAATTTGATGTCTATTGTATTGTGTTGTTAGTCGAGTGAAGTTCTTAATATATTGATTAAAATCAGTGTGTTTTTTAGGGGATTATTTGCAACTCATTTGAAAGGATGACGTACAACAGGTATAAGCAAAAATTCATGTAATAATTTACAATCTCAAAAGACTATTTTTTTTTCTAGTTTTTTCGACTCAATGTAGCATCTACTGGTACATTTATCACATGAGACATTAATTGGAGGTTTGGTACAATACCAATGAATGTACATGTTTGAAAGGTAAAAACTCACATACTATATTGTTAATCACTCATTTATAAAGAATATTGCGAAATTGTGCTAAATAACATTTTTTTTAAATATTTTTTAGTAAATTGAAGAGAATTGTAAAGGATAAAATGTGGCTAAAATTATCAATATTTGAGAACTTTTACTATAGGAGATCGTGTCTTTTTGCTCCTACTATTTCACGCATATTTCATGAAATAGTCAATGGATGTGGTGTCTTTGTTGACGCTTTATGTTTTCCAGCAGTTAGGTGAAGCATCGGAGTGTTGCACATCATATTAACTTAATGATCAAGAACTTCGAGTAATGACACTTTATGTTCTTCTCAATTGCGATGAAGTTCAACATTTTATTGCGTAAGACATTTTCTATTATAGTTGTTCACCCTTTTTGGTGGAAATATTATGATGAGCTAATTCAAGAAATTTTAAATATGTGAACAATTTATTCATATAATTATTAAATTCAATTAAAGAAAATATCAAAAAAAAAAAAAAGAGATCGAGAATAATTTCCCCCAATAGTTGACAACGTAAGTAGTTAGAATTTGTCAAATTTATTACAAGAAATACCAATTTTCATAGAAGTAGAGTCATCAAACTCGAAGATGAAAGAGTCAGGTGAGGCATTATCGAAAAAAACCTCAAATCTAGCACAAGAACAAGAAAAAATAATTGAGGTTAACGTACAGAGTATAAATGTTCTACATCCAAGAATGCCTCCCAAGAAAAAAAGGAAAACAAATATTAGCATCGGAACATATAGTGCTTCTAGTGCAAGAATGATTAGTCAAAGGAAACATTGAAAACTTCCATAACAAGGTGAACTACAATGTCCTAGTCCATTTGAGAAAATTACACCATCTCACACTTATACTCGTCTCTGAGCGAGGACTGACCTTCATCTTGAGGCAATCTATGCTAAACCTACAAGGAGTGGTCACCTAAGGTTCTGGATGATTGCAGTCAGTTTATCCTTGAGGCCCTTGGTTTTCCTACATGAATAAATCTATTATGAATCTTTGGTTCTGTCAATTGAGACTTAATTGGCTTGCTTCATATTATAAGGGAGGTTAATTTCCTGAGTTATACTACAATGAGAATTGATTGTTTCTAGTAGATTTGGATGTAAATTTGAAAAAAATGAGGCAACGAGAGCAGGAGTTGACACTTCCCTATTCTCGATAGTAATTTTATCAGAAAATAAGTGTCATGTTGAATTCGTCATAATTTTAAACGAGTGTGTTCCAAGCGTTGGTCATAATGTTGTTATGTTATCTAAAGAAAAGATAGTTAATATTACAATATATCATTAATTATGGTAGTTAGTGAACTTCAAGTGTGTGCTTCCTCCTCTATAGACCCAAGCTCTTTCAATCTCTATCGATAAAGTTAGACATGAAGGTGGACCTTGAAATCTTCATCCCTTCAATGGTAGGCTTATCCAAATATTCAGAAGAGCAGACTGCCACAGAGGAAGGTACTTCACATGGTCCCCTTACAATTGTCTTGAAAGTGTTTGATATGCCCATGAGTATGGTGGAGAAAGCTGTCCCAGACGACAACAGGTCGTTGTTGCATTCTTATGAGATTTGTTTGTCTGAAAAAATTCCTCTAGATATGAATGACCCGTTAAAAGGTCGGTCCTTCAACATGTTCATAGGGTAAAGAGAAGTATATTCCATGACTCTTACTGGTTCTAGCTTCACTGGCAGGAACACTATGGCTTCGTTTGGGATAGCGGTAAGCATGTGGCGCTGCACCGCGCCGCTAAAATTTATGGTTTGGGGCGGCGGTGCCCTTACAGCGAGCCGCGATTTCACCCGAAAGCGGAAAGCGGACATTAACCCGCGGCCCGGCTTCCTCATCCGGCTTTTTACGCCATTACCTTGCTCGATGCTAGGGAAAGAAGACGAAAAACCACGATCTTCTCTGCAGACGAGTGTGAGCCGGTCGATGGGGCGGAGGGTGAAAATGACGAGCGACTTGAGTCGTCGGAGGTGCGCGCCGTTGGGTGTCACGACTCGGACGAAGAAGAAGGTGATGCAATGGAGTCCTCGAGAATACGAAGGATGGGATCGACTGAGGCGGAATCGAGAGGACAACGAGGGCTAGAAGCAATGAGAAGGTGGCTATGGAGGTGAGTACCAGTGGTCATATTTCCATGGCCGTAGCTGCTGCATAGACTTTAATGATCTTTAATGGCAATTTATGAGTTGTGTACTTATTTAAGGTACATAAATTTAGTGTAGAGTATTATAATGCTTCATCATTCTAAATTTATCAAGCATCCTAACCTGCAAGGTAATATAGGATTAATGCAATTTTCTTCCTTCACAATCTCCATTTTTCATGAAGTTTTATTCTTTACTTTACTTGTACTTTTATTAATTGTTTTCATTTTTACATAATAATCTTTAAACAATTTTACTAAATAGGAGCAATATGATAATTTTTTTAAAAATAGCTGCCCCACAACTTTTTGGGCAGCTGCAAATATAACTTCTACAGACTCATTATTCATTATCTTCTCCGATTGGAGTTGTCATGAGCCCACTTAATTTTAGAATTTCGCTAATAAGCTGAGGGCCATTTGGTTATTTGCCCCCCAAAAATGTATAGTTGTCTTTGTTTACTCCATCTCATACAAAATATATAAAATTAATTCAAGCAACCAAACAAAAACCCACCAAAAACAATGCACAATTAAACTTTGGCACCTACTTTAACTATGCTTTTTTATTTAAACAACATTAAAAATTTAATATTTTATGATGTGGGACTAAAAATTACCGTTGCACATAAAATTCCATGACAAACAAAGCATTATATTAAATGCATTTACATGAATACTACTCAATTTATATTTCTTACATATATACCACCCAAAATAATTCATCACCTGACAAAATCCCTTTTTTTATTTTTTTTTAAATAATACACTTTTTATGCATATGTAAATGACATGTATGATAAAATTAATGTTTAGGTGTTAAATATGTAAATAAATAAGAACTGAATGCCATTGCCATGTGCATAAATCATTCTAAATATTATAAAAATTAGAAAAGCGATTTGCTCAAACACTGGGTTTAAAAATATCAAATAATTTTAATATCTAATGAAATGATTTTAATATTAATGATACATGATTGTATACTAATTTTAAATTGTATTTTTTTATCTTTTTTATTAGCATATTCTTATCATATTTTTATTAAAAAAAATAAAAAATAAAATCATCAGTAATTTCATGTTCATAGAAGGTTATCAATTTGACACAAATTTTTTTTTTTAATATTTTCTTCTCTGATGATGTTGGCTAGTTCAAAGAAAAGTATTAGATTTTTACTGTCGATTTGTATCTCAAAATGTCTCAAATGGATGCTAAAATGTTGGATAACATACAATCATCATGTGGTTACTTTGAGGCTTACACGGAGGGACGAGGCTCCGAACACTATTCATGAGCACGAGATATGTGTTTATCCCAACAAGTTTCATTTAGGCTTGAGGTTTCCTCTCCTCAAGAAAATAGAGGATAGATTTTACTCTATTGGAGTTGTGATTGCTCCGATTAATCTTAATTTTATCGTGAGCATGGCGGTGACCATTATATATATTTGTTAGGAGGGACTATTGTTATTTGCCAATTGTTTTGTTAGGTCTTTACTCTGAAGGTGTTTGATGATTTTTGACACGACATAAATTTACATAATTCTCTTGATTTACATATCATCTTCTCTTCCTTGGTTATCATGATTTATGTTTGTAAAATATATTTTTGATGGTTTTGTGCAAATTACAAGTGCTCGACATGCTTCAAAGAGCTAAAACATGAAGCAGAAGTAAAGTTGGATATGTGTAACTACATCACTACGTGGAGTAATTTTGTTGGGCATGCGGTGATCCAGTGTAATTACACCAGGATTTGGCGTGGCTATGTCGACCTACAATGTAACTATATCAGGCATATGCACAACCATCTAATGAGCCTATCAAAATTAAACTGGCAAGATTTTTTGATGCAAATATTGCAAGAGCTATATAAGGAAAGCTTGTGCATGGCAGAGTACTCTTATACATTATGGAGGTTGTTTCTCTTTAGGTTATAGAAGAGTCTTTGTGTGTCTTATAGTTTTTTACAATGGTTTTTCATGATGAAGATTAATAGAAATTTTTATTATGAGTTTAGAGAGATTGTGAGGAGAGATTGAGTGCAATTGTATGATTAAAATCTATGAAAAACATTTACTGAACAAAGATAATCATGGTGTATTGCAATTATCGATTGACTCGAGTTTGAGTTTTTTGTACTTCTGGCATTGTTTCCTTTTTATATCAGTAATAATAATTTTAATTTTCTTTTCTTTTCTCATGCGCAATAATTTATCTTATTTTCATACTTATGTGATGTAGTGATTTTCTCAATCTTTTCTCTTATGAATGTTGTTCCCTTTACATCTTTTTCTATGTTTGGACTTCCTATTTTGATGTGTTCACTTTTTTTTTTTTAGTTTACTTCTAATATGACCCAATTGATAGTTAAAATCCCTCATAATATAGGACTTATAGCCGTTGCATGGAAGAATAAGAAGGTTTACGCACATTGGTCTAGTGGAATAAATATATTGCTAGTAGAGAATTACAACCTACATATGGGATTGAATGATTTGTGTGAATTGTTGCATTTTTAAGCCTTCTTAATTGTAATACGATTTCCAAATTTTATTATGACCTAAGAATAAGCTAAAAAGGACTTGTCATTGGTTCTCAATAATAACATGAGTTCCATAGAAAAATATTGAGAAACCACTAGATTCGTGTCATAGGAATATGATCATTTCATCTCTGAAAAGACTTCACAAAACTTTATATAGGCTATGCCTTTTAGGATTTTAGAGCTTTTAACCTTTGCACATCTAATACTTCAAACTTATTTCCGAAGTTTGTAAAACTATAACTTTGCTTATTTAAACATTTTGACAATTTTTCTTGTGTGATTGATACACAGACTCATAATTTTTATATTACTTTATTAAAGTGTATACTTGTGTAATTAACCAACTTATCTCGCAGTAATTTCGTTCATCATGTTTCTAACAACATTGTTGGGGAAATGAGTAAAATTTTATTGACCTTAGTAGAATTATAGTTGAAACAAATAGATTTTAGGTTAACCAAAGCCTATACATTAAGATATGGTAACAATAAGGTAACTCATATTTACTATTTTGGATAAGCAAACAAACAATGCTCATTTTTTGTATTATCACCATAGATCATACTAAGGGTTGTTGGGGTACTTCCACTTACACCCACACTTATTAGAGCTGAGCCTATATAGCAAGTCATGAAATAGGGTCATACTTGGAAAGGTAAGATCCTGTGAGCAACAATGCACACAAACAATGTATGAAGCATGCCATACAAGACATGTTGTGGGAACTAAGCCCAAAATGACATCGAAAAGGAATCAAGTATGCCCATAAGAGAATAAAATTAGGAATAATCATACATATATGAGTCAAAATGTAGGAGAAATCACATGGAAACATATGTAAAACATGCAAGGATCATCTCTCCTATCATAGAGGGTGTGTGATGATGTGAAAATGACTCCATATAACAATCTTTACGATGTCAAGATGAAAGGAGGGGGAACTCTAGTAACCACTAATCGTGCTCAGGGGTCAGATAATTTCAATATCCAACGAGAAGAGGGGATGTGATGACACACAATGCAACATTAACCTAGTTGATGACAAAACATGAACACTATGTCACATGCCTCACACAAGTGGTATGCAAAAGTTTAAAGATCAAATAAAATAAACTTATGCTAGGGCACATCGACAAGTGGCAAGAATAACGTAAGCTTTGTCGATCAATCGGGAAAAGCAAAACTACCAATGTAGAAGGGTGTACCATCGATTTAGGAGAGTAAGTCTTAAAGTCAATAATTTACAAAGTTAGAAGAATCACATAATTATAACAATCGAACACAGTATAAAGAAATGGACGAAAAGCTAAAGGGGATAAACACCCATGCAGAAGGGTATACCTTTGACTCGAAAATAAGAATATCGTACCTCCTAACTTACAAAGGCTAAAAGATAATATGAAGCCAATAAAAATTTGTCCCAATTGATCAGCGGGTGTCTCGTATTTACTACACTTTCCACAAGTGGTGCATCAACTATGAAACTTGCCAAGAAAAAGCCATGAGAAAAGATTGTAGTTTTGTTTTCATGTTAATGAGAATATGACACTATAATATAAATTGGAGGCCAATGTTGTGTTAGCAAAACTAGTGTCACAACTCCAGCTTAAATGGAATCAATACCACTCAAGGTAGTGATGTTGAGAGTAATGTTGCGACTCAGTTTTATGTATTTGACACTATGTCACTGAAAAACAACATCTAGTGCCAATCAAAACTAAACCTGAAGGGCTCACATCATTACAGAGGTAACGACTTGCGACTACCTGTGGGTTAAATGATGACCAAGCACCAAGAAATGGTATTAAACCTATTTCAACAACAATGTCAAAGATGTTGTAATGTATAAAAAGGTGGCATCACAACACCATGCAAGCTAAGGTATTACTCTTAAAAGGAGCATTAATAAGAAATGTGGTTGAGACGAGGAAACATAGAGACATAATATATGGATCCTCTAACAACAAGTTGAACTAGCTTTTCTAACACAAAACATAGGGTTTCCTACAAAGGAAGATTCACAAAAGTGAGAGAAATCTCACCTACATGATGATTAGAGCATGTCCCATGCATTGAAGACTGGAAGACTTCTTCTTCGGTCCTGAGACCACCATAAACTGTAACAATGATGCCAAGGATTCCACTATGAGGGAGAGGGAAGTCGAGCAAGAGGGAAAATCACATTTTTGTGGTCGTCAAGGAGGAAGAACCATGATCCGTAAGACTGGAAAATCTCAATGAGATTTTTAGATCAAAAGAATAACATTTAAATACCAAATTGACCAATGCTCAAGGCTTTTAACCAAAAATATCAACACTTAGGGTAACCTAAAGCTCCCCTTTTATAAAGAAAGTGACCTAGTGCAAAATTGCAGCTCAAGGCATAGTATCATGGTGTCGTTCCTGTGACAAGCACCACATTAGTCAAAAAGATGGAGTGTGTGGCAAGAAGTGCACACAGTATCAGCTTAGGCACCGCTTAGATTGTTAACAATATGATTTTGAGTTGCGCTAGGTTCAACAAAAAATCCGCTAAAAATTTTCAATTCAAAATTTTAGCTCATAACTCGGCTCATTTATTTTGATTCAATCTCGATCCATGCCAAAATTCAAATTAATTTTTATGCGATTAACGATGTTTGAGCTAATTTGCTAAATTCACAGCTCTAAAATCACTAGAGCTGTTAACAAATCCAATTTTTGTGTCGAGCTTGAGGTTGGCTCTAAAGCTCGTAAAAAAATTAATCCAAGGTTTTTGCTCATACCGCATGTTTGTTATTTCAATTAAATCTCAATCTGAATCAAATTTTGAATTAAATTTTGAGCAATTAACAAACTTCATAGCTTTAGGCATCGTGGCTCTACACGCGACGCTACAATGATGTGGCACCGTGACTTTAGAAAAAATATCATTGTAGTAATCCATTGAGAGCCAATACAGTGGTCTGGTTGATGTATTCAATCAATCATAGTTGATTCCCATATTATCACACTCCGACATGAATAAAATGTTTCACAAAGTTGTTGGTATTGACCAAGATGCTAACAATTTGGTGGATACTTCATAATTGTGATGACGATGACGTCATTGTAGGGGTTCCCCTTGGGGGGTAAATCTGCATCGGTGAATGTGATCGACATGTAAGTGTTTTGCTTCAGAGCAAAAACAACTACACAGAAATTGTCCCGATTGAAGCCTCTTTTGTCTGGCTCGTTGAGATGAAATTCCACCTCCTTTGAGAACGACAAGTACTTTTCCCTGCAACGTGAATGCCATTCACATGGAGTAGTTAACCAAAATTTTATTCATCTGAAGCCTTCCTCCACCACTGGGTTGTTGATCCTGGGGCCATAAATTTCTTGAGCTTCGTAGGTCTAATATACTCCTCAACCGGATTTTATACGAGACAACACTTATATGTGTGATATCCATGACCTTAATGATAGACACAATGCTTCTTTGTGGCTTGAAGAAAAGTTTCAATGTACTTCTTATTTTGGATGGCCTCCACTAGCAGCCATCGAGATTCTAAGCGGAGCCGCCTTTGGTGCCTCGTGATTATTCAATGGTCACTCGCTTTAATGAGTTGATAGTTGGTCAGGATATTGAGCCTAAACCCCCTTGGTTGTAAAATTTGTCGGGCGGCCGACTATCTTTGTATTTCATCCAAATAGAAGAACGTGTGTATTCCTTTGGTCTCCATCTATCGTCTCTTGGTGCCCTCCTTTACAGATGATGAGTGACTGACTCTGCACTAGTGTAATTAGGGGTGGGATTGTACTCTTGGTTGAAATATGATTTTTTTGCTAACTTCAATATTTTGGCTAAGTTCTTCAATTATTAAAGGCCTAAGGCACAACATAAAGGTCCCTCATTTAACCCTTGAGCTAGGATGAAGCTTGTTAGTATGGGTTCCATATCTCACTTCTTCAATATTTTCTTTTGAAATAACGTTGCAAACGAGCAGAGGCTATTAATTTTGTTGTTGTCTGGTTTTTAGCAGAGCTTATGAACTATTTTGTGACTTTTGGGTGCTAGTGACATGTGTCACACACATAATTTTAAAACTAGTGAAATACATGATTACTCTAGCTGTTAGTTTATCGAGCCATCTAAGTGCTACTCCCTTAGCATGATAAGGAAAATATGATATTTCAATGCATATAAGATCTTCAGTAGATAGGCTGTCAACTTGTAAGATTCCATAATAGGAATCTTAAACCTTTATAGGGGGAATGCATTATTTGCTGACATGGTGCTTCAATACAACTAACCGATGTCTATCGATCGGCGTTAGCTTAACACCGTCATGGTACCGTGAATCACCTTTCCTTTCTAGGGCATGAGTGACCTCCACCCGTTGGGCAATGACCCTTCTTCCCGAGGCTTCTACTCATTGCCTTAAGCTACCGCCTCTCAATGGCTTCTCTCAACTAACCCATCATCAGGTCCTTCAACTCTTGTATTTGTTGTTTCACAAACTCCTTAATGTACTCCATATTATTTGTCTATGTGTTGATTTTCTTTTCATTGTAATGCCTATATTATTGTTATTGACATGATCCACACTCATCCCACCTTTTCCATGTGTGAATTCCATGTACAAGTAATTCCAAGTATTTTACATATGTTGGCCTAGAGTATGGTGGATCTAAGTCTCAGTTAGCTAGGTTGACAAATCCTTTGAACAGCGTCGCCAGTCAGTTAAGCCAGAGAGGTGCATCGGTCAACTTGGTCGAGTAAGACTGTGAGTCGATTATGATTGGTGCTACTAGTTGGTTGGATTCTCACTGACAAACAACCATAAAAAGTAGACTTGGTTGGCTCATCGGAGTCGATTGGTTGATCAGGTTTGTCCATGGAACCTTAATCCCTGACAACAAGCTCCTGTGAGCTATGCGAAGTGAGCCCATGGATGAAGTGATATTGAGGGTTGACTTCTATTTGCATTATTGACTACCGATGATGTGAGATAACAACATAATATATCTGAGGGAGTTGTAAGACCTAAGGGTTTAGCCTTTCTCCTTAAGTTAGTTCCATCACGGCGATGTCCTTCGTCCCACATTACGTACTTGGCAACCTGTTCAACTACTCAAGTTTGGGCCGCTTAGCTACTTTGGTTAATTTTAGCCGTAATGCTTACGATCCGACTTATTAGCCCCCGAGTTCTCGATTGGTGTGACCTCCCGTGACACGTCCTGTCATGATTGTGCCATTAGATTTCCTCAAGATCGTGCCAACACTTTTTTCATATATTGTATTAAAGCATTAATTGAACTACCATCATTTGCAGTCTATATGTTCACACAATCTTAATATTTTTTATATATGCTTACTTTATGCTTATCTATAAAATGAAACAATCATAGTATTGTTAGGTGCAATAAACCAAAATATGAGAGTTTGATGTTGATTTGATATGTGCATCTCAACAAACATAACCTGCAAAAAGTTTGTTGGAATAATTAAAATTATGAGATCTGTTCCAAAAAATAATAAATCTTTAATTTCAATCTAAATTGATCATGATCAATTTTTATAATTTTGCACATAAGATATGTAACTTTTTCAATGAAATACTATATTTTTTTCTGTCAATTATTTACTATATTTGTTAATAAATATCGAAGTACCCAACCAATTTGATCATACTATTTTCATTATTTTTTACATAATATGTATAATATTATCAATCAATTCCCCCTTTAGAAAATATTTAACATGTACTTAATAGTTATCACAACATATGTTTGAATTTTATTCAAATAATGTTAAAACCAAAATCAAATTATGTTCAAACACATGTCCAAATATTATTTGAATCATATTTCAGCTATTTTTCTATTATTATTCAAATAAAACTTTATTGTACGGTAGATCAATCGTCCATTATAATTACTAGATTCGGCTTTATTTTCTCCTTCTGCGTCGCACTCGCCTTCAGTTTTTCTCTGGCGATCCGCAATAAATGTCGAGATTGCAGGCGGATAAGACAAGGGCGGGAAAGAGAGGGGTGTATTTTGGGATAGAAACCGAAGACGAGGCAAAGTGATCCGCTTATATTTCCTTGTTTCGATTCTAGGTTTGAGGTTCAAGGAGGAGCGATACAGCGCAAGGTTGAGAGAGAGAGAGAGAGTTGTTGGAAATTGAAGCTATGGGTTCAGGGGAAGAGGCATGCGGCGGTGGGGCGATGGACGCGGATTCATTGTGTTCGATCTGCTATGAGGCGGTGATGGCAGGAGAAGGGCGATCTATGGTCAAGCTGCAGTGCCGCCACGAGTTTCATCTAGGTTATTGAAATCGATTGCGACATTCCTTTCATATATTGTTTTGTCTTTCTGCATTTACGTAGTTTTGGCTGATCTGTGAAGTTTTTTTTTTTTTATTTGGTTGGAGCCTGTTGTTGTAGTTGAATGATGTAGGGGTGAGTTTGTCCTGATTCGCTTTAGCAGATGTGGGAATTTGTCGGATGGGACTACTTCCCATGTTCTGTCTACATCCATGGCTTTTGTGTTAAAGTTTGCGCGATTTATTGAACTCCAAAATAAGAGATCCTTTATCTATTCAAACCTGCATGATTTCCTACACCTATCTCACTTTAAGGGGCTGTCTAGTATTGGATTTAAGGGAGCATTTAAGCTGAATTTAGCTTAAATCATACCAGATGCCATTTTGGACATCTGAAATCACCGGATTTACTAAATCCAGATTTCGCCCATGTTCAATGTAAATCCCAGATTTATTAAAAATCTGGTTTATCGACGAATTTAGTAAATACAGGAATGCGTGAAGAGAAAGAGGAACAGTGGAGGAATGGAAAAGCGGCAGGGGGGTGGGGGGATCTGTGAGAAAGGTGACAGTTACCTTTGTTAATGGTTTCAGGTCGGAGCAGGAGCTGAAGGGGAGAAGAAAAATGGGAGTTCCAGTGGTCTTTGTACGCCACAATCTTGTCGTTGCCATCCTGACTAGCTCTAATTGCAAATGTATTGCAAGGGTTTCAATCATGAAGATGAAGGCTTCTATTGTGAATGTGACGGTTTTTGGCATTACAAAGAGGGACAAGGGTGGTAGTCGAGGGTTTGGGGATGTGAGAAAATATTACATTCGGAGTTTGGACTTAAATTTAGGTCTGTAATCCCATGATACCGTGACACCTGTTTGCTTAGATAGACCCACTTCGCGATGTTAAATGAAAAGGTGAAAAAGATCTTTTTGTCGGTGACTGAACTCGGACCAAAACCAACCCTAAAATTCAACTGGAAAAAACAACCTATTCAAAAAACCGTCCCGCGGATTCATTTGTGTTTTTTGCTCTAGGGTTCCCGTTTCATTTTCCACGGCTAACTTCATCTCTTCTTCACATTCAAACGTTTTCATTTAGGGTTTTCTATGGCATATTGAAGAGAGAGTGACTATGGTAAATTTACTTCAAATTAAATTTCAACATGAAAAGTAAAAAAAATTGCCGACAAAAATGAAATAGTGGTGAATTTTTTAGTCATTGAAATTATCATGCTGCTTTGTATTGCTTAATGTCTTTTGTAGTTTAAATCAATATTATTTTGATATTATAAACTTCAATTTATTTTTTGCATGAGATAAGCGGAATATATGATTTATTTGTGAGAAAAAAACATAATATTTTCATCTGTACCATAAAAATGTCACAATTTTTTTTAAATACGGTAAAAATTTTAGAATATCATATTTAAAATAACAAATATGCATAATATCATAATCTATTGTCTCTCACGTTAGTGAAAAAAATATATGCATTTATGTTAAAAAACTCTGCACCACTCCAATACCATCACTTCAATACTACAACACCACTTCAATAAAGACACCATTCTACCACATCAATATCACCAAAATACCACCCTAATACCATCCCAACACCATCACCATTCCATCACATTAATATCACTATAATACCACTACATCACTTCAATAACATCTCAATATCATCACAATATCACCCAAATACGACAATACCACTCCAATACAACCACAATACCATTACTACCACTGCTCTAATATCACCCAAATGCTATCGTAATACTACTCTAATACCACGCCAATACCACCCCAATACCACCCCAATACCACCCCTATATCACCGTTTCAACATCACCCTAATACCACCACCATGCCAAAACATCAATATCACTCCAATATCATCTAATACCACCTCAATGTCATCCCATTACCTCCACCACTACAATACAACAATATTACATCAATACCACTCCAATATTACTCACATACAACCATATCTATATCCTAATACCACCACAATATCATCACCCCAATACCAACACAATTTCACCACATTAATATCATCACAGTACCATACCAATACTGCACCAATACCAACCCATTACCACATCAACACATTGGGTTTACAGTACGAAAGGATAATGCTTATTTTGGCCATAGTCAAAGAATATAAAATCAAAAGACTTCTTATGTGGTAAAATTAATTTTAAAGAAATTTAATCTCAATAGCACAATGAAGTTTCAAAACATAGACACTACGACTGGTTGCCTAGTTATGATTCAATATGACGTTGTTGTTGATGACAATTAAAACATTAAAAAAATTATAAAAAATCATAACCATTCATTAGCAGAGTCAGGTGATCAACGTCTCCTGAGTTCCAACTGGAGGATTAGTGATATCAATGGAGATGTGCTCAAATTGATGATAAAATCAGGGATTGAGGCTTATGATGCTTTCAACAAATTTGCTATGGAAGTTGATGGAGTAGGGAAATTGAGATTTTCAAAAACAAACACATTCAATTTTATTCAGAAGAATAGAAGATTAACAATTGAAAATTGTGAAAGTAATGCTTTAGTAAAAATGTTCATAGAGAGGCAAGTTTAAGATAGTTTGCGTGCATGGGACTTCGAGATTGAATAATCAGGTATGTTGATGTGTTTTTTTTGGAGCGATGACATGTTAAGGCTTAACTATGACTGCTTTGAGGATTTCGTAATTTTTGGTATAAGATAGCAATTGAATAAATATAACTTTCTTTGTGCACATTTTGTTGGGATTGACCATCACTAACAAAATATTATATTTTAGAGTAAGTTTTTTATCAAACTTGACAATTGACTTCTTCAATTTGTTATTCAAAATATTTTCCTTATAATGGATGATAATCATCTATTAACAATATTCATTGATTAATATAAAAAAATGAGGAGAGCTACATAAGAGTCATTGCCATATATGATCAATCAATGATGAGAGCTATATAAAAGTAATTACTATATACTCATCATAGATTATGCTAATGATATATATTTAAGGAATTTTCTTCAAAGAAATATTGCTACACTATTAATAAGATAATAAACAATCTATTTTATACATGCACGAGTAAATGTGATTCAAAAGAGGAATTTGAGCAAATGGGTTGAGATGCTTGATAGAGGGAACCTCCACGACATGTTTGGTTTGATGAGCTGTACAAATAAATGGTGAAAATACTAGACAAATATCTCATCATGCGATGGTCTTTAGGTGCTAAGTGACTTTTATTTTGGAAATGATTACAGTTTTTTCAAAGAGTAGCAGATGAAGAATAATCTTTAAAGTTATGTCATATTTCAAACTCACATCCATAAATATTCATATCAAATAAACATCAAATCCCATAACAATCAAGAAGTTGAACAATATATATTGAAGTCGTTGAAAAAAACATGTCTGATGATGTTGACTAAATATTAAGTGGGAAATCACATCCATTCAAGAAGAATTTTAACAAAAAGAAGATCGAGAAGAAACAATATAGTGAGAAATTAAAAGACTCGATAAAGACGTGCCAAAGCATATTTCTAATGTCAGGTTAAAAGGACATTGAGAGAAAATAAGAGAATTGAAAGTAAATATTGGAGTTGCAGTTAAGTCATGCCACTCATTGTTGAAAATTAAGGAAGAGTAACAACTCATAAAGCCAATCACAAAAAAGATAAAGTATGACTAATAATAATGATTGTAAACAAATTTAAATTTAATAGAAGAGTATAAGATCATAACATAGAAATTCACAATAGACCGTTCACAATTATCTTTAAATTGACGTGGACCATAAACATAAATTGTATACAAATTCTGCTCTAAATCTTATCATTGATTGTGTTAGTTTTTATTTTCAGTTCAATTCACAGTTTTTGTGCCCTCCAAAGCTTTCATGTATTTACACACAAACATATAACAATCAATGCTGCCTGTTTGAGTTGGAGGTCCTCTACAAGTACTAATAGGCCGATCAAATGGATTTGAATCAAATGCCTTACTTGCATCTCCAATAATTAGTTTGTTCTACGAATTCTCGAGTAAAATTATGTCAAAACTATAAAGTCACTCAAGCATGTATTGAAATGTTGAAACATATATTATTGATTATTTTACAATTACATGAGTTATATTTTTATGATATTTTTTGGAAGTGAATCATACAGACGTCATTTCATTGAGTTTAATTCCGTTACCAGAAGAGTCCGATGTTACTTATCAATTGTAAGTAGCAAAAGTTGTCTTTGATATATTTTCTTTTGTTATTTGATCCACAAATTTCTTGCTGTCCTTCCCAGAAGATATGTCATTTACAATAAAAAAAGATATATTCTCTATTAATAATAAAAAAATGAGTCATCGTGTAAAGTTATCTAATGCATGCACGATATGTACAAGAAATGTTTGTATAAGTTTAGAGATTTATTCTTCCTATCATTCGAAAAAAAAAACAATTGCATCGGCTTGTCATTGGATATCTACTTGTTTGTAAGAAGTTTGTTAATGATATATCAACGAATTACAATGTGGCCAACGACAGTCATAACATTATCCTTAGATGGGCAAATATACAAAAGGCTTGCGAAATAAATTTAATTAATTTTGCAACTAAATAAACTGACTTACTAGTGAATTTTCCGCAACGTGAGTCGATCAATTACAACATATGTCTTGGTATCTCATCTCTGGTCGGAAGTCTACATCCATTGCATGCTTAAGCTACATATTCAAATAACTAAATATAGTAGAACACAATTTTATGGTATGATAATACACATTAATCAGACTATTTTGTATTATTCAAAATCAATGGATTGCATTTTTTTGGTGAAAACTATTTCAGAAACGTCATTTGATGTATCACTTATATCTGCAGTAATTTTATTATTCTTTTTCTTCTCCTCATCTACAACCCCAAGAATGTTCTATTGTGACGGTTTAATATCGGTGGATTCAATTATCCTTCTCTTGAATTCATATGTAGTATAAAGGAGGCCAAATGCTTTTTTCTTCATAGCCTTTCTTGCATTGACCTGATGTATAAGGCTACTAAAAGAAGCTTTGTAAACAGTTTTTTTTTGTGTTTTGCTTCCAAAATTAATAATATATTGTGCAGCTCACTTAATTTACTTTTCACCGAAGCTTCAAAATCAGACAATTTCATCTCATTTCTATTCATTAAAAACATAATTTGTTCAGTGCTTATTCAGGCTTTATATTTGATTACTGATGAAATATGTACAGAAACAAGATTAGATGGTTGGGATAAATATGTCAAGGGGTCTTGTCGGGAGGAACTTGCAGTAGTATAATGTGTAGGACTTAGTGGAGAGTGTCGTTGAAGCAAGTAGTTGTAAACCTGCCTCCGTTATTTCCTCGAAAGAATAGAAACCCTACAAGAGCCGATCAATCAGTCAGAATGTTATATGTTCAAATGCAATGTCATGTAATTAATGGGAAAATTTCGACATGTTTTTACATATTCAGGCCTTAGCTGAGAAAATAAACATTGCAAGTTTTTTTTGCATCAGGTTCCACTTTTGACCACCTTAACATTCGAGGTTGTGCGTCCGATAAGTTGGGTGCAATGATGTATGTATGCTCGTAAAATCATATCTGAAAGAACGAAAAATCTTCGGAATGACTATCCAAAAAATAAAAGTTTGTTGATGTATACAAACTACTAACCGTTAGCAAAACAATAAATCCATTCATGTAACCAAGTGGCGGTTGCCGCCTTATTTTTCAAGGGACGATATTAATTTGTTCTACAAGAAAATCATAAACGACGCTTGAAAAGAAAAATTCTAGACATCTTCAGCATAACTGTACATATCAATGGACATATTGTAGTTGCTCGACGAGAGAAATCGGTTTGAGAACAAAAACTTGTGTATAGTTCAACGCAAGGACATCATGCTCCACTAAACTAATATTCGTCAGATCATTCTTTATTTGTATGCAAGCTATACTTGATAAGATAGACTAGTCCCGAATGACAACTTGTCATTTATTGGGCATGCTTATAATCAAAGCAATTTTGTTGGCAGTGAAGCTCACGTTTTTTCCCACCTATATTGAAAACCTTCGGGTCAATATCCCAACAATTCAGAATTTGTAAGTAAAGTGTTTTCTAGTTAATACTAGAAATCTTAAGTTATTGAAATAAATTTTAATCCTTGTGAAGATTTATAGATTCAACGGTCAAGTTTTGAAAAATATTATTATAAACAGTTCTTACGGACGAAGGCGTACATTTACAAGTAAGCTTCCTTGCATACATTTCCCAGCAAAAGAAAAATACATTGAAACAAAAAAAAATTAGTGGACAAAATCTAAGATAACCATGAATATTTTTTACATGATTGTCCCATTATGTTCATCTAATATAAGAAACAATGTATTATGATATTGTTATGCACCTTATTTTTTGTGGTGGTATGTGTATAATATTTTCCTAAAACTTTTAATTCCAACCCCAATATCACCAACATTCCCCTACAATAATGCCCCCACAATTATGCTGCAATTGATCGACCAATGCTGAGGACGATTCACTGATAAGTTAGTTTCTATTTACATATTTTCTTTAGTTGCAAAATTAATTAAATTTACTTCACAAGACTTCTATGTGTTGGTTATATAGGGATGATTTTATCGTTACTGTCGGCC
Organism: Papilionanthe hookeriana x Papilionanthe teres; assembly: GCA_022702705.1. Taxonomy (NCBI): domain Eukaryota; kingdom Viridiplantae; phylum Streptophyta; class Magnoliopsida; order Asparagales; family Orchidaceae; genus Papilionanthe; species Papilionanthe hookeriana x Papilionanthe teres. The sequence continues at coordinate 16,044,642 of CM040421.1, read as the reverse complement.
TACCATTGTAATTAGTCGATCTACCATCGACGAGCTTCCTATAAACAAATACTTATCCAATGAATATGTTGATGTATTTGCTTTTCTTTTGGAGGATAGGAAGTATAAATCTGCAAACTTATACAAACATTTCTTATACACATTGTGCTTGCATTGGGTAACTATACACGACGACTCATTTTTTATTATTAATGGAGAATATATCCTTTTTATTAATTGGACATGACATATCTTCTGTATTTTGTGGGTCTTCTTCGGATATGAGGACAATAAGAGGTTCGTGGAACATAAAAGAAAATGTCCAAAAGACAACTGTTGTTGGTCCTCATAATTGACGAGCAACATTGAACTCTTATTGTAGTGAAATTTAATTTAAAGAAATGTTGTCTGTACGATTCACTTCCTAAAAGATATCACAAGGATATAACTCATGAAATTGTAAGGAAATTATTAATGGATGATTCAATATTTCAATACATGTTTGAGTGAATTTTTAGTTTTGACATAATTCTACTTCTTTTGTGGATTCGTAGATTAAATTAATTGTTCGTGACGCTGGTGAGGCATTTGATTCAAATCCATCTGATTGACATATTATTGTTTGTAGATGACCTCCAACTCAAATCAATAACATTGAATGCAATATGTTTGTATGTAAATTCATGGAAGCTTTGATATGCAGAAAAATAATAAATTGGACTGAACATAAAAATTGACAGCACTCAATGATGAGATTTAGAGCAGAAATTGTATACAATCGTTGTTTATGATCCACGTCAATTCAAGGATAATTGCGAACACTTTATTGCAAATTTATATGTTATGGTCTTATACTCATCTATTATTTTTAAATTTATTTGTAATCATTATCATTAGCTTGATCTTTTTGTGAGTGACTTTTGAATAAAATTGAATGAATTTCTTTTTGGAGATCACAATTTTTTATTCCACCAAATTCAGTAGCGGGAAAGTTGAATGCATCAGTAACTCCAATCCTTGCTTCTGTCCTCAATTTGAGCACATTTTCGTAGATATCACTGATCTTCATGTTGGATCTCAGGAGATGCTGATCACTGGCTCTGCCAAGGAATGATTATTATTTTTTATAAATTTTTTAATCTTCCAATTGCCATTAACATTGATGTTATATTAAATCACGACTGTACAACAAATAATTGTTTTTGCTTTTCTAAACTTCATAGTGCTATTAAGATTAGAGCTCTTTTTAAAATCAGCTTTACCACATAAAATTTTTTGATATTATATTCTTTGAATTTGGCCAAAAATCGACATGTCCTTTCAAACTGTTAACTCAATGTGTTGAGGTGGTATTGTGTTATATTGGGGGGTATTGATGTGATATTGTGCTGATATTGATGTGGTAGAATGTTGATGTATTGAGGTAGTGGTATTGTGGTGACATTGGGCGTTGTTAAGGTGGATGCATTGGGGTAGTATTAGGTTATTGTAGAGTTTTTTCACACAAATGCACCATATATTTTGTTCCTCTGATGTAATTGGGAGTAGATCATGATGTTATATACATTTGCTATTTTAAAATTGATGATCTAAAAGTTTTACCCTGTTTTAGAAAAAATGATGGTATTTTGCTGGTTGGTGGTACAGATAGAAATTTTGTATATTTTTTTCTCACAAATAAACAATATCATTTATTTAAACTACGAAAGAAATCAAATAATACAAAACAATGTGATCATTTAAACGACATATAAACTCATCTTCATTTCATTCTCGTCACCAATTTTTGTACTTTTCATTTTAAAAATTGGCTTGATGCGGATTTATCTTTGTAGGTCTCTCCTCAATGTACAACAAAATACCCAAAATAAAAACCTTAGAATGTGAAGAAGAAATGAACTCGGCCGTAGAAAACAAAATGAGAATCGTAGAGCAAAAAATACAAATGAAGGCGCAGCACGGGTCTTTGAATAGATTATTTTTTCTCGTCGAATTTTAGGACTGGTTTCGGGCCTAGTTCAGTCACCACCAAAAAAGTCTTTTTTTCATCTTTATATTTAATCTCACCCAGTGGGTCCATCTAAGCAAACATGTGTCATGATATTATTGGAATTTAGACAATATTTTCTCTCTGGTTGGAGAGGGGAAGAGGAAGATAGTTTTTGATTTAATTTTGAATAAAAGCTAATTTTGATTAATTTAATTTTTTAGGAATTAATAACTAATTGAGATAGTATCAAGTTAATAATTATACAATATATCACTAGTTCATACTTAATTAAGAAAAATAAAAGTAAATGTTAAATTTACCCGATTTAATAAATTTTAAGTAATTATTAATTAGTATAATAAATTACTAATTAATTAATAATTAATAAAGGATAAACTATTGCTTAATAAATAAATGGCTTACAAAAATCTTATCGATCAATTAATTTAGTGAATAATTAATTATTGATTAGCATAACCAGAAATAAATTTAAACTTAAATTAACTATACTTAATAATTATATCTATAATAAGAAATATTAAATTTATATTTCAATTAAAATATTTAAATCCTAAAATTAAATAACATTATTAATGTTTATAATTTAATCTTTTGAGTAATTATCTACAAAAATATTTAATATACTAATTAATAAAATTTATCAGAGAGCGATTTGCTTTAATCAAATAGCTAATTGGTGATTAATTGTTATTTATTAGAGAATTGATCAAAAATTTAATACTTTAATAGGATGAAAATTAATTAATTTCTATTAGTAATTAAAAAGTCAAAGTTTAATTACATTTCTTATTCAAACAAATCTAATAGACTTTTAAATCATGGTAGAAGTTGCTAAATAGTTTTACAGCATTTAAATAGATTTTTTAAATTTTGTTAGTGACAAATTTCCTTGCAGAATATATCTTGTTTGCAAAAGTATCTAGGGATTTTGGTGTGAGATTCACAGCTTGCTTAAATTGAGTTGTGCATGTCATGGTTGTTTTGCAGCTCTACTTAAGATTTTTGTTTGCATAAGAACATTAAACAGATCTTTGCTATAGCTGCTGAAATATGCTGGCAATCAAATTATTTCTGATAATAATAACAACTTATTGCGCCATATGTTTGTTTTGTTTTTTCTGATAATACCATCTAGTTGCCACTCTTTTTGAGAAAATTATGATTTATTTTTATTTTTATACTCAAGTAGTGGTCTTATGCGAATGGCTGACTTCTATTTTTTGTTTGCCTATTGTTGATTGTAGCATCATTGGAACCCCCGATTGTGTCTTCTTCAGTTTCTCAAATATAGATTTGATGGGTTATTCTTAACTTGTTTGACTAGCTGTAGATGTCAAAACTTGTGCTGATCATCTCATTACATGCCCCATGCTGTCTAGGTTACATAATATCCTCTTGTCTTCTAAATGAAAAAAAAAAGTTTCATCTTTTGACCACACTCATGATTATGGAGAGCTTTGAACCTGTCAAGAGGAAAATTTTTTCTTCTCCTTAAAATCCACATCTTTTATCATTGGTTGATTTAGTTTCTTTTGGTAAATTTCAGTAACAGTATGTTTATTATCAGACATCAGAACATTCATGAACAATTCTGTTAGTGGGAAGCCTGACATTAGCTTTTAAGAACTAATAATAGTCTAATTTTATCTGAGAGCTGTCTTATTGTACTTTCTATCACCAAATGTCATCTTCACATTCTTATTATGCTAGATTTCTTTCTGAGTGATCGAGCTTATGATAATGGTTTTCTTGTCTGATCTTTTATCTATATCAGCCTGGAACAGCAGCCATCCATATCTGATTGCCATTTTGTAATCATGTTAGAATTTGTTTGTTTTCTTGCATTTATGTTTCATTTTGATTATGTTAGCTGCAGAACTTTCCATACTTAAAAAAGTGAGCTAAGTGCATATTTGGAAAGAGAACGGTAAAAATATTTCAAATTTATCTTTAAGTATGGCATTTATTTTTATTGTCATTATAACCATCTGTGCGCATATTTTTCTTAATGATTTCAGCTGTTTTGAATCTTTTATTTTTTTGTTTGGTTTTAATTTCAGCTATTAGAAACATGAAAGTAGTTTGTTTACTTTAATTTTGGATCTCAATTTGGCTGGATGTATGTTTCATGCTATTCTTAAAAGACCATTTGATTTGATGATTATATCTAGGAGCACATCAGATAGATTATTATCCAAAATAAGGATTGTTCATCAGTTCAGTTGCATTGTTCTTTCTTTTTACCTTTTTTATTTGTTTCAAGTATCAATTTGAGCTTTTGATACTTTTACTTGCTGGGATTAAATCAAGATGCTGGATTTTTTTATTTTCCCCATTTTTTCTTCAGTTTTTAAAATTTTTCTAGTTAATCCTTGTACCCTTTGAATGCGTTATGATTTTTTTTTCTGATAATTGTTAATTCTGTTTCATGTTATATGTCAATTTTTTATTATGCTTAAAATTACCACTAACTTGTTTCTTACTCTTACCCTTTCTACATTCTCCAGATTGTATAGGTTCAGCCTTCAATGCTAAAGGAACAATGCAATGCCCCAATTGTCGCAATGTTGAGAAAGGCAGCTGGCTTTGTGGAAATGGCAATTCCCTTTTGCCACCAGTTAGCATGGACGAATGGACACATGATGATGAACTTTATGAGCTTAATTTTTTGGAAATTGTACATTTCAAATCCTTCCTTTCTTATACTTTAATTCATTAATCACTGCTTGGTTGGCTTGACAAACCTCCATAAAATTACAGCAGACGCTGCTTCTTATGTTTTTGTGCCATATGAAACTTCTTTTCTATACGTTCTATATCTGATATGAAACTTTTACAGCTATTAGTCTTTTTGATGTGATCAACCTGCAATCGTATACAATTTGTATCATTTATCATTATTTTCTGTCCATTTAGCTATACATAATGTAGTTGTTGCTTGCATCTTTTGAAGTTCATTTTAATCAAAGTTATTTCCTCGAGGTGGTTTATCTACTTCAATATGTTGATTGGTGAGTATGATTCATGCTTTCATAGTCAGCAGGTAAGGATATTTCATACCCATTTCCATAATTAGCATCACTCAACTTTTCTGCACTATTTGTAGTTAAATAATCTTCTATGCAGATGCCTGAAAAAGTAGATTTTGCCTTCCTGCCTGCTTGCATTTTCATCATAGGTCTTACTAGCTATCACCTTCTGTAATTTGGGTTTTATTTCTAATTTTTACTTTAATAATTCAGGTATCTGCTTTCCGTTGGGATGAATATTTGTTGCTGGCAACTTCACTAAAATGTTTATTTTTTTTTCCTTCCACAAAGATTATCATTATTATTATTAGGCTTATCCCAACTATTTTGGGTCAGCATTAGGGATTTTCCATTTGTCCTGTTAGTGCTATTTGAGGTGTAAAAATTTATTCATCACAAATCATTTAGAACAACTTTTGTTTTTGTAAGCTTATGTATATGTTTTTTTTCTTTTTTATCCTCTTAACACTAATTAGATCAATTCACTAAAAGGCACATTTTATGCCTATTGTTGTACATGTATAAGTTTATATTCAATCATCTTATTTTCAATAGATGTCACTTGCAATTTTCAAAATGTGTACTTAACAAATCTTAATGCGGAATTATCATGCTTTTTAAGGCATTAAAATCAAAATTTCTTGCCTTTTATACATGATTTTTTCAACTTGTTTTGATTTATTATAACTTACTGATAATCAAAGTTTTCTTTATTTTCTTTCTAGCTTCAATATACGAGAAGTTTTGAAATAGTTTATTTATCATTGTCAAATAAGTAAAACTTCTTTACGCTTATAATTTTTTTATTTTTCGAAAATATTGATGCTTTATTTTTTCTACTAGCTTGATTTATAATAACGAAGTGAGTAGATAACTTAGTTTAGTCATCATGCTAGCTCCAGGAGTAAGCTTTCAATCAATAATAATTTTATTGACCTTATGGAGACCTAGCCAATAGCAACTATTTTATTCTAGAGAGAGAAGATGAATACTGTGAAAGTGTCTTTTAACACTTCTATTAACAACGTTATGGTCAACCCTAATGTCTTGAATTTCTCTTACTTGTTTTTGATGTAGGTGTATTATGATGAGTTTTTTGTTGCTTTTATGTATGCTTTTTTATTTGGATAGGATTTTTTTTTTTTCATTGTTTACTTTGAGAGCTTTTCTTCAAATAGATGTGTATTATGCTTTAAGAGATTCTGATGATATGGATTTACTCCAAGTCTTTCTATCTTTTCTCTACTATTGTCCATTCTCCCTTCTTGCTTATCCAACGAATCATATTTGTTTTCCCCTTTTTTATTATCCATTTTACTTTAATCTCTCACCTCCTAAAGATCTATTTTTTCACTCCTCTCAAATCTTTTCTTTTCCCTTTTTTTATGTGAGCATTACTCAACCATCCTCCATGTTTGTCACCAACGAATACACCATCCAAAATTATGAGAATGAAGACACATCTTGTTAGTATCTTTTCAGTTTACGTGCATGGGTACCTTAATGTTACTCCTCTAGTACCATAAAAATGGTGAACTCCATCACAACTAACCATGCCCTTATATTCAGTCTATGCAGTTCATATCATTCATACATGTATTTCATTCAATTCAATATATTCTCCATACATAATGTATAATAGTAGTTATTCGTTAAAACAAAGAATCATCACAATAATATGACCATTAAAAGAAGTGTATATCAATCCGAATAAAACTTGACAATTTAATTTATAGGTAGTAGTAATGATCAATGCAATTGATTAACAAGAAAAAAATGTTACTACTGTTTGAAAGTCATAGTACTCACTCAATAGATTTGCAGTTGTTGTTTCTCAGTTCATCTATGACGTTGACCTTGAACACTTGTAATTATTCCTATAAATAAACCACAACTAGAATTGCTATTTTGATATTATTAACTTTGTCTTTATGAATTCACTAATATTCTAAACTTTATATATTTTATAAAACTTCTAACCTTCACAATTCTATTAATTTAGTATTGCATGTACTAATTACACAACCTTTTATTTTAAGCAAAACCCTAATAAAATATTTTATGGATATAAATGACAACTTAATATTTATAAATGAAATGCATAAATAAAATTACCTCAACACAAAAACTTGCCTTAACACCAAACTCTTCGCTTGAACTAGGTAAACACAACTCTCGTCATTTGTTTCTTTTGTGCAAGATTTCACATACTAGCTACGCCCTTGCTCTTTCTCGTTATTCTTCGGATTGCAACACTTGAAATTAACTCAAGCTCGCAATCGCCTGTCTTTGTTCTTAACGCGGGTCATCCTCCTTGCTCGCAATTGAGCCTTCTTGATGCCGAACCGCTCGATGATGCAACACGCTTCGGTCAAAATTAGGGAAAGTGCACACGCTCAAAATTCTGTCCTTCGCCTACCCTTGGGGACGCTTGTTCCTTCGGTTTCGATCACAATCTTTGTTGCCTTTGTTGGGCTCTAGCTCCTCATCTCCTCTGTTCGACGATAACAAATGTTGTTGTCAATCGATGTCATCGCCTTCGACTTTGATCGATGCATGGGGAAGCCTTAGCTTGCGCTCGTTGATTTTCTTGCCTTCGTATGCGCTGATCAACTCCCCAAGTATGTTGTTCATACTTTGAGTTGGCGTCCGCTATAAAGCCTCTCGATCTTGTCTATGCCTGCCTTCATATGCGCCGATATATTGAACGAATTTGGCCCTTCGAGTTCCTAACCGCTCACTTCATCTCCCTAATTTCCCCCTTTTTTTCCGAGGAAATGAAACGAGGCGTTACATATGTATGATCTCATAGATGTTATTAGGGTTCAACTCTCATAGATTCAACATATTGCTTATCATAAGATGTTAAAATTTCACATAATTATTCATCACAACATTTAGATAACTGATTCACACTTGTGGCTTGAAGCATAAACCATAAGCTTAATGCCTCAATCAAGTTTTGTCTCACATTGCAGGGTGATGATGAGAATTTAGATTGGGATAGGAAATATGTACTATTATTGGCTCAAAGTAGATCTTAGGAAGGTAAAAATAAATCCGAAAAGAAATATACTGGATTCATTGTTCTAGTGTATTGAGATGTCTACTCTTGTTTTACATCTGATGACTTCTTTCTTTTATTTTGCGCATCTTATATGGTGAGAAGCAATAGCTCTTGGTGTGCTGTCGACGCTAGTACTTTGTTCTGTCATAATACCATATGTAGCAGAGATAATTTCATTCGGCTTGTGATGCTTTCTGTTGTATTGATCTATCTTTCATTAAGTCGTTATTTCTTTTGTGCATTGTTGAGTATTCATCACTTTTTTGAAAAATTCTCATATACAATGCGAACTTTGCTTATTATTACATGTATTTATTAGTCTTTCCTCTCCCTCTGCAGCCTTACACAATTCGCTGGTGTCCAGTTAATAGAATAGGGAACGTTACATCATCATTCGGGTAATCTGAATGCTTCTTCATTCCATCTTTCTTGATGTTTACATTTTTCCTTTAAAGCTTGAAAAAAAAATCAATAAAATATGCTTTGCATGTGCAATGGTTTCTTTATGAAGTTCTTATGAGAATGGGAAATCATTGTTTTCTGTGACAATCACTTTTGATGCTTGCCTTGGAAATTAGTAATTGCTTTCTTCAAATTTCTTTATTATTATATGATATATCAGTTTCGTTTCTTGTTATGCTCACTTATAAAGGTAAGAGTTATGACTGTTTCAGTTCCTATTTTTAAGGATTGAACATTCGAAAATTGTAATAATTCATACATGCATAGTAGAAAAGAACAAATGGAATTGACAGGGTTTTTCTTCCCTTTATGCTCTTCTCTGCTATCTTGACGCTTTTTTTGCTATGCGTTTTACTAATGGGTTCTTTTTATTTTTTAATTAATTGCTTCTTGTGGTTCTGATCCCTAAAACTTGTTTGTAAAATATGTTGCATAAAATGAACAAGTAAAAAATAAGCATTACTCATAAGAGAAAAGAAAAAAATAATCGAGGGTTGGTATTTGTCAAGCCTACTCGACTGTATGAAAACCTTTGTTAGTTGTTTTACCGATGGGTTTCTGCAGTTCTCATGCATTGAATCAAGGAGGTACGGAGGTCAAACACAACCTGATTCCGATAAATTTTTTGAGCTCAAGATTCAGCAAGAGGTAAAAAATAAGTAAAGTATACCTTTATGTAGGTTTCTGGCAACAATATTGTAGTCAATGGTTGCATTTAAAGAGAAACTTCAATGATCAAACTATAATATCCAAAATTTTCCTTTTCTTCTTCCCTTCCTTTTTCGCTCAAGTAGATCACACAAATTTCTTTCTTTTCTCGTCGCCGCCACCTTCCATTTCGAGGACTAGTGCAATCTACAATAATATTCCTTCTCTTTTTTTCTTGACCCGCATTTACTATCGAGCCGCCTCTCTGCTCTATTAAAAGAGCCGAAGATTAGGGCATCGACACGTCATAGCCAAACTCTCTTATAGGGCCCACCAATACTCTTATCTTTCTCCTCCTTCCCAACCCCGCGATCCAATCACGACTAGAGCTAGCCATGAAGGGAACGACGGGATCGTGGCGTACAGAGACCGCCGAAACTCGTATCCTTATACTTCTTCGAACCCTCATGATATTGTCGCGTTTAGAGATAGCTGTGAGGGCAACGAGGGGGTCGTGGCATATAGAAACCACAAAAAATTCTTTCTCCTCCTTTCAACTTCACAGCCCCATCATCCTTACTATGTAGCCGAGACCTAAGGTGAGCTCACTCCCGATTTCCACTTCTATTCATATTAAATCAATTTTATTAATTGTAAGAACTTAAGTCTTGAGCAACTATGAATTTGAAATTCCAACTGCTCATCTTAAACCATGTCGCTCAGTGGTGATATTAAAGAATTTGAATGAATTTGGTTAAATTATGAATTTGAGAACCTCACTGTTTCTGGTGACAGACCAATTGCTGGAGATGCACCCTCCTACCTTCAACGACTTAACAACCGAGTCAGATGTATGGATTCATGATATCAAGAAGTGGCTTCGAGGTATGAAGTGTTCTGAATTTCGTAAGGTGGATATTACGATATTTCAATTGCGCGAAGGAGTTGATGATGGGTGGGAGACTCACCACCGCAAGCACTTCAGGCACAATAATATTTTGGGTGGATTTTAAGAAACTATTGATGTTACAGTTTTTTTTCTATGGCAAATCGTGATGTATGGATTCATGATATCGAGAAGTGGCTTCAAGGTATGAAGTGTTCTGAATTTCGTAAGGTGGATATTACGATATTTCAATTGCGCGAAGGAGTTGATGATGGGTGGTAGACTCACCACCGCAAACACTTCAGGCACAATAATATTTTGGGTGGATTTTAAGAAACTATTGATGGTGCATTTTTTTCTATGGAAAATTGTGTCGATTTAATGAACGACTTGAGGAAGCTAAAGGAAGGAATGAAATTTGCTCGAGAGTATGAGGCACAATTTCGATTGGGCAGCACGAAGATTATAAGATCTCTCATCTACTTTTTGGCCTACGGGAAATTATTAAAAAAAGTTTGTCTGCTGTTAAGTGTATATTTACAGAGAGTTGGTAGCTCAAGCTATACATGTCAAGTTGGAGCTTAATACTTGTGAACAAAAGATTGCCATAAAATGAAAGAAAGTATATTCTCAAGCGCAGGAAGAACCACAAAAGAATCATTAAAGAGATAAACCGAAGACTAATTCTTATTACTCGTACTACGGGAAGAGATACCTTGGACTCTGCATTTTAAACATTGACAAGTACTTCAATTGCTTTAATCGCGATCATAAGATTAAGGATTGACTTTTTCTGGCCCAAACTCAGCTCATATTAAATCAAGAGGATAACTTCAAGCATCATGATAATGGGTGTCATAAATTTAAAGGTCGACATTATAAGCAAGGTGATAAATGAAGACCGCGCAATACTTCTTTTAACCCCAACAACTATTGCAACATGTGATGATGTCTCAGTTATATCAGTCGTGAAAGGTGTGCATTTTTCATTAATATAAAATAAAAAACATTACAAAAGGGGCCTTAAAAAGCCTCGAAAAAAACAAAAAATATGGATACTAAGTTGTGGCCCCACAAAAACTTCTATCCATTTCAATAAAAAATGACAAGGGATGATTATCATGTAAGCTTTTAACAAAAAAGTTATCTTGTAAAGCAAATTGTGCACAAAAATGGGCAGCTTCATTGTTAGTTATATTAGTGTAAGAGAAGAGCACCTGACGGAAGTTGGTTAGAAATGCATATCAAGCATCAACCCACTTTGTTGAAGGCAAATCTCAGTTGTGTCAACCACATTCTCTTACATTGCAGTACCATCGGTATTAGCTACACCAATAGCTGCCACTAACAACACAATACCCTTCAACAACACAATACCGGCCTCAACAACCTCAGGCTTTGGAGCAGCACAGACAAGTGATTTCACCTTGAACATTTGTTATGATGCAGTAAGAAGCCCATGAGGCCCCTGACGAGACGATGTATATTATCTTTATTATTATTTTTTTTGTAATCGTCAGGGGTATTGTTTGACTTTGGGGCATTGTTTGACTTTGGGGCATTACATTCATTCTTATTAAACAATTTGTATGTAATATATTAATACACTACATTTACATCTAGTAATAATCATGTCATTTGACTTATCTGTGACTAATAATAAGTGTGTTCATGATTATGATATTATGGCAATAATATGCATATGCCTGCCATACGCATAATATTCCCATTAGTTGAGTTGATGTAACATTGGGCGTGAATTTGGAGACCAAATTCTTTTTAAGGGGTAGTTTGTAAGATCCAAGCTTTTCCTTCTTCCTTTAACCTTTCACTTTAGTAGATCACACAATTTCTTTCCTTTCTCGTTGCCACCTTCCATCCCGAGGACTAGTGTGATCTCCCATGATATTCCTTTCCATTTTTATCTTTCCCCCCATTTATTGTCGAATTGCCTCTCCGTTCTATTAAAGAGCCGAGGTTAGGGAATCGAGACTTGATAACCAAACAGCCTTACAGAACCTATCAAAACTTCTATTTTTCTCCTTTGAATCTTCGCGATACTGTTACAATTTAAGCTTGTTGTGAAGGGAACGACGAGAACATGGCATACAAAGACAACCAAAACTCTTATCCTTCTCATTCTTCGAACCCCCACGATACAATCATGATTAGTGCTAGAGGTGAAGGCAAACAAAGGATCTTGGCTTATAGAAACCATCAAAGTTCCTATTTTTCTCCTTCTAGTAATTTTGCGGCCTCATCCTCATTACCAGTGTAGTCGAGACATAATGTGAGCTCACTCCTTGATTTCTACTTCTATTCTTTCTTATTAATTCAATCTTAGATATTGTATAAACTTAAGTCTTAAGCATTTATGAATTTGAAATTTCATGCTCAAATTTCTAACTACTCATTTTAAACCATCAAGGTTAACATAAATCAATATTATTGTCAAGGGTGATATTAAAGAATTTGATAATAATTTGGTTATATTACAACATTACCTAAACTACTTTATTATTAGTTGGATATTGCAATTATTATTAGTAGGTTCCAATTAATTTGTTAATAAGTAACTTTATACTCACATTAATGTAGATATTGCAGACAACACTCTTCTCATGAAATACAAGTGCTAAAAAGGTCAGATTTAATAGTGTTGGCAACTATACTGAAGTGCTGAAGTGAGGAAGTGTGACAAACTTAGGAAGTTTCATATGTGAGTGTCTTTCTGGATCCAACATGTGTTTTTAGTGCCACTAGTAGGACATGGTGAGGAATTTCCCTAGCTTGGGATAGAGGGCTTCTACAGATTCTAGGGGCAGTGCTACCCTATCTAAAAGAAACTTTGGTAGGTCAAGGGCAACTGAATCTATATGCTTACCAATCTAGGTTAGACCCAACAGAATGTTCAACCTAGGGTTTATGCACGTTCACAATAGGAAGCTAAAGAGTCCTCTAAAATTATCACATCATGTTTTACATTTAAGAAATTTTAACGAAGTGCATTTTTATTTATAATAGAATTCATGTCATGTCATTCATAACATCCTGTAAGAACTTAAATGCCTTAATAAGTCAATTCAGATGTTCAGTATAATGATTTTAATGTAATAGATACCTTATATCTTCAAGACAGGCAAATATGGGTATTATTTGTTTTAGGAGCATCACATTTTTTTATAGCAGATGAATTGGATAAAGTGATGCAACTGGATAACACCATAATGCCTATAATATTATCTTTTTGAATACCAAATGATACTTCTATTGAAGTTGATCAATTATGTGAGTTGAAGCTAAAAAATGGTGGAATAAATTTTGATGGATAATAACCTTGGGTAGTGTTTGAGACAATTTTAGGCATGTATTGGTTGTCTAAAATTGTCACAATTGATTGCATAAAAAGCCCGTCAAAGTAAATGTACCTAGAGTAGCGGAAGTCAAAGTCCGTGGAGATAGAGGGTTGACATCCATGTTAATTACCTGTTTAAACCTTTCAAATAGTTGAATTGTGGAAACCAATGTTTTCTTGCTCAGGTGACATACTTTTAAGAGAGTAAAGTCTTTGGGTGATGTTCTAGTGGTAAGAGAATGTTCATATGTCTTTTTCGTGCATGAGATAGGCTTCACTATTGAGTTATGTTCAGGTTCTGTGCTAATATCTAAAGTACCATGCAAATTAGCAGTTAAGGAGTCGCATGAGTTGAAATGTCAATTGCAGGAATTGCTAGATAAGTGGTTTATCGGACTTAATGTAATAATAGAAATTAAATAAATAATATTTAATAATAATATTTTACCTTTTGATTGTATAATTTTAAAAAGATTAATACCGTTCGACCGTAGTTCTTGATTATGTAAGTATTCAAATAGGCTTTTAATATGTAAAGCTTCTTATAGATTTTTGCAAATCATTTTCAATTTTTACATAATGTAAAGTTACTTTTTATTTTTTTTTCAATATGCAATATTTCTTTTGTAACTTAATTAGTATTTCATTCATTTTAGATATAAATATATCAGGGAATTTATAATAGATTAATTCCTATTCACCTCTTTAGCTGGATCATCAATTGTCATTAAGTAAATATCTTGCTCGTCTTGATTGGATTGTTCTATTGTACTATTTTGCTTTTTGAATTTCTTCATGTCACCTTCACTGCCTTATTATCGGTCGTGGGCATAAACTTCTACTTTTCTTTTTATTTTTACTTAGACAAAATTTGACTTAAAATTGTCAATCTTGTTGCATTTAAAACAAATTGGGAATTCTTTTCTTTTACTACAATTTTAATTCTTGAAGTCTTTTAAAATTGTATTCAGATTTTTTTACCCTTGCGTTGTGAATATTTAATGAACAATCTCTTCATTGGACGTATTAAGAGTGCAATGTTATTGTTAGATTTTGAAGGAGATGAATCACTGTTACTGAAGTCACGACACTTTAGTGCTACATTTATTACCTTTTTTCCATATAGCTATGCTCTTGAAATACGTTTTTGTTCATGTGCTATTAAAGAATAATGTAGATGATCAATAGTGTAGTAAATTAAATATCTAATTTAAGAAATGGTTGCTATCTTAAGATCCTACTCTTTTGGCAAAGATCATAAAATCTTATTTACATGTTCTCTATCGGACTGCTCATTATCAATTGCATGAAGTTGATTGACGTTTTTGATGAATTCTCCCCTTCTCTTGAAATAAATTTTTTTTGTGTTACTAAAGAGTCATGTAGCTGATCAATAGTGTAATAACTTAAATCTCTATTTTAAGAAATAGCTGTTATCTTAAGTTCTTACTATTTTGGCAAAGATCACAGAATCTTCTTTACATGTTTTCCATTGGAGTGCTCATTATCAAATGTGTGCCCTTCTCTTGAAATAATTTTCTATTCATTTTTTACTAAAGAATCACCTAGATGATCAATAATGTAGTTACTTGCATCTTTAGTTCTATAAATAGTTATCTCAAGATCCTACTCTTTTGACAAAGATCATAGATTCTTATTTACATCTTCTCATTGGAGTGCTCATTATCAGGTGGGTGAAATTCATTGACAATTTTGATGAATAGTTTACTATAATGTTCTCCTTAGGCTTCATCTTGAATAGTTTATATTCCTATATTAAAACATTTATTCATTTTTCTCTTATCTTTTCTGATCTTTTGTAAGTTGATGACCAATTAGTCCTTTTTTTGTTCTCAAATTGCAAATGTTCATATACTCGATATATTTTAAACACAATATATTGCACTCATTTTGTTACCATTAAATAAATCTAAATTTAATTTGTAATAGTCCAATCTTCAATTGGCTTTGGAACCTCTTTACTTTTCACATTGATAATATTGGGGCTTGTATAACCTGTTAACATCTGGTTCAGAATTATCCTACCTCACAACAAATGTAAATACATCATCATTACATTTTTTTTTAAAGTCGAAAGGAATACTATAAAAAAATGGGTTGTTTTATGGAGTGCTTTTCATTTATTTTAACGAAATTGCTATCAGAAACCATGATATAGGAATCAAATCGTGCAATATCTGTGGAATGCTATTTGGATGTGAAGTTAACAATTATATAGTTGAGGCTTTGATATAAATTGTTGGTTTACATTTTGCCAAAGAAAGGGTTGAATTGGGTTTTTTTTTTTAAATTTTTGAAGTTATCTCGTTTTTTGTATTTTTAGATGCAATTTGAATAACGATGAAACCAAAGTAGCAACTGAAGTGCATATTAAAAATTAAACTATAATAACAAGTAGGGAGTGTTACAACAACTAGCCATAGAAATACATAACAATTTTTACGAGATTTGGCCGTAGCCTATGTTTGTGCCTAGGTTTCCACCATATGTTGGATATTTGCATAACCTGCATAAATAAACTGTTACTGCACTGGGTGGAGAAGCCTTTACATTGCTCCTTTCAATGGGATGATCTCCCTCTGAGATAACCTTTCATTCTCTTTTGTAGCAAAGGTTATTTTTCATTATGTTCTCCAACAGAACACTTGAAGAAAAAATATAAGATGAAAAACATAAAAGGAACTCATGAGAAAACTGGTTTATAGATCTGGATGAGATCTTGAGTGTGGAAACCATGCTCAATACTTGGGCAAAACATTAAGAGATTTCATCATTCAAGCAAGCAGGCTTCTCTTCATTTAGATCTTAAGTTTACTTGGGATTTGTTAGGAGAAAATACTTTGGTTACGGGCTTAGGGAGAAGTGAGAGCTAGCGCATGATGCACATGAAGGTTTTCCAAAAAAAACCCATAAGATCTTAAGAGAATATTTAGGGCAACAGAGTTTCACCTTGTTAATAAAAAATAAAAAATTAAGTTTTTTCAAATTTATTTCAGATGCCATCGATCAAGATTCTAATGATCGGTAACCTCAAATGATTAGAATCGGTCATTAAAGGTTTTCAGATTTTGAGGCTTGCAAAGCAGCTTGCGGAGACCCACAAACCTTTTGCAATGACTTGTTATAAGATTATTTTCATCGTTTCGAAGTCTTTGGATCTTTATGGAGCTTTGTAATACTTTTGCCGAGACCTGTAATGATTTTGCAAATATTAACGAACCTTTTTGGAGGCCTTTTTCTTTTGTCATGAGATTAAAATCATATTTATTAAAATTTCTATTTAACCAACAATTTATTAAGTCCTAACTCCTAAATAATATTAAAAATATTTGTTCTCTGTAAAAGAAAAACTAATGATTTGGCTAGGGCGACACCTGAATTTTCTTTTGTTTAAGGTTAGTTGATGCTCCTTTCTTGCCCACAAGATTTGCAATATTTTGTGTTGACTGTCTTTTGTACATAAAAGACTATTTTTTCAATATTAAATTATAAATTTTCCTGTGATTCATTTTGATGGTGTACATGTTACTTTTAAACACTTAATTTATAAAGCCATAATTTCTCAGTTTCTTAGTGTAATTTGTGCTCGTCAAAGTCTGTAAGATGCTATAATATAATAGGTCAACCTCATTAGAATATTTATTATTATTATAGTTCTCTGACAGCTATCAATAAGTATTATTTTAACACTTATGATTTTCCAGCATAGCACATTACCGCAATATTTGGACGTGCTAGAACATTTTATGCTTCATTAACCTATGCTTGTAATTGTTGTTTTGTGGTCTTACTGAAAATTTTTTGTTGTTTTAATACTTATTTTTTTGTGATGGTTCATTAAAAATTTCCAAGTGGAACATAGATTTGACAAAGCAGATAAGATAAAATTAATTTTTAAGAAAAATGATTATCTGGAGTTGTTGAAGACTTTTCAGCATTATCATCATCGTTAAAATTTGGGGTCAACTTTAGGAATCCTGTTTTTGACATTTCTTTTTATTGAGTGTTGTTTAAGTCGTCGTAACTTTTCTTTGTAAATTATTGTAAATCATATCTATCAGTGCTGCCTTAGTTTACCATTTTTCTTCTTATCCAATA
This sequence comes from Papilionanthe hookeriana x Papilionanthe teres, assembly GCA_022702705.1. Taxonomy (NCBI): domain Eukaryota; kingdom Viridiplantae; phylum Streptophyta; class Magnoliopsida; order Asparagales; family Orchidaceae; genus Papilionanthe; species Papilionanthe hookeriana x Papilionanthe teres. The sequence continues at coordinate 16,027,086 of CM040421.1, read as the reverse complement.
ACATTAATTTTGTCTTCTAGACTAATGTGTGCATGCATTTTCACCATTTGGTGTACGTATCCAAACCATACAATTTCTTTTTTAATTACTATATGTTCAATAGATGTTACTCAAATCATTCCTTTCGATATAATCTTAATTTCTTATGCTTAGTTTTGCTGCTCATTCATCATAGCACTCTCGCTTCCATCACCGTCAATTTAGATAATGTCTTTTTTATTTTCCAACATTTGAATCATGTAATTCTACTTTCTAATTTGGTTTTATATCCGTCCTTCGTTTCATCGATTTTGTCACTTGCTGAAATCAGCTTGTTCGCTGTTATTGCTAGGCTACTGTCCTTGGATTTTACTTGTATTGATTTATTGGTCCATCTATGCAAACAATCATCTTTGTTGAAGTCTTCTCATTTCTTGGTTAGTGTTCATTTTTTTTTGTCAGTCGTAATTTATTTAAAAAAAATTCTGAAGCTATTTGTACTTTTTTTTTAAACAACTGTTTGCCATATCTGATTCCTTGCTTTGATGAGAAACTTAGGATTTGATGTCTGTGACAGTCACAATCTCTTGTTAAAACTAATAAAAGGAGTCCAGGAGTTAGTTGAAACGTTGATTATCGTAAACATTTCTAGATCTCTTCATTCTATATATGTGATTCAAGATATAAAAAAAGGTAATATCCTCAAAGTTGTTTCAGGATTTTAGAATCCTTATCTGTTTGGGATTTTAAAAATTTCTGGATGGTTTAATATATCACCAACCAGATCAAGTATGTATGTATGTATGTATGTATGTATGTATGTATTTATGTATATATATTTATATATATAATATCTCTAAAAAAATGGGCAAAATAATTTACTTAGTCCATTTTCCAATAGTTTTTTCCATCAGAACATTTACATTTTAATTATGTTTTTCACGTCTTTGAAGGTGCGAACATAGGAATGGAATCAGCATTAAATACTATAGATGTGTCACTATTCTTGATTTGCAGTTCTATAATTTTATTCAAACCATTTTGCTTCAGTCTTGACCTCAATTAAATGTTATAATTGCTTTCTAATTTATTGATAACAAACAACTAACAAACTGATTTTTCTTTCAGCAATGCGGATTCATTTCCATCAGCTGGTTGTAAGTCTACCAACCCAGAGTAATTTGTCACCTTTTTTGGTACATAAGTGGGAATTTTGGCCTAATTGTTTGTCAAACTTTTGCTTAGCAGTTGAGGACTTTGTAGGGTTTAATGTCATCACCGAGTTACCATGTATTCCAGTACCTTCTCACCCATGCCCGCATTTCTCTGGTTTCCATCAAGTTCAGCCAGCATCCGCACCTACTTTCCATGCTTCTTCTGGCATCATTACTGACACTAGTTTATATTTTCCTCCATGGAGCCAAATTTCTGACTCCGCTGAGGTTCCTTCTCTGAGTTTACATACCAGCGATGCCCGTTACCACGGCTGGGATCACAATCAATCAACATACTCCCATCCTAGAGACATCGTTGCAGCTTCCAATCAGGCTCCAATTTCTCATGTGGCACCGCCTAGCGGTACAATGCTCGAGGTTGCTGGTCCAACTGGAGGAGCTGGTTCTCTTTCCTATTCCTTTAATGGAAGGCACGGGTATGTAGCAGCGAGTTAAAAATTTCTTGGCATTTTATTTCTGTGTCATGCGACATACCCTTCCTCCAACCCATATTCATATAAACTTTTTTCTAATGCGCCATTTAGATACATACCACACAATTCTTGTGTATTTGCATATCTGACACTAAACATTCATATTTTACATGTATACTACTCAAATATTAACGTCTTATAAAAAATACTACTATCATTATCTTTTAATAAGTTAAAACTACATCTTTCTATGCATAGAGTTATGACATCAAGGTGATAAAAAGCGTAAATATCAAACTTTTGGCATTAAATATGCAAATACATAGAAATTTTATGGTATCTGTTTAAATTTTACTTTTATAAATTAAAAGATATAGATGATCACTGTCATATTTTGATATAGTCACAGCAGAGGATGTGAGTTACTAAGATGGATATATTCTTTTCTCGTTTGGATAAAACTGCTAATTTTGTAGAGAAGTGAGATTTACTTCTGGTTTTTTATTCCATTATAAAAATTCAAACTCTGTGACTTAAACAATGAATTCGGTCGAAAAGGAGATTAACAAACAAATTTCTTGACTTTTGAATGTTAATGCTGAAATGGATGTTTCCTTGCGCAGACTATCTATTTTTTGATATTATAATAATGGATGTATGGCAAGGCTTGAGCTATTATATATTGCATGATTTAAGTAAATGTCGCAAGTAGAATAGTTCTATTGGATACTATAAGATTAGCTATGGTTGCAAAAGATGAATTGTAGTTTGTGTCAGGATACAAAGGTTGCCTATATTTAAACTAATATTTTTAAAAGCACGCTTTAAAGCCCTCTTTATAAGTCAAAGTGAAATGAAGTGTAAAGCCTGCTCGGCTTTCGTTGAGGCGCTCTTCAAAGCGCTAAAGTTAATTTACATGTTTTTTTTTAAAAAAATATAATTTTAAGGTTCTAATTAGTGCATTAGACTATTAGAAATTATTCAAAATTTTAATTTGTAGGTTTATCCTCAATTTCTTATTGTATCATATTTTTCTTTCTATTTAATATAAAATGTTAAGTCACAATTTATATTTTATAATTGTTAATGAATGCATTTATACATTCTTAATTTTGTATAATTTATTTAGCGTTTTGATTAATAAAAGTGCTGCTTCATCTGCATTTTGCTTCTGCATTTTGCGCTTTGAAGCAAAAATATAAGCTGCACATCGCATTGTGCTTTGTGCTTTGATAACATTGATTTAAACTAATATTTTAGAACACATATAGGCAAATTATACATCTTTTAGTTAGAAATTTAAGGTACATTAATATTTTTGGACGTTTTTTATTTAACTTTAAATTATTTTATTAAGTGTTATCTCATCTTAGCTTTTATTTAAATTGAAATTTTGTTGAGATGGATATGATTTTCTTTCCAATTAAATATTTACTTGTTCCTTATAACTCTTTCTATAACTAAAGATCAATCAATGATAATCATTTGTTTCATTGATAGATCAAATGAATGAAATTATCTATATGACCAATTGAATCACTCTTAAAACTATATGCGTGAACATTTTCTCTCTATCAGCATTTTTGTACCCGAATGCCTAAAGCTATCCTTGACTTCATATATTTTTAAAACATTTGTTTAAAGTAACCAGATATCATTATTATTATTATTTTGCATAAACTAACCTTTTCTTTCTTCTTTTTACAACTTTCCCAGCACCTATGCTTTACCTGTGCGTCCCCATCCTAACGGCAGCAACCCAACTCCTGTGCACAATCAGGAACTCCATGGACAAACTAATATAACTTCAGAGCAATGGCATTCACAAAATTCTAACGTCGGCCGTTCGATCCGGCCCCCATCTAATCACATGTCCTTATACACTTACCCTTTCCTACCTTCAATTAACAGGAGCATAGGAGACATGACGAACACTGGAGCCCAGTTTCTGAGATCAGTTCAGTCGGTGCCGATTATGGTACAGTTCGGTTCGATGGAATCTGGCAGCCGTACGTTCTCCCATCACAGAAATTCTTTGTCTGAAAGGCTAATAGCTCAGACGAGATCCGAGAACTCACTTCATGGGTCAAATAGAGTGAGATCTGTTTAGCATATTCTTATTTATTTTTTTTGCATGTTTTGTAAATTTAAATCACATTTTTATGTGAAGAGGGGTGGGCTGGGTGATCTACAGTCTGCTTAAACTTTTCTTTATTTTATTTATTATTATTATTATTATTTTGCAATTATAGTTGAGGATGAGTCCTTATTTGACTGCCACAAACTTTTATCACACAATTTGTAAATTTAAATGGCATTTGTTATTGTTAGAGAAGGTATTGGTCAGCTTTGTTGGCTGAAAACTTTTAATGTTACAGTTGATTTATATTAATATGATCTCTTGGTTTTGGTGATCCTTCTGCTGCTTGTTTTCTATTTTGTATTTTTAGGAAGAATTGTGCTGAGTTGTTGGAGTTATATTTATTTCTTAGTTGTCTAAAATAAGATATACCACTGTCATTATCGGTCTCAAGCTGATTGTAAAAGGTGGAGGGTTACGTCAAGTAGTTAACAGTCTGCATAAAACTTGTTGAAAAAAATCATGCAATGAATACCTTTGATCATTCTGAAGTGCTATGGCGTCCTTTAAAAGCGACGCGTTGTATGACGTGAATATAGTGAAAAGCGTGCAAGGGCTACTACATCGGTGCCCGAGTATAGTGTCAAAAGGCTAAGGAGATTGATAACTTAGGTTTTAAATTTTGGTATTCTAGTAAGAGTCGCACTAGAAATAGTGTACGTGTAATTATATATAAGAGTTTGATGTTGAAATTAATAAAGTTGACGATAAAATTATAATAATTAAGATTATTATTGATACTAAGATTTTTAATATTATAAGTGCTTATGCTCCTCAAGTGAGTTTAAATATAGGCTATAAGGATAAATTCTAGAATGTAACTTAGAAGACATAATACTTGATATTTTTTGAAGAAAAAAATTTCATTGGAAGAGATTTAAATGGACATGTTGGGTGGAGTGGTAGAAGATTTTAGAAATATTCATGTTATGGAGCGATTAATGAAGAATGTCGAGTCATATTAGATTGTGCTTTAATGTATGATTTTGTTATTACTAATATTTTATTCAAAAAAAGAGAAATATTTTATTACATATAAGAATGAATCTAATAAAACACAAATTAATTATTTTCTTATGAGAAAAAAAGATATTTGAGATTGTAAGAATTGTAAGGTCATTCTAAGTGAGGATTTTAGTACCCGATATAAATTATTAGTTCTAGATTTTAAGTTGATGAGTTGTAAAATAAAGAATATTATGATTCATCATCGTAGAATTAGATCGGAGTACCTGAAAACAAATAAAATTATTTTTTATAAGTAAAATTCAAAATTTCAAAATTTGAGATGTTCATGAAGAAGCAAATGTTAAGTGGGAAAAAATAATAAATACTATTAAACAAGTGACAAAAGATTTATTTAGAGAATTAAAAGAAAAAATTTTCTATAAATAAAAATAGTTGGTGGTAGAATAATAATATGTAAGAAAATATAAAAAATTAAAAATTATGTTATAAAAATTGGTTTAAATGTAAAAGCTTAGAGAATTGAGAAAAATATCAAACAACCTGCAGGGAGTCTAAAAAAAAAATCTGAGACTAACAATTCTGCTTTTAATGATCTTTATAATAGATTAAATACTAAGAGGGGGGGGGGGGTGAAATATATATGTATAAACTAGTCAAACAGAGAATAGAAAATTATAATTTTAACTCAAGTAAAGTGTATTAAAGATGAAAATCAAAAATTGATTTTATTAGAAAAACATATTTAACATAGGTATGTAAGTTATTTTGATAAATTTTTTAATGAAGTTTCTAAAAATACGATTAATCTTAGTGATCTTAATATCGTTAAAAATAATAAAACGTTTCATTTCTATCGTCGTATTAGTAAAAAAGAAGTTGAGGAGGCTTAAAAGAAAACTAAGCGTAGAAAGTTTGTAAGACATGATGTTATCTCAATTGAAGTATGAAAATATTTAGGAGATTTGAGAGTTTCTTGGCTCACTAAACTTTTTAATATTATTTTAAAAACTTAAAAGACGCATGTGGAGTGGAGGAAGAGTATTTTGATCTCCATTTTTAAGAATAAAGGGGATGCACAAGATTGTGCAAATTATAGATGAATTAAATTGATGTGTCATACATTAAAATTATGGGGGATGGTAATTGAACATGATTTCTCATAATCAATTCGGATTTATGCCGGGCAGGTCTACTATGGAAGCTATACATTTATTGTTTGATGAAGAATTACAGAGATAATAAGGAGGATCTACATTTGATTAATTTTGATTTAGGACAACCTTACGATTAGGTTCCAAGAGAGATCTTTTAGAGAGTCCTTGAGAAGAAAGGTGTTGATATGACTTATATTCAAGTTATTAAAGATATGTATACTAGAGTTGTTATTTGCGTTCGAACTGAATGAGGATTGATTTCTGTTGGATTACACCAGGGATCGGCTTTAAGCCCATATCCTTTTGCTTTAGTTATGGATGGTCTTACTGGACATTTACAAGAGGTTATACCTTAGTTTGTGGTTTTTGTTGATGATATCCTTCTCGTGGATAAGTCGAGAGAAAAGGCCCAGGAAAACCATGAATTTGAGTCTATAGGCCTTCGTTTGAGTAGAACTAAAACTGAATACATGGAATGTAATTTTAGTAATAATAGCTCTAGTAACAAAAGTGTAACTTTGGGTGATCAAATTATTAAAAGGTGTGAACGATTTAGATATCTCGGGTCTATGGTTCAAATCGATGGTGATATAGATGGGGATGTTAATAGTGGAATTCATGTTGATTGGTTGAAGTGGAGGACTGCTTCGAGACTATTGTGTGATAGAAAAGTATCGCTTAGACTGAAAGGAAAATTTTATAAGATGGTGGCGAGACCTGCAATGCTTTATGGTGTTGAATGTTTGCCTTTAAAAGAGAAGCATAATACTAAATGTTGACGAGAAGAGAATGATTAGGTGGTTGAGTGACTTTACACTTACGTTAAGAAAGACAAATGTAGACTTAGGAAGACTCGGGCATATTGTATAAAAAAAATCTTAATTTATTAGAATTAAATGAAAATATAACTCTAAATAGGACGCAATGAAGAAAAAAGATTATGTATCCAACCCCACTTAGTGTGATTAAGGCTTTGTTATTGTTATTGTATCTAAAATAAGATATATTCACTTTTTTAGTAAAAAAAATATTGATTAGCCCCCTTTTATTCTAGTTTAATTTAGTATATTTTTCTAATGGCTTGTGATTATGAATAATGTAAATTTTGATGTATTTGCATATTGAAGACTTGAACATTTGTATTTACACGCATAACATTCATGTCATACCATTTTATTAATTTTTAAAAAGTTAACTATATATATTGATGCAATAGATTTATGACATCAAAATATTATAAGTGGATATATCTAACTTTGGTTTTGAGATAAGTAAAAACTATGTAAATTCTCTCTTTATTTGTAGTCGAGTAGTGTTAGATCATGTGGTTATTAAAACAAAATAGCCTTTAATTATTATTAGAAACCTGTTCATGTACATGAGACATCAATTATATATATATATATATATATGTCTCATTTATGTAGGAAAAATGTATTAAAATAGAAGAATTTTATGTGATTTATAAAATTTTGGAGGTATAAATATAAAATTAAAATTTAGATTTTAGATATATAAATACATTGAGGTATGTATGTAAATGATCCTAGATTATGATTTTTTTTTTTTTTTTTTTTTTGTTGAGAAAATTATGTGAGGACCACACTTAGTTTCATTCAAAAGGAAATTTGAGTTATAAAATGAGAAATCAAATTACAACTCACACGACGAACAAATAAAAATATGGGACTAACACCAATAAATTACAAAGCAAAAGCAAAGCATCAACAACAAATCCCCAATGAATGTAAAGAGTCTATAACGGAAAATTATTCCATACGGAAAACGTACGCAGCGCTGCGTACGAAATTCTCAAATAACTATCGAATAACCCGTGCATAACATTAAAATGAAACCGCGGGGATTATTGATAGGTTATTAGGAAGTTATTGCTGCGTTATTTGAGCAATAACCTTTCAATAACCTTACAATACCCCAAATAACAGATGAAAAATATACAATGAAATAGCGGAGGTTATTGGGGCATTATTAGGAGGTTATTCACTGATTATTCAGAATAATACCGCAAAATAACCTGCTAATAACCTCCCGATAATCCTAAAATACACAATCGCGGAGATTATTCATTGGTTATTTAAGAATTCCGTACGCAGTGCTACGTACATTGTCCGTATGGAATAATTTCCCATCCATAACACCAACAACAACAACAACAAAACAGCCATCCAACAACAAAAAGAATCCCCGATCGAAAATATGTAGTTCGCCACGAATCAATAACCTTGCGAAGAAAGCAAACAAAACAATAACAAAAAAACACAATAAAAAAAGAGAACAAAGAAGAACTAGAAAGCAAAGAATGCAAAAACAAGAAACAAAGAAGAAGAAAAGGAAAACAATCCACCAAAGCTCAGAACTTACCTACAGAGAAGAATTAGAATTCCATCCTAAAATTTTGAATATATAAAAATATATTCAAAACGTGGTTGAATTTTAATAATGCTTGATATTCATCACAGCACAAAACTCGACTCAACATCTAAAAAAGATCGAGAAGTAATATGACCAATCTCGGCAAACAACAAAGATATAAAAAAGGTAAAAGAAATATTGCGTAGGACGCTTAGATATTTCTATCAGAAATGATAATTAACTCGAAAAATTTTACTACGAACTATAAAAAAATTACCATCGTGTAAACAACCTTTAAGAAGCATATCAGAGTAAGAAACATTCAACGAAGAGATGATCATGAGTTTCTATATTGCTCATACATCAAAAGCAAGTCAAATTGACTTTCAATATTTTAATCATGTTTTAATTATAACCAGCCTTCTAAATTCACTCATTAAAATTTTAAATAAAAATTTTAGATTATTAAAATCTTATATTTAAGATTTTATATGATTAAAATGTTATACTTAAAAGTTTGAATGTTATACTAAAAATCTCTAATCCTAAAACATGCTTCAACCCCCTAATAGTATTGTAGACAGTGTACAATAATTCAATTTAAAAATGCATATTACATAATTCATATGTAAACTTGATATTTACATTTATTACAATTTAGTGTCTATATTTTACAAGATTTGAGCGTTACACATGTAAACAAGAAAGTTTAGGTGGTAAATTTGTAAATGTGTAGAAACTGGGGCGTATGTATGCAAATGTACAGTCCACATAGCAATTATGTAGAATGTATGAAAATGCCCTGGGGCAATTACATACATAGCACACAATTATTTACATATCTAATGCCTAAAATTTCAATATTTGCATACATAACACTCAAATTATTGCCATCATTGCAAAAATATAACTATGACTAACTTTTCTTCTAAAGTCGCAACAATGTAAATTTCGACTTTTCTGGGAGTTAAATGCAAAATGACAAGTCAATATAAAGCAGGAAACTTGGGAAACTATACATAGAATACTTTCAAATGAATTCATTATAAGCCACTAAACAAGCATTTACATACATAAAGACACAATTCTTATGTATTTACATATCTAACCCCTAAACCTTTTTATTTACATACATAACACTCAAATGTTTAATTTCACATAAAAAGTACCACTCTGACTAACATGTTGAAAGAGAAATAAGCCTTCTCATGCTTAGGCTATGAGACCAGAGTGTTATAAATGAGAACATCAAAATACAGTTGTTAGATGTGTAAATACATCAGAATTGTGAGGTATGCATGTAAATTTTCCTAGTTTTTATTACAAACTCAAGTCACTTTGGATAAGCCATTGTGGATCCAATTTGATCCACATCAATCCTATGTTGTTTACATTTTTCTCACTTCTTTCAATGGCATTCACAAAATATTTAGATAGTTTTCATCTATTTATGGTTGGATTTATGAATCTATAATCTTCATTCTTTTCCATTGAATGCTACACAAGTTTAATTGTTTTTTACAGAAGTACTTTTGCTACAACTTATAGACATATTACCTTTCCTCTTACCATATAGTGTTTCAAATCTTTCTACTTGGATTTATCTATTTACCTTTTTGATGCCTCTTCTAACCACAACCATAAAAGCATAAATCATCAAAATTTATTTTCTGCAATCTTATTTTTATTAGATATTACTCCCATCATCTGTCTAAAATAACCAGCTTTCAATCCATATTTCCCATTTCACTACTCATCAATCTTAAAATTCTCATTTTCACAGGACTTACATTGCTAAAATCATTTTATTTTAAACCAAATGTGCTGAGTAAAAGAACCGATTAACAGATTACTTAAGAAGAACACAAAATTTATATTAGTGTGCAATAAAGAATAAAGGTTGAACTTCTAACAATCGAGTCTCTTTTCCCAACTGAATTGTTCAATACAAAGCACAAACAATATCGCATTATTCCTTTTTTTTTCTTTCCCAACCGGAGAAGTACAGAGAGAATAAGGAGGAAATAAATATGATTTTTATTGATTTAGAAAAAGCTTACAATAAGATTCCAAGCGAAGTTGTTTGGAGAGTTCGAGAAAAGAAAGGTGTTGATATGACTTGAATTCGTCATTAAACTATAGTTGTTACTTGTGTTCAAACAGAAAGAGGATTGACCAAGTAGTTTCCTATTTTATTTGAATTACATCAGGGATTGACTTTAAGCCCATAACCTTTTGCTTTTATTATGGATGATCTTATGGGATATTTAACGGAGGTTGAACCTTGGTGTATGTTTTTCGCTGATGATATCCTTCTAGTGGATAAGACTAAAGAAAGAGTTTAAAAAAAAAACTTAAATTATGGAGGTCTATTTTAGAATTAAAAGGTCTTTGTTTGAGTAGATCTATAACTAAATACATGGAATGTAATTTTTGCAGTAGTAGATATGGACGCAGAGCTGTAACAATGGGTGATCAAATGATTAAAACGAGTGAACGTTTTAGATGTTATTAGTATAATTCAAGTTGGATGGTTGAATTGGAGGAATGCATCGTGCCTATTGTCATAGAAAAGTATTGCTTAAACTTAAAAGAAAAATTTTATAAAATGGTGGTGAGACCTGTAATGTTTTATGACGAAAAATGTTGGCCTATAAAACGGAAGCATAAAACTAAGTGTTGCTGAGATGAGAATGCATAGGTGGATCAATGACTTTACACTTAAAGACAAAATGCGAAAAAAATATATCCGGGAAAGAAATGGCGTAGCTCTAGTGGTACAAGATTAGAGAGAGTCATCTTATATGGTTTGGTCACATTAAACATCGACATTATGATGATCTGGTTAGGATAGTAAATGTTTTAGATTTGACTTATATTAAGAAAGGTAGAGGAAGATCGAAAAAGAACGGAGCATGTTGTATAAAAAATGATCTTCATTTATTAGAATTAAATGAAAATGTGATACTCAATAGAACATAAAGGAGAAAAAAGATTCATCTAACTGACCCCACCAAGCGGGATAAAAGGCTTGGTTTCGTTGTTGTTGTAACATAGTTTTATAATCTTTGAACACTTGGAAATCCTAATATAAAGGGCACAATCAAATGTTTTAAAACAATTATACTTTATCAGTTGTTCAAGGAATTAACACTCCCGCTCTCCAGTCCCATCTGATTTAAGTATTCATAGGTTTGTAATTTCATTCAATAAACACTTTAACACTGTAACATAAAGGGGGATTTACATACATAGCACTCATAATTTTAGGATTCCATAGTTAACATCTAAGTGTTGTTATTTACATGTATAGCACTCAATGCAACAAAATAAAATAAAAATAACACCTATCTTAAACCTCTCCATCACGGGGCCGTCTAATCCCAACCGACCTCTTCGTGTAACCCAAATCAGTCTCTTCAACTGATCTTAATCTGCCTCTTTCTAATCGTAGTCAACTCATTTGGCCATCTTCGTCAGCCTCTTCCAAATCCTTCATATTAGTCGACCTCTTCCTTCCTGATGAGCCTCTTCACCTGATACTAATTGGCCTATTTCCGATCAGTAAAATCAGTTTGTCAATCCTAGTCAACATATTCTAGATTATTGATATTAGTCGGCCTCTCTTCATCAGATCCTAGACGGCTTCTTCTATTGAGCGTCTGATGAGATCTATTAACGTAGTTAATGGAATGCTAAATGATGTAAATCACAAAGTTTAAGTATTACATATATGAATCATAATATTTTGAGTGTTATATATGTAAATCCCCCAACATAAAAATGGCAATGTTTGGAAAACATTAAGTTGTATCATCGATAATAGCTAATGTTAAAGCACCCAAACCAGTAAGATCAGTAGAACTCTGGAAGAGCATTAAGGTCTAATTTGTTACAACAATGGTGTTAGGAAGTAATTGGAGTTGCATTTCAAAACTGAGTTTTAGTTTTATTGAAGATAGAACTGATGTTTTTCTCTAGAGTTAGAACTCACTCAGTTCTTCTGTTTATTTGGATTTGAGTGGTTGTCGTTTTCTTATATATTCACATATCTAACACCTAAACTTCTATATTTATGTTGATAACACTTTTTTGGTGTGATAAAACGATGCATGAAAAGGTGCATTTCACTTTTAAGAAGTTAGGAGTTGTGCTATTTTTTTATGTGATACTAAAAATTCGAGCGCTATGCATGTAAATTTGAAAGTTTAGGTGTTAGATATGTAAATACATAAGGGTTGTATTGAATGTATAAAAATGTCCCTTTTCATTTTTAGTAGTCGTTCACATAATTTCATATTATTTCCTTATTATTATTACAAGCAAAATTAAAATTTTAACCCATTCTACCATGGCATGTTATTCTATTATCACTATATGCACAAAATAAAAAGTAAAAAAGCTGAAAAGTGACTTCCAAGCCCTTATATAAAGAAACCTCTCACATTTATGAAAATGAGACTCAAAAGTAGGAACTTAATTTCATCAACCTTCTATCAAACAAATACTTTAATTAAGTTGCCTAACCAAGGTTCGACAACTTCCAAACACTTATCTAAATAAAACTAACCTCAACCAAAACTCTATTCTTAGAACTAATATTTTCTTGTCAAACTACATTCTCAATTGTTATACCACACAAAAAAGAAAAATAAATAATAATAATAATAGTAATAATAACAATAAAGATACATGTTATAACCCAAGTTAATAATTCAATTTGCATGATGGTTTCACTATCAACCACAATATAATCACTGTGTTCAATAAATAGGAAGATAACAACACTTACATGAAAATAATTATATGACCTGAGCATTGTAAATACACGATTAAACTGCCTTCCCACGATCAAAACGACGCAGCTTTCATTGGCTTGTACTCTGTCATACAAATAGAACGAATAAATTTAGCAAAATCTCATAACTAACTAATTACAAAAGTGGCCCATAGATGAGCAAAACTTACAAGTCATGAGTAATGAAGTCCTGTTTTCATATCATATAAACAGCCTCATGGGTGCATAGGGCACACTGCTTCAGCTTGTGAGCAACAAAAAAATTCTTCATTATCATCACAACCACCTCCTTAATATAGTGGGAGGAACTCTGGATTGGCTGGGATAATGTGTTAATAACAGATTAAAAATGAGTAAAGTGCCAAAATGGTCCTCTGACATTATCATCCCAAAGTCTATAAAAGTATCGCTCTTTTAACATAGGCTGAAATAATTCATAGGGAGAACTATTTTAGCACCAATTAAAATAAATTGGCAATTTTAGCTACGTGCGGAGTCCTGATGTAATATTTCTTCCTACAAAGAGTTAGAAGACTGTTTTGACACTTAACTCGATTAAAAATGGAAATAGTTTATTAGCAATTTAAATCAAAGGGCACATAATTCCTTCTAGTAATACAAGCGACAACGGGGAAGCCAAATTTGAAACCAATAAATGGGAAAAAGCACATCAAATAACCGCACAAGCAACAAAACAATGACACGGTAATATTATCAAGTCTAACATAAAGTATTCATGTTTGGAAATTAAGCATGAATTAGATATAAAAATGGAGAGCTTATAAAAGATCATTTCTTATTAAAATATATTAAGTACCAGCAAATGACATAAAATAAGCAATAATAGCTCATATTCTTATCGACCATTCATACCAAGCTGAGTTCCAAATCCATAGAAGTAATATAAGCCCACTCTTTACAAACACAATGGCTTCTCAACCCACACACCTAAACATGGCCATTCTCAAACACAAAAGCTTGAAGAATCCCTCCAGCAAAATCCAGAGTCAAAATTGAATGTCTCTTACAAAAGACACATTTTTGCTTCAATTCCAAATCCATACTTCCTGCTCCACAGAATGCTTCTTGAAATACTTCAACACAACCATAAACAAAAGTTTGAATTTTCATCAAGTCTACATCATAAACCATTGTTCCTTTAAGAAAATTTATGATGAATCATGGATTACAAACAGAAAGAACAGACTTCAAGAACTTAAGAAAATTTATGATGAATCATGGATTACAGACAGAAAGAAGAGACTTCAAGAACTTTATTGCTTATTAAACTGTATGAGAGAGAGAGAGGGAGAGGGAGCGGGAGAGGGAGAGGGAGAGGGAGCGGGAGAGGGAGAGAAGGAAACAACAACAACAACAACAAACAAATGAACATTAATAGTTCATATCTCAATTAAACACTCATACCAACTGAACTCCACATCCAAAGAAGACAACATGATCAAACGGCTTACAAATACAATGGCTTCTCAACCCACGCACCTGAAACATGACCATTCTCACACACAAAAGCTCGAACAACCGGCTCCCCCTCATGAAGATCCAAACCTCTCCTCAAGCAAAATGCAGAATGCAAATCCCAAGTCTCTTTTCCATCACAAAAGGCACATTTTGCCTCAATCCTGCTCTTCTTAGCATCCCTCACCGTCTTCCAGACTGAAGTCTCCTTAAAATTTCTGAACACACCTCTAAACAACAAGTACTTCCGCCTGTTCTCCGCATGAACGCAAGCCGGCCACTGACTAATATAAAGACAATCACCACGAAACCGGCTTGCAAGCAACTTGCTCCCTTCTTCCCTACTGAATCCCCTTTGCGCCGAGGTGTAATGAGGTTCCCAAATGGGGCGACGGCTACACTTACGATTAGGGTATTCATCTAAGAGGACGCCAGCATGGTGGAGGCCAGGACAGCAGATACAGAGCTTGCGGAGAGCGGCCCAGCCGCCAGGGAGTTGGTGGGAGATGCAGAGATCGGCTGCAAGCTTGGGGATGAAGTGACAGCACCATGAGCGGTAGCAGATGGAGCGGATGAGGTTGGAGAAACGGGAAGAAACGCAAGAGAGGCGCGACCAGTCACGGGGGTCGGAAATTAAGCGAGTGAGGATGTCGAGGAGTGTGTCGTCAGATAAAAGAGAGAAGATGTCGCTGCTGGTGGTGGTGGTGGAGCTGTTTTCGGTGGTGATGGTGGGAGGATTTGATACCATTATTGAAGAGGATGGTGGGATGGAACTAGGGTTTGAAGAGATAAGTTTGATGGTAATGGAGGAGAGGAGGAATGGGGTGGATCTGAAAGTAGGTGAAGGGATTGGATTGGGTACAAAATGGGATTTTTGTACAGCGATTTTGCTGTATGAGGGATGGAAAGTAGAAAGAGGGAGGCAGGGTGAGGAATTGGTGAGGAGAAACGGGGAAAGGTGGCACCTTGACTGGTTTTCTCTGCGATAAGGATCAGATGCCAAGCTTTTACTTCTCTCTCTCTCTCTCTCTCTCTCTAACTAGAGGACGATTATGACAGGGCAGCGTGCGGAGGCTGCGGGTGGCCGGTAAAAGAAAATTTACATTCATACCACTCCATTCTTATGTATTTACATATCTGCAATTTTAAATAAATATATATATATATATATATATAGAGGGTGTAAACGAGCCGAACACGATCGTTTATATTTCGAGCCCAAAAAGTATGTTCGGTCTTTAGCTCATTTGCTTAACGAGCCGAACACGAGCTGTTCATGAACAAAGAGTCGTTTTGATAATCCTAATCACGTAACCATAAGATGTTAAGGATTGATGCAAGATTTAAGATTTATAGTTTATATTAAAACATCATTTGAATTTAATTTAATACTTTTTATTTTATTTACTTAATTAATATTTTTAATTGATTAAAAATCTTTTAAATTTTTTAAAATCTCTCATTAATACATACATACATTACATACATACATACATACATACATATATATATATATATACATATATATATATATATATATATATGTATATATATATATATATAATCAAGAATGATTTCGAGCAATGCGAACACGAATGAACAAATCTTTGTTCGTGTTTAGCTCGTTAAGGCTTGGTTAACTTAGCGAACGAGTCAAATACGAGCTTTTTAACGAGCCGAACATGAGCTGTTCGCGAACAACTAACCGTTTTGACAGCCCTATATATATATATATATATACCGCAATTGCTATGCGCCGAAATTTGTATTGTACTTTTTTAAAACTAAAATGATAATATTTGTTATGTGTATAAATATAAAATTAAAAGTTAGGTGTTAAACATGTAAACATCAAAGAATTAGGTGGTATGTGTGTAAATACTGAGAAATTATTAAGAGGAATTACATCTAAACATATAATTTTTTATTTATTTACATATCTCATTTCTAATTTGAGTGCTATTATGTAAAAGTAAAAGTTTAGATTTATTATTTATGTAAATACATAATAATTATTGTTATGAGTGCCGCATAAAATAAAAATCACCGCAAATAAAAGTACAAAGGAAAAGTTGAATTAAATTTAATTATGTTGGTTAATAATTATTGAATTTTTCTAAAATGAATATAATTCAAAATTATATATATATATATTATCTCAATTTATTTTTTCCAAGAAAATAAGCCTCATTTAATACAGAATTGGAAGCCGTGTTCCACCGTGCTAGTATTTATTTCTATGTGACTTACATTAAATAGACGCATTAATGCTTACGTGATGGGGACAAAGGTCACCATCTTTTATAAAATAATATATAGGAAATAATATATATATATATACACTTTAAATTCTATTTTCTTTAATCGAATTTTCTCCCCACTTTTATATGTGCAAAATAAAATAGAAATGATACGTTATAAACAAATTTATTAGTCATGTTGCGTGTATCTCGTGTCTTTCAGCATGGATCTCGAAGTATTTTTTGAATATGAAATATTCTTACTTAAATTAAAAATTATTCATAGATCTAATTTTAGCAAAATTATGGTCGAATTGACCAGCTAGACTAGACGAAAATTGGTCCAATCCGAGCTAAATCAAGTCAAGATCAAACTGTTAAACCGTATTTGAAAGTTATTAGTGGTCAATTGAAGTGGATTTCCAATCTGACGAATTTAAAATTAAAACGATTTTCTTGATGAGACGAATCCAACAAGTTCAAGGTCACTCAATTTTGACATCATTAACGTACTTAAATGTTCGTAAAATACAATTAGATCAAGGAAATCATTTTTTGACATCTGAGGAAGTGGTCCGGATTCCTATCTTATTTACAAATGATGGCACTCTCAAACTTTATAAATAAAGTCTTACTCCCTTCATGAAGGGAGATCGAAAGACCAATAGCTAAACCTGAAGCCACATCATGACAAGAAGGAGCATATTTTCATTGTTATTTTGGATTGAAGACCTAGCCATCCCTTCCTTTGCGGCTAACAACCACCGTTGACATCGCTCGCTTGCCGCGATTGTCCACCGTCAGCCACCCCATGCTTGTAACTAAAGGTGTACCATGTATATTGACTATGTACTTTGCAATGAAATCTCACGTGAAGTAATGAAACACCTTATGGAGTCTTGTAGTGCCCTGAATATCGTGCAATAACAAAGTTCCATGGATAACTCCCAGTGGTAACAACTCCCAACCATTGTATAAGAACTATTACGTGCACGAACAACATACTTATAGGAACATTGTCTCCCTTTTCTCGTACAAGAGAGAGGGGTCCATTCTTGTACTCACCAGATCATTCTGACTGGGCTAGATACTATGTTTTTTTCTTGTTGGGTTTTCCACATAAAAAGACGTGTATCTACTTATTATTTTCATTATCTCTGTGTGTGTTTGACTTTCGTACAACGCAAAGACGATAAGGGCTTGTTTGGTTGTGTTTTTTTGAATGCGACATGACATTTTGCCGCGAAATTTGTTCACAGCACTTGTTTGGGATTCGGCTTCGCGGCAAGGTGCCGCGAAGTTTGGGAGAAAGCGGGCCGCGGGATAACCCCCGCGACCTCGACTTTCTCTGCGCTTTTGGGTTATAATTTATTGCGCTGCCCTCGGCCTTCCGCAAGCCCGAACTCGTCATCTCCTCTTCCGCCCTAAAATTTCTATCCCTTTTCTCGACCAAGCACGATTCTTTTAAGGTAAAAGCGTAACACCCCTCTTCTTCCTCGCATGTTTTGATGAATCTCTCTTTCTCCTCTCCTTCCCTGCACGAATCTCTCTTCTCCTCTCCTTTCCTCTCAGTTTTTATGTATCAGTTGCTTTTCATGAAGAATCTGACAAGACATTTATATCACTTGCAATATTGTTTCACAATTTTTATGTTTAACTTGCATTTCACTATGAATTTGTCATGATATGTACATCATTTGCAGAGCATTATGTTTCACACTATAATTTCATACATGAAGAAGCCCCATTTGGTGAGGTGCATAGAAAGAAAAGATAAGAGATGAATTTCACTGTAGGCACACTATATAAAAAGAGTTGTTTTCCAGCATCAACCTCTATCACTAGAAATAAGTGATAGATGAATCAAAACAACCATGAATACTGTCATCCTCCCTGTTTTTATGTTTCATTATGAAATTGTCATGATATGTATATCGTTTACAGATCATTATGTAGCACACTATAATTTCATACATGAAATAATCTCATTTGTTGTGGTGCATATAAAAGAAAGGTGCTACATCTTCTTGTTATCCAACCATCAATATTGCCATCCTCTCAGGTTTTAGGTATACTCACATTTCACTATGAACTTGTCAGAATATTTGTTATCACTTGCAAATCATTATGTAGCACACTATAATTTCGTACATGAAAAAGTCCCATTAGGTGGGGTGCATATAAAGAAATGAGAGGAGATGAATTTCACTGTAGACACACTATGTAAAAAGAGTCGTTTTCCAGCACCAACCTCTATCACTGGAAACAAGTGACGATGAATCAAAAGAACAATGAATATTGCCATCCTCCTAGTTTTTATATTTCACTTACATTTCACTATGAAATTGCCATGATATGTATATCATTTGCAGAGCATTATGTAACACACTATAATTTCATACATGAAAAAATCCCATTTGGTGGGGTGCATAGAAAGAAAGGAGAGAAGAGCAATTCACTGTAGGGACATTATGTAAAATAGATGTTTTTCACCCATCAACTTTGCCATCCTCCCAGTTTTGATATTTCTCTTGCATTTCACCATGAATCTGCTAGAATATATAGTTATCACTAACAGATCAAGATTGTATTACACTTTAATTTGATAGATGAAACAAACCCATCTGGTGGACTGCATAAAAAGAAATGATAAGAGATAAATTCATTGTAGGCACACTATGTAACAGAGTTGTTTCTCAGCCATCAATATTGTCATCCTCTCAGTTTTCTTTGTTTCACTAGCATTTCACTATGAATCTGCCAGGATATTTGTATCAACAACAGATCATTATGCACACAAAATTATGTCTTCCAACAACAACCTCTACCACAAGATATTGTGATAGATGAAACATGCCCGATTGCTGGGTTGCACCAAAATTGTGATGTAAGCATTAGAGTAGCTGGTTGACTGGTTTGAGAGGAAACATGCCTGATTGCTGGGTTGCGCCAAAATTGTAATGTAGCATGAAAAATTTTATTTTTGAAGGTTTGAGAAATTTCAGTTTTTATGTATCACTTGCATTTCATAATGTATCTGTGGCTGAAGTCAGAAAGACAAAAAGATTGTTGGTTGTAAATGCATTACATTCATGTAACACTTCAAAGCCAATACCACATCATAACATATCAAAGAAATTCTTTATAGCAATTCAGACATGTTTCAAAGTTTCCAGTGTTATCTCAAATAATTTAATCTCAGCTCATGTGAGTTCAAATTAGATCATCTCTTGTATAAAGCCTCAGTTTTTTGGTTTTGTTAAGAGCTGCCGGTTTGTATATTACAATTATGATAATCTACGTAACCAAGTTGGAAGGTATGAGGGACCTCCGAGGGTTCAATGTAAACTGATAGCTCTGTATCTTTTATCTATGTCACAGTAATAAAGAAATATGATCTCTTTTCCGTTGATGTAGGTCAGTTTGAACGAACCACGTAAATTATTGTGTTCTTTTTTTTATGTTGTTTGCTTTATTGTTGTGTATTTGGCTAGAATGTTTTACTTTTAGTACCAATGTTGGCAGTTGTTAATTCAATTCATTTTGAATGTTTATCTTTGTCGTATTAATAGTATGACTAATAAAAATAAAGATGTTGTTATTCCTGTACTTTTGAGATAAGGAAACAAAGGTAATATTATGCGACCTCTCCTTACAAAAATTGAAAAGGGAAATAGGTCGAACTCCTTCTTCAATAAGGAAGGTTAGCAAAACATAATTACAAAATTCAAGGAGGCTACATATAGGGAATACGAAAGACTGCAGCTTAAGAATAAATGTGACCAGCTCAAAAAGGACTGGAAAATTGATTTGAAGCGATGCTCGACCGGATTGGGATGTGATCCGGTCAAACGAACGATTGATGCTCCAGAGAAGTGGTGGCGAGAAAGGCTTGCGGTAAGATATTTTTCATTCAATACATATGATGTCATTCAGTATATTCATTCTAATAGAAATATCTATCGTTTCCTCCTACAGGTTGTGTCAGCTGCAAAGAAGTTTAAACTGGCGGGAATAGAACTCGACTTTGAGGAGAAATTAGACCGAATGTTTGGTGGGGCTGTTGCTATAGAAAATATGCATGTGCGCCTAGCCAGACAGGATTTGGTCAAACCCCAGAGAATGTGGCGGCTACTTTATCAAATGATTCGGCAGAATTCCACGACCTGAATCCACCTGAAATTCATTCCACCAACCGTACAAAGCGACATCGTTCTGAAAGCAAGAGAAAGAGTGGAGCTCCTTCTATAAGAAACCAGCTATCATACCTTGTCGAATCATCTAATGATGCCCCCCACAAAGTTCAAAAAACTTCCATAGTTGAGATAGTTCGACTTCTTGAAGTAGATCCAGAATTTTCAGGGGAACCTGACCTTTTCTACTTTGCTCTCGACCTCCTCCATGATTCGATCCATAGAGACTTCTTTGAAGCACTTAGTATAGAGCGAAACGTGACATATATACGATATTATTATTATCGAAGAAACTTATGATTTAAAATTGTTATTATACGTTATTTCGTATTGGACATTTATATTTGCTACTGATGTGGTTGTGTCTGGCATTTGTAACCCAATATTTACTGGAGTGATTTTAGTGATTATGCATTTTATTATATTGATTTTGAATGCATTTGTTTGACCATGTATAATTTATATTGTCATGGACATTGAGGTAGCACGACGCAGAAGGAGAAATGCAGCTATAAATTTACTTGTCGATTACTATAACACATACATCTACCGTGCGCCATGTTATACATCATCTCAAGTTGTGGATAAATGGATGAGAGAAATGCTTACATGACACACAACGAGATTTAGAAATATCTTCCGTATGTCGCAGGATATTTTCAATGACCTTTTAGCAGAACTAACATCTCATGGATTCCATAGGTCATTCAGAACAACTAAATAAATCTAGAGACAATAAATGTGGGATATGCTTAATTGAGATTTGTTTTGTTTTGTTATGGTTTTTGCCTTTTTTTTCGCTTGGATTGTTGTTGTTTTATTTAAAAAAAGAAATTTGCTCGAATGCATATTAATTTCCTGCTTTCATAGTATAAAGAAATGAGAACATCTCATGTTAAAGGGAATTCTTACAGCACACAAATTTCTTCCCAAAAATAAATTAAAAAAAGAAGCCAAACATGCTTCCCAGTATAGAGAATTGTTTAAGAAATCAACAAATAATTTCTAAGTATAAAAGTATAACGAGACTACACAAACACTAGCAAACATTTTATCAAATTTTGTTGCTCTTAAGAGAAATTAAATTATCCATAAAAGCAATGTTTAAAAGCTCAGACATCAACAATAAACCATATAAACATACAGACATGCAAACAAAAAGTGAATAATGGAGTGTTCCTTGACTTTAATATCATAACAAGAAGCCAACGATAACAACAGTAAACTTCGCACTCAAATAAGTTTAAAAATGACAACATATGAACAAGAGAGATTTGAAACCGATGTTCCAATCCGTCGATCAAGAACATCAACGTCGGCCTATGGCCTTAATGTCAAATGTTAGATATGTAAATTCATAAGAACTGTGTGGTATGTTAAAAAAATAAAATATTGATTTACTGAGAGAAATGGCAACATACACCAACTAACATGACATCGTCGACTATGACATCCATCCTTTTAACTGGAATGTCAGCCTCACTTAGCAAGCTGATGTAAATTTCTCATGATTGGAGTTTGCGTCTCTGGAGATTTCTATTTTCAACTTCTTCTCTTGCTTAGTTTTTTCATCCCTACATGGGTTTTCTTGGGCGTGAAGGTAATGTTCTTGTTTTGCTCAATTTTATACATAACTATTCTTTATTAAAATCATATATATATATATATATATATAGTGCCGTCAACCGTGACCTGTTGGTAGAGCAGCCTCTTTGAAGGTCGTAAGTCCACTCAGATCATGGGTTTGAATCACTTCTGCCAGTCAGCAGTTCACTGAGTATGCGAGGCTCGAATATAGTTAGAAGCATACATGAAGCGTCGATTGCGGAGAGCTTCAGTACAGATGAGCCTCCGACCAATCTTTGTCGATATATATATATATATATATATATATATATATATATATATATATATATATATATATATATATATATTCAAAGACAGTATTCTCAGCCAAAATTTACCTAAAGCAGGAATAACATGAATTCATTCATAAATTTTCAAATCTGGGTGTTTTGATTCTCACAAATCAAGCCAAAAAATTTTCAACCTATATAAAATTGTACCCAAATAAGCTCCACGAAACCCAATATGCGGGTCATTTCATTCCTAATACATTAAAAACCTGCATAGAAATAAATAGAACAACAAATGATGTTTTAGCCCTTGGAGCAAGCCCTGCATTTTATACACAACAGAAGTAATGCAAACTCTAAGCAGGTTTTTTTTTTCCTTCATGTCTGATCTGCTTTCCTTATTTTTACGTAGTAGGCATTGAAATTGGTCAAATTATGTTAGTAGTATGTGCAAAATAAATATAATGAGAACATAAAGAAGCAACTGAGTTCCACACTGATGTTCCAAACCCTTCACAGATGAAACATTAACAGGACTACAATCACGAGGAGCAGCAAATCTGCCTAAATTCTTATTCAAATGATTCTAACACCTAAACTTTTAAATTTTACATTTATACTACCCAAGGCATTCAAAATTGCAAGAAATTTACATTAGTAAAATGAGTACAGCTTCATCACAACTTGAAGACAAAGACAGCCATAAATAATGTTAAATGCATAAGAGATTGAGCATATAATAATTATAATACATCAATTTAGGGCATATATCTATATAGTTTAAAGTAATTGGAGCGATAGAAAAAAATATACATGAAATCCAATTTCTACACAAAAATACTGTCAGCCAAAAGATAAATTTGAGCAATAGATAAAATATCAACAGGCGATCCAATTTCTACACAAAAAATGTCACCTAACAATGTTGCAAAAGTACATCTTTAACAAATTTTAGACATCCTAATTTCTCTTATTAACTAGTGCATTTGTGATTTGTTCACGTAACTCTACCTTTTCCATAATGCCTTCTCCAATGTGTCTCGTGATCTACTACATCATCTTCAAGTTCTAACATTGATTTTCCAATTTGATACTCATATGGCTCAAGTGGTATGTATGATTGATCTGTATCACAAATATTAAACTCTGGGTTAGTTTGATAGAGATGCAGACGCATGTTGCAACGTTATTTTGGCAGCTACTATCTTTACTTGCTTCCCAAAAGAATAGGTTGTCATATCACGAAGAATAATCCACCTTTTCTTAAGAACCAAAAGCACATTCGATCGGATCACATAAAGAAGAGAGTCTCTTATTAAATATTTCTTGTTTTTACGCACCAATTGATCACCTCTTTGAAAATCAAGAATGTAATGTTCTGTATTTAGAAATGGTTTTAAAAACCTTCGCTGCATTAAGTACCCTGCATCAACAAGATAATAATTACTTGCATAAGAGTAAGCATGAATTAATTCAGTAAAATTTTGATTTTTATTTGAATTTTATTGTAAATAACTAAATTGTAGGTGGCATAGGAAAGTTATACTTTTGATTACGTGTGGCAAACTTTAAAATATGACTATCATGTGCACTATGTAGATTCCCACCCTGACATGATAAAGGTAAAACATATGTTAAAATCTCACAATATAACATTTTATGTCAACGTTAAGCAGCGACATATATATGCCACTTTTTTACTATCTTACACTCTAGCATCCATATGTGTTACATCAACATTTTCATATTTTTCTAGAGATTACAAAAGTAATGGTATGTTGACATCATTTTTGGTCAAATCTCTTTCCTTTGATTGAAGTATGCTTGGACTTTATTTGAGCTAAAATCTTGATTAATTATTGATTTCTCTCTAAAGGTTATTGTGAGATTCAATGTCTCATTTTAAGAGTTGCATGAGGTTTATTAATAGTAATAAAGACCATGCAAACTACTTTGACGATCAATTGAAATAATTTTTACGTAAGAGCTATCTACTAAGCTTTTCATGCATTAAATTGGTTTGACGTAAAAATTTTTCAACGAGTAATAATTTTTTAAATGGACCTCACTATCGTGTCTATGTCATCAAAATCTTTCAAATAAGTCCTTTGACACTCAATTTTGACTCCATTTGGACATTTTTTTGGCAAACAATAATCAAGAGGGAGAGAATAATAATCAGAAGAGATAAAACGATAATTTGACCAATATTTAAAAAATTCTTTAAATTGCCTTCAATCTTCAACAAAATACACATTTTGGACTAATAAAGTCTAATAAATTTTTTGGGTCAAAATTAACTATTTTCTCTCTTAGGGTGGGACCCATTTTGAACAGTCATTTTTTTTTTTTTATAGAATTTGAATCAATCAAAACCAATTTGACCATGAAACTTATTGCATTTTTTTTACAATTTTAACCAAAGTCAATTTTTCGGTCTAAGTCAGCTCCCCAACCACTATAACCACATAATCAACCACCATTGAACTTCAAATGATCATTACTTTTGCCACACAACTCCTTTTTTCAAACCATTCGAACCGTTGGATTTCCTGTTTCATCATCTTCAAAATGGAATATAATTTCAAAATTTTCTAAACAGGCATGGCAATTATACAAAAAATTATCATTTTTTGGCTTATTTACAAAAATACTCTTGCTTAATTAATTAATTAATTATTTATTTATTCCCAAATGCCACCTCAGTAATCCTCCCACTCAATTTTGATTGGTCCATGAGTTATAAACAGAGATTCCCTTGATGTCAATCAATCATGGCCATTAAATTCAAAGGGGCAACTCCTCTTTTAATCCTCACCACCCATTACCCCACTACCTTGAAAAACTACGCCACTACCTCATTTCAACCACCCGTAACCACTTAAACAGCCACAATTCATGCCATTTTGGAATTCCATTCTCCTCTCCTCTCCAATTCCAAGAGACTTCTCCTTCCTTTCTCCAATTTCCCTTGGATTTTCTTCCCTTCTTCACCAAAACCGAGAACTCTCCTTGTAGTTCTCTACCAAATTGAAAGAAGAAACACGGAGACAAGGAAACATTAAAGTAGAAGCAATCCAAAGCACCAAATTAAAAGCCAAGCTATAAAATTTCTCAAACTTCCTTTATGGAATTAGAGACCTTTTACTTCAAAATTTTCATCATGTTTCCACCATGCAATTGTTAAAACCAAAACCATATGTTTGTTTTGTTAAAAATTCTTTAGGTCTCTTATTGCATCTATGAAATAACATGTTAATTAGATGTTTTCATAAAATTTTTCATGATTCCTTGTAAACTTTCACACTGTGAGCCCTATATGCATGTTACATGATACAATTTTAAATCTTCTCTATGTCCATGTGTTTTATGTTCACTTCACTGTAAACCAAAATATACCTGTATTTATTTTATCAAAATTACAACGAGTCCATGCAAACTATGTATAAACCGCAATATATCTCATATATAGTCATAAGATTTCGCTTTTGATTGATTAATTAAACATTGCCATACCAAATTTGTACATATTTTCCTCTATGTTGTTCAAACCAAAATCCTACATGCATTTTTTATAATATATTTTCCTTAGTCTATCTTCTGTTTAAATGGAATATACTAAATTGCATGTTCTATTCTTACTTTATGTTAAAACCGAAACAATATAGGTTCTTATTACAAGTTTATTTCAAATGTATTTACTATACGCTAGATAATTAGATGATATATGAATTTAATGTTTATGCAGTATATTTTTATAATATGTATAATATATGATTTATCATATTCTTCTCCTAAATCCACCCTAAAACTAAAATAAACATGTATAAATCACTTAAACCGACATATAAATAACTCTAATTATATCTTAGTCCCTTTAACCAAGGTTTAACGGTTTCTTAAACTCATTAATCAGAATATATAATGCACATTTACTATATTATAACTAACTTAATTTAACTTAACTAACACTTCAATACCCCTAAACTACTTAACAAAAAATTATATTTCTTAATTATAATCTTAATCACTTTAAATTCCAATAACCAAGACTTAATAAGATCATAATTTAATTAATTAACAGTTTTTATTAAATAATTAAACAATTAACTAATTAATAATTATCTAAGTAAACTCATAAATGAATTAACAAACTCATTAATGATTTAATTAATAAACTAATCACTTAATTAATTGAAGTCACAATTAACAAAATAATACTTTAATTTAATTAATTATAACTTCAACTAAATGATTGATATTCAATTAATAGTTTGATTTATTAATTAATTAATAGTTCAAATAAAATAATCAATTGTAGTTAATTAATTACAAATTTGATATAAACTAATTAATCTACAATATATATATATCTATATGTTGTATGTAAAAAATTATTTTTGAAACTTATATATAAGCATGAATGTATGTGCATATGATATATATGTACAAGTGTACATGTGTATGTTTATATATATATATATATATATATATATATATATATATATATATATATATATATATATGTATGTATGTCTGTATATGTATGTATGTATAGGTATGTATATGTATGTATGTATGTATGTGTATGTATGTATGTATGTATGTATATGTATGTATGTATGTATGTATGTGAATATGTTTTGATATATTATATACATATATATGTGTATATATATTTACTATATTTGTTTATATGCATGTAAGTAAACTTAAAAGGAACCCTATGAATAATTCATATAACAACCTACTTAGGTCATTTAATTACATAATATTTCCTTTCTTTCCTTCATGTGATATCAATGTATATGTAAACTAGTCAAATCTTTCTGATGTGGACGATAAAACTATTTGATTTGCATGTGAATGAGTGTTTAATTGTTTTCCTTGCATGTGAGATTACTTGCATATTTAGTTACTACTTTTTGGGAATAGATAGAGGTACAAGAGAATAAATAAAGCTCTTATGTGCTAATTGAAAGATAGGGAGCCTGACAAATACTGTAAAATTTTAAAAGACTTGAATATTTTTAATATATAAATTAAATGCGCTAAAAAAAGAGATATTTTTCAAATATAAAGAATTTTTTGTTTTAATCATAAGTACTCTGAAAATAACTTTTAAAGTTCCAATCAATCCATTAAAAGACTTTTATATTTCAATTAAATGAGCTCAAAATTGATAATCTTTTAAAACTTAGAAAAAGCTCAAGGAAAAAGGTTTCAAGATCTTTAAACCATTTTCTTTAAGGATTATCTTTTAAATAAATTTCAAAATAAATTCCTTTGAGAAAACTTTTTTCACAAAGAAAATTCTATTTCAAAACTTAAAAGAAAGTATTTTCATCTGAGCTTTAAGACTTCCTTTGTTGGAAGTTCTTATAAGTGCTTATCCTCTTAACGAGTCTTTTCTTTAAAGCTTAAAAATGATTTCCTTTCAAAAGAAAAATCTCATTAAAACCTTTTTCAAATAAATTATTCTATTTCTTTTGAAAACTCTAATAATTTCTTTTAAAAGAAATTCTCTTTAAGAATTTCTTCTTGAAGAAATCTTATCTTTAAAAGGACTAAAGATCTATTAAGATCAATTAGACCTTTAAAATATTTTCAAAAATACTTGAGAGTCTCTTTAAAAGTTAGAAAATTATTCTTAAATCAATCTTAAGATTAAGAAGATCCTTTCTTTAAGAGATCCCTTCGGAAAAAATCAAACTCCTTTTTCAAAATAAAATATTTTTTAAAACCTTTAAGCTTTTAGGGATTTAAAATACATATATAAGCTTGGCAGGGTCCCTTTCACTTGTTTAGCCTCGACAAGGCTTATATATTCACATGATTGTGTGACTATATGAATGAATATGTTTCCCCAAAAAAAATATTATTATGTGGTCTCAGACTATTGAATAAAAGTCTTGGGTTATGTTAATTTAAATAACTCAAGAGAGATAAACTTATATTCCTAGATATTTTTGAATAATGAAGAAAAAAATACTTTTATTACTGTTATGAGAATATAAGTCTTTAATATGAAAATTTTAAATTGACAAACTTAGTTTTATTTGTTCAAAATATTTCTTCTTGACAATAATTAAAACCTGCGGAGGGAAAACGAAATATTAAGAGGAAAACTGAAACACAGGGTAGAAAAGCAATATTTAATTGATAATTTGACTAAAACATCACTTAGAACGGAAAATAACCAAACAATACCTAGAAAATCTTGATTTGTCTGTTGCCATCCATTTTTAATATGACAAACACAGAAACATACTCGTTGAGTGACACGACACTATAATTGGGCTCTGCACTGTCATAGCCGTACTCTGACTCGATTGTGATCAAACCAGCATCAACTCTGGTATCCTTTGTGTTGACCTTCGTTCCTGTGCACGGGGCAGTATTTGGCTCATTCAGATGTTCCCATGACATAGACCATTGACGAGGTCGCTCCATATGTTTTCGTGCCTTAGGTTTAAGGTCCAGACAGATAAATTTCATGATTGGAACCGTCGTAATCGGAGACACGTGTACAACTCATCTTCTCGAGCTCTTTTGAGATGCGCTTGCAACCCTTACGGAGGTCTCAAGATCGTAGTTGCTCATATACGAGCCTCTGGAGATTCCCAAGAGGCTCAAAACCCCTTCGACAGACTTTCTCAGGAGCCTAAATTTTTTCAGATTAGGCATGACCATGCCTAATTTTGGCGTGGTCATGCCTAACCAGTGGCATGACCACGCTAAAATCTACCAGAAGCGCTCCAGTCTCTCGACCGATGAGGATGGCGTGACTACGATGGACAGATTGCCCGACATAATTATGTCGGGCCTCGAGCATAGTTACGCCGGATCCCGATTTGTGACACTGTAAATAGTGACACGACCATGCTCGAGCCAAGCGTGGCCACGCCGTCGAAACTTTTCCACAGTTTTAACTGCCAGACCCTGGTTTCCTGCCAGCGAGGCGGCCATGACCAGTGGTCGTCCTCCTTTTGCCTGGTTCTCCACCCTGAACTGGCATGAAAAGCATTTTTGGACCATGTTAAATGGGGAAGGTGGTTTATATTCTTCGGGTAAACCCTTTAAGGAGGTTTAACCAGGGGGAAGTTGTTCATTTGGGGGATTGGCTACCTTTTTTGCTTGGAGAAGAGTTGGGAGCAAGGGGAGCTTGGAGGAGGAGGGTGGAAGGTGTTTCTTGGAGAATCCTTCATCTTCCTTAAGGAGAAGCTGAGGAAAGCCATTTTCCTTCATCCTCTTCATCTTTTCTTCTGTTTCACGGTCATCTTCCCAATCTCCGGCAACTCATTGGAGAGAAGAGCTTCTTCTTGACTTTGGAGAAGAAGGATTCTGACATTCTCATCATCCAGACTCTCCGATGAGGAGAGCTTCCTCACTCTTTGGAGGAGGCAAAATCCGGCGACTTTGTCATTCTTTCCGGTGATGAGAGTCTCCTACGAGAAGAAACATTTCGATCAATCGTCGCTTAGGTGAAACTCTTCAACCCTTTTGCATTTTTTTTCTTAGCTAGCCCTAGGAGTAGATTTTGCTAGGTGTTGTGGGCTTGCTCACCCACACGAGGCAAGTTTGACCAGCCAACCGGTATCGTTCGGCTCAATCAATATACTGTTCGAAAGGTTCAATTGATCGAATGATACCAGTCGACCTGGCCATACACTTTTTGATTGGTCAACACTAGTAAGCATGGTCACATGTTTATTGATTAGTCGTTTATTTCATAATGGAAGTCCTAGGTTAGGGAGCACATGCGTGGCCAAATCTCTTACGAGGCCAAGTGAGTACCCGTTGCAGGCCCTAAATCTAAATTCTAATGGGTTGGAATCCCAATTTCACACGGTTGTAGCGGTATCCGATCTTCTATGAAGGGATCAGAATATTGTACTTGCAAAACGAGAAAAGTTTTGTAGTTAGTCTGTTTTGCAAGAAGCAATGAATCGTTCCTCCTAGCAATTGAGAGGGAAAATTCCCCGCACTTGCCTGCTACAGTCGCATATCTACATATGAAAACCCTAGGTGCCTATGCGAGGTCGATAGCATGAGTTCGACGTGTCATTGGAGTATTTTAGCTAGTATTGCATGTGCATGGTCATTTGTGACATTTTACATGTAGTGTGTTTGATCGCATGAGCACTTCGCTTTGATCGGGCATCCAGGCATGATCGGCCCATCGCTTTGGGTCAATCAGCCATCCCGAGTTGATCACTCTATCCTTTGGTTTGATTGACCACCACGTCCCGATCACTCACTTTAGGTTTGATCGGTCATCCCAGGCCCATCACCCGTTTCTTTGAGTTTGATCAGTCATCTCGAGCTGATCACCCGATCCTTTAAGTTTGATCGGCCGTCCCGGGCAGACCACCCAATCTTTTGGGTTCGTTCGACCGCCGACTCAGGCCTATTACCCTCTCTTTTGGGTTTGAGTGATCGTCCCGGATCGGTCGACCCACCAGCTTCAGTTTGACTAGTCGTCACGATCCGGTCGACCAATCACTTGCATGCTTGTATGTTTTTTGCATCATATTGCATGTTTTTTTGCCAGTGGATGAAAATCTTATTTTGACTTGATATTTGTGATTTATTTCATTGCACGTAAAATATATTTGTCGTATATGTTTTGCATGTGACGTGTCTTGGATGCCTCTTTGAACATTCTTGTTTATGGTGTCTCTTTGAGCACCCCCCACTTATGGGATCTCGTTGAGCACCTACACTTGCAGGTGTATTCTCCACTACGTCATCGTATGCACGAGGGCAAATACATGCACACTTTGCGAGGAGGTGGCTCATATAAGCCATCCACCTCACTCCCTAGACACTGCCTACAGTGTCGTAAGAATTTCATATTGTGTTAAGTACGAGTCATGGTTCTTAGCCTTTGAATTAGTACAAGACACAATGTGCATTCACCTAGGTATGTGGTTCTCACTTGTATGAATCACATAAACTAGTATGCTTGGCACTTAGCATTTATGTATGCTTACCATCTGCATTTTGTATGCTTGCCATCCGCATTTCGTATGCTTACCATATGCATGTCTTATGCTTGACATTTTTGCATTTCGTATGCATGATATTTCTGCATGGCATATACTTGACATTTCCCACATTCCGATTACATATTTTGCATGTTTGCATGTGTGTTCGGTGAGTACCTCTCAGGTAAGGAGTAGATCCTCTTCGTAGGTATCATTTTATTCTATACAAACTCACTAGCAACCAGTGTCTCCTCGTTGTACGACACTCCGAGTCCCCAAGCAGGTGTTTTATTTCCATAGGTAGTCTATTTTATTGATACATCACGTTTGTGCGTGTCATATTGCATGTAGACATCTTAACATTCATTTGCATGATGTGTGTTTCGCCTTTTGACGCCTATTGTGATTGTTTTGTGCTTCGGTCAAACAATGACAATGTGGGTTGTTTCATGTTTGTATGCTTGCTTATTTTCCTACTCGTTAGTAGAATGACTCGTTTGTTGGTCGCGATACTCAAACTTGTGTTGCCTGTGAGGATATCTCAGCGAGCAATACGAGTTTATGTATCACGCGCAACAAACAATACAACTGTGTTAAGAATCCAAGGGCTCTAAAATACGTCAAATGTATCATGAACCCGCATCTTATGGTCCGCTATTGTAAAATATAAAAAAATGGATATTTTTACTACTATAAGTATAAACCACCTTACTTTAAAATTTATATATTTTAGGACATATATAATGCCACCTCTTTCAAAATGTCACCGTTTTCTTATGACGTGCTAAAGATCTCTTGGATCATTAGAACGGACCTGGTGTAGCAACCCCGTCAAAGTCGTATGATAACCAAAGACTTTACCCTTAGCACTTAGTGCTGACTATGACACTTTTTGTTAGATGGTGTGCTAGATTAGGACTAGAATGCTAGATAGTATTCTCGACGCCTCTGGCTCTAGATCTTTACTGACTTGTTTATTCTAGCCAATCGTCACTTTTGTGTTTTTGATGTGCTTATATGTGCCAATTTTTTTGGTATGTATGGTTGTATATTAGGTCAGTCCTCTGCAGAGATACATGGCATATATATGCACACACATGAGTACAATAAAAAAAGGTTGCACGTGATCATTTCCATGCTAACTTTCGCTCGCATGTGCTGCTTAGCTCCCCCACCTGGCATGTCTCAAGCACGTTACATGTAGATAGTTTTATGTGCTAATATGTTTTTCGTGTAGGTTGACTCCTTTCTTTTGACATTTCCTATGTATTTTTTAGAGTCCTAGGAGACTTGTAGCCAAAATAAGATACGTGTACGAGTTCTAAAGTGTTTAGCTCGGGAGCCACGTGACAAGAGGACTAGGAGCAGATGTTAGTGTCCCATATTTTAATTTTACATTTGATATTGATGCACAGATTTATGATCGAGCATGTATATGCAGAGTCCGGCCGCCCTTTTTCTTTTTTTATATTGTCGTCCCAACTACACCGGCCATTTCTTATTATTTTGATTTGGCTTGTTTCTCTGTTTTCAGTTGTATGTTTGCATGCTTTAAATGGATTTCATTGTTTCTTTTTGTAGTTTGTTTGGAAACCAGGAACACAATATAAGCTTTTAAGGAATTAAAATTCTAAATTTACTACAAATTCTTAATAAAATATTCAAGATAATAAAAATTTTAGGATTAAAATATTCAAAAAATTGCACTTTAATTTCTTACATGGCCTTCGCTCCGAATTTTAAACGGGTTGCAAGCATGGCTATCACCTCTATCATATTTAATAGGGCCTCCATATTATGATTGATTAGCTCACTGCATCATATTGCATGTCCCGAGAAGAAGCTCTCGTCCTTCTCCAATCCGACTAGCTCAATATAGATTTTTACTTTGGTGATTGTCTAGAGTGTTAACTGTGTTAGAAGGCTCCCGACTACAACGGGTGTAAGTCCTTTTATTGGGACTGTTTCTAGCTTTATAGTTGAACCTCCATTTCTCTTTCTTCCTGAGGCATCCTTGTCATATCGGGAGGTATAAGTCTCACCTCTTGTAGCTTCATCTGATAATCATAAGATAGAGCTTTGTTCTTTTGGCCTTAGAGCTATCGAGATTCTCATGGATGATGCAATTCACGGATTGCTGACTGGAGATTTTTAGACAAGTTGGGTCGACTACATTCACGACGAGGTAGGCTACATTTCCTAATAGTTTGGGATGACAGTTCTGCGGTACCCCGACTGCGCTACCTCTATCTTTTAGAATTACTCTATATTTCCTGTTGTTGAGCCCTTTTGATCCCCATCTCTTCTTTGACTTCATTGATGTCACCTTGACGACACAATTATCGATGAGTTGTCGCCAGCTTGAAATATGAAGATTCACCCTCTGCTCTTATGACCTGGTGAGCTCTGACGTATGGGAATATCTCCGTCAATATGATTTTGGTTATTTTGTGGGTTCTGATGTGGACGAACTGTCGCCCATTTGAGATGTGAGTTTTCACCTCCATCTAGAAATTTTATTCTTTTCCTACCCATTAGATTAGGAATCTCAATGTCAATCTGATCTAAACTTGTTCCAAGACCAAATCTAACCCAATTAAATTTCAAATCTAATTCAACCTGATTCAAACTTTTTCAAAAGCCAATTCCAAATCTAATCCAATCAAGATCCAATCGAGATCTAATCAGATCTAAATGATTCCCTCAAACTTAATTCATTGATTGAAGCCTACATCATCACTCTGCCTGTCAATCGCTGGGCTTAACCCTAAGGGTTAAAACTTTTTAAATTCAAGTGAAGCCAACCTTTCTAATCTTATCTAGTTCATTAAAGTCTTCAAATTTCATTACTCCATAAATATTTCATTAATGAATATGAAAGATATAAGACAAAATTGATCGAGAGTTTTCTTAAGAGTAATTTTTGAGATGTAATTAACTATGAGGGAGCCCCCTCATAGAATACCGAACTCCAAAATTAAAATTAACCTTATCTTACACCTGTAAGGTAAGGGAAGAATTATGTTTCTATAGATTGATAAATCCCAAAAATTTTTCTCATCTGAATGATTAGATCTATTCTAAGATAATATTTATGCCTTTAGGGATAGTATATTAATGTCATATCCGATCATTTATATATAACTCTTTTGAGATCTATGACGGACCTCGACGTTAAAACATCTCACCATGATAATGAAACATATCTTGAAATATGACATATATATAGAATTATACAATATTTCTCATGTTGCATTTAAAAATAATGGATCTCTAAGCCTCACAACTTTAATGACTAAACTTACTAAAGCATCCAATCCAATGGAGAAATATCTTATTATCTCAATAGAATGTTGAATGGCTCACATGTTGCCCATATGGATTCATTATGTGATAAAAAAATACAAGTTAATCACTAATACTTCTCTTGTTGTAATCGTAGATGATTCGTGAAGTCCATGAAAACTTTACAAATCATGTGAGAGACTGCAAAATTAATTGTGACAAGAAATATTTTCTAAAACCTTTCGGGATGACCAATTAGTAACTCTCCAATTCATTTGTCTCTGGTATCTTACAATTATATGATTCCATATACTCATTTATAAGATACAAAGCTGCTATAATTATGCTGCTCGATCGAACCACTTTCAACAATTCGCTAGTCTAATTTTTTTCCCATATCTATAAAAGAAAAATACCTAACTATATACATTTTTGTTACAAACTTTATATAATACAAATGTTTTATGATTAATGAAAACTTGAACAAAAGAGAACTACTGCTCATGCCCATATTTCTCTATCATTCGTATCACAATATTTCATATAACTAAAAAAATTAAAAAATAAGATAAAATAAAGAGTAGAATTAAAATTAATAACAAAGCAAATCATATTTGTTTGCAAAAAAATTATTTTTCGGCCTTGGAACTAATATTGATAGGTTTATTTCCTAAACTAACTTGTTGAATAACTAATTCTTAAAAAAAGATGAAAAAAAAAACTATTCTTCACAAAATACTTTGGCCTCTTTCTAGACACTATAAAAATACTGGAGAATTACAACCAAGTCACAAAATGATAGAGGGAGCAAAATCAAACTTCCACTCCATTCCATATGTTGACCTCAGCTTAGATAGAACTACCAACTATTACTTCAAAGTTGAAAGAAGACCCAGTTTTGATATTGCAATGTATAAAACAAGTTTAGATGTAATGTAAAATGAGAAATATTTAAAAAATGGTAATTGTTAGGAAAGCAACCTAAAGGAACAAATTACAATAGGAGTTATGCTTAAGTAAATTTGTGTCGTGATTTCCAAAATAATAACAAAATTCGTGAACCCTTCACTCGGGCATCATTGTGATGAATATTTCTCACTTATTAGGATCTTCTAGAAACTTTGCTACATATAAATAAAGTGGAATATCTTCAATGACTTATGTAGTATAGTTAACAATTTTAATTGTAGTTGAATGCGACGGTGGTTCAAATGTTGGATGTGATGTGCTAGACTCTGAACATATTTGTTTACATGTAGTGAAGAGTTCAGCAAATTAGTTTCTTAAACATTCAGCCCATATTTGTTTTTTTTTTTCACCCAAGAATGATGCAGATCGTTTGCAATTATATTGGCTACAACTAGTGACATTATCCATATCATGTGTGGAACATTTTAAAAGATTATGTGAATTATGTTGTTTTTTCTTAATTCATTCACATCTCGAATACATTGGTTGAGAGTCCATGCATGGGAGCCAGTAGCAACCGCACTCATGAACATCAAATCAAACCTCTCTTCTAATTCAAGGTCTATGCCACAAAATGAATTTTCTTTACATTTAGGATAACCTATATCAATATCATGCACACTTATAGAATATATGTAGTAAATAAAGTTTATAAAAAAAGAATATAATAATATACTATTGCATTCTTTACCTCTAACTTTTCTTCCACCATTCATCAGGTGTATCAATTGTCTTTATTTTAGGATCCCAACCTAATCCAATAGAACCTTGCTTAAGCTCATTCCATAATTTTCAATCCTTATTTAATTGAACCCATTTATTCTTTAATTGTGATTTGGTGTACTCGCGTTCTATTCGTTCTTGAAAGTTTTCATTAAATTCAACCAACCTTATTAAAATGAGTTTTTAGTTGATTGTCTAATTCAACTTCCACACAAAATGATCTTAACATCTCAATCCTGTTACAGATGCCCCCTCCATCTTTTAGTTTTCTCGTGTTATGGACTATTTGAAAATTTGAAGATCATTGTAAGTAACTTATAATAAATATGCAATCAATTTTAATAAGTAAATAAAAGAAGAAATTTATTTCTTCAGTAACAAAATTATTTGAAGGGTTTTTAACAAAGTTATACAAAAGCAAACCGTAAAAAAAATGTGTAGACATAGATTTCATATACGTGTCTTACATGCGCTACTGAGTACAACCCTTTCCTACACAAATAAAATGAAGCCTAAAAGGTTTAGGTCAAAAATAAATTAGTGGATAATTACTTATCTATTTGCCAAAGAAAAATTAAATTAGAAGGAAAAAATAAATCAAAAGGATAAAGCCCATTGAAAGATTGCATTTATTAATGTCCACTTGTGAGAATTGTTTTATCTTGATTCATGCAACCTCCAAGTTTTTGATTGTACATAAATTATCCTCGCATAGTTTCTTAGGACAACTGATTCATGTGACCTCTATAGTTTATTTATAAAGTTAAGTTTTACATTTTTTTAGGGTAACTACATAAAAGTAAAAAATAAAAATTACAATAAACAATTAATTTGCCTACATGACTGCCGGTCTCAAGAGTTATTTTTTATCAACGATATAGATATTGGAATATATAATGGAAATAAACACATCACTCAAGAACTGTGTTCAAATTCTATTCTCTGTAAACATTAGAGGTAAAGCTTTGAATTGGAAACAAGGCACCAACGACTGTTGCGAGAATTCAAAATCTATTCACATTGGATGGAAAATTTTGAACTGGAAATAAGGTACCAGCAAATGTTGCGAGATTTCAGAATCTATTCCCTTGAATCATTGGGATGAAAAAGCTTTAAATTGGAAATAGAGCACCGACTACTGTTGCGGCATTTCAAAATCTATTTCCTTAGGACATTGGAGGTCGCAATAGGGATTAGGAGATTACCTAGCAGCGGCCGTGAATTCTTCCGAGAACTACTGCCGGTACAGGATTACAAGCCGTGAGCATCGTTGGAGATTAACCAGCGGTCTCCGTGAATGCTTCCGAGAACTACCATTATGTGGGAAACAAGCCGTGAGGGTGGCTGTTAAGGGTTGATGGGCAGAAGCAAAGAAAGGCTAGACATAAAAATCACACACACGAGAAAAATATTAGGACTTCATTACTGTTATACCAATGAAGGCGGGCCCACTTGACACGTGGTACCTCATCATTAGATTAATATTTTTTTCACACGAGATATGATAGAGCAAAGGTTAGAATATCAAATTTTTAAGAGGGCATCTTGGTCTAAGATTTTCATAAAATAGTGAAACGCGTCTATTCGGAGTTCTCAAGATTGGGACATAAGAGACTGTTTGGGGCAAATGTAGCTTATCAATAAGTTATTATAGTTTAGTTATCACAGGAAGTTGTTGTGGATAAGCTAACTATTCATTTATTTTATATAGTTTAAAAACGATGTGTGGCATTTATTTCTGGACAAATGATCATTTTGCCCTTGTGAAGTAATGTTGTTTGTAACAGAACTGTTATAACCATATATTTGCTATTTCGGAAGGAAAAATTCACTTCATAAGAGTACAAAAATTCATATATATGTTTCACTTAACAGTGAGTATCAAAAGTGCTAAGAAAAAGAAAAACTATTAAAATTACAATTAATAAAATGATAACATTATTTTTAGCATGCAAACGACGTATGTCACGAGCTTCATCGTCCTACAAAGATGTCATCCATTACTGATCAATGTCGGCAGTGGAATCTGTTAGTCTGTCTGCCCCTCGGTAGAAGTCACACTTCTTTATGATTCTCTGCGGGCATCTGTAGAACTGTCTCACATAGATATGTGCATGCTGTGACGTAAGTAAGGAAATCTGAAGTTCGCTGTGGCAGAACAATCGTCAGGAGGTCCTTAAAATCCTGGAGCTTATCTTTCCTAAATGCTACAAAAGACAATCCATTAGCCATGACAGAAGTTGAAATTGTTAAAAGAACTAAGAAATTATAGTTTTTTGCAGACTTGAGGTTTCAAAGAATTCAGTATATTAACCAATGAATTTGTTATTACAAGAGGACAACATACCTTGTAAAATAAAGTTTCTTGATTGCTTTTACGTAAAACTAAGCTAATGTGTGTCACATATGCATATCACCAATGAAGACCATTTAGAAGATCCTCATAAATCATATCACCAAGAAAAGAGAGGAACTTAGTTGCCTTCATTAGGATTTCACATGTGATACCAAGCAACAATGACTAACAGGTCATCCAGAAGAACCATAAAGGTCAAATGTCTCATCATTGACCTCTCAAACTAACCAAAAGAAAAATAAGTGAAACGCAAATGGAAAGAAAATATACTTACAAATAACGTAAAAAACTCGAAACAATCAATTTCAAATATACAAGAAACTAAAATAAACATGAACTGTATAAAATAAACAAGTAGAGATTAATAAATGAAGAAAGTAATTACAGTTTTGTGCAAATGTGAGGTCTTTGAGAACTCAGTATACCATCCAACAAGTATGTCACTATGAATATATCACAATAAGAAGACAACAGACATTTAAAAAAAAAAAATTATTGCCTTAACCCACATAAAATCAAGCTCGTGTGTAGCACATGCATATCACCAAATAAGGTCATCAAAAAGATCCTGAAAAATCATATTATCGAAAGGAAGAGAGAAACTTGGTTGACTTCATTAGAATTTCACATGTAACATCAACCAACAACGATTAACATGCATCTAGAAGAACTCATAAAATTTAAACGTCTCACCATTAACTACTCCAAGCCACAAAAAAAATGATGAAATGCTCATGGGAAAAAAATTCATTTACAAGTAGCGTAACAAGTTCAAAAAATTTTGTGATGCTCTGAGATGTATTGATTCACTCCATGAAGTTTCTGTGTATGAAAATAATTTCTTTTTACCATAATCTTTAAAATTGGGATTGCATGAGGATGATGAAAGCAATCCATGTATTTGTCTTCTAGCAGTGATGATAATGATCATGATAATGATGATCAATAAAAATATACTTTTGACCCATTACTTGTAATTTTTTTCAAAGTAAACCCAATGGCTATCAATGCATAATATACTCTCAAAGAAATTTTGTGATGTTTTGTGATGTAATGCTTCACTCCATGAAGTTTGTGTGTGAAAAAAAAATTATTTTTACCACAATCTTTCAAATTGGGTTTGCTTGAGCATGATGAAGCGATCCATGAATTTGTCTCCTAACAATGATGATAATGATCTTGACAATGATGATCAATAAAAATGTACTTTTGAGGCATTACTTATAGAATTTTTCAAAGTAAACCCAAGCGCTATCAATACATAATATTCTCTCAAAGAAATTTTGTAATGCCCTATGATGTAATGCTTCACTCCGTGAAGTTTACGTTGTGGACAAAATTTCTTTTTACTTTAATCTTTGAAATTGGGTTTTCATGAGCATGATCCATGTATTTGTCTTCTAACAATGATGATAATGATCATGGCGATGATGATAAAAAAAAGTGTACTTTTGAGGCATTACTTATAGAAATTTTCTAAGTAAACTCAAGGGAATCAATGCATAATATTCTCTCAAATAAATTTGTCATGTAATCATTCACTCCATAAAGTTTCTGTGTGTGAAAATAATTGATTTTTTACCATAATCTTTGAAATTGGGTTTGCATGAGTATGATGGAGAAATTCATGCATTTGTCTCCTAGCAGTGATGATAATGATTATGGCAATGATGATCAATAAAAATGTACTTTTGAGCAATTTCTTATAGAATTTTTTAAAGTAAATCCAATGGCTATCTATGCATAATATTCTCTCAAAAAAATTTAGTGATACTTTGTGAAGTAATGCTTCACTCCATGAAGTTTATGTGTGTGAAAGAATTTCTTTTTACCATAATCTTTGAAATTAGGTTTGTAATGATTAAGCAATCAATGTTTTTATCTCCTAGCAGTGATGATAATGATCATGGCACTGATGATCATTCAAAATTTACTTTTGAGTCATTACTTATAGAATTTTTCAAAGTAAAACCAAGGGCTACCAATGCATAATATTCTTTCAAAGAAATTTTGTAATGCTTCACTCCGTGAAGTTACTGTGTGTAAATATAATTTTTTTAACCATAATCTTTGAAAGTAGCCCAACTCCTCTTCTCAAATTTACAAAAAAAAGAACAACCATCACAACATAAGCTCATCAACACAGCAGAATAAACTCAACTCCACAACACAAAAAAGCCAACTATTCTTCATAAATTCACAACGAACAGATGCCCCAACTACCTCCATCATCGTCATAAAAAACCAATAGAGACAACGAAAATATTACCAATGGAGACATCAATATCCAACAAAAATGAGAAACCAAAATGATGTACGTGAGAGAGGATAGGGAAAGGGGATACAAGTGTCTGGAACGAATAATGAGATTGCAGAGCAAGGTCAGGTTAGGGCAGGCGATGAGTGATAGATCTTAAGGACTTCGCAACGAAGGGACGAAGGGGTAATCTTGTAAGGAACACGGGCAACAGGGTCAAACTAGAGGCCCTCATTTTCTCTATAACACACTGCTACGCGGTGCTAAAGCCACCTCAAATGAAAGAAAACTGCAACATCCAGCCACGCCGCGGCCCAAACACCGCCTCAGATGCTCAAACGAGTTAAAAATTTCATTTCTAAAGCAAAACACAGTTGTAAAGCTCTTCCAAATGGGACCTCATTGGATTTGTTTTTATGTAAGCTTGAACAAAATTTGTATTTTAATATTAATGTGACATAATGATATTTTATCATTTGACGCGAATCATGAGATATTTTTTGAACAAAAAACATTTCGATTCAAATTAAAGATCATTCGGGCTCCAATTTCAATAAGTTTCTATTCAAGTAGACCATCTTAACGAGTCGAACTCAATGAAGTCACAATTAGTCCAATTCAAGTTCAATCTAGTCCGGTTCATGTCATTATATTCTATTTAGAGACTTTGAGTCATTGATTTAATGGGCAAACAAACTCCAAATTTGACATATCTTTAGTCAAATCGAGCATCTCCATAAAATAAATCAAACAAACTCAAGCTTCATTAATTTTGATAAAATCATTGAATATCCTATAATCAAAAGTGATCAATATGAGTTGTACTATAAAGTGATTGGGAAAGTTATTCACTAAAAGAAAAATGTCCCTCTCATAAGGTTATAAATATACGCTTTCTCTTTACTTAGAGGGAGGAGGCAAAATGAGTTGAATTTAATCACACTTTGGACTGATGACTCGTTAATCAATCTTGATTTTTGCAATCGCTAACCATGATCAACCATTGCTTGCTGGAAATCTTTGACCTTCGTTGGATGTCCTCTTCCCCATTGTCGGAAAACTTAGCTAGCTAACAATGTATCATGAATATGGTGTAATGACATATCCCAAAAATCGTGTAGCCATTTATCTTGAATATGATGTAACATTGTAACTTGAACACGGTGCAAATGAAAAACACCAAATTGAAGATTCAGTGATAACTTCATACAACAATTGGTTATAATCGTCGTATTCATAATACAAAAACTTCTTATGGGCTTCTAAAGTTTTCTATGGGGTGTATACCCATAAGAATTGTATCTATTGTAAATAATAAACTCGAGAGAAGGATTGGTGTTGCCAACTTGTGTAGCATCAACAACGACCTCTATGACAAGTTACTATATAAGGTTTCCACTAGAGTCTCTATCACCAACTAATGATATTGTAATCTTCAGCTACAATCTTTGTGGCCAAATAATAATATTGCAATCTCTAAGTTCGGCCTATTTGGCAAATTGGCGATGTTACAGTCACTAACTATAATTTATGTGGCTAATTTATAATATTGTAGTCACCAACCATGACCAATATAGCAAATCGTCATTATTGTAGTCACCAAATTCAACCAATATGGTCAACTGATGATATTGTATTCATCATCGATGGCATATGTGACCAACTGACAATATTGCAACTACCAATTGTGGCCAATGTGACAAAGTATGATCTATGTGACTAAATATTATTACAACTTCCAACTACAGCCTTTATGGTCGATTAGTGCTATTACAACCTTCAACTATGACCTATGTATTTAATTACAACCTATGTGCCTAATTATTATTACAACTCTCAACTATGACATCTGAGACTAAGTGAGACTACTGCATCTGCTAACTACGACATATGCGACCAACTATGAGTTACGTGACTAATTGCTATTGCAAAATCCAACTATGACATT
Organism: Papilionanthe hookeriana x Papilionanthe teres; assembly: GCA_022702705.1. Classification (NCBI taxonomy): domain Eukaryota; kingdom Viridiplantae; phylum Streptophyta; class Magnoliopsida; order Asparagales; family Orchidaceae; genus Papilionanthe; species Papilionanthe hookeriana x Papilionanthe teres. The sequence continues at coordinate 15,983,732 of CM040421.1, read as the reverse complement.
TGTGGCCAATTGATGTTACTACAATTACCAACTATGACATATGTGAATAACCATCATCACATCTTTCAACTACGACTTCTATGATTAACTCACACTACTACAGCTATTAACTATGACCAATATTACCAACTACGGTCTATGTAACTGACTGTTATTATAACTACCAACTAAGGGGGTAAAAGAGTTGAGTCGAGCTTGAGACACCCTCGGTTTGAGCTTGAGCTTGATTAATCTTATCAAGTTCATGCTTGAGCTCAAACTTAAGTCCACGAGTTCGAGCTGACTCACGAGTCGGCTTGTTTATTATAAAAGAGGGAAGAAAATTTTAATTTAAGGAAGTGTAATAATAAAATGATAAATAGAACGCACAATTATGAGAGAAATAATTTAATATAAAATATAAAATATTATTATTTTTAAATATTTTTAATACATTAAAGATAAAGTCTTCAAATTCAATATATTTTGAGTATATTTTATATTAATATTTTTTTAAACGAGCTGAATCATGAGCTAATGAGTCAAGTCAGGGCCAACTTGAGCTTGGCTCGTTAGCTTATCGAGCTCAGTTCATGAGCCAATTATCGGGTCGAGCTCGAGCCTGCTTACGAGTCAGTTTGACTCAATTACACCTCAATTAATAACCATGGCTTATGTGACCAACTATAGCCTATGTAGCTAACTGCTTCTGCAACGTTCAACAATGGCCTTTGTGACTAATTGATGCTACTGCAGCTATCAAGCACGACCAATGTGATGAATTATGACCTATGTGCCTAAGTGATATCGCAACTACCAATCACAAACTATGTTATCAACTATGAATATGATGTAACATTGTATCTTGAACACAGTGCAAATGAATAACAACATATTGAAGATCCAATGATAACTTCAGACAACAATTGGTTATAATCGTCGTATTTAGAATACAAAAACTTCTTATGGGATTCTAAAGTTTTTTATACGGTGTATACCCATAAGAATTGTCTTTGTTGCAAAATAATAAAAATGAGAGAAGGATTGTTGCTGCTAACTTGAGTAGCACCAACAACGACCTCTATGACAAGTTACTATATAAGGTTTCCACTACAGTCTATATAGCCAACTAATGATATTGTAATCTTCAACTACAATCTTTGTGGCCAAATAATAATATTGCAATCTCTAAGTTTTGCCTATTGGCCAATTGGCGATGTTACAGTCACCAATTATGATCTATGTGGCTAATTTACAATATTGTAGTCACCAACCATGACCAATATAGAAAACGGTCAATATTGTAGTCACCAAATTCAACCAATACGGTCAAATGATGGTATTATGTTCACCATCAATGGCATATGTGACCAACTGACAATATTGCAACTACCTATTGTGACCAATGTGACCAACTATGACCTATGTGACTAATTATTATTACAACTTCCAATTATAGCCTCTATGGTCGATTGGCGCTGCTGCAACTACCAACTATGACCTATGTGTTTAATTACAAACTATGTGCCTAATTATTATTACAACTCTCAACTACGACATTTGAGACTAAGAGAGACTACTACATCTGCTAACTACGACCTATGCGACCAACTATGGGTTACGTGGCTAATTGCTATTGCAGAATCCAACTATGACCTTTGTGGCCAATTAATATTACTATAATTACCAACTATGACATATGTGAATAACCATCATCACATCTTTCAACTACAACTTCTATGATTAACTCACACTACTACAGTTATTAACTATGACTAATGTTACCAACTACGATCTATGTAACTAACTGTTATTATAGCTACCAACTAAGGGGGTAAAAGAGATGAGTCGAGCTTGAGACACCATTGGTTTGAGCTTGAGCTTGATTAATCCTATCAAGTTCGTGCTTGAGATCAAACTTAAGTCCACGAGTTCGAGCTGACTCACGAATCAGCTTGTTTATTATAAAAGAGAGATGAAATTTTTAATTTAAGGAAGTGTAATAAAAAAATAATAAATAGAACGCACAATTATGAGATAAATAATTTAATATAAAATATAAAATATTATTATTTTTAAATATTTTTAATACGTTAAAGATAAAGTCTTCAAATTCAATATATTTTTAATATATTTTATATTAATATATTTTTTTAAAACGAGCTGAATCATGAGCTAATGAGTCGAGTCGGGGCCAACATAAGCTTTGTTCGTTAGCTTATCAAACTCAGTTCACGAGCCACTTATCGAGTCGAGCTCGAGCTTGCTCACGAGTCAGCTTGACTCAATTACACCTCAATTAGTAACCATGGCTTATGAGACCAACTACAACCTATGTAGCTAACTGCTACTACAACTTTCAAAAATGACATCTGTGACTAATTGATGCTATTGCAGCTATCAAGCATGACCAATGTGATGAATTAGGACCTATGTGGCTAAGTGGTATCGCAACTACAAACCACAACCTATGTTATCAACTACAACCTATGTGACTAACTACTACTACAACTACTAACTACGACATGTATGATTAATTATGACTTATATGACTAACTTTCACAACAGTTACCAACCATAGCATATATGTAGCTACCTATTATTTTAGTCCCCAACTACGACTTCCATGACCAATTAAGGCTTTTTAGTCTCCAACTATAACTTACATGGCAAACTGAAGCTATTGCAGTCTCTAACTTCGGCCTTCGTAGCCAACTAACATTATAACAATCTCTAAGTACGGCCTCCTTAACCAATTGACACTATTTCAATCACCAATTACGACTTTCGTGGACAACTTACATAGTCACTAACTATTGCCTATGTCACCAACTAGGACCTATGTGGCTAACTACTACAACAACTCAAACTACGACCTCTGTGATCAGCTAATAATATTGCAAACACCAACTATGACTTTTGTGATCAACTACTATTGCTACATTCTTCGACCGCGGTCTCTGTGTCCAACTACTGCTATTGCAACAATCGTCTACGACCATTTGTGGCCCAGTGTTGCTCCTATAATCGAGAACTGTATATGGTGTAGCCCAATCACGACTATTATTGTTTGACTATTATTATACGCCTGTGATTACCAGCTTTGTAATTATATCTTCTCTTATTCAAGAGAAGAGTGAACTTATTTACTTACTAAGTGAGGACCCATGATTTTTTTTCTTCTTATAGTATTTTTTCGTATAAAAATTATTAACATCTCCTCATATTACTTTTTTAAATATTTGTATGTGTGATTGATCTTTTTTCAATGCTAAAATGTTAAATTATCACTCTACTATAGTGAATCCTCTGGCACACAACAACTATCATTCTTAATCCAACTGCCTTCTAAATATATCATATTGTTCAACATACATTGCAATCTTTTCTTTCAGTTATCTTAACCTCACAAAAATTAACTTTGACTTAACTAATACAATATGCTTACACTAACACCTTTTTAGTATATTAGAAGTATATGAACCATATTATAAAGGAAGACTTACATAGACATCACTAAGTACATATTTATGCATCTAACGCCAAAACTTAAATTTATATATATATACCATCTTAAACATACATGAAAAATATATATTTCACTTTTAAAAAGTTAAAATAGTACCGTTATAAATACGAAAAGTAAAGTTTTTAAGTATTAGACATGTAAATACATAAGAATTGAATGCCAAAGTATCTATATCTTCCAATTATTAACCATCATGAACCATAGTAATGTTTTAAATTTGGCATTACAAAAACACAAACATCAACACAATGATATTAAATAAAAGCCCAAACCTTCCATCTAAGCAAACACCTATCATATAGACTCCCCCACCTTCCATATAAAATTTGCCTTTCAACTATACCCAAACAAATTATATTCTTTTTTTAGGCGCCCATCTCAACCCTAAAGCTCATCAGCCTTATTATATTCCCTTCCAAATTCAACCCAACCTTGCAAGAATAGCAAACCTCATAATCTCCATTCTCCTTCCTCCCACCAAATTCCACACTACAATTCTCATCTCTCTCTTTCTCGCTCGCTCGATGGTGCGGGGAAGCATCGCCGGATTCGAGACTGCGCTGGTGATTGCGGTGGCGGGATTGGTGGTGATTACCCCTCTGTTATTGGTGGATGGCGGGGAGACCGCGAGAGACTTCATCGAAGGGGTTTTCGGGCGGATCGGTCTTCTTTTCGTTCCAGTTACCTTGCTCATCTTCATCCAATTCCTGTCGTCCAATCCAGGGGTTCAATTCTCCCGATTCTTATCAGGTTCGCCCGATGTTCTATCCCAAATCAATGGCCCGTCCACCGGAATCGTGCTTGTTCTGCTCATCGTTCTTGTTCTTCTTTACACTCGTGTATTTGGGGGCGCTGGTTCTGATGATTAGATCTCCAGTTCTGCTCCATTTGTTAGCTCTCGAGTCCTTTTGTTCATATGATTGCTTCAACAGATCAATTTAGTTTTTCAGCTTTTTTTTTTTTTTTTAGTTGAATTTTTTTGGTTATAAATGAAAATTATTACATATGCAAAATTGTAGCAGAACTTCAATCATAATGTACCGCATGTATAATCCGACTGATTCATACATTAATCTGTTTAGTTTTTTGTCTTCAGTGGGGATGAATCGTACACATAACCTATTTTGATTGAAGTCCTGATACAATTTTACATTACAATAGATTGTATTTGTGCTTCTTAATTGGTTCCCATTTTTTTTATTTAAAATTTGGTAATTCATTATAATATATGTATAACATTCATATTTTTAATATTATCTCAAGAATATAATTATTATTAACATTAAAAAAAAAATTATTGACCAAGTTATTGACGTCAAAATGGTATAAATATAAATATAAATTTTTAGAGGTTTTATATGTAAATATATAAGAATTTTGTGGCATGTGTGGAAATTTGTGTTAATTTGAATGCGATGATTTATGAAAATTGAAAATTAATATGAATACGGGTAGAGTAATGCCGTAGGGTTTGAATGTACCAATTTGAAACAGGCCATTTCGTCGCATTTAAGAAAATTATCCTTATTATTAATATAAATTAAACACATGCCACTTATTCTTATCACATTTTTTTTAAAATTATCCTTACCGTTTATCTGAATTACAAAAATACCACTTAGTCAAATAGCATGAGTTAGAATATACATTTATAATTGGAGACTTCATAAATACCGCCTACCACCTAAATTTTATTTTTTATACTCATATCACAAAAGTTTTCATATCACATTAAATCATAAAAGATGTCACCAATTTATGGATCCGTTTGGGGGAAAATTATTCCATACGAACAACGTACGCAGCTCTGTGTACGAAATCCGCTAATAATCACCAAATAACCAGTGAATAACCCCTGAGATCGTGTATTTCAGGATAATCGGGAGGTTATGAGAAGGTTATTGCAGTATTATACCGAATAACCAGTGAATAACCTCCTAATAACATCCCAATAATCTCCGCGGTTTCACTTTTATATTTTTTTATCTGTTATTTGGGATACTGTGAGGTTATTGCTCAAATAACGCTGCAATAACTTTCTAATAACCTGCCAATAACCCCCGTAGTTCCATTTTAATGTTATTCACGGAGTTATTATGAGTTATTCGCTTGTTATTTAGTGGTTATTAGCGGATTTCGTACGCAGCGCTACATACGTTGTCCGTATGGAATAATTTTCCCCTTTTAGGGTAGATTATTTGGTGCTGTGGTTTTTTGAAAACGCACTGGAACTGTTGGGAAAACTGCGTTTTGATAGCTTATATGATTTTAAAACAATGTTTGGTAGCTTTCTGACTAGGATCTGATCTTTCCAAAAAAATAAAAATTTGTAACGGCCACCACACCGAGTTTATCAACATGTTATTTTTAATCACCTTATCCGCATATTTTCTAGTAAACTGCAGCTGCCCCAAAGAGACCCTAACTCTTATAAAATAACATATAGCTTTTTAAAAATAGATAAGATATAAAATGTAAAATTAAAGTTTTAAGTGCTAGATATGTAAGTACATATGAATTGAGTGATATGCATGTATATCTTCCTTTAATAATTTGCATATATACACTACATATGGGGAGGCCCATTTTTTACATGCAAGATCATTTCTTGAATAAGTGAATAGCTAATATATATTGACACACCCCTATATATATATATATATAATCAAGCATAAATTTGACACAAATTTCATATTTGAAGGGGTACTAATAGAAAATTTGAAAATTAATTTTGATATTACATGGGTTTCTATTTTAGCATAGCTATAAATTGAATAGTTTTATTTTATAAGGTGAAACTATTGATATCAAGAAATATTTTTATTTGAGCTAAAATGCATGTGTCTAATTGAGTACTAAAATAATTATCAATGTTTGAAAACTTTGTATGCTTATAGTAAATAAAAGAAGTCTTGACCAAATAAATATAAAAAATAAGATTGTTAGACTTTAGGTTTATTAAAGCATTAAAAAATTAAATAAATAAGGTTTTTTTTTTTGGGTCCAATAGTGAGTATTTCTTATGCATATGATTGTTTAAAAGATCTCTATTTTTTTTAATAGTCTTCATTTTTACACATTTAGGTGAAAACAATAGGTGGAAATAATACCCTGACTTAAAGGATTACGAAATTGCTCCAATTATTGTTTGATGTTAGTCATCAACCAATACTTTTGCTGGTCATCACCACTAACTGATACAATTCATCAACCATGTTGATGATCAACATCATCTCCATGTGATGCTATTTAATTATATCAATTAATGTCTGATAGTCGTTGAAATCTGATACAAGCCTTATTAGTCCACTTGTCTCTTTGCTTATAAGGAGGCGATTAAGCTGACCTTCTGAGAACTTCTAACATTTGATGTTCTTTGTTGGCCATTATCTGTTTCCTACTAACATCTAATATTTGATGCTTATCGTTGGTGCCTAACACCATTATTCATTGACTTTTGATTTCATTTTTGCTTTTATTTCTGTGCAAGAAAGTGATCAAGTTGAATAATTTATCATCACATTAGATAGTGAATTAAATGTTTAAGTTGTGGTAAGAGGAAAACTCTCACATGGTTATTATAATTAAAGAAGCTTATTATAGCAAACAAATGAGTTGATGATCAATAAACCATAATTTATCATAATGATGACGTTATGTTTGAAATATATGATACATCTGGTTATAATGATGATAGGTTTGTGGTTCTAGTGTGGAACTTGTGGTGCTTTAATAGAGGAGCAATGGGCATTGGGTGCATCAACATATATATGAATGTTAAACCTAATGCATAATTTCATAATTATATGGAGCATGTAAGCAATTGATGGTGTCGTTAAAACAAAGTTGAGAATGTAACCAATAAATAGATTCATATTTTAAATATCTCGAGTCCTTTAAGGGTCGCTTGTGATTTGGTGAAGGCTCATGGTTCATGATGCAATTCTAAATAAATAACATATGTTATTGAACATGTTGCAATAGTGGTGTTGCTTATAAAATGAGTGTGATCTATGGATGGTGTAGTTAGCCATTCTTCATGGGATCATTTATTAAATGTTATTGGAACTTGAGTTGGAGGAATGATAGAGAAGATATAAAGCTTAATAAATAGGTAAGATGAATAAGATAGCTTGTAAAGATTACTGACATGACTACTCAAGAAGGATTATTGATATATCCCATAGTAGATTGTTATTGATTCACTTGAAAGACAATCTAATAAGGCCATTCAAGCTATGCATTTTAAAAAATATTTGTCATTTATGTGGCACTATCATGGTAATGTTTGCTCAAATTAATCATACTTATGGTGAACATTTGGATGATAATAAGTGCAATAAATCTCTTGAAAAGCTTTTGAATATATATATATATATATATATATATATATACATATACATAAGTTTTTTATTATTATTATTTTAAAGCACTATAAATGGAATACAGAGGATTTTAAAGCACTATAAATGGAATACAGAGGATTTTAAAATATTTTGTTATACTATAAGCACATTCATTTTTAGTTATAGAATAATAATTCATCATTTCTAAGTTACCATAAAATGCTTGAAGCAAGGCCTATATCATATAGTGGAAGGTTCAAAAGGAAAGAGAAAAACAACATTATGAGGAAGTCCTTGCGTATTTGACCTTTATGTTGAGAGAAAAGAGGTGGAGGAAGCATAGGTCATGAAGGAGAGAAACACTAGATATAATAAGATGAATGTTAAAGTTCCTAATATAAAAAGGCTACTTTTTTCATAGAGTTTGTAACAATAATGATCATTAAAGCTCACATTAATGTTGAGGATGATTTTGATGGAGAAAAGGTTAGCAAAACAAATTATCATGATGATGAACCTACCCTTCTTAAACAAGCAAGAGTAACACTTCATTGAAGAAGCTAGAAAAATGTTAAGCAACATGTTGAGAGAGGGTTCGATATAAGATGATAACAATGAGAGATATTAAAGTCGTAGAAACATTGGCTCTTATATCATCCTCAAAGGCTAAATAAGGGTGAAGGAAGTGTCGACAAGATAAGGAAGTTGATATTGAAATTTTTGAAGACAATGGCATTACAGGTGTGAGGTTTGATGGGTTCAAATTCCTTCAATCTTTAAGTGCTGCAAATGATTATTGAGTGACCAAAAGTAGTGAATTTGGCTCAAATAATCATGAGCTCCTCATTATATTATCACGAGTTCCTCAGTATTTTATTTGATTACAAAAATGGTTAATATGAAAATAATATTTTTTTTGTTACAAATTAAGTAGCAATGTGAATACGAAATGGTGGAGGCAATTAAAGATTGGATGATTAGAAGAGAGAAGGGCACCCCCTCCATCCATAATGATATAGCAAATCACATGTGAAAGTTATATGGATTAATAAAGTGTGTCAATGAGCATAAAAAACCCCTTTTAAAAATTTAGGACCAAATTAAATTGTTAAACCTTGATGAGCTACAATTAGAAGGGTTGGTGACGAGGTTTCCATTAATAATGAGATCTTCATCATTTTTTATCTCGAGTATTTACATCATAACATACTAACAATCTAAATAATTTTGTGTCTCTGCACCAACTTGGTAGACATAACACCATGGATGGTGAGTTGTGACAATGGCAAAAGGATGATGGTTGTGGTTAAATCAAAATTTAAGTTAATGGTGACTGCAATTTGAGAACTTCACATTGTTTCATATCTTTTTTGAAATTTTAATATGGTTAAGAAAATTAAGGCCTCTTATATAGTTCATGAGATCTGTCTTAGCCATTTTTATCAAAAAATTTCAAATATGTACAACATCATATGGTTTAGATTATGTACTGCTTTGATGAGCAGGTAGTCAAATGATTCCATCCACGAGATGATTTGATAGTCCCACCTAGGCTAGGACCAACCTATGTAGTCAATTAAGGGTTGATAGTTACTATATGTTTTGTTTCCTTTTTCTCTTTTCTATTTTAAAAGGAGTCGTCGGCTTGCCGATCATCGCGTAATTCCCTTGTTCAAATAAATCTCCCTCCTGAATCATATCTGTGATTCGAAGAGGAGAAAAACCGAATAAGAAGGGACATACGACAAAGTGACAAACAAGAGAAAAGAAAAATGTGGAGAGTCTATGTACAATAAACCTCGCAAGGATAAGTCAAGTATGCTCGCCAAAAACATGATCGGGCGAAGGCACCTCGGACCAATATTCTCGAAAATGTATCTATGTAGATTACCCATAACTAGAGAGTCAGGTGTATGTACCTGTTCTAGAGTCAAGAGCACTCTTAGAGGAACATATTCCTACTAATTAATTACATCCTAGGGGATACCCGGGCGATAAAAGAAATTTTGTTATTTTATCATGAACCTGGGGCAATAGGTCATCAAAGGAAGGTTATTCCGTGTGAGAACACCAGGATGCTTCAAAGCTCTCGCTAAGCCATCGACTAAAGAGCGAGTCTCTCACATCTCAAATGGGTAGCGATTCATCGACATACAAAGCCCACAAAATAACCTAAATCATATTGAAAGGGGTATCCCAACACATCTTCGGACCATAAGGGTAGAGGACAAATCGGCGTATCCCAAATAGACGACTTCTCACCGACATCAGGTTGTCAAAATGATATCAACAACGTTAAAGGAGCGAAAGGGCTAAACATGAATAGTCAAAGGAAGAGAGGAGTAAACCCTAATAGTAGAAGTAACTGGGTCAGGGTACTACAGCTACTAGGACTCTATATCTACTCAATTGTGAAGGTATTCAGTCTAACATGTCCTGAGATCCCCAGTCAGTCCATGAGTTGCGTCATCCACAGGAACCTTAGTAGCTCTAATGTAAAAGAAAAGAAACTCTATTCTTTGACTATCAAATGGAGCTCCAAGATGTGATACTTATGCTTGCAAAAATGGAGAGAATGCCTCAGGAAAAAAAGATGAAGAAGAGGTCCAACTACAAAGCTGCAGACACTCCAAATAAAAGAACTTACACCCAGTCTGGGTCGGGAAGCCTTCTAACACTATAGTCGCATTAGACAACCACTTGTATAAAATAATATGCTGGGCCAGTCGGATTGGAGGAGCACTGAGGTTTCTTCTCGAGACATGCAACATGATGCAGTTATCTACCACAATCCTAAATGTGGAGCCCTATTAAACATTATTGGGTGATAGCCTTGCACGCAATCCATTTTAAATCTGGCTCGAAGGCCATGCATAAAGTAAAGACATGTTTTGAAAAGTCTTGAATCTTTTAATCCTAAATTTTGAATTATCTTAATCTTTTGTCGGGATTTTAAGTAGAAATATTATACTTTTCTCTTCCTTCCGGTGGCATCTCTACCATTTATTTGGTGAGTACAAGTTCCACCTATTCTAGCTCTACTTTTAAAAATCATAAGACACTGAGTTTCCTTCTTTGACTTTAGAGCATCCAAGGTCACCTTGGATGACGCAATTCAAGATTGTTGACAAGGGATCTCTGGTTGTTTTGGGTCGATTGCCTTTACGACCAAGTAGACTTAGGAACCTAATAGTTGGGGATGACAAATCTGTGGTATCATGGCTTGGTTATCTTAACTTATTATGATATTCTACCTCTTCTTTGTTGAATCCTTTCATCTTTCTGTAACATCATTGATGTCTTCTTGTAGGGCCCGAATGCGGATAACTCGTCGCCCATTTGGGATATGACGATTCACCCTTTGCCCTTATAGTTCGATTATACCCTCAAAGCATAGTGTGGACCCTATGAGTCGACGGTAGGCGTTGTATGCCGATGAGTCACTACCCATCATGGATTTGAGAGATTCACTCTATGTCATGTGACGCAGTGAGGGCTTTGAAAGCATCAGGATGCTCCTGCAAGATAATTATCCTTTTGAGTGGCTTATTTACTGGTCATGATACTGTAATCACGACTCCTTTTATCGAGAGTATTCTTGAGTATCCATCAAGATGTAACTAATCAAAGGAATACATCCCATTGAGAGTGCTCCCCATAACAAAAATGTTCTTTTTGGTTCTTTAGTTATGGGTGTCTTATGTAAGGATTTCTTTCATGGATATTGTGTTTTGAGGTATTTAGATCTGATCTTATTTGAACGTACTACCACACGAGGTTTACATATGCATAAACCCTCCATGTTTTTTTTTAAATGTATTTGTTTATCTTCTTCGTATATTTGATCACAGAAAAATATGTTAAGAAATTCATACATATTTTTGATGAAATTGCACTTTAAAGAAAGGTATTTTCTTTATTTTATTGCAGGAATGAAGATTTATTGGTGATAGAAGCAAAATGCATGAAATGGAGTAAATTTGGATAAAAAAGGAAGAAATTCATGCAAATATAACTACTTCGCCGACGGCGAGATTGAGGCCGCCGACGGCGAGATCGTGAGGAGAAATTTCTGAAGGAATTATAACTACCTCGCTGAAAGCGAGCCCAAGCCCGCCGACAGCGAGATCGCGCGGTTTGAAGACCTTCTAGAAGCCTCACTGACGGCGAGGTCGTTTCCCGCCGACGGCGAGCTAGTTCAAAATGCATATACATTGAACCTGGACACTTTTTGAAGAGGTGTTTAAGCACCCCTTGGACCTTTGCTTACCTCTATAAATAGAGGCCGAATTCTAGAGTCTTATGTGTGTCTTTTGAGTCTTCTGAGAGTCTATTTCTAGTGTCTTAAGTGTAGTTTGAGTGAGTTTAGTGACTTTATTAGTTTAATTAAGTACTATTTAGTTGCTGTACTAGAAGGAAAAGTCAAAGGAACTTGAGGAGTTCGCTGGGAAGGAAATTAAGATAAGTATCTTTGTTTATTGTTTTTAACTTTAAATGAAATCCATGCTTTGTTTTATTCTCATGCATTCGAGTAGTTTTCTTAGTCTTTCTCCTTATTTATGAAAATTATGTGGTTTGATGAAATTAAATAAAGGCACTTAATATAATATAAATAAATTGTGATAATTTTTACTTAAAACTTAATTTACTTTCAATCTGGCCAATTGAGTAGTTAAAATATGTTGAATTATCAACTATAGTAAAAATTACATCCAATATTTAGGGAAATCAAAAGCCTTAGAAGGAGGGTGCAAATAAATAGGGAAATATTAATTATCGGGCGTAGAATCGAATATTTTAGTGTGATGAACTAAAATACTCAATTCGATCCTACTGTTTCGAGAGTCGAAGTGTAGATGTTAGCTCTCGAGTGAGGGAACGTGGGAGCTCGAAGTGGCGACAAGTATCCTCCCAACTAGCCGTTGCATTCGCAATCAAACATAAGATTAGTCAATGTTCTTCGCACTCGACTAAAGCGGTAAAGAATAAGAATGCTCCTATTTGTCACAATACAATTCTAATTAAATTCATCATTTCACTTAATTTTCTAAAAACAAGGAGAAGGATACTTTTTTTGAATTAATTAAATTAACTTATTTCAAGCATTAGTTTACTTTAGTTTATTATAGTTACTTAGAATTTCGTTCACTTTATTAAGTAATTCCTTTAAATTTAGTCGATAATAATTCCGTTAAAAAAAACTTCCTCGTGGGATCGATAACCGGGACTCTACTAGTAGCCCCGTATTACTTCGATACGATACGTATACTTGCGTAGAATCCACATTATACATTAAATCATATTCCTATATTTAAAGCGGGATCAAGTTTTTGGTTCGCGGCTATAAACATAAATTACATAAATACAAAAAGTGGGTCGAGTTTTTGGCGCCGTTGCCGGGGAGTTAAAGAAATTATTTACTAAAGTAACGGACTTAGCTAAAAATTTATTTTAAAATTGTATGCGAAAATTTGGAAACAAAAATTTAATACCTTACGATTCAGAATTAGAGCGTACAATTAAAAGAATTAGAAAACAAAAAAGAGAAATTATAAATTTAACGCAAATGACAAATATTCCTAAAAATCAAAATAACAATCAACCAAGACCATTACGAGATTATGCCAACCCTACATTAGATGAAATTCATTTAACTATTCAAAACCCTGATGTAGCTGCTAATTCATTCGAACTTAAACCTGCAATTATCCAAATGGTACAAAACAATCAATTTAGTGGTTCACCTACTGAAGATCCTAACTTACATCTTGCTAGTTACTTAGAACTATGTGCTACTTTTAAATATGAAGGAGTATCTAACGATGCTATTAGACTTATACTTTTTTCCTTTTTCTTTAAGGGATAAGGCTAAAATGTGGTTAAATTTGTTAGCACCTGGATCTATTAAAACTTGGAGAGAATTATCACAAAAATTTCTATCCAAATATTTTCCACCATCTAAAACTACTAAGCTTAGAAACAATATAACTTCTTTTAGTCAGTTTGATGGAGAGTCAACATATGAATCTTGGGAGAGATTTAAAGAACTTCTTAGGAAATGCCCACATCATGCTTTACCGTATCAGGTTAATTATTCAAACTTTCTATAATGGATTAGTAGGATCTTTAAGATCAATCATCGATGTCGTCTATGGAGGATCATTAATGTCAAAACCATTTGATGAAGCCTATGCACTAATTGAAGAAATGACAACTAATAATTTTCAATAGCCTGCTGATAGATTAAATCCGAAGAAAATAACTAAGTATTCATGAAAATGATGCAATATCTATGTTAGCTTCACAAATTGCTGCTATATCTAAAAAATTAGATCATTTTGGAATGAATTAATCTCCAACTATATTAGAAGAAAATTCATCTGGACAACTTATAGAATCTCAAGCTCAATATGAAACAATTAATGCAATTAACAACAGACCCAATAATCCTTATGCAAATTATTATAATCCTGGATGGAAAAATCATCCTAATTTTAATTGGAATAATAATACAACTAATCAACCATGGATAAATAATATGACACAACAATCAGGAAATCCATCTAATCAAGGAAATCCTAATTATAAAACCAATTATCCACCTGGATTTAATAATAATAATAACCCTCAATTTAAAGATAAGAAATTATCTATAGAATAATTAATATTAAATATGGGTCAACATCTACAAAATCAAGGAAATCAATTACAAATACAAGGAAATCAATTACAAAATCAAGGAACAACTTATAAAAAATATTGAAACTCAACTTCGACATATCGCTACTACACTTAATAATAGAATACTGGAACATTTCCTAAGTAATGTGGAAATAAATCCTAAAGACAAGGGAAATGAACAAATTAAAGTGATACAATTACGAAGTGGAAAAGAATTAGAACCTCAAATTCGAAAGAACTTGAAAGTCAAAAAGAGGAAGTGGAAATTGAAAAGGAAAAGAATCAACGAGATCCAAATTTAGAAAATCCTTTAATACCTATGAAAATTTCATCGAAAAACCTCCACCACCATTTCCTCAACGACTAATTCAACATAAAAAAGACAAACAATTTGCTAAATTCCTCGAAATTCTAAAGAAATTAACGATAAATATTCCTTTCGTAGAAGCTTTAGAATCGTATGCCAAACTATGTAAAATTCATGAAAGATATTTTAAATAAAAAAAGAAAATTTACCGATAATGAAATGGTTGCACTTAGTGAAGAGTGTAGTGTTATTATTCGAAAAAACTTCCGAAAAATTAAAAGATCCTGGTAGTTTCACCATACCTCGCGCTATTGGAGAAAAATTTTATGGAAATGCTTTGTGTGACTTAAGAGCAAGCATCAATCTAATGCCTCTATCAATTTTCAAGAGATTAGGATTGGGAGAAATTTCACCTACTTCAAGTAACTCTTCGTTAAGTCGATCGTTCGTTACATATCCTAAAGGAGTTATTGAAGATGTATTAGTAAAAGTGGATAAATTTATCTTCTATGTAGATTTTATTGTTCTAGATATGGAAGAAGATAAAGAAATTCCTATCATTTTAGGAAGACCATTTTTAGCCACTGGAAAAGCTATGATCGATGTTCAGAAAGGAGAATTAACTATGAGAGTAAATGATCAAAAAGTAACTTTTAATATTGCTAAATCAATGAAATATTCTGCACTAGAAAAAGATGATGAGTGTTTTCGAATGGAAGTACTCGATCAATTACAAAAAGAATATTTTAAGGAATATTATGAAGAAAAATTAGAAAAGGAAAATATTGAATTAATTGAAAAATCCGATATAAATGAAAAATTAAATTATATTCAAGAGAAATATGAATTTTTGGATAACACAGAAAACACTGAAAAAAAATATAGTTCCATCAATTATTAAACCTCCTGAACTTGAGTTAAAAATGTTACATAATCATTTAAAATATGCTTACTTAGGAAATTCTTCAACTCTACCAGTTATTATTTCATCTGAATTAAATGAATCTCAAGAACAAAAACTTTTAGATACATTAAAAAAATATAAGAAATTTTTTGGTTGGACCTTAGCAGATATCAAAGGCATTAGTCCTTCAATCTGTATGCACATAATTATTTTAGATAATGAACATAAACCTAAAGCAGATCCACAAAGGAGATTAAATCCGATAATGAAAGAAGTAGTTAAGAAAGAAATTTTAAAATGGTTAGATAATGGTATTATATATCTTATTTACGACGCTGCTTGGTAAGCCTCAATTCATCGTGTACCTAAAAAAGGAGGAGTGATCGTCAAAGCTAATGAAAATAATGATATTATCTCTATAAAGACAAGTCACCTGGATGGTGAATATGTATTGATTATAGAAAATTAAACACGAGCTACCGTAAAAGATCACTTCTCTTTACCATTTCTAGACAAAATGTTAGATAGATTAGCCGGACACAAATACTTTTGTTTCTTAGATGGATATATCGGTTATCATCAAATACAAATTGCTCCCGAGGATCAAGATAAAACTACATTTACTAGTCCTTATGGAACTTTCGCTTTTCGAAGAATGCCTTTTGGATTATGTAATGCACCCGCAACATTTCGGAGATGTATGATGTCTATATTTAGTAAATTAATTGATAATGGAATGAAGTATTTATGGATGATTTCTCCGTATTCGAACAACATTTGACACATGCTTAAATCATCTTGAAAAGGTATTTCGAAGTATGCGAGAAAACTAATTTAGTTCTAAATTGGGAGAAATGTCAATTTATGGTTACAAGCGGCATTGTATTAGAGGCATAAAATTTCAGAAAAGACATGGAAGTAGACCTCGAAAAAATTCAAGTAATAGCTTAAATTACCACCTCTAACTACGGTAAAAGGGGTAAGAAGTTTTCTTGATACGTCTGGATTCTACGTGCGCTATATTAAAGATTTTTCAAAAATTACTAAACCTCTATGCCAACTTCGAAAAGGACAAGAAATTTGAATTTACAATCGAATGCCCGAATGATTTTGAATTATTAAAAGATAAATTAATTACAAGACCTATAATAGTTTCACCTAACCGGAGAAACCATTTGAACTTATGTGTGTTGCTAGTGATTATGTTATAGGAGCAGCTTCTAGGCAAAGATATGATAAGATTTTCAAAGTTATATATTATGCTAGTAAAACTCTAAATAATGCTCGAAATAAATTATACAAGCTATCGAAAGAGAATTATTAGCGATTGTATATGCTTTTAATAAATTTAGGCATTATCTAATAGGAACTAAATGCATTGTACATACCGATCACTCGCTATAAAATATTTAATGCAAAAGAAGGATTCTAAACCAAGATTAATCGATGGATATTATTAATGCAAGAATTTGATTTTGAGATAGTTAACAAAAAGGAACCGATAATCAAATTGTCGATCATTTATCAAGATTAGAAAATCCTGAATTATCTGATACTGATAATGAAATTTTAGACAGTTTTTCTGATGAATAGCTTTATAATATTAATGAGTTGAAAATACATTGGTATGCTGATATAGTAAATTATATTGTAAGTGACATTTTACCACTTATGTTAACTTTGCAACAACAGAAAAAATTCATTCACGATACTAAATCATACTTTTGGGATGAACCATACTTATATAAGCAATGTAAGGATCTAATTATTGAAGATGTGTACCTTATGAAGAAATTGAACCAATTATTCAAAAATGTCATGATTCGATTTTGGAGGACATTTTGGACGTATAAAACCGCATATAAAATTCTACAATCCGGATTCTACCGGCCTACTCTATTTAGAGATGTATATAGATATATCAAAACTTGCGATAAATGCCAAAGAGTAGGAAACATTTCAAGGAAAAATGAAATGCCTCTCGAATTTATATTAGAAGTCGAAATTTTTGATGTTTGGGGATTAGATTTCATGGGACCTTTTATTCCGTCATTTGGAAACTCATATATATTAGTAATTGTCGATTATGTTTCCAAATGGATCGAAGCACAAGCTTTATCTAGGTGTGATGCTAAAAGTGTTTCAAAATTTTTAATGAAAAATATTTTTACTAGATTTGGAATGCCGAGAGTGATTATCACTGACGGAGGAACTCATTTTAGAAACAAATACATTCACAAACTAGTGGAAAAGTATAATATTATGCATAAGATATAGACTGCTTATCATCCACAAACTAGTGGATTAACTAAAGTTTCTAATCGAGAGATTAAACGTATATTAGAAAAGTCCGTAAACCCTAATGCAGTCGACCGGTCTATAAGACTAGTACAACCGCATTATGGGCATACAGAACTGCTTATAAAAATCCGATATGACTCCTTACAGGCTTATATATGGAAAAACTTGCCACTTACCAGTCGAATTAGAACATAAAGCATATTGGGCGATTAAAGAATTTAATTATAATATGAAAGAAGCTGGTGAGAAGAGATTGTTGCAATTAAATGAATTGGAAGAATTAAGGAATGAATCATATGATAATGATAGGATTTATAAAGAAAGAATGAAATTATGGCATGATCGGAAGATTAATCGAGAAATTTTGAACTGAGACAAGAAGTTTTGCTTTATAATACTTAGATTGAAATTATTTCCTTGGAAATTGAAATCTCGATGGTTAGGACCTTTCACTGTGACTCAAATATTTTTATATGGAACTATAGAAATTGAAGATCCAAAAACAGGACATAGATTTAAAGTAAATGAACATAGATTAAAACCATATTTCGAAAATAGATGACCAAATTTTAAAGAGGTTTTAATACTTAGTCAACCTGAACACTAACTAAATTAGGTCGGGCTGACGACGTTAAACCAAGAGCTTTATGGGAGGCAACCCATAGTAGTTTTTTATTTTTATATATCGACATATTAGTGAATCTATATTATTAAAATAAATCTTACTACTCAAATTCTTATTTAGAATCATCACAAAAATTGAATTTATTATATGAGATCGAAAATATTCGTACCGTAGGCGAAAACGGGCGATTTTTACGAATCTTGCCGACAGCGAGCCTGATCCCGCCGACGGCGAGATCGTGGACCATTACTCATTAAGTTTTATAACTAAGTCGCCGACGGCGAGGAACTTTCCGCCGACGGCGAGGTAGTTTAAAATTTGGTTTCTTAAAGATTTTTCGTGCAGTTTTGGACGAATCTAAGCCATTCCTTCGTAAGAAATTATTCCAAATCCGATTTTACACCATTTTCTTCATTAGGAACGACTATAGACCAATCCATTCCATCCAAAATGGCCTCAAAATTCCTAGAAACCACAAAAGCCGAAGTTTTCAACC
Organism: Papilionanthe hookeriana x Papilionanthe teres; assembly: GCA_022702705.1. Taxonomy (NCBI): domain Eukaryota; kingdom Viridiplantae; phylum Streptophyta; class Magnoliopsida; order Asparagales; family Orchidaceae; genus Papilionanthe; species Papilionanthe hookeriana x Papilionanthe teres. The sequence continues at coordinate 15,964,564 of CM040421.1, read as the reverse complement.
TAGCGAAAATTTGTTAGTTCGGAGGCACAACGAATCTTCAACAAAGGCTCGATGAAGAAAAGACTTATCAAAGAAAGAGGATTCGTCAATAGAGGAGTAGAGAATGCTACTACAAAATCAAAGAAATGATCGCACGACGACATTGGGAGGTATTTTGTTATACAACTTCGTTGTAGCTTATACCGAAGAATCAAAGAGTTTTACTCTAATTTACATGCGATCAACCATGGAAATGTGTACGTCATAGGAAGATGGGTAACATTTACTCCCGCAAGGGTAAATGAATTGTTTTCTATAGAAAATACCTCGTTTGTCACTATTCCAACTTTAGTGCCTTCAAGATATAATATGAATGAGATCTATAGATATCCGATCGATGAACCGGATGATCGGGAGTTACGAGAAGACGGGTATGTTAGTTTTTCCGCATCACTTCTAAACCCCGTCTCGAAGCACTCGGCATTTCTTTATATCATCAAAATTATTACCTACCATGAGAGTAAATAAAGTTTCAAAGGAATGCGCTATTTTAAACTATTGTATTCAAATCGGATTATCTATCGATGTTGGATCAATAATAGTAAAGTCCGTATCGGATTAATCGTGCATGGGTCGGTGCATGGACTTGGACACCCATCTACTATATTTGCTTTATGCGATCGAGCACCAAGTTTCTTATGATGCTTGGGAAAAAGTACTTTTACCATGGAAACCCCGGATCCTACCGATATGTTTCTCACTTTGGATAACAATGATGAGATCACCGTTATTTCGACGAAGCATCACGAAAAATCCTTTAGCAAGACCTATTACGATAAGACTAATTTTATTCTGAAGAAGATTAAAAGATTGGAAAAAGAATTGCAAAATGTGATGAATTCCATTGACAATATCTCTGATATGTTTGATTATATTGATTGGAGAATGAAGGAGCACTTTAATATACTGGACATCTGGAGGCTATTTTTATTCATCTACTAAGACAGAAAGGATGGATTAATGAAGAATCTATCGCGAATTCCCTTTCGAGCCTTTCTACAATTTATTTGTGCACTCGCGTCGCATCGAAATATCGTAGAAGATATTAGTTCGGACACGGAGGAGTAGGAAGGATTTATATGTTTATGTTATATTTGTATGTGTGAGTGTTTGTTTTGGAGTTTAAGTTTTATTATGAGTCGAACTTTAGATTTGATAAGATTTTATGTAAATTGTTATGTCTCAAGCATTTAGAGTGTTGTGGTTTGGATTGCGATGCTGAGTGGTATGGATTTGAACAATTAATTTAAGTATGTGTGAAGTTGTTAGTGTGAAATTTGTAAGTTTGATGGATTTCATTTATAAAGATATTTTGTTTGTTTTGTGTGAATTTTTGTAAGTATAGTACTTAATCTTCTTATTAATATTCAAATTAAGTGATCGGAAGATTGATTAATGGCAATTCGAGGTTGAAAATGATTTACGAAATTCAAAAATCGAAATTTTTAGGATTTCGCCGACGGCGAGAATTATCTCGCCGACAGCGAGAAAACTCGCTGCGACGAGACCGAGCTTCGCCGACGGCGGATTTTTCCGAAACTTTTGCCTTATAGAATTAATTAGCTCGGCCGACGGCGAGAAAAATCTCGCCGACAGCGAGAACGCGAAAAGACCTATATTCGACCGGTCAACCGACACTATTCATCATCCCCTTCCTAAAATTTTCGAAAAACCGACCTAGAACTCGAGAGATCTTGGATTTGAAGCGATTTCAACACTTTTCGACACCGGCTTTCATCTTCCTCGGTAAGAGCTTCACTCCTACGCAAAAATTTTCGATTTTCATCATGAATTTCTTCTACATCGGGATATTTTGAAAAATTTTGAAATGTGAAGAAAATACTTGGAAGAATTTCATGTAAATCGATTTAAATGGATTTTAGTTGTTGTGGGAAGCCTTTTTAGTAATATTTTGGAGTTTAGTTAAAAATTTCAGTAATTTCACGCATCGAGAAATGACTCCACGACAAAAGCGACGATTAGATTTCGACGAAACTCGATTCATTAATGCGAGAGCACAAACACGATATTTTCAAAATATTCAAGCAAGAAAGTGCATACAAGATCGAGTTTTCAAGAATCCAGGAGGAGAAGTAGAGCGAGTTATAAAAGAGCGAGGATGGGAAAACTTCTGTTTCGTTACCAACAGAGCAGCTGTGGAAGTAGTAAAATAATTTTATTCAAATTTAACACAGGCTAAAGATGCACCAGTAAAGGTTAGAGGATTTTTCGTAGATTTCAGCTACTGTTAGAACAAACGCATATTATGAAGTTCAAGACACCCGGAGCGAATATGAAACTTTTGAACTATGGAAGGACCACTCGGAAGAGGTGATCGACTTTCTCACCGATGGGAAAGGAGTCCGGAAGATAAAGCGACGAACGAGTAAACTTCCCTCTTTCTATGCTAAATGCAACATCAAAAGCCCGACATTATTTTATTTGCTCTACTTTGTTACCTACCTACCACCATAGTGAGGTAACAAGAGATAGAGCAGTTCTGAATTTCGTATTCATAACCAGAAGAGTATTAATGTGGGAAATGTTATATATAAAAACATATTAGCCACTGCTAGAAATGAAAGTGGAGGAGGATTAGGACATCCTGGTCTTATCTATGCACTTTGTCAATTATCTGGGGTAGAGGCAAGAGATGATGAGGAATGGATAGAGCCTATGAAACCCCTAACTCAGGCTAATATAAAGAAATATGAATCCCACGAAGGATGGAGATTTGGGACAAGGGATTATGTACCTTCTTCAAGTAGAGATATACCCTCTACTAGTTATGAACCACCCCCTCGCACACTACTCCTACCCTTCAAGATCTGATGAATGAATTAACCCTGAGTAGAAAGAGTTTTGAGTCATTTAGAGAAAATATGGAAAGAAGATTTGAGCATATAGATCAAAGAATTGGAGGCTTGGAGAGAAGACACGGTCATGATAACGAATATCTCCAGCGACATTCGGAATACGAGATTGCATACTATGAAGCTGAACGTCGTTATAGGAGTGATGATTTAGATGTTGTCTTTCCTGAGTGCCCCCGATATTCACAGTACCAGCACCTTGTCGACCTTCTCGACTGGAGATCGTGGTGACGACATAGTTTGGGATTTTAGTGTAGAAGATTGAGTCTTTGTTTGCTTGATTTGTTTAGATTTGTTTAGATTTGTTTAGATTTGTTGTTTTGCAAACTTTATTATTTACGTGTGTAATATTTTAAGTACCTTCGTAGCTATGGACTTAGTATGTTTTGTTTGTTTGATTGAGCTATGATGTTATATTTCTTATGTATGTTAAATTAGTTGCAAATTTATATATATATATATATAGGATGTTAGTTTTTCTTTAATATATTATTGTAAATGTATGTGTAGTAATAAATTAAGTTTTCTATGTTATGTTTGATACTTATTTTAAAAAATTTCCATCCCCGCACTTCTTTTTAAATATTATATATGGAAGAATACTAGCAAGCATGAGTTCCATAAGTAATGAAAAAGCTCGCAAAAATTTCAGAAAAGAAATACCTAAAGTTCAAAGGTATGATGAATTTTATATACTTTCCCTTTTTCACTATATAGTATAGATAGAAAAATTTAAGTTTGGGGAAGGTAAAAATACAAATTTAATTATTAAATTGTTCTCAAATTCTATTTTCAAAAATTATTAAATGATTTTCTATAGTAATTTTCAATTCGATAAATATGAGTTGTTTTATTTAATTATTATATAAAGTTACGTAAAATACTTCTAGTAATTCAATTAAATTAATAGAAGAAGATATTTGGTTAAAAGGAATAAGAATATAGTAGATTATTTAAAGTAAGGAAACTATATTCTAAAAATTGAAATTCTTAAGTATATAGATGAAAAAGAAAGAATAGAAACTTAATGAAGTAAAAATTATGAAATATATATAAAGCGAAGTATTTTAAGTTTCAAATTTAGGAAGAGAAATTGAAGTTCAAAATTATTAATGAGAGCTTTCCAGGATACGATAATCCTCACTTGAAAAAGAAAAGAAAAGAAAAAAAAAAAGAGAAAAGAAAAGAAAAGAAAAGAAAAATATAAGTTAGGAGAAGCTTGAGGAGATGTCTTATAAAAATTGATCTGATGGATTCAACCTAAAGGGTAAAACTTAACTATATTTCTAAACTTATATTTATGGATTAATATTTTACTAAATAGAGTTTTCTTGAATTTCCTATCATCTAAATATCTTAAGTAATTTATTAATTTTTAATATTGTCTTTCCCGAAACAAATAGAAAGCTAGAAATCTTAGACACTAATAACTAAATAATCTTATCTCTATAAAATTAATTGAAATTACTTAGAAATATTTCTTTTTAACTTTATTATAATGTTATTTAAAATTAATTCATATATTCTTTGAGTTGAAAAATTCTATTATAAAAATCATTATTTTTATTTAGTATTAAAATTACTTGAGGACAAGTAATAATTAAGTTTGAGGGATTTTGATCACAGAAAAATATGTTAAGAAATTCATACCTATTTTTTATGAAATTGCACTTTAAAGAAATGTATTTTCTTTATTTTATTGCAAGAATGAAGATTTATTGGCGTGATAGAAGCAAAATGCATGAAATGGAAGCAAATTTGGATCAAAAAGGAAGAAATACATGCAAATATAACTACTTCGCCGACGGCGAGATCGAGGCCGCCGACGGCGAGATCGTGAGGAGAAATTTCTGAAGGAATTATAACTACCTCGCTGAAAGGGAGCCCAAGCCCGCCGACAGCGAGATCGCGCGGTTCGAAGACCTTCAAGCCCCGTCGACGGCGAGGTCGTTTCCGCCGACGGCGAGCTAGTTCAAAATGCATATACATTGAACCTGGACACTTTTGAAGAGGTGTTTAAGCACCCCTTGGACTCTGCTTACCTCTATAAATAGAGGCCGAATTCTAGAGTCTTATGTGTGTCTTTTGAGTCTTCGAGAGTCATTTCTAGTGTCTTAAGTGTAGTTTGAGTGAGTTTAGTGACTTTATTAGTTTAATTAAGTACTTATTTAGTTCGTCGTACTTAGAAGGAAAAGTCAAAGAATTTCAAGGATCTAGCTGGAAGGAAATTAAGATAAGTATCTTTGTTTATTATTTTTAACTTTAAATGAAATCCATGCTTTGTTTTATTCTCATGCATTCGAGTAGTTTTCTTAGTCTTTCTCCTTATTTATGAAAATTATGTGGTTTGATGAAATTAAATAAAGGCACTTAATATAATATAAATAAATTGTGATAATTTTTACTTAAAACTTAATTTACTTTCAATCTGACGATTGAGTAGTTAAAATATGTTGAATTATCAACTATAGTAAAAATTACATCCAATATTTAGGAAATCAAAAGCCTTAGAAGGAGGGTGCAAATAAATAGGAAATATTAATTATCGGGCGTAGAATTGGATATTTTAGTGTGACGGACTAAAATACTCAATTCAATCCTACTTGTTTGAGAGTCGAAGTGTAGATGTTAGCCCTCGAGGTGAGGGAACGTGGGAGCTCGAAGTGGCAACAGGTATCCTCCCAGCACTGGCCGCGATTCGGTAATCAAACATAGGATTAGTCAATGTTCTTTGCACTCGACCAAAGGGTAAAGAATAGGAATGCTCCTATTTGTCACAATACAATTCTAATTAAATTCATCATTTCACTTAATTTTCTAAAAACAAGGAGAAGGATACTTTTTTGAATTAATTAAATTAACTTATTTCAAGCATTAGTTTACTTTAGTTTATTATAGTTACTTAGAATTTACGTTCACTTTATTAAGTAATTCCTTTAAATTTAGCTGATAATAATTATGTTAAAAAAACTTCTCGTAGGATTGATAACCAGGACTCCACTAGAGCCGCGTATTACTTGATACGATACGTATACTTGCGTAGAATCCACATTATACATTAAATCATATTCCTATATTTAAAGCGGGATCAAGTTTTTGGTTCCGTGGCTATAAACATAAATTACATAAATACAAAAAGTGGGTCAATATTCTATTTTTTTTTCTGAATCATCTACTCTTCGGATCATTTATATGATATGAGAGGGAGATTTGTTTGGAAAGGAGAATCATACGATGATGACATATACATAGACAAGCTGGCAAGTCCAAAATTTTTAAAAGAACAAAAAATACAAAACACATCATCATTCTGGTGAACAAAAAATTTAAGGCAAGAGAAAAAATAATGATGAAGTGTCTCATAAAGTTCAAGACAAAGATAAGAATTTTCAAATACTTTGAATCGAGCACGTCGCTCGCGAAGAAAATCAGGTCACAAACACATTATCAAAGTGTAACAACCTCACCAGAACATCACCTTGGAGACTCCAATGCCCTATGATAGGAAATGCAGAAGTCGTGGAAGTAATAAGTAAGAGTGTAGAAAAATTAGCCAGTTTGACCCATACATATAATTTCTCAAAATTGGGGAACTACTCCATGACATCGAAGATTGTAAGCAATTTAGGATTAACGAAACACATTATCATGGTTGTAGAGCTCATATGTCGATCAATTACTTCATTATACTTTTGGTGTGTATGAGATTATGAGAAGATTGATTTCCTAAAAGACATACACCCATGAAAGTGTATTAACCACTTATAAAGGCAGATATTAGCAAACCAAACACTTGAACCAGGGTACTTCTGATCAACCCTAAAAAAATACATAGAACATTTTTCGAGAAGAAGTAAACAATTCTAGACGTGTTCCTCTATGCAACTTAGGTCGTTCCATGTTGTACAAAAAACGAGTCCCTAGCCTTTCACAATTTAGGGACTTGACCTACTGGGATCTTTTCCTTCCTCTAGGATGATTAAAATCTATAATAATAAAAAATAACTATTTTGCAAACTTGATAAAAGGAAAGGCTCTCGCTTACATCACCTTTGGGGTCTTCTAAAATTTCATCTAAACAAACCTAATCTATTGATATGGGATCCCAATGGCTATGATAAAGAATGATGAGACACAATTCATAATCAAATAGTGAAAGAATTCTATTAAACCCAATGGATAAATATGAAATTTACCTCGGTACACCACCCGCACACAAACAAACAGATAAAAGCCGCTAGCAAACTGATACCTAGTCTCTTAAGGAAGAAGGTTGTAGGAGTGAAGCGAAAGTGGGTTGACATTCTTCCGACTGTCTTCTGGGCACTCAAAACTACCCCCACAATCATGACTGGGCATAACTCTTTTTTTTCTTTTGTGCAGAGTTGATGTGGTGCCCTTGTAGAATATAATCTGCATATCCAAATAGTAGCGACATCCTCAACTTTCAAAGAAAACAATCTAGAGGAATGTCAGGTCAAGAACAGTGAAGGGATAGAGCTTTTAAAGAACCTATTAGAAGATTAATACACTTTATCAGCCCTCAAGTAAGAAGTCAAAATGTGAATGACAATATACTATAACTCTCATGTCAAGGAGAAATTGTTCAGAGCCGATGACCTAATACAAAAGAAATTTGATCCAATGACTCACTTCTACGTGGTAGGAAAGTTTGATGAAACATGGATTAGAACTTTCATTATCAGCGAGCACATAGATCGGGGTGCATTCAACCTGCATACCTAGTCCGACATAAAAATACCACGCATTTGGAGCAGAGATGTTTAAAATTTTTTTTATCTTTGAAATGTCTTTTGAATCACTATCTTCTTTTGAGAGTTATTACTTTATAGGAAAAAACTTTGATAATAATTATAGAATCAAAAGACCTCTTTTTTTATAATATATGAAAATAATAACAATCTTCATCATTAATTTTCACAGTTGTTACTACAATCTAACACACCTTTCCGTTGCTCAAAGAAACTCACCAATTTTGATAAAGTTCGAAAGAAATCATAGAAGGCCCCAAATGTGGGAGAAGGTTGATATTTTTGCCAAACCTCACAGATATAACTTAGAATCAGAAAAAACTAAGTAGGAGAAGCTAATCATCTAAAGGAAATGAACACCCCCACACAAAGAGACAAAGTGATGCAAAGAATCTAAAAAATAATAACATAATTTATCACTCATCTGACATCAATCAGTGCACAAATGGCATAAAACCCAACACAAACCAAAGGTCTAGCTCTAGTTGTTGAATTTCTTGGCACTCAGCGGCACCTAAATCACACAAGTAGCCAACCTAGATGATTACTCACACGAAAACAAAAGCAAGATATGTTTAATAAGTCTGGCGAAAGGTGCATCCCATCTCAGGCAAGGACTTAACTGAGAGCAAACGAGTATGGGTGGTATAAGACTCATACTAGGCGCTAAAAGCAATTAATTGCAAGAACACTAAAAAAAACTTTTAACATATGTGAAGCTGTAGGATAAGTATATACACCTTGATTGCCAAATGTGAGAACATATAAAAAATAATTTTTGTTTCATTACTAACAAAAAATATCTTTTACAGGGCAACTAATTACACATTAGAAGAGGCCCCAATACTACCTTCCCAACTCAGATTCACGGACGATAGTTATAAATTGGTCGATGAAAGCCTAAACTGAGAAAACACACAATGATTTACTAGGTTAGTATTCCATGTGTTCATGAAATATAGCTTGTTGAGTAGTAATATACACAACATTGAATAAAAGCTTGTCAAGAAACTCATGAGGCATCTAAATTTTAGCCATCAAAGCAATTAAGCATCGTCAGTTATCTTCATATGATCTAGCACAATATCATTCTCATATGCTCAACTTTGCCTAAAACATATCAATATGATCAATTCTTTATGCAATATCCTCCTGTAGTGATGCCACCTCTCCTTCCAAGAGCATTATGTGCTCCCTTAACATTGTTATCCTAGCCTTATCTTTCCTTTGATCTTTTAATAGGCTATAGATGATGGTGATAAATGCATGAGAAGCCAACCAGCTGATAGTCTGCAAATGATAGGCTTCAAATGCAAGGTGACCCACTTCCATCCCCTCAAATATGGCATCCACAAAGAGGAGCACGCTAACTTCCCCATACTAAATGAATATTGGGAAGTGTGAGGAGTTGGGGAATTCCAATCATTCTTTTATTGGACCAAAGCATAACGACCATTTGTACTCTATCACACTATGTTGTTTTTTCCTCTGAGGAGCCCATTGAATAGAAAGCCAATGGTTCGATCACCTCTATTTCAAAACGGGTTTCATTCCCACATTTTCTCTACCCTGCTTACACCAACCCATGGGTGCAAGGGCTCATGGATAATATGAATAATTTGTCTAGATGAGACACCCACCACATACTGGTCCTCCAAAGAACTTGAACTCACTCTCTTATAGTTAGAATGTGTTGTTACAACATCCCTTTCACTCGAAGGACAATCACGTCCTCCTAGGGTAACATGATAGAAGAGTTCTCCAATTCAACACACACTAGATGAGGTACAAGCTCTCAAAGGGTCCAAGATTCTATAGGATAATTTCACATTTGACATCCACTAGTGAGTGAGCATATTCAACTTCCTCAAGCACCCTGTCATCCACCATTCTTACATCTTCAGATAATCTCATTCTTTATTCTAATGAGAGAACCTACATAAGAAATAATAATCACCTACTAATTCCTTAGCCAAATCTTTTCATTTATTGAACCAAAGTTACTTCATCAGACTTGATTTTAAAATTCCAAGTTTCTTTCATACTCAGAGAGGCTAAGTCACGAGCTTCCTCTGCTCCTTGACGAGTGAACTTCACGTCATCCTCCACTTGGAGACTATCAATGAACACCCACTCCACTTTAGTCAGGATGTCGTAGATGTTCAAAACTAAAAATTTTCCAACCACAATGATCAATAAGTACTTAGTAGCACTAAGATTAGCACCCATTATACGATATGCCTATAGAAGTACTTTATACAGAGCCTTGCACATATTGTTTCTTGGCTCATAAAAAAGGACATGTTTTAAATGGCCAATCCTATCCATAGAAGTAAAGCAAAACTTATGATTTCAATCATTATCTTTATTGTCCAAATAAAAAAAGTAAGCACCCTTCTTTTTCGACACAAACTGAACAAAAAACCATCATTGGTGCGCAGAGAGAACAAAACATTAATAATCTCGATAGACCATAAGATTCTAACTCGTTACATAAATAAGATCACTGTCATGATGATATCAATGTAATTAGGCATCATCTAAACTGGGACAAGATCAAAGAAGGTAAAAATTAATATTAGCTCAATGCACAACGGTATCCTCAATCCAAGCCACAATTGATCGTTCTAAAAACCTAATTATTTGAATAGTAGATGTTGGGTCCTCATCTTTTCTCACAACACACATACAAATGATGGGATTATTCACTCTGGATAGATGGTGCTGCTCCACCTGTACGATATCCATCTTAGATGGCTCAATAGTTTTTTTCGTAAGGAGTCACATTGTTTCATGTTAGAAAAAAAGGGGTCTGCTGGAAGAGGCACAACCTTTCTAGTGACTAGAAGATGCACCATCGATAAGAAAGGAGAAAGAGTTATGAGTTGAAATATTCATGTGTAGTTTGTTGGCATCAATTTTTGATGTCATGAGTGTAGGGTGACCACCTACATGACTTAGGGTGGTCTGTCCATAGCATCCAACTGCTCATGGCACTCACTAGGGACCTTCTAGCACTTGTTCAGGGCAAGTGGCTAGGTTCAGTGGTGATTCAGCCCTACCAGAGAAATTCGCTCTGAAAGGCTTAACTGGGGTGTGAGGCTTGATTGTTGCCTAATCTAATACTTAGAAGTCACCACGTGTCCTTGCAGAGCCTCCCTCGGCCATGGGAAGTAGTGGAGTCCAATTGAGCGCATCAGGGTCATGCTTCATGTGTATGTTGTTTTTCGTAGCTCGAGACATCTGGTTGAGACTCTCCAGCACATGTTGAGGGGCACGCAGCCATGGACGTTTTGCTGGACTTTGGCTTTCGTTTAGGTGAAGACTGGTCAGCATTTTACTCATCGGACTGCTATGATTGGATCGATGGATATTATTCATCGCACTGCGTATAAATTTGACTTGAATTGGCCCATCCACCAGTGAATTTTTCTGGTTGACCTCAGATGATGAAATGGATAGCCTGACCGCATCTAGAACTTCGATTTTACCTAAAAAGGACACACAATTATCTAGGGTTTCACATTTGAGCGGCTAACACAATAATCAATGTATTAAAATTATAAAATGAAATATATAATAATAATAATTATTATTTTAAATCCTTTTTTAACTTAAACGCATGCACGCCTACCTAGATCCCTTCCCTGACATTTCCTTCGTGCGTGCCCTATGGCTTTTCACTATCCGAAGAAGAGGAAACCCGTTGCTCATCGTCCCTCTCGCTATCGACCCATCACTGGTGCGCCTCTCTGACGGATAGCCCCATCGTCGACTCTTCCTCACAGAGACCGCCCGAGTTCTTCTCTTTCGCGAAAAAGATACCGCACTAGCCCCTTTCTAGTGAAAACTGCTACTCGAAGCCGCCTTGCTCTCACGTCGCACCTCCTTACCGTCCTCTCTCTCGTCGGAGAAGACCCTACTGACAGCTTCTCCTCGTCGACTGCCTCCCTTTTATGTGTCGCCCGCCTACCTTTTTCCCTGTTTGACCAAAAAAAAAAAGGTGGGTGTACTTGATGCCCTAGCTCCTACCCTTCCCGACTCGGTCCATGAATCTTTGATGGTTGAAGACCGCCGTCTTCCATCACCACCGCTGGTGATGCCCTAGGTTGACCTCATGCTCGAGCAATCCATCCGACCTCTCTCGGAAAGGTACATATTGGTCGCATTTTCATATGTTATGCTCATATTTCATGTACTTTGCATTCCTCTTGCCCTCACTTCTGCTCCTCTTGTATGCATGGTTCACTGCGAGGTATGTGTGGACCAGACACAGATTCGTTGGAGCAAATGACAAGGGCGTTTGTAATCTTCACAGTGGTAAGATTTCCTATTTCCTTAGCCGACCCTATGGTTAGTCCAATATAGGTGTGTAGGTTCGATCACCCACACAGATGCGTGCGTCGGTGTGAGTCTACGCAGTCATGTGCCTATGCGATGGATCATTGCTTTTCCTAGAGAAAGCCCTAGGATAGGATCACATGCGTTGGCCAAGTCCTATACGAAGTCGAGTTATTTCCCATCATGTGAGCCTTAAGCCTTAACCCATCGGGTCGGTATCACAATTTTTCATAGCTTTAATGCTCCCAACTTTCCTTGGAGAAATTAGTTGTGTTTGATCTTAGAGGATGAAAAAAAACTTTGTAGCTAGTCCATCCTACAAGATCGTGGGCGTTCGTAGAGCTAAAAAAGCTTTGTACCTAGTCCGCCCTACAAACGGTGGAGAGTTTCCCTTACGAGAAATCGGAGGAGGAAGCCATCCACATTGCCACGCCAAAGCCGGAGGCAGCAATGCTGCACATCAAAGTGCTAAAGCCCTAAGTTTTCCATGTGAGAGCGTTTACACGAGCATGACTCATTATTGCATGTGGTCATATGCCTTAAATTGTATCATGTGTGCCTTGCATGAATCATTTCGCGCCTTCATGTAGAATAGAGTTTCGTTCCTTTGACCTTATGGCTACTGAGATTTTCCGTGGACAACACAATTCACAGATTGCTAACGAGATCTCAGGACGTGTTGGGTCGACTACCTCAAGTAGACTTAGGTTCTAGTGGCTTGGGATAACGAGTCAGTGATACCCCGACATGACTACCTCTACCTTTTAGGACTACTCATCCCTTTCTTTTAACCACCCTTGTTGAGCCCTTTCACTCATGTGATGTTGTTGATATCATCTTGATGGCCCGATGGCGATAAGCTGCCACCATTTGGGATGCGACGATATTTCCTCTGCTCTTATGGCATGAACATGCTCCGACGAGTTAGGATATCTGCGTCAAGATGATTTAGGTTATTTTGTGGGCACCGTATGCCGATGAGCCGCTACTGATTTTGGATGTGAGAGACTCTAGTGAGGGCTTTGAAGCATTGCGACATTCTCACGTGAAATAACTTTTGATGACCTATTTCTCATACTCATGATAATATAAAGCAATACCTCTTTTATAGAGAGTATTCTTGGGTATCCCTAAAGATACGTGCTTTTGACCCCATAACATGTAGATACATCTGACTCTCTAGTTATGAACAGTCTACATAAATACTTCATTTGCAGAAATTGATTCAAGGTACTTCCGCCCGATCTTGTTTGGGAGGACATACTTGACCTATCCTTGTGATGTTTATCACACGCAGGCACTTCACGTTTTTCTTTTCTCTTGTTACATACTTTGTTGCATGTCCCTTCTTATTTGATTCATTTCCTCTTCGAATCACAAATAAAATTCGAGAAAGAGATTTATTTGAATAAGAGAAGTATACGACGATCAATAAGTTATCAGCTCCTTTTACAATAAACAAAATAGAAAAAAAAGGAAACGAAAAAATAGTTGTAAAGTAAAGAAAGAAAATGTGAAACCAAAAATTGACAAAGCAAAGTCCTCATGATTAAAACATCCATTTTTATAAGGGATAGAAAGGTGGAAGACGTCAAAAACTTACAAGGGTAGAATAGTAAATGCAAACCGCACCTAGAAAGTGTAACCAACATCACATCATCGAAGCACGAGGATAAAAGCATCACAAATCTTTAATAAAAAAATAATAACTAAATAATAATAATAATAAATTAAAGAAGAAAAAGTGAGAATTTTATTATCAGCTATTACAATACTCGAATTGAAGGAAAAACACTATACATGAATCAGACATGCCCTCAGGCAGAAGATATATAAGTTGGGCTAACCTCGTCAAAACAAATTACCCTTTGAAATTGAACTGATTTGAGCGCCCCAAGTCAACATGAGCTTGGAGGACTAAGCACATGTCTTTTAGCTCCATAAGCTCATGATGTAAAAGGGTCTCCAACTATTTTAAGAGCTTGGATTCCCACTCTAGATATGGTAAACTGGCCATACAGTTGACCAAACTGGGTGAAGTTGCACTATTTGTATGATAAGAGGATTGTCGATTGAAAAACCTCTCACTTGATGGATGGTCATGGGTTGGTTACTTGGCATGTCGACGAAGGAAGGGCTCCCTCAGTAGGCACTTGGCCGCCTCTAGCTTCAAGCTCAGAAGGCGTTAGCCCCTCACTCTACTGATCTACTCCACCCAAAAGCATTCTCAAAACACATTTAGATTCAAGGAAGCCAAACTGATCTGATCGTCACTTGAGTAGATGGGAAGAATAAGAAACCATGCCCTAAATATAACAAACATTACCTAGAGCAGTCATTCCATGCACAATGCTCTCAACTGATTGAATACATACGAGATCAACATAACTTTACTTGGAGCCATTTGAACCATTGATGTCGCATGGATGATAGGTTGAGGGCTAGTAGTCGTGACTGTTTCGCCCAACAGATCTACTTATTATGAAATAACAACAACAACAACAATAACAACACCTATCTCAGGGAAGGGTCTCCTCACAAAGACTGCGTCCAGACCACCAAGTGCCTGGGGGTCAATACCTAGAGAGACTCAAGGCCCTAGGTAGGCAAGAGACGGATCTGCGTGAGAATGACTTTTGTTAGAACCTCGGCCTAGACATGCGTGATTTTCTCCATTCATAAAATCCTAAAAAAGTAGTGAAATGACACGAAAGCTTAGAAATAATAGAGCTAACTTTTATCAAGCTATTTATAGAGATAAAGGCTTGAAGATCGAGGAGTTAGTTTCATTTTTAAATCTTAATATTTACGATTAGTCTAGACGTAATTATTAATCAAATAAATTCTTTCATTATTGTCAGATCATTTTTACAAAAAAAAAAACTTAAGCCAAATAGACAAAAAGAAATTCAAAATACTCACATCTAAAGTTCATTTTTATAAGACATTTCTTCCTAAAATATTAGAACTATCACAATTCCATCAATTCATAATAAATCATAAAATAGGATAATGTGGTCGTCCCTCGCATCATTTATAGAAATGCAGCTGGCCTGGAGGGGCATTATCAGAACGCAAAAATTTGACATCCAGACTGCGAACTTTAAAATGCATCTGGAGTCCAATGGTGTTGTGTCACGTGGCAAGAGAGCCCCACTTTTTAACACTGATCATGCCAGTATATTAAAATAAGCCCCACCTGTCATGTGACGCCCCACCATTAGATTCTGAACAGCTGTGTAAATATTTCTCCCTCAGAACAAACCTCCCACCATAAATAAAAGGTTTGGAGATAGGGGACTCCAATCACTATTGCAAAATGGATAACTTGGCTTTTATCGCATATTTAATGAAATTAACAAGACATATTTCTGATATAATGTTAAGAATTTAGATGTTATGTAAATAAATATAAAAGTATTGTGTTAAATATATAAAATGCAAAAATTGTGTGCAGCTGTATGTAAATGCTCCATAAATTTATTCATTTGATGGATCTGATTATATAAACTTATTTATAGTACTGAAATACAGTAATTTTTTAATACCCCGTAATTTAAAGGTCATATTTAAATACATTTAAATTTAGCAGTTGAAATTGACAATCAAATAGTTTATCGAAATTGTTTAAAATTTATTAAGCTATAGCTGAAATATCTGAAAAAATTCGGATCATAATGTTAATTTAAATTTTGATGGGAATGAATCTTAAAATTTTTATTTATTATATTGTATATTAAAAAAAATAAATTTATGCAGTTTTTCTCTTCAGAGTGAGAATTATTTTTAAAAAATATTTAAATACATGTCATTATATTCCTATGTATTTGCTTATCTAACACGTACCCCATTAAATATACAAGAAAAAAAAATATTTTTTTTATTTTTTAAAGGTCAAAATAATAATATTTTTGACATAATAAAAAAATTTAAGAGATATAAATATAAAAATAAATAAAATGTAGATATTAGATACATAAAAACATGAAACTTGTAAGTAAATGCCTCTTATTCAAAATTGAAGAAAATATTTACTATAATATCTGAAGTAAATATTTTCCAAATAACCGTCGCCTTCTCTCTGTTGCCTATAAGGCAATGTTTTGTTGCAAACTAGTTCTATGTTAAATAGGATTTATCAAATTCAAGACGTTAGAATGAATTCAACTTGTAATCAGATTTATTAAATTTAGATTTATGTCGTAAAACTAACGGAACACGATAATAGAGAGATGCAACACGGGAAAATTCAATTTAGTGAAGCGTTGGAATTAATTTTTGGAATTTTACGACCTAATTTTTATACAATTACTTATCTAAAACCTAAACATTAACTTTTACGAGTTAAAAATATTATTCTTTTGTATAAAAATATTTATAAAAAATGGATTACACTATATAAAGGTAAGATAGTTGGATGAAAAAATAAAAGTTTGGTCGGGAGGCAATCTGCGTTTGAAGCAACTTTTGCTTATCCAGATAAGCCGCTTATCTGAAAACATAGACCGCGTTTTTCGAGTTTAGTGTAAAAAAAGAACTGCGTTTTCGGATATGCTGCGTAAATGTAGTTTCCAAATGGTGAGGCGGTGTTTTCAAAACGGCGTCATGGTGGATAGGGCTATCAAAAAAGCTCGTTGTTCGCGAACAGTTGGTGTTCGATTCGTCAAGAAGTTCGTGTTCGGTTCGTTCGATAAGCAAACGAGACGAACACAAACAATTTTTTTCGTTCTGTTTGTTAAATGAACCAAACACGAAAAGTGATGTGTTCGTTCGTGTTTGGTTCGTTATTGTTCGAAATATAAAATAATTTAATATATATATATATATTATGATATTTTGAAAATAATTATATATTATAAAAATTTATCATATTTTAAATAATTAAACTTCTATAAATTATAATATACGATAAATTATTAATAATAAAAATAATATTATAGTATTAGTTATATTAATATAAATATTATAATATTATAATTAATATACTATACTATATATTAAAATAAAACTCTAAACAAAATCCTAAACGTCTTATTAGGTTTGCTTCATTTTCAGAAAGTATGGATTACCTGATATGTACGAGAAACCTGATCAATTTGCTTCATTTTGAGAAAGTATGCTATCAAAGCTAGGGCTTTAAAAAAAGCTCGTTGTTCGCGAATAGTTCGTGTTCGGTTAGCCAGGAAGTTCGTGTTCGATTCGTTCGATAAGTAAACGAAACGAACACCAAAAATTTTTTTTCGTTCGGTTTGTTAAACGAACCAAATATGAACAGTGATGTGTTCGAACATTTCAAACACAAACACTAGCTCTGTTCGTTCGTGTTCGGTTCGTTTACACCCCTAATGGTGGATAAACTATGCCAAATGCGCACTAAATGCATAAGAATTTGAATTTTTTTATTAATTTTTTTATTAAATTTATGCTATAAATAATAACAAGAAGGCGTACATTTGAATTAATTCCCGGCGTCCATTTCCCACTCTTTTCATCGCTCTTTCTTTCGCACACAAAACAATGGCGGAGGGTCCGAGCACAATGGAATCCGTCAGGAAATGGATCGCGGAGCACAAGCTGCGAACTGTTGGTATTTCTTCTTCGTTGTTGCTTGCTCCTGTGATTATGATTGAGACTTTCCCGTTTTCTTTATTTTTCGGTGGCTGTGTGTGCTATTTGAGGGAACAGGATGTCTTTGGCTGACCGCTATTGGGACTTCGATGGCCTACAACTGGTCTCGGCCAAATATGAAAACCAGCGTCAAAATCATTCACGCTAGGTTTGCTGCAATCCCCCTTTGATTCTTTTCCTTTTTTTTTAACCTATTTGATGGAATCTTTGGTTGTTTGATTTGTTCAAGTTTAGCGGTGAATTTAATAACGGAATAAATATTGATGGTGTGAATGGCGAATCTTGTTTATAGATCTTGAAGGTGTTTGGTTTGATCTTGTTTGAAAACGGAAGGGGGCAAGAATTAAAAGATGTGAATTATGTGTTTTGCGATGTTGTTTTATTGCTTTAGGAATTTTTAATTTAAACAGATGGTGAGAGTAACATCTTTTTAAAGTGGTCAGCCCACATGCCGAAGTCTTATGAGTTTCGGGGGCCACCCGCCAAAGTGATCAAACCGAGCTCACTTGCTAAAGTGGTCAGCCCACGTGCCGAAGTGGTTGAATTGAGCCCACCTATCTAAATGGTCGAACTGAGCCAACCCGCCGAAGTGGTCAAACTGAGCCCACCCGTCGAAGTGGTTGAAGTAAACTCACCTACTAAAGTGATCGAACCATATCATCTGCTAAAGTGGTTGAATGTTTTCTTGCGAGAGATCGCGGGAGCTAAGGCACCAAAACAAATTTAAGATTCCATTTGGAATCTTATAGAGGGAAGTAGGATCTTCTTGATCATGTATCATGTTTTGAGTAAGCTATATGTCTATTAAAGAGAGTTCAAACGCATGTTCATAGCCCAGTTTGCTAACACAAAATTCGCCAAAAAATTCTCAAGCTCTCCTAAAGATCCGTTAGGACCCCATGGAGAGTCTCAGAAGCTTCATCACCCGCTTCCGACTTGAGATGGTCGACGTTCGAGACCTTAAACCTACTATTGCTCACACAGTCTTGGTTTAAGGCCTACACAAAGGTTCATTCAGGTATGGACTTGACTTAAAAAAACAAAAAATTTTGGCCAAGCTCTTGGAGCTTACACATCACCATATTTTTATTAAGGTGTATAATTTCTAGCTTAGCTTCTCCAAATTACAGGAGACCAAATGAAAGTTTCAGAACCTATCTCGTGGAGACTACGGGAGTCCAAGGGATCGCTTTGGCAGGGAGAAAGTTCGAAAGCCTCCCCGACAAATGCTTTTAATGACCAGAGTGGGAAAATACCGATAAAAGATTGGTCGAAAGTATGCTTGAGAAGATAAAAGAACCTTCTTGGCCCCATCCTACCAAGGCCACACCCTTTAGGTATCAATGGCTGACATCGTCGATGCTATCTAGAATAAGGTTTTCTTCAAGAAACCATTTCCCATAAGGGCGAGAACTTACGCATGTGATCCCAATAGATATCGTGCATATCATAAGGATCATGACCATCACACGAAGGAATGCCAACACTTTCACAACCTTATCAAAGAATTAATAAAGGTAGGGAAGTTGAAAGAGTTTGTGACACAGAGCCAACACGCGAAGGTAGTGAAAGGCACCTGCAGAAGACACCGTCAATGAACTTGCTCTAGCGAGACTAGTACATGTCGTCGGGGTTGTACCTGCCATTTTCGGAGGAGACAGGCCCGCAGCTTCACGAAGGTCCAGCTTGAAGTAGCTGAAGACCGGAGAAGCACAACTGACCACCCTGGCCAAGCGTGCGACATTGATTCATCCTCCTGTTACTTTCATAGATGTCGATCTACCTATTGACAGGAATCCCTTC
Organism: Papilionanthe hookeriana x Papilionanthe teres; assembly: GCA_022702705.1. Lineage (NCBI taxonomy): Eukaryota > Viridiplantae > Streptophyta > Magnoliopsida > Asparagales > Orchidaceae > Papilionanthe > Papilionanthe hookeriana x Papilionanthe teres. The sequence goes on along the minus strand of CM040421.1, from coordinate 15,945,108 downwards.
AACATTGCCATCATGGTCACCGTAGTAATCATGAATAATCAAATTGGGAGTATCTTGGTAGGCATAGGAAGTTCTTTAACATTTTGTTCGAAAGAGTATTCGAGAAACTGGGCATACCCTAAACTGGTATATTCTACATGTTCTCTAACAAAAGAAAGGAGACCGGTAGAATAATCACCTTGCCTGTGACATGGAGAGATGGAGAACGCTAATACACGACATCAACTGACTTCATCGTAGAAGCTCCTAACGTATACAATGCCATCTTTGGCAAGCTAGTATTGAACACTTTTAAGGCAATGTTGTCCACTTACAATGTTGACTTAAAGTATCCGGTCGGAGGACAAAGCATCACTATTCAGGGAGATTTAATCCAATCCCCAACTTACCAATCACGAGTTGTGGAGAATGTATAGGATCCTTCACTTTGATAACAATAAAGACAATGACCTTGAAGCCACTGAAGTTTCATAACTAGTACATATTTCGGAAGAAGAGGCAGGTAAAACTGTCCATACCAGCTTCAATTTCAACATAATTCATTGGGACTAGCTAATCACCACCTTAAGAGGCCATGGCGATGTGTCCGTATGGACATGCAATGAAATGCCTGGAATCGACATCGACATTACCTGCCACCGGCTGAATGTAAGGCTAGGAGCCAAGCCCATTAAGCAGAAAATGAGATCCATGGAAAACATCTTAGCCTAACCTATTCGGCAGGAGGTTGCTAAGCAGCTAGAACTAGGCTTCATTCAAGAATTATAGTACGCTGATTGGCTCGCTAACATCATAAATATGTCAAAAGCCAACAATAAGTAGAGGATGTGTGTGTACTTTACCAACCTCAACAATACATGCCCAAAAGAGAGTCATCTGCTATTGTGAATCCATGAACTGGTCGACTCGGCAGCGAGACTCTCTGTCGTGAGTTTCCTGGACGCTTTTTTCGAATGGCATTAAATCAAGATGCAACCTGCAGACTCGAAAAAACAGTCTTTATCACTAAATAGGGGGTATATAATGTTATAATATAATGTATTTCTATCTAAAAAATGTGCAATCTGTCAAAGGTTAACATATGTAATTTTTGCAAACCAAATAGGAAAAAATGTTGAAATCTATATTGATGATTTTCTTATCAAAAGCAAATCACTAGAACAACATCGACAAGGCCTAGAGAAAACTTTTACCACTCTCAAGAAATTCAATTTAAAGCTCAACCTTTAGGTGTATTTACGGAGCTAGCTCAGGAAATCCCTCAGATATTTTTTCACAAATGAAGGAATCAAGACGAACCCCGAGAAGGTCCAATCTATATTAAATATATCACCACCTAAAAATCTCAAATGAATATAAATCTTGACCAAACAAATAACTGGGCTCAACTGATTCATATTGAAGTCTGGAGACAGATGTTCTCCATTTTTCAAATGTATTAAGAATTTAGCCTTTTTGCTTGTACTAAAGAATGCTAAAGCAAGTGAAAGAACTATTATCGTCGCCTTCTTTATTACAAAGTCCTAAGCTAAGAGAAGATTTATTCATCTACCATGAGTCAGAATGCAGGTTTTCAGCTCACCACTAGTTTACGAGGAGAGTAAAAAGCAAATTTTGGCTTATTACGTAAGCAAAGTGCTCCAGAGAGCTGAATGAAGAAGCTTGCATTGGCTTTGATTATTTAAGAAAATTACACCCTTACTTTCAAATCCACGCGATACATTTCATAATCAACCATCCTATGAGATTGATATTGTCCAAGCTCGATCATTCAGGAAGATTGATCAAATGGTTGATGGAGCTGAGCGTATTCAATATTATTTATACAACTAGAACGATAGTCAAAGCGCAAGTCGTGATCGAGTTTTTAGCCGATTTCTCTGAAGGGCAAATAGACGAAGAAATCAATACGAAAAGGGATAAACTTTGGACACTCTACATAGACAGAGGTCTCGAAAACCTGTGAAAAGAAGTAAGCATGGTCTTGCGCAACCCTTCAGGAATCACTTTACTTCACTCAATTCAGACCAATTTCAATGCAAACAACAATTACACAGAATATAAAGCATTGATTGCCATATTGAGATTCTCATAAGGAATCAAAGTAACTCATCTATTGGTTAAGTCTAATTCTCAACTAGTGTTAAATAAAATCAATTGATTGTTCGAGATGCAAGATGATGTTATGCTCAAACATCTAATAAAAGTCAAAGCATAAATAAACAAGCCCAAACACCTACAAACCAAACATAATCCATGAGAGCAAAATCAGTTTGCTGACCTCCTCTCCAATGGATAAGGTATTTATAGCGGGCGGTCTATCACCTTAAAGCAGCTGACCGTCGAAGAAACTCTAGTTGTGAGCCTTGAACCACAATCAACCAATAATTGGATCAATCCACTAAAAAAAAATACTTGCAAGCAGGTACCATACCAGTAGAAGTTAAGAATCCTCAAAAGTTATGGATCAAGTTCGCTCACTATTTAGTCATCAAAAAAGAACTATTTAGAAGGCCAGCCACTTCTACCTTCCTAAAATGCAGGGTAAAAAGATTACAATCATACAAAAAGTTCATTAAGGAGAGTGTGAAAGTCACTCGAAAGGGAGAACCCTTGCCAACAAAATTCTTAGTCAAGGCTATTATTGGCAGACACTCAAGAAAGATGCCAGAGAATTCTCTAGGAAGTGTGAGCAATATGAGAAGTTCAATCCCATGTGGCTACAACCATCACATAAATTACAACCAATAAATAGTTCCTATCCTTTCACAATTAAGAAATAACCTCTTAGGACCCTTTCCCCCGACAAAGGATAGAGAAAACAAATTATTGTCACAATCAATTACTTCTCCAAATGGATCAGGCTAGACCTGGATCAATATGTTCTAAAACTTCATATGGACCGACATTATCTGCAGATACGGCTTGCTAGTGTTCATTATTACTAATAACAACACCCAATTTGCCGACAAGAAGATCAAGGAATTTTGCAGTAACCAAGGAATGCACTTAAAATTTACATTCGTATATCATCTTTAAAGCAATAGTCAAGTATGCAAGTTTATCCTGCACCTAGTAAAATAAAAGTTAGATTGAGCAAAAAAATAAATGAGTGGAAGTGTTGCCTTCAGTACTCTAGGCACTTCACACTACACGCTCAACCTCCATCTGTCAAACTCCTTTAACCTTATTTCATGGGTTGAAAGCATTGCTTCCTATAGAGTATGAAGTATTAAACTAGCAAGTCATCACGGCCTCAAACTTTGAAGAGTCAGAATTAGAAGAATGGAGAAAGGAAAACAATGAAGGCCTTCAAAATTCATTAGATGAGGAAAACAATGAAGGCCTTCAAAATTCATTAGATTTCTTAGAACTCAGAGATCAATCATCTCTGCGACAAAAGGAAGCCTATAGAAGAATGACTAAATGCTACAACTCGAGGGTCAAAGAACTCTAGTTCAGAGCAGACCGTAAGGTATTGAAGAAAGTTAACGCTCTTGCAATCAAGCCTTACAAAATTTGACCCTTTCTGGTCTAGCCCCTACATAATTAAAGAGCATGTTAAACCTAGAGCATATTGACTAATTACTCACTTCGATAAGGTTCTCTCCAGAACTTAGAGTGGGGACGACTTAAAGAAATTTTATCCGTAGAAGTAAAAATGCGCAATCACACGCAAAAATCTAAGTAGTTAATACATAACATTTTATTTATGTATGAACTTTTCTTCTTAGACATGTAACTTTGGCTGTTAGTTTCAACTTATGTCGTAATGAGAGAGTGAATCTAAGGGAGAAAAGTGATTTGACTTGGTGTTATGAACTGTTGTCTTTTATCGGGAAGACTGGATACCTCCAGGCAACAAAATCTTGCAAGAGTATCTCAAAGCCCATAAGGAAGTAAGACATGCAGGAGAGTCAAAGGTCCCCAAATAGAGGATTGTCCCCAACATAAAGCGATTTCTTTTTCGACCAAGGAAACAGAAGCCCACAACATTTTGAATTGATAAACGATTCCAAGGAAATAAAAGTAATTTGATCATGTGTTATGAACCATCTTCTATCGAGAAGACCGGAGACCTCCAGACAACAAAGCCTCGCAGAAGTAGCTCAAAGTCCCTAATAAAGTAAGACAAGCAGAAGAATCAAAGGACATTTGATAGAGGATAGTCCCCGACCTAAGATGATTTTTTTTCTTAACCTAAGGCAATTCAAACTAAAGAACAAAAACAATAACAAGGCATTCAACATTCAGAAAGTGTTAGGTATGGCTCATATACCTAATATGAAATTAATGTTGGAGCGGAGCGAGCGAATGCGGGAGTTTATTATGTGGGTTGGGGGTACGGGGCCAACGCCCCGCGGTTTAGTAGAGGGGTAATGTTGTAATTACATATTGTACTCTATCGTTATAAATAAGCTTCAGTGAGTAGCCTCTAGGGCTTAAGGCTCGAATTACGTATTCGTACTCTTTTCGATTAGTGAAAGAAAGTCGCCGCTCTGCTCCCGAGGACGTAGGCATCTTTGCCGAACCTCGTTAAATCTCTTTGTGTTCTTCTGGATTGCGCCGATTTGTGTTTTCTTTGCCCTATATTTCTCAACAAGTGGTATCAGAGCCTGGTTCGAGGGCATAGAAGATTTCGGCGCAGGGAAGAGGGAGATTTGGCGGCCAGGGCTCCGGCGATTTCGTGGAGGTGTTCCGCTAGGTTTCGGAGCAAGCTTCTCGCAACGAAGCGGAGCAGGAGTTCGCGGTCTGCGGAAGGTTTCACACGCAACAGGGAAAAGGAGTGGGGTTGCGCAGGTTCCTTGCTGTTGCGGCACAAGAAGCTTCGAGAGCAGGTGGCTTCCCGCGACGCAAAATAACGGGGAGTTGCGACAGGCTTCGGCGATTCCGAAACGGGGTGTTCTGCGACGAGCTTCGGCAGAACAGGAAGGGAAATAAAAAAAGGAAATTTCCGGACGAAGCAAGGAAGATTTGGAAGGTAACTCTGGAGAAGGAAAGAATAAATGCAGGAATCTTTGATTTCTCTTAGAGGGAATATTCTCTCCGAATTCTTCCCAGGCGAACGGAGGCAATTTATTCGGGAATTTTGATTAAGGAAATCTTAATCAAGGAAAGTCTAATTAAGGAATAATTGCTTTGGCACATTTACGGAAAATAAAGAATTGATTAAGGGAGTTTAATTAATTCCTTTGCTAGTCTGGGAAGGTTAATTAATTTCTCTTAATTAAGGGAAACTTAATTAACGGTTTGAAAAGATTCTTAGCCAAAAAAAAAAGGGTTCGTTGCAATTTTCTTTCAGGAAAATTTTTGTTGCAGGATCAATTTTCAGATGGCGATTTCTGGTGCGAAATTCGAGGTGGTGAAGTTCGATGGAACTGGTAACTTCGGGTTGTGGCAAAAACGGGTGAAGGATTTGTTGGTACAACAAGGAATCCTGAAGGCTTTGCGGGTAACGAAACCAGATGTCATGGAGGATGAAGATTGGGAAGAATTGCAACAACGAGCGGCAGCAACCATACGACTGTGTTTGGCAGATGAAGTTATGTACCATGTGATGAATTTGAAATCTCCAGGGAGATTTGGAAGAAATCGGAGACTCGATTTATGGCGAAATCACGACGAATAAATCGTATCCGAAACAAAAGTCTGTATAGGTGAAGATGCGGGAAGGTTCCGATCCGGCACAAGCACGTTAATGGCTTCAATCAAATAATCACGGATTTATCGAGGCTTGATGTGAATATTGAGGATGAAGACCGAGCGATGATTTTGTTGTGTTCGTTGCCTTCTTCCTATGAACACCCGGTGACTACTCGACATATGGGAAAGAAACTATCAAAGTTGATGAGATTCTTAGCGGCGTTGTTGGCTCATAACCAGCGGAAGCAGAATGCAGGGGAAAGCTCTCATGGCGAAAGTTTATATGTTAAGGGTAAACAGGATCGTGGAAGGAAGAAAGAGAATGAGGGATCTGGAAGGCGAAATTCCAGATCTAAGTCTAAAGGCAAACAAACGATTCGTTGCTACAAGTGCAAGGAGCCAGGTCATATGAGGAGGGATTGTCCGAAGCTGAAGAAACAGACTGATGAGAAAGGTGATGTATCATCGAAGTCTGTGAATGTGGTGCAGGATGAAAATTCAGATGTCAGTGATGGTGATATGCTTTCAGTTTCAGCAACTCAGTTCATGGATGCATGGATTCTCGATTCGGGGTGCTCTTATCACATAACACCTAACGAGGAGTGGTTTACTTCATATAGGTCAACTAATTCGGCTTAGTCATTTGGGTGATGATAGATGCTTCGCAATATTACTTGGTATTGAGAAGTCGAATTAAGATGTATGATAACACAGTTAGAACATTATGTGATGTCAGACACATTCCAAATTTGAAGAAGAATCTGATTTCCTTGGGCACTCTACATCGAAATGGTTTTATTCCTAAGGCAGATGAGGATAGGGAAACCATCAGGATTGTGAAGGGTGCACTGACTGTGATGAAAGGAAAGTTAACTGCAGGTAATATCTACAAGCTGTTGGGGAGTACAGTTGTAGGTGGAGTTCATTCTGTTGAGTCAGATGATGATAGTACAAAGCTATGGCATATGCGTCTGGGTCATCTCAGTGAACGTGGGATGGTGGAATTGCATAAAAGGAATTTGTTGCATGGTGTGAAAAGCTGCAATGTCGGAATTCGTAAGTTTCGTATTCTTGGAAAACAGACCAGAGTGAGTTTTATGACTGGAGAGCATAAAACTAAAGGGATTCTTGATTATATGCATTCTGATGTATGGGGCCCTACTGCGGAAGCATCAGTGGGAGGATCTCGGTATTATGTTACCTTTATTGATGATTTTTCTAGGAAAGTTTGGGTGTATTTCTTGAAGCAAAAATATGAAGTTTTCTCTAAATTCAAGTCGTGGAAAGCTGAGGTGGAGAACCAAACTGGTAGAAAGATCAAGTATCTGAGATCTGATAATGGCACAGAGTACACAGATTCGCACTTTAAGAAGTTTTGCGAGGAGCATGGGATTCAGAGGCATTTTTCAGTTCGGAAGACACCGCAGCAGAATGGTGTTGCAGAAAGGATGAACAGGTCCTTAGCTGAAAGGGCAAGATGCTTGAGACTGAATGCAGGGCTTCCTAAAAACTTCAGGCAGGGCTGTGAATATGGCATGCTATCTCATCAATAGATCACCTCGGGCTTCATTAGGTGGCAAGGTTGCGGAAGAGGTATGGACGAGTAATCCAGATTAAGTTTGATCACTTACGAATTTTTGGTTGTCCTGCTTATGTGCATGTACCTGAAGATGAAAGATCAAAACTTGATCCAAAATCCAAGAAGTGCATCTTTCTGAGCTATAAGAAAGGTGTGAAAGGATTCAAGTTTTGGGATCCTATTGCAAAGAAGGCGGTGATCAGCAGAGATGCAGTCTTTGACGAGCAATCCATGTTGCAGCAGAATCAAAACAAGGTGCCAGGGAACCGTTCCAGTTCAGAGACAGTGCAGATGGATCTAGAGCGACGATTCGATAGCAGAGTCGAGAGAGTTGAAGGTTCGGATCCGACACCCGGTAATTCCATTCCGGATGATCCGCGAATTACGATCTAGCCGCGAGATAGACTGCAGACGCACCGGTATAAGGCCTCCTAGTAGATTGGGCTACGAAGACTTGGTCTCTTTGCACTTCTCGCCGAGCGGTGACGATCCGGCCACTTTTCGAGGAGCTATTACCGACCGGGAGAAAGAGAAGTGGATGGGTGCAATGGTTGAGGAGATGGAGTCTTTGCGAGAAGAATCACACTTGGGAGCTAGTTCGGCTTCTGATGGAAAGAAGGCTATTGGGTGCAAGTGGGTCTATAAAAGGAAGCCGACGAGTATCGAAAAAGAAGGGAAAAGTTCGAGGCTCGATTGGTAGCAAAGGGATTTTCTCGAGCGAAGGGGATAGATTATGATGAAATCTTCTCCCCTGTAGTCAGACATACTTCAATCAGGGCAGTGCTTGCATTGGTAGCTATTTGGGATCCGCATCCGGAGCGGATGGATGTTAAAGCCGCTTTCTTACATGGTGATTTGGAGGAGCGGTTACATGGAGCGACCGAAGGGTTCACTCGACCCGGACGAGGAGCATCCGGTTTGCGAGTTAAAGAAATCGTTGTATGGGTTGAAGCGGTCTCCGAGACAATGGTACAAGCGGTTCGACTCCTACATGATTCGGATTGGCTTACGGGCGATGTGAGTATGATTGTTGTGTTTATGTTAAGAGCCTTGATGATGGTACATTTATTTTTCTCACTATCGTATGTTGATGATATTCGATTCTTCGTAAAGAATATGAATGATGTCCGTGGTTTGAAAACTTTGTTAAGCCGGGAATTGACATGAAAGATTTGGGTCATACAAAGAAGATTCTCGGAATGGAGATTCAGCGGGATAGAGGCTCAAGACGGCCGTGTCCATCTCAACGAGGCTATGTTGAGAAAGTGCTTGGAGACGGGTTTGAGATGAGCGATGCTAAGCTTCGTAAGCACTCCATCGGCAAATCATTTCGAGCTTTCTTCGGAACGGTGCTCGAAGACGGATGAGGAAATCAAAGATATGGCAAAGGTTCCTTATGCTGAGTGCGGTTGGTTGCTTGATGTATGCAATGGTATGTACTCGTCTCGATTTGGCTCATGCTTGTTAGTCGAGTATGCAAATACATGTCTAAACCGGGAAGGCGACATTGGGAAGCGATCAAGTGGATTTTCGAGTATCCGAAGGGCATGCGTAGGACATGGAATTATCTTTGGCGGTCGACAGAATGATCCTTCGATTGTGGGGTACGTTGATTCGGACTATGCGGGTGATTTGGATGGCGGAAGGTCCACGACCTAGGTATGTGTTTACTCTTGGTGGAGGGCCATATGCTTGGAAATCGACGAGTTCGATCTATTGTGGCATTATCTACAACTGAAGCAGAGTATATGGCGATGCGTGAGCTGCTAAAGAAGCTTTATGGCTTACTTGGGCTAGTGAAGGAGCTCAGGCGTTGAGCAAGGTGGAGTTCGGTTGCATTGTGATAGTCGAGTCGTTATTTACTTAGCTAAGAACCAGGGTGTACCATGCGAGGATCAAGCACATTGATGTCAGGTATCACAAGATCAGTGAATTTATTGCTTCCGGTGAGATACTATTTTAGAAGGTTCATACTGATGAGAATGCAACTGATATGTTGATCAGACCAGTTACTATCAACAAGTTCTTGCATTGCTTAAACTTATTGAATATTCACGCATTGTAGAAGACGTAGTGGCCCAACCCACATTGGCGCATGAGGAACTCCGGTGTATTTATCTCCTAAGGGCTGGATATTCGCCAGAGTGGAGATTTGTTAGGTATGGCTCATATACCTAATATGTAATTAATGTTGGAGCGGAGCGAGCAAATACTGGGAGTTTATTATGTGGGTTGGGGGTGCGGGCCAACGCCCGCGGTTTATAGAGGGGTAATGTTGTAATTACATATTGTCTTATCTTTATTATAAATAAGCCCAGTGAGTAGCCACGAGAGCTTAAGGTCGATTCACGTATTCATACTTCTTTTCGATTAGTGAAAAGAAAGTCGCCGCTCTGCTCCCGAGGACGTAGGCATCTTTGCCGAACCTCGTTAAATCTCTTTGTGTTCTTCTGGATTGCGCCGATTTATGTTTTCTTTGCCCTATATTTCTCAACAGAAAGAATGAGAGAAAAAATGAAGCAGCTCATCTCATACATTTGCTACACAAAAAGTGTTGAACTTAGCAACACTCGTGGTTTGCTCGCGGTCAGAACATAATAACAAATAACATCATACAAAGAGGAAAAATGGGACAAAATGAAGCACAAAAGAAACTTGTATTCATAAAATGAAAGTTAAGAACATAAAGCTATCAACTAGAACAGATAAACAAACATGAAAATTACAGGATACACATTTTTTTCTATCTATTTCAAGAAATCAGAAAACCTAGTCCCCAAAACTTCTGAGAAATCAGTTGCGATATCAGTGTTGAGGCTTCTCCTACCAGAGATATCATGGGGTCTGCTGATTCCTAATCGGATGGGTTGGAAAAGGCAAAAATGATTTCATCACAGGAATCCTTCCTCAAGAATATGTGTAGTAATAAAGGCAAGCATTGAGGAACACTTTAGATCAGTAAAGCTGCAGAACCGACAACCATAGATGAAACCAGGGACATAGCTTCGTCTTCTCTCGGTGAAACGAATCTCATTATTTCCTACACCGAGAGAAGGATCCACCTGAGTCCCATGAAGAACTCTATATTCATGATTCTGAACGAACATTCGGAGTCAACGAATAAGAAGTTCTTTCCTTTGGATATCAACGAAATAGAAGATTAAAGCTAGTACGGCAGTATCAGAGAGTCCACAAGCTCACCTCCTCCATCGTCGAAGCCTCCACCACCGTCAGGAGTTCCGAGCATAGACTCCTCATCTCCATGATGCTATACTAACATGCCCTAGGTTTCTCTCATTGCTGCTAATTTTAGTGTTTCTCTAATTCTGATAATTTCACTTGGAACTTTTCGGAATTCTAACATGGTAGTCTATCAAATTATACAATTTTAATATCTTAACAGCTACACATGTATCATACTATGAATTTTCTCAAATCTGTGAACCATCTGTTAAGAAGATTTGTTTTGCTCTATTTCCATTCATTTTGATCCTTATCATTTCATCTATTTGTCTTAATTTGATTTGATGTGATATATTTATTCCTTCTATTTTAGGTAAGTTCGAGCTTGCGAGCGTTTAGGTTTAAATCATAATTAAGGGAGATTCAGTTATGATTCTTCATTAAAGTCAGAATTGGGAGTTTGGGATTATAATCTTTTTTAAAGTTAGAATAGGGAGTCGTAGTTTTTTGCAAAACTTCTTGTAGGTGGAGTCTGGCTCGGACCATTCTTAATGATTAACAAAAGAGTATTTTGATTCTATTTATTGATGAATCTAACTTAAATCGAAGATGAAGATAATTAAATATGAAAGGAAGTCTTAGGGCCCGTTTAGCATCACTTTTGTCTTATTTTATTTTTAGTTTCTTTTTTTTAGACATATCTGGTTGTTATAATTTTTTATGTATTTTTACTTTTTGTTTTTAAAATAAATCAACTTATTTAAACCACTCAAAACTCTTAAAAAATATTTTGAATACATAACTACCCTAATCAAATATATTTTAATTCAAATCAAAACATAAACAAAACCAAATTAAAAAAAATATATATTGACCTCAAATGATCCTTCAGAATTATGGAGGTAGTCGATTTAATAGATTATATTTTAAGAGTTATGATCTTCTCTTCTTGAACTTTTTACCCTTTCATCCTACAATTCTTACTCTCTTGCTGCTTGCTTCCTAAGGGTAATGAGAAAATATACTGTGGGACTGTGGGAGACTGACTAGAAAGTCCATTAGTAATGTTGGCCAGCTATGGGGGAGAAAATGGGAATTAAATTAATGTATTTTCAATCCTTAATAACTTCACCATCCAACAATTTGGGAGCTCAATGCTGAGCTTCACAACTATCTCAAATACTAGGCAACAATTTATTTCATACACATAGACACGCATCAATGTGAACATAATTCGACACGCATTTATCCATAATAGTCACCAAATCAATTATTGTGGTATTTATTCCATGCCTTCTCATGATCAATAAACATCATTTGAAATCATTGCTTTATAACTTAAAATATGTAAATCACATCTTAATGGATCTTCCTAGCTTAAAGCCAAATTGATTTGTTGATATTGGTATCATTTCTTTATATCTACATTTTCATTACTTTCTTCCAAAACTTCGATATATGGGTAAATCGTTTGATTTTTTATAATTATAATAAGGAAGATTACATAGATACCACTCAATTCTTCTGTATTTACATGTTTAACACCTAAACTTCAATTTGTACATAAATACCATTTTACCTAAATATGAAAAGCTGTGTTTCAATTTTTAAAACTTAAAATGATAGTTTTTTATGTGATACAAAAGCTTTGAATGGTATAAATTTTAAAAAGCAAAAGTGTAAACATACAAATACATAGGAATTGGTGGTAGGTATGTAAATGCCCCTTATAATAATTCTTGATATCTTTCAATGGAATGGATTAAAAAGTAGAACTTATGGCTTAGAATTTGACTTGATGTTTAAAGAATGCTTGAATGTTGAATTGAGCTAGCATTCAAATCAATAGATGAACAAACTTGGTTGTGCTTGAATCAAAATTGGACCGAGTCAAGCATGGATTGAATCAATTCATTGCCATAGGTTGCTTTGTAAATTTGATGCTTAGGGCTCATTTAACTAGTTATATATAGAAAATATATTGAAAAAAGGTAAAATACGCTGAGCTCTATTATTTGCCTGGACATAGCTAGAACCTTTGAACTTTAGACTTTAATCTTTTAAAGATTATGGTTTTTTGTTCACAATTAACACAAATAAAACATCTAAAACCTGTTTAGTATTCAATCAACCAAATGACCCCTAGAAAACTGTTTAATTATTTATTTACTTTTTGCATCCTTGCTATCAAATTGGCTTTTATTACTGAAATTAAAACTTACAGGCTGCATGCTCAGGCATTCACTTTGGCTGCTCTAGCTGGAGCCGCTGTTGTCGAGTATTATGAGCATCGAATGAATCCAAAATCTAAAGCAGATAGATAGTCAAATTAATTTTTGGCTCATGCCCACAAAGATTGAACAAAAAGATGACAATCTTCACTTGTTGTCATTACAGGTTCCACTATAAAACTAGTTCTTACAGGGAAACATATTGAGTTTGAGTTGTTGGAATTTTCTTCTTTATTCTAGTGGAGAGTTCTTAATAATTGATTTTTGTGAATGCATTTTGAAACTGTTAACTGCACTATGCATGTTATGTTGAATATTTTTTAGTATATATTTCATAGCTTTGCTCAATCTGGTTATGCCTTCTTTTTTTTTTTTCCTTCTTGCTTTTGTGATTTGGAGCAGAATTGCTATTCAATATGTGTTTGCCTGAACCATTTTGATTTTGAGATGTTGTTTGTAGGGTTTTGTATACTTCGAGGAAGTTCGTCTTGATTTGACTTGGAAGTTTAGTGTCGAAATAGAATGTGGTTGCTTTTATTCTTTTTCGAATTTGTTAAGTGAGACAAATATGCATCTATTAGTGCCAGTTGCAATTCCCAAACTTAGTTTCACAACCAGCTCCAACCTTCTGAAGATCATGTCCTTGCAACTAGCACATTAAGCTTGTATCTCACTTCTTATAATTTTGTTTGTTAGAGTCATGATTTCTCCAACAACTTGGAGATCACCTATTATGTCGGAAAATGCGGTCGTGGATTAGGTTCTCACAGATGGTGTCCAACTATTGTGTGTTAAATTTTCGTGTTATGCTAAGATATTAAATCATCACTTCACAACTGCGGTTTTTTTTGCACGCGACAGTTTTGGTGATTTTTTTAGTGAAATTTCAAAATTTTCGGATTTTAACTCCAAAATTCCAATTTTTTGTTTATAAATAGACTTGTTGGGAGGGGAAGAAAGCACACATTTACTCCACAAGTTGGAGTCCCTTTCAGACCGTTATTGCCTCTCCTCTTATGTTGTTGTCATCGCATTTTTTGAGTTGTCCTACATTTTAGGCTATTTTTGCCCCACCTTTTGGGCTTTTGTTGTATTTTCTGAAGTAGGCTATTGTTGCCTTCCATAAAGTAGGTTGTTGTTGCTTTTTTTGAAGTTGACTGTTGTTGACTCACTTGAAGTAGACTGTTTTTGTCTTTTCTAAAGTAAGTTGTTGTTATCTCCCTTAAAGTAAGATGTTGTTGTCTTTTCTGAAGTTGGTTGTTGTTGTCTCCCCCGAAGTAGGTTGGTGCCTCTCCCGAATGTGGTTGTTGTCTTCCTTGAAGTAGGTTGTTGCCTCACCCGAAGTAGGTTGTTTCCTCCTCTCCCAAAGTAGGTTATTGTTACATTCCCTAAAGTAGGTTGTTGTTTTCCTTGAAGTAAGTTGCTATTGCCTCCCCGACATAGGTTGTTGTTAGGGCTGTCAAAAAAGCTCTTTGTTCGCGAACAATTTGTGTTCGGTTCGTTAAGGAATTTGTGTTCGATTTGTTCGATAAGTAAACGGGACGAACACGAACATTTTTTTTCGTTCAGTTAGTTAAACGAACTAAACACCAATAGTGATGCGTTAGTTCGTGTTCGAATCGTTATTGTTCGAAATATAAAATAATTTAAAATAATTATATATAAAAATTTATGATATTTTAAAAAAATTAAATTTTATAAATTATAGTAATAATAATAATATATTAATATACCATATTAAAATATACTAAAATAGATACTATATATTTATATAATATAAGTTATATAATAAATATAATATTATATATATATATATATATATATATATATATATATATATATATATATTAATATTAGGGCTGTCAAACTGGCTCGTCGTTCACGAACGGCTCGTGTTTGGCTCGTGTTCGACGCATTCGTTAAGAAACGAACAAGAACAGTGACTTCACGAACAATTTCGAACATAAGTTTATTTCAAACAAATTGAATGTCAAACGAACACAAGCTTTGTTCATTCGCATTCGGTTCTTTTATACCCTTAGTTGTTTCAAACGAACCAAAATAGGTTGTTGTTATCTCCCCCCGAAGTAGGTTCTTATTGCCTTCTCCAAAGCAGGTTGTTTCTTTTTGGCGTAAGCTGTTGTTACGTCCCGCGACTTAGGTTGTTGTTGTCTCCCCTTACGTAGGTTGTTGTTGGCTCTTCTAAAGTAGGTTGTTGTTGTCTCTCCCCAAGTATGTTGTTGTTGCCTTCCCCGAAGGTTGTTATTGTCTACCTCGATTATGTAGTCGTTGTCAACCTAAAGTCAATTAGCTGCTACCTGTCCAAATTCGGGCGATTGTCTTCACCCTTCAGGCGATGGTCTAAGAATGGTAATAGTTGGATGATGACATTCCAGCATTTGTGGTAGTCCCATGATAATGGTATGTCATCTTGTTGACCTGGTTATAAAGCTCTAGCACAGTGGTGGCCTTATAGTAGTGATCGAGCTATAATGGTTGTAGTTCGATAGCATGGGTTGGGTGACCGTGACAGAGGCGACGCCGCTAGACTAACAATGGTGGTGTACTGTGATGGTGACAATGGCCGAGCAACTATGATCCGACGATAGCAAGAGTGTCGGTAGGGTAACGGTAGTTCGCGATGTCAACAACCTAATGAAGATGTTTGGTGCGATGGCGATGGTGACCTAGAGATGATGATTTGACGACAGCGATAGTGTACCACAACAATGGTGGTTGTCGGGTTTCGGTGATCCAACATAGCGACAGCGGGGAGATGCCCAACGATGGCGACAGTGATCTATGTTGAAGGAAATGACACCATTATCTTGATTTAAACCTCAGCAATAATGATAGTGTTAAGCATCAATGTTAACTCGGGCTGTAGTCAAGTGATTGCATTAGAATATGGCCATTTGTATGTAGGAAGTCATGAGTGATCAACTAAGGATGTTAGACTAATTTTAGGTCATTTGTATGTAAGAAGTCATGAATGATCTACCAAGAATGTTAAGAACTATTTGAGGTCATTTGTAAATAAGAAGCAATGAATGATCCACCTAGACTCATCTTAGGTTGTTAGTTGGAGCAGAGCATTCACTCAACGACCATAATCTATTGTGAAAAGAGGATGATTGTAATTCACCAAGGATGTTTGACCGATTTGAAGTCATTTGTAAATAAGAACGCATAAATAATCTACCAAGGATGTTCGACCAATTTGAGACGATTTATAAATTAGAAAGCACGAGTAATTCACTAAGAATGTTTGACCGATTTGATATCATTTGTATGAATAATCCATCAAGGATTATTGATTGATTTGAGATCATTTATATATAAAAATGAATGAATAATCCAGTAATGATGTTAGAGCTGTCGTAGACTATTTTGCCGAAATTTTTTTGATGGTATTAGCTTATTATGTACAAAGTCGAACTAAAATCATCCAAGGATGTTAGACTTGTCCTAATTTATTAATTGAAGCTTCAGCTTCACAATCATAACCTATATTTGATGAGGCCGGATGAAATCTATGAAGGATTTCTGATCATTCCAAGTTTGTTTAGTTGTGAGCATAGCAATTGTTCGATGACCGTAACCTGTTAGGGAATGGGTCAAATGTAATCCACCAAAAAATTTTGACATATCCTAAGTTGTTTATTCGGAGTAAAACAATCGCTCGTCAACTATAGCTTATTGTGAAAGATGTCATATGAAATTCTCCAATGACTTTTTGATATGAACAGTACATCTTCTTAGAAATATGGTTGTAGTCGTATTCAAGAATAGTGTTTGACAATTTTTTTATCATGGCTTATAGATTGATTGCCCCCTTAGTGAGAGTGTTGTTCACACGAGCCTGGTCATTTTGTATAAAGTAGCCCATGTATCGAATATTGAGGAATTCAGCTTCTTGATCAAGTTGAGAAGGAACTCAAGTATGATGAGGTGTTGAGAGAGCGATTTCTAGATGGAGATCTCCAAGCAGTGATTGATATTGTGGTCATGTCTAAGCTATTGATACGACTGTCCACTCAAAGTTGTATTAAAAGTTGCCCCCGATTTAGAATATGTTCTCATGAACTTGATGTCCGAATGAAATGCAAGAATACTACCCAACTACAATCGTGCCTAGGACGTTGATATGGACGAACTTTCTAGACTGTGAAGGTTGCCCCCTTCATTGAAGAATGTTTCAAAAATAGTCTTTTAATGATTCCCTCACTTTGACGACTCTTATAAATATGAGAGGAGTCTTTGACAATCCTTCAACTTGTAATGAATTGCTCCACAAGTAATCAATCAAAGATATGAAAGATCAACTCGGAAGAGAATTAAATCAAATATGTTCTTGGACTTTAAGAGTTGCAGAGAAAAGCTTGTGTCAAAGGAGCGTGTTAGAAACTCATTGTATGAAGTTTTCATAATGATCAATATATTCATACTGTTCAAAAGCCCCATCATAATAATGAATCTTAAATGCTTGAACCATGTTGAAATAGGTTGTTGAATGACGATCTTTTTAGTCAACAGAGAAGACTCTTAAGAATTATGTTGAGTGAAAAATGACTTATATCACTTAGAGTTAATTCATAATTGTCCTTGCACTAGACGTATCTCAACACGGATTGTGTGAGGTTGAGCTATGTTCTCCGCACATGCTGAAGATTTGTTGTTAGGCTGACTAAATGGGATGGATATGTAAAGCTAGCATTTTCTAGGATCTCAGTTTCTTAGGGATGAACTTCAGTGTGTGGAGGGGGGTGCCATTGTGTATCTCTAATCGATGAATTTTGAGGTAGTTGTGCCCCTTCAGTTTGCACAACCGTTGGTTGTTGAGCCTCTTGTAAAAATCGGAGCATCTCATTTCATGACTCCTCCATTCTTCAGTCACGATCTTTGAAAGGTGAGAAGGAGGTTCTTTCGTCAACTTAGAGATGTGTATCATTGGAAAGTGGAGCTCAGGCTTAGCATCGCAGAAACCTAGATTGTACTCTGAAATGATAAATGTTAGAACAAGAAGCTCGTGTATCGCATTTTTTAGTCATTAAAGATGTGTAAACTTCTATCAATAGGACTTTCTTTCCCACATATAACTCCAAATTGTTGCATGCCAAAAGATTTATGGGTTGGAGTCATAATTTAATGTCTTAATATTTCTCAAAGATGAAACACACATAAACACATACAAAAGAAAAGTAGCAAGAAGAGACACAAGGATTATTTACATTAAAAAACTATGGAAAGGAAAAAGATCACGAAGTCTGTTCCAACCAAATTAATCCACTATGTGTTTGTGAGTGATATGTTCACTCTTCTCATGAATTTGAGAAGATGAAAGTACAAAGTTATAATTACAGCTGTATAGTAGTAGTTCATCTATAATACTCATAATTAAACTATAAAAAAATATAACTAATCATGAAGGTTCTAGTCGGTGGCTATAATAGCGAGAATTGACCACAGAGAGTGCAGTTGGAAGATGTGACGTAGTAGTCCGTCACAAAGACCGTAGTTGTTTGATATGACATTGGTAGTTGGTTACAAAGGCGTAGTTGAAAGCTATAATATTATTAGTTGGCCACATATCGTAGTTTGTAACTGCAATACTTTTTGTTAGTCACATATGTCATAGTTGATAGCTGCAATAATGTCAGTTGGTCAAAGAAGCTGTAGTTGGAAACTGCTTCAGTTGATCACAAAAGTTATAGTTATTGTCTGCAATAATGTCAGTTGATAACATAAACTGTAGTTAGTGACTACAATAATGTTGGTTTGCTCTTAATTGAAAGTTGTAACATTTATAGTTGACCACATAAGTCGTAGTTGGTGACTGAATCCCTTCTCTTAGAGAGAACAAGGTTACAATTTTATAATGAACATTGCATTAGTCCTTATAAAACATTAAGAAAAATACAGATATTAGGAAAAATCATTTTATTTTGACTATGACGGTCATAAGCAATAGTTGTGGGTAGCTACTGGTCGATGGTGGTAGGTGTCGACAATGGTTGGCAATTACGGATGTGAGAAGTTATTGTAAAGTCTTTATTACGGGTGTAACACGTTACAACTATCTTTGGGTTACAAAGTTTATATGTAGGGGTCACCCGCAGCAAGAGGTCTGTAGCGGCAAACAAGGACGACCAACTGTGGTCGATAGGCAGTGGTCGGCGGTGGTCGGTGGCAACAGAGGCATGAAGTTATAACCTGGCCTTCAGTTCAAAATTGGTCCAGAAGTTTTCTTTTTCTTTCCCTTCTGCAAGTGAAATGAGATTCTATTTATAGCCTCTAGAGTAGAGGCAATTGTTGTTTTAGCGAATAACTTCTCCAACCATCTAATAGGAGGACCCCTATTGGTTCTCTTAATCATAGGTCTTTTTAATGATTTGAGGGCCTTAGTGACCTCGTATTGATAGTGTTTGTTGCTCAAAAGCTTGCACCGAGATTTTTGTTAGATGATAAAAATATCTTCAAGTCTTAAAAGTCTATAAAAGTGCTAAATTAGTTCCTTAAAATGAGGTCAAAATAGCTCTCCGTAGAGATTATTTTAGTCTATATTAAAAGAGTATGGCGATTAAATCGACACTTTGATAGACTGTGATTAAAACAACTCTCTAAGAAGGGTTTGGGGGCAATTTTGTCACCTTTCTCATCTAAATAATGCCAAAGAAAGCAACAAACATGCAGAGTTACAAGCAACTCTTGTTATGAAGGAATTCTCACATTGTTAGCCTCAAGAAATCATTCTGATGCGGATGGTAAACAAGAAGTATGCAACGACGGAATGCTCTTGAATGATGAACAAGGGTTTCCATTTAATTTCATATTATTTCCATTCCACATTATTTCATAGTCATTTCTTTATAATACCTAATACAAGGCCTTTGTAACTCCCAACCATTGCACCCTTAAATGTAACATCAACCCTTCTAAACTAGAATTATATAACCGCAAAATAGAAAGAAGTATACTACTTAGTACTTATGTAATTATATAAGAATTGTGTTGTTTGCATGTAAATACAAGTCCCATTGTCTGAGTTCCTCTATCATGTATGAAGTGTTAGATTGTTTGTCTTCTAAAATTTGAGTGACATGAGTACCAATATTATCATTTAAATCTTATCTTTTAATTTATTAGAAAGATACTCATAATGTTAAATAAAATTTTAAAAGCAGTTTTATCGACATGCACCATATCAATGCTGTACAGTCTAAGTCTTGTTTGCCAATACTAAAATTTCCGACAAATATTTTCCTTAATTTAATTTTGGTTATTTCCATATTTGGAAAACTACTATTTGTCTGCCTTTTAACAAATGTATTTTGCTAAAAATTAAATACCCACATGTAAATGCCTTCACGAGTTAGAGTCTCTCATCATCATCACCATCATCATCAACATCATCATCATCATCATCATCATCATCATCATCATTAATTTTAAAATATTTACAAGAATGATATAACCAAAAATATTTCAAGTTATTCATAAAATATGGACATGTCAATCTATCATAACTCCACATACAACATTATACTAACAAAGTTATTAATTGTCTACATAAAATTGCTCTCATTAATATACATACATACATACATACATACATACATACATACATACATATATATATATATATATATATATATATATATATATATATAGAGAGAGAGAGAGAGAGAGAGAGAGAGAGAGAGAGAGAGAGAGAGAGAGAGAGAGATTAATATTGATATTGTGATGTTCATGTATTATTTTTATCCCATTATTTTGACTTACCTAAAACAAAAAATTAAATAAAAAATAATCCCAAATAAATCTTAAAAAAATGAAAATATTTAGAAGAGAAAACCTATGAAGTTATGTAAAAAAACTCAATACATCATCTTTTAAAACTTTATATTTAATTCAAAGCATATATATATATATATACATCAAAAGGAAGACTTACATGCATATCATTTTCACTTCCTATGTATTTACATATCTAACACCTAAACTTCAATTTTTACATACAAGCCACCCTACCTACACATGAGAATGTGCAGTTCACTTTTTTAAAAATTTAAAATAGTGTTTAATTTTTATGTGATATGAAAACTTACTTGGTGGCATAAATGTAAATTGTGAAGCTTAGGTGTTAGATATATTAATATATAAGAATTGGATAGTATGTATCATGTATGTAAATGCCCCTATAAATTATTATATTGTCACCAAATATATTAATTTTCAAGGAATTGATTTTCTAAATAAGACTAAATTAACATATTGTCGGTTTAACCCGCCGACAAAATAGCACGTTGGACAATTATCGTCATTGAGCGTGAAATCAGTTTTTTATTTTCTATTTAAAAAAAAAAATAGTAAAAATAAAAAATATAAAAAATATTTAATTGGCTATTTTCTTTTTTTTTTTTTTCAAAGATCAGCCTCTAAATTAATAAAAAAAATCACCAATAACTTTTGACGAAACGATTAAAATAACACTTTATATGTTCAGTCGCAACGCAAATGACCGTTTAACCCAAAATAAAATTAATCCAATATTGCATTGATAACACTATAAGATATAAATATGAAAAAGAAATTCAATGTAATTAGTAAGCTTAGTTGTGTGTGTGGCTCCAAAGTTCTTTGAGAATACGGTCTCTAAATAGTGTCATATATTGCAACTGAGATTGCGAAACATTAACTTCAATATCACTTTTGTGAGGCAGGAGTGATGTAGTTCCTCTGTTTGTGCTAACTATAAAATTTTTATTTTCGTACATCTCAAATAATGTATCTCCTCTGGATTGTGATCTTATAAAATTATGTAGCGTGCAACAAGCAGTAACAATATCATCGAGAAGAATGCTTATAATTAAAGAAGTCTTCTTGTTTTTGAGGTTGACAGCCCTCTTGGTAATCACACAGATGATATATTGTTCCTTCGTATGATGTTAAGAATCCCGACATATCCTGAATCGAAGAAATAATATTTTCATGTTTTCAAAAAACACATGTATATACATATTTCACTATAAATATCATTTAATAATTACATAATGTAATAATAATAAAATTGACATAACTTGAGGTGGCATCGGATAATTTAATTGAGGATTTGAAATATATTCAAAAAACATTCTCACATTATTTATTGTTCCCTCCCAAACCGATAATACGTACATAAATATCATGTCAAATTCGCATGCACACCTAATATTTTTTGTTGGCTCTTTATGCTTTCCTCGATACGGAATTTGACCATTTTGAGGTATATGTGCAAACACATATGTTTCATCAATAGCACCTATACAGTTTTTATTCATAAGAATCACATAAATTAATATTCATAACTAAAATAAATAAATAAATTACATTTCTAAAATTTTACACGCCTTAAAAATAGAATAGTATTTGGATTATACTGAATCTTATGAGGAATCATCCTAAATGATGATTGAATAATATTCTCAGTTCCTAAGTCGTGAGATTGTCCCTAATGAATATTGAAATCGTTCAGCAAACACTCTTAGGCATTCATTATGTGATAAAATCAATAGAAAAATTGTAAGTTGTCCCTCTACGGTGGGTCATTTTGAGTCCTTCATAAGACTTATGCTTCAGCGAGGTGGATAAATTAATAAACACACGAGGTTTCATTCTATAATTTTCGAAACAATGAATTGGATGTCCTCGCATTACTTCAATTACATAGTTGTGACCTTGAAGAGTACAAGTTATACATGGTTCTTTTGTTATGTAATGTTTATCATAATCAACAACACAAGTAAGAGCGATTGTTAAATAATGTTTATCGGTCCGACTATCTGCTTTTATGATACCTGTGTATTTCTCTCTATTCTTCTACTTATCTCAACCTGTGTAGTGGATCAACAATGACCATCTTATTTCCTCTGTACTAGTGGACTTAATGCAATAGAGTATACTTTTCCAAACCAATAGCTAGGATCTATCACAACATTACTATTCATAGTGAGTCAACTATCTCCCTACACTTTAACATTTGACGCCATCATCCAAATAAACATCACCAATCAATACTTACATGAATATTAATGTTCTTTACTCGTGCAAAGTTAGGGGTGATATTTCCATTCGATATGGATGAATAAGTTTCTAAATAGGTTAAAACCAATTACAACTGAAATATGAAATCTGATAAAAAAAGCCAATCAAAAGTTTGATAATATCAAACAAACAAAACAAAAATTTAATTTGGTCTAGACGGTTTAGTCATGGGACTTCACCAAATCAAATATCTAGATGCCATTTTGAAACAAAACCAACAGCCTCGAACGTTGTTCGATTTGGTTTGCTTTATGGATATTCACCAAATCATGGCTAAACAAACTCAAATCAAGCACATTTTTAAGCACAAAACCCAACCTGATCTTATAGGTACCTAAATTTTTCCAAGTCAGAATACTAACATACAAATCCAAATATGCAGCAATGTCTATTAGTAATTTACTCCATAGGAAGGCAGAATCAATTCACACCCTAACTAAACAAAATAATAAAAACAATCTCAAAACAAATCCTAAGAATTGAGTTGAATATATAAAATACTAATTTAGCAATGTTGAATCTATTTAGCACCCTCAATTCACAAAACTAAGCTCAATTAACAAATAAAAAATGGCCCAAAGAGATGATAAGGGATGAGCTTTAATGTCATAAATTCAATAAGCATATGAAACAATGTCATTCTTCGGCGAAATGTCCAAAAATCGAATCAACATATGTGCAAATAATGAGTAGTTCAACCTATGAGATTTCTAACTAGCTTAAAAAAACCATGTGTTGCAAGTGGAAAATCAGATTCATCGGCAGTTACCAGATTTGTTGGAGCATAAACATAAATTGCAATCCAAAGATCATAACATCACACAATACAAACAATTCCAACAATAGTTACCAAACTTATAGAGCAAAGTACCGAACGATAAGGGTTACACGGAAGAGTAGGAGGAGAATGTCGAAGCGCTCGAGCGAGGGATAGAAGCACGCGAGAGAGCGAGGGTTGACATAGAAGAGCAAGAGGGAGAGAAGAGGGAGTTAAGGCATAAGGTACGCCAAGAGGGCAACCACGTCAAATGAAAAACCAAATGCGTTATCACGGGCTCGACTTGCGGCTCACTTTTAATTATCCAGTCAAACACTGTTTTCAAATACACTTCCCAAACATTCTTCCAAATAATGAGAAGACATTCTAAAAATATCGCCGCAGCTATAAACACGCCAAACGACACCTTAAATATTTGAGAGTTATGAGTGTAAAAATAAAAGTTGATGTGCGAGATAACTTATTTACGATGTCAAAAAAGCTCGTAGCTCGCGAACAGTTCGTGTTCGGTTATCCAAAAAGTTCGTGTTCGATTCGTTCGATAAGCAAACGAGACGAACACGAACAATTTTTTTTTGTTCGGTTTGTTAAACGAACCAAACATGAACAGTGATGTGTTCGTTTGTGTTCGGTTCGTTATTGTTCGAAATATAAAATAATTATATATAAAAAATTTATGATATTTTAAAAATAAGTATATATTATAAAAATTTATCATATTTTAAATAATTAAACTTCTATAAATTAAAATATATGATAAATTATTAATAACAATAATAATATTATAGTATTAATTATATTAATATAAAATATTGTAATATTATAATTAATATACTATACTATATATTAAAATAAAACCCTAATCAAAACCCTAAACGTCTTATTTGGTTTACTTCATTTTCAGGAAGTATGAGTTACCTGATGTGTACGGAATACCTGATCAATTTGCATCATTTTGAGGAAATATCCTATCAAACTTAAGGCTGTAAAAAAAACTCGTTGTTCGCGAACAGTTTGTATTCGGTTCGCCAGGAAGTTTGTGTTCGTTAGATAAGCGAACGAACCAAACACGAACAGTGATGTATTCGAATATTTCGAACACGAACACTAGCTTTGTTCATTTGCACCCTATTTACGACTACTTTCCCAACAAATTTTACGATCCGACGGTGGCGAGAAGCTTAATCGTAACACAGATCTGGCGGTTCATTCCACACCCGCTGATCCTTAAATACCAATCGACCATCTCAGACCTTCGAAACCCTAACCCTAACTTCGAACTCATTTTTGTTCAGGAAGGAGCGAGAGAAAGGGGGGAAAAGATGAGCCGAACGGGAAGCAGCGCCGGGACCAAGGGGGTGAAGAAGAAAGGCTCGACTTTTGTCATCGATTGTTCGAAACCAGTGGAGGACAAGATCATGGACATCGCCTCACTCGAGAAGTTCCTTCTCGAGCGGATCAAGGTCGCTTCTCTTGGCGGCAAAGCTGGTACGTTGGGAGATGTTGTACGCGTTACGCGAGAGAAGAGTAAGATCACGGTTACTTCTGAAGGACCCTTTTCCAAGAGGTATGGCTCACTGTGCGCTATTTTTTGTGTTGGATTTTATTAGGGTTGTCGAAATTTTAGTTTGATGTCCGTGAAAATAAACCTGTTTGAACTATTTTTTTACTGAAAAACATATAGTTCATTTTCCTTGTTTAATTTCTTATTCTTTTCATGCGTTTTGTCATTTTTTCTCATTCATTTTATGTTAGAAATTCATGGAATATATTTTGTCATTAATAAACAAGTATATTTTACTATGATGATCGCAGTTTTTTTTTTTTCATTCTGTTAGATAAATTATATGAAAAATACTCGTGCATTTGATGATATCATGAGCATCAGATGCTAACATCAATTGATTGTTTAAGGACAGCAAGTTGGTGAGGGGTGAATTGGGTGTGCATGAATTTTTTTTCTTTTCCTTGGAAATTTTCCAATGCATCGGCTTACAACAAGCACATGAAATATGTGCTAGTTAATCAAGCAAATGCAATTGCACCTATAGATGATTGTGTAATAATATATTATGGTAATGCAAGAGCAAACAAGCTATGATCAAAATATAGATAATTATATTCGACTTAGCTTTAAATACCCTTACCATCCATTAATTAACACTTTTGTTTTCAAGCCAGTAGAAAAACCATTTCACTATATGTTACCAAGGGGATGTACATCTATATCTTGATCCAATACGAGTACCAACACATCTTTCCCGTGAACATGTCAAAGTTAGGGCTGTGAAAACGGCTTGTTGTTCACGAATAGCTTGTGTTCTGCTCGGTAACTAATTTTTGTTCAATTTATTTGCTAAGCAAACGAGCCGTACACGAATAAAGATTTTGTTCATTTGTGTTCGACACATTTTGGCTCGAAATAATTTAATTGACTTACAAGGCCACAAAGATTTCTAATCATTTAAAATTATTAATTAAAAAAAATAAAATAAAAATATATTAAATATTAATGAAGTGCAAATTTGAATCAGAATGGCTAATTACATAATTAATGATACAAGCAACTTAATCAGTTATTTAACTTAATATTATTTAAATTTAAAAATAAGCCAAATTAGTTTCTATTCTAATATTAAGTTGTTTTTGTAATAATATTTTTTTAACATTCTCTTGTTTCAATTAATGGATAAATTAAACTAAATCAAACATATTAAAAAAATAAGAAAAACATTAAATATGCTTGGAATTGAAATTTGCATGCTTGAATTTTGTTTATTTAATAATTGCTTTGTGGTTATAAAAACTTTTAGTTAGCTTAGAGATGTATACCATCATAATCATAGGTTGGTGATTATTTAATAATTTGTTGAATACTTATCGTCATTAGATGTTTCTACAAAATATTTGTAATAATTAAATCATTGATGAGGTAATCATACCACATATAATGGAAAAAAAACAAGTTCATGGTGGTCTCGTCTTGAATAAAATAAAGTTGATTTGTTAAGCACCCATACATCTTTGTTAAAATGGTTATAATTTTATTAAAAACTTCAAAGTTAACCATTCTTATACGAAAGCACATATAGAATGTTTGATCTCATGAAAAGTTACACAAGAGAGACAAAATTGTAATGTCATTGGGCTAAAGCAGACAATACATTCATGTTTGTAAGTGTGGGTTGTTACAAATGGTAGGTGCCCACCTTGTAGGTTATTTTGATGTGACAAACCTATGAGCTAAGGAGTTCAAAGCAATAATATCTGAATGAATAGGATTTGAAATTGTTTTAAATGATTTTGTGTCAATGCACCATCTGGAGGATGAGAATTAAGTATCAAATACGATAATGCTACGTCATGGGAGTCACCTCATAATCTCTTGCATAGATGTAGTTCTAAATGGCGGGATCCTCCTCTTGAATATGTCAGTATCTCCAAAAAGTCTTATTTGTGTGGTGGCTGATTTTAGGCTATGTTCAATGATACTTAAAAGGACATGAATTATTTCAGCGGGAGAGATTGTGAGACGTTTAAGTAGAACAATTCAAGGCGTCTTTTCTTATAATGGCCAGATTTTTATTACGAACTTTAAAATTAAGCATTCTCATGATGGTGCACTTCTACGATGTTGCCCCAAGGGTTGAAGTTATGAGGCTATTAGATCAAAGAACTTGAATTGAACATTTGATTATACTAAGTCATTAATAACAATACTAATAAGAGTTTTTCTAGAAACAAGTTAGAAAAAATCCAATTTTTTGAAATTGTGTTTTGATTTGATTCTTGGATTCAATTGGATTGCTTGTTTGATTTGTTTGCATCACTTAAAGAAGAACTTTTTAACCTTTATTTACAAAACTGTAAAGAATCGTAAAAATTATAATTCATTCTCGATAACGCTTCACATATTAGATAGAATTTTAATTAAAAAACTGGCTTTATTGCATAATTATTAATGAATATGCTTTAAGCAAATTGGATAAAAGATTATTTGCAATTGTCACATCAATTATTTATAACTTGCATACACGTAATATAATTGTTTAGGATACATTTTGGCTACTTCAATCTTATATTGATTTCTTTTTAAATACTAATTTCTTGGACTCTTAGGTTTTGCTATAGATCGATACTTGATTGCCCTACTATCAAAATCAAGAGTTGACCTCCTATATTGATTCAACTTGTATTGGGAATTGGATATGGTCAGTGAATTTTGAGAACCAATTTAAATTGATTCTTTTGGTCCGGGTTGAATGAAGTCATTGTGTATTTTTTCACTTCTATCTAAATCACAAATTTTTTAGCAACATCAGCTATTGATTAATGATTATTCTACATCCATTGCAATTGATTGATTAACATAACATAAACGAATACTAGGCACAATTCAACATCTTTGATCCTTAAATAAAAATCGAGCTAAATCTTAGGTGGACCTTCATAAGCCTAACCTCAACTCTGAGTACAATTGTCAACATACGAAGAGAAAGGACAATAGAATGGGGTGAAAGGATGAGCCATATGAGAGTTGATATTGGTTTTAAGGGTGGGAAGCTGAAAGGCTCGATATTTATCATCAAATTGTTTTAAAAAGTTGGAGGAAATGTAAATGTGTATGTGAGATATTTAAATACATAAAATAATAGTGTACTACATATAGTTAATTAAGGCTGCGTTAGGGGCGGCGACATGGCTATTGCATGTCATGTGTTGCTTTTATTTCCCGTTTAGACCGTCTTTGTCGTCGTGGCGTGCCGCGATTAACGGTAACGCGGAACACACCCAGCGACTCGTGGTCCAGCTTTCTCGTCCGGCTTTTTACCCCCGTGCCCTCCTTTACGCTGCCTTAAAAGAAAGAAATCACCTTGTGAAACTGCAAGTGATGATCTTCTTCTCTCTCCTCCTTTACGCCGACGATTGTCCTTATCTTCTCCAACGACTTACGATACTTAGGTCTTCTTCCTCGTGTCCTCATGACTCTCACGCAACCCAATTTTTCTTCCTCGAAGCAGCAGTAAGAATTTTTACTCTTTTAGATGCTTTGGATATGGTGGCTACCCCATCCTTGGATTGATTTTTTGAGAAGGGCATGATGAATTATGTCTGTTTGGATTCTCATTGATGACCTCTCTTTTGCTCCTCTTTTGTACATATATACAAGTCTTCTTTTAAGTCCTTTTGGCAACCGTGATTCGCTACTATATGGTTCTTATGCCTTCTTATGATGACAGATTATTTGTCTTTACGCTTTCCTCGTAGCTCTGATATTTTAAAGGAGGATGTGCATGCATACCACTAAGTTTTTATGTATTTACATATCTAACTCCTAAATTTGGTGTGATTGTGACTCTGAAGTTTTACGTGTTAATATCAAATGTTGGATATTAGTAAATACCTAAAAATTGTGTGGTATGCATGTATGTAAATACTTAAATTTATTAATTTGGAAGATGTCTCTTTTTTTACTTTGTTATGATTAAAATTTGATTGAAATGATATTATAATTATTTCAAATTTCGAGATATCTGTTAGAAATACTTGCAAGTGTATTTGTCTTATTTAGTGTAATTTTATTCTCTTATAAATTTTGCTAAACTTTTTTGAAGCCGAATTGATGAAACAAACATTTATTCATGTTTGTGAGAATGTACGACTAATTTACTATAATATGAATTTTATGAAGTTAAATTTCTCTACTACTACTGATTTGTAAAGATAGTTTACTCCCTGAATCAAATGTTTGGATTTCTACTTTGCAAATCCAGACGGGTAATGCTCCTCTTATTGTTTTTCTAGCAATATGCCGTTTTAGATTTGCTTCAAGTAAGCCACAAAAAAATTATTTTTTCATTTCTATTCATAAATTTGTGTTGCGTGTAAGCCAAATGGGTAATGCTCCTTCTTTAAGTTATTTCTCTTTAATTTTGTGACATTTTTTTAGAGTTATGTTACATCACTTTATTTTATTGTAGTAATAAAATGACTAATAAGACAAAAAATATTGGTACACCTTCATTGTGTGAAAAAAATAATATTTTGCGATATTTGTCTCATGGAGATCTAAATGAGAATTAGGCCAACTATCCCTTTCAGTAAGGAAGAGTGATAAAATATTAAAAAAAATTAAGGAAATTATAGGCAGAGAGTACGATATGATGCAATTGAAGAACAAGTGAGATCAACTTAAAATAATTGAAAATTTTGAAATGAATTGAAATGAGGTTCAACGGGCTTGAGGTAGGATCCAGTGAAGCGAACAATTGATGCACATGAGAAGTGGTGGGCTGAAACTTACTGTGAGCTTTGTTCATATCTTTCGTTAATTTGTCACTCTAAAATATTTTAATTGGTTTACTCTTAATTCCTTTGTCGGTGGTTTCTACTACAAATAAATTTAAGGTTTTTGAAATCGAGTCTGAATTTGAGTAAAAATTGGATTGCATGTTTGTGTAGGTGGTTGCAGCTGGGAATTATGCATCTTACCCAAGAGAGACGGGGTTTGCTGACAATACCGTGAATCTGGGAACCCCACGAGGATCAGATGATTATGCTCTCAAGCCTAGAGGAAGCATGAATATGAATTAACTTCCGTTCCAAGGGTCCGAGGGTTGAGAATAAAAAAAAATATGGTGCTGCTTTCCTTAGAATCAAATATCCCAGCTGATGACTTCTTGCAATGGAGAAACTCATACATCTCATTTAACTACTATCGATCTGGCTCTTGAAATTCTGAATGATTCTAGAAAAATTTATGAGGATGAAGTATTATATATGTTCACAATAGAGTTGATAAAGGACCCGATCTGTAGAGATATTTTCGTGAAGATGCCAGTTGCACGCAAAGCGTCATATTCGATGTTTTCATGATCACATGAATATTCGAGTTTTTTATGTCATTGCAAATTTTTTTTTAATGCACTTTCTTCGTGTTAATTTTCTAGAGTTGAGTTTATAAATTGATTAGAAATTTGCTTATTATTGTAATTGTTTTTTTTTTGTTTTTACTTAAGTTTTTGTGTTTTAGGCTAACTCATTAGTGTTTTTTTGTTAGAGTGCAATATACCGATCATCATGGATGCAAGTAGAAGAAGGCGGATACCGGCAACATGGATGCAGGCAGAAGAAAACGCAGGAGATTGATGACAGTCCTATGCTTGATCTACGAATATTACAACCGGTACATTAAACGATCTCCATTCATGACATTCTCATATATCGGCTACAAATGGGTTAGGAGTTGCTTGCAGGGTACCCAATAAGATTTAGTTATATATTCAGAATGAGGCATGAAGTATTCATCGATATTTTGAAAGAACTTAGTGGAGCTCACAAACTTAATGGATCTAACATGATCACTTCACGTGAGGTGCTCGCAATAACACTATACATATTATCTCGGAATGAGTCAATGCGACACTTCTTTAAAACAATTATTAAGTACTTCTCAATCAGATTGAGTGCACTTGTTCGCATTTCTTTTCATATCATCAAACCCTTGGATCCTAAGTTTGTGCGTACACTCGCTGAGATATCACACGATGCACAATACATGCTATTCTTCAAGGTTATGCCTCGAGAGCAGTATAGTTATATTTGAAAATACAATGTTATTTAATACCCAACATTTATTTAACGATGATTGCATTAACGCAATTGACTTAACACATGTTGACTCACACGTCCCAAATATTGATAAGTTTGCATTCATCTGTCGTTGTGGTAGCATGACCCAAAATATCTTGGTGGTTTGCAATTTTAACATGTGTTCCACTTTCGTTATGACTGGTTGGGAGGGCAGAGCACTTTACAGTCGAGTTTTCAAAACTACGACGCGAAATGCTAATACCAGCTTTCCACATCGACCAACAAGTACGTTTGAGTCTAAATTAGTATCATACTTAACTTTAATCTCTATATTAATTGTACTATTTATCTGACAAATACTAATTGGTCGATGTTGAATGTCAATCACAGTGGATGGTATTTATGGCCATTTTTTGATAGAAGATATCACACACCAGACTTTGAACTATTTATGACCATTTTTTGATAGAAGATTTCATAGACCAGACTTTGAACGTGCAGGCAACGTTACACGAGATAGAAAATAAATGTTCAATAAACGACTTTCATCATTACGTGATGTCATTGAGTGGATTTTTTGTGTGTGAAAAAAGAAATGAGTGATACTCCTTGATGTCTTACGAGTTCTTCAAGCTGGTACAAATTATGTTGGTTATGATGACTCTTCACAATTACTTTCGAAGTCATCATTCTTATAGCGATGTCAATTTCTATTTAGTGGACGAGGATCAAGAACATGTACCTGCAGAAGCTTTTGAGTACCGTCTAGTGCAATCTTTGATACAACATGACAATGAGGTTTCCACTACCTGTACTGTAGATGAGGAAGGTGCAAGCGATATGACAGTTGAGTGAACAGATTACTGATGTAATTGTAAACACATGATTGAAGAATTTCATATCTTATTATCTGTAGTTTATTCAATTACTGAAGTTTTAATTTTTGAATTCATATGTTTTCTTTTAAAATTTATTTCAATTGATTAGTTTTTCTTCTGTGGTTTAATAGCTATCCGTTTGATATTAAACGTTGAATATAACATATCTACCACATAAACTTTGTGTTTTTATCACATCAGTTATTGTTACAAAAAGATGTAAGTACACATGTTTTAAAACTTGTAATGTGTTTGTAGTATTGTCAGTTGCAACATAATAGTGTGATTTCACTCGATGCTTTAGAATTGTCATTGGTAGTTGGTGCTAGCATGTTTTGATATGTTTTTCTTCTTGTTTTCATTTTTTTCAGATATTTTGCAGTTTAAAATAATTTACTAATGAATTTTATTTCGCTGTTTCCATGAAAGATGAGCTTTAGAATTTCAAGGACATCTCAAAAATTGTCATGCCATTGCGGATTAGAGGCTTCCTTTTTGAAGTCACTCTGGCTTCATAACTACGATCAATAGTTTTACAGATGCCTATGGAGCTTTCACAGAAAAGTGTGACTTCTTCCGATGGGCTGACGGTGCGTTGATTCTACTTTCGATGATATATCATTTGACGATAGTTTAAGATGGGACATACATCACATTCATGTTAAAAATAATATCATCATTATTTTTCTTGTAATTTTTATAGTTTTTTTCTTTGCATTTTTTGTATTCATTGTTAAAGTATATATGGACTTTTGTTATGTTTTAAAATGAATTTATACTTCTGAGGTATTAAATATGTGGCTATCACAGTTCTGCTTTAAACAACTTTATTAAATAGAGACATAATAGTCATTTTTTTCAGAAACAACTGTCAATAATTATTTTCACACAGTTACAACAAACAAATAGTCATCTTTCCCGCAATGAGTTTATTGTCGTAGCACAACTGCAGCTGCCCCTGCCCAAACAGACCTATAGATGTTATTCCCTTAGTAAAATATAGTGAAATAGTTTTTCTACTAGCTTGAGAGCAAGTGTTGTTTAATGGAATTTGAAGCTAAGTCGACTATAACTATCTATATTGTGATCATAGCTTCTTCACCCTTGCATTGCCATAATAGATTTATTCACAATCATCTCTGTGTGTTAGGATTTGCTAGATTAAGTAATATATATTTCATATGCTTATTGTAAGCCAACACATTCATATTTTAGAGTTGCATTTAGGCAATGCAGGTTCTATTTAACTTGTAATTCATATTGTTCTAGAAAATTATTGCTTGGAATTCATTGTAGTGAAGTTTGTTTGTTGTAACTATATGAGTAACGATTATGAGCGATTGTTTCTGGAAAAATGATAATTTTTCCCATGTTTAGTAAAGTTGTTTAAAATAGAAATGTGAGTCATATATTTGATACTTTAGAAGCAGAAATTTATTTCAAAATAGAACAAAAGTTTGGATAAACAACTCATTTAACAATGAGTACCGCAAGTGCTAAAAAATAATAATAATAAAATTATAAGTAAAATAATCTTATTTTTAACATGAAGGCGATGGATGTCGTCCTATGCTGTCCTCCAATGATGCTATCAAATCGCGATCAATTTCGATAGTGAAATAAATATGACCGTCAGCCCATCAAATCGCGAGCATCTGTAAAACTGTCGACCGTAGTTATGGGGCTAACGTGACTTAAGAAAGAATGTCTCTAGTTCGCAGTGACATAGCAATCTTCGAGACGTCCTTGAAATTTTGGAGCTCATTCTTCCCGAAACAGCGGAATAAAATCCATTAGTCAATGATTTTAAGCTAAAAACTATCTGAAAAAAAAATGAAAACAAGTAAAAAAAGCATCAAAACTGGCCAATGCCAACTACCAGTGACAATTCTATTTCATCATCGAGTGAAACAACACAATTACGTTGCAACATGCAATACTAGAAATAAATTGCAGGTTTTAAAACAGATGTTCTTGGATCATTTTGTGACAATAACTGTTGTGATGAAAAAACCAAAGTTTAGGTGGTAGATATGTTAGATTTAACGCTTAATATCAAAAAGCTATTAACCACAAAAGAAAAGCTAATCTATTAAAATAATGCCTAAAAGAAAACATATGAATTCAAAGATTAAAACTTCAGTATTTAAATAAATTAAAGATAATAAAATATGAAATTCTCTAATCATCCACTACTATTGCATTAGTAATTTGTTCTATTAACTCTGTTATTTTGCTTACACTTTCCCCATCTACAGTACATGTGGTGGAAGTCTCATTATATTGTTGTGCCAAAGACTGCACTATAAGACACTAAAAAACTTCTGTAGGTGCATGTTCTTGATCCTCGTCAGCTAAATAGAAGTCAATGTTTATGCGTGAATAATTTATTCGAATGTAATTGTTGAAAACCATCGTAACAACATATTTTGTACTTGCTTAGAGAACTTGTAAGAAGGGATATCACGAAGTATCACTTATTTTTTTTTCACACTAGATGTCCTCTCAATGACACCACATAATAATGAATGTCGTTTATTGAACATTTCTTTTCTGTATCGTGTAACGTTCTTGCACGTTCAAAATCTAGTATGTGATATCTAGTATCGGAAAATTACTTTAAATATTATTGCTGCAATGGATATCCAACATCGACCAAATAATATTTTTCTGATAAATAGTGTAATTAATGTAGAGATGAAAGTTAAGTGTGATATTAGTTTAGACTTGAGTGCACCTGCAGATAGATGTAGAAAGTTGGTACGGGTGTTCTGTTTTCCAGTTTTGAAAACTCGACTGTCATGTGTGCTGCCCTCTCAACCGGCCATAATGAAAGTGAAACACATACTAAAGTCGCAAAACACCATGACATTCTGGATCGGGCTACCACAACGACTGATGAATGCAACATTATCATTAATTGGGACACTTGAGTCAACATGTGTTCCGTCAATTGCGCTGATGCAGTTCTAGTTAAGTAAATGCTAGATACTAAATAATATTGTACTTTTAGAAATAATTATATTTCTCTCGAGACATTATTTTGAAGGACATATCATGCTTCATGTGATATCTCCGCGACTGCTCGAACTTAAATGCTAACAAGTGCGCTCAATCGGATTGAGAAGTATCTGTTAATTGTTTCAAAAGTTTGTTAAATTCGCTCTATCGCCCATCACATAGACTCATTTCAGGTTAGTATATACAGTATTATTGCGAGCACCTCACATGAAGTGATCCTGGTAGGTCCACGAAGTGTGTGAGCTCCGTTGAGTTCTTCCAGAAGATCGACGAATACGTCTTGCCTCATTCAGAACATATTACTAAATCTTGTTGGGTGCACCGCAAATAACTCCCTAACCCATTTATCGCCGATATATGAGGATGTCATGAATGGAGACCAATAAATGTACGAGTTGTAGTACTCATAGATCAAGCATATGACAGCCACCAATCTCCCGCGCTTTCTTGCAATGAATGGAGACCGGTATCC
Organism: Papilionanthe hookeriana x Papilionanthe teres; assembly: GCA_022702705.1. NCBI lineage: Eukaryota > Viridiplantae > Streptophyta > Magnoliopsida > Asparagales > Orchidaceae > Papilionanthe > Papilionanthe hookeriana x Papilionanthe teres. The sequence goes on along the minus strand of CM040421.1, from coordinate 15,909,647 downwards.
ACCATCTTCTACTTGCATCTATGATAAACAGTATCTTACACTCTAGCAATGAAGCACTGATTAGTTAGTTTAAAACATAAAACCTTAAGAAGTAAGAAAAAAAAACAAATACAAATAATTAACAAAGTTCTAATCAATTATAAGCACAACTCTAGAAAATTAACACGAGAAAATGTATTCAAAAGTTTTTGTGATGGCATAAATAAAACTAAAATATTCATGCGATCATGAAAACTTCGAAGATATGACACTTTGCGGGCAGCTGACATATTCAGTAAAATATCTCTATAAATCGGGTCCTCTATTAACTCTGTTGCGAACATGCACAATGCTTCATTCTCATAAATTTCTTTAGAATCACTTAGAATTTGAGATCGTGATCAATAGTAGTTGAATGAGATGTTTAGGGTTTTGCATTGCAAGAAGTCGCTTGCTGGGATATCTGGTTTCTAAGGAAAGCAACACTAGATTTTCTTTTGTTCTCAACCCTCGGACGCTTGGAACGGGAGGTTGATTCATATTCATGCTGCTCTGGGCTTGGGACTTCAGCGAAATCATCTGATCCTTGTGGGGTTTCCGGGTTTATGGTATTGCCAGCAAATCCCGCCTCGCTTGGGCAATTTGCATAGTTACCAGTTGCAACCAACTCCCCAAACACGCGGTCCAGCTTTTACTCCAATTCAGGCTTGATTCCAGAAATCTTAAATTTCTTTGCAGTAGGAACTACCTACAAAGAAATTAAGAAAACCCAATTAAAAATTTTTAGAGAGTGACAAATTAACGAAAGATATAAACAATGCTTACCGCAAGTCTTTCAACCCACCACTTCTCGAGTGCATCAATTGTTCGCTTCACTGGATCCTATCTTAAGCTCGTTGAGCCTCGTTTTAATTTCTTCCAAATTTTTCAATCATTCTTAAGTTGATCTCACTTATTCTTCAGTTGCATCCTGTCATACTCTCTGTCTGTAATTTTCTTAAACTTTTTGTAATTTTCGTCACTCTTTCATATTGAAAATTGTAGTTGGCTTATTTCTCATTTCGATCTCTTTTAAACAAAGATCACAAAATATTATTTTTGTTTCTTTTTAACACAATGACGGTGTGCCAATCTTTTTGGTCTTATTAGTCATTTTATGACTACACCGATAAAACAAACTAATGTAACATAACTCTATAAACAATGTCAAAAAATTAAATAAAAAAGGAAGTGCATTACCCATTTGATTTACATGCAACACGAATTTCTAAATAGAAATAAAAAATAAATTTTCTGTGGCTTACTCGAAACAAATCTAAAACAATTTTTTGCTAGAAAAATAGGAGCAGCATTTCCCGTCTGGATTTGCAAAGTAGAAATTTAAGCATTTAATTCAAAGAGTAAATTATCTTTACAAATCAATTACATTATGGAAATTTAACTTTACAAAATTTGTATTATAGTAAATTAGCCATAATCTTAAAGATGAATAAAATGTTCATTCCATAAATTCAACTTAAGAAGAATTTAGTAAAACTTAGAAGAGAATAGTTACACTAAATAAGACAAAGGCATTTGCATGTATTTCTAACAACAATCCCCAAATTCCAAAAAATTATAGTATCATTTCAATCAAATTTCAATCATAACAAAGTAAAAAAGAGCCATCTTCCAAATTAATGAATTTAAGTATTTATATACATACATTTACCTCACAATCTTTTAGTATTTACTCAAATCTAAACTTTGATATTTACACGTAAAACTTCAAAGTCTTGATCACACCAAATTTAGGAGTTAGATAGTAAATACATTAAAACTTGGTGGGTATGCATGCACATTATCCTTTAAAATATCAGAGCTACGTGGAAAGCATAAAGACAAATAATTTGCCACCATAAGAAGGCAAAAGAACCATATAGAATCACAATTGCCTAAAAAACTTAACAACTAACTTGTATATGTACAAAAGAAGGAAAAAAGAGAGGTCATCAATGAGATTCCGAACAGGTATAAAATTCATCATGCCCTTCTCAGAAAATTAGCCACTAGATCTAAAGCATCCAAAAGATAAAAAAAATTTCTTAACGCTGCTTCGAGGAAGAGAAACCGGCTGCATGAGAGAGTTGTGAGGATACTAGAATGATGACCTTGGTATCGTAGGCCGTCAGAGGAGAGGAGGACGACCGTCGGCGAAGAGTAGGAGAGGGGAGAAGATCGGGGCTTGCGGTTTCAGGAGACGATTTCTTTCATTTAGGGTAGTGTAAAGGAGGGCACGGGGGTAAAAAGCCTGACGAGGAAGTTGGGCCACGGGTCGCTGGGCGCGTCCCACGTTTCCGTGAAATCGCGGCACGCCGTTATGGGTAAGCCGCTCCAATTGGGAAATAAAAGTGGTGTGGTGCTGTGCAACAACCAAGCCTCCGCCTCAAGCACATCCTATATTTTTATTCTATATGAATACCAACACATCTTTCCCATGAACATGTCAAAACCAATCAAATGATTTTGATGAGGGTGTGCTTTCAAAAATTTTCTAAGCTTTGGTATTGTACAGGACAAAAACCAAAAAAGATAAAATAAATAATCTCTAAGATATAAGATTGCATGATGTATAACAAAAATCAATATTCAATATTGTTGCAAGAGATTGTGTGACCAAATAAAGATTTTAGGGAGGCTTAATTTGATGAATAATTTGATTCTTTAAAAACCTTCCATAAGTTTGATCCAATCTTACGGCACTTTTTTATTTAATTTTTTTTTATTCTTAAATTAGTTTCATTCACGTAGAAGTCTTCTTTATAACCTTTGTAATACTTAAAATACAACATATGAAACTTTTTTCAAATTCTAAATTTGTTAATAGTGTGCCTAGAAAATCCTTTCTAACAACTAGAAATATTGTCCATTCCACTGCTTTAACAAGGGAGAAGCTTTGGTCGATCTTTGTTAGGCACATTGAATTGAGGACATTAAAGGATTTTCTTAAAGGATTTAAGTATATGTATATATTATAATAATAACAGTAATTAAAACAACTACACATTCAATAAATTATAATATAATAAAAAACTATTTGTTATGATTATAAATATTAGTGATATGCAGATTTGGTTCAGAATTGCTAATTACATAATCAATGATACATCTAACTTTAATTAGTTCATTAACTTCATATTATTTATATTTAAAAATAAGCCAAATTAGTTTATTTTTTTTAATATTAATTTGTATTTGTAATAGCATTTTTATTTTTAACGTTTTCTTGTTCCAAGTTGATAGATAAATCAAGCTAAAACAAATACATAAAAAAATTAGCAAAATATTATATAAACTTGGAATTGAACTTTGCATGCTTAAATTGTCTTGAATAGTCATGCTTGAATAGTCATGCAAAATATTATATAAACACTTTTAGGTAGTTTAGAGATGTATGCCATGATCGTCGTCATAAGCTGGTGATTATTGAACAATTTGCTCAGTACTTATCAGGTCATTTGATGGATCCACAAAATATTTGCAATAATTAAATCATTGATGAGCCAGTCATAACACACATGATGAAAAAAGTAAGCTCATGGTGGTCCCACCTTGAATAAAATGAAGTTGTGTTACTGAAATGGTTATAATTTTATTAAAAGCATCAAAGTTAAGCATACTTATATGAGCACTCATAGAATGGGTGATCTCATGAGAAGTTACGCGGAGAGAAAATTGGAAGGCCATTGGGCTAAAGTAGACAATGCACTGATGTTTACAAGTTTGGGTTGTGACAAATGGTAGGTGCTCTCCTTGTAAGTTTCACTGACGTGACAAACCTTTGAGATTAGGAGATCAAGGCAAAAATAAATGGAAATTCTGATTGTTTTAATTGTTATTTTGTAGCAATGCACCGGCTGGAAGATGTGAATTAAGTAGTAAATAGGATAAATGCTACGTATGGGAATGACCCCTTAAACCCGTGCTTAGATGTTGTGCTAAATGGTGGGAGGCACCTTTTGAGTACGTCGGTGTCTCCAAGAAAGCCTTATTTGCATGGTGGCTGATTTTAGGCATTGTGCAAGTATATTTAAGAGGGCATGAATTATTTGAGCGGGTGAGATTGTGAGACATCGATGTATTCAAGAGGTGCCTCCCACCATTTAGCACAACATCTAACCACGGGTTTATGGGTCATTCCTAGGACGTAGCATTTATCCTATTTGATACTTGATTAACATCTTCCAGCCGGTGATTTTAGGCATTGTGCAAGTACACTTAAGAGGATTTGAATTATTTGAGCGGGTGAGATTGTGAGACCCTTTACGCAGAAAGATTCAAGGTGTCTTTTCTTAATAATGACCGGATTTTATTAGGAACTCTAAAATCAAGTGTTCTCATGATGGAGCACTTTTAGGATGTTACACCAAGGGATGAAATTATGAGGTCATCAGATCAAAGAACTTGAATTGAACATTTGATTATACTAACATTAATAACAAAACTAATAAGAGTTTCTCCAGAACCAAGCTAGAAAAAAATCATATTTTAAAATTGTGTTTTGATTTGATTCTTAGGTTCAATTGGATTGCTTGTTTGATTTGTGTGTATCATCTAAAGAAGAAGAATTTTTTAACCTTTATTTACAAAACCATAAAAGATAGTTAAATTTTATAATTGAATCCCAATAACACTTAACATATTAGTTAGAACTTTAATTGAAATATTTGTTTTTTTTGCATATTATTAATGACTACGCTTTAAGAAATTTGGATAAAAGATTACTTGCAATCATCGCTTCAAATCTTTTATAACTTGCATGCATGTAATATAATTATTTAAGATACATTTTGGCTAGTTCAATCTTATATTGAATTTTTTTGAAATGTTACTTTCATGAACTCTTAGGTTCTGCTGTAGATCAATACTAGATCACTCTACTATAAAAATCAAGAGTTGATCCACTAAATTGGTTCGACATATATTGGGAAATGGATATTGTCAATGAATTTTGAGAACCAATCTAAATTGATCGTTTTGATCCAGTTTAAATGAAGTCTTTCTGTATCTATTCCCATCCCTAAATCACAACTTGTTGAGCAACATCTGCTATGCTTATAACATACAACGATTATCCTATATCAATGGCAATTTATCAACATAACATAAATGGATACTGTGGTACATTTCAACATCTTTGATCCTTAAGTAAAAGTTGAACTGAAGCTTAGGTGGCCCTTCATAACCCTAACCCCAACTCTGCGCACAAATCTTCAAATACCAAGAGAAAGGACGATAGAAAGGGGCTTAAGGATGAGCCATATGAGAGTTGACATTGATTTTAAGGGTGGGAAGAAGAAAGGTTCGATATATGTCATGTAATTTTCGAAACAGATGGAGGTAATGATAATAGAGATTGGCTTACTAGAGAGTTCCTCGGGCGAGTTAATGTTGCCTTTTTTGGTGGCCAAGATGGTACCTTGGGCAACATTTTTTGCATTAAAGCGTGATAGAAACAAGACCACGGTAACATTTGAGGGTTGTTTTCCAAACTTGTGATAAAATAAAGATTCAAGTCATTTATGAAGACCCAGTTCAGGTGGTCAATGCACTTAACTTTTTGTGATATATTTCATTAGGAATGCTAAAAAAATGTTGATGTCTGCAAAAATGAGCCTTTTTTTGCATGGGTTTAAACCACCAAAGTGTTATGTATGTAATATGAAATTTTAGGTGCGAGATATGTAAATAACTAAGAATTATGTGCTATATGTGTACATTCCTTATAATTTGTTATACTCGTGCATTTTATCTTTTTACTCGTTCATTCTAATATTAAATCCCTGAATACATTTTACTAATTATGATATTATATATTTATGAATTTTAAGAGATATTTTACTATGACATCGTTTCATGCCTATGATGATACCTATCGTGCACGATATGTTCGTGCTCGTTTCGACAATAAATAAACTGAATGTGAACTAGTTTTATTTAGCTTGCTAAAAAGCTTGAGCTTCTTTGTGCTTCAATTGATGGTTAACAAAACAAACTGATTAAAGCCCTTCTTTGACATCCAGGATATCATAATTGGATTGATGTCTTTTTGTGCTCCAATGGAGTTGGATACATTGACCATACCCTTAATGGTTGTGATTAATGATGATAATGAATTTTTCATGTTCTTGCCTATGATTTATTAATATTGATGCCTTCCAGAAGATTTGTGACGGTAGAGTGATTGTTTAATGTCTTAACATTGCATAAAAATCCAGCACACACTCGAATTGTAGAAGTGACAGATAGAGATTTCAATAATTACATGGGAAACTCGAAAAGGAACATAATCACTAGGCCCAGCTCCCTCAGAAGAATCCACTATGTATTAGTGATTACACGCATAGGTCTTTTTCCCATGGGCATGAAATAGCTACATAGTTCTTTATGGTATGCTCAATGGCCAGGAGTGATTGCAGTTGTAAGCAGCTATTGGGACTCAAGTACACTAACTTAAAGATGCGTCACTACACGGTATAGTGGATGACATATTGTTTTGTCGAGTGTTTCACTATTTTGCAACTTATGTTGGAATTTTGCAATAGATGTTGACTCCAAAAGAGATTTTGACGCAATGTGCAGACAGCTATTGATGGTGGTTGACAGCGGTTGTAGAAGTGAGCGACATTGTTTGGACCTTCGGTGTAGAACAAGGGTGAGGGTGGGTGTTCAACTCCTTATGCACCAAGCTTTGGCCTTCCTTCGTTTCAAGGTTTATTTATAAAGAAAGGCTTTATTTATAGAGTCTGAGAGAGGCCTCCCTGCAAATAAGAAATCCGGCCCATTCCATCAGGACGACATGGAGATTTTTCCTCGATTGGACGATATTTTGTCGACATTTGAGTGTCCTAATGATGCCAGAATTGAGTTAAAGTTTGGGACTGTTGGATTCATCATGGGGAGACGTTCAATTTAACTATAAGCTTATCAGATTTGAAGTTCATTTCTAATTCAATTAGGTTCTGAAAGCTTTCAAAAGTCATTTAACGACTTGATTTTGGCTTGATTTGACTTGGAGTGGAGCCGATCAATTTGAATTTAAGTTTGTTGAAATTAGAGTTCTAGATGGGTTTTAATAGGAGTTTGAACATTTTTCACTCAAAAAATGCTCGAAGATCCGTTCAAATTTTCTTGAGATTCATGTCAAATAATCAAATTTTACTTATGATGTATCAAATATTTAATGTCGTTTATGCATTACATTTTTTTATTGAGCTAGTATAGTTTGAAATGTAATATCCACAAATCAATTTAAATCAAGTTTTTAGGGCTTTGATCTAATTTAGGAAATACGAGCCCTTAAGAATTTTCTCGGACTTCCCATTTTATTGGTGAATTATATTATGGAAAAGATTTGATTTGTTTTTGCATCTAAATTTTTAAAGACTTGTCGATGAGATGAATGTCATTTCTTAGTTGGGACATTTATATACATACCACCCAATTCATATGTATTTATGTCTTAACACCTAAACTTTACTTTTTTTTACAATTATAAGACCTAAATTTTCAGATCACATAAAAAATACTACTATTTTAACTTCTAAAAGGTGAAATACATTTTTCCATGCGAGGAGGTGGCATATTTGTAAAAATTGAAGTTTAGATATTTGATATGTAAATACTTAATTATTGAGTGAAATGTTTGTAAATCTTCTTTCGTAGTTTTGTTTGATTGCTTGTAGTTACGTATATTTCTTCTAATCTTATTGGATCAAAATTTGAATGCTCTTCCCCTTCGTAAGAATGTAGCATAATGTTCTCTCTCTAGTAGCTCGAGGACAAATGAGTGTTCATTAGCTGAGTCCCAAGTGAGGGTGTTCAAGTTTAGTTGATTATAATAATCTATATTGTGATCATAGCTTGTTCACTCTTATGGTAGTAAAATATATTTTTTACACAATCCCCAGTATGTGTATTTGCATTTGCTTATGTAGCACATATCTCATGTGCTTATTGTATGCCAAAGCATTGGAAGAGTTTAGGGGGAAAAACAACTTGTCCACACCCAATTCACCTCTCCCAAATTGCTGTCTTTAAACCATAAATTGATATCGTCAAAATCATGAATTTTCATTGGAGTTTGATGCTCGTGATATCATCAAAAGCATGAATTTTTTTCATATGATGGCTATTATAGAATAAAAAAAACGTGTGATTTTCATAGCAAAATATCCTTATTTTTTAATTTGTTGAAATATATTCCATGAATTTCTAATATTAAATGCTAATTGAATTCCTTTCACCCTTGCTTTGTGTCGTTGTGAAAACATAATTGTATGGATTTGGAATTTAGGCAGTAAGGGGTTGCTGATAGGCAAATTGAGTATGATTTAAAATAAGAATGTTAGAAAGATCTATATGATAAATTGTGAAAGTTTCGATTGAAAAATAATTAGATTTGAGAGATGATGCGACTTATATTCAGATAAAGATGCTTGAGAATCAAAAGACGTGATTTATTTATATGCAAAGAGGAGTCGAAATTGTGCTGCTAAGAAATTATTTGACTGAAAAAGTGGCAGACTGATAGTAATTTGGATAGAAACAATTTGTTAAAAAAGTGCAAAATAGGGTAATACCTCTTGCAAGATGAATGGAAAATGAGAATTTATAAAGCTAGTCTAGAGAAGTTGATGATGGGCTAATGATGATTATGTTGACAAACATTGAACAACTGATCAACAAGCTCTACCCTCTTTGGATATGATAAATTCATTTTTCCAAAATAATTAACATATTGCTGCGATTAGTGCGAAATCTCAATTGATTTCCAAAATATTAATGCTGTAAACTCTTTTTTTTTTTCCTTTGTCCGTGAGCAATATACATATTAAGTGAGACCACAATTGTAAAAAATTTTTATTAGAAATTATATTCTGCAATCTGTAGTATCATGAGAATCTCTCTCTTTCACTTGAAATGAGCCGCACAGTGATTTTCTATCCGTGTAAATGACCAAACAATTTAATCCCTACACTTTTTTCAGATTTTTATCCTTCTCTCTTATTTTTATCCCTATCATTTTATGTTCAATAGTTAGCATTAGGTGAGTTTAGGTATTAAATTGAACATGTGGAATAGCCCTACATTAATGCAGACATTGTTTTTTTATGGGGCACTTACATACATGCCACACAATTCCTATGTATTTACACATCTAACACTTAAATTTTTTCGTATTTACGTGCAGCCACTAATAATTTAACATCACATAGAAAATACCACCATCACCGCCTTCGAAGTGAAATACATTGTCATGCATCTTGCATGGGTTTATAACAAAACACCATTGTTTGATAAGCTTCAAGTATCAAACTTTTGGTTATATCTATGTAAATGCATAAGAAGTATGTGTTATAAAAAACTAACCTTTCTTTTTGTTTCAAGCTGCTTTAAAAAAAATAAAACTATTTTGGTCCAGATATTTGAAGTATCTGACGAAGAAGTACCTGAAGAAGCACAACGTTCGGGATTGGCTTCGAGTCATCGCCTCCAACAAAGACCGGAATGTTTATGAGCTGCGCTACTTCAACATTGCCGAGAACGAGGGCGAGGAGGAGGATTAAGATCTTTGTTTCAAGCATTTGCTGCTCTATTTGTCTGCTTCTTTTTTGACATTGGACCTTCAGAACCTTACTTGTCCTTTACTATTTACTTTTATTTATCTTTGAAAAGCAATCTTTTTTTCTAAGTTGGAAGACCTGTAGATTTTATTCATTAATGTAGTTCTTTTCAGCAGCATCTCTCTCTCTCTCTCTCTCTCTCTCTCTCTCTCTCTCTCTCTACACGCGCATATATACATATTTCAAATATCATACAACATAAAATTGTGCTGTGCGTGAATGTTAGGGAATGTTCTCTAATGATAAGTGATTAAAATAGCACTTTTAGTGTCTAGTTTGCATATGTTTAGTTAAAATGAAAGTGTTTGCATACGGGCCACTAAATTTCTGTATATTTACATTTCTACCACCATAACTTTAAATTTTCATACATTCTGACATAACTCTGCATGAAAACGTGTATTTTACTTTTTTTGAAAAGTAAAATAGTGGTATTTTTATGTAAGGTGAATGATTTGGGTGGTGTAAATGTTAAAAATGTATAGTTTAGGTGTTAGATATGTAAATATATAGGAATTGGGTGGCGTGTAGGTAATTGCCTCCAAATTTTAAATATTTTTTGTTTGAAAATGGGTTAATTTCATTGATGATATTAAAGTTGTTAAAATTAACTTTCAATTTTTTAAATTTATTAACTCCTATCAGTCTCAGTATATAAAGGGTTCCTCAGCTCAATAATAACAAATCCCAAAGAAAATAACTCAAAATTTTATTATGTTTAGCACAATTTAACAATTGCAATGCCTAATAGGCAGTTAGTAACATAATTTTTGGAGATTTTAAGCAATATTTAAACCAAGGGTCTTTTTGGGGCAATTGTAGCTTATTAATAATAATTAACCCAATTCAAAAAGCAGCTGTCGGTAGAAGAGGTTCTTCAAATGGGAAATCAGCTATATAACCAAAGAACTGCAATTAGGAATGTAGAAAACCAAATTGGTTCATATTGCTTTTACACTTAGCAGTTGTTTGCAAGGAATTCTTCCTAGTAGTATCGAGATGAATCCGAAGGAGAAGGGAAGTGAGCAAGTAAACATGAGTAACACTTGGATTCGTCGGGCTGACGACGTAAAGGTAGGCACCTCATGGTTATCTTTGTTATTTGTATTGGAGTGTTGTGTTGGTTTGTTTGTTAGTGAGTTTATATGTCGAGTGCAAGTTTGTTGGTGATTGATATGATTGGTAGTTATTGTGGATGTTTAGGTGTGAGTTGATTGGTTTTATGTTAGGGTCTGTTTGGGGCAGTTTATCCAGCTTATCCAAATGAGCAACTTATTTTGATAAGCTACTAATTAGCAGCTGATCTGGATAAGTTGTCTGTTTGGTTCGTTTGAGCGTTTGGAAAACAGCTGATTTGCAGTTGTTTGTGGACAAATGATTATTATGCCCCTGAAATGAATAAGCTGTTGTTATTTGGTTTCTGTGGTTTGAAAACGACTTATTTGTAGCTGTTTGTAAAAAATAACAATTTCAGCTCATCTTTATTAATAAAATTTTATTAAGATATAAAATCTTATTCTAAAATAAAAAGGAATATTTTAAAATATAAAATTTTACTTTTCAATATAAAATCTTATCTTAAAAAAAAAAATCTTATTTTCAAACATATTAGAAATTTATTTATGAGTTGGGTTCATCTTAAATCCTCTCGAAACTATTTAATATATTTTAAACAGATTTTACTAATCCAACATAAACTAACGACTATAAGAAAATCTTTGAATTAAGTCATTATGATAATCCCATGATGTTTTGCGAATCAATTTCAATAATGCAGCCTTTGTTCCCACCCAACACAAGTGATTCTCTATTCATGGCTACAAATCATTTTCAATTCAAAACTATTATAATTCACGGAAGCAAATACTAACGATCTCATACTTATGTTAAAAAATTCTAATCAAATCCTAAATCCACTGGGCATGAAATTTATATCAATAAATCCCTAATCCAAGGACATTTTTGAGCAAGTTTCCTGCAAAATAATGAGAAAACGAGAGATTCATTAGCTGATATCCCCAAAAAATTTATCAATAAACCCCATAAATTGCATTACCAGAGACTTACTCAAATGGGGATAAAACTTTCAACTTGGAGCCTAATAACAAACAAATTATACCATTAAAATCCCAATATTTGTAAATAACAGGAGCACTGCAACCAAATCTAAAATGACTACTGATCATAAGCACTCCGGCTTCAAAGGATGAGTGAAATTGAACAATACCTATATACGAAGAGTGTCCATGACTGCTCGTAGAGCAAATCGAGGGTTTTGGCGGGATCCAATAATGGAAGCCACGATTCCAGTTTTGGCAAAACGAAAGGCTGAAGAGAAGAGAAGAGGAGCGCCTAGGGTTTCTTCAGATGCGTGAAAGAGAAAAGCTGAATCGGATCACGGGGTTGAGAATAGCGCAAGGTTCCCGTGGGTAAAGTGGAGGAAAACACGATCGAAAAAAACGGCCAGCCGGGGTCCCCGTGCAGGCCTCTTGCAATTCATTTTTAAAACCGAGTTTTCAAAAATGAACCTAATAAGTGCAATCCAATAGTGCGGCAGCGTTTTCAAGCGTTTTTGAAAATGTCACCGCACATTTAAGCTACCCCAACGGGCCCTTAGTGTGTCATAAAGGTGGTGATTCCTTAACTTCACATCATGGCTAGACTTGTATATGCTCTATTGCAGTAGTTGAATTGACGAGTCCACTGCGACTCGGGTCTCATCTGGACTTGAGTTTTACAGGAGACATGTTGAGTTTGGACATTAGACAACTCCATTTCAATTCTATTATTTTCTTTATCTGTGAATTTGTGAAATTTTCGGGGAAACCGTAAAGAAGAGGAAAAGATTGAGGGGAGAGCTGATTAACTTCTTAACTAGTATATTGATTGTGATACTATCATTCCTTTTTCGTCTTTGTTCTCATTGTCTTGTTTTCATGACCCCTAAAGTCTTAGCTAGCAGGAGCAAATCTTCTTTTGAGAAGAAGAAATTCATTAACCCTAAAACTCAAGCGATGATGATGATGATGAGAAAAACTTGTTGTGATAGTTTAAGATGTTTTTTTTTATGCTTAGTTGCTACTGTGTCGACGTGATGCTGATGTATTTCCTTGATAGTACTGGAACATTAAATTTGTCACTATTTTAAACTTCTAATAATTCTAAACAAGGTTGTTTTTATATTTCTATACTTATACTTGAATTTTTATTTAGACTTTATTTAGTTCAGTTTTCATTCTAGCATGTTTAATTTAGACTTACTTTCTGTTGCATATTGATCTGTCCTTATGAATACTTGAAAATATTTCTGATAGAAATGTGAGATAGACTGTATTTATGAGCTATGATTTTTCTTCCTTCTTAAATTTTCTTGTACTGAATACTATACATTTTAAAAATTAAGTTTGAGGAGGGGGGGGGGAGTTAAACTTTAGTTGTCCTCAGTAGCTTATAAAACTTTATATCACTTTAAAATGACTTGTGGTATGTGGTGTTACCTTTAGGATGCTACAATTTTGATTTTGGGGATGTTTTAAAAGACTTTGTTAAAATTCTTGATAGAACTGTTCTAAAGTTAAGATATTAAGAAACAATAGAAAAATGATTTTACTATTTATGGTAGGAAAGAATTGTATTTTTGAAAAATTAAGATTCTTAGATTTATACTTTTAAAGAATTTAGACTCTATTAAAATTTATTTTTAAACTAATACATACAATTTTCAAGTAAAGGAAAGTGTTGAGTTTTTAATTTTAGGAGGAGGATAGTGAAATGCAAAATCATTAAATGTGTATCTAGATATAATAATCCTCATCTTAAAATTTAAGGATTAAAAAGATCCCGAAAGAGAAAAAAAAGCAAACAATGTAAAAGCGAGAAACTTGAGAAGAAAGTCTAATAAAAAATTAGTTTATCTTGAATCTTCTTAAGGGAAAAGACTTTAATAAAGTCCTAAACTTGTTTTTCTTTCAAAAAGGGTATTAGTAACAATTTTTTTATATAGAGTACTTAAATTTTGTCTTTTACACTTTCTACTATTTCTAAGTTTGGTAAACTGCAATTAATTTTGAAGTAGATAGAAAATAAAAAATTCTTAAGTTGAATACATAATATACATACACTCTAGTCTTAGGTTGATTCACCAGAATCTTTTCTGAATTGCATCGTGACATTCCTGAGGCAAAATTGTAGGAAATCTTAATGAAACCCACTACCTCAAATCAATAAATTTAGTTTTCAAAGTATAGTGTTACTTAAGGACAAGTAAAGTTTAAGATTGGGGATTTTGAAGTCTTTTAGCATGCTTAATTTTCTTTACTTTTTGCACTTATTTTCGAATGAAATTGCACCTTAGAGAAAGATATTTTCATGTTTTTGTTGCATGTATAATATGTAGGACAATTGAAGCGAATTGGAGCAGAAACGGAGCAAAACATAGGCGATTGGAGCAAATGGGTCTGCCAGCAGACTAGCACCTAAGCGCTACTTTCTAGGCTCCAAGGTGCTTCTCCGTAGCACCTTGGTGTCGCAGACTGGTCACCTAGGTGCTAGAACTTTTTAAGGCAGTTTTAGTTCGAACCAGGGGTTATTTGACAAATTTGGATAGTTTAGAAGATGACTTTTTGCGACGTTTTGGCATTTCCAAGTTCGGGAATCTTCCAAGGACGTCAGGAGATGTTGGTAAGAGTAGGAATTATAGAATCCACCTGTTCTTGGGAGATTGGAGAGGGGAAATTGAGTGAATTCTGTAAGGGCTTTGTACTAGCATTACAAGGATCAGTAGAAGGCTTTGTTGGAGGGATTTAAATCTCTTTCTCAAGTGAGAAAAACTATGTATTGTGTTTTGATTGTCTTGTACGTGATTGTAAACACATATTTAGTGAATTTATTTTGATTCAATGAAATTTTCAGTAGTATTAAACATGCTTTGAGAGTATAATTCTTGCACTTCTCTTGTGATTGTTATGTAGAATTTTTAGAATGTTGAATGCTATGGAATTAATTTTTTTTTATTTAAATGTGATGAATATTCTACTAGGCTTTATTTACATGTCATACTGGCTACATGACTTATTAAAGACAATTGTGAACCATTAGGAATCAGAAGAGCGGTGGTGAAAGACTAGAATATTCACATTGTTCGATAGGTTATGGTGAAGTAGTCAGGAGGCAATGCAAATATAGGGAGATGTGCTGATAGGTTTGAATATGGAGTTTCTAGGCCGACAGTCGGAAGCAAGAACCATACTTATTTATGCGCTCAACAGAGGGTAATAGATTTATGCTCATATTTGTCACTACATAAATTAAAATCCTAGTAGTCATATCTACAATCTACCTAGTAAATCACATAAGAAAAGTACTTTTATCAATCTTGAATTTCACCTAATCAATTGATATAGATAGGATTAACTTAGTCGTAGAATCTTAGAGTAGCTGTTAGAAAAACCACCTCCAATGACATTCCAAACTAGGACCTGAAAGTAGTAGACTAGAACTTCACATTAGAAATTATCTACCTTTGCTTCTCTATGGGATCGACATTTTGGACTCAATAGAGCCATATATTACTGAAATGATATGTATACCCGTGTGACAAACCCAGTGAGTAATAGTACCTAATTTAAAGAGCTCAATCGATTTGCTGGAAGTAGATCAAGTTTTCGGTACCTTTACCAGGACTTATATAAATTGTGATAATACTGGGGTGAATCAATGGTTCACACCTGTTATGAAAACACGACGGTAATAAAGCGAAATATTAGAACAAGAAAATCACACAGAAATAGAGACACGCAGATTTAAGTGGTTCGATAAATTGCCTACATCCACGGAGCTGCAGAGGATTTTATTACTTTGATAATTACACCTCGTAGATAACTTTGACGATTACAAGAAAATTCTCCTTCTCTCTCCCTCTCTCGCTCCTCTCCTTCTCTCTCTATCACTCCTTTGTGAACCACATGGAAAATTATTGATTATAAATTGCTCAAGGAACAAATCTTTGGTAGCCACCATGAGTTTCAGCACAAGAGAAAAGATCTCAGAATAATCAATAGTACACTTCTAGTGAAAGCCTTTTACAATAAGTCTAGCCTTGTACCTCTAATTGTCGCCATGTTCAATTCTCACTCGGTACACTCACTTGTTGTGTAATGCCTTCTTCCCTGTTGAAAGTTTTGTCAGCTCTCATGTCTGATTCTTCAGCAGTGAATCTATCTCCTCTTTCATGGCCAACTTCTACTTGCTCGAATTTTCATCTTTCAATGTTTCTTCATAACTATGTGACTCTCCACCATCTATAAACAGAATGTAGTTCAAGATTGGTGAGTAAAACTGTGGAGAACTTCTATTCCCGACTAACCTGCGAAATATAGCTGTAGAGGTGGATGGCTCTAAAACTGACTGTGGAACAATAGGAATGGGTGCCCCAGACACACTCTCCTCATCACTTCTATCACTGCCTTGCACTGTGACCTCTGGTAGATCATCAAACTTTACCAACTCAGATTTTTAAGGAGCAACTTCAGAAACTGTACTGGACTTGTCCTTGTACTTAATCTTCTCATTAAAAATCACATTCCTAATTCTTATGATCTTCTGATCCTGATCATCCCAGAAAAGATAGCTAAATGTATCATCTCCATAACCGATGACATAACATTTTTTTGACTTAGCCTCAAGCTTGCTACGAGCATCAGGATTAATAAGAGCACAAGAAAGATAGACAAAAGTCTTAAGGTGGGAAAATTTGACCTCTTTACTACTCCAGACCTCCTCAGGCAATTCACAATCTAATGGAACATATAACCTCATGTTGATCAAGTAAACTATAGTGTTGACCGCATCTGCGCAAAAAGTTGGTGGTAGTCCAGCGTGCAATCTCATGCTTTTAACACACTCGTTTATGGTTTTGTTAATACATTCTGCAACTACATTTTATTGTGGTGTCCCCGTAATGGTCTTTTCCATTATGATACTCTAAGCTACACAGTACTCTTTGAACCCACCATCAATGTATTCACCACTATTGTCAGATCTCAAACATTTCAGTTTCAAGCCTATAAATGTCTCAACCACGGCCTTCCAAGTTTTGAACACTTTAAATAAATTAGTTTTATGCTTTAAGAAATAAACCCATACCTTCATGTTGTGGTCATCAATGAACATGACATAGTAATGAGAGCCTCCACGAGATGCCACTAGAGAAGGTCCCCACACATCTGTATGTACAAGTTCTAATTTTTTCTGTCTTTGAAGCTCTGCTACCTTTCAAGAAATTGACATTCTTTTATTTTCCCATAATGCAGCTCTCACACATGTTGAGATCAACTGACTTCAGTTCTGGTAGCTTACCCATGAACTAAGTTCTTTCATTCCCCTCTCACTCATGTCGCAAGCTTGCAATGCCACAAATCTGTTGTGCCCTCAGCATCAGCAGTATCAACACTGTTAATTAAACCAATAATCATATATAGTGTGTTAGTTTTCTTACCCCGATCCAGTACTAGTGCCCCTTTTGTAACCTTCCAGGTGCTATCTGAGAATAGTACTGAATGACACCCTCATCGAGCCGCCCAACAGAAATGAGATTTTTCTTCAACTCAGAAATGTGTCTGGCCTTTTGGAAAGTCCATTTGGTCTTGTTGGGGAGAGTTATGTCAGTGTCTCTAATCCCCACCACGTTCAAAGGTTCTCCATCAACTAGATACACCTTCCCAAAGTCTCTTGCAACATAATTCTGCATTAACTCCCAGTGGTAAGACTTATGAAAGGAAACCCCTCAATCCAGTATCCAATCATCAACTAAACTGTGAACTGCAATTAGTAGTGCATCTGAAACATCTTCAGTTACAAAATTAACACTTAAATTCTCTGTCTTCTTCAAATTTTTGCATTTCTTCTTTATGCGGCCAGCTTTTCCACAATTCTAGCAGGATTTTTGTTGACCAGGCTATGACTTGCTCTTGCCTCTGTGCTTTAATTTTGATCTTCCTCTATTTGAGTTCCTGTCTTGTGATCTCCCTCTAGAATCAACATTCAGTGCTGAACTCGAACCTGAAATCTCACCAGAATCTTTTCTGCACACCTCTTCGACCAAAATCAAATCACTAATATCATTATATTTCAGTTTAGATTTACATGTAGAATTGCTAACAACCATTCTCATGACTTCTCAACTATTTGGCAATGAAGCCAACAATATTAGTGCACATATATCATCATCAAATTCAATTTCTACAGACGATAATTGATTTGTGATTAAAATTATTCAGATGTTGTGCAACAGACGTTCCATCCGCCATTTAAGTTGAATAATCTTTTCATTAGATGCACCTTATTATTCATTGACAGCTTTTGCTACATACCGGACAAAGTGACCATGAGGTATGCAGTTGTCATTTCCTTGATGACGTTGTGTGCAACGGATCTCGACAGAGTTAATCGAATAACCCTCATAACTAGTTGATCCAACATATTCCATTCAGCCTCATCCATCTTTTTTGGTCGCTTTCTCAGTAACGGTAAGTGAAGTTTCTTCCCATAGAGGTAGTCCTTTATCTGCATCATCCAGTAACCAAAATTCGTGTCATCAAACATCTCGATCCCGGATACCATAACTTCATCTCCGGCCATCATTTTCCCTTAGATCCGAGCCTTGGTTATGATACTAATTGTTATGAAAAACACGACGACAATAAACTGAATAATTGGAACGAGAAAATCACATAGAAACAGAGACGCACATACTTATGTGGTTCGACATGTTGCTTACGTCCACAGACTTACACAGTATTTTATTACTTTGAGGATTACACACTGTCGATTACTTCGACGATTACAAGAAAAATCTATTTCTCTCTCTCCTCTCCTTCTCTCTCTATCTCTCCTTTATGAACCACACGGAAGAAACCTCAATGCCACAGGTGAGAAGAAGAAGACAAAGAAAAATGCCAATCCGTCTTTTTCCTGTAAGCAGAACTGCAGAAGAAGGTTTTGGGCCTTGCTATCTTCTTTTGCACAGTAAGCTACTTCATCAGCCAATTTGAGGTAGCTTTGCCTTAAATAACAAGAAACAGATGCAAGGGCATAGTAGAATAATAAGAAAACATGTGCGAACTTACAAGATGTGGGATCAGGTGGGAGAAGCAGCAACAATAATTTGCGAATCCATAAAGACCGGAAGATTAGTTTGAAAGGAAATTTAACGGGTAATGATTAATCAAGGAAACAATTAATATGAAATTAATTCACGAAGATACATTCCATAGATGCAAAATACACCCAAATTTGGAAGTAGTGAACTGGGCTCCACATGACACATTAATGCCAACAAAAAGAACACAACATAAATTATATTTTTTGAGTCAATAACTTGTATAAAAAATAAAGTCATCCCCAAAGCATCCTTAATCAAGTTTGGACATGCTATCACTCCAAAATATGTTCATCAATTTATCACACTCATCAATTTGGAAGTTCCACGCAAACATGTTATCCTCAGTTTGCTTCTCTGTGAACAACTGTAATAGAGAATTAGCGTCATCATTTTTTAATTATAGCCCTTCTCACCTTTTGAATTAAATTGAAGGCATCACTCTTTTTACATTCAACTTTCTCAAATTCTGTGGTAAGGAGGTTAAATGCATCCGTAGCTCTAATCTTTGATTCTACCATTGATCTGAGCACATTTGTATTGGTTTCGCTTATCTTTCTGTCGGAATGCATAATATGCTTATCACCGGGGTTCACCAATTGGTGGTGATGACTTTCTATAAATTTTTTAACTATTCAGTTGCCTTCAACATTAACAGAATATCGAATCATTGCTGGACAACTAGTCATTGTGTCCGTTTTTTTGAACTTCCTCTTGTTGGTCAACTTCGACTCTTTCTTGACTCTAAATTTTCCACATGAAAAGTCATTCGTCTTAATTTTCCTCGAATTCGGCCAAAAAACTACTGCGGTCCTTTCAAACAGTGAATCCAATATAATGTGCATAAGCACAACATAGTTCATATGCTTCTTTTTCATTGTAAATAATGGTGCGAAGAAAGCTTTCTACAATTAGATAATTACAAACATTTATAGGCTCACAGAATTGTAGTTTTATAAAATAGTTCAAACATGATTATATATGGAAATCACCAAGAGAAAAACAACAAGTACTTCACAATAAAATCATTTGAATACCACAACATAACTGAAATATTACCACAATAACAACACAATAACACCACAATTCTACCTCAATAAAACTAAAAGTAAGCAAAACAACATCATAATAACATGATAACACCCACAGAAATACGAACAAAATCCTCACGATAACACCTATCGAATACTACCAAAGAATTAAAATATTACAGCTTCAATAACACATTAATAACATCATAATAACACCACAATAAAATCACAATCTCACCTTAATAAAAGCACAATATCAAAAAATAGGATCAAGATAGCATAAAAACACCCAACAAAATTACGAACAAAAGCATCAAAATAACACAAATTGAATACCACCAAAGAACCAGAACATTACAACTCTAATAACACCACACTAAAACAAAAATAATACCACAATAAAACCACAATAACACCACAATCGCACCTCAATAAAACCACAATAATGCAAAACAACATAATAATAACATGAAAACACCAAACACAAATATGAGCGCAAACTTCAAAATAACACCAGTCAAATACCACCAAAGAATCGAAACATTACCGTTCCAATAACACCACAAACACCACACTAACATCTAAATGCACCAAAATATCATTTCAATAACACTGCAATAACTGCAAAAATACCACTCCAATCTGATGTAAAGTAACTATCAAAATACCACTCCAATAACACCACAATAACACCAGAATCACAACACAATAACACCATAATAACACCACAATAACACTAAAATAACATAACAATCTTATCTCAATAAAACTACAATAAGAAAAAACAACATCATAATAACATGAAAACACCCAATACAAATACGAACAAAAACTTCAAAATAACACCAGTTGAATACCACCAAAGAACTGAAACATTATTGCTGCAATACCACAATAATACCACAATAAAAATAGAATAACATCACAATAACACTATAATAACACAGCAATGCCACCTCAATAAATCCACAATACTGCAAAACAACATCATAATAACACGAAAACATAAAAAACAAATACGAACAAAAACTTCAAAATGACACAAGTCAAATGTCACCACAGAACCGAAACATTACCACTCTAATAACACCGCCATAAAACCACAATAAGACTACTATAACATCACAATAGCACCATAAACAGAATAACACTACAAAAACTTCACAATAACATCGTCGAATACCAACAAAGAATTGAAACATTACCGCTCTAACAACGGAATAACACCAAAATAACACCATGATAACACCAGAAGAACACCACAATAATTTCACAATAACATCACTTGAATACCACCAAAGAACAAAAACCTTACCGCTCCAATAACTCCACAATAACACAAAAATCACACCATAATAACACCACAATAATATCGTAATAAGATCAGCCGAATACCAACAAAAAATTGAAATATTACTTCTACAATAACACCACAATAAATTCACAATAACACCACAATAGCTTCACAATAACACCGCAATAACTTCACAATAACACAAGTTCAATACAACTAAAAAACAAAAACATTAGCACTCAAATAACACAACTAAAACACAATAACACAAGTCAGATACCACCAAAGAACTGAAACATTACCACTCAAATAACACCACAAAACACTAACAACACCATAATAACACCATAATAACACTACAATAACAGTGCAATAACACCCAATAACACCACATTACACCACATTACACCACAGCAACACCACGGTAACACAACAGCAACACCACGATAACTTCACAATAATACCCAATAAATCTATCACAATAATGTTCACATTTCAAGCACGGCTTAACTCACCTCTATTTCAAACTTCTCGGCATTATTTTTAGAATCTATCATCAATATTTCTTGTTCGGAGAGAGAGATGTCCTACACAACTTTATGCCCGACAACCGACAGTGTGAGGGATTTCAAATGAAGCAAACCCTAGCTACAAATATCACGGTTGAATAACGCTCTGTGAAACCTTAACCGATGACGATGGTAGAACATTAAAGTTTGATTCAGCATGAAGGGTTTTATTTTCGAAGAAATGGGTTGGGCCGAGCAGGGTCATGCATTAAAGTATATATCTTTTTGTTTTTTATTCAGTCGGTCCGCCGGTTACACATGGTGAAATTTCATTAGAGTTCAAACACAGAGCTACATCCGGCTCTACATCTGGACCCGTGATTAATATGTTCTCCTCTTTTAGGGGTTAATGCACACATATCATACAAAATTATGCAAAAAAATGATAAAAAAAAAGCTATTTATTTTTATTTTTTCCTTTTTTTCACTCAATAATTGAGTCAATTTTTTTCTTTGAGTCGTTTGATATTTATTTTACAGATTATTCTCATTAGAGCATCCTAGACAAAATAAGTCTTTTTTAATTATTTTTTCATAATTTTTGGAGCTCTATATTTCAAAATATAATAGAATTTACATAAAATTTGTAATAAAAATTAAAAACTTAGATAATCACAATCATACACTTAATAATGTTTTTCTATATAATTTAATATCTTCTCCATAATCTTCATTAATAAGCCATTGCTTCTTTTTCCAAATTTAGAGGGAGCTTAGTGAAGAAGAGGACAAATGGAGAAGGAGAAAAAAAAAAAACAGCAAGTGCTAGTGCTATTTTCTCTTATGGGTCAATTAAAAAAATTAATCATATTAATGCAGAGAACCATTCCTCAACATCTTATTTTAGTATATTTTTCTCTTTTGTGTATTAATAAATTCTAATTTGATCAACATTTTAAAAAAAAATATGATAAATGAATATTTAAAAATTTCATTATTTGTTAATTATCATAGCAATCTTTCATATATCCACACGATAACGTTGACTATATATTACATGTTTTCTAGGCATATTTTCTCAATTTTATTAATAAAAAATTTACATAAATTTAATAGAAAAAATTAAGCCATGATGTACTAGCATTAAAGAGATTATATATAGAATGAATATAAATTACATTGTTGCAAATAAATTAAGAATCTTGTTGCATTCTATGAAACAAATTATTTTATTTATAAATAATTTTTATACACTGTAATTGATATGATTAGTCAAATATTATACATGATATAACTTATTAAATATGTTATAACTATTGTGAAATAAGAAGGGTAGGCAATAACGATTTAGGTTGAGAGATATGTAATATAATGTGCAAGAGAGTATTTCCTTAAATATGAATTATTGGTGTTTATCTAATATGTATAAGAGATAAGAGTATAATATGATATGATTTAAGTGTCGGCGTGTTGGGGTGATTGCTCCCGTGAATTATGACACCTAAATATTTATATTTATATTATATTGTACTTGACTAGTTGTGATTCATAAAAAAAATCACATGATATTATACAAGTAGCTAGAACACCTAACTTGCATGGTATATGTGTTTTGACACACAATTCTTAAAATGATATATTAGATGATGTGAATTGTATAATAACTACAATTATAAACACCTTATGTATTGGTTATAACAAATGTTATGCTATATGCAATTTTTATGTATAGTGGAAATGATATTTACTTGGTCAATATATATAAAATATTAATGATATGATCGCCATCTATTACAATATGTAGGCATTACTAGGTTGAGTAATGTTGAACATTTGACCAATTTTGGTCAGTCCTATAGGTTAATTGACCTGATTTGGGTTTGGTGAAGCACTAGCATTAAAATGAAGTTCTATGAGTCAAAGGTTAAGCCAATTTTATTAATTGTTTTGATTAATCCTACTTGAAAGTATGTAGGTTTTAAATGGGTCCAGTTGATCATTTAATCAAATTTGGCCAAACCATTGTCAAATTGATTTATGAAATGTTAAGGCATGTGAAGGATATCCTAATGAAGCTTTATACTTAATTAAATGAACTAATTTAATGCTTAAGATCAAATCAATTTGATTGACCAAATTGGGTTTTAATGTATGTGATCTACCAATGTGATTAGTTGTTAAATAAATATGTAAACTTTGTGGACAGAGATTAATTGTTTGAATAAAATTTTTACGGGTATAATTTTGACAACCATGTTTTTAGTGAACCGATTGACAGACTTATGAAGCCAATTAGGACCTACAAGTTCTAAAGAACATATAAATATCTTATTGAGAGTTTAGGGTCTATTAGTTATGTCAATTGAAGGTCTAAAACTCAATTATAAAAATGTACAATAAAATGGATAAATTTGACTTTTTGTTAATCTAAAGGGGTTGACCAATAACGAGTTTGAAGCTTTTGATAGTCAAATCATAAATCCATCATTTATAGTGTCCTTAAAAAAAGGTTCACTTTCAATAAATGAAGGCAATATGGTTGAATTTGTTTGATGGAGTTTAAGTGGGTTGAAATTCTTTTGCTATGGAATAGCTTAAAGGGTATGGTCCAATTAGTTCATTGGACACAATTGGAGTTAATTAGATTAATAAGGTGATTGATCCCATTAATTTGATTAATTGAGGTAAGTTTTGTAAAAAATGGTCACGCCATCCCTATAGAGTCAATTAGTGTTAATTGACCTAACAAAGGGTCAATTGAGGTAAGAACATTTATGGAAAATCTGTTAAGTCTATTAAAAACCATGCTTGTACTCAATTTGATTAAATTGCAAAATGAAGTTAGCTCATTTATATCAAACTGGAGCAAGTGGACTTATAAACTAGATTGGGCATAATCATGAATTGTTTGAGTTCACCCATCAATGATTAATTACTAAAAAGTTAAATATTTTTTGGCATGCCAATGATTATTTAAGTTCAATTTGGTGAAATTACTCATTCTAGTCCTAATGAGCTTAAGAAGTTAATTAGGAAAACTATGATTAAATGGACAAATTAGCCAATTATAGGTCTTTTTGGGATAGTCAACTATGGTTGACATATTGGGATTATTTTCAAGGACTTTAGAACAAAAAATTAAAATAATTAGTTGGTATTGATTATATTGATCATATGTGAACAAATGGGCCACTTTATATTCAATTGGTTCAAACTATGAATTCGATGGCAAACTCTTTACTTCCACTTGGTTATTATCCTTCTACTATGATTCATTGAGTGGGCCAGTTGAAATAATTTTGTCGTTTACAAAATTCAGGAAAAAAATATTTAGTTTTGTCATATTGAGTAAATTAGGGTTAAAATATGTTTATCACAATTCAATGGTCAACTTTAATTAAATCATCTACATGTAATGAACTAAACCTAAAGGGTTTTCTTAAGTTGTTAGAACATTTAGTTGAAAATCTTCAAAAACAACTAATATTGGAGGGGATTTTGGGATTAGCTTGATCAATGATTAAACCAAATCCCACAAGTCAAGCTCAAGAAGCCTCATAGTCAGCCACAACACACTTATATAGTTTTAAACCAACAGTGTAGATGGAGTGCTTGCTCCACCAAATATATTTATCACGACAAATTAGGGTTGAACTTGAAAAAAAAAAGCTCTACCCTAAGACTAGCTAGGGACAAACCTAATTGAAAGAAAATTAATTTGAACTCAAGATAATAAAATTGAATGATCAATAATTCCTTCTATAATTATTTTTATATTCAATAGAATGTTGTGGTCACTTTTAGGACAATTCATATTAAGCTTGGACTATAGATGAGGTAGAGATTTTTGCTAGGCTATGTTAGAAAAGAACTTATAAGACAAAACAATATTGAATTTAGATTGAAGGGATAAAGATGAGCACTTGAAATTATCTCTAAGAATATGCCAAATATCAAATCATGGGCACTAGCTTCTTCATGTTCAAATGATATGGACAAACAAAGAAAACATAAA
This sequence comes from Papilionanthe hookeriana x Papilionanthe teres, assembly GCA_022702705.1. Classification (NCBI taxonomy): domain Eukaryota; kingdom Viridiplantae; phylum Streptophyta; class Magnoliopsida; order Asparagales; family Orchidaceae; genus Papilionanthe; species Papilionanthe hookeriana x Papilionanthe teres. Next base: position 15,883,997 of record CM040421.1, on the reverse strand, counting down.
CTTGCCTTGCTCGTTTGAGGCGATAGGACAGTTGGCCAGAGATTTTAATTTCATTTATATGGAAAAATGATTATTGTGCTCAAAAGAGTTACTGGACCTATCATAAGACTCAATTGTCATTCTTTTAAACTCTATTTTTTTTTACAAATAATCTTGTTATAAGAGTTTTTCTTCTTCTAAAATGATTATCCATAGGAACTATTACTAATTTAGTTGGACGCTCCTTAAATATATAGCACAATTCTTCAAAAAAGTGTTCATAATGAAGAAATTTGATAGCACTTCAAGTGTAAGCTGATATAAAGAATGTCAATATATAGAGAACATTTAAACATGTCTATAATGAAGTGCTATATTATGTCAGCTTACACTTGAAGTGCTATCAATTTCTCTATTATGAACACTTTTTTGAAGAATTGTGCTACATATTTAGGGAGCTTACCATTAAAGTCATAATTAGTTCCTATGGATAACCATTTTTAGAAGAAGAAAAGCTCTTATGCTAAGACTCATTGTAAAAAAAAAAAATCATTTAGTTTAAAATACTCACAATTGAGTCTTATGATAGGTCTAGTAACTCTTTTGAGCATAATAATCATTTTTCCATATAAATGAAATTGAAATTGCTGACTAGCTGTCTGATCACCTCAAATGAGTAAGACAATGTTATGTTTTCTTCATTTGTTGAATTACTTCAAAAGGGGCAGGAGAAATGTCATCATAATAGGTTTGTCAGTTCATCTAATATTCATTTTAAATTAGATCAAATTTGCACGATTATTGGTGAAATTAAATTTGAATGGAGATAAACTAAATTAATTATTTTATTTTTAATGATTAGTTTACGTTATTGTTAATTTTATATGTATTCCAGTACTCTATATATATAAGACCCGAATAACTATGAAAACTTATCTAAAGAATTTTTAGTTCTAGATTTAAACTCTTTATGTAAGCCACCTTGGTCCGATGATCGAGTGTTTGTTTTTCAACTTAGAAGTCTTGAATTAAAAGCCAGACACATGCGACTAAATTCATTTGAACTTTCTAAAAAAATATTTGAAGTGACCCGATCATACCACCCAATTAATATATATTTATATGTTAATACATAAACTTAGCTTTCTATATTTATAAGACCAAAATTTTTCATATCATATAAAATCCTATCATTATTTTAATTGAAGAAAAAGACAAACACACTTTTTTTGAAGCATATGCAAAATGTTTTAAATGCCAAAATTAGATGTGCCGGCATGCTCTCTTCTTCCCTCGCAAGCTTCGTTTTTCTCTTCTAAGCAGGAGAGTATATAAACCAAAACTGATCCGCTTCTCTTTCAAAACTCCTCGTTGCACTGAGGGACAAAATGACTTCCAAGCTCAAAGTTGACGAGCTCCGAGCCAAGCTAGAGCTCCGAGGACTCGAAACCACCAGCACCAAACCCATCCTCGTAAGCCTTCGTTTCTCCTTTCCCAGCTTCTTCTCGTCCTCAAAATCCTCTAACTCATGTGTTTCAAATCCAGGTCAAAAGGCTTGAAGCGGCGTTGCAGAGCGAAGAGAAGAAGGAAAAGGAGGCCGATCCTGATGAGGTTGCCCCTGAAAGTGGGGTGTCGAACGGTCAAGGGAAGAGGAAGAGGAGCTCGGATGAGGATGCTGATGATGGGAAGGAGGAGGTATGCTTAGAAAAAGAGAAGTTGGTGAAGTACACTGTGCGTGAGTTGAAGGATTTGGCCGCCCGATGCGGGGTTTCGGCGACCGGGACGAAGATGGAGCTTGTCAAGAGGCTTTTAGGAGTTGCAGAGATCCCAAAAGAAACCGTGGAAGGTGGGTGTTTCTGTATTTGGAATCGTTTGTCTCGAAGTTAATTTTGCTATTTTGAGCTTTTTGGAGGAATTCATATTGACATTCGTTTCTTTTTAATTGATTTGGATAATTGTGTTATATAGATGTCTTAAATTAGGAAGAAATCATATTATGATCTCTTCTTAAAAATCTATGATTAGTTCTTGATAAATTTCCATAAAAAACAGGACATTCAATTTTTTGTTTCACAGAAAAATATGATTTCAGTGTTGTCTTGCACAACAAGACTTGTCATTGCAGCTTTTATAAAACTGTCTAGTAGTTTATCCGTAACCAAAGTGCATAGCTTTGTGAATTTTATATAAATTTTTTGTAATTTATGGATGTTATTTGGTTATTTATGAATAATTTTAATGCAATTATTTTATGAGGAGTTTCCAATGTATTTTTTTCCTATTCAATCTCAAAATTTAACAAGTAATTATATGTGATATCAACTACTCTTTAGCATTAGATTAAGGGAGGAAAAGATAGAAGAATGGATTGAAGAATCAATTTTTGTCTGAAAAGGAGTAATAGATTTTACTTCAAAAAATATGGATTAAAAAATAAATAAAGATTAACTGAAGGGAGTTGCATCAATTGTCCCTCATTTTTTAACTGTCTGATAAAAGAAGAACAATTTGATTTAAATTTTTTATGTTTTAATTGTAATTGTTAGAGGAGGTGGCTGAAGAGATTGAAGAAGAGAGATTGATCACTGCTATCAAGAAGGGTGGCGCTGTTCTGGACCAATGGCTTCCAGATCATATAAAGACGAGCTTCCATGTATTACACAATGTATGTATTTCTCATTTCAAATGATCAACCTCTCCTCGCATCCCTTTCATTGAAATATTTAAGATTTTATTTAAATATTTGCGTTTGATTTCTTTTTTCTTGTTTGAACTTGCTTATGCATTTTTATAGAATACTAATTTAAAGAAGAGTGGTATTTGTTGAGATATAGTATAATCATCTAGTAGTAGTGATGACAATGGGTTGTTGAATGTACCTTCAATTACACTTAGGAAGCCACATTCAGAAACAATTCTTGGTGCAATGCTTATTGGACAGCTTTGAAGGCATTTATTTGTTACTTCTATACATTAAATCCAAAGTGCTCTTTATATTACAGTGTTCCCATTTTTTGTTTTATATTGACCTAGAGGGATTCTTGCAAATCACTTATTTATTTATTTAAGTACCACTGGATTATCTCTATATCAATACTGTCTGGACTTGGATTTTGAGCTCAAACTTACATGATCAGGCATGATGTTAGTACAATGGCTATCAAGATTATGAAACTTACAATTTATGAAGTTTATTTGTGCTAAGAGCATTTTGTTTAAGTATAAGGAATTTGATGGAAAAAAATGAAGAATATAGGTTAAAAATATTAAATAAGTTATTTTATTAAATAGCTTCATCTACCTATACTTTTTTCCATTTAGGGAGTGACTGTAATTAATCGTTTCAGATAAACTGAAATTTTTTTGCGTTAGGCAGCTAGATAAACTTATTCCACTAAATGATAAATAGTTAGATAAAGTTTTTTCCATTCTGATTCAACCTGAAATTTAGTCAATTTGGAGTTTAAATGATTAGTGTTTTTTAAATAGAAAATAAATGACATCTTTTTACGGTGGTGATTGTCATCCTATGGCATCCAATATATATTTTTTATATTGTTGAACATTATGATTATGATGGTAGTTATGTGGAAAGATTTAAAAAACTGACTTCATTGTTGCAGGGAGGTGATTTTTACCATGCTACGTTGAACCAGACAAATGTTGGAGACAATAACAATAAATTTTATATTATTCAGGCTTTAGGTTTGTACTAACTGTTCATAATTTTTGAACTTGATGATTATGATGGTACTTTTATCACATAATTATTACCAGAAAACTGTAGATTGTTCTCTTTGTTGTTGCTAGTCTTCTTCTTTCAAATTTTTTTACTCTGAATTTAATTTCCTGCTTTACATTTAGGTCTGTGTTTTTCAGAAAGCCATATATTGAAGGAGCAACTAATCATGTGGAAAAATGATTTATGGCATTTAGAAGAAACATTGTGACCCTAAGCTTTTTATTAGGCATGTTTGCACAGGAATATTTGAAAGTGATCTTTATGCTATAACTGATGAGGATTTTTTTGATGATACATTGAACCAGACGAACTTTGGAGACAATAATAATGTGTTTTTTTGTTGTAACTTTGTTCTTTTCATAAATTTTTTGTTTACTTTAATAATTATTGCTTAAAAAGAATTTAGATTTTTTATTTTGTTGGCTTTCATGGGTTTTATTGGTCTGTTTTATTCAAATACTGTTTACTCTATTGAAGTTAATTTTTTTTCTTGCATTTAGGTTTCTGGTTTTTAGAATGACTTATGTTGAAGGACAATTGCTAATGAGGAATAATGATTTATGGCTTTCGCAAAGAATAGTTTGACAAGGAACTTTTTACTTGGCAAACTTGCGTGACAAGTTTATTAAGTGATTTTTATGTTATAAATAGGTGCCTGACCTAGTATACTTTTGAAGGGCTGTGTTATTATTATAATTATATCATAAAATTTAAGACGAGAAATCTACACCACATTATTTTTTTAGTTATTTGAATAATATTCAATAATGTGCAATAGATGCGCAATATCTCCAATTGTGGCAGATTTATCATTTACGTTCATGCGTATGCCATTACTGTTGTTTTTATTTTTGGTTCCTGATACGCTATTCTCAAGCTATCTCACCATCTCGCCAATTTCATGTAATCAACCTTCACTTTGAATAAATTATATATCAATGATATGGTTTTAATTAGGTCATATTGAGTTCCTTTTACATTTTATATGTCTGACATTATTTTATTGAATTACCCAAATCTGCCTAGCCCTTTGCTGTTGGTTTTTTCATATTCCTAACAATGCTGATTGTTTATTCTAAAGCATATCTTAGTTTGCAACATAAAGCAACCAATTGGGTGCTGAAATGGTAGAATAAATCTCAGACTCGTTAAATTTCATGTTCTGTATTATTGTATCTAAATTTCTGTAAACATTTTGTTCACTCTTTCAACCATTCACATTTTTTTTGTAACAATTCTGTCACTGTGTACTTAACTCAAGAGTTATGAAATATAATTTAATGATTCACATTATAAACTCGTTGTTGTTTGATTAGGGAGATTTGTTTTTGATGCTATATTTCCTTGTAACAATAGGTTTTGGGGATATCAAAATTTGAGTATTTCAGCTCTTCGTTCCTTTGCCATCATTCTGTAGTTAAGAATAACAAAAGTTATCACTGCACACATAATTCAGAGTAAGATTTATTTTATAAAACCCTTGTTTAATACCTGAGAATATCTTTTGATCACGGCAGATTCAAGAGAATTTGTGGTTGTTTTGCTACATTGCTTTGCAACATCTGATATTGTAGAGACTTCCATTTGGCTTGATGCACAGGATATGTATGAATTCTCTATGTAACTAAATTGCAGAATCCGATGATTACTTCAAGTACATGGTTTACAATAGATGGGGCAGAGTTGGAGTGAGAGGTCAAGATAAATTACATGGTCCTTTCACCCGAGAAAAAGCAATAAGAGAATTTGAATTAAAGTTCTTTGAAAAGACAACGAATTGCTGGTCCAACAGAAAGAACTTTGTTTGTTTTCCTAAATGTTATACTTTGTTAGAGATGGATTATAGTGAAGTTGAAGAGGAACAGGTGATTTGTTGTTGCTTTTATTTGAAAGCTTTGGATATTATATTTTTTTTTATTGGCTATTTACAGCTGCATTGACATATATTATGTTTGTGGCCTCAAATAAATATATATTTTACTTATTTTCATCAGGTGCTACCCATGACAATAAAATCTGTTGATACTCAATATCGTGAGACAAAACTTGAGGGTCGCATTGCAAAATTTATCTCTGTTATTTGCAATATCAACATGATGAAGCAGCAGATGCTTGAGATTGGTAGGCCGTTTCTATCATATGTTTAAAGCACTTTCCTTGCACTTTATCGTTTCTCGAGCATTTTATTGGGGTGATTTAGATAGACATGCATTAGTGATTGAGTAATGTGTTATTTAATTACAAATAGCAACTGAAGAGAAGCTGCGCAGTCTCCTTATATGTACCAATCTTATTGTAGTAGGAAAAGATAATTAATGCTCTCCTATAAAAAAAAACTAGGTTAACGCTATTATTTTAAGACTAAGACTATTTTAGAAATAACTAAGTGAAATTTGTTATGAAAGGGATTCTTAAGCATTCTAATATTCTCTTATAAATCCCGTCACATCATATATAAATGTACTCGTTTTATTGGAACACTGAAGTTAACTTTCTTCCTTGATGGCGACGTACCATTTATGCTAGGGTTTACTGTAGCAAAATTCTAAAGATTTCACAATGAGGTACACCAGACATTGAAGGACGGACTCAGAAATAGTAAATAAGAAATAAGAAATACTATCAATTAATGTTAATTTATCCCCTTCCAACCAATTCTAGGCTGCATTTCTTGATGATTTGATATACTTCTCAAATAGGACTGATTGTATGCAAAAGGATACAGTCTATGTTTTTTTTTTCTCTTTCTTTTTGACATAGTGTCTATATGATTTTGACGGTGAAGCAACAATTTGATTGATGTCCCTTTGGGGTAGTGGTGATGGAAAGGTTATATAGGCAGTGAAAAGAAAAAAAAGAGGATATTTAGGATGATTAGATTTGAGACTGAAACTTTTACTCTTGGAAAATTAATTTTTCTTAGCGAAAGGGTTGAGGAACTCCGGATCAAAGATTTGGGATGTTAGGAAACCAGTGGTGGTAGTTTCATGTAAATTGAATCAACAATTGAGATGCATTTTTAATCTAGTTGGACACAGCAGAATATGCTCTCTATATTGGGTTTTTAGTAGAATATATTCATATATTGAGTTTAATGCTGAGTTGAGCCTTGGGGAAGTTTTGTGACTTGTGAGAGAATGTGTAGGAAGTTACAAAGGTGTTGGAGGTGCCTTGTAGTTGACAAAGTTAAGGATTTATGTTTGGTTGAGCCTTATTCAAAAACAGGGCAATAATTTTGTGATCAGGGAAAAGTATATGTTAGAAAATATAATCAAGGACTCATTAACCATCAATTTTTACCAAGGATTAGTGCAACCGCGAAGGCTTTGTATGCAAATTTGCACATTCAAAAGATATTTTTTATTTAATGAAAATAAAATACAGAACAAGGTCCTTATATGCGTGTTGACCATAGAAGAAAAAAGAAAACGAGAGAGAGAAATAAATAAAAAATTTATATTAATTAAATTAATTAATTCAAAATTTCATCTAATCGAGTCCTTATATACCTGCGGACCATAGAAAATGAGGGATAGAAATAAATAAAAGAAGTTATATTAATTAAATAAATTAACTTCAAATTTTATTGAGTCTTCCCGCCTATTAGAGCCGGCTTGAGGGGAATAACAGCTTCTACTGTTCTCTTCAGTTACCGACAGACGAACCAAACTCCCGGCTCCTTCATTCGCACTCATTGGGAAAAAAATTGCGTACATAAACCGTACGCAGGAGCTGCTGCGTGCGGAATGGGGTACACGGAGGTTACAATCGGGTTACAATCGGGTCACAAGCGAGTTGTAATCTCTTTGTACCCTTCATGTAACTCACTTGTAGCCTGCGCGCTCATATTGTAACCTTTGTAACCTACAATTAGATGAAATAGGAGCGCGCTCGTTACAAGTAAGTTACATGGAGTGTACAAGGAGGTTACAGCTCGCTTGTAATCCAATTGTAACCCGATTGTAACTTCCGTGTACCCCATTCTGCACATAGCTCATGCGTACGGTTTATGTACGCAATTTTTTTCCCACTCATTGGCATTGTTTTTCTCTTTTTTTCTTTCCATGTTGTTCCAAACTCTATCGTGCTTCCTCCTTGTTTGAAGCCCTTATTCTGCACGTTGTTCTCTCAACTTCGTTCATTTCCTTGTTCAAATCCAATCAGGCGAATGTCGCCTGTCGCATTCTACTGCACACAAGTTTGCATTCACTGCCCTCTTCCACTTCATCTTCTTTATTTAATTGCAATAATCAAACTTCTCTTCCTATTCACACGACTGAGCCGGGAGCCGTGATTATCTTTCATGTGGCACTCCTTCGCTTCACACACCATCATTGTTCCTCTGCCCCAAAGCAAAAAAACCCTCTTGTTTTCTTTCCTACCTAGCCCTGCGTCCAAAATTCTCTGTTGCGCCTTCCATCCCTGTTTACCGCGACCCAATCCCTCTTTCCCGAACACCCTCGTCTTTCTACAACTCTAAGATTGGCAAATAGAAAACCACAACTTGCTTCTCTATATTCCTTCTGTTTACACCGTCCGAAATCCCTAGCTGCTCCTGAAGCTCCAAGATTGATCATACTCTGCCCTGCAACAAAATCTTCCTCGCTTCTTTTTTGTACCTAAAACCTTGCTGTACATTCGAACGACGGGATCGCCGATGTGTAGAGGCTCAAAACTTCTTTCCTTTGTCCTAGTCTTCCGGTCCGATTGATCTTTCCTATGCTGCAATCTTCGCCGTTGCGCCTTACAAGCAGCACGACCTTCACTGCCTTTCCCGGTGCTCCCGCTACCGTCACGTATCTCTTCATTGCACGCATGAAGCCACTCGGAAGCCCTCTTTGATCACCTCTGCTCTGCCTTGTTCCCCTCGCCGAACTCCCTGTGCACGCGACTTCTTTCCATTCGTGCCTGAGCGCTCCTTCTCTTCCTCCCTGTGCTGAACACTTCTCTGCCTAGGCCCATTTGCTATATTAAACCGTGAGGTCCCATTTGCTTTTCTTATACAAGCTTGATCATTGCATTAGCCTAGCCTAACTATTGTTGTCCTACCCGAACACTTGCTAGAGACATTTTAGTATTTATTTTATTTTATTTTGTTATTGTGTTCTAAAAAAGAAAAAAAATGAAGAGAGAAGGAAATATGTGTTGTAATGTTTTGTTATTTTTTCGATAACATTGTTAGGGCTCAAAAGGTATGATGTTGGGGTAATGGGGCTATTTTTGAAAACCTCCGTTCGCGAGCAAAGTACACGTTTGACAAGAAAAATTGCGAATTGGTTTGGGAGAGTTCTTTTGAATTATGGTTTTTTTAGGTGCAATATCGGGGTAGCTGGGAAACTTTTTCGAAAACCTCCATTTGAGGATAGCAAGTACCCGTTAGGCAGTGAAAACATGAACTCTTCTGAAGAATTATTAAATCGGGGGCTCTTTGTTTGCAATCTAACCCTTTATGTAGGTAAGCTGATGGTCTGTCATATCTTTTAAGATCGTAGGTTAAATGTTCTTTCTGTTCCTTGTTATGTCTTTTGAGACCGCGAGATCAAAACTCTGTTTTTGCACCCCGTCTACAATGTTTTACGATACTGACCAACGACTCTTTTGAGTTAACTGGGAATGTTGACACTATCCCGTGCCCCCTAATAGGGGTTGACGCCAGGAGGCTGTCGGAATTCCGGATGATTTATTGTTGTAATTAATTTAAAATTTTAAAATATTTGAGCTCATTAAATAACATTAAATTTGACTCATTTGAATTTTAAAATGAATTTGAATAGATCTTTTAAAATTTTGGCTTTTATAGTTTTAAAATATGGAGGACCTGGGTTTTTATATATTTAGGCTCTTAAGATTTTAAAATTTTCTAAGTTATGGGCTTTTAAAATATAAATTTTCTGGGCTTAAAAATATTAAAATTTAGATTTTCAAATTTAAAACTCATGAATTTGAAGATATTTTAAAAATTGAGCTCTTGAGACTCGGACATCTACAGTTTAAAAATCAATTTAAAATTTGAGTTTTTTCGGACTTAGGCTCATAGGCGGCGAAGATTAATTCAAGTGTGGAGCTTTCTGATATTAATTGTCACTGCCACTAGATTTGCAATACTCCTGCTAGCGAACATAAGATGATTCTTTTTTAAAGCCTAAAATCATAATATTTTTGCAAATACCTTAAGTTCCAAATTATTTCAAAATTTATAAGCTTCATGTTACTGCTAGGTTAAATGCGATATCTTGAAATGTGACCCAACAATTTTAAGACTTGGAAGGGTTCCACTTGAGATATGTTGTATAGTCCATATTAAGTTTATGACTCAAACCCATGCATGTCTTTAAAGCCTATAAAAATATATTCAAACATATGAAATTTCATGCCTGCAAGTGCTTCAACCAAAATATTAAATGTTTAAATACGAGGTTCGACAATGTAACTATAGGTCGGTGTTGTAAGTCTCATCCAACTAGTCTGATTCTCCTCCTCATAAGGACTGGAGTTTACGAATTTAGTAATCGCAAAACAAACGTCCAAATTCTAAAATAGGAATTTACAAGTTCAAATAACCTAGTCCGATCCTCTGACATATGTTAACCTTATTTTTGGTGAGGTCTTTCTTTCCTCTTATTATTTAGGATCTAGCCATAAGACTTTCCTTTTGACTATTTTAGAAGACTAGATATGAAACTCATATACATAGAAATTCAAACCACCTCCTGACTCTCTTTGAAACTCTATATAGATAGTCATAAACCTCCAATACTTGGAAGGTTAAGACCAACTTGTGAGGATTCAAAGATGAGTTCTCTTAGAGTCTGCAAGCCCTAGAACAACACCGGTTGGTCTGGTTCATCCATACACTCACGAACGCCACCACTTGCACAATTTGCGTAAACACTAAAATTCACATCACCCACACTTTTATTTGTCTCATAATTAATCAGAATTAAAATCAAATTCCAAGATAATAGACCGCAAATCAAAACTTCGACGAAAATTAAAATTGACACATTTTTTATATGAGCATCGATGAGATTTTCCAGACGACTCCAGATGACGAAACAAACCACACGAGTACGTCCGAAACATCAATTTTACTTAAGGGACACTCATTTCACCACGATGTCGCGTGCAGGCCAATAAAACGCAAATGATAATAATAATAAATTATTATTATTATTATTATTATAAAATAAAATAAACCACCCTATTTAAAGCTATCGCACGACGTCTCTAATGCCTGCCCAAGGCAAATAAATAATTTGCATGCCTCTCTCTCCCACATTACATCTCATATATATATATATATATATATATATATATATATATATATATATACTTGCTCTCTTTTTCCCTTATCACGCCTGGTGCCAAAATAATAAAAAAAAAAAAATAAATAAATAAATTTTTATTTATTATACTATTAAACCTACACCGGCTGCATCCTCTCCCACGCCTGCTCTCTCTCTCTCTCTCTTCCTTAACTAGCCATTCCTTCTTCCTCCCCTTCTCCTATAAAAGCATCCCAACTCCACTTCCCCTCATCTAAAAAAAAGAATAATCCGTGAAGCACTCACCTTAGAACCGAGCTCACCTCCATCTTCGACACAGCCTCCTTCGCCGGACGTCCATCGTCGCAAGGGAAGACCGCCGAAGTTTCCCTCGCAGCCCGTCGCACCCGGCGCCACCACCTTCCTCTTTCTCTCTGCTAGCTGCGCCACCTTCGCCGGTCCTCCTCCTCGCCTGCGAAGCCTGATGCCGCCAGTCACACGCCGTCCGCACCTCTAGTTGCCGGTGAAGTTAAAAATCTTAAGTTGAACTTTCTCTTCTCTGCCCTCAAAAAAAAAAGAAAAAGAAAAAGAAAAAATAGTTTGAGATTTCCTGGTCCATTTATTACTTTGTCAGTTGCTCGATATTGATCACCATAAGCACGTCTTCCAGTGCATATTGGCTTAGGCTCCGTTTGTTTGCTCTTTTTTGGGTGCGACGCGGCCATCTGCCGCGAAGTTTTTTTCGCGACACTGTTTGTTTTACGGCTTCGCGTCCGTTCGAAGCTGCAGCGGGCGAAAAGCGGGCCTCGGGATCGACCCCGTGGCCCAGCTTTCACCGCGCCAATATTTAGAATTGCCCTGGCGAACTCTAAGCGTTCCGTCCGAAGCCTCGTCGTCCAGGAATCGAATTCCGCAACCCCAGCGATCCTTCCCTCGTCGTCCCGCCCATCTTCTTCGAAATCGCCGTCTCGCTTGTTCGTTGTCGCCCTCGCCGTCCCACTTGTTCGTCGTCGCCCTCGTCGTCTCGCTTGTTCATCGTCACCCTCGCCGTCCCTCGCCTTCTTCAAAATCGCCATCTGGTTTTGGGATCTTGTTCTGATGATTTATTTTCTGGCGATGTGAGTAATCTTTCTAATCTGAAACTAAATGAGTTTAGTGTTAGGGATGAGAATGGTTATAGAATTGGGGAGTTGGAACATATGAGCAAGCTGCACAAATTAAAAATACATTTTCTGCTATTGCTTGAGAATGAAAGACCCTCCTTCCTTCTGTAATGAATTTGTACCTGTTTTTATTTGTAAATACATAAGATTTGTTTTTTATAAAATCATAGATTATTACCAATTTATTAGCTTATTATGTTTAGAGGTATATAAATGCTATTTGGTTACATGAATTTGTTAGAGATGCATATGTTTAACGATACAATTTTTGCTATAGTTTAAACAGTATCAAATATATTGAATATATCGCGTCACAGTTCTGTGTTAAACAGTTTTAAGAAACATGGGCGGTTTGGTCATTTTCACAGGAAAAGCTGCCCCGCAGCTGTTTTCACACGGCTGAACCAAACAGATAGCCAACTCTCTCACAGCTGCTTCACCGCAGCTACAGCTGAAAAGCTGAGAGGCTGCAGCTGCACCAAACAGACCCTTAGTCCATCCTGGCACAAGTCTTGGTTAAATTCTTTAACACGACCTTCATCTGGAGTTATAGTGGCATATTTAATTGCAATGTTGTACTTGAGAGTAGCTTCTGCAATTTCTACTGTAACTCGAACACACGTAGCTTCACGGTTAAGAATTCCAATATAAAAGTTCTTAATATCTAAGTCCAAAAATGAATTCGTGACCTTGATTTTCTCGAACACCATTTTTGCGTGAGGAGATCAATAACAAAGATCGAGGAAGGGCGTCCGCACCTCCAGCTGCCGGCGAAACCCGCAAAACCTTCTTCTCCTTTCTATTTCCTCGGCCAGCCCCATCGTCTGCTTTTCTTCTCGCCGGCGACGCTTCGCTGGACTCTTACGACACCGGTGCTGAACTCCCGTCATCGTCAGCTCATCCCCGTGCCGAATTTGTCCGTCGCCAAGCTCCCTTGCGTGAAGGTCATCTGCCACCTTCTCTTTTTTTTTTTTTGTCCCACCAACCTCGGCAGTGTAACTCCTTCCTCTCCTCTTATTTGTTTCTCATTAACATGTTGGATCAATTATGAGACTACAATGTAATTAATAAATGTGTTGGGTCATCATTTAATAAGTCAAAAATTATTGTGGTCTAATTAAGAATAAAGTTTATGACTTTGCATAACATTTGTCATGAAATTATAAGTGTGGATATCGTAAGTGCAAATTCCAATTTGATGAGGGTAGAATCGGAATTAAGCAATTATTGTAACTACCTGATTGGTTATATTAAATAAGGAGAGTAATTGGTCCCTGGTCTGCGAGTAAGAGAAAGAAAAAATTATTCTCTTGTACTCCATCAACGAGAGAGCTAAGGAAAACTCCGGAAGTCTGCAGATTGGAAGATCATTGCTTGCAATCGATCAAATGGATTCAGGTACGCTTCCGCTATTGTATCGATTCAGTTTTCTCATTAATATGAACGTGAATGAAAGATTCTCGTGGTGAATTCCTAATAGAACTTGATTCGATCAAAATCTATTTGGAAAATTCAAAACAAAACGTAACAATTGGTATCAGAGCCTTCCGTTCATGTTCAATTTTTGAGATTCCGTTTTTCTTTTTCCTCTACAATCGTTGTCGGTAAAGTTTTGCGGTGACGGCACAAAATTGAGGAATGAGGAATTTTGGCGTCGTGACCGGAGGATTTTCTCCTTCTCCTTATTTTTATCCCTTTTCGTTCGCCCTTACCCGCGTAGGAATCGTTCGCAAAGGACTGCGGTGGCGGGGTTGCGGCGACAGAAATGCGACAGCGGGACTGCAACGTAGATGGCTGCAGTGGCGCGGCCTCCGTGAACTGTTCGCGCGAACAGTTATAAAAAAAAATTATTATATACATATATATTAAATTAAATTAATTAAACTACTCATTTAATTTGGACAATAAAATGAGTTATTTAATTTATTTTTTTATGAGTTACAAAATAAAATAAGTGAATTAATTAACTCATTTTAGGATTGATTAATTTTATAAAATCAATAATTTTGTTTTGTAAATCATGGGCTTTATGGCTTATTAATTAGCCCATTATTTATAAATATAAGATTTTATAAAATTAAATTAAAGTTTCAATTAAATTCGAATAAATGTGTACTTCGTAATCGTCCATCAATTTTTAATGAACTTATTGAAACATGATGTCGCTAAAGTGATCTCTCATGTGTAGATAGTTCGTGACGAAATTGTTGGATGTCATGTAGTATGTGAGTTCATACGTGTATTAATTGGCCGAAAGGAAAATTTAATACTTCGTCGAACTGCATACACACTGGGATGGTAAGCATGTAACAATTATAAGTGAATTATATATGAGTAATAAATCGATCCAAAGATAAATTTATTACTTGATATACGTTATTGTTAATGTTTGATCATTGAACAAGATACTATTAGCTAGTTAATATTATCGTCCAAAGATTGATATTAATGTTAGTATTAGGTGTCTTCGAGATGAGATTTATCATTAATCGAATTTAAAACATTTTATTTATGTAATCTTTGTTCATTTTTCGATTGTTGCTAATGTATCTGCTAATCTTATCTCGGTTCCAATCCTTAAGAGTGATAGCTTTAAGGATTGGAAAGAGAACATTCACATTGTTCTTGACTGCATGGATCTAGATCTAGCGTTAAAAATGGATAAAACCGCTCCTCTTACGGATGCTAGTTCCTCCGAAGGAGAATCTATGATAAGTGGGACCGTTCTTATGCTTGAGTCTTATGATCATAAAACGCGGCATACTTGAGGCCTTTAGAGGTGCAGTGTCTAGTGAGATCACTGATGCCGCAAGCTTCGCTCGAAATGTAGAAAACGCTTCGCAAAAAGTGATAAGCGCCGAAACTCGGTATTCTTTTAAAGAATCGATTTCCATGAGAAAGTATAAGAGAGTACATCCGAGATGTCTAACATCGCTTCAAAGTTAAAGAAGCTAAAGCTCGAGTCGACGGACGATTTACTCGTGCATTTAGTTCTTATTTCTCTTCCTCCACGGGCCAATTCAATTCGGTCGTCCGTAATATGCAAAGGGAGAAATAGACTCTTAATGAGCTTATTTATCATTGTGTGCAAGAGGAAGAAAGGTTGAAACAAGGAAAGACTGATAGTGCTCATTTGGTGAACACCTCTAAAGAAAGGGGCACTAAAAGAAAGAATGAAGCTGCGAAGAATAAGAGTCCTTCTCAAAAGAAACAAAATAAAGTTTAAAATCCTGAAAGTATCAGTTGTTTCTTTTGCAATAAAGAAGGACATCAGAAGAAGAAATGTGCAAAATATCACGCTTGGCGTATAAAGAAAGGTACATTTCTAACATTGGTCTGTTCTGAGGTAAATTTGGCTTCAGTACCTAGAAACACTTGGTGGTTAGACTCTGGTGCTACTTCTAACATAAGTGTTTCAATGCCGGGTTGCCTTAACTACCGAAAACCAAATGATGCTGAAAGATGCATTTATGTGGGAGATGGAAAATTGGTGGAAGTGGAAACAATTGGACATTTTAGATTGTTATTATGTACTGGTTACTATTTGAATTTGATAGATATTTTTGTTGTACCATCATTTAGACGGAATTTGGTTTCTGTTTGTTGTTTGGACAAATTGGGTTATTGTTGTTCATTTCAAAACAGATGTTTTAGTTTCTCTATTAATTCCAATATTATTAGAACTGGTTCCCTTATGGTGTATGATAATCTTTATTTGCTTGATACTGTTGCTTCTTATAATGAAACTCTGAATGTGGAATCACGAGGTACTAAGCGTAAAATTGATAATGAAAATTCAGGAGCATTATGGCACAAGCGTTTAGGTCACATCTCTAGAAATAGAGTTGAAAGACTTGTGTCAGATGAAATTCTAAGTTCCATTGATTTTACGGACTTTAATGTCTGTATTGAATGCATTAAGGGAAAACAGACCAAAAGAAAGAAATTAGGTGCATATAGAGCTACAAAAGTCTTATAATTGATACATACGGATGTTTGTGGACCATTTTCTACAGCTTCTTGGAATGGTCAACAATATTTTGTATCGTTCATAGATGATTATTCAAGATATGCATACCTATTTCTTATTAATGAGAAATCCCAAGTATTGAATGTGTTCAAATCTTATAAGACTGAAGTTGAAAACCAACTAAGCAAAAGAATAAAGAAAGTCAAATCTGATCGTGGTGGTGAATACTACGACAGATATGACGGTTCAGGTGAATAACGTCCGAGACCATTTGCTAAATTCCTAGAAGAGTGTGAAATTGTCCCTCATTACACAATTCCAGGTTCACCTAGCATGAATGGTGTAGCTGAAAGACGAAAGCACACTCTTAAAGACATGGTAAGAAGTATGATCAGTCATTCTACCTTACCAGAATCACTCTGGGGAGAAGCACTTAAGACAACAATCTACATTTTAAATAGAGTACCAACTAAAGCAATTTCGCAAATACACCTTATGAGCTTGGACGTGGCGAAAACCCAGTTTAAAGCATTTTCATGTTTGGGGTCGCTCTACTGAGGCAAGCGCCTTACAAGCCACTCGAGAAAAAGTTAGACCCTAAAACAAACGGTGAGCAATTATTTTGTTGGTTATTCTGAACGATCTAGGGGTTTCAAGTTTTATGATCCCAAATTAAAGATAATTTTTGAGACGGAACCTAGAGTGTTCTTTGAGGATATTGAATTTGGCGGGAAAAATCAGGTTAGAGACTTTGTCTTTGAGGAGGAATCAAACCATACTACTCTTGTTGAAGAGGAATTTGTTCCTATTCCTATAATTGCTTTTGATAATGATTAGGATTTTACTCCTGACATTGATCGAGTTGCAAATCACGAACAAAACATTATTAATCAACCCATTGAGAACAAATTCAACAAACTCAAGAACAAGTTCAAGAGCAAGTGCTTTTGCGGCGATCCACTAGGGAAAGTAGAAATGCTATTTCAGATGATTATATTGTATTTCTTCAGGAACATGAGGAAAATATTAGTATGATGGAAGATGATCCTATTAACTTTCATCAAGCTATACAAAGTTCCAATTCAAAAAAATGGATTAAAGCAATGAATGAGGAGTATAAGTCTATACAAGACAATAAAGTTTGGGAACTTGTCCCATTGCCAGAAGGAAAGAAACCCATTAGTTGCAAATGAATTTTTAAAACCAAAAGGGATTCAAAGGGTAATGTGGAGAGACATAAAGCTCGCTTTGTAGCTAAAGACTATACTCAAAAGGAAGGGATTGACTCTAAAGAGACTTTTTCTCCGGTTTCAACAAAGGACTCTTTTAGAATAATCATGACACTAGTTGCTCATTATGATATGGAGCTACATCAAATGGATGTTAAGACCATTTTTCTCAATGGAGACATTGATGAAACGATCTATATGATGCAACCAGAAAACTTTGTGTCAGGAGACCCAAAGAATATGGTTTCACGAACCGACAAAATCTATTTATGGGCTCAAATAAGCTTCCCGTCAATGGTATCACAAATTTCATCAAGTAATTCTATCATTTGGTTTTGAAATGAATGCAGTTGATGATTGTGTATATCATAAATTCAGTGGGAGAAAGCATTGTTTTCTGATTTTGTATGTGGATGACATATCGCTTACCACGAAATGATATAGAGCATGTTGCAGAAACCAAGAGATTTCTATCAATTAATTTTGAGATGAAAGATCTTGGTAATGCCTCATTTGTCTTAGGAATTCAGATTCGCCGAGATCATTCTCAGTGTATTCTTGGATTATCACAAAGAGGCTATATTGATATAGTGCTTAAAAGATTTAGCATGCAAAATTGTAGACCAATTGACACCCCGTCGCTAAAGGAGACAAGTTCCGTCTCAATCAGTGCCCAAAATGAAACATTGAGATTCAGGAAATGCAAAAGATTCCTTATGCTTCAGCAGTAGGGAGTCTTATGTACGCTCAAGTTTGTACGCGGCCAGATATTACGTACATTGTTGGAGTTTTAGGCAGATACTTAAGCAACCCAAAAATGGATCATTGGAAAGCAGCCAAAAGAGTTGTGAGATACTTAAGGAGAACAAAATATTACATGCTTACATATAGGAGATCAGATCATTTGGAGATCATCGGTATTCCGACTCGATTTTGCCGGATGCCAAGACAACGAAGATCCACATCAAGCTACTTATTTTTGTTAAGTGGTGGAGCTATATCCCTGAGGAGTGCAAAACAAACACTAATAACTTCATCCACTATGACAAGCAGAGTATGTAAGATGTTATGAGACATCCAACCATAGACATATGGTCGAGAAATTTTGTCACCGGTCACGTATTATGAAAGGAATCGAAAGACTACTAAAGTTATTTTAGTGAAAATAAATCAGCTGTATTGTATTCCAATAACAAAAGAAGTTCATCCAAGTCAAAGCATATTGACATCAAATTTCTTGTTCTGAAGGAAAGAATACAGAGTGACCAGATTCACATAGAGTATATTGGAACAAACTCCATGATTGCGGACCCCCTTACAAAATGTCTAATACTCAGGGTCTTTCATGAGCATACTGCTCATATGAGTGTTATAAAGCTTGAGGAAATTTAGATTCAGTGGAAATTTGTTAACTTTTGTTTTTAGCTTTATGTTTTATTTTGTATACAAAACATATTTGGATACTTTCTGATCGCATTTTATTCAGTTCAGTACACTCTGTACAGTTAAAGTTTGATCTCACTTAAGTAAAGTAGGACCAGCTTGAAAATCGATACGAACGTAACCACTTTGCATGTAATTTTCATTCCACACATTCATGATTGATCTATGACTTTTAATTATATTAATATACGTGACCATTGATGGGTTTAATTGTGACAAATACAACGAAGACTGCTTTGATCCTATATTGATATGATTAATGAACAAGATTGTAATGTGTCTTTACAATGATGACAACAAATTTTGGGCGCATTAAGGTTGACACATTTATCTTATACATATATAGTCCAGTGGGAGATTGTTGGATCAATTATGAGACTACAATGTAATTAATAAATGTGTTGGGTGATCGTTTAATAAGTCAAAAATTATTGTGGTCTAATTAAGAATAAAGTTTATGACTTTAGACATATTTGTCATGAAATTATAAGTGTTGATACCATAAGTGCAAATTCCAATTTGATGAGGGGCAGAATTGGAATTAAGCAATTCTTGTAACCACCAGTTGGTTATATTAAATAAGGAGGTAATGGTCCCCGGTCTGCAGAGTAAGAGAAAGAAAAAATTATTCTCTTGTACCCCATCAACGAGAGAGACTAAGGAAAACTCCGGAAAGTCTGCAGATTGGAAGATCATTGCTTGCAATCGATCAAATGAATTCAGGTACGCTTCCGCTATTGTATCGATTCAGTTTTCTCATTAATATGAACGTGAATGAAAGATTCTCGTGGTGAATTTCTAATAGATCTTGATTCGATCAAAATCTATTTGAAAAATTCAAAACAAAATGTAACATAACCATGCATACCACCTTACTTCTACAAACCTCCTCCTCTTACAACTCCCAACCGTAAGCCCTCTCATTCACTTCTCCACTCTAACTTAAGCACCTTTTCCGTCTCACAACAGCAGCTCCTCATCCTCCCTAACCCACTCCCAAGCCGTGGAACTCCAAATTGTGAGAGCAAACTCACTCTCTTCCTTCTCAAGCCTCACCTCCTCCAACCGAGCAAAGCAGTCCTCTTCCTCATCTTTCTTCGTCTTCTCCGGCGAGCTTCCTCCGGCGATCTTCCCTCCGGCTAGCCTTCCTCACTTATGGCAAAACTTCGATCGGCTATTCCCCTTCCTCTTCTTCGTTGTTGCACGACATAACAAAAAATTAAAAAAAAGAATTTTACATACATACCACCCAATTTATATTTTTTGCACAAAACATTTTTATATATATACCATCCAATTCCTATGTATTTCCATGCAAAATTTTAACAAAATCTTAAGAATAATAATAATAATAATAATAAATAAATAAATAAAAATCGTATTATATATAAATATTTGGACATAAATGATATATATATATATATATATATATATATATATATATATATTTATATATAATCTTAGGGCCTATTTCATTGAAATAAAATGAGTACAAAACAAGCAGTATGAGAGGGCCCAATAGATGAAGCTCTACTCATAAGAAACAAATGCAAGATTGCACAAACAAAAGAATGCAAAATACAGAACAAAAGAAAAACATGCAAATAAGCATTGTCTACTGACGAGGTCGCCTAGACCTTCCTCTTCCTCTGATTCTTGTAGCACACCCATGAATCAAACTCTGAAGTGACTCTTCATTACCAGGAGAGAGCAATGTATCATCCAAGATTTTTCCAAGTTGAATGGTACCCCCAGCTTTCATCTTTCGTCGGGAAGTATATACTTGCCATTCTTCTTCAGAAAAATGGTCAGTCTGATCCATAGTTGAAAGACAACTGTAACTAATAGGTTCCAAGAGCCATGTGTAGGACAGTCTTCCAATACTTGGGGATCTCCTACTCTTCGAGCGGGTAGTTCAACCAAACAGTTGGTAGCAGAAATACTGTTTGACGATAATTCTTTCTCAGTGGTGTGATTACTGTTAGACAGTAATTCTTCCTCAGTAGTAGTAGACACATTTTTCGTCATCAGAATGAGAATGTTTGTTTCTTCCCTATTTTCAGACATGTCATGGTGGTGTGCCTGATCTCCTTCCTTGGTAGTTGGTACCTGATATGGTAATATGGCTGCTCCAGTAGAAGAAGACTGAGAAATGACCTAACCCTGCCTACCAGTGACAACCACCTGACACTCCTCCAAGAGTCGATCCTTCTCAACCTGTTCTGAATCATTACTAGGCATCACAGGCAGTGAGGAAGAATGTATAATCTTCGCGGGAATGTGCGTGCACTTGGAGGTTTGAGATTTGGATGCAAGCGGTAACACTGATGAGGAGAGTGTCCAAACATACGACGGTGGATACAGTAAAGAGGTACCTTTTCAAGTTCTGCTGGTTGCCAAAATCCCTGATGCTGTATGTCAATCTATATCTCTCTTGGGAAAGGTAGTGTAATATCTCGTTCTATCAATATTCTAGCCTCAAAAGGTCGAGTCAGATGCTCTGTAGGTGTGCAGTTTGGAGTGGTGTGTCATATATTTTTGCAAAAGTAAAGAGAAGCTCTTGATCGTAAAGGTGAACCTGCAGATCTGGGAAGCGCAGCCAAACATGGATGATGGGGGGTTCAGTGTGATGATAAAAATCTACCGTCCATTTTAACACCTTCATCACTCGATTGTTTATTTGAAGGATTCTTCTAGCAAACACTTTGGTGTAATCTCCATCATCTGTTAATTGGATGAGAACGTGTCGCCCATCCAGTCTACCAATCTTCCAACTTCCATTAAACTTCATTTACTCAAATTCCATTCAGATCAGTTCAGGTTTAGGATTATCGTAGAGGAATTTACCTACAAGGAACAGTCGACAGGGTGCAGCTAGGGTAGAGATCTCTTCCTCTGTGAGAAAGATTGCAGGTTTTCCGTCTTGACGTGATGCTTTTTTGAGAAACTCGGTTTCAATGCCTTGCGCGAATGCATCGTGGTATCTCTGCGGGAACATGTTGGAACGTGAATGGGTGTAGGCCGGGTTATCGCCGGCGAGGGCGTTGGCTTAAGAACGGTCCGAGGCCATACTACAGCTGCATAAAACCCACTGAAGGCAAGGTGTGCAGACCTCGCTGTCTGGGGAAGCTGCAGTCGACGGGAGAAGCTGCAGTTCCTCAAAGAGAGAGCTGCAGTCGATGGGAGAAGCTGCAGTGGACGGGACGAACCTGACCTACGAGCAAATACTTTGTCGGGAGAAGCTGCAATTGACAGGTGAGTCGCTGCCGCATCAACACATCAGCGCTGCTCTGCTCCAGTCGAGATGGCGCTACGCAGGACTACAGCGAAGCACCGCAATGGCGACGCAAACTCCAGACGGGAACGCAGCTAGAGAGGACACGGGACGATGCCGGAGAGGACGCCGGAGGGAGCGATAAATGTCGTTAGGGCTCGCCATTTGGCGAAACCCAAGCAGAGCTGTGCGTGGGAGGAGACGACATTTACACACACACACATATGAATAATGATAATAACAGTCGTAAAATAATATAAATAATAATAATAACATAAGTTAAGAATAACAGTAATTAATAATAATAGTTATATATGTATAACAAAAAAAAATTTAATAATGATATGTGATCATATGTATATATAAATAGTAATAATAATAATAATGATAATATTATATATATGAATATATATAGGTTAACGATAAAAGTAAATAAATTATATATATATATATATATATATATATATATATATATATATATATATATATATATATATATATATATATATAAAATAAGGAACTAATTATAGTAATATACATAAGTAATAATATTTAAAATAAATAAAATATAATAATAACATACATCTAAGCATGCCAAAATAATAATATAAAAGATAACAAAAATAAATCATAAATATATAATAATAAACTAATACTAATAATAATATATATACATAAATATACACATAAATAAGAAATAAAACAAAAACAATAATATTCATAGTAATAAATAAAAATAGTAATCTATATATAAGTGTATACATATGAGTAATAAACACGAATAATAATAATAATAATAATAATAATAATAATAATAATAATAATAATAATAATAATAATAATAATAACAACAACAACAAAAATTATAAACAATACTAACAATAAACATATATAATAACAAATTAATTATAATACATATATATACGTAAATTATAATAATAACAATAATAATACAAATATATACAAATATAAATGATAGTAGCTGATAATAACATACGATTGTAGTTAAAAATATATAATAATAATAATACACTAATAAACATATATATAATTAACAAATAACAAATATATGAATAATAATAATATAAAAATATATAATAATAATAATAATACGTTAATAAACATATATATAATTAACAAATAACAAATATATGAATAATAATAATATAATAACAACAATAATAATTATAATAGTAACAATAATAACAATACTAACAATACTAATAACATATATATAATAATAATAATAATTCATAGTAATAATATATACCTAATAATTAATAATAAATAATAATAGCTAAATAATAATAATAATAATAATACATCATACAAGTACAATAACATACACAAATAATAACAATATTATTAATAATATATAAATAATAATAAATTAATAGCAATAACATAAGTGATAATAATATTAATAGTGAATAAGATAATATAAATAATAACAAATAATAAAAATAATATAATATAATATACTTAATAATATTATATAAGTAATAACAATAATATTATATAAGGATAATAACATATAGTAATAATAATAATAATAGTAACGAGATAATAATACATTATAATAATAATAATAAGTAAAAAAATATAATAACACGTAAATAACGATAAATTAGTAATAATATAAATATTGTGATAATTATAATATATAAGAAATAAAAAAAAATAATAACAACATTAATAATAATGATGATAATAATAATACCATACATAAATAACGATAAATAATAACAATGATAGTACATAAAATTTAAATAATCATAATAACATATATACATACACAATAATAAAATACTAATAATGAATATGTGTATGTATATACACATGCAATACTAACAATAAATAAATAATAAATAATAATGAAAACATGAAAATATGTCATATATCTGCTTTGGATGCTAACATTTTACCGGATATACTCGAAGACTGCCAAGTACTTATTTATGTTTATTGCAATTTGTATTGCTTTATTTGAATATTTTACCGCTTCCTGAATGTCATACTTGTGATAACTATTAAAACAACAAAACCAAACTTGCATGTCAAAACTATAGCTTTTAGGATATCCATAAAAACAAAACAAAAACCAACAATCAATTCACAACAATCAAAATATAAGACAACTCAAAATTTAATCACAAACAAAACAACAATTGCAACTAAATTAAAACGTCTCTATCAGATGATTGGGAATCACTCGGAGGAGGTGACCTACGGTTGCTAACGAGTTTTCCTATGGTCCGGATGAACTTATGGAACTCATTCATTTGAATTTAGTAAATTCATCTAGAATAAGTGAATCCGAAGAAAATAGTGGTGCCGGAACGAGGGAACCGTGAGATCTTAACCGGTGTCTCTATAATCAACTTAAACTCCCCTTTAATTCAGACACTTAATGACAATAAAACGAAACTTGATACACTAGGAAACTTGCATTCTAGAGCATGACACTTCTTTTATCTCTGCAATTTGATATTTTCTATCCATATGTGACTACGAGTCTTGCTTTGCATGTTCGTGCTTTTGTTATGACTCATTTTGCTGCTTTTCACACTAAAATTTTTGTTTCTTTCATTCTCTGCAATTTATTTAGATTTCTTGCAAATTATATTATGTTTTATGATCTAATCATGCAGCGGTAGCAGAAGCCTAAGTACACATTTTATTTTATGCACTGCAGTTCATTTATTTACTTTTGTGTTTCCTTACCTGCACTCATTTACTTTACATGCAAAACAACAACAACAACAACAAAACCTAAAACATTAAAACACACTTGGTAAAACCATTTGAACCTTAGACATTAGGGCTGCTGCTTCAGCAAGAAACTTAGAGCTAACTCCGTGGGCAGCACAGCGAGGAGCTTGGATCGAGCAGCAAAAAAATCTTCTTTAGCAATCTCTCTCCTTAGTTTAATAATTACAACCCATAGGGCTTCGAGGTAACTCGCCCAACACGATACAAATCCTCACACCCTCCTTAGGCCCCTACACAATTTGTTGTGCATCGTAAGTCCTAACTTGCATTAGGTTACGTGGTTATTGTTCAGTATGATGTAAACCCTCCTATTTCCGTGGCCTATTTGCATAATTGGGTATTATGCAAAGTGTAAGTCCCAAATAATAAAATTGGCAAGATCAAACACTTAATTAACATCATCTCTAAAACACACAACACAATATGATAGTTTGAGAAGTTACTGAGTGCTCTACTCAGGATTTGTAACGTCCCCTACCTTTTCCTTCCGTTGACTCCTAAAAATAACTATTTATACTTGAGTCTTTTCTCACTTGATTTTCCGCGTCCTACCGTGAAAACCTAAATCTTGAATTCTTGAAGACTAGTACCTTTGATCATTATCGAGAGTTTTTTCAACTGACCTCAGTCATTTTAGATGCAATTAACTATAGGGGCTTGCATCTATAAGAAACTTAGAATTCAGGTAAAATAAACCCCACCTAATCTTTATATTAGATAGGGGAACTTGTCGGTCACATATGAAAAGTTTGCAGGCCAAACAGTTGTCATTAACCTCCTAGTTTGTACGATTGGCTCCACTGCCGCGAGATACACTTATCTTTCGAGGTGCATTACTCATGGTTTTAGGCATGATTATGCAAACTATTGTGCAAGTGAGATCCATTTGGTCTCATTTTCCAAAAATTAAAACATCATTATTTTCAAAACCAAAATTACCTATCTTTTATATTAAATTAAATTTAAAAATTATTTTCAAAACGAAAAAGTTGACCGATAGAGTGCGGTCGGGAACTACGTGGAAAGGAAGCAGAAGGGGGGTAGGAAGATAATCACTACTTGGAGATCAAGATACACCGAAGCATCACTTGGAACTCTAGGATACAATTCTCAAAGGGAAGAAGAGACACATACAAAGCACTCAAAAAACTGCCAACCTAAACACAAAAAGCAATTATATAAGCTCTAGATAATTTAGGATTGGGCGCACAGCTGAAAGGAGACACCAAATCCATTGGATCGGCTCTCCCTCTTGCCTGGACCGATCGGTCCAGACGCTGGGCACAGGAGGGGGAGCCCTCGCTCGCATTCGTCCCGCATTAGAAGAGTCGCTTCCTCGTCATGCCTTGAACAACATTTTGAACTAGAACTAGTTGGGACTTGTGAAGTTGCTCCTTTTCTTTAGAATCAGTGATCTTACTAAAATTAAAATTCTTTACATTCAAATTCAAAGTACTATAGGTTGGATAAGGTACGTCAAATTGCTATAACATTGAAAGAAGGATTTAAACATAATTGAAGTACTTGCTGATTAATTTTTTGAAGTGCTTTACTATTGGGTTGACATGAAAATTGGAGCTTACATTACTTGAGATTGGTGTCTTATTTTTTTGGTTCTGACTAGGTTAAAAAATTCTTGCAAGCTGGCATAACCTTTTTATTTTCATCTGGGAACATACTTCATGAACTATTTGCCATGGTTTTGCTCAGAGCAATATATGATAATGATAATCTGAAAATGGCTGCTAGAACTACAAGGAAAATAGCTATGGGTCATATATGAGCATTCTGGTTGGTTAATCATTGTTGAAGATTCAAAGGACTTGGAATGGTGTCATTCTTATAGATTTTGTTAGGTATATATTGCGAAGAAAAATAAAGTTGCATTTCATCGCTGTTCCCTATTTAATTCATTGAAATTAAATTTAATTTGCAGAGAGTTCTATACTGTGATCCCCCATGACTTCGGTTTTAAAAGGATGCGTACGTTCTAAAACCCTTGCCTGTCTGGTTCTGTTTGCTAAACCATAATATGCTGCATTGCATGTCTCAAACCCTTTCCTGACGTTTGTTGCTGATTACGCTGCAGGTGAATTTGTAATCGATACTCCTAACAAATTAAAATCCAAGTTGGACATGGTAATTTTATTTCAGAATTTCTGAAATTTTATTGGAATACATTTTTTTTTATGGATTGCTGCAGCCTTTCCATGGTTCTTTCAAACTCTATAACTCCCAACAAATTAATCATAGTAATAGATTATTCACTAAAGAACCAAATCTGCTCTTAGAAACAGCAAATATTTTTTTTTATCTGATTGAGTTTATGGATTTCCATTCTTCGGTATTTATAGTCTTACAATAACCATTGTTTCTGAAATAATGGAATTTTGGAGTCACTGTTCTCCTTCGTAGTATTGTTAAGCTATGGCTTTTGGGTTTTTGTTAGATTCTGTGCTTGATTTGAATATGTAGTATCTTTGTAACAGGTAACCACTAGAGGGTCTGCATAGTGGTTCACAGAGGCTTAAAAAGTCTAGTGAATTCTTTCTTATGAATCTATGAGTTTATAGCAGATTTTAGTAATTGATTTTAATGTAAAAATTGACTAAAACTTTCGTAAATTCATTTGTGTTTGCCTGTAATTTCGAATTCATCTAGTTGTTGGTTTATTAGGAGAATTTTACAAAGATTTTTTTCTATATTATTTTAATAATTATTGATGTTTTTTCTAGAGCTTCCCATCTCTTATGCTTCCTTTTTTTCTAAGGTCTCAGCTTTGGGAGAGATTGAGATTGCAACTAAGATTCTCAAAGATGATGCTGACTCTCTGGTATGCTTCCCTTAATTTTCATCATTATCGTTTTCAATCTAAAAGTTTTAACTTTTTACATGCATGTTGATATCTACTTCGATTTTGTAACAAGATTATGGTGAAGTTGATTGTTCTTTGCGAGTTAAATTTGTACGTAAGCCGTTCTCTATAACTACTAGGCCTTGATGCTTTGAGATTTTATGATGTCAGTGCTCTAAATTTTATTGTCTGCAAACAATGTAGATGGGCCTTAAAAATTGAATGCGTGAGCATTACGAAGATTGAAAATTGGTAACTGTTATTTCATTTGTCTAATAGTCACATTTGGCTCTCAAAATCTACTTGGAAATGAATTGTTGATGCTGTATGAACACAAAAGAAATGGCTTAATTTGCATCACCAAGTGGCAATTGAAACTTATTGAATAAGTATTTAACAATCAACAACATTATCTGAAGTCCTAAATGTTGCTTCTAGCATTATATGAGCATAGGATCATCCAAATGGCTTCAAATTTAAAATTTGGGAGCTAGATAACGGCATGATTTGAATATGATAATAATCCAAAACTTGTCAGTGGCAATACCAAGTGACAAACACATTATAAAGATGATATTTTCTTACAACTAACAAAACACTCTATCTTATAAACAACATAAGGAAGCCACAATGGGAATTTTTTTGCTCAGCATCTACTTGAGGACCTTCCCCGACTTCAAATCCAAACTCTTAATATTTTTTTTTTTTAAAGATCTACAAGCAGCCGCAAAGGGCAGAGCTATAACTCATTTTAGTTAAAATTTTAGTTCCCTCACAAAGGAGAAAATTTGTTGGAATCAAGGATTACAATAAGTAGGTTATAGGCAAGGGTGTAAAGCAATCAAATCCAAAGTTCCCTTACAAAGGAGAAAATTCGTTGCAATCAAGGATTACGTTAAGTAGGTTATAAGCAAGGGTGTAAAACAATCAAATCCAAAGTTGATGTCAAATTTACCTTAAGTTATGAATAAAGTTGTCTAAGCTATGAATAGAGTTCCCAAAAAATGGCAAAAATTGGGCTGTAGGTCAGAGTATTTTTCTTTTAGAAAAAACATTGCAATATAAAATTATTATGGAAGATCTTCAATTATGAATAAGAAAACATAGAAACATTACTATTATTTTGATTCTTCCTTAAAATTTATAATGATTACGAGCTTCACCACTTGTGAGGCTTAGACGTTTCCATACCCAATTCAGAGTGATGTGTTTGCACATCTCTTTCTTACAAGAAACATTGATTTTAAAAACAACTATGATAAGGTTCCACAACCATTCTTACTAATACATTATATTTTTTATTGATATTGTTGTTATACTAAAAAATAACATCAAAACTTTCATTTTCCGGACAAAATTTTAAACCCTTCTTAAGATATTGATCTTATAGGTTTAAAACTAAAATATTTACATAAAGTCAACAAAACGTGCAATAATAAACATGTAGTATTCTTTTAATTTTTTTATTTCCATAAATTTATAGTGAAATTGATTTTAGTTCTGTGTTCTCAATGTTTTTTTTTTTTCTTATTTCTATATATGAACATAACAACATTAATATTTATATTTCTTCAATATTTTGAAACTAGATCGGCTTCAAAATTAAATTAAATCAATTTCTCATATGTAATGTACAATTATTTCTATGATGTTAGTATTATTAAATTTCAAAGTTGTTAAAAAAACCTTAATATTTTTAATGAATTTTTAGGAACCAAATGAATTTTTAATATTTTTGGTCAAAAGTAAAATATTTATTGCTTCCTTTGCAACACTTCAAATGTCTTCTAAATTGAGTTGTTTTTTTATGACATTTTCAAAAGCAAGCTTCTTTTTATTATGAAAATATTCGATTTTTTTTTACTATCAGGTTTAATAATTTCTTGAACCATTCTTAAACCTTTGATATTTTATCATTTAAGTTTTCTTTTTCTTTATCAACTTTTTCAATCTTAATTCCATCATTTTCATTATTCAGATTATTAATTTAATAATCATTGTCATTCTCAGTATGCTTGATCTGATTTAGTTGAGCTTGATTATTGGCATTCTCGAATTTAGGATACATTGGTTCTATAAGAACATCTTATATTGGTGTTAGTGTTGACATACTAATTAATTGTACAAAATTTGAGCATAAAAAAAATAAATCAACAAAGAGAAACTCGTGAGAATATTAAACTTTTTTGTAAGCACCTATGATATAAAAGTAACAAAATTATGAAAACATAGATGCCATTTTCGATCACAATATGTTTTTAATTTTAATTTTATTTATATCTTACATGAAATAAAATATATTTGTTCTTATATATATATATATATATATATTTATAGACACACACACACATACATACATACATACATACATGTAATAATAAAATATAAGAATGGATTTTGCTCCGCTAGGGTTTCCTCCGATCGCAATTCCATGGCGATTTGATTAGCCCTTCTTTTTCTACACGTCGAAACAACATCGACGCATGTTTGTCGCGTCGGCGCCTCGTCATACTCGAAGAGAATGGAAGGGGAACGTCGTAGCTCGCGTAATATGCTTCGAGCTGCTCGTGAAGGCGTCGTCTGTGGAAGAGCTCAAGAGCTCGCGTCTGCTGCGCTCTGGTCGTCTATTGCCTGCTCGAACTTACTCGACGCTCTTCCCGTTCCTCTGTTGTGCTCGTGCTGTGCAGATTTTGACTGGCAGCAGAGCTGCGCCAGCGGTTCTGCTTTTGCGCTATCCTCAGCTCTCAATAGCTGCAGTGTTGTGTGATAGCCTCATATCCTTCTTACGCCGACGCCCCGCCGGCGATAACCCCGCCTGTGCCCCTTCACGTTCCAACATGTTCCCGCAGAGATTCCACGATGCATTCGCACAAGGCGTTGAAACCGGGTTTCTCAAAAAAGCATCCCGGAAAGACGACAAACCTGCAATCTTTCTTACTGAGAAAGAGATCTCCATATTAGCTGCACCCTACCAATTGTTTCTAATAGGTAAATTCCTCTACGGTAACCCTAAACTCGAACTGATCCGTAAGGAATTTGAGCAAATGAAGCTGAATGGAAGTTGGAAGATTGGAAGACTGGATGGTCGACACGTTCTCATCCAATTGACGGATGATGGAGATTACACCCAAGTGTTTGCTAGAAGAACACTTCGCATAGACAATCGGGTGATGAAGGTGCTGAAATGGACGGTGGATTTTGACCATCGCACTGAACCTCCCATCATTCCTGTTTGGCTACGCTTCCCAGATTTGCAGGTTCACCTTTACGATCCAGAGCTTCTATTTACTTTTGCAAAGATATATGACACACCACTCCAGACTGATCCGCCTACAGAAAATCTAACCAGACCTTCTGAGGCTAGAATATTGATAGAACGAGACATTACGTCACCCTTCCCAAAAGAGATATGGATTGGTACACAGCATCAGGGTTTTTGGCAACCAGCAGAACTTGAACAAATATCTCTTTACTGCACCCACTGTCGTATGTTTGGACACTCTCACCAGCAGTGTTACCATCTGCATCCGAATCTCAACCTCCACGTACAAATGTTACTGGGCCACACATTCCCACGACAGATATACCCTCTTCCTCACTACCGGTGATACCTGCTGCAACGCCCACACCAGACATGGTGCAAAAGTCTAATGATACTGATTCTGAGCAGGTTCATAAGGATCAATTGTTGGAGTGTCAGGTGGTTGTACCTAGAACCCCTTCTTCTCAGCCTTCTTTTGGAGTAGCAACTACTGCGGAGGGCGCTCAGGATTCCCTCTCTGACGTGATTGAACATAGGGCAGAAACGAACATTCATATTCAGAGGACGGAAAATGTGCATACTACTACCGAGGGCGAATCACTGTCAAACAGTAGCCTTGTTACTGCTACCACACAAACACTGGAACCCATCGCTGCAACTGTCTTTCCTCCTATGGTTCAGACCGACAAGTCTTCGGAAGAAGAATGACAAGTGTATACCTCCCGGCGGAAGAAGAAGACTGGGGGTTCTATCCACCTTGGAAATTTAATGGATGATATTTTGGTCTCCCCCAACAATGGAGAAATACTTCAGAGTTTGATTTCTGGATTCGCTACAAAAACCAGGGGCAGAGGAAAGCCTTGGTGCCCTCGTTCTCTTTAGTTGCTTGTTTCTCTTTTGTTCTATCTTTTGTATCGCTCTGTTTGAGCTTTATTTGCTTTATGTTTCTTATGAGTCGAGCTTAATTTTTTACGCCCTCTCGTACTATTTATTTTGTACCTTTTTTATTTCAATGAAATATGCCCCAGGGCTCTTTTAAAAAAAATATATACATACATACATACATACATACATACATATATTTAATATAGAACAATGGTATAATTACACGCCCAACACTTGAAACATTAATGCTTACAAAACTAAGTACCTAGGTAATTTTTTGGACTAACAGACCAGTGCATAAATGCACGCTACGGTTGAATCATTGAGAATATGGTAAAAAAAGGAAAATTTGGGTTGAGATTTTATCATGAATTTTGTTATTTGAGCGAGTATTTGAAAAATGGATGAGAGTGGGTGCTAGATTTATAAATAGCAATGTTGTGTGTGTTGTGTATGTAATTGCCTCTAGAATAAATTGTTTTATACAATTGTGGCAGCTGTTAGCAAGGCAATCAAGGTAGCAACTATCGACAAATGGTGGTAGCGGTCTCCGATGATGTTGGCTATGGTTGCTTCTATCCTTGCATTTATTTTCCATTAATTACTCACCTTTGTAAAGTGCAAAATGCCAATAGATTTTGCGATTCATTTGTTCGCATATAGTGATTCAAGGATCAAGATTTGAGATTTGATGATTCATTGATATGTTAAACAATTGGCTCCACGAGCTAATAAGCTGACATATGACATGCACTATAATATGGGCTTTGATTCTTAGCTCATAGCTTAATAAGTTTGGCTCATGAGATTGTTGATTAGTTGTGTTTGGGCATGCTTGCAAGTTGGCTTGGCTCAGCTAATGATCTAAATTTCGTCTTCGAAACTTTATTTCTTGTTGTTGTTTTAGATTACTTGTAAATCATAGGACATTTGATTATTTGCACTTCTTGTGATGTTCCTCTGTATTAGAACATAAATTAATCCCACTTCTGCTTAGAATTTCCTTGAACTTGGCTTATACCGATGAATTATCTTCTA
Organism: Papilionanthe hookeriana x Papilionanthe teres; assembly: GCA_022702705.1. Taxonomy (NCBI): domain Eukaryota; kingdom Viridiplantae; phylum Streptophyta; class Magnoliopsida; order Asparagales; family Orchidaceae; genus Papilionanthe; species Papilionanthe hookeriana x Papilionanthe teres. The sequence continues at coordinate 15,851,121 of CM040421.1, read as the reverse complement.
TTTATCCATTGAATGTGGCGATTTTAAGTTTTGCACCCTAAACCATTCTAGGAGCATCCTTTCTTCTAACGTTACTCTATTTTCCTTTACAGGAAGACCCTTTGTATTCTCACTATCAACATTTATGCTGCGAATTGAATCCTGTTGAAATTGACTCGAAAGAGTTTCTTATGGTAATTTCTTCCTTCTAATTTTCCATTCATTTAATGCGTGTATTTTTTCTTTGTAAAGTAATATATATATATATATATATATATATATATATATATATATATATATATATATATATATATATATTATCCAAAGCCCGAGGGCCAATTTCATTGAAATAAAACGGTTACAGAATAGTTGAGGATAGGGCCCAATAGATGAAGCCCTACACTACCATACACATCAAACAAAGGATACATAAGACAGAAAAGAAACATGCAAATAACAGTGTCTAAGAGAGAGGTCGCCGAGGCGGTTTTCTGACCGGTTCGTGGCGATCCACAAAGTAATCTTCTAAGTGCTAATCGATTTCCGGGGGTAACCGTAATATCATCAATTAATTCTCCAAATGCCATTCCCAGCTTCTTCCTTCGAGAAGTGTAAACTTCCCAACCTTTCACTTTTTCTTCTTCTGTTTCTTCTTCTTCTGAGGGCTGATCCTTCGGATTCATATAAGGAACAATAGATGCAGGAATGGGTATCACTTTGGGGTTTCTTCGTTTTCTGCTAAAATTTTTAAAATACCTGTCAGACACCACTGGTTTTGTGGCCACAGGAACAGCAAGAGGAGAAAAAGGAGGAGGAGCATTCTTTTCTATCTTCGAGGTTCTATCCACCAGTGTAGTCTCAATCCGCTCCACCTCTCGAGCAGGTGAATCAGAAGAGGGTGAAGGGGTAATAATATTAACCCGTTCAATAACCTGTCTAAGACGAACTTCATCATGTTCTTGTTTTTCAAGTGATGTAGATGGGGGGGGGGGGCCGTGTCAGCCAGATCATTAGCCTTCTGACCCATAGAAGTCCTCACATTTCCTTTCTTAGATGGGGGATAGAGTCTATAGCACCTATCCCTGGTGTGCCCAAACATTCTGCAGTGAGGACAGTAATAAGGCTTGTGCTCTATAACCACCTCCTGCCAAACAGCGTCCTGATCAGAGCCCACCTAAATTCGGTGGACATCTGGAAGAGTAATATCTCTCTCAATGAGAAGCCTAGCAGCATCAAGTGTAGTTCTGTTATAAGTGGTAGCATCCATTTGCAGTGATGTACCAAGGGCTCTGCCAAATTGAAACAGAACATTCTGATTGAAATATCGATATGGGAGGCCTGGAAACCTGAACCAAATAGGAACCATAAGAGGTTCCTTGGAGACCACTTTATAATCTTCATCTCAGTCCCTGCGATGTAAAACGGATCGCTCAGCGAACAACCTAGCATAGTCCTCCTCCACCGTTAAATGAATTAATGGATGTCTTTCATCCAACAGTCCCATCTTCCAAGCTCCAATGAAGTGTAGTGAGTCAAAGAAATTCCTCACCAACTCCATTTTAGGATGTCCCAAAGCAAACTTACCGATAATGGTAAATTTCACCTCCTCATTCAAAACATTTAACTCAGTCTCAGAAAAAGTAATGGCAGTAGAGCCATCTTTCTCCCCAATAGGGTGAATAAAAGGACAGGAACATCTTCCTGCCGCAACATCATGAAAAGCTTGTGGAAATACCAAATATTCAGGGCCTTTGCGAGTAGCCTACCTTTTCCCACCACCCCAGCAAAGGTGGCCGGCGCCATGAAAACCGAGGAACAGCAAGCAAACGAAGCTTCAACAAGTCTGTTCGAGCGGGAGACGGCGTAGACGTAGACGACGCGAGCCAGAAGAAGCCGCGAACCCCCAAAATGCGAGAGAAGCCGCGACCCCTTCAACGCGAGACGACGTAGACGCAAAACGCCCTCGTCGACGTGAGCAGAAAGCCGATCGAAGATGGACGACCCTCGTCGACGCGAATGCCCTAAACGCGAGCAGAAAGCCCTTGTCGACGCGAATACCCTCGTCGACGTTGGAAATCGCGAGATGGACGAAGCACAGACGCAACCTTCGTCTCGTGCTCGATGAAGCTGAAGACGACCAAGACGAAAAGGACGACCAACCTTCGTCACGAGCTCGACGATGCCGAAGCAAGAATCACTGGGAATCGCCATGGCGAAACCCCAGAGCTCGGGACGCCGTCATGCGCGGCGATTATCATGTAATATACAATGTTTAAAAAATAAATCTAATAAAACCCTATAAATACATAACTCTGACCATGGAAAAATGTACATTTAGTTGATCTTTTTATCTGATACAGCATCTTAGCGATGCCTATGTTCATTATTACATATGTTGAATTGGTGGCCCAAAAATAAGTTTTGCTAGGATTAGCATGTCTGAAGCATCAAGATTTACACAATTTGATTTCAATTAAGTATATGCTCCTGACCGTGCAGATCGATGAAGCTTTCACCAATAATCAGATAAAAGATGCAAATTATAATTGATCTCAAGAATTTTCCCTTCTTTTTTCTCCTTAAATTCTCTTCTTCTTCTCAAAATTAAAACACCATAGTTAACTCCCCCAAAAATAAAACTGACAGAAAGAACTTAAAGCGAAAGCAAATATATATAATTTTACTGTATTTTTCTCAATTTTTTTCTTTCTTTCCTTTGACTCAACACAATTGAATCTTTTTTTCTCTGTTTAAGCAATACCAACCATTTGAGCGCTTACGCCAACTCCAACACTTCTCGTCAGCTTCTTTTAAACCTGATCATGCATTGATGTGATTGGACGGGATGAGAGATAGCAGAGAGGGAACTTTGCACTACAGTGATTCTTTGGAAGTGCCCATCAACTCTACTTAACTCTAGACAGAGCAAAGATAACATAGTTACTACAATTCCTCATGAATAGGAGCAGATTAACGATGATGTATTTATATAACGACTAAATTTAACTTGCAAGTTATTCAGATTTCTTATCTAATATCCAGAGAATTAATCAAAAAAATAATTTGGTAATTAATCTTCAAAACTTAAGAACATAGATAGGTGTTCTACAAAACATTAAATCTATCACTAGTTGAAGATAATTTATCTGGCACGTGGATTCCAGGTAACTGTCACTATCTTTGTATTTACTAATTGGAAATGTTAATCAAATTTAGTGCTGGTATATTGTCGTGAGTACCAACTAAATGTACATTTTTCTATGGTCAAAGTTATATAATTATAGGGTTTTATTAGATTTATTTTTTAAACATTGTAACACCTGTTTAAAAACATGTTGAATGAAATAGTTGGTTTTCCATCAAATAATTCTTCGTGCAGGCTTCGACTGGATAGGGCTAATATCGATCAGCAGACCGGTGGAAGCGGTTGAGCAGCATTGTTAAGGGAAGCCAAGCGAACCACACTCCCATCTTTTCGGTTGCGGTTGCTTTGATTTTTATACGAGTTTCTGGTTGCGTGTGGGATGAAGCGAGCCCTAGACGAACGACCAAGGGATTGCGGATGAACCTCTGTGAGCGACTTGGGCGAGAGGGGCTTTATTGAGGCGAACCAAAAGGAGGTGAGGGTTGATAACATTGAAGAGGAAGCGATTGAGCAGCATTGTTGAGGGAAGCAACCGCAATCCCTTGGTTGAGCAACATTGTTGTGGAAGCCAAGCGAACCACACTCCCATCTTTTCAGCTGTGGTTGCTTTGATTTTCATATGAGTTTTTGGTCGTGTGTGGGATGAAGCGAGCTCGAGACGAACAACCAAGGGATCGCTAGTGAACCTCTGTGAGCAACTTGTGCGAGAACGGCTTTATTGAGGCGAACCAATAGGAGGTCGAGGGTTGATAACCTTGAAGAGGAGGTGTCGTCGGCTCAATGTGCGTGAGAACCAGACGAGCAAGGATGGCGAGCCGCTTGCGAGAGTCTCTTCTTACGAACGCATAACTCGCATTGGTTCGAGAAGCACAGCGACGAGGTTTGGTTTGAAGGAGACTCTAAAGAGGGGGCTGCCGACGCTGAACTGAAACCGATCGAACCCGTACTGATCAGGCAATGCTAGTCGACCAGCCGCAAATGCCCCGTAGCCTCCTGGTGGCTATTTGAATCCTTGATATACAGCGCAAGAGATACATAAAAGCTAGAAATGTCAGGGGTGCAATGCTGCATCCTTTGGCGGCAGAGAATGAGCATCAACCCTTGCTCCACCGAATCACGTGAACGCTGGGTGATCATTGATCGGGAGTGAAATAGTTGGTTCCATCGTGCTGCTTATCATTTTTCTCCTGTCTTGTAGTCGAAGCCGCTCTAGCTGTGCTATTCCTAGGCCTCGCCGTCGTGGTTTCTTTGGAGCAGCCGGCCTCACACCTCGTCTAGATTTGGGCTTTATCTCTCCGACCGAAACAGTTCTGACTTGGAGAGAGAGAAGTGGTTGGAAAGAGCTTCTGTTGTGGGACTTTTGTTGCTACCTCACTCTCTTCTTTGTGTTATCTAAATTTGGATCCTTGTAATTGAGGAAGTTGGGTGATGGATATATTGTGAGAATTAAAAGATTGAAACTTCTGGGAAAGATGAACCTTGAAGTTTTAAAGGTCTTGGTCGAGCTCATATGAAGAGCTAGTGTCTCGACAGAAGTCACTACCTCAGCACATGTTCTAGCTTAACCGAGTAGACTTCCAGGAATGCAAATAAGTTTGGATGCCTCGATCTTAGGTAGGACAGGTGCTCAGAGGGAGATTTGCAGGTGCTACAACTGCGAAAAAGTGGGACACCTGAGCAAGATTTATCCAAATCTACCCAAAGAGAGAGATATGGGTGGACCTGGACAGTCTAGAGGCCGTGGTCGTAGTCATGGGGGCCAAAGGGGTAAAAGAAGGGGCTATCAGACAAGTCTGATAGTATCAAACAACGAGGGAGAGATAGGGGGTTTTTAAAAATGAGATCACAAGTTGTCAGAGATGTTGAAAAGGAAGCTAAGAGAGGCATGCAGTGCCACCGGGGATGCATCCACCTTATCGTCATTCAAGGAAAACAGTACTAGTTATGCTCACTCAACTAAATGTGCTCGTGATACACATGCTCTTGCCTCCATATCTACAGGTTCACCAAAATTGATAGTAGATTCTGGTGCATCTCGACATGTGACAGGTGTCACTAGTGAGTTCTTTTTCTATACTCACTTAGTACTTCTAAAACACATTCAGATCATTGATGGTATAACACAGTCTGTCGTTGGTAAATGTACGATAATGTGTGCCAATTCTATGATTTTATCTCATGTTTTGCATGTTTCTTTCTTTTCAGTGAATATTTTATCCATTAGTGTTATTATATTGTAACTAAAATGTTTTGTTTTCTTTGATATTTCAAATGTGATATTTCAAAAGAAGGGGACTAGCCAGAAACTTCAGACTGACACGTGGCATAGTGGACTATGTTATTTAGATAAAAAGGGGATGAACTAAGCCTTAGCCTCTATGGTTGAGAATGCTCAAGCTGGAGGTTCTGAGAGGGCTGTGGAGGATGTATTGCTGCTATATCACAGGCACATGAGATACTCTTTGTTCAATCTATTAAGACGTTTATATCCATCCTTGTACTAGAAGGCAAATAAAGAGAAATTGGTGTGTGATGCTTATGAGCTTGGCAAGCTCAGTAGGAGCGTTTATGTCAATTTTGGGAATAGGAGCACTGGTGTGCTTGATTTGATACATTTTGATGTATGGGCAGTCAGGGACTTTTCCTAGTTCTACGAATAGTTATCTTTATTTTGTTACATTTATTGATTGTTTTCTCGTGTTTTCTAGATATACTTGACGAAATAGAAGAATGAGATAACTGTTTGCTTTAAAGATTTCCACATGGTAATCCAGACCCAATATGAGGTAGTTGTGAATGCACTGTGTTCTGATAATGAGACAAAATATATAAATAATGCATTTGGGGACTACCTGCCAGCTCAAGGGATACAACACCAAACCATATGCCCATACACACTAGCACATAATGGAGTAGCAGAGAGGAAAAATTAGCATCATTTAGAAGTAGCCCAGAGCATGATGATGGCAATGAATGTCCAACCGCACTTATGAGGGCAAGCAGTGTTGACAACCACTCAATTGATTAACAGGATGCCTTCAAGAGAGTTGGAGTGAAAGTCTCCTTGGCAGATATTGAAAGGAGGCAATAGTGGGATCCTTCCATTGAAGGTATTTGGATATATGTTTTGTGAAAGATAGCTGAAAATCTATAAGAAAATTGAATCTTAGAGCTCTAAAATGTGTGTTCGTGGGTTATTTTGCTACTCAGAAGGGTTTACCTACCGCAGCCCGATTGAGAAAATACTCTTTATGAGTATAAATGTTTTATTTAGAGAATTTGAACCATACTACACTCCAGAGGTGAATTTACCCTTTGGTGATTCAACAGACACTAGAGATATGAGGCAAGAGAGAGTGAGTTGTATTGGTGCAAGTGGGAGCAATTCCATGTCATGTGATGTGGGATGAATCAACTGAGACGAAAAATTGAGGAGATTGAACCCAAAGGTGTTGGGATTCAAACTGAAGGTGAGCTAAGAGTGTATGCACGTAGGAAGAACCAAATCAAGGGAACAAAGTCTGCAGTGTCAATAAGTCCCTTGTCTCGGTCTTCCTCAACTCTTGAGACACCTACACTATCAACCTTTGATTCAAAACTCCAAGATCATATTATTCTTCTTTCGTCTGCTTCTACACCCCCAACCCAACTTTAAAGTGGACCTCCCGCATCAATGCAGGACATCCTCTTGTTCTTTTTGGGTTGGAATTTGACATTTGGAACTTTATTTTTTTATTATGCATCTCATCTTCGCATGAAACATTCATTGTATTATCAGACTCTGCCTTTATACTCAAGCGTTGGTTGGTTGCTAAAGAGAATTCTAAGTGGAAAACAAAGATGCATGAAGAGCTTGGAGATCTTGATAAAAACCGAACATGAGAGATTATAACACTATTATCAGGGAGAAAGTAGTTGGATGCAAGTGGATCTTAAAAACAAACTCTAAAAGGAAAGATGGAGAGCTATAAAACACGACTAATAGCGAAGAGTACAATCAGACGTATGATATTGACTACGATGAAACCTTTGCACCAGTTCCAAAGATGAGCACGGTGAGGACACTGGATTCTCTGGCAATGAATGGTGGATGGAGGCTCTACCAACTAGATGTGAATAATGCTTTTCTTCAAGGGAAACTATTGGATGAGGTATATGTAGAGATACCATCTCGATTCAGTACATCTCAGACAATGGACAAGATGTGTGAGCTCATGACGTCACTGTATGACTTAAAGCATTTTCCTAAAACCTGGTTTCATAAGTTTAGAATGTTGATGGTTGGCATGTGATATCAACAGACCAATGCGGACCACACTAAGTTATTTCAGCAATATGGGATTGAAGTGGCCCATAGGCCTTAGGGATATCCCAGAGAAAATTTGTATTGTATCTTCTCACGGAGACATGTATGCGGGGTGCAAAGTTGTAGTATTTCCAATTGATCAGAAGGTCAAGCTCAGTACGGAAGCATGTGAATCAGTTGATCGTGAGAGGTACCAGAGGGTAGTGGGCCGTCTGATATATCTATATCACACTCGACCTGATATCTCTTTTGCAGTAAGTGTGGTGAGCTGCTATATGCATTACCCAAGGTCATATGGATGTAGTGTATGAGATTTTGAGGTATCTAAAGAGTGCAATAGGGAAATTGTTGATATTCAGGAAGAATGAGCATGTAAATATTGAGTACTTTTGTGATTTTGACTGAGCAAATTGTGCCAATGACAAATGATCCACATCAGGATACATCATGTTTGTAGGTGGCAACTTGGTCTCGTGGAAGAGCAAGAAACAGTCAGTTGTAGCAAGATCAACAATAGAGACAGAATACGGGGTCGTGGCATTAGGAGTTGCTGAGATGATGTGGTTGAACTTAAAGTGGATCATAGGAAGCTTAAATGAAGTTGTGGTGTGATAAGAAGTCGGCAATCAGCATTGCTGACAACCCGGTGCAACACAATAGAACTATACATGTGGAGATTGATATATTCTTCATCAAGGAGAAGCCGAATAACAGATTGTTGGAACCAAGGTCATATTGTCAGTTTTCTTGAGTTAGACGAATTTTACTGCCAGACACAATGTGTATATACTGCAAAGCACATAAAAAATACTTCCCACATGAACACGTAAATTAATTACTAGGTATTATAGGACAACTTAAAGAAATTACTTATGACTGAGGTTTTGAACTGTTGACCATCCAAAGATATATGTCGTTTTTATTTTTCCTAAGACACAGTTTGATTTTTTGCAGAGAAATTGAGACATCTAGAAAATCTTATATTTCACTGAATTAATTATTATTCTGTATGTTTACATTCCTAATCCTTATTCATTATGCCTATCATATAAACAGGTACAAAAATATTTGAAAAATACTCATGCAGAAACACACTCAGGCTACACTGTTGACATTATACAGTTATTTAGTGTTTCAAGGAAAGGAGAAGCCGAGCGTTTCAGAAAGGCAAATTTAAAATTGTGAACTTCCATTAACTTTAAATTATAAACTTAAACCCTATAGCTCTTACCTTAATCACATTATTGATTCTTTCTTATTTGCAGTTTTCCAATGTACAAAATAGAATGCTTCTTTGGCATGGTTCTCGATTGACGAACTGGACAGGCATCCTATCACAAGGTTTGTCTCACTATCATTCTCATTTGAGTTATTGTTTCCTCTGCAACTTGTCCAAGTTAATTTTCAGACTATTTCAAAGAAATATCATTGTTTAGTGTAAAAATGCAATTATTATTGCAATTTTACTCTGTATTTGTGGTATTCTTTCAGCCTCTTTGATAAATTTGTAATTTGTTGAGACCTAATATATGAAATATAGGGGCATATCTTGTCTTTGCTAACAAAAGGAAAATCAACTTTGCCACCTTTTTCTTGTACAATTCCATAAAATATGTGCGCTTGCAGCTTTTATAGGTCTATTATTTGTCAGTTGTCATGGAAAGCAGATGTATTTTTTTGCAGTCTTATAGATTTTCATTGTCGGGTCTCAAGCTTTGGATGTGAAAAATGAAGGGTTGAGTTAGGTAGTCGGCAACCACCATAAAGTTTTGCTGAAAAATCATGACATGAGTCTTTTAAATACTTGTGTAAATGCTTGGCCGTCCCTTGGAAGTGACGCCCTGTATGACCTGAATACAATGAAAAATATGCAAGGGCTGCTACACCAGCATCCGGATGTAGTGTCAAATAACCAGGAGTTCCCACATTACTGATGGATGCGGGTAAAGAAGTTAGTCCATGAAACTAATATTAGAATAAGATTTTGGAATATAAGTTTTCTCTTAGGTAAATTAATGAATTAGTAAATATTTTGAGTATTAGGAAGATAAATATTTTATGTATTCAAGCACCTAAATTTGTTGGAGAAAAGGTCAAGGAGATTGATAGCTTAGGTTTTAAAATTTGGTGTTAAGGTATAGGTCTCACTAAAAATGGTATAGGTGTAATTATAGATAAGAGTTCGAAAGATAATTTTGTAAAAATTAATAGAATTAGAGATACAATTATAGCCCTAAAAATTGTTGTTGATATTAAGATTTTTAATGTTGTTAGTGTTTATTCTCTATTAGGTTTAGATATAGGTTCAATAGAAAAATTCTGGAATGTCCTAGAAAAATTAATACAAATGATTTCCTTAGAAAAAATTTTTTCATTGAAGGAGATTTAAATGGATATGTTAGTAGAGTGGTAGAAGATTTTAAAAATTTATATGACGGCTGTTGTTCTGAAGTGATTAATGAAGAATATAGAGTCATACTAGATTTTACTTTAGTATGTGATTTTTTTATTACTAATATTTTATTTAAAAAAAGAGATGAGCATGATATTGTTTAAAAGAATGAATTTGATAAAACACAAATTGACTATTTCCTTGAGAAAATGAGATCATTGAGAAGATTATTCAAAGTGAAAATTTAAGTACTCAATGTCAATTATTAGTTTTGATTTTTTAAACGAAAAATTGTAAGATAAATAATACAATGAAATATTGTCATAGAATTGGATTGAGGTACCTAAAAATCACAATTTGAAGATTTGAGATGTTCATGAAGAAGCTAATTCTATGTGGGATAACGTAACATTCACTAATAAACAAGTAACAAAAGATGTGCTCGGAGAATTAAAAGGAAAAGTTTTTAGAAGTAAAAAAAGTTGGTAAAGATGTGCTTAGAGAATTAAAAGGAAAAGTTTTTAGAATAAAAAAACTTGGTCGTTGAATAATAATGTGTAATAAAAGATAAAATATAAGAAATTGTGTTATAAAAGTTGGTTTAATTGTAAAAATCTAGAGAACTGAGAAAAATATAAAGTGGTCCCTAAGTAATTTAAAAGAACAAGTAACGTTAAATATTCGGCGCTTAGAGATCTCTATAATAAATGAGATACTAAATATTGTGAGAAATATATGTATTAGACAAACAAAGAGAAAATAAATGTAAAGATTTAATTCAAGTAAAGTGCATAAAAAATGAAAATGAAAATTATTTTTCTTAGAGGAAGATATTCAACGTAAGTGAGTGAGCTATCTTTGATAAATTTTGCAATGAAGTTTCTGAAAATATGATTGATCTTAGTGATCTTAATTTCACTGATAATAAAAATAATAATAAAATATTTTATTTTTACCGTCTCATTAATTTAAAAGAAGTTGATGAGGCTTTAAAGAATATCAAGGGTGGAAAATCAGTAGAACCTGATGATATTCCATTGGAAGTGTGGAAATATTTATGAAATTTGGGAGATTTATGGCTTACTAAACTCTTTGATATTATTTTAAAAACTATAAAGATGTATGATGAGTGGAGGAATAATATTTTAGTCCTCATTTTTAAAATAAGGGATGCACAAGCAAATTATAGAGGAGTTAAGTTGATTTTTCATACTTTAAAATTATGAGAGAGGGTAATTGAACATAGGTTAAGGGTCTGTTTGGGGCGGCTGCAACGTATTGAATAATCTTCTGATAAACTGATTAAAAATAATCACCAGATAAGTTAGGTGCAGTGGCTATTACAATTTTTTTTTGGGAAAGTCAGACCGCAGCCAGAAAGCTGCCAACGCACTTAGATAGGTGCGGTGTGAAAACGTTGTTTTCAGCGTTTTGCAAACGCATAAGCACTCAAAACGCAGCTCATCCAAACAAATTTGGTGCGTTTTCAAAACACCACCACACGAAATAAGCTCCCCCAAACGGACCCTAAGTCTACTATGGAAGCTATACATTTATTGAGACGTTTGATGAAGAAGTACATAGAGAGTAAGGAGGATATATATATATGCTAGAGTTTGTGTGATTGTGGTTGATTTAGAAAATGCCTACGATAATGTTCCAAGAGAAGATCCTTTGGAGAGTTCTAGAGAAGAAAGGTGTTGATATAAATGTATGCTAGAGTTGCTACTTATGTTTGAATCGGAAGATTGACCAAGTATTTTCTTTTATTTCAGTTGGATTACATTAGAGATCGGCTTTAAAGATTCTCTTACTGGACATTTACAGGAGAATGTACTTTGATGTATGCTTTTCATTGATGATATCCTTCTAGTGGATAAGAATAGAGAAAGAGTTCAAGAAAGACTTGAATTAGGAAAGTCTACATTCGAGTTCATTCGTTTTAGTAGATCTAAAACCGAATACATGGAATGTAATCTTAGAAGTAGTAGCTTTAGTGATAGGGTTGTAATTATGGGTAATCAATATCATTAAAAGGTGTGAGCGTTTTAGATCTCTTAGGTCTATCGCTTAAAGGGATGGTGATATAGATGGGATGTTATTTGTAGGATTCAAGTTGATTGGTTGAAGTGGAGGACTGCATCAGTTCTATTGTGTGATATAAAAGTATCACTTTAACTTAAAAGGAAAATTTTATAAGATTGCGTTGAGACCTACAATGCTCTATGGCGCAGAATGTTGGCCTTTAAAAGAGAAGCTTAAAATAAAGTTAAGTGCTGTTGAGATGAGAATGCTTAGGTGAATGAGCAGCTTGATACATGAAGACAAAATGCATAATAAATATATTCTTAATAGGGTTGGTGTAGCTTACATTGACAGACAAGATTAAAGAGAGTTGTCTTAGTTGTTTTGGTCACATAAACATCGACCATCCGATGATCTGGACGGGAGAGTAGATGTTTTAGATTCGATTTGTGTTAAGAAAAGTAGAGGTAGACCTAAAAAGACATGGGCATATTATATTAAAAATGATCTTAATCTATTAGAATTAAATAGAAATATGACAGAATATAACACAATGTAGAAATATGATTCATGTAGTCGACCCCACTCAGTGGTATAAATGCTTGTTGGTGTTATTTTTTGTTTTGTATGGATTTTCATCATTTCATTCTCACATTTGCATTATATTTTAGGAAGATTTTTATGCATACCACTCAATTCTTGTGTATTGACATATCTGACACCTATACTTCAAATTTTACATATATGCAGCTTAGCTATGCATGAAAAGGTGTATTCACTTTTTAGAAGTTTAAATGGTGGTATTTTTATGTGATATGAAAGATTTAAGTGGTAGAAACATAAAAAGTAAGGTGTTAGGTAAATACATAGAAATTGGGTGGTATGTTTGTAAAGGCCCCTATATTTATTTAGAATGCATTAGACGAACAATAACAAGTTTTCATGTTGTTATACTACTAGCAGGCTTACGGATTGCTCCCTCGGAGGCTCCTGTTACAGGTTACGCGTTCGGCAAAGGTGTTTATTTTGCAGATATGTTCTCAAAAAGCGCAAATTACTGCTGCGCAAGCCCTGAATCTTCTTCAGGGGTGTTGCTTCTGTGTGAGGTTGTCGTGCTTTTCCGTACTTTTAACATTACAATCTATTTGTTTATGACTGATTTAGCATCCAGGTTGCCTTAGGAGATATGGCTGAGCTACTTCATGCAAACTGTAATGCACATCTCTTGCCAGAGGGAAAGCTGAGGTTAGCCTTTTTTAGCTTCCCTGCTCTTAACTATAGTTTCGCAATGCAGCGTAAAACATGTAAGTGATTGCCTTGCTTGTCACTACATCTTTGTCCCAATTTTAGCCCTATTCATGTAACCTAAATCTACCCTTTCTACTTCCCACCCCTGAGAATACAATTTGCTTGTCATAATTTTTGGAAATTTAACCCAACTTGGTGCTCATGCCAATTCTTTATATAAGCCCATTACTCATCTATTTGTTCAGACTTTAGAGTACGGGTGTAAGAAAATCGAGCCGACTCGAGCTCCTGAGTCGAGCTTATTGAGCCACAAACTCAAGCTTGTTTATTAAACGAGCACGAGTTCAAACTAGTATCACAAGCCAGCATGGTTGCGTCGGTGCCTTATCCAGCGAGCTGCCAGACATTCCTCGTGCTCTCACCATTGATGACTTCTCCGGTTAGCTCCCTTGATAATTTGATTTTTACCTTGAGCTTGTGAGTCTGGTGTCATCATTGTGAGCCGAGCTTGAGCTTATATTTTGATAGACATGCCACTTCCAGTTAGACATGACTTGTGCTTGGCTCAACTTGTTTACACTTAGTTCAAAGCATTTTACTGTTCTCTGCCTATTGTTACATTTAGCTTGAACTATCCTTGTGTACTACTATCACTGTCCATTTAGGGAAGGATAGAAGTATTCTTAGTTTACTTTCTAGTTTGTTTCACTCGTTGTGCTTTGAATTTTCGTCTTTCTAGTACAAAAGGAGTCGGCAGCACAGCACCAAATATGTCACAGGCTGAGATTCTTGAGGATGACTTGATTGTGCCCCTTGGTAAGCCAAAAAAGCAGGACGGCCCAAAGGTGATTGCTTTAAACCCAATACTATAGTGCTTTATTGCTATCAGTTGTCATTTCATCATATCACATTTTATTACCGTACCGTGAAGTCGAACACAAATGAGATTCTAATGTGTGCTAATGGTCTGTTTAGTCAGCAGAATTAGGAATAAGAAATGTAGGGGTTATGAAAATTTTAGTATTTATTTGGGAGAAAAATAAACAATTGGCATAGTTCAATGCATTTAGAATTCACTCTTTTCTTCGATTTCAATATATTTAGAATTTATTAGATCTTTGTGAATTCTAAATAAAACGTGTAAAGTGTGATTTATTTATTTTTTTCAAACAAAATACAAAAATATGAAGTCCTGTTTTTATTTTATACCAAACCCAACAATTCTAAAAAATTCCAAATAGGCTAAATATTGATATTGCATCCTTTTTCAACAAATGAAATATCTTTTCGAAAAAACTTATTTTTCACACTGGCAGAACATAATCAAGTCAAGCCTTGTATATTGAGCTATTGTCTAGTTATAGCTGACTCATATTAATGCTTCTCATTTAATTGAAGATTTTAAATCCGTAACATATAGTTTCGATGTATTTACATAACACACACACACTCACACAACAAGAAAATGTGTGCGCAACCGTGGCCTATTGGAAGGTGGCCTAAGCGTAAATCCCCTCTATCACAGGTTCGAATCCCTCTGGGGTCGAATTAGCACATTTGGGGAAACTGGTATATTATATTAGGGGAAGATTTAGTCCAATATATATATATATATATATATATATATATATATATATATATATATATTTGGGAAAGAGCTCTTGTGGCTCCCTACGTGTTAATTATGGAAAAATTGAGTACAAAAGAGAGGTAGGTGGATCCCCACTAAAAAACAAGAAAATGTACATTTCATTTGATAAAGTTAGTATCATCAGCATTTTTTGAATGCTATATAAATAAATATTATATTATAGATGTTAAACATGCATATACATAAGAATTGTGTGGTATATATAAGTGCCCGTAATTTCATTGTTCAAGCTTAATTCACTTAACAGACAAGTCATATTTACTAATTAATGAGCTTAGATTGAGCCATAATCAAGCCAAACAAAAAAAACAATTTTCTAATTTTTTATTTTTTTTCTGACACATATCACACCACAAAGTTTACCATCCAGTTATCTATGTCATTTTCAGGGTATCCTGATGTACAATGAATACATAGTGTACAATGTCGAACAGATCAGGATGCGATACGTCCTTCATGTAAATTTCAATTTCAATTATTGAACTTGGCCCACTCTGTATCTGTAGTGAAACGTTTGGTGAAGCAGCTGTGCGTGAAATTTCTGTAATTTTTGCTTGGAATTTAATTTGTGTTTTATGATAAGATAAATTCTGATGATTCTCGAATATATTTGAGAATTGTTATTTAATAAGCTTTTATTAGTAAAAAATCTTTTGTTAGATATATTTTATTGTTGTCTAACTTCTTTCTTTTACAGTACTATTAATTCTGATGAGTCTCTATAGGTTCTTGTTGTGCCGTTCAAATGTTCAATTGACATTGACGAGCCAAGCTTGAGGCCTGCGCCACCTAAAACATTGTTAGCTACACGCCAAACTAAAATCACTATTTGCTTCTTTCTAAACTGACTAGATAATTAATTCAAAACTACAGTTTTTTTATTGAAAGAGGAATCTGGCCTCCGTTCCTTGGTAGAATTAGTTGAGAGAATAGTCACTTTTCATTTGTGGGACCAGCTTCTTCAAAAACTTGTTTGTTGCAATGTTATTTTTCGCAATTTTCTAATTGCACCTTGGGTTCTCTGTTCAGATCGTCGCTCCAATGTTTCAGAATGCGAAGGTCCAAATTATCCTGCACGCTGCCTCGTCCTCAAGAACAACAACCTCTTTTGAGGAGAGAGAGAAAGCGAGGTGCGGGGGTGGGGGTGGGGTAAACTGCCTCTATAGACCCAACGTGGGGGTTAGGGCAATGAAGGGTAAAGTGATATTTGAGGAGGGGCAAAACAAATATTTTTTGGGGGCAAAAGACTTGATTCCTCTCCCACGTAAGTACAAATCAGAATTTGAGTGGGGATGACGAAACGAATAAAGAAGTGTAGAAGCACAGCGACTTTTTTTTTATCTCCTTTCGATCTTCTTGACACGGGAGTGAAAGACTCGCATGAGCAGTATGCGGGTGAGGAAGACTTCTGCGCATGCGGGAGCATCTGATCGACCCAGCCGATCCAATTGAGGGCCGGTCCAAGATGAACCCAAGCCGAGTTGCCTGAGGCGATAATTTGATGGGTTGAGATTGTCGCATTCCCCTCTCCTCCTTACTTTTGTTCTTTTCTTCATTTGGAAGTATTTTAATGGTTAATTTGTAAATATTTCTTACCTCCCTGCCCGTTCCTTTTGCGTGAGTTTCATTCTTCTTTTTTTTCTTTCTTCACCTTGTAAGAGTATTTAGTTACTGTTTTCAGAGTTTAGGCAATGATTTTGTCGTGTGTTGATTTTAGATTCTTGTGTGAAGTCCTTTTCCCATTTGTGAGTTGTATTTGAGGAGATGGTGGTGCTTCAGTCGTATCCTACTCCAAGGTGGTGTGTATCTTCCTCTATTTTGGCAATTCACTCCTTCTTGTTCCCCATGGCCTGCGGTCACTCCTAATCCCCTTCCTAAGCCTCTGTAGCTCCACCTCCTGCATTTACCTTGTTGTCCAGCAACTTTCAACCACCCTCCATTTGTCGTCTGTTACCTACGACCATCCATACTTGTTGTCCCTACAATTCTGCACCTTCCCCTTGCTTCCATCAGCACTCCTTTGCTGCCAACAGCATTGGCAACCATCCCAATCCACCTAGCCAACCTTCACCGCCCTTGGAATAAAACTTAGAGTTGTTGCTTGTGTCGTGTGTGTAGATGTTTTTATTTTTTGTTGTGTTGTGTTGCAAACCTATTTCCCTACCAATAAAAGTGTGATTTTGTGTTTTTATTGTTTTCCATACTAGTTTCAGTATCATTTGGTATCAGAGATAAGCCAACCGTAGTGTCATCCTAGGGTTTCCTAGTATCCGCCCCTACTCAAGCCACCTTTACTAAGGGCCCGTTTGGGGCAGCTTATAGGTGCGGCGGCGTTTTGATAACGCCGCCCCTGCCGTTTGAATTAAGCGTTCGGGCTGGATTATAGGTGTCGTGGCTTATTTGTATCGCACATTTCTTCGTAATATCGGAAGCAGCTCAAAGGCCGCGTTCCGCTTATCTGATCTGCGTTATGTCAAAAATTCCATCGGAGCCCTCGTCCTTCGCTCGTCATCCCTCGCCCTCGCCTCTCACCTCCGGCTTCGCGTCTACTGAGGTCGTCGCCGAACACCTCGCAGGTCGATCTCCTCCGTTCGAATGCCTCGCCTCGCCTCGCAAGTCGATCTCCTCTGTTCGAACGCATCGCATCACCTGCCTCGCCTCGCCTTGCAGCTTCATCTCCTCCGCTCGATCTTCTCTCCATCTCCTCCGAGCCTCGCCTCGCAGCTTCGATTCCCAGTCCCGTTAGGTATTTTTTGCCTTGCCTCGCCTCGCATTATACTGAAGGGAATTCGGTGGTATGTATATAAATGCTTGCTGTCTTGGACTATCTCCATCTTGCTTATTATGATGGCATCAAATCTCAGATAATTTTGGCAACATATTTCTTATCTATTTACATATCTCAAAACTAAACAATATATACAGCACATATATTGGTGGTACATATATTACAACTAATGTATTTACATAAAGTAGTTTAAGATATATGCAGCAATTTTTTTTTCTTAAATCATGAAGAAATGTGATAATTCATTTATAGATGTCAAATATCATTTCTTCTCTTTGAGTAGTAGCATATATTTCTAATTAATGGTTATATTTTTTCTACTAGAAGTTCTTAAACCGCAGAAACCAAACAGTTTAACAGCTTATTCATTTCAGGGGCGTAATAGTCATTTCTCCACAAACAACTGCGAATCAGCTGTCTTCCAAACGCTCAAACCGAATTAGACAGACGTACTTATTCGAATCAGTTGCTTATCAGTAGATTATCAGAATAAGCAGCTTATCTGAATAAGCTGAATAAGTTGCAGCTGCCCCAAACAGACCCTAAATATTTGTTCCTTTCTGATTCCCAAACCTCCAACAAGAATTTAACTTAACCCTAGTTAACCCTTGCAAATTTTCAAAATCAGCAACAGCAAAATAAATTTTCTACACAGTCAAAGAGTCCCTTGCATGCTTTCATCTTCACCGACCATTTTCATCTTCCCTACCCCTTTCCCTCCCCCTTGCCACAGTTTTCGACCTCCTTTTTCCCCATTATAGCACCCAACCGTCCTTCCCCTAGCAACATAACCTTGTTGCTCCACTCCCTAACCTCCATAACGACAGCAGCAACCACTTTCCTGTAGCAGATTCTGTTGTCCTATCCCTTCACTTTCATCGCAATTCCCATGTCGGCCTCCCAAATCACCACCAAACCCCTTCATAACCGACCTCGCAACCACAACCCTTCCCCATACCTTCACCCGGTTGTCGACGCCACTCTGCCCTCGGATCTTCTCCTTCGTCCCTAGACAAAGATTAGTTTGTGTTTGTATTTGCTTTCTAGTTTGTGTCGTATTGTAACTCTATTTCTATATTAATAAAAGTTTGCTTCATGTGCTTCTGCTTTTTATCCTACTAATTCTGGTATCATTTGGTATCAATGCTAGCCCAACCCTAATCCCATCCTAGAATTTCCTAGGATTCGCCATAAACCAGTTTTTTTTCTTCCTACCATCAAATCTCCTTCCCACAAGCCAAACTCTAACCCAACCAAAATTTTTCTTTTCTATTCCTTAAACCATAATCATGCCACCAACAAGATATATGCCCGAGCCTTCTAGAGAGGTTGTACGACGGGTGATCTGCTGACTTCGGCCGGTGGATTACAGACATAGAAGATGAAATCAAATGGGAGGCTGCCCTCAACTGTGATTTGCAATGTCAAAGTGGGGAGCGAGAAGATATGAATATGAAGCGGTAAACACAACTTTAGTTCCTACTAACTTACGACCGCCAAATGTTGCAGACTTTAGCTTCCGAAGTTGAGAGACCGCACCACTAAGCGACCCCCTAACTACTATCCAACAAAACCAATCAGCAAGTTGGTCAGTGCCATAAAATGTTGCAAGTGTCACAGATTTGGGCTTGTGGAATCAGAAAGCATAACCAATGGAGAGATTTGTTTCACTGAGCAAGGTGTTGTCCAAAAATTGGGCAATGACACGGTTGGTTCGGGAGAAGATGAAGATGTCAGAGAGGATTCCACTGGCAGCCAACAAGGAAGAGAAGCCGCCAATTCCAGTTGACTCCGAGATAGAGATTCTAACTGAGGTAATAGTCACTCCTCGAGAAGGTAGTGACTCTGGTAATGGTCATTATAAGTTTGGTGTTTGTTCTGCAGGGTTGAATCGTGTTTTAAATTATTATTTATTGAGTAGGGTCATTATAAGAAAATTAGGCTTTAATCCTAACTTTAATTCATGAAATTCCCCTTAGCCCATATTTAAATTAAACTCTAAATCAATTTATGACTTATGTTTTTGTTTAATCATTTCAACATCATTGGCCTACATGAGTTACTGATAATTTAACAAAAAAATATGCTCCTGATTTCTATATCAAGTTTTTTGAGGGTCACTCAATTGGATAATTCAGTGGGACATTCATGAACTTGGGGTTTGAGTTCACGTTGTGCCATGCTAGATCCACCCATGTTGTTATGTTCTTAGATGAGAAAAAAGAAATGGTATTGATCGCATTACGTCTTGTAACAATTTTTCCCTGCTTTGTTGATTATACTTTGCATCGAACTATGTTAATGTTTACAAAGTTCTAAATAGATCCATCATTAATATCTTACTGATGTTTATTATTGTTATCTTTTTTCAGTTTCTTCTTCACTCTTTCATGAAGAAACAATGTTGTAACCAACCATGCTTATGTGTGGTTAGATTATCATCAGCATCATCCTTTGTAGAATGAGGTTGATTTAGGACAGGTTGCTTTCATCTACTAACAACTTGTACTGTTTGAAGATTTAACTTGGAAGATATTGAACAAAATCAAGTAAAAGCATCTGTGCAACGGAAGATTCGACAAATCATTATTGATGAGGTAAGTGATCTAATGCTTTATTTTGCTTTTGTACCATTCAATTGGTTGTCTAAAAAGTCAAAATGTGACAATTTGTTAACTTTTTTTCAGTACCCTAATATGGAACCTCTCATGGACGTCCTCCTTCCAAAGAAATCACCTCTTATTTTTGTAAATTGGTTAGATAAAAGTTTCATGCATCATATCTTCATATTTTCTTTTAGCAATTATAACTTGTGGAGTATAATTGAGATATCTTATGCTGTAAATGTGAAGATTTTTGCTTATCACGGTCTATTGATCTTTTTAAAGGATGAAATATTTTAACTTTTATCTATATTATAAGCTTTTCATGAATTTTGTATTAATAGATTTATATGCTCTAGTTTTGTGCATTTCCACTTTAAGAAATGCATTGAAGATAACATTCTTTTGCTGGAGAGTGGATTTGATTTCTTACATTTGCTATATAGCATAGTTTTAGATGATTAGCTTAAACTTATGTTAGGTTTGGGATTTCTAGTTCATGCACACGAATTAGCCAAAAAGTGTATTGAACTGAAGCGTATAAACTCCATTTATGCATGGAACATATTACAAATGAAAGGCATGTGAAACCAAATAATCTAATTGAAAAAATTGAAATTTTAAGGGATGATGTAAGGTTTGGTCCTAGGACACAATAAGTGTAAGAAGGGATGGGGAGGACATAAAGGATCTTAATCTAGCTAGAGAGGAAATTATTTAGCTTTCTAGGCCTCCTAGAAGGTATTCAGAAAGGGAATTTAGCGGGGAAGTGGTTGTGACATAATAAGGGAATGAAACATGGGTATTTAACGTCATTTAAAGGTGGAGATGAGATGAAACCTATTTTTTACAGCAATTGGAGGAGTTGGGTAGTTGTATGGATTGAAAAAATGTTTGAACGATGAAACGGCGAAGTGCAGACGTCTAGGAGGATCAAACACTGGTTCTTAGGTAAGCTACAAACACATCATTTGTCATAAGAAGATGATGCAACACTCCTATGAGCATAAATAGAGAGTCTCTCAACTTCATAAAATCAACAAAATTGAGTAATCCAAAACCAGAATACAGCCTATATAAAGACCCCTTGAGAAAATAACCTAATTAGAAACTAGAGAAAGAGGAAAAACTAGAAAGTAAAGAAGGAAAGAATAAAATTTGCTAAAAAAATAAGAAATATATGAAATATCATATTTTCTGGGCTGTCATTCCTGTAACTACAAGATCTCTGTCGGCCGTTAAAAATGTCACTTCTGAAAAATATAAAATGTATTGTATGAAATATGGTTTTGGTTTATTTTAATGTATGTGTGTGTGTGTGTGTGTGTGTGTGTGTGTCTATTTGAAAATAATATTTTTTTTTTGAAAAATGAGAATGGACAGATCTCATTCATTTAGTAGTTTAAGTGAACAAGCACAATATCGCGAGTAATATATCTATCACAAGGAACAAACATATTACTTGATGATATGACTCGATCAGATAAACTAAAGAATTTATGACATCAGTCTGGTATGCGAACATTTATATTTTGACCAATAAGTTCGCCTACTTAATATTGAAAATTAGCTAGAGTTTGTATTACCTAGGTCGCAACTGGAAGAAGAGATGAGCCGCGGGCAACAAAAAAAAAAAAAGAAAACAGGGTGAGGGCTCCAGGTGCGTGAGTGCGAGATTTAGGGATTTAGAATTTAATTAGATGCTTTGCCCCCACCTTTTTTTATTAATACTTTAATTAAATTTCGTCGATTTGAGTGCAATTTGATCCAGCACGAAGCCATATCAAAATCAATGTCCTTTCTAGGTAATTTTGATGTTCCGAATGCACTGACGCAGTCTGTTTCGTAATCCGGGGTCACTCGGACAACCTCATTGACGATCGGATAAAAAATGCATCGAATTCAATTTTCTTGAAATTTCGGGTCCGCAATCGATCAGTTTGGAAATTAATTTTAATTTTGAATGATTATGACATATTTAAAGACGTATGTGACGTGAATTACAATATTTAACTCATCGATCATCCAAATTGCAAAATTTGTGCGTGCGAAGGTGCAAATTGTGCACAAGACAACCCTATGGCTTAAAGGTCCTATGGGGATTGCTTTTGAGTTCCCTCATGTCAGTTTCAACCTCCTAGGTGCTAGAGGCCAAGAACTGTACATGTGAAACTCCAAAATAGTAAATAAGTGGTTCGGAGCTCTAAAACAATGTGGGTCCCATTACTAAGGATGTAAGATGGTCGCACGGAGAACCCTAATGCTAGACCCTAAATCCTAGGAAAAAAACTAAACCTCGCCAAAATTAAAGTCAACAAATGGATCCCTAATAGGTGTGGTGAGTCAGACAAGCACACCACGCGTATTGGCGTTGATGAAGTGATCAATAAAACAACACAAATGTCTAAACCGACATGCTTAGAACAAAGCGTAGAATTTAGTGGGAATCGTTTCTGCTTGGGAATTAGCGAGTGTGTTTTCAAATTGTAGTTGTGAATTCAATCTTCAAATTTCATATTTCAATTTAATTTATCTTGCTTTTCTTTTCATTTCGATTTGGACTTCAATTTAAATTTTGATTTCAATTTTGATCTTAACTTCGATTTCAATTTCTTATTTGGGTTTTAATTTCTAATTTCATGAGAATTTCAAATTTAGAAAAGTGAGGAGACCGGGTTGAGATGGAAAGCACAAAGACTCATATACAACTCACAGACCGATCGAGGAAAATTCAATACATTAGGAAGGATAACTCAAAGACTCACATCCAACCAAAGAGGTAGCAGAGGGAATCAAAATTTCAAGTATGGACTCCATGACTTGATTTGGAGGAATCATACGATCTTGCACCGACCCTGAAACTTCCTGGAGATGGAAAACTTCTCAGAAATGATGCAGAAACTTATGGAATTTAAAGGAATCAGACGACCTTGCCACTGACCCTCAAACTTAATGGAGATGAAAAACTTCTCAGAAAGGAAACGAAAACTTATGGAGTTTAAAGGAATCAGACGTCCTTGCACCGACCCTGAAACTTCATGGATATGGAAAACTTCTCGAAAAGGATGCAAAAATTTGTGGAATTTAAAGAAATCAGACGACCTTGCACCGACCTTGAGACTTCATGGAGATGGAAGGATGCGAAAACTTGTGGAATTTAAAAAAATCGGATGAACTTGCACCGACTCTGAAACTTCATGGAGATGGAAAACTTATGGAAATAATGCAGAGACTTGTGGAATTTAAAGGAATCGGACGACGTTGCACCGATCCTAAAACTTAATGGAGATGAAAAACTTCTCGCAAAGGGTGCATAAACTTGGTGGAAATTTCACTACATTGAGAAGGAAAGCTTAAGGACTCACATCTAACCTAAGAGGTAACAGAATGTCACATTAGGAAGAAAATCTCAGGAACTCACATCTAATCTAAGATGTAACAGAAAGATTAGATTAAGAAGAAAAGCACGGGGATTCATATCCAACTTAAGAGCTGACCGAGGGGAATTATTGTTTAGGTTCTGATCCTAGAACTTCGTTTGAAGGAAATCGAGCATTTCGTGAAAAATTTTTATGCAATTTATGGAACTTGTGCAGAGGGTGGGAATTGCATGTATTTGTGAAGATTTGTGAAGATTTCGAAGATTTAAGATTCGTAGAGATTCGATTACGGAAGGTACGGAATTTGGATTTCGTTTTAAATTTCATTACATTTCTTCTTTTTTTTTAAAAAAAATTTATTGACTTTGCAAATTTTGTTTTTATTCTTTTATGTTTTATTTTATTTTTTTCTTTGTATAGAATATATTTTGTTTCATTCTTTGTTCGTTACAACTTTGGACCAGTGTATAGTCCTGTGATTTTTTATCAATCGCACAACGTGACAATTTTATAAAAGTTACAGTAAAAAACGATTCTTGTTGATTTCCATTGACATATCAATATCAATGAATACAATCTGAAAATGTCAAATCATCATGAATACACTCATGTAAAAACTGTAGTCTTTGAACAACTGTCAAAATGTCAAGTTCTGTCTCTGATCTTATGAAGCTGGAAAGGGGATCAAGCTCACCTCCTAAGGATACACTCTAGGACAGAAGTCCCTTTGTGTATGCTTAGAGGTATGCTATATCACCACTATTGCAAGCGCAGCTCCTCCAAATCTGGGTCGGGATGGTATCCATATGGTGCTTTGCTTTCATCAATTCTTCAGAAGGTAACTGAGACTATGCGGTGATCCACTCTAGAAATGCAATGTTTCACCAAGTCCGCTCCATTTCCCTTTAAAACTAGCACCCAACTGGTAGAGGGATCTCCTTCTTCATAGATATTGATAATGTATCTCCCTCCCAAATAGAATGTTGCTTTCGCTTATAAACGAGACTGTGCAGAAGGTCTGACAAAGTCAAGGTGATCGATATGAGGGGGGATGCAATCTCCTTCTTTGTAGATACTGATAATGTAACTATTCGGGATGCAGTCCGCCGGCATATATGCCATTCCACCATTCTTTTAATCATCCTCTTTATCACGGACGACAGGGGATCCACCTCATCATTTCTTAAAATTCCAGGGGCGTTCCCTTGCCTGTCCTTTGCAAAATTGTAGTAGCAACCACATTGAATAATGATCACGCCCTTCCCTCTCTTTCATTTCTAGGGCTCTGAATATGTCTTCCCCCTCAAATGACCTGCTCGACCCAAGTCCTTGAGTCTGAATACACAATCCAAGATCTTTCTTTCATCTTTCTATAAGAATACATCGGTGTATAACTCAAGAACCTCCAAGATTTTGACAAACTTTCCTTGAATCTGCTCATAATGATGAATTCCTGCTTCTGGACTCTGCGTACTTTTGCCATCACGTAATCCAAAACGGTCTGCGGTCGTCGGGGCTTGACAAACTGAGGCACGTATGGCTCCATATGGGGGTGCTCCTGACTCCTGAGTGCCCTTGATGCTGCCACGTACTCTTCCAAGATCCGTAGCGCTTCAAATGGAGGACATTGCATTCCGGGTACTCCGTGAACGATCCAGTTGACGTGTATTTTGGTCGGATTGGCCTCATTATATCAGCATTGCACCTCATACATCCCATGCAAGGTTCCTTAGGTATGCTTTATAAAAGCGGAGGCCCCATCATGATCTGGGGATCATCCCTTCCCATTTGAAACTGAGTAAACTTTCTTCTTCTGGTGGAACATGGCTTTCTTCCTTTGTAACCAGAATAAGCTCTATCGTCGATTCTTTCGCTTGTCTTTTTTCTTGGCGGTCCAGGGCTTTATGCTTGCGGCGGTTAGCATTCCTGTGTTGTGCTTAGTGGTGCTTTACCTAAAGAAGCACCGACTAAGTTCCCTCCCGGTGTCATGATCATGGACCGTATCTGATCGACCATTCCTGTTGAATTGTGAACTCTCGGAGTTCCCTTTGCAGTTTCCTCGAGCCTTTTTCTCTTTATTGATGCTTCTTCTTTTGGTGCTGATTCTGATTACTGATTTCAAGCCCTCCACCTCTTCCTGATTTGTACCAATGTCTTCTTGAATGCTTCTGCTAAGCTATTTGCTCTTGGGTAGTAGATCATAAAGTATCTCCAATATATCTCGTGACGTCTAATGAAATAGTTAATTTTTGTGCTCTTGAAGGCGGGCTCATTGCCAGATATAATCCTGTGCGGAACACCGAAACGGTAGACAACCTGATTTCTGAAAAACTGTAGAACGTGATGTGATGTAACTTCCTGAAATGAAACTAACTCTACCCATTTGGAGAAGTAATCTACAGCTGCGAGAATAAATTTGTGTCCCTTAGAAGACGAAGGGTCTATCGGACCCAATATATCTGTGCCCAAACACTCGAATGACCACGATGCGACCGTTGGATGTGGTACATTGGTGCAAGACTACTCCGTGCACTTGGTACTGGTGACACTTTTTTGATGTTTCCATGCAGTCGAACATCATTGTTGGCCAATAATATCCGAGCCTCTTGATCTTCATTTTCATCTTCGGTCCTACTGGTGCACCTGGCATGTACTTCCTTCTTAATATCCTGCACTTCTGTTCTGCTCAGACACCTTAACCACATTTGATCGAAAGATCTTTTGTACAAAATGTTGTCAATTAAAGCACATGACATTGCCCTTTTCTGGAACTGATGTGCTACTAACTTATCTTTTGGCAATGCTTCTGTCTGTAGGTACTTGACGAACGACTGGTGCTAAACCTCTGTATCCTCAGTTACTGTGGCCACCATTTCTTCTTTTCCCAACATATGTAAATTATCCATATCTACCTGTGACAGAACTTGACGTCCTTGCATGGTGATGTCGATGGAGTCCTCTGGTAGGCATGCCAACTCTTTAGCGAGTTTAGCCAAAGCGTCCGCATGAGCATTGTTCACTCGAGGAATCATGTAGAGCGTCATACTGGGAATCTGTTCCAACAACTTCATTGTATACTTGTGATAATCTTCCATCTTGGTTTCAAAATCTTAGACTGTTCAGCCACCTGCTGAATGACGAGTTGCGAGTCGCCATAGATGGTTATGTTTGTTATTTCCATTAGTATTGCCAATTCCAATCCAGTTATCAAAGCCTCATATTCTGCTTCGTGTAGGTGCACAGCTCTTTCAGGTGATAGGAGAATCTTAGCATTCTCTGGTCCGGTGTAACGAAGATCAAACCAATTCCTGTTTTGAAGGGTATCACTGTTTGTAGTTCTCTATCCTTTCTGCTGAGGAAGCTCCATCGAAGTACATTTCCCAGCGTTGAGCACTGGGCTGCTCCCTATGCATTGTTTGTTCTTCTGGTAAGTCATCGTTGAGAGGGGACCAGCA
Organism: Papilionanthe hookeriana x Papilionanthe teres; assembly: GCA_022702705.1. Taxonomy (NCBI): domain Eukaryota; kingdom Viridiplantae; phylum Streptophyta; class Magnoliopsida; order Asparagales; family Orchidaceae; genus Papilionanthe; species Papilionanthe hookeriana x Papilionanthe teres. Next base: position 15,824,149 of record CM040421.1, on the reverse strand, counting down.
GGTAGTGGGTGCGCTCCGAGAAAGTCTGCGAGAATTTGTTTTTTGATAGCGCGAAGAGGCACGAAGGTTATATCAAATTGCAATAAAATAATCGACCCCCTTACTAGACGTCCGGAAAGTGTTGGTCTGGTAATCAAATATTGCAATGGATTAACTTTGGAAATCAGATTGACTCTATGAGAAAGCATGTAATGTCTAAGCTTCTGAGCGGCGAAAACCAAGGCTAGACAATGTTTCTCAATAGGATGATACTTTACCTCTGCCGGTACTATACGCGACTCAGGTAGTAGAGTGTGTTTTCCTAACTCTTATCATTGACTTGAGCAAACAAATTTCTGAGGAATTAGTCTAAGGTTGCGGTAAAAAGTATCAACAGTTTTCTTGAGATACGGGCTGCTAACACCGAGGAGTCATTTGATATTGCTTGATATCTTTAAAAATCTGCTGACACTTGTCATCCCAAGCAAACTTGGCATCCTTTTTAATTAATATTGAAAAGGGCTGACACCTACCCGATTGATTGGATATAAAGCATCTCATGTATGCTAATCTCCCTTGAAAAGAACGTAGTTATTTGAAGATTTTAGGGGGCATCATTTTTAAGATAGCTTTAATCTTCTCTGAGTCGATTTCGATTTCCCAATGAAGAACAACGAATCCTAGAAATTTCCCGAAGGTAACGCCGAAGGCGCACTTTAAGGGATTCATCTTAAGATTATATTGTCGCAATCATTCAAAGACAATCCTCAAAATGGTACAAATGGTTTTCTTTTACTTTGTTCTTGATGACCAAATCGTCCATGTAACACTCAACCTGATTGTGAATGATATCGTCGAAGATCCTTGTCATGGCTCGCTGATAAGTTGCTCTGGCTTTCTTCTATCCAAACAACATTACTGTGTAGCAGTAGATCCCAATCAGCATGATGAAAGCAATAAGCGTAGCATCTTCTGGAGCCATCTTGATTTGATTGTAACCTGACGATCCATCCATAAAGGAGAAAATCTCGTGTGATGACGTGATGTCCACCATCAATTCCGGTATCGACAATGGAAACTCATCATTTGGACATGCTTTATTTAAGTCTCTGAAGTCGACACACACTCCGATTTGTCCATTTTTCTTATTAACAGGCACGACATTAGCTAACCATGTGGGGTATTGCTCATCTCGCACGAAGTTAGTGTATGTTAACTTCTTCACCTCGGCAATGACTTGCTACTTTATTTCGAGGAGCATCCTTTTAGGTGCTTGTTTCACTGGGGTTATACTTTGATCCACTCCAAACCTGTGGATTGCAACTTCTAGAGACAATCCTGATATTTCTTCGTAGCTCCAAGCGAAATAATCTTTGAATTCTGACAAAAGTTTAACCAAATCTTTACTCTTCTTCGTTGAGTAGAGAGCTTATAAAGGTAGGTTGAGGCTGTTCTTCAGCCCCGAGGTTGATTTTCTTTAACTCATCGATTGTTGACTTGATTTCCTCTTCGAATTCCGACAGGGCATCATCTATCGGGGGATCTTCATAATTATCCTCGACATTAAGACACTCCTCTTCCAACCTGGTTGTAACAACCATGAAAAATTTTGAATCATCGATCGACCTTATAGTACTGAACCCAACACCTTCATATGAGTTGAAACTTTGACCCTTGGTGTTCCATAGCTTCTAAAAAAGGTGTAATTTGTCTTTCGTCATTTGTTTTGGCACACAACTCTGTTTAACCAACTTTTGAATTTAGGGAGAGTAGTAACCAAATTGTAGTTCCATTAATTCATTAGAAATATTTTCATCCAAATTTACATGAACTTTCGAAATAGAACAATGAGAAGTACGGTGGAACTTGATCGGTTTCATGCCAGCACTATGGACTTCCTTGAGTTCCAAACTCCTGACCTTATGAGGGTAGATCGGAGTTAAGATTACGGCTTGAACGTAGTTGTTAATCTAATCATACATTGACTCGTACTCACTCTTTTCTTTATCTTCCAAGGAGATCTCGAATCGAGGCTTCTTTTGGCCTACTTTCATTGCATCTTTAACAGACTTTTCTTCCTCGGAGCTTCCTTCCACACCTATGCTAATAGTCGGTTTTTTTTCGTTCAACAATCTTGTTAGTTCTTCCTCGCCGACGTCCTAAGCCTTGATCTCTGATGCTTGGGCTAAAAGAACCTCCAACATCTCGTTGCGAAGGAGTGGTGGGAGATCGTTGAATTGGAGTCAACTAGTCTTGCTCTCGCGACCCTTTAGAATCGTCAGTCTTACATATCATGACATCTCTGGACAAGAGGGTCTTCTTTGGAGGAGCATAGTAGGCGGCGTCTTCGTGGATGCTTATTTCGTGTATTGAAAATAGTTGTAAATCTCTCTTTATGCAATATTATTGTCCTTCTTTGCAGTATTTGATGCTCTGGTGTAGCGATGATGGAACCATATTTTGCTCTTGAATCCAAGGTCGGTCAGGTAGAGCAACGAAGTTTTCGCGTTGATGATATAGAATTTTACGGTTATTACTAGATCACCAACACTCATTAATAACGTTATCAATCCCAGTGCTCTTTCTCCATTTTGGTTGAATCCTTTTAACATCATTTTATCAGTGGAGAGCTCCTGCGCGTTGATGTTTAAATACGTTAATGTCTGTAGACTCATTATGTTGAGCGATGCTCCCAAATCCACTTAGACTCTGGAGAGCACGAACATGTTGATGCTAACTGAAATGTAGAGAGGGAGGTTATGGTCTAGTACTAAGCAATAAATCTTCATTGGTGAAGGTCACCCCAAGCTCTTCCTTCAACAAACAAACTTCATCTGAGGATGTCCTAGACAATTGAGCTAAGCAAATTTCTGGATCAAATAAAGCTTTGATCAGAGACTCTCTCATCTCCTTCGACGGGATAATAGCTTCATAAATGCTTAGTTTGGTCGGCAACTTCCTAAGATGAGCTAGTAGTTGTAATCCACTTTGTTTCAACTTCCAGTTTCCCCTTGTGTATGTGTCTCTTCTGTTGTTGGAGGTGCTCCTCCTGGGTGATCGCTTGTTTTCCTTTTTCTATTGGAGCTGTTCCCGGGGGTAACACTTTTCCTTATCTTAAATATGCCTTTGCTATCTCTTATGATGTTGCGGTTGATTCTTATGATGTTGACTCTGAATCAGAAAAATCTAAGTTGATGGAAATCGGCGTTCCTTTACATTCGAGAACTGTTTCCTCACTTCTTGAACTGTCATAGCCGGTGTTGTTGGCATCGTATTTACCTTCATCGACGTGTTCATCGGAGTTTCGTATGATTTGAAGATCGTTTCGGGAATTGAAATCATGGTTAAATTGATTGTGGTCAGTTACATCATCATTAAAGACAACCAAAACATAGCTGAAATCATAACTCTTAGGAATATAAGGCCCCGGAGGGGTGTAGCGATAATCATACAGAGTGACTTGAGGGGTTTCTCCCCCATATCAGAAACAACTAATCTAGCAAGGGCAGCCTCCGCTCCACTCCTCGTGCATCGGTCTTCACTTCGTCCACAATCTTCTTCTGCATTGTCTTCTGTTGCGGCGTCTTCTCTGGCGTAATAGCTATCACTGGTTTGGCAGGTTGCAGACTCTGAGCTGAAGCTTGTGTCGATGTAGTCTGAATCTGGTCCAGAATCTTTTTGGAGGATCTAGTCCAAACTATGCTCCATCCCTTGTCCACTGTGTACGGTTCTATCTGATAGATAGGCTCGGCCGAAATCATATTTACAGAACTTCTTTCATGTTCTTTTAAATATTCTTTTGGAATTTTTATATTCCCTTCTTTGAAATTTCTCTCGAGCCAATCTTTGAAACTGAAACAACCCTCTATAGTATGTCTAAGTAATATGTGGTACGAGCAATAATTAGGTTGATCTTTCTCATCGACTTCCTCTGGTTTCTTCGGCTCATAATATTTGAATTCTGGCCTCTTAACTAGATTTCTGAACATCTTTGCAGTGCATCATCCTTGAAAGAATACTCTCTGTTCAATCGAGCATTCATCGCCAATCTCTGTCCTCTGTCTGCTCTGTAAGGCTTTGAATGACTGCTGACCAGGCTGGTTGTACTGTTGACTGTAATGTTGGACAAATTGAACATACTACGGTGGTCGCCTAACATACTGCGGTGGCTATTGAACAAATTGCGGTGGTTGTTGCACGTACTGTGGTGGCTGTTGCACGTACTGCGGTGGCTGTTGCACGTATTACTGAGACGGTTAGGCCCGAATTAGCATGGGGTGCTTGCTCTTTTCTACCGTTGCCACCGTTCCGGACTTCTTCTCGAATGCTTTTGCTTAATCTCCTCCTATAGGATGTTGGCTTTGCTGAGTAGTTTTTCAAATGACTTGATGGTGAATCCTTTAAGCATGAAGGCTATCAGCCCAAGAATGCTCTTGAGTAAGACCTCAATCGCATGTTATTCCTGTAATTGGGGTTCACACTTCAAGCTCAAATTTCTCCAACGTAGAATGTACTCCACCAAAGTCTTCATAGGTTTCTAACGCTCCATTATAAGATCTCCAATAGTAATTTTGTGCTGCACCCCAGTAAACCTTTTCACAAAAAAAAATTTACAACTCTATAAATTTCTTGATAGATCTGTTAGGTAATTCTGCATACCAGTGAAACGCAATCCATGAAAGATTGCTCACAAACTGGCAGAAAAGTAATGCCTCGCTACCTCTACTTTGTAGCAGCTTGCCCGGAAGTGCACAACATGCTGTTGAGGGTTAGTCTTTCCATCGAAAGACTTAAAAGTCGGTGGTACAAAACCCTTAGGATATGGGATGGCATCGAACTCCTCCGGGTAGGGTCTACTCTTTGAAACTGATGTGCCCCATTTTGATTAGGCTAAGGCTTCCTTGACCTCCTGTTCGAATATTTGCTTAATGTCCTTTTTTAACACCATGTTTTGAGTTGAATCTTTCTTTGACAACTCGTCTCGGTTTGCAGAAGCGACCTTCCTTCTTTCATCTGTGATACAAACAATTTTCGGCTGGTTCATATCAAGGGATGCCACTTGTTGTGAGTGCGACTGACTTTGCATTGTAACCATGACGGCCATCATATCTTGACCTTCTTCTCGAAGTGGCTGATTTGCTCATCTCTTTGTTGGACAACCCTTCGCCGCTCATCCGCGTTGTTCTCATCAACAGATGGAGCATCGCGTGCAGACGACATAGCTCGGGTTTCGACGACTTTGATTCCAGCGAATTCCTCATCCATCTAGTTCGAAAGGTCATAATCTTCATCATTGAAATCTACCCCTCGTTCCTTTGCTAGCTTGGTGATTTCAGCTCCGAGCTTTCCCAGTTTATCATCAACTTCATTCCTTTTAACTATTTTCAGATCAATTAGCATCCCTTGACGGTCTTCTCTTTCTGTAACAAGTTCTTGAGCAACTGCAGGCGATCAGAGTTTTTGACTCATGCACCATTTCAAGAGAATGCTCCTCCGACCTTTCTAAAAGTATCAGTTTGACACCCTAGGTATCCATACCTTCTCGACATCGATTCTTTGAGACAGGGTTTCTCAATAGTAACATCAGCGCATCGAAAGGGAGTGTGCTCCCTAAGGTTTGGACCAGATACAATAGGGATTGGTCTTTTCTCATTACTCTTCCTTGGAGGTTCTTCATAATCAATGGTAGGTAACACTCTGGGACCCAAACGAGATTTGGCTGATCTGTAATCGGTGCATCTCTGAATAGTCGTAGCGACATCTGTAGTGGCGGCAACAGTAGAAACCCGGTTCCCCAATCAAAATCTAGCGGGAATACGAGGCGATGGTGCCTCTGCTGACTAATGAAGCTGTCAGGCGGGCTTATCCTTTTTCAAAATCTCAATTTTCATCTACGGTGATACAACACATCCTATTCTTTTCAGAAGCTCGGCAACAGAACAATGCCCTTTCTCAGCTAACTTTTCAAATATTGAACGAATTCCGGTGAGGGGTGTGGTCCTCTCCCTCTCCATATGGCCACAAGGCGACGGTAGTGCGACAAAAATCTTACAAAGGCTCTCCTCCCTGGTTGAAGCGGACAGCAGATGAAACCTACTCCCTATGAGGAGATGAGAGGTCTCAAGCTCTTCAGCTTCTTTCGGTTGAGGAGCTGTCTTGGTGGAGGTCAATCCGGCGGCTTTGGCTATCAAAGCTTTTAGAATCTTTCGACTGCGGTTTCTTTATGTGACTTGGTTAACGACGTCCTTCGAGCTGAAACCAAATTCAAACACCGACGGTGTAGGAGCGAACACATCCACATGACCCTCCCAAAACAAAATTTCATTTCCCTTGGCAGGCGGAACAATCGGTGCAGTGATTGCAAATCTCACGTCGATAGTGGTGACGACCCTCTTCGGCACATGAACAACAGATTTCACAGACACGAGGGCAACAGACTTAGCGGTATTATCCATATTCTTAGGCTTTTAAATTGCAGGAAAATCAGTTTCTCCATTCAAATCGTACCTGTCAGCGGGCTCGAAGATTTCTGGCGGAGTTGTCTTCATGATTACGTATGGTGCTTTCCCAAGTAAAACTTCAATCTCGTCGAAGTCGGAGCCAAACTGGATCATTGTTCCTTGGTGGAGCGCAGCTTTGTCGTGGGGTAGATTTTCCTCCAATGAGAAAATCTGCTTAGGCGACGACATTTCAAATGTCAGTCGAAACTGTTCCAAAGGTTTGTTACGACCTACACTTCATAACTCTAGAAAAAATACTAAAATCAACAAAGTCTGTATGGTGAACTGGGTGATTTTTCCTTTATATGTAATTTTTTGTTTTGAATTTTACCTATGTATATTATTTTGTATTATTTTGTTTTGTCTTGATATTTTCAACTTATTTTATCTTTATTTCTAGATTTGGAGTGTGATTTTCATATAAATATGTTAACGAATTTCTCTTAAATTCAGAACTTAAACGGAAGTATGAGAGTATATATTTGGTTTAGTTTGTCGATAGCAAGTCAAACCCGAGAGACACGGAGTAAAAGTGAAATTCAGGACCCAGTCTTAGGCTAATCTCACAACGCACTTCGCACACCAATGCACCTATTGGGAGTCCAACCCCACACAAAAAGAAACCCTAGAGGTTCCTGAACTCCTATTTAGGGATGGTCAAACTGGTGGTTCTGGAACTAAAAGAGTTGATCATGCTTGCCTACGAAAAAAATGAGCCAAGCATGTCAACGAAAGAATGATAATCTAGATCATGATGGACATAGACACATTACCGATATATGAAGATAGAAACCTTCTGATTATAATGGAGAGTAGAGCTAGTCCTCAATGGAGTCGCCAGAAATTGTCGGTTGTTAAAAGTCTCTTCTTAAAAATATAAAATGTATTGTATACAATATGGCTTTGCTTTAATTTAATGTATATATGTATATACATGTATATTGATTTTTGAAAATATTTTTTATTTTTTTGAAAATGAGAATGGACAGATCTCAATCATTTAATAGTTTAAATGAGCACAATATCGCAAGTAATATATATATCATGAGGAATAGACATACTACTTGATAATATGGCTCAAAATCAGATAAACTACAAAATTTATGACATCCGTTCTAGCTGCGAATCTTTTTATTTTGACCGACAAGTTCTCTTACCTAATATTGAAAATTAGCTAGTGTTTATATTACTTGGGTTGCGTCTAGGAAGGAGAGACGAGTTGCGGGAGAGAAAAACAATCAGGGCAAGGGCTCGGGTGCGTGAGTGCGAGGATTTAATTAGATTCTTTGCCCCCACATTTTTTTTATTAATACTTTATTTAAATTTCATCGAGTCGAGTGCAATTCGACCTCGCACGAAGCCATATCGAAATTGGTGTCCTTTCTAGGTAATTTCAAAGTTCCAGACGCTCCGACGCAGTCTGTTTCATCATCCGGGGTCGCTCGGACAATGTTGTTGATCATCGGGTCAAAAATACATCAAATTCGATTTTCTTGAAATTTTGGTTTCGCGATCGATCATTTTGGAAATTAATTTTGATTTTGTTTGATTATGACATATTTAAAGACATATGTGGCCTGAATTGCAATATTTAACGTGTCGATCATCCAAATTGCAAAATTTATGCAAGCGGAGGTGTTGTTTGATTATGACACAAGGCAACCCTAAGGCTTAAAGGTCCTATGGAGACTGAT